>JAPVLO010000005.1:0-1382083 GCA_027257055.1 Cephalopachus bancanus | reverse complement strand
CAATCTTGTTATGTTGCCTAAGTTTATCTCAAATTCCTGGGCTAAAGCAATTCTCCTATCATAACCTCCAAACATGCTGGGATTACAGGCATGAGCCACGGCACTTGGCCTCTAATCCAATATGGTTCATGTCCTTATAAAAGAAGAAAGACAAAACAGGTATACAGGGAGAACAATAGGTATACAGGTATAAGATGAAGGCCGAAACTGGGGTGTTGTGTCAACAAGGCAAGGAACTCAAGAGATTTCCTGCAAACCCCCAGAAGTAGGATGGCATGGAACAGGCTCGCCCTTACAGTCCTCAAAAGGAACCAACCCTGTCAACACCTTCATCTCAGACTTCTAGCTCCAGAACCGTAAGACAATTTATTTCTGTTCTTTAAACCACCCAGTTTGTAGAAAACTAACACATCAGTATAAATATAATATGAAACATAGAAATAAAATATAATATGTAAAATATAAGTAACAATAGACAATAAACAAAAATATAAAATATAATGTAATTTGTTCTTTTCATTAGTTGTTTTTACTTATTCAACACTTACAGTATTTTCTGTTTTTCCAATAAATTTGTAAGATAGCTTTAAAAATTAATGCGTGAATACAGAATCTAAAGAAAACAAAGAAATTTTTAAAAGAATGAATAAAACATGGAAACACGAGGAAACAATCAAACATAATAAAGACCAATTAGTTAGAGTAACTCTAGTGGCTATAGTTTATTCATTCCTCACTCCCTCAGAAACGTATAATGGCACAAGTACAAAAGCACAGTAAAAGTTGATTTCTGGTCACATAACAGTAACGTGTAGGGGGACAGGTCAATGGGGCAAGTCTTCCTTCACATAGTCATCCGTGGTCCCGGGCTGATGAAGGCTCTGCTCTCTTCAATCTCTCTTCAGTTCTAAGATTGTCCTGGGGGTTATTTCCATCTCAGCTAATCAGAGAAGAAGATAGAGTAGAGACGTGCTGGTGGAAGGTTTGTTGAGTCTAGACCTGGAGTGGAATACATCACATTCCAGTTGTCAGAATATATCTAATTGCAAGGGAGTCTGGAAAATGATGTTTGCATGCTCCCGAAAAAGAAGAGAACATGGGTTTTTGTGAACATAAACAAACTGGCACTCAGTGTTCAGAAGTTCATATCCCTAGTTACTCCCTTTCATTTGCTCTTAGCTCCCCACCCACCCTGCCCCCCAGTCTCCAGCATCCCCCTGCCAGGTCTTACTTTATGTTGCTGATTTTGCTCCTAATTCCATAACCTCCATTGCTATGTCTACCAACTGACCAGCCTCTCTATTCACACATTCAAAGTTTCTGTTACTGTGGATGCTCTACCATGACTCTATGACAAACCCTCTAGCTCTTTCTTCATGTAGATACAAGCAATCACTTCTTGCTCACTCAATTTCATCCACTCTAGACTCATCAATTTTTTCCTCTCTTTAAGATCACATCCATCATCAATCCACCATAAAATAATTACCGCTAAAAATAGCCATTTGATGTCTTACTTTTCCATTCTCCTTTATAGGAGTTTGCTCAAGAAACTTGCTTATAGTCCCCATCTCTAATCTCATTTCTTCCGTTCACTTGTAGATTCACCCCAATTATTCTTATCCCCCTATGGAAATAGCTCTAGTCAGAGTTAAAAATGAACCTCTAGGCCTATAACCAGAAGTCAAATCTCAGCCTTCATCTTTCTCAGCACTACTTGACACACTTCATTAACGTTTCCTTTTTGAAATCATTTTTTCACTTGCTTTCTAGAATGATACCTTGCTGGTTCTCCATCTCCTTGGCTGCTCTTTTTCATCTGCCCACTAAATATTGGAAAGTTATGTCTAAATTCCTATTCTTTTATTTCTCCTCTATGATGGCTCACTCCCTTAATAACATGCTCTAACTTCATAACTTTAAATCCATCTATATGCTGATATCATCTAGATTTATATTTCGAGCTCAGGCCTCCCTTCTGTACTCCACATTTATGTATTCAGTTGCCTGCTTGACATTTCCAGCTGGAAATCTAATTGAATCTCAAACTTAACATATCCAAAAATGAATTCCTAACTCTCGGCATCCCCCAAACAAACAAACATTTCTTCTGGCCCAGTCTTCTACATCTCAGTAAATGGAAAACCCATAATTCCAGTTGCTCAGGCCAAAGAGGAGTCTGATTTTCCTCTTTTGTTCATCCCCTGATTGGCAAATCTTATTGGTTCTAACTTCAAAATATGTGTAGAGCTCTTCTCCCCACTACAACTTCCGCCATCCCAATCTAAGCTTCCATCATCTGTCACTCACCTGTATTGCTAAAATAGCTTCTTAACTGCTTTCCCTATTGCTAACTTTACTCTCCAGTAATCTACTCAGAGCCTCCAGAGTAACCCATTTAAAATGAAGTCAGATCATGGCACTTCTCTGCTTCAAAGTCCCACATGGCTTTCAAATCTCACTCATAGAAGAGTCAGTCATTACCCACAAGCCAACAAGACCCTTGCACTCTACACATGTGGCACACCATCCCCCTCCCTGACATCACCTCCCACCCTCGCCCTCACTCTGTTCCAGCTATAACTCCTTATTCTGAACTCTGAATGGGAGCACTCCAAGCGTGCTCTTGTGTCAAGGCATGCGCTTGTTGATTCGTGAGCCTGGAACCCTTTTCCCAGATACCTACATGGCTTGTACCTTAATTTCATCCAGCTTCCTACTGATATGTCACCTTATCAGTGAAGTTTTTTTTGACCTCCCTATATAAATATCAATTCCCAACCACACTAGCATTCCTTACACCTTTCCTCTTGCCTTCTCTTTCACTGCAGCACTTTTCTTTTTTAACCACCTGACATACCATATATTTTTATATATACCCTCCAAAAACAAGGACCATGACAACTAAGTGACACAGTGACAAGAGCTATATTCTTCAACAAACTTTGATGGAAGATCTATGATGAAATTCACAATTTACACTTTTTCATTTTAGACCACACTTCTGGAAGGTGTGGGTATTGGGAACAAGAAGCAACAAGTTGCAATAGTAACAAGTAGTAAGCAGAGAATTTACTGGAAGACAGAATTAGCAGATCAATAATAAGACACAATATTAAAAAATTCAACCTTTAAAATTGAGTCGATTGTATGAGAAATATTATGTTTTTTCTCATAATGAATTGTATCAGCAAACTAAAATCATTTTAAATGGAATCTAATTTTACAATACAGAACCTCTTTCTGGAGCAAATTTTAATCAATGAAAACTCAAATTTGCTCTACACATAAATTAAAATGTTCATTATTAATATTGCAATATACTTTGTAAGTTTTCTTTCCCAGAGCTGCAGAGAGAGTTCACTTGGATTAAAATAATATTATTTGTAAAAATATTTTTAACACAGAAACACACCTATCACATAACATTAAACTTGATATAATTATTATCATTAAAAGGATAAAATTTACATTAATACAATATTACATAGAGGTAAAGTGAAGCCCTTCTTAAACAAACAAAACATTGTGTGCAATGCAAAGTCTACTCTAAAGTAAAAAAAATTTGAAATATTTTTCTAACAAGAGTATTTGTCAGGATCATAATGGTGATTGCTAACAAAATCAGAAAGAAATAATGACAAATAAATGTGTCATTAAAACTAAATTTAAATATCTAATGTTTAATTAATCAAATAGTTAACAATCATTGATATTCATTCTAGATGATTCTAGGTGCTACCTTCCTAATATTCAGTCAATTACCAGATCTTCTTGATTCTACCTTCTAATTGTCTACTAAAACAAAAATAGAAAACTTGCTGCCGTTTCCTCACTAAAAAAAGAGAATCTATTCACTGTAGAAAATTTAGAATATGTATACTAGTACTTTTTGTGTTTCTATAAACAAACAAATGTTAAAAGTGAAAAATACGAAAATTCAAGGAGAATACTTGCATTTCACTATTCTAGGATTGTGAGGCAATGACTTTTCACTGGTGACATTGCTTCTGATGCTGTTTCTAAGGTTAAGACCCCTCTTCCCCTCCACCCCTACACACTTTCTTTTGGCATTCATTGATAGATGCACAGGCAAAATTTACTAAGGGAGGACAGATGACTTACGGGAAATACACTGAATTTTCTTTGCCTTTTCAAGATGAATGAAACACAACAAAACAACTTTAAAAATGTGTGTACTTTTAGGGAGCACACTCGGATATAGTATGAAATATTTCCCATTTTATTCTATTTATGGTATAAGATTCATGAGAAATTGATTTTGAGAGTGATTCTACAATCAAGTAATGTGTTCCTTCATTCATTCATTCCACAGACGTTTATTGAATGTCTCCCATTTGTCAGACCCTGTGCAGGGATATGTGTATTCAACTATAAAAGATATCAGGAGATATCTTCCAGACTAGTGGAAACATCACACTTAGTGATCTATCACAGAAACAAGGAACTGAATAGCACATAATTTTACTCAGAAGTGGGTCCCAAACATTTATCACAATGCTACAAGGGTGGGATCAGCAATTGTGGGACACTGACAGGGGAGGGAGGGAGTGGAGAGAGTATTCTAGAAAGCCTTTAAAATAGTGACTTGCTCGGTGGCTCAGCCTGTAATCCCGCGCCTTTGGGAGGCTGAGGCGAGTGGATTGCCTGAGCCCGCGGATTTGAGACCCGCCTGGGCAACTTGGCGAGACCTCATCTCTACAATATATCAAAAAATCAGTCGGTGTTGTTGCGCATGCCTGTAATTCCAGCTACTTGGAAGGCTGAGGCAGAAGGATTGCGGGAGCACAGCAGGTCAAGGCTGCGGTGGCCGGAAGCAGCCACTGCACTCCAGTCTGGGTGACAGAGTGAGACTCCAACTCAAAAAATAAAAAATAAAATAAAATAAAATAGTGACTTGTTACAATCATGTTATACATCTTAAATTATTCTAGGAAGGTATTCATAACAATAAATATAAGAAAACAACTTTAGATTATTGGACTTCCATTTTAATTTACTTTCCTAAGCAAAGAGGTTGACAAAGAGAAATGAATTTTTTTAAAAAAACATTTTAATTGTTTGGAGTTTCATTTAAGCTATTTAACCTAATCCTTATGACAACATAATAGGTATAGTATACTCATTTTTCATTTCAAACAATTGAAGTTTGGAGAGGTTACATGAGTTGTCACTGATGATACTGTTGACAAGAGTGAGGATCCAAAGCCAGGTCGGATTCCTAATCCCTTCTGCTTCTGCTACTCAAGTGTTTTTGCAGTGCCTGATAAATGGAGACTCGATTTTTAGCTGATGTGACATAGCACACCAGAAACTCAGCAGCTTGGCTCTAGAATCTTCTCTTTCATAGTAAATGATATTTACATATATACAATGCTGACTACATTTCCCAACCCACAGGTAAAGCAACTTTTATAGTAGTATACAACTCATGTTAGAAATATTTAATTTATGGTATATTAAGAACACGGTAAAGCCTACATTTGTTCTTCACATGTTATAATTGTCACTTTTGGAGGTTAGGTGTCTGCCAAAGGGTTTATTTTGAATGCCCAAATGTAATTTCACTGCAGTTTCGGCATTTGTGAGTTTTATATATTTTAAAATTGCTCAGTTTGCTACTATCTGTGGAATAGCTTTCCATTTTAAAACATATCAATCTGTTTTCAATTTTATCAGGTGGCTACTTACCAGTGCTGTTTTAATAATGCTATTATTTAACACCTTGTATGCATTTTGTTCCAAACACTTTCTCCTTTTTCTTCTACTTGCCAATTTCCTTCCATTTAGAAAAAAAAAAATTCAAAGTGTAGTAAAAGTCAAAATCCTTTTAGTAGAATATATTTTTGCACATAATAACTAATGTGGGTGGAAATGTGGAACTGAGATTTAATTTTTTGCTTGTTATATATTTAAGATGCATGAATTATAGGTACCATAATTTAATATGAAAGGGAAAATAAACTAGATTTTCTTTGAAGCTTGTTTGTTTAATATCCCCATAATAACTTAGGTAGCTTGCATTCTGACTTTCAGATAATTATGTCAATGGAATCATACTTCGGGATTCAAAGGTTAAAAATAATAAACATCCATTTACATTGCCACTTTTAAAAAATAACTACATAAATAAACAAACAAATAAATAAAGTTTCCACTTCTTCGAAGTTTCCATTTTTGATAAAAATCAATTGTACAATTTTAAAAAATAGTTCTACAAAGTCCATAAGCTGGAAACATCATTCCTAGGCCCTCTGGGTACCTTTAGCTTAAGAATCCTATCTCTTCACCCAGAGATGGTGGTACTTAAGTTTCAAGGTTGCAGTGAAGATTAGAGATAATATCTATAAAGTATCTGGCACAGAAGCCCACTTGTGGCAGTAGATACATGCTGTATCTACTATTACTCTTTCTCTTAGTATCCTATTTTTTGTGTGTGGAAGAGTAGGTTCTGCTATACCAACACAGGCTGACAGTAAAGGGACATTTATTCACTTCTTAATTTTAGGACTTCTTGAGTGGTCAACCCAGACCAGCAGGAAGGCCAGGGCTTTCCTGATGCCTTCACCCCAGGAAAGCACAAGTGAATGTGCACACACCATCACCACCAACCAGAGGCCTCCAGGGCAGGTGGCTCGTCCAAGAACTTGGCCCTGGATACCTCATCATCCAGGCAAAGCTGGTTTGTGCTGCTAGAGAAGCAGCAGATGCATTTTCCCCCATGGCTGCTACTACTGCCAGCACACAGTGGCACCATGTTCCAGAATGGCTGAACACCTGCAACAGCTGCCCTGGGGTGAAGAGTGAGGGTGAGACAGAATGAGCCTTTCATCAGATTTTGATTCAGCCAAGGGGAGTGCTTAGGCCAAGAAACTGGTTGGAGTCTCCGACAACACATCCTATGAGATAAGCAGTGAAAGTGGGGCAATCCAATGATACCATATATTTGATCACATACAAGCCAGTCAGTTTATCTGCTTGCATTGTGGCCTCTTAAAAAATAATGCTCATTACTTAATTCCCCTCCTCTCTTTTTCTCCCCTAGCAGTGTTCCGTGTCTGTTTTTGCTCTCCTTGTGTTCGTGTATGTTCAATGTTTAGTACCCACTTATGAGTGAGAACATGGGGTATTCAGTCTTCTGTTTCTGTGATAACTTGTGGGGATAAGAGGTGCCAACCCACCCATGGGGTACCACACTCACCACCGGTATTGGGAGGGTGGACAGGCTCATCCAAAGCCCAAACCCCACCATCATGCAATATACCTATGGGATGAATCTTCACATGTATGATCTGGTTCTAGAATAAAATAACATGTTTTTTAAAATCCAGGAAGCAATATGGACTTGTTCGTCAGTACACATGGTAGAACGATCAGGGCTCCAGAACCTGGCTCGGTTACAGATGAATGTGTGACCTTGAACAAACAGCCTGACCTTTTTGACCCTTATTTGTGACAAGTATGTAAAATTGGCATAATACATATTACTGATAGTCATTAAATATAATGCCTGTCATATAATAAGCCTTCCATAAGTAATAGCGCTTAAAATATATTGTTATTTTTTTCTAAATAGCAGCTTTTCCTTCTGAAAAATGAGTATAATAATATCTATTGTGAGTCACATTATGAGGATTAGAAATAGCATTATGAAGTACCTGGAAAATGGCTGATGCTCAAGAAATAGTAAATATTCATCCTTTGGGGATGGAGGAGAAAAGATTTAAATAGTGTTTAAAAGAAACTGAATGCCCTATCTGATTTCCTGTGGCTTCACTCTTGCAGAATATAGAACAGTATTGTCTAGTAGAAATATGATGGAAGACACCCATCTAATTTTAAATTTTCTGGTGATCGCATTAAAAAATGGAAAAGGAGGAGAAGCGGCAAAATGGCGGTGGGGCAACCCGGTCTCTGCAGCCCTCTGCAAAGGAGATCTGCAGTGGGTCTCTGACTCTCATCCCGGGGGACGGTGGACCCCAACATCGCAGCCTGCTTTTCATACGGAGCTCGGCCGTTGCCACCGCTGAGACATCACAATGGACTGGACGGTCACTGCGGTGCAAACGGTGCCGCCGCCACAGCCCCTCCCCCCGCCACCGCTGCCGCTGCCGCCACCACACCCTCGGTGACTGCCATAGCACATCACACCACCTGGGCCCGAGGCGATCCACATCAAACCCTTCAGGGAAGATCTGCTGGGATCACTGCCACCTCGCCTGCGTCCCGTCCGAGACTGTCCTGCCCGTCTGCCATAAGGCTCCTGTTGCCTGCCCTGAGGCAGGCAGCCATCTTGTTCCTGTCCGGCCCCACTCCCTCTGGGGTAAGCAACTGAGAGAGCACCACCTGCTGGCGATTCAGGTCACAACACCGAAACGGGAGAAACAAACTTGATAAAGACATAGACCAGAGTGCTGAACGGAGGGTAATGTGAACTGTCCTTCACAGCAGACCAGGGGCAACTGACCCTAACTGCAAACTAATTTACTAGCTTGAAAAGAAAACTAGAAATCAGACCTGAAAGGACATTGGACTTAAATGAAATGTCTCAGAGTGTGCTTCATTGATTCTATTAGTTTAATGACTTAATTCTATTCCTACTGTATTGTTCCCTTTTTTCTTTTCTCCTCTTCTTTTTCTTCTCTTTTCTTCTCTCTGTAAACCATATCTTTGTATAGAGGAACAGCACACTAATAAGGTGGTTGGTTAGCTTGCATGTTAGCATCACTATATGTTTTATTTTTATTTTTTATTTTTTGTATGAGAGTTGGTTCGTCTGTAGCTGTGGTCTATTGTTTTTATCTGTTTCAGTATAGGCCTCTCTCTCTATTTGTTGGCACACTCATTTGTTTCCACCCTTACTCCTCTATCTCTCCACTCCCCTCTTCAACCCACTATCTGCTCCATTCTCTCCCCTCTGCTAACCAGTAAACCTACAGCCCCACTGCATGGACAGATTCCAGGGAAGTCGGAAGTGGGTTCCACATTTTCCACACACCTGTCAGCGAATACCAGGACCTGCAGACAGATTTTGAATCACAGCTCTCCCCTTAAGTAAATCTCAAAACTGCAAAAAGGACCACCTCCAACCTACAGTGCAACTCCAGAATTGAACAAAGTAAGAGGACATACATAAAGAATAGGAGATTGAGCAAACAGAAGTAAAACCAATCCCTTTACCCCTGAATAACAGAATTAAAGAAGACGGTGACGTGGAGGGAAGGAAAAGGTAGGGAGGGGGGAAACTGCACAAATGAAGAAAAACCAAAAGAAGAATATAGGTCTCACACAGACCCCTGGGAAATCAGACACTGAGGAAACAGATTCTGGAACACAAACAATGAAGAGCCCCCAGAATGACTGGTTACATGCAACAAACCCAGACATCAAGACATTAATGGAGAGAATTTAAAAAACTGAGGAGAGACAAGAGGAAAATAGGAAGGAGCTGATGTCAGAAATGACAGCAGTAAAGAATACTGTGATGGAAATGAACAACAGACTAATAAGCATGGAAAGCAGAATCAGCCAAGCAGAAGAAAGAATCTCAGAGCTCGAAGACCAAAACACAAAACTAACCCTAACTGTCAAAAGCATAGAAAAGAAGCTCAAAAAGACAGAACAAAACCTGCAAGAGATGAATGATCACTTCAAAAGACCGAACCTAAGAGTAATTGGGCTTCCTGAGGCAGAGAGAGAAACAGAAGCCACACTGGAACAAACATTTCATGAAATCATTCAAGAAAACTTCCCTCATCTCATCAAGGATGAAAAAATTCAAACACAAGAGATTCAGAGAACCCCTGCAAGACAACAAATGAGAAGACCAACTCCCAGACACATAATAATTCACCTAAACAAAGTAGCTATAAAAGGAAAAATCCTAAAGGCAGCAAGAGAAAAAGGCCACACTACCTACCAGGGAAAACCAATTAGAATAGCAGCAGATTTATCCACAGAAACCCTTCAGACCAGGAGAGCCTGGAGCCCTATCTTCAAAGTTCTAAAAGAGAAACAATTTCAACCAAGAATAACCTATCCAGCCAAACTAAGCTTCATTAGTGAGGGAGAATTGAAATCTTTTCCAGATATCCAGTCCCTAAGAACCTACGCTGCCACTGGACCACCTCTACAAGAAACACTTAAGAAAGTACTGAACACAGAAGAAAAAGAAAAAAGAACAACAGCATTCTTCACAAGAGTACAGGCAAAAGATTAAAAACACACATGAACAAACTCCAAAACCCAAAGAAAGACAACAAACAAACAGGAACAACTCTGTAAGAACCTTATGACAGGGATCAGTTCTTGCATTTCAATTATTAGCCTAAATGTGAATGGACTAAATACACCACTGAAAAGACATAGAATGGCAAAATGGATAAAATATCATCAGGCAACAATCTATTGCCTTCAAGAGACTCACCTCACTAGAAAGGACACCCACAGACTCAAAGTAAGAGGATGGGAAACAAACTTTCAGGCAAACGGAATACAAAAGAAAGGAGGAGTAGCGATCTTAATTTCAGACAAAATACCCTCTTCAAGCTATTAAAAATCAAAAAGATACAGAAGGCCACTACATAATGATAAAAGGCTCAATCCATCAACAAGAAATATCTATCCTAAACATACTGCACCCAACACAGGTGCACCAACTTTCATAAAGCAACTTCTTGGAAAACTAAAGAAAGATATCGACTCTAACACTATCATAACTGGGGACTTTAATACCCCACTCACAACCCTAGACAGATCATCAGGACAAAAAATCAGCAAGGAGATCCAGAACCTCAATGTGACTTTGGACCAAATGGACTTAATTGATACCTGCAGAACACTCCATCCAAAGACCACAGAATACACATTCTACTCATCACCACATGGAACATATTCTAAGATCGACCACATACTCGGCCATAAATCAAGCATAAGCAAATTTAAAAGGACCGAACTTCTACCAAGGCACCATTCTCGGACCACAGTGAAATAAAAAATAAACATTGACACCAACAAAGTCCCCCCCAAAAAAAAAACCCACAAAGAAAAAAAATGGACACTAAACAGCATGATGCTAAACAACTCCTGGGTCAACGACGAAATCAAAACAGGGATCAAAAGATACCTGGAAACAAATAAAAATGAAGAAACATCTTATCAAAATCTCTGGGATACCCTGAAAGCTGTAGTAAGAGGGGAATTTATATCCCTACAAACACACATGAAGAAATGGAAGGAACAGAAATTCACAACCTAACAAGCCACCTAAAGAAGCTGGAAAAGCAAGACCACAAAAACCCTAATTTGAGCAGAAGAATCCAGGTCACCAAAATAAAAGCCCAAATCCAGGACATAGAAGACAAAAAGATAATACAAAAAATCAATGAAACAAAAAGTTGGTTCTTCGAAAGGATAAACAATATCGATGATCCCCTAGCTAGACGGACCAAGAAAAAATGAGAAAAAACCCAAATAAGCACAATCAGAAACACAAAAGATGAAGTCACATCTGACCCTGAAGAAATACAAAAGATCATTAGAGACTACTACATACACTTGTATGGAAACAAACTTGAAAACCTTAAGGAAATGGAGGACTTTCTGACATCACACAACCTACCTAGGTTGGAACAAGAAGAAATTGAGGCCCTAAATAGACCAATAACAATCAAGGAAACCGACTACGTAATAAGAAAACTTCCTACAAAAAAAAGCCCTGGTCCAGATGGCTTTCCAGCAGAATTGTACAAGACATTCAAAGAGGAGCTGATACCAATCCTACTGAAGGTATTCCAGGTGATTGAAAAAGATGGAACTCTCCCCAAATCATTTTACGAAGCCAACATCACATTGATACCCAAGCCAGGTAAAGATCCAACAAAGAAAGAGAACTACAGGCCAATATATTTGATGAACATAAATGCTAAAATTCTCAACAAGATCCCAGCAAACCGGATTCAGCAATACATCTCAAAAATCATCCACCATGACCAAGTAGGCTTCATTCCTGGGATGCAAGGCTGGTTCAACATTCATAAAACCATAAATGTAATTAAATACATCAACAGATGTCAAAACAAAAACCACATGATCATATCATTAGATGCAGAAAAAGTTTTGAAAAAATCCAGCACCCCTTCTTGATAAAAACCCTTGAACATCTAGGCATACGGGGAACATACCACAAAATATTAAAAGCCATCTATGAGAAACCCACAGCCAGCATACTCCTAAATGGACAAAAATTGGAACCGATTTCCCTGAAAACTGGAACTAGACAAGGATGCCCACTCTCACCCCTCCTGTTCAACATAGTATTGGAAGTCCTGGTTAGAGCAATCAGAGAAGAGGAGGAAATCAGAGGTATTCAAATAGGAAAAGAGGAAGTCAAGTTATCTCTCTATGCAGATGATATGATTGTGTGCCTTTAAAACCCAAGAGAATCTGTCAAAAGCCTCCTTACATTGATAAAGGCCTTTGGCAAAGTCTCAGGATACAAAATAAATGTACAAAAGACAATCGCATTTCTCTACACCAATAATAAACAAACAGAAACCCAAATAAAAAACACAATTCCATTCACAATAGCACAAAAAAAAAAAATGAAATACCTTGGCATCTTCCTAACCAGAGACGCGAAAGACCTTTACAATGAAAATTACGAAACACTGCTCAAAGAAATCAAAGCTGACATGAACAAGTGGAAAAAATCCCATGCTCATGGATCGGAAGAATCAACATTGTGAAGATGTCCACCTTACCTAAGGCAATCTACAAATTCAATGCAATACCCATTAAATTACCAACAACATTCTTCTCAGACCTAGAAAAAACAACACAGGAATTCATATGGAAACACAAACGTCCAAGAATAGCCAGAACAATCCTCAGCAAAAAAAAACAAAGCAGGTGGTATCACAATACCAGACTTCAAACTTTACTATAAAACTACAATCATCAAAACAGCTTGGTATTGGTACAGGAACAGGCATATAGATTAATGGAACGGAATTGAGATTCCAGAAGCAAAACCTCAATTTCTCAACCAACTCATCTTCGACAAAGCCCCCACCACCTACCACTGGGGAGAGGAGAACCTATTCAGTAAATGGTGCTGGGAAAACTGGCTGACCACATGCAGAAGATTGAAACAGGACCCCTATCTATCCCCATGCACAAAGCTTAACTCCAAATGGATCAGAGACCTAAATGTAAAATCACAAACCATAAGAACCTTAGAAAAGGAATGGAAATACCCTCATGGAAATTTTAACTGGCATCCAATTCCTGTACAAAACCCGAAACCCACAGGTCATAAGAGAGAAGATAGACAAGTGGGACCTTATTAAACTGACAAGCTTCTGCAAAGCCAAAGAAATCATCAAGAGAGCAGAGAGACAGCCTACAGACTGGGAAAAAGTATTTGCCAACTCTAGGTCTGACAAAGGCTTAACATCCTGGATCTACAAGGAACTGAAACGTACTGAAAAGAAGAAAACAAACAACCCCATTATAAAATGGGCAAAAGATAGGAACAGACACTTCACAAAAGAAGACATCCGAGCAGCCAACAAACACATGAAGAAATGCTCAACCTCACTAATCATCAGGGAGATGCAAATCAAAACCACACTGAGATACCACCTAACTCCAGTCAGAATGGCAATTATCAACAACTCAAAAAATAACAGCTGCTGGAGAGGGTGTGGCGAAAAGGGAACACTTCTACACTGTTGGTGGGAGTGTAAACTAGTGCAACCTCTGTGGAAAGCAGTCTGGCGATTCCTAAAAGCTCTAAAAATCGACCTTCCATATGACCCCGCAATCCCCCTACTGGGAATATACCCTGAAGACCTCAAATCACTCTATAAAAAAGATACCTGCAAACGTATGTTTATCGCAGCATTGTTCACAATAGCAAGAACCTGGAAACATCCATGCTGCCCATCAAAAGAGAACTGGATTAAAAAAATGTGGTACATATACACGATGGAAAACTACGCAGCCATAAAAAAGAACAAAATCATGAATTTCGCAGCAACCCGGATGGAACTAGAGTCTATAATACTGAGTGACCTCACAAAAACAAAGATCCGAGTATCACATGTTCTCACTCATATAATGGACCTTGAACATCCAATGTAATACTATAAGAAAATGACTGACGGTACTGGGAAACTATGGGGGGGAGGGAGGGGGATGGGATTAACAGTAGCAAATATCTGTCTGGGGATGGGAAAACACCTCTTATCAACAGGGTGCCTGAATGAAACGATATTGTATACCTAACCCTTAACTGTACCCCACAAAACCATAATAAAAAATATTGATTAATAAAAAATTAAAAAATGGAAAAAAGGTAAAAATTAATTTAATATATAATTTATTTCACTCAATATAGATGAAGAACAAGAATAAGGCCTAACCAAAATTATTTATTTTAAAATATTTATTTTGATATAATCTGTACGAAATATTATTAGTGAGATATTTTGCATTTTTTTACACTCTTTTTTCCCTCAAATTATCAAAATCTGGTATGTATTTTATACACATAGCACATATCAGTTCAGACTAACTACATTTCAAGTTCTCAGTGTGCTACCCTATTGAACAGCATAGATATTGTCAGTTGACATTCATCTAAACATTCAGCTCCAAAACCAATCCTGTCTTTAGACAAGATGAATTGGGAATCCTAGGTTAAACTCTCAGGTGATTTAGCATAGTCAGTCATCTTGTTGGACTGGTTGTACCTTGCCTCCAATTCTATCAGGTTTCTTTTGCTCAGATGCCACCTCAGTCTCCCCAGGACTCCAGGGCTTGTTAGAGCAGAAAACAACAGAGTTGAATCACAGTCCCTAACTGGGTCGACCCACTACCTTCTATGTCCCTCTACAAATCCTTGCACTACTAGATAATTGTTCAGCTCTACATACCCTACATATCTCTATCTTGTGTGTAAGGTCATTTTTAGGCTATATCCTTAAAGATAAGCATCATATCCTAGCCTGTAAATGGAT
Organism: Cephalopachus bancanus; assembly: GCA_027257055.1. NCBI lineage: Eukaryota > Metazoa > Chordata > Mammalia > Primates > Tarsiidae > Cephalopachus > Cephalopachus bancanus. The sequence continues at coordinate 1,367,039 of JAPVLO010000005.1, read as the reverse complement.
AAAGTGTTAGGGCAAGAAAGGATTCAATGATCATATAGTCAGAGAGTGTAACACAAAGAAAGACTGTAATAAAAGTCAAAATGAAGGAAGGAGTGTAACTTCAAAGACTCTCAGGGTAGAATTTCCGTCAGGTCTCCTGTAATTTGAAAAGCTACAATCTTGCTTGGGACATAGACAAATCGTAATGCATGGTCAAGGTTTAGAAAGCATGGCATGAGAAAGAGATAAAAATAAGCTTGGGACCAGTGGCAGGCTACTGGAAAGGTAGGCCTTCATCCACGTCCAGAGAGGTTGAGAATTGCTCAACACCAGAGGCTGCCACCACATAGACTCTAATATGAAAGGCATCTGCTTGAATTGTGCAGTACACAACCCGTACACTATAACTGGCGGGCCTCTGAGAATTCAGATGAAGAGAATTAAATTGTTCTACATAGCAAAGTAAAAAAGGAGAGAGGTAAAATATTACAGAATAAGAAGAGGTGAGGTAAAGACTTTTGTCAGTGGTGGCTTGGGGAATGACGTTTGGTCAGTGGTTTCAGCAGGATAATGTGAAGTAGAAAAGGATTATGTGGGAAAGAATAAAGGAAATACAGGATATAAACTGAGATGGAGTAAAAGCAGAAAATTGAAGGATATAAAACTAGGCTAAATGTAAATCCCTCCATAATCCTCAAAGATACTGTGGGAGAGTCTGGGTTTCTCCATATACTCAAGATGTGGATTTGAGTGTATTCTAATTAAATATGCAATATCCAGGTTCCTTGGGCAGATGAGAGGATCAGGAGGAAGCTCTCTTGGCTATATGCAGGCTGTTTGACCAACCATATACTGGTTGAGGATTAGCTATAGAGACTTAATAACTATTTCCAGAATAAATGAATTATGGTCCCGACTAGACAATTAACTTCTAAACTTGGCTGCTTATTGGAATTATCTAGAAAACTTATTTTAAACATACATATTGGCCCAAAACATGGAAATTCTGAAAATGTGGTAGTGGGCTGAGGCCTAAAATTTGTATTTTTTAACAAGAGTTCCATGTGCTTCTGATTTTGTGACTCTACCTGGGAACCAGTTTGGGCCCAGTTACAATTCAAGAATCTTTTATCCCCGAGGTTCCATGTCACTGACTAGAAAACAGATCACTCTAGGCATCACTGAAAGGGCTCAGTATAACCCATAATGCTTCAAAGACAGCCAGAGAATCAACAGCCTCAGTCGATTCTCAGAGATCACTAAAATATCTTCAATATTAACAGTTACTAGCATACTAATGTGAAAAACCCAGGATTTTTCTCTATATGGTCCCTAACAACTGATGAGATCCAAAGTCAACCTTCTAAACATTGAACAAAATATGATTCCCTAAAAAAAACTCCATGATCAATTTTACTGATTAACAAAAGAACTGCCCATGTTTAAGTATGTCTATACGTTAGAGAGGAAAAGCTGCAGAGTTTCACACCCTCTTAACTTACATTTTACTTTTCTCTGCTTCTCAAGAACAGTAAAAGCTAGCTATAACAGGAAAGGAAAAATTCTCAACAATTTTTATAACTTTTATTTGTGGAATGAAAGATGAAAAATGCATTTTATTTATGCCTATTTCGCCTTCTGAGCTGAAACTAATCCTAAAGGGTTTGAGCAAAGAGCAAGCAATGCAAATATGCTAGATCTACAGGTGGTTTTAATTTACTTGCTATAAATTGTTAAGAGGGACCTATGCTAACTCTATTCTCATTAATTCATCTACCATCTCCTTTCCTGCAGTGAAAGTTGCAGATTGCACAGATAGGGCTCAGGATATAAAGAGACAGAATATAGAATGTCAGCTTTTTGTTGACACTATTGGAATGCACTCCCACTGGATCCAACACACCAAAAGTCTCTCAGTCTACAGAAACCATAAAATAATGTTGAGGGAAAATTAATGTGGTCTCCAACACTTTGCCCAACTAAACAATGATAGAATGTATTAATTCTTTGTTGACTATTTATAAATAGTTAAACTTTATTTGAATACCGCCACAGCCAAAAACATAACCTGCCTCATGCTGTGAAATAGATGTCAATAACATGATCCTGCCAAACTTCCAGATCTACCATTCTTTGCTAACAATAATTTATTCCATAAATAATCATTTATTTTCTATTATATTAAGGCACTGTATGATTTATTACTGGGGATAAGAATGAATAGGATATGCTTTCTGTCAGGTTCAAGGGCCCCCAAGTGATAATATCCTGAAGAAAGCACAAAGAAAATTCGAAGACTCTGGAGTATTCTTTCTCCACTTCATCTCTCATATGTGGTTTAATCTTTCTCCTCATTTCTCTTGCTATGGTGTCATATGGAGAGCAGTCTTAGGTGTACTTGCTACCCCAGTTGGGAGTAGAGAACCCATCCTAAGAGACAGGAGAAATGTAAAGTTTAGAGAGCCTGGAGCTTTAGAGCTTACGAGGAAAAAGCCGAGTGCTGTTGAATGTAAGATCACAGTTAGCCACGGCACACCACCGGTAAAATGACACACATTGAAAACTATGCCGAATGCTGTCCTACATTTCCAGCTCCAGTGTCTGTTTCAACTGAATCTAATTTATCGCTATCATTTTCTGTTTGCCCCAACTAAAGAAGCAGTATCACTTAGTGATTATGATCAAGGAGCAAGTTGTTAGAGAGACTGAGTTCAAATCTTGGCTTTACTTCTTACTAGTTATGTGATTCTAGTCAAAGGCCAACCCTGTCTTAGATTTAGACCCTCATATGTAAAATGGAGATAATAAGAACTACTCACAAAATTGAGGACTAAATGAAATGATGACTCTGATGTGTCTGCACAGAGCCTGAACTTCAATCAGTGTGACTTAGTAGCTAGTCTTTCTATTATAGGTACCTTTACCATGTTTATCATGTTATGGCAAACTATTTCTGCCAAGTACCAGTGTAAGTTTCCCACTTCAATCAATATTAATGTTTAGCCTTGACACCGGAGTTTTGGTTACCATCTTTGTCCTAGTGATCATGATCTTTTTTTTTTTTTTTTTGAGTCAAAGTCTTACTTTGTCGCCCAGGCTGGAGAGCAGTGGCACTCTCATGGCCACCACAGCCTCGACCTGTTGAGTTCAGGTGATCCTTCTGCTTCATCCTTCCAAGTAACTAGAACTACAGGCACATGCCACCACGCCCGGCTAAGGTCTTGCCATATTGCCCAGGCTGGTCTCAAACCCGTGGGCTCAAACAATCCTCTCGCTTGTGCCTCCCAAGGTGCTGAGATTACAGACATGAGCCATCATGCCTGGTTGTTGGTGGCCATGATCTTAACCTCCAGAGATATTCCAGTCCTACCACATTATTTGTGCAAACTCTGCAGCGATGAAAACCATCCCCAGACTATCATGGCTAATCAGAGCAATCTGTATTCTCATGAAAATTACAAACCGGGCTTGGTGGCTCAGCCTGTAATCCCGTTCCTTTGGCCAGACCTCATCTCTACAATAAATGAAAAAATCAGTCGGGCATGGTAGCGCATGCCTGTAATTCCAGCTACTCGGAAGGCTGAGGCAGAAGGATCGCCGGAGCCCAGACGGTCGAGCCTGCGTGGCCGGGAGCGGCCACTGCACTCCAGTCTGGGTGACAGAGTGAGACTCAAACTCAAAAAAAAAGAAAAGAAAATTACTGTCCAGAAGGAAAAATAGAGTTAGAATCAGAAAAAGAAAGACTTGGCAAGTCCATCTGGACTATGTAATGAAAGTTTCTTAGAAGCAATGGCATTAAAACTTGTCTTTCACATGGCTGAGTTGAGAGAACTGTTCATCCAAAATGCAAGTAGTGATATTAGCAAATATGGCAGAGCATAAACCCATGAAACAAGTCAGGAGAAGCAGGTGGTACCATCTGTTTTGTTCAGAAACAGTCTTTTGAAGGTACAGTCCCCAACTCTACCCCAGAAGCACTTGGGATCAGATATGTTTTGGAGTTCATAATGTTTCACATTTTAAAAAGGGAATGCAGTTCACATGCTGGATATTAAAACACACCTATAGACTCTAGGCAGCCCTTAGTAATCAAGCACAATAGAATATCTATAGCAACATACAAGTCCTATATACAAAGTGACATACATAAAAAACATCAGTAGTCTCATGTCAGTTCAGATCAAGTTTGGTCACCAAATCAGTTATGGAAAAGCATTCAGTGTTCAGAAACGTTGAGATTTCTGAATGTAGATAAAATATTTAGGGGCCTATAGAGGGAGATGCAGCCTGAAAATTGAGTAGGGAGTGTATTAAAAGAGGTCTGAATGCCTGGCTAGGGAGACAGCTTTTGTTCAGAAGCTGATGGGGTATCCCAACAGATAATTTTGCATATTCAATTTTTAGTTATTTTGAGTCTTTTAAAAATAATTAATTGCTGTTTCTACTGTATCTTATATGATTTTTTCTCTTATCTTTTTTGTTAATGTGTTAATCTGTCAATCAAGTGTCCTCTCCTGATTTGTCTGTGATGTGCAACAGAGCCATTAACTGTAACTCTTTGTATTATTATTTTTTAATTTACATAAAGTAAAATTGATTCCTTGTGGTGCTTGGCTCTACGTGTTTTAACACACATAGATATTGGTATAACCACTACCATAATGAAGATACAAAACGGCTCCATCATCTCCCAAAATCTCCCTCAGATCATTACTGCATTTTTAACTAAGCATCATCAGGCATCGTGAGAGGGATCCAGGTTGTTGTCTCCTTGTAACAGAGGATAACTTTGGCTGTGAATGCCAACTAGAATTGACAGCTGTTGCTGACCAGTAGGCATGCGATCTCTGTTCCCTTATTGTAGTGAGGTCACTTCCTAAAGTTTGCTGTCCACAAGGCCATGAGTTGTTCAAGAGTTAATATGAATTAAATTTTTTTGTATTGATCTCCACTGACTTTTTTGAGATGCAAATGAAGGGAGCACTTCTTGTATGATTCCTCTAGCTCCCTAGGTCTGTTTGCACGCACTTTTCCCATCATACTTTCATAAGTATGTATGGTTTACCCTCTTGTAGAGCCTCTACACTGCAACAATTGATCTGGATCAGCCCATGCCATTAAAATAAGTGACATATACTTTTAGAATGAGAGACTGGTTAATTTACACCTTAAGTTGTCAGGTAAGTAGGGTAAATGTTATCTATATTAGAGCTACAGATTGATGCTTGGTTTCTCTATGGGTCTGCAGGCACAAGAGAAAAACTCAACATGGAAGTACTGAGCTGAGTGATGGTATACCTTCGCCGTTCAAGGTTCCTCATCACACAGAACTCAAGATTCCTCATCCCATAGAAATCAAACAAAGGCTCTCATTCTTGTGTTCCTAAACGTGTTGTGCTCTAGTCTCACACATTTCAGTTCCAAGACTGCTCTTTGCCAGCCTGATTCATCTTTGTGACTCTTCTCTCATCACATAAAGTGCACATGTTAGGGAATTGCTTAAATATAAACTTTAGGCACAGAGGTGCCCAACTCAACCTCGCAAAGTTTTGGGAAATTAACACAAACAATTCAAACAAAATACAACTTAGAACCTCCGGTCCAAAAGAAAAAAAAAAGTGTGATAATTTGGGAAGATTAAACAATGTTCTCCTTTCTATAAATATGTTCAGGCATCAGAGTACTCTTTTTTCTTTTCTGATGTAGTTAAAAATAACTCAAGGAAAAAATATTCAGTGAATTTTTGAATTTACGTGGGAGGGTATGTGAAGGATTCCATGAAAGGACAGCTGAAAGGCGGACACTGAGTTTGAATGAACTTATCTCCTGGTAAGTTGACAAGGCTTTATTTCCCCAAAGCGGGATGAAATGATATCAGAACAGTATGGTCTCTACCAGTAGAGCGCTTGTCATAGATATTCTCATAACAAAAAGAACACATATTTTATAGGCTGTAAAATTATCCAGTTTTACCTCTACAAGGCAACTGGGAGATGGGTTTACAGGTGGAGAGGATATTATAAATGAATACTGGACCGGAAATACTGCAATTAATTCAATAATTGTTTTTTATGAAGTGCTTGCTGAAATGACTGGTGGATTAAATGAGCCCCGATAGTGTAATAGAGTTAGCAGTGTCATCTCTAACAAGGGGAAGAATGTAAATCTTCCAATAGTACACAGATGTTTTTATTGAATTATCTCTAATCCAAAAGTTCTGACAAAATGAAGCCACCCTAGAATTGTCCAATGGCCATCTCTGTGCCTCTAGAGACACAACAGCATCTCCCCACAAGTAGCAATGTCTTTTTTAATCCCTTTGGAATTCATTGCAATGGCACTAATCATATCAAACTCATTGGGTATTATTATCAATGTTATATATATAACCCCATGGGAATCCAGAAGAAACTCCTCAATATCCTGTAGCCATTCTCCTCAACAACAAAAATTGATTTGCAGACTAAGTGCCCAGTTATGGTGAATAAACAAGTCACTCTTTTTAATAGCACTGATTGAATACAATCTATTTATAGCAATGAAGGCACCACCTGTGAACATGAAACGACTAGCAGTTCCCTGTCTTTCAGTCAGAGCTAATGGATTTAAGAAAACAAAATGATTCGACACTAATTCCAAATCAAGTCCCTTGTTATTCTGTCTTCACTTCTAAAGCACCAAGAATTCTACTTCCAGCAATGAGAACTACACAGGAAAGGGTCTTTCAGAGAAAACTCAGAGAATGTGAAGCAAGAGAAACGCATTGCTCCTTCAGTGATAAAACTTACCTTGAATCCTAGTCTATTTTGTGACTGAACATGGCCTCCTTCTGGGGTTGCTATCAGCCATGCCCGATGGTTGCCTCACAGGTTGAAGAATTGCATTTCTTTCCTTTGAGGTGCCTGAGCTTTCTGAGCATGGTAGAGTCGATCAGGGCAACTCGGGGGTAACATGTTTAAGAAATGAAGCACAGTCACAGAATTATGAAGAAAGGAAACAACTTTCACACAGGCACATCCAGGAGGAGCAGTACCTTACAAAAGCCATCTGCTGAATCTCTGTTGAGATAGCTTGATTTTGAGAAATGCAATTGTGTGATGGTTTCTTGTCATATTTGCACAGTTACGGCAATTAACAGTGATATCCCAGCCACCTTCTGTAGAAAAAAACTCAAATACCCACTATGCTGTATTAAGGGATATTAATGTGGTGACAAGTCAATCCTGCTAAAGGGAATTCTGTAAATCCCTTGATTTGACTTCAATAAACTTTGACTGAGATGAGAGATCTATTCCACCCTAATCATCTTGACCAAGGCACTGCTCAAATTTACAGATTTATCCTGTCTTAACACAAAAGTTAAGAAGTGTTATATAAGAGCTCTGACAGGAAAGTGGGTACTGGAAGTATGTGTCACAGCAGACAAGCAGAAAGCACTCTATTAGATGGATAAAATGAACTGAAATCTCTGGGTGGACACTTTTTGCACTGCACCACAATATTATTCTTGATTTGCTGAGAAGAAAGCAATTTATTCTGTCACTTTCTGGGGACTTAGAGCTAATTGGCCTTTCATAGTTATATGATTCTGCAAATGAGCATAAAAGTGAAAGCTGACAAAAATTCAAACAGGAAATCTGAATCTGCCTATGTTCATAAGTATCTTATAATGGTTTGTAGAAAGGGACGGGATTTTGATTAGAATAGCAAATTTCTTCATGCAAAGGGAAGTGCTCCAAATTACCCATCACTGTAACAAACAGAAAGATTGCTCTTCATTCAGACTCCTGGATGAAAGAAAACGAACGTTCTTTTCTGAATCCCACGCCTGCCAGTCCCCTCCAGACCATCCCTGTGGCCAGTCAGCGCTGTCATCAGTGGGCGTTCCTCAGAGGGTATGACCTCTCCTAGCTCACCAGCTCTTTTTCACTCTTCTACCTCAATCCGCTCGAAAAGACATGCATAATACATCACATCTTAGAGACCAACGAGACGGTGTGTCTACAAACGCAGCGGCAGGAGAAAAGAAATAGAAAGAAAAATAGCTGAAACCTCCATGCAACCTTAATAGAAAAGAAGCTGGAAAAGATTAAGTTCAACCTCTCAAAAAAAGTCTTCAAAGCCTGCAAAGAATGTTAAGGTGTTTTCACAGTGTCTGGCACAGATGACAGAATGAACACCATGAAGGGAAACTGAAGAAAAGCAAACCAGGGAAAACAGGAAGCACCATTTTTCATGCACAAAATATACAGGGTGAATTTGCTGAGGCAAACAGACTGGGGTCGTTAATGGCCTTGAATCCAACCTAGGCCAGACGTGAGTTTGAGTTTGCCTTTCAGATTTTTTTTTGGATTGAGGTGAATCTCTCCTCCGTTTCCATGTGGCAAAACTTACCTGAAAAGCTGTAGGTCAAGAAGACCAAGGGATTTACACTATGTGGTTGTGCATTTTGTGGAATTTTGCAACACTGAGCAAAAACTTATGTTGCAAAAAAGCAGCACTCCTGACTACCAGTCCTTTTGCCGTATTGAGGCACCAAAGCTCCTTTTTCTCCCTGAGCTTGAGCTTTCAAAGTTATTTTCCACTCTGATGATTACAGACAGCGCGACAGACAAAGAAAAAGGGGATTTTAAAACAGGCAGTCACTACTAATATGTACTTTGCTCTTTTTGACCAGAAAAAAAGAAGCCCAAGTGTCATTTTGCCATTTCTTAATCATCAATGTCAAAAAAAATTGCTGGAAATGCAGACATAAAAATGCATTTTTTATTGAAGAGATCAGCCAAAAATAAAAAAAGAAACAGACAGTGTACTGTGTTTCTACAAGAAAATGGGGGATTAAAACAAGAGAGTGATTGTGAGCATAAAATTTTGAATTTGTAAGAATTAAAAATCAAAATAAGAATTATCTCTAAAATAAGCTTGCTACAGAATGTACATTCTGAGAACTAATTCTAGGGCCAATAGCTCAATACCTTCCCTTGTAGACTTCAACTTCTGTCAGCAAATCTACTTCGTTGGTTTTTCCATTGTTACATTTTAAATTGCTGGTCCACTAGTTCTCTTTCTTTCTTCACTTTGCATTAGGCTTGTCATATTTAAATATCTAAAAATTCTACAAAACAAAGGCAAAATATCTTTTATTTTATATTATTGTGTTTCAGAATATCATAGAAAACTGTTGACCTCAAACGAGGTGAGGTGCCATTGGTAACCGTTCCAGGGGCAATAAAGAAACAGTGTAAGTTACTCAGGGTTCATATTTGGTGAGCTACTTCCACTTAATTGGTCTATTCTCTAAAGTATGTCATGTACCTTTTAGATGTGTTATGAGAAACATAATGTTCTTAAGAGTGGTTTTAAAATATTAATAGCTACTCTTTATTGAATACCTACTTTGTACTATACTGTATGCTATGTGCTTTACAGAAATAATTTCCATGACTTATAAGTTCTCTTCAGAGTCTTTGTATCTATTGTATTTTTACATAAAGAGAAACCGAGGCTCACAGAGATTGCATCTTGGCTAAGTATCCCCTCCCTCCCCTTGGTGAGTGGTGGCTGACATTCAGACCTGAGGCTCTCTGGGTCCTAAATGAACTTTCTTTCTTTTTCCCCTGTATCATGTCATCTTCCCCCAGTTAGCTTGCTAGGAACTAATTATTCAGCAAAATAAAGTACAGTTAATGGATGTGTTCCTTTTAAGTTAATCCACACGAGGTTTTAAAAGTGACTATTCTGAGCTGTCCCATAAACAAGTCAGCTAAGAATCAGGAGACAGTACAGAGGTACTGGACCGTAGTCTAGAAACAATCATAAAATATTTATTGAAGACCTGAAGTATTTCCAGCATTAGCTTTAGTGATGTAGGGAATATGAGATGAGGCAGCTTTCAACAAGGAGCTTAAAGTCTAACAGGTAAAAGTAGCCTAACACAGATAGCATAGACTATAGCAATGCCTCACATAGTTGACCGTATTGGAAAATAAGGGGATTCATACATTTAGAAATTAACACATCTGTACGCACCCAAAAACATTTTTGCTAATATTCACTGTTAATTGGCATTCTAAGCTCTATTACACACATCCCTGACTTCATAAACATTGCTTACTGCACATAATTTTTTCTTTTCTTGATGACTCGGGATCATCACTCTGCATTTCAATCACTGTACTGCGGGGGTAAGAACGTGGTGCCTCCAGGAGTTGTTGAAGCCTGGGAAGCCATCTGCCTGGACACAGAATGGCCCCAGGCTTTAAGACTTCTAAGGTTTTTCTGCCCACACTGTATAGGGTCTTGCATTCTTCCACCTGTCAGATAGCATCTCTTGCTGCTCTCACTGTGACTTTACTAATTTTATTCTGCTCTTCCCTCATATAACATACAAGGTTTTTCATGACTCCATCTCTAGTTTGTGGGTTTAGCTTCATCTTCTGGTTTCATCTTATTTTATTTCCCTCCCACTTATGCCATTCTTTGCAATTCTACGTCAGCAACTCACAAGTCCATATACCTTCTAAACACAATATGCTATTTCACATTTCTATGGCGATGCGTTGAATGCCTTTTCTTTTACTTGTCTACTTAAAATAATAATAATAATGAGCAACAAATATACTTGTCATTCTTTAAGCCAAATCTAGAAGTAAGAATCTCCAGGGAAGTTTTCCTTGTAGATATCGTTTTTGAAATCCAGGGTAGAAACGATCAGACTTCTTTCTCAGCAACCCCAGAACCGGATGTTTATAGCTATGACTCAACATATCACATTGTATAGAAGGTGATTTCTTTGCTTACAAATACTTTCTCTTTACTGATATGTAAGCTCTTTCAAGATCCTCTCCACTTCTGCATGCCTTGCACTTAACTCCTAGCATGATATATAGTAGGTGCTCAATAAATGTCTCCTACCTTGAATTTTACACAACGTGTACCTCTTCTCTGGAATCAAGCAACTGAGTTCTGTGAGATCTGCCTTACATCTCTGGATGAAAGACATGCTATTCATAACTAAATGCATACTACAGAAAACCAATATGTCACAATAGGCTTTCAGTCCAGGGTAGAATCTCATTAAACAGGGTACCCAGAGAAGGCTTTAGGGAGGAAGTGAGACTTGAATTTGGGCCCCAAGTTGATGTGCACAGATATCTAGTACAGTCCTGGTGGCAGATTAGTTTTTTATACAGCTTGTATAAAGTGAATAGCTATTTATCTCTGTAAAGATGTTATAGTACCTTACTGGTCTTTTAAAAATAAAGTATCTACCATAATGTTAAAGAGTCTTTTACTTTAGCTGAGTCTCTTGGGTTTACTGAGAGGCTGGAGTGGGGCCACCAAGCTCACCCAGAAATGAACTGAAACAGAGTTATAAATAAAACCAGCTCTGGATGAAAAAAATGTTGAGGTCATGCACAAAAGCTGACCTCTTCTGCCCCTAATGCCCAGTGGGGAGTAAAGATGGGTTCCAATTTTTTTTCCCAAGCAGCCCTCATACCCCTGATGGTAAGATTGGGATAGTAGGGTATGACTCCTTTTGGCTATATTACTCCTAAAATGGGATTGACAGTTAATGCTGGAAGTAGGACTCTGACTTTGGCCTTGACAGCTTGCCAACTACTCCACCTCTAGTCTTTTGATAAACTGCATCATTTTTTAAAAGTTGATAACTTCCATTTACTTTTCTCAGTAAATTTTCCTTTGAACCCAGATTTTGTAATATTACAAAATAAACCAGTGGCTATTTTCAATTGGTTTAAGAAATAAATAGAAGAGAAAGAAATACAAAGGTTTTGTTTTTCTTTATCTAACCTTGACACCAGCCTTCCTCCTCAATGCAATTTTCTGTTATAATATGCAGCATTTGGAGAAGCCTTTTATGACACAGAAACCTCAAAAAAAGTTTATGAACTGAAAAGCAGTTCATCAAAAAGGACAGTCAGAAGTCTATGGCAGTTGGTTATAAATGAATTCCCATCAGTTAAGGTACAAACATAGAAACCACTTATGTAAAGCACATACCAAAGGCAGAAAACCTTGGAATTGCATGTTACAACACTCAAACCAATTTGTTTTGTGTACATATGCCAATGTGTCATGCAAAATGAAACCACAAACCTAAGTGATCCATTTCGTAAAACCACGCTATTTGGGATCCTAATGCCTCCTTCTTTTAATCTTTTATAAGATGATTTCCCCAATATTAAATGGCAGGGAATGATCTAACATTTTGTTTACTTTATCCCATCTTGTGATACATTAACTCTGTGTTACTGACTTGCAGTGGCTTTCATTTGGAACAGACTGAAAAACGCTCTTCTTTTAAACCTCAAATTCCTTTTCTACATTTTTTTTTCTGAGGCAACGACTCTCCACGCCTTCTTGATCAAGACAGACAACCTAATGGCTGAGTGGGCTTTAATTTCTACGCTTCTGGCATTCAAACTTGATTTGCATTGTCATATGGAATTATTTGGTATTCAGTATAAAACACTATTTCTTTTCTTTTTCCCTTCCCTTTCTAGACAACCAACCGCTGGGAAATTATTGTCAAAGTTTTAAAATGATTTCCCAATGATTGCCTGTTAGTACAATACGGTTTCTTTCTCAGCCCTGGTCTCTCTTCAGCTCTCTTCTGGGGACCTGCAAATCTCCTGCATCTGAAGCTCACACCATACACCGGCAGTGTGGAGACACTCCAAACACACAGCTCTCTCTAGAGTGGCACTTAGAGATATCTCAGTGAGAGAACAGGAGATGAAGAGGCGGATGTAAAAAGGCAGAAGTAAAAGAGGAAAGCAGGGATTTAAAAAGAAAAAGGAAAATGATTCTTCACAGATTTTTAAGGGCTTGTTCACTGATAAGCATGAACCGCAAACATTAAGTTCAACCTCCGTTGAGTGCCGATTCTATGCAAAACCGTATGTCTGATATTGAAAGCTAGAAGGAGCAAATGGCACCTTTGCCTCCAAGATGCCCACAGCGGAGTCAGAGGGATGAACAAGGAGGCAAGGAGCTGTTATTCGAGGCAGACAGTGAAGGGCTGTGCATTTGAAATGGGCAAAACGAGTCCTGCAGGAATACAGGCTATGCAGCGATTCATTCTGTCTCAGGGGACAGAGATGGACGGGGAGTGTAGGAGCCTGTCTCATTTCAATGTGCAGAAGAGCAGAGGAAAGGGAAGAGAACGGTGGACAAATCATAGAGAGAAGGAAATGAGCCGTAGGTGAACAGAGAAAAGGGAATAGAAAAAAGGGAACAGAATGGCGAGAAACAGGGCCAGATTTAATTTCGAGAGAATTAACCTGGGAAATACTTATAACTCAGGAGGCTGTGAATCTAAGGACTTTCTTTTAAGTGCCAAAGGCATAAACTAGACTATTTAATTAGAAAAATATGCTTGTATTGCATGCTGCGTAATTTCCCAAAGGAAAACTTGTTTCTTTTAAAGTTTTTGTTTAAAGCCTCTTTCTCCCCACCCCTTTGCTCTACCACGGAGCCCACACCTTTTCAGCAGGTGCCCATTCCTGTGCAATTATTGTCAACCGGGATGGGAGTATGACCCTTCCAAGAACTCACATTTGTTTTTTGGGTACTGAAATAGAAACACATTAACCTAGATATCCCCGAGCCTACCAGCAGGTACTTTATAATAACAAAGAAAAAATAAAATTCAAAAGGCATCTCTTCATTGACTCACCAGATCTTCACAATAGCAAACAATTCAATAGAATCATACAATATATCTTCATATCTTACAAAGTCGTGAAAATACTTTAAAGCAGAACATCCCTAGTCAATTCATCATCCTCTTTCAGTAAGTTTGTGGAGTCTCAGAATATTCTCTCTTATAGCAATAAGGCAAGGTACTTAGTCTTTCTTGTACCTAGATTAAGTGGAAAATAGATTCTGGTAGCCTGCAAACTGAAACAAGATAAGCTTCTTTTTACATGCCACACAGTGAGGGCTGCAAATAGAAATTTGAATGCTTTATCACAATTTTCCTCCTGAGTAAGAAAATTCACACATATTAATTGAACTTACACAACAATTAATTCAAATAAGATTAAAGTGCTCCAATAGGCTTCTTGCATTTTCAATGAAAAGATTAAATGGATACACGCTCAATTCTAGTTTCCACCTAGTTTTGTACTACTAGTTCTGCTACATTTACATATATAGAAGTCTCAGCTAATAAATACTAAATTGGAGAAGATAAATTCAAAATAAAGACATTTATATAAAAATGAAACAAAGCAAGTGAAAGATGTAATGGATGAGACAGAAAAAGGATTGAGGATAACGCTGAAATTTAGCAAAGACTAACGCTTTGTAGTTGAGAAACATGTTTTAAAATCTCTGTAGTGGTACTAAGTAAAATTAATAAAATGTTTCAAAACGGTTTAACTTGTATCTTCCCTTCTTTTACCTCAAAAAACAGAAATGGAGAATGTGGGGCACAGGGTAATGTGATCTAAAATCTGCTTTTAGGCTCAAGAAACATTATTACCTGGAGACACTGCATACACAGTCAAACCCATAACATTATTAAATACTGTGACCAACAATTCATTTCAAGTAGGTTTCCTCACATCCAAGTGACCTGAATTTGAACCTGTGTTCTGGTGGCTAAAGGCAATGTATCTCATTATAAATAAAGGATAGAGTTTAAATCTCAAGGAAAGCTTTCTTAATATCTATTTTTGCACTGAATACTAAATACACTTCAGCATACTTTTATGAACACCGATGATTTATGGTTTCTGAAACATGTGTATGCAATTGTTCTGCTTTATAAGTTAGTTGAATGCACATATCATAATCTTTACACATTTTGTATACATATGTGTAAGCTAGCTAAAAACACATGAATGTATTCCTAAAGGGGAACAAAGTTGTGATGAAAGCTTTATTTTTATTTGCCCTTACTGTTATTTACTGCTTCATACAACCCACAAAACCATTCTTGTAACTAACAACAAGATCTGTTAAAATGATCTTACCCCAGGAATTATACAAACACAACTTGCAAGTTATTTTTATATCAAATCAACTCTGGTTTGAAATGGTTTCCTCAATTACTAAATAGCATGCTCACATAAAAGGATTGATATCCCACAAACGTGCTGCCCTGTGTTTTTTCCTGGAAAACTCAGAATAGGATCTGTCAGGTATATCTGCTAGCGTAACAAACATGTCACCCAGATTTGCATTGGGAATTAAAACATTCTGTAGCCTGACAAAAGGCTGTGTGTTTTTAGCAACCGTGACGAGAAGAAGGCATTGCAATACCTAGACATTGCAAGTTAAAAGTCTCTCGTCAGACAGCTCAAAAATGCACTATAATCCCATGATGGAGCGTCCCTGAGTGGCAAGCCATGCTAAGAGCCCTCGGCTGCATCCCCAAACCAGTCATCCAGGCAAGTCTAATTCTATCTCCTGCAAACCCGACATAGTCTTTTATTCTTGCATTTATACACCACTTACACTGGAACCATGAATGTGAGGAAATGCATGTGTAGAAGGTGAGAAATGTTTTTGTTATGAAAAACTCAGCCCACATATTCTTTATCGTCAAATGTGAAACAATAATACTTATAACACTATGGTCATTATGTAAAAAGTAAATAATAATATTAAGAAGCTTATAGGACAGTTCTGTGAAACTTGTCCCCATTATTTTAATAAAAAGAACTACAGTGCCAATTTAAATGAGGGCTAGAACTAAGAATTTCCCCATTTATACAATGTATTTTTTGTAATCTGTCCTCAACGTTACTGCTATCTGAGTGCATTTTTAGCTTTAAAAGAATGTCCAGAAAATATTTCTAACAATATTTTGTACACATCAAGATGGATCGGCACATATTTTAATCATTGGTATGTGATCACTGAAAGGAAATCTCCTCTGCATAAAATAAGAAATACTGTAATTAACAGTTTTGTTTGAAATGCCACAGGCTTTGCTTGGTTTTCAGATCATTAATGAAAAGGAGGTATCAGCTTATTAGCAATTTCATAAAGGCATTTTTAAAGGAATATTACCTATCTCTTAACTCTGTGTAATTTGACTGTTATAAGCTCCACAAGTCATTGTTAGGCTTTGCTGTAAGAAAGATGTGACAGAAACCAAATGAAGTGTTCATCACAAATGGGTAGAATTTAACTTGTATAAATAAGAACAGATTGCCCAGCAAATGTTCTAATAACTTTGCATTTTAAAACACAATGTCCATTACAGTTATGTATTAAGAGGTTCTTTTTATTGAGCTCAATACAACTTCCATGTTAATATCTCTAAACATGATGAAGTGCAATGCGCCACATTCATCATAAAAAAAATCAGTTCTAGCATTCTTAGTTTTTATAAGACAAAAAATGATACAAATCATAAAGTGATATAAGCTATTGCTCTCAAACTAGAATTTAACATTGGATTTTTTTTTTGCCACTTTATTATATAGCACTATCGTTTTCATTTATTCCTTAACAGTGTTTATTGATATGCTAAACGTAAGTACATCCTTAAAATTCAGAAGCTGAGCAGATTTACATTCTACACCAATGAGTAAAAACTGAATGCATTCTCCATGCCAGCAACTTACTTTTATGATTTTAATCCTTGCCTCACAACACTGGGGATAGAACTTGATTATTCCATTTCCAGATGAGTAAATGAAACCACAGAAGTTAAGCCACATAGCCAAGGTGACAAGGCTAATAGTGCTTAAGTTCAAGATTTGAACATAAATCTGACTGACAACAAATTCTATTGCTAATCTTGTTAGCGGTGTTACAGCTAATTCTATTCATTATCTAGTCCCCAAAATATAAGTAAATTGAAGGGTAGCTTTACAAATTAACATTATTTGGTGTCCTATGAAAACAGTTTATTCTGTATACTCCTTATTTGACACACAGAAGCTAAACATGTTCTTACAGTTCCAAGAGCCCTGAGTGTGTTGACCATGGCGCACATGATTCTGTTCAGTGTGCTTTTTGTATCTTTGGATTCTCATCCACAGATTCAGCCAACTAGGGAACACAAACATTCAAGACAACAATAACAATGAAAATAAAAGACAGCAATAAAAAAATACAAATTAAAAAATACATAAAAACAACTAATTACAAAGCATTTACATTGTATTAAATATTATATAAGTAGTCTAGAGATGATTTAATATATACAGGAAGATGTGTGTAGTTTCTTTGCAACTGCTACACCATTTTATATGAGGAACTTATGCACTGAGGATTTTGGTATCAGAAGGAGTGCTGGTATCAGTTCCCCAGTATACCAAGGGATGACTGTACTACCCCCATATTTGATCCTGGGCTCCATCTTGCCAGAGGAAGCTGTGCTTTGTAATTAGCCTGCCCGTGGGAGATATTTTTTGCAGCCCACACAAAGTCATCATTTTTATAAGCCATGGCCCCAAAAGTCATCAATACATTTTGATTATTTTCTATAATAGTGTTAAGGAATTAAACAAACATTTTATTTTCTTTTTGATTTACAGATTTCTTTCAAGCAGAACAAACAAGATATAGAAGACAAGGAATCCACTTGTTAGGACCAGTGTCTGGAGAGATGTGATTCAGTTCAGTCAATTTAATTCAATACTCATTTATTGATAGGAGTTACCAAGCTGATGGGTCTTGGAAAGAGGAGGATCTTTATAGAAAAAGACAGATGAGTGGAAAGATGAATAGTGAATTGTCATCCTAGAGGAAAGAATGAATTGAGGGGTGTTAAGAGCTGCTAAACCTAGTCTTGGGCTGTCATTCTTTCTTTTTTGCTCAGGAAAACATCTTGTGTAAGGGAGATGGGGAAGAGATTTGTCCAGTTAAAGAAGGAGCCAAAAGTTTCCTTTTTAGTGACATGCTTCTCTTGTCTTTTATTTTCTTAATGATTTTTTTAATTGCTAAAAAACAAATGCTTAAAATATATACTCAGTATTCAATAATTCAAACGGAAAATTTTTTTCAAAAATATGTTGATCTTTTAAAATTTTTACCTAAATCCTCTCACTTATAAATAGTAGATAGTTGTACCAGTTTAATACAACCTTAGTCTGAATCTCTTTTTCACATTTCTCTGTGAACTTGGTCCAGTAACTTACCTTCTGGGAACTTTGAGAGTTTTTTTTTTAAATCTCTTATATAGAAATCATACTTATAATAGGATTTCTGTAAAGATTAAGTGATGTACATAAAATCCTTAGCACAGAGTCTGGCATTTTATAAGCTCTTAGTAAGTAGTGAGCATCACTGTTTTGACTTGATTGGTTTGCTTGCTCTATTATCAAACATAATATGTCCAAAATGCCCGGAAGAGATCTGATATTGTAAATCAGTGATTTAGCTTGATTTTTAGTTTTTTTTTCCTCAAGTGAACTTTCTTGTTATTTACATGACAGTCTTCTTTTTAATAAAAAAAAGTGACTGAAAGCTACCATCTAAAAGTTCTAAAGCTAATGAATGAAACCAAAAAATGTACATTTTCCAAATGTTAGTACACCATCACCCTGGCTTCAAATTGATCTCTTTAGTTTCAAACTCAGTTTGAGAAGCATCAAAGGCTATCATGTCAGATCCAAAATTATGTACTAAAATTATCATACATTCCACTTTTGAAAAAGCCCTACTGTGAAAGAAAAATCACTGGAATTTTTGTAAAACAGTCACAAGTTTCTTTCTGCCTTTCTTCTTTTCCCAGTAAAAAATGAGAAAACACTATCATTATATGAGTATAAAGAAAAGAGACCAGATTCATAGATTGATGGACTCTGAAGAACAAAAGATAGCTAACAGTTAAAGATAATTCAAATAGTGGGCTTTGATGTTCTTTTTCAGCTGTCCTATTAAATACTTTTTCTTTTTTCCCATTCCAATTGTATCAAATATGAAAAGACTATATACAAAAGAAACAATAAAATGCTTGTTAATCTAATAACAGAATGCCAAGAACAGAAAACCTATCCCACCACAAAGTGTAATTGAGATTGCCTACACCACAGACAGTTTATGATCAGAAACCTTGAAGAAAAAAAAAAAGCCATCAATAGAAATGATGCTTCCACTGTGAGCTCATGGTCACAGCAAGGCTAAAAGACCAGAGACATAAAGCCCTATTAATTGTGCTTCCCAGGGGTCACCAAACATCCCAGTTTGCCTGTGAGAGTCCCGATTTATGCCTTTTATCTGGTGTAATTATTATTAGAGTACCTTTTACTCCAAAAGTGTCCCAGTTTGGACAATAAATTATATAGTTGCCCTAGGCTTACCCCTACTCCCTTCCTTCCTTCTCTGTCTCCTCACAAAACTAAGGGCAAGCTATTTTAACTCTTCAGGACATGTGAGGAAGAAGAAGAAAGTTGTGTTTTCTAAGCTCAGCTATTCATCAGACCACCTTTCATTCTCTTAAAGCAGGGCAGATGTCTGGTCCAAATTGTCTTTGACGTGGTCCCATTTATCGGTGAAACATTTGGGGTAGAATTACTCCTGCATCTCCCTACCACTCTCTTTTCCTTACGAATTTCTGCCTAACTCCATATCACAACGTTCAGTGTGCTCATCGAATTCTACTTGAAATTTTCAAAGAATTATTCCTCAAATGAGGACTCAATATAATTGCTGTTTCTTTAAAAAAAATTGTTCGACTTAGGTTATACAGCCAAGAATAGCAGTTCATATCAGCTGCAAGAAAGTCTGAGCACCTTACAGCAAGAGCTCCTTAATCAAAAAGCAATCTTTTGGGATGAGTTAGTAGTACTTTGCCTCGAGCGCTAACCAGATCCCCTACTTTCATTGTATATTTCCACGGAGTCTAATGATGAAATACATTAGATCTTCTCATAGGCGAAGTAGAAACACACTCAAAGCATTGCCTTTCTAGGGTCACGTGGTGCTTCTAAAAACAAGAGGAGGAGGTCAGTGGCAATAACAGCATCCAAACCAACAATGTATTCTGCAAGTAAAAGCCTTGAGGAGGAAGGGGGGATATTCTCCTTTTATAGTCATATTCATGTGAAATTTTCTACATGCAAAATTGCAAAGAAGAGAAACACAAAACAGTTTGGTTTTATCATGGGTAGGGCTGGGGAAATAAATCTTCATTTCAAAATAAAAATCTTACCTTTTAGTCATAAGTATGTCCTTGACCCTTATCCAGAAAAGCTTCACAGCTGCAAGGGAAAAAAAATAGAATTCATTTGAGAAATAACATTCTGGTATTGGAGAATAAAGACTTACACTTATCCAGCGGGCTTTATCTGCTCTGGATCTATAAAGGCACAAGCATTATACAGTGGGTAAAAATCTAGGAAAATGTACATCTTCGTTTGCACACAGAGAGTATGAATTGCATTTAATGGAATCATTTTATTTATTTGTATTTTATTCATTTTTGCATACGCATATAAGCACATAAAATACACATATTTATACATATACAAATAAGTGCTTTGCCCTCTTTAATATAGGCACACACGTGAATATCCTCACGCACATCACGGTTTTGTAGTATATACAGTAGTCACGGCGCTTTTCTTTCCCAGTTCATGGTCTCATGAACCCAACAGAGTGGAGCTCCAAAGACACGACAGGAGGTAGCATCTTACACTTGTTGAGCCTTCAAACCCTAGCTTCCTTCTGTTCTGCAGGTAGCTCCAAGTCAAACAGGTAAAAATCAATCACAAATTAAGGTGAAAGACTATAAATATGCTATATCTGGTCTTTTTCTGTTTGGTTGTTTTGTTTTGTTATTAACCTTCACTGATTTGGGGAGGTAATTAAGTGTTTTGACATAAAAGATCTCCTACTGGGTGATAGGGTACATGGGGAAGGGAAATTAGACAAAAGGTATTGAGTAATAACCACAAATGACTTTATAGCCCATTCTGTTTGAATGTCAATAGAACTCTAAAGCAAGATTTGCAGAAGATAATCAGCAATGACTCCCCCAAGTATAATCAGGAAATGACTATAATTAGCCATTTGCAAGCCAAGAGGTCTGCCACTATGATTTCTTATCTCAATGGGAAAGAAAGAAAGAAAGAAAGAAAGAAAGAAAGAAAGAAAGAAAGAAAGAAAGAAAGAAAGAAAGAAAAGGCATAAGATGGCATAGTGACCTAAAAACTCAAAATGATGAATGGCAGAGATTCCCAAATATAACAGGCATTTATTATCTTTCCAAAATGTATCAGCATTGAATTAATTTGGCAGATTCTTAATGACTTTGCCAAGTGACAGCATATGCATCAAATATTATTGTATGTATTATTGTAAGCTGTTTCAAAGCTTTTGAGAAATGAGGGATGGTGAAACATATATATATATATATGTATGTATATATATATATATACACATATATATGCATATATACACATATATAACCGCACATTGTTTCAATAATGGCTGTATAAATAAATTATAAATTGGAAATAAATGAAGAATGAAAAATAACTTGAAGTACAACAAAAATATATAGTCTGTCACACCGTACACTTCACAAAACTATGAAAACTGTGTTTGTATTGCTTCCTTTGTTCCTAAGTAAAATACTTACTTAGGAGAACCCATTGAAGAGAAGCTGATAAGAAACAATAATTGTTTTATACAATATTAATTTAGTTACAAGGGCTTTTGCCCATAACCCTGGCTAATGAGCTTAATCAAACAAGGTTCCTCTGAAATTGGACTAATGGATTTGAAATTACAGAAACTCTGCCTTCCAAATTTAGATATGGATTCTTTTAAAGGACCTTATTTTATTATTCTAAGTTATAATCTATAAGAAAGGATCTTTCTATCAGAAATCATGCCACATTTCCCTAGGGAGACTGTGTCTAAATATTGTCAGTAAGCCTACATGGCAGGGAAAGAATGCAGTCACTGAGGGATATTTTAAAATGCAGTTCCTTTGCTCACATGATGTTTACTACATTACAATTCCTGGGCATGCTGAGCATTAGGAAATCCTAGGTAAGCCACCTTGATGGTTATTAAGATACAATGCTAAAGAAAAATATTTCACAACAGGAGGTACTAATAAAATAGCCAACAACACAAGAAAAGCATCAAAATGAGAAAAATAAAAAAAGACAGCAACTGTGTTCAGGCTGGACAGTCCTTATTTTGTAGGTAAAACATTGCTGAGTTACAATGATTTGGTCTTTGAAAGTCCAAGGATTTACACTAAGTAACAAATATAATTTCAAATTTTATTTAATGCAATTTAACAAATATATATTATACATCTAAAATGTGTCCAGTTAAAGTCAGGAATCCAAAGGAGATCAATTCCAAAATAAAGGCATCACCCAGCCAAAGGCTCTAGATATTTGCAAATAGAAACCATCAGAAAATGGTACTGTAGCCACGTGCGGTGACTCAAGCCTGTAGTCCCAGCACTTTGGGAGGTTGAGGAAAGAGGATTGCCTGACTCCAGGGGTTCAAGAGCAACCTGGGCAACTTGGTGAGACCTCGTCTCTACCATAAAAACAAAAATTAGCCAGGTGTGGTGGTGCTCGCCTGTAGTTCCAGCTACTTGGAAGGCTGAAGCAGAAGGATCGCCTGAGCCCAGCAGGTCCAGGCTGCAGTGGTCATGAACGTGCCACTGCATTCCAGCCTGCGCGGTAGAGTGAGACTCCAACTCAGAAAAACAAACAAAACAAAACAAAACAAAAAGCCAAAAATAACAGTACTGTATATAAACATCTTACATAAAAGCAATCATGATATTAATTAAAAGTCATCTTTTAGCACCAAGTTTAAAAGTCATTGATATATACTGGGGTATTCTAAACGTTATACTATTTTGAAGTTTCACTGGGGACCATACTTTCCCTAGTTAAAAAGAAAAAAGATATATTTATATATTAAACCTCCTGTGGGACAATCACCTTGGCTCACCATTCTTGTTCTTTCTTATCACCCCGCAGGGGACACCATTGGCCGGAATCTCATACACTCTTATTTTTGTTCCTGTGGTTAAATGCAGCCTCACATCAATTAGTTTTCACAACGACCCCGGGGATGGGGGCGGGAATCCCAAACCAATAGGTTTCCTCCAGAAGTTTCCCCTAGTATCTGTTCCCTTTGGGCAAAAGGAGTATTTTAGAAGCTGAGTCAGGGAACCTGAAATGTAAGGGAGGAAGGAGAATCACATCAGGTAGGGATAATAGATATTCTGCTCTCCATGGAGACTTTTTTGGTTCCCTGTCATCCTGTTCTTTTTATCCTACTTTTTCTTTCACATCTCCTTGATTCTAAACTGTATTATCTGGAGAATTCCATGTGTCTGTGTCAGTCTGCAGGGCTGACTTAGCAAAGCCGTTTGAATTCTATTTGCATGACAGAGTAAGATTTATTCTTGAGACAGAATGCATCCTTGGAAAGGAAGTCACGAAAACTGCATCCAAGCACAATGTTTTGGGGTCAGAAGTGAGGCGTTTATTTATGCTTCTCCTGACTACAGCAGGAGGAGAGTCTGCTGCACAGATGCCCCTGGGTCCTGAAGAGAGGGAAGACTTAAAATTCAAAAACTTTGAGAGCTCTTTCCTGTGCGAGAAAATGAGCGCGCACAGCTTCTCTGATTGGTGACATATGTCATCGATGGCAGTGGGCACAGGTGGAAAAAACCATCATTCGGAATGAATGCTGCAGCAGACTTAAGCACAGGATAAAATGGCAAGGGCGGCAAGCCAATGCAACTCAGCAGCCTTTATTCAGTGCTGAGTCCTGGGCTAGGTCTAGCCCAGAGACCCTGTCTTCATCCAGTCCAAAAGCACCAGCACATGAATTATAGCAACAGCTTCCCCTGCAGACTTGGGCAGTGGCAGCTCAGAGGCTTTGCCGTTAGCAGGAGCCAGACAGGATGCAGCAGCATGGCTGAGGGTAAAAGAAAAAAAGAGAGAAGCAGTAAATGTGAGACACCCACTGAGAAGCTCCGGGATGATGGAAGATGAGCATAAAGCAGAAGCCCTGGCAGTTAGAAGTCCCACATGATGACATTATGAGTACACGTGTTTCTCTCTGACAAGTCTTGCCTACTCTCCTTTGTCTGGGTTAGACTTTCCTCCTTTCTGGTTTAATCACGCCCAGCCCATCCCTCCTCATACTCCACTTTAATTGTGCAACTTACGTGTCTATCTGCCTCAGCAGGTTGTGATCTGTTTGCTCAATTTAGGGGTGGTCAGTGGAGTTGCACACACCCGTGCTCTGCACAGCCACTGATATGTAATCATCAGACAAATGTTTCTTGAAGCATCAGTAACTCAAAAAGCAAAACTGCAACTTGCCTTAGAAAATATCTCCAATGACACGAGATTGTAGTTCATTTCATTTCAAACATTTACCAGCCATGATCTCTTGGGTATCTCAGGGAAGAAAGCAGAGTTTGGAATGAGGAAACAGGAAAAGATTGGGGGGGGGGGTATATCGGCTTTTCCCTGGATCTGGTTTGTCACTTTTTTTTAATTAAAATTTTCATATTGTTTGTCTAAGTTTATAGAGGTAAGGGAAGGAGTCTGCAGGGTGTTAATACAGAGGGTATCATTAGAGATTCAAGAAGGTGCATAAACATACCATGTGAGTCACCTGGGGCTCTCCGACAGCCCACGAATGCCTGTGATTTGATATTTCTCTGGCTTAGGGGACAGAACAGTTGCCTTAATGTCTGGGAGAATTTTTCCTAGGTAAATATTGATTCTAGATTTGGAACACAATTAAGCATTGCCACATTCTCAATAACATACCTCCTCCCCTTAAAATATTCTCACATGAGGCTGCAGGATACAGGGGTGCCCCATCTTGGTGGGGCCGAAATCAGATTTACTTTGGTTTCCCTCATAGACCACTAACCCAATATGTGATCCATGCCGTTTTTATGAACCAAGTTAAATTATTTGGCAGAATCACATCAAACATGAAGTTTGTATCTTTGGATCATTAGGAATGATGCTAATTCTACATCTGTCCATAACGATAAATTATTGCATCCAATGTAAAGGCTGGATCTGCCTAATTTGAGACAATGGCTTTGCTGAACCTTTGGATATTCAGAAACTTTAAACAACATGCTACATTATCTAAGTTCTTGGGGGCAGGGAGGAATCAGGCAGCAACTAGAAAATCTTGACCCAGGATGTCACATTTTGGGGGCAGGGGAAACAGATGGCTTAAGGGATGAGGTTGAGACTCTCCTCGAAAGGCTCTGCAAATAACAGCAATTCATCAAAGGCTGTGGCTTACATGGCTTAGTTTCTTTAATCACAAGCACATAGGGAACTAATGGCAGCCTTAGTGCAATTTTGTCAAATAAAAAGATAATACAGTGTGACCGAAAGAAACTGCGACTCACATGGCCGGAAATCTCAGTCCCTACCTAAACTTCCTGCCAATTGAGTTGGAGCAGAATCCTTCAAGCCTTGACCCTCAGTTACCACGCCTATAAAATGGAATTGCAGTTCATACTGGATAGTTATAAGAGTTTAATCAAATGTAGTATGTGAAAAAAAATACTTGAAAATATGAAGATCACTATAAATGCTAGAATTAATACATTTATGTCACTATCTTATTCTAGGTAGGTTTTCATGCAAGTTTTAAGGGAACTAAATTAGTAAATACAACATGCATGTCATTTAGAAAACAAAGTATCGGGACAGTGGACTGCATTTCTCAAGTTTCATCCAGATGCTTTGGCACTTCGTAATCAGAATAACTTTTTTTTCTTCCCCATGCATTTCATTTCAGTGAAGACTACCAGAATTCCAGATGACTATAATAAGTCACATTAAATCTTTTTTTTCCCAGTTCAATTAATATTTCCATTGAAAAATCAAGGTGCAGCTACACATTTCTCTCTCAGGGAATTCTACCCTGTACGGATAATGATGGAAATGTGGTATTACTTCAGATGAGCTGTCCTGGAAATAATGAAGGAATGCTTCAAGCTCGGCAGAAGAAGCAGTGATCAACTACAGATGGAAAGAGGTACTTGCTGAAAATACAAAAATCTCAGGAGGAAAGAGAAAAGGATTTGAGCGTATGTTCTCGACAGATATGCACATAAAGCATAACTGTCCTTCATTCTGAAAGACTGAGCCACTAAGATCTCAGTCTCTGTGACTAAAAGTTCCATGTGCACCCTTGAAAGGCATGCACTGGGGGAGCTTTGAGCTGCCGTTTATACTGTGCTGTCACTTGAGGCTCTGCCTCTTCTTCTCCTCACGTATGTGCCACGTTTGCTCACAGGACAAGCCCACAAACCGGTCATGCGCTGGCGGCTGTGTCCCAGTCTTTGGTAGCTGTTCCACTCTGCCTCTGGAATACTTTGCTCCCAGGACTTCTTAGGGGTTCATACCTGCCTCGCATGATTTGTGCTTTGCCCCATTTTAAGCACTTCATGGGTCCTCCACAAGGTAGGAGCTTCAAATGTAGTTGCTAAACCAATTAGGGAATGAGTGAGTACAAGAATTCTACTGGCATCAAATAGGACTTAGCAGTTGTTTGGCAGGAAAAATGACTTCTGAATAGGTATATCTCAATCCACGGCAATCCTCTCTTACATTTCAATTTAACAGGTCTTACTTCCTAAAAACAACTCAATAGATATAATATGTAAAGGAAATGAGGCTTTTTATAGCATTGTCCATTTGTCTCCTTTGGTAATCTGACAGTGTCTCAAAGTATGTCGGGGGGTTAAGATGCTCATTTTGTGAAAACCCTGCCCCCAGAAAAAGAAAAAGTCTTCTTTAAAATTTACTGCAGCATTGGGATCAGCAAACTACTGGCCACAGGCCAAGTCCAGCCTGCAGCCTGTTTTTGTATGCCCCTTGACCTGAGAATGGTTTTTACATTTTTTAATGGTGACATGAGAAAAGTATATGGAATTTAAATTTCATTATCCATACATAAAGTTCTATTGGAACAAAGACACACCCACTGATGTTTGCATTGTCTATGGGTGGTTCTTTGCTGCAGCAGCAGAGTGCAGTTGTGACAGACACTGTGTAACCTGCAATTCTAAAATATTTAATATCTGGCTCTTAAAAAAAAAAAAAAAGACTTGCCAAAGTCTGTTCTAGAACATAGCTATCATTCAGTGGCTTACGTGTTGGTATTTTTATCAAACGTATTTTGATAACAATTATAGGTATGGGCAAAGTCAGCTTCTGTCTATGTAAGGTTATTTTAGGAGCCCTGGTATTCAAATAGCCTCTATGAGAGCGGGAAGACAGTCCACAGAATGAGAAAGAATATTTGCCAACTATATATCAGACAAAGGCTTAACATCCAGGTTCTATAAGGAACTCAAACATACTAAAAGGAAAAAAAAAGCGCTATTAAAAAATGGGCAAAGACATAAACAGATACTTCTCAAAAGAAGACATATGAGCAGCTAACAGACGCACGAAAAAATGCTCAGCTTCAGTAATCATTAAAGAAATGCAAATTAAAACCACACTAAGGCAACCCCTTCGAGTCCCCTCCCACTGTGGGAGCTTTTCTGTCCTCTCAGGATGACGAACATCAATAACTCAAAAATAATAATAGATGCTGGAGAGCATGTGGAGAAAAGAGAACACTTCTATACTGTTGGTGGGAGTGTAAGCTATTACAACCACTGTGAAAAACAGTGTAATAATTCCTAAAAAATCTAGAAATACACTTTCCATATGATCCAGCAATCCCCCTCTGGGAATATACCCAGAGGAACTCAAATCACTCTACAAAAAAGATACCTGCACATGCGAGTTTATCGCAGCACTATTCACAATAGCAAAAACATGGAACTAACTGTGCTGCCCATCAAAACTGGAGTGGATTAACAAAATGGGGTACATATATACAATGGAATATTACACAGACAAAAAGAAGGATAAAATTATGAATTTCATAAAAACTTGGTTGGATTTAGAGTCTATAATACTTAGTGATTGATCTATCACAGAAACAAAGAACTGAGTACCACATGTTCTCACTCATAAATATGGACCCTGAACAATTACCATAATACTACAAGAAAGGGATTGACAGTAGCAGGAAACTGTCAGGGGAAGAGAGGCGCCCTTCACATCAACAAAGGTACAATATCTCAAACCAGCCAAAGTAGTACCAAAGGGAGACCCAAAATTTACCGGTAAAATGACCACTTATCTACGTAATCCTGAATTTTACTCCACATCTTTAAAATAAATGAAACTTAAAAAAAAAAAAGAAAAGAAATAGCCTTTATGACAGGGGGAAGTTGTAATTATAGATCTATTTCTTTCTGCTTTGGGGAAATAATATGGGGACCAGCTCTGGTTTATATGGTGGTGCCTTTGTGTAAGTTAGGCACACACATGTTTGTGGGCATTGAATTAGAACAAGCAACCCATGTTCTCATGCAAATCTAAATCTGTCCCAAGGTGTGGGGCTGAGAAATTTAGTGTAAACTGGATTTCATTCTCCATTCCCTTTTGACCTCAAGTTTTCAGGCGTTCACAAAGATCATACCATGAGTGATGGCTCTGAGTATCACCTAAAATCTTTTCAGGTGATTTTAACACTTCTAATGTGACTAGTGTATCACTGTTTAATAAACCTGTTTGTTACATACTTTCAAAGATTTTGGTGGAGAATCATGGAGGCAGCATATATATAGAAGGGGTTTTAAGATTCTAGCACCAATGCAGGTTCTTGGATAGAATTTAGATAAAAACTTATCACCCTCCATCATTTTTGCCAAGGGCCAACCAATACTGAATGTTCAGATATACCAAGTCCATCTTATGAACACATTCGATTTTTTTTTCCCCATTAGTTTTAGAGGGTACAAATGGTTTTTGTTACATGGATGTATTCTAGAGCAGTGAATAAGCTTTAAGTGTACCCATCACCCCCACTAGTGCACACTGTACCTGACAGGTGATTTTTCATCCCTGGCCCCTTCCTACCATTTTCTTTCTGAGTCTCCAATTATTCTGTTTTATACGCCTTTGAGAACTCTGAGCTCAGCTGCCACTTATAAGTGAGAACACGAACACATTAGATTTTTGCTGTGTTTTTTGAGAACTAGGATCTTTTAGAAATCCATATTAAGGCAAAGGGTGGTGAATACGATTTGATCTTTCAGTTCAGCCAAATGGCTTACCAGGCAAATAACCACTATGTAGAATTTTTCCGTAGAACCCAGTGAGGACTCTTCCTTTCAGTGTTTCATAGAAAAGTAAGGCTCACCTTCCCAATGTGGAATGAAAACAACGAATTGGCAGGCCAAAAGATTATCATAATGTAGAGCCTTTCAAATCACAATGGAGATTACAGATCTGGCCATTTGCTTTTCATCCAGTAGATAACATACAAGTTTTCATTTCCAAAGCAGGGTTGGTTTTCTGTGTTAACCTCGAAACAAAAACACGGTGGTGTCCAAGACAGCAGTGCACAGCCTGGTCCTGGACAGTGTGGTCACATGCTCTCACCAGGTCTAGTCAAGATTTTACGAAATGGCTTCTTTCTACAAACAAACATTGCAGTTAATAAAAAGAATGCCTGATCCATGCAAAACAAAAAAGCAATTTACGTCTCTCCCATAACTTCTGGTCGCTGGGTTTCTTGTTCATGTTGCCTGTTTCCCCTGCTTAGAGCCAGATAAACCTCTGTCGGTTACAACCAGCAAAGCACAGAAGAAAAAAAAAGTGGTTATAATACACAAGTGGTCAATGAGGCAGCCTTTAAGGAAAAACACTGCTGATAAGATAAACAGCTTGTGATGTCCTTAATTATAATATTTCATACTCATTTAGTCATCTCCACATCACAGAGCTAACAAAGTGGATTTCAAACAGGAAATAAGACTCCTTCCCACCAGCCCAGAGGCCTAATTATAAAATAGCAACCTACTTTTTCTGTAGTGAATACAGGGCTCTTTTTTTTCTCTCTCCTCCAACAGAATTTATTGAGCTCATTACCAGGCTGCTTATGAAGTGATTTGAAATGAGGCAACATTAAAGCATTCCACAAATCCCTTGTACTTAGTCATCCTGACACTTTATTTGAACTCAGAGCATTGATATGGAATAACTGCAGAAGCCTCACTCGTCTGACTCTATTATCTGACAGGAGGTCTGGAATCCAAAAAATGATATATCATCAAACTTTCTTAATCATCACAATAATTTGCTGGAAAGAACCAGGTATAATTCGGGCAAGACCAGAGGGGCCTGGCTGCTAGGAACAAGGTGAGTGCAGTCTGTGTTAGCCTGGAGGAACAGAGTCGCATTAATCAGTCAGTGAAAGGACCGAAGGCAGTGTATGTACGTGTGTATTTTAAGAAAAAATGACAGACAGGCTTCAAAGCAGCCAAAGCACTGAACTCTCTGCATGCTATTAGTCCAACTCTAACTTCTGTTCTCTTGCAATCCAAGAGGCAGTTAGAGACTGACCCTCACTGGGTTATCACTGAGGCTAATATAGCATAGTTAAAAACTATATCTGCAAAAGTTTCAAAGGCGGGGGAGAATCTCTGAAGAAGGACACAAAAGTCTATGGAAGTTGACTATCTGTTATATGAAAATGTGGCTCATTTTTGTCTTTTATTGCCTCTTTCTCTAACTTCCTGAACTAGTAATGAATCAGA
Organism: Cephalopachus bancanus; assembly: GCA_027257055.1. Taxonomy (NCBI): domain Eukaryota; kingdom Metazoa; phylum Chordata; class Mammalia; order Primates; family Tarsiidae; genus Cephalopachus; species Cephalopachus bancanus. Next base: position 1,336,426 of record JAPVLO010000005.1, on the reverse strand, counting down.
GTCGAAAGAAATGTCTCCTGTTAAAGAGGAATTATGCTTTCTATCTCACCAGGTCCTACATGTGCCCTGATGTGCAGTCTGCCTTAAAAAAATGTCAAGTTTTTAAGGAGAAGATTCATTGAGGAGCAGGTATGTGTGTGCATGTGTGCATATGTGTGTCTGTGTGGGTGAAGGACAAAAAACCAGCCGTAAGAATAATGAAATGCAGGTCTCTCCTTAGGAGGCTATCTTTTGAGCTATAGCTGCTGCTCATCCTTGCTACATTTCTTTCTGAAGTCCACAATGCAGTAGCTGCACTTACAGGTTAACTGTGGTTGTTTCATCAAGGAAGTATAGAAAGACACTTCAGAGCAATAGGAAAACCTTCTGGTATTCTCCCTTTAGGCTTTGAGGTAACCCTTCAGTGTAGCAATAAGTTCTAGGAGAGGCTTATTAGAATAGAATGCTGGCACATATGGTGTCTTTGTTACCCAAGAGGTCTCAACCTTGGTAGTTAAAATTTCAAACCAAACTTCTTTACCTGTGAACTGAATATACAAGGGGAACCCCCCCAAAAAAACCCTAATTTATTTAAACAGCTGTGTATTTATTCTTACATGTCTAAACTTCAGTTGCCTTCAAAGTACTCTTTGTTTGATGTAATACACCTGTTGAGATGCTTTTTCCACTGCTCAAAACAGTTTTGAACACATCAATTTTGATGCCTTTTGGTGCCTCTGCCATTTTTGGTTTCACCTCTTCCACATCAGTAAAACGTTTCCCTTTTAGGACTTGTTTTAATCTGGGAAAACAAAAAAAGTTGCTTGGGGAGAGATCAAGTGAATAGGGAAAGTGGGGCATGGGAGTCATAGCATTTGGGGTCAAAAATTACTAAACACTCAGTGGCATTGTGAGCAGGGGCACTCCTAATCACCCATCATGAATTGGAAAAAGGCACTGAAAGACTCTCTAAAAAAAATGTACTGACACCCAACACAGGCTCTCACAACAAGGCTAGCTGGCACACTGATGCTGATGGGTTCCTAGAACATTCTAGCAGAGCAAACTTGTACTACAAGGGACCTACCCTCTAAAAAAAATAATTCCACTTTTTTCTTTTTTTTTGGTCCCCTTGTATGACCCTCAAATAAATAACTTCTCTTGAAAAATTTTTCATTTATTTTGTTTTAAAGATATGGGGTACAATTCAGGATTAGGTATACAAGTGGTCATCATACGGGTAAAGTTTGGACCCCCTTTGGTCCCCACTTTGCCTGGTTTGAGATCAGGTGCTCTTATTCATGTTATGGTCCCTCCCCCTCCTCTGGTGGTTTCCAGCTACAGCCAATCCTTTTCTTACAGTATTATGGTAAATGTTCAGGGTCTGCTTATGAGTGAGAACATGTGGTACTCAGTTCTTTGTTTCTGTGATAAATCACTGAGTATTATAGACTCTAATTCCACCCAAGAAGCTATGGTCTAATGGAAAGATATGATGTCATACTAAAGTATGCTTTAAAGACAAATCATCATGCGTTGCAGGGGTGGGAGAGCTGATTGTATAAAGATCCGGACTTTCTTTTCTTTTTTTTTTTTTAAGTTGGAGTCTCGCTTGTCGCCCAAGCTAGAGTGCAGTGGCATGCTCATGCCCACCCCAGTGTCGACCTACTTGACTTCGGCAATCCTTCCACCTCAGCCTTCCAAGTAGCTGGAACTACAGGTGCATGCTACCATGCCTGGATAATTTTTTATTTATTGTAGAGGTGAGGTCTCACCAAGTTGCCGGCGCTGGCCTCAAATCCGTGGGCTCAGGCAATCCTCTTGCCTTGGCCTCCTAAAGTGCTGGGGTTACAGGCTGAGCCGAGTCTGACCAACAATCTGGACTTTCAGTGAGAGACCCTGTGCTGGCTGCCCAGCACATGCCTCTGAGGATGCAAATCCAGACACAAGAACCACCATTGTGACCAAGCTGGGGTAGCCAGAATAACCTGTTGCTGCCTGCCCCACGAGACATAGTACTGAGAGAATGCTCTCCACTGGCCCTGGGAATCTGGACCCTACTGGTGCTCTCTGCTGGCTCCCTGGGGAGAGGGAATCGACCACAATTTAGATATTTATCCTTTGCTTATGGGAAAATGGACAAATACTGTTAGGTGTAACAACCCAGAGTCACACTGCAGATACTTTAGAAAAGTCTCCTTTGTCTAGCTTTGTTTCCAAAAGCTCATCTCATTCAGCCCTCTAACACCTTGATCTCATAAATCTTAACGTATTCAACATTCACGACCTCCAGTTCCGCTCGTCACCACTCACCCACTAGTATAACACACTTCAGATTCCAACATCACTCAGAACCATGATTCCTCCAAGAACTTGGAATATCTACGACTTCTCCCTCTCTGTCACTCCTACCAGACTTACTATTCACCACCAAATTATTTGCATCTTTAATTTCTTACTTTTCTGCCAATTTACGATCTCTAATTCTGGTTTTTCTTAATGTCTATCAAGGTTCAATCTCCTAGGCAGTCACATTAGGCATAACTTAATTTGAGGCAGTATGTAGAGTGCTTACAACCAGGGGCTCTACATCAAAGTTCCTGAGTCCAAACTCTATCTCTACCACTAAAATTAACCATGTGGGATCTTGGGCAAGTAGCTTAATGACTATGTCTCAGTCTCTCCATCAGTAGAAAGGCAACAAACACTGCTGTGTGCCTGACACCTTGATAGACAGTAAGGATTCATTGTGGAAGCTGTGGAAGAATTTTAAGTAGATGAGTGATATGATCAGATGTATCCTAGCTGCTTCCACGAGCAGCCATGAGACCTTTGGTTGCTTTCTCTCTCTAAGTTTCAGTTTCCTCAACTTTAAAATGGATATAATAGCAATACCTCCCCCATAAAATTGCTGAGAAGACCAAATGAAGAAAAAGTAAGCTGCAAATAAATCTAAGCTATTAGTAGTAATAACATAGGTCCATGATAGAATCTTTGTACCCCTGCAGATATTTCAGAAAAGCAGTCTACATTCTCTAATTTTAATTCTCTGCCACCAACTTATTTATTGAACTCTTATAATTTGGTTTTCGCCGTTCACTACTCACAGAAATATTTACGAAACAGCGAGTGTATGTGAGGCCCAGACCTGGTGATAGTGACATGATGAAGACAAGAGATACTCTCTTTACCCTCCCATTCCTCACCAATCGGTTCTTCAAAATTGGCATTTTTGCCGGGCTCGGTGGCTCAGCCTCGCTCCTTTGGGAGGCTGAGGTGAGTGGATTGCCTGAGCCTGAGGGTTTGAGACCCGCCTGGGCAGGCGAGACCTTATCTCTACAATAAATCAAAAAATTAGCCGGGCGTGGTAGTGCGTGCCTATAATTCCAGCTACTTGGAAGGCTGAGGTGGAAGTATCGCCGGAACCTAGCAGGTCGAGGCTGTGGTGGCCAGAGTGGCCACTGCACTCCAGTCTGGGTGACAGAGTGAGACTCCAACTCAAAAAAAAAAAAATTAGCCTGTTGTGGAGGCCCATCCGTAGTTCTGGCTACTTGGAAGGTTGAGGCAGAAGGATTGCCGGAGCCCAGAAGGCGATGCTGGGGTGGCCGTAGGTGTGCAACTGCACCCCAGTCTGGGCGACAGAGTGAGACTCCGACTCAAAAAAAAAAAAAATGGCATTTCTAATGACTAGTCACAAGGTGGCTCTGTGGCACAATGGATAGTGCATTGGACTTCTAATGACTAGTTACGGTCCCTATCTTCCTAGTCTCTAACAGAATATTTTAAAATATTGAATAGCTCATCAGCATGAAAATATCAAATTTCTCATTCCTTAACATCCATAATACTATATTGTTTTGATTATTTTCTTTCTCTGACCCTTCTTTCTAGCTACTTTCTGGAGCCTCACTTTCTCACAGTCTCTTAATGTGAAAATACATGTCCTTACGTCTCTATAGTATCTTTCTCCTCAAAGACTCTCATTTTTATGACTACTATTTTTAGTTATTTGTAAGTGACTTTTCCTCCTCTAACCACTTTGTCTTCTGACCACTTCCCTGATATCATTCAATGCTCCTTGTCATCACCAATAGGGTGCCCTGCCAATTTCTCAGAGTCAACTTATGTTAAGGTTAATTTTTCATATTTAATAAACATCGACTCCATCTTCTAAATTACCTAATTTCATCTCATTTGCTTGAGATTGAATTCTCAAAGCCGTATTTCATTCTTTCTTTACCTAACACATCCTCTTCATTATTTAACTGATTTCAAAGATTCTATCACTACAGTATCTTTTGTATTTCTGGTTTTTTCCTGATATTATAGTCAGTGACCTAGTTATGATTCTCTTCTACCTCTCACCTGAATTACTATACTAGTCTTCTAACTATCCCCACATCACAGACCTCAATCATTTTATTTCTTGACCTGTTACACAGACTACCACAAGTTCTACCTGAGCTTTATTGCTACATTTTCTAAAATCTTCCAGGATTCTTCTTTTCTTGATAAATTAAGTCATCACTTCTAAGCCTAATATTTAATATTTTCTGTGCTCTGGTCACACACTACCTTCAAAAATAAGATCTTACACTTGTATAACTCGTGAGAGTGTGAGAAGCATATTACACCTATTATTTAATCTAATACTTATAAAATGTCTTACAATGTAGATATTATTACATAAAAGCCCTCTGATATTAATAAATCATAAAAGCCCTACAAATGAGGAAACTAAAGATCAAATAGATTTGAATTTTTCTTAAGTTACATAAGCACTTCTGAACCAAGATTAGGCTAACTTGATGAGAGGGCTTCGACCTAATGATGCAATACAACTTACTTTTTCAAACAACAGTAATAATACCTCTCATTATTCTCCTTGGTGAATCATGGGATAAGGAATGTTTTAAAAACATGAAAAAGTTGATCAAAAATTAAAAGTTAGGAAAACTGAATTTAAGTTTTGATTACCTATTAATTTTCTTAGATTAATTTTCCACCTAAGTCCAATATATATATTCTGCTTTATTATATTTGACAGCAAGACAGTTTCATAATTCCTCAAACACAATGTCTTCACAAAAAATATACTCATCTTAAATATTTAATTTTTAAGCATGTAGTTACATCTGTATTATCCCTACTTCTATAGATAGGCAATTATAAAGTCAAATGCCTTCTCGAGGTCATATACAATGCCATTTACTATCAGACGAAAAGTCAGAACTTTCAGCGCACACATCCAGGTGACACTTTCATTTCAAATTAATCTAAAGACCACCTTTAGTGGAGAACAAAGAGAGAATGTCATAATATGAACTCACATTTTATGTTCCTAAATAAAGTATCCATATATGGATACAGTAGACAAAGTCAACAACTTGATGTATCAGAATATAATTATAAGAGCACTTATATCACATCTTTGAACTTTCTCTTGAAATAATATCTTTTAGCACCCAAATCTGTGTTCTTCACAATTCACTGCTTTCAGAAAGAAAGAGTAGGAGGGTGGCAAGGAGGGAAGAAGCGAGGGAGGGAGGGAGGGAGGAAGACAAGAGGGAAGCAGCATTGACTGGATGATGAACAATCACCATGGTTACACAAAATGTGCCATCATCACCTGCTCACCACTAGGATGGTCAGGGGATTGCATTCTCACCTTTATGGTCAACCGAGTCAAGTAAAGAAATCCTGAAGAAGCATCGAAAGGTACCACGGTTACTCTGTTTGGGATCCACCACTCCTGTTCTAGTTAAACACTCTATAAAACCTTTTGTAGTTCAGAAAAGGGGCTCGGGAAAATTACTCCTCAGCTATTTTCTGCTGATAACTTAGGAGAAATAGAAGAAAACTACACCTACATCCTCTGGGAATTCCTGACCACCAGTCCATGCAACACTGAATACACTACTTTAAAAAATATGTTAGGCTGTATTTTCAACATTTTCAGTTCTTTGAGCATAAAGACATATCCTTCATAAAGACTCACGTTGGCATGTTGTTAGTATTTGAAAAAAAAACAAAAAAAATCAAATCTGTCTCACAACTGGAAGGGAAACTAAAACTAAAATGAATAAATGGTAAATTTAGCACAAAGTTAAGATAATGAAAGCTTTAACAAGCAAAATATAGATCGTTCCTTGAGACATGTGCTTACATTATGTGTACCACCAAGCATGACTCACTGTATTCAATATAAATGCCTGTGCTTGATGGTACTATATAGATCAGTCACATAGCACATTATTTAAATGTATTAAGAAAGAGATCATACTTGTGATGTATAGGCCAGCCCTTGGTACTTAGTAAATACTTAACAAGTCTCGGTCTTTTCTTCTTCACCCACTCCCTTTCAAAATTTAAAGTAAAAGTCAGTCTATGGCTTAGGTTTTTGCTCTTTAGATCAAAGTTTAATCTAATAAATTCCCTTTTTTTTTTTTTTGAGTTGGAGTCTCACTCTGTCGCCCAGACTGGAGTGCAGTGGCCACTCCCAGCCACCGCAGCCTCGACCCGCTGGGCTCTGGCGATCCTTCCGCCTCAGCCTTATGAGTAGCCGGAATTACAGAGGCGCACTACCACACCCAGCTGATTTTTTTGATTTATTGTAGAGATGAGGTTTCACTACCCAGGCGGGTCTCGAACCCGCAGGCTCAGGCAATCCACTCACCTCAGCCCCCCAAAGGCGCGGGATTACAGGCTGAGCCACAGAGCCCGGCATAAATTCCTTTCTTTCTTTTTTTTTTGAGTTGGAGTCTCACACTGTCGCCCAGACTGGAGTGCAGTGGCCGCTCCCGGCCACCGCAGCCTCAACTTGCTGGGTTCTGGTGATCCTTCCGCCTCAGCCTTCCAAGTAGCTGGAACTACAGGCGCGCGCTACCATGCCCAGCTAATTTTTGATTTATTGTAGAGATGAGTTCTCACCAAGTTGCCCAGGCGGGTCTCGAACCTGTGGGCTCAGGCAATCCACTCACCTCAGCCTCCCAAAGGCATGGGATTACAGACTGAGCCACTGAGCACAGCCTAATAAATTTCTAATCACCACACAGGAAGCTAGTGGCACAACAAATAATCCTTATTTCCCATGCTTTCTCCTAGACTTATCTATTAGGCTGTCCACCATCATTTTAAGCCAGATATATGTCAACGTGATTTTTTTCCTGGTTAATTGAAAAACAGGAATAGTAATTACATAGGCAATCTAAGCCATTGAAAGAACACACAGAACCTTTTTACTAGATCTAGAAATTGGAGGTAATAAAATTCTACTACTAAAGAATCATAACTTTTGTGTTGTGAAACTAGTTCGTTGCCCAATTGGAGACATGGGTCTGCCAACATTTACAGTTACGATGCATATTTTTTTAAAATGAGGCATGTTCCAATAGAAACATTATTCCAACTTGACACAATAGCTAACAAGCCTTCAGTCCAACTGTGACGTTCTTTACCACAGTTGAAAGAAAATATGTTTGCATTCAAAATAATCTCTTTGTTGTTCACAGCTACAGCACAGACTCAGAATGCATTTTCTATTACTACTCTTTATTCCCCAAAGTTTTTCGACTAAGAGAAGCCAAAGTCATATGTATGTATTTCAGATTTGGGTACATAAGGTTTTTGTTTTTGTTGTTGTTGTTTTCTGCCTGGTAATATGAATATACAGTCATACTTAAGACATAAAAAACATTCATCAAACAGACATAGTAGTAGATGTTTCATAACGTCCAATTGTTACTGCATACTGATAAACCATAGTCTTTTTTGATAAAGCCCAAAATTTGTTGAGTCCAAGCATCATAAATAGTTGATTAAATATGAATGCATTTATTATTTAATTGATGTGTACAGATCTTGTGACACATGTTTTTTCTTAACATATAAAATTATTATTGGAAAATTGAATATATTGGAAAATATACTGAAAAAATATCAGAAATATTTTTCTAATTTTAGCACATTTTAGAGAATGTGAGCCATGTTGCTAAGAGCTAAGAAATATGAAATTACATAATAATTATCAATAGAGGCATTAAGTCATTTTTTAAAAAATCAATTTATTTAAAAATTCATCTACACAGACAAGCCATCAGTGGGATTAATGTGGTGGAATGTCCTTCTGGCAAGGAATCAACAGATGAGTGACTAAAGGCAGGTCCTTGGATAGCTCAATGTCACAGCAAAGATGCTGAGATACACAGATGTCACTAGCTTTACGGAATTGTGTACTTTTCTTTCCCAACTGCCGTATATATTCTTAACTTACTGGAGGTCAACATAGAGGAAATGCTTACCCACTGTAGTTTTTTATAAAGCATAGAGATGGAAAGAGTAAAAGATACATTGTGAGCTTACCAGATGTAATAGAATTTGGAAGTAGGATGATAAATGCAAAAGCAATTTTTATTTCTGACAATGATAAATCACATATTGGGTAGGTTGCATCCAGAATTGCTGTTGTGCCTGAACCAGTGACCTATTCACTGCCTACCTATAGGAATAAAGATCACTTTCTAGTCCCTCGTCTTCTTTTTCCAGGTTATCGTTCTTAAAGTTTTAAACTTGACCCAAACGCTCATGGTCTGTTGAACTCCCTTGTTCCTTGCCAAGTCTGTGTCATTCCACATTTGGTCTGGAAAGTGGTTGGGAGCATTGGTGAAACTAATTCAGACAGCCTTCTCACTGCCGCAGGCCCAGGCATCGGAAGGGCAACACCCATAACGATCTTCAGCAAAGGCTAAGAGCCAAAGCCTCTCTATCTGCAGCGAGAGCTGGGCAACATCTTCCCCCTCATCGCACGGCAAGCCTCCCCATACAAACTGACAGGAAGAGAGGGAAGAAGGAGAAGGAGGCAAGGAAAAGGAAAGGTAGTTTGTCTCATATATCAGTATAGTATTCTGTCTATGACATCAAACTCTTGAGTAGTAGGAGGCAAAAATCTCAATTTTTTTGGTGGAAACCACAATGGTAACTCTACTGGTTGCAGTGATGACATGGCCTAGGGCGCGGAAGTAACCCCCTTCTACTCTACCCACTGTCGTCCCATCAGTTTGCCAAACACACTCCACCAAAGACTCAATCGCTGTTTAGACAAACACTTCTTCAGCTTGCAGAAGTAGAAATAAAAAATCTTATTGGAGGAGGGACGTCAAGGCTCATACACTCAGCTGGTAGAGGTGCCCCTTAGTGGGAAGCGCACTGAAGATAGAGAGGTATTTCTTAAGGAATACGTATAGAGCTGATCCTTTGTTCAAGGACTAAGCCACTTACAGTACATAAACTTCAACATAATTTTAAGTATGATGGAGAAGGAGGGTGTGACATTTTATAAGGAAGAGGAATTATTGCAGAGTAGTTAGAAGGAGAGACTCTGAAGTCAAACTGACCTGAGTTCTACTCACACCGCCCACATTTATGAACTATATGCACTCTTGGATATGTGACCTAACCTAGTCTGTAAAATGAAAATAATGGAATTAGACTCTTAGGAGGATTTTCTGAAATAAATACAAAGTGGTTAATCCAGTTTCTCTTAACTATTGTAAACCGAAGAGGATCAGGAAGCAGTCTAGTGCTAAAGGGTTCAATATGCATATTTAAATTAGAAATAGATGCTGAGTTGTCATTAATTAGCCAGGCATTTTCTTCTCAGAAATATATATATACACCCTTGCTGAGTATATGGAATACGGGCTTAGTCAAATCAAATCAAACCATGTCATTCAGGTCATGTGAATTTTCATTGCCTGTCATTTTCAATCAGGCTTCATAGTAGAAGGCTTGGGAAGAGCCTCTTCCTCCCTAGACAACAAACAAATCTCACAACACTGAACCACCTCACAGGGTGACCTTACTCACATCGCCTGAACCCCACCTTAAATACAGATTACATGATACTTGTAGAGCTGATGCCATGGATTTGACGTTAATACAAACTACAAGAGCCTGTTCTTCTCTACCAACTAAAAACGTACAAGCTCTGCCCCTTTCCCCATGGGAGAGTATAGCTAAGAAAAGGAGATCAGACTAAAGTTAAACCCTAAGCATCATTTCCATGGAGTCTGCTTTTGTAGCTACTATCAGCTTCCACATTTGTTCTCTAATGCAAGAATGAAATGCTTCTCTGTTCTTTCTATCGTTGAAAGAATTATGGAAACAAAGACTGCTAACTTTGTGTTACCAACTCCCTTTACATGTGGTCAGCACAGCACCCAGACTGCTGACAGCCTCTGTGTACAGACCCTGGTGTGTTTATTTTGCTATTCTCTCAAGGGCCAAGAGAAACACCAGAGTGATTACTATATTTCTCCCTCTCTGCTCTCCCATGCCCACAAGTCAGCTCTAAATTTTTCATGATAACATCTCCATCAGCTGTAGGACTTTTGTTTTTCTTTTTTCTTATGTAGACACATAAGTGGTCTACATACAGGTGAAGTTTGGGATGAACTTTTTTTAAAACAAAATTTTTTTCTACTTCCTTTCTGGTGTGATATTCCTATTTTGAGCTCTGGGATTTATACGATCCTTCTCCTACTTTATCACTCTTCAAAATAGGACATTCCCCCTAAATTCCCCTCTTTCCTCCCAGCTTGGAGCAGAAGTCCAATGGCTATGCTGTATTTATCACCAGCTCTTAATGTGTTTTAAATGTTAATGAAATGGGAAATGCCCTCAGCCATCTCTAAATCTAGTATTTCAGACTAGCTTCTCAGGGTTGGCAGAAATTACCAGCTCTGTAAGACAACATGACCAAATTTGGAAAGACCCAGGACCTAGAATTATTGATTCTTTCAATAACAATTGTATGCAGGGCTCATTGTTTATAAATAAGTTTTAAATGAAAATGGTCAAGGGTTTTAAAAGGTGAAAACAAGGAAATGCAGAGATCAAACACAAGTTGAGATCAAAACCCAAAATTTAAATCACTTATTTAGAATTTAGTTCAGTGACCAAGAAGCTCTGATACTTGAACAATTCTTTATTCACTGAGGATTTGTTGTTTTGTTGTTATTCATTTGAGTCAAGAAAACCATTAACTGAGACTCTCAGTAATTAAAATAAAAAGTTTACTTTTTTCCCATTGGGAAGGAAAGATTACAATGTCTTCTCAGATTTTATCTTTTTTAGTTTTTAATCAGCCTGTTTTATATATCTCAGGCAATAAAACTACTTTGCTTTAGGAACAATATTTTGCATTTTAATAAGCTGTCTTTTAATATATTAGTTGGGCAGTGTTAAAAATAGATCTTCTATTTCTGGGGAAGAAGGATCACTCATGATTACCTAGGAAAAGCAGAAAGAGTAATACACTAATAAAATTTAGAAAGGAGCCTATGACAAGGTGCACATTGGTTTCTACCACAACTCAACATTTACAAGTGAGAGTAGTAAAAAAGAATCAAAGAAAAGCTTGCAAACAAAAGATTCCTGAGATGACATTTGTCATTACCATATGCCTTAAGACAGACACAATCTGGAAAAATGTATTTACTTAATTCTCTTCCAAGCTGTGAAGTTTTCACTGTACAGTATTGTTTTAGTTTGTTTTGTATTGCTAAAATAGAATACCTGAAATGAGGCAAATTCAACACAATATCAGTATTTTTTTTTTTTAGCTCATGGTACTAAGGCTGGAAAATCCAAGGGCATGGCAGTGACATCTGGTTGAGCTGCATTCTCCCATGGCAGTTGGCAGAAAGTGAAAGGGCAAGATAGTGTGAGAGCAGGAGCAAGAAAGGGCCAAACTCACTTTTATAACTTACTCTCATGTTAACAGCCTTAATCCAATCATGAGAACAGAGCCCTCATGGCTTTTCACTTCTCAAAAGCCCCACCTTTTAATGCCATCACAATGTAAATTAAATTGTACTGGAGTTTTAGAGGGGACTTTCAAACAATAGTAAGTATATATGCAGAACCACCACTCTCAAGTATCTTGATGGTGATGTAAGGAATATCTTTTCTGCAAGTGCATTAGCAATCAAAGAACCTCTGCAGATGATTCAAAGAAACTTGACACTTCATGGAAGATAGTTTAATGACCAAAGACACTATGTAATTTTCCCTCCTCTCAGAAAGTGTATAGCTTAAGACCCAGGTCAAGAAAGAAGGTAATGACCCTTAGCTCTTCAAAAAAGGTGAAAAATGTGTGAAAATACATATTTAGAGGCTCTACAGTATCAGAATATCCAAGTAAAGCTTAATTACTAACTGGAACAGATATCCAAGACAATATTCTACTGAAGCAATTCACAAGATCAGTGACAGCTGCAAAGAAAAAAAATAGTCAAGTTTATTGCATTTTTCTGTATTACTATGTGCAGAATCACCTGCCACTGTAGAAAAAATTACATTGCAGGACAGAGTAGACTGTTTATTAAAAAAACTGAGTGCCTAGAGTCCATAAGCAACACAGTTTGGCAAGACCCAGTCTGTCTGTTTGATCATGAGTGCAAAAGTAATGAGTGGCACAAAAATAAATGCAAAAATGGTGGTTGGTATGAAAAAGAAAGAAGAATGAAGATACTAAATATCAACAAGCATAAAAATTAGAAATCAATAAGTTAAGGACCTTATAACTTATAGACTAAATTGAGTGAGCAAGCTACAGCCTACAGGCCAAATATGACCACTACCTGTCCTATTAATAAAGTTTGGAATGCAGCCAAATCCATGTGTTTACATTTTGTCTACTTCTGCTTTCCCACATGACAACAGAGTTGGATAGTTGTGATGGACTATATAGCCTGAAAAACCCCAAAACGTTTGCTACCTGATGTTAAAAAAGATACCCCACATGCAGAAGATTAAAACAAGACCCCTACCTACCACCATATACAAAAATCAACTCTAAATGGATCAAAGACCTAAACGTAAAACCTCAAACTATAAGAACATTAGAAAACGCAGGAGACACCCTTATGGAAATTGGAACTGGCAACCAATTCCTGATCAAAACCCCAAGTGCCCATGCCGTAAGAGATAAGATAGACAAGTGGGACCTCATCAAACTGACAAACTTCTGCAAAGTCAAAGAAACCATCAAAAGAGCAGAGAGCGCACAGCCTGGGAAAAAATATTTGCCAACTATATATCTGACAAAGGCCTAAAATCTAAGATCTACAAGGAACTCAAACATGCTGGAAAGAAAAAAACAAGCGCCCCATTACAAAGTGGGCAAAAGATATGAATAGACACTTCTCAAAAGAAGACTTACAAGCAGCCAACAGATACATGAAAATATGCTCAGCCTTACTAGTCATCAAAGACATGCAAATTAAAACCACACTGAGATACCACCTAACTCCAGTCAGGTTGGCCATCATCAATAACTCAAAAAACAACAGATGTTGGAGAGGATGCAGCAAAAAGGAAACACTTCTACACTGTTGGTGGGAGTGTAAACTAGTACAGCCTCTGTGGAAGACAGTTTGGCAGTTCCTAAAAGACCCGAAAGTCGACCTTCCATACACCCCTGCAGTCCCCCTACTGGGAATATACCCGGAAGAGCTCTAATCACTCTATAAAAAAGATACCTGAACATGTATGTTTATCACAGCATTGTTCATAGTAGCAAGAACATGGAACCAACTGTGCTTCCCATCAAAAGAGGACTGGATTTAAAAAATGTGGTTCATATCCACAATGGAAGATTACACAGTCATAAAGAAGGACAAAAATCACAGCAACCTGTGAGTGATGTATTCCAGAAACAAAGAACTGAGTATCACATGTTCTCACTCATAAGTGGACCTAGAACAATTATCATAATACTATAAGAAAAAGATTGGCAGTAGCAGGAAACTGCCAGGTGGGGGGAGAGGTAGGACTGGCAGTAGTGGGAATCTGCCAGGGGAAAGGGGCACACCTCATCAACAAGGGTGCCTGCATAATGAACGTTTGCATACCTAACCCTCAATTGTACCCCACATCTTTGAAATTAAAAAAAATTAAAAGAGGAAAAGAAAATGCTGACCTTTGGACTAGATAAAAGAGGGATAAATGGCTGAGGTAGCCAAAGAAAGTCACGAGTTACTCCAGCCACAAAATAAAAGAAAAATAAAAAAACTGCCATGTCTAGGCACAAAATATATACTGGCAAAGAGAAACCATTACATGGTGAAGAGATCGTCCCAACAATCACTCCAGCATCCCAGGCTGTACTTTCAGAAGTTTGAATAAAGACATTTCAGTAGGGAAAAGAACAGGTTGTTTTCCCAGGAAGTTAGACAGTGCAAACACATAGCTTATTTCATTTCACAAACATTTATTGAGCCTTTACTGTCTGCCAGGCCTTAGCTGAGTAGGCATGGGGGATCGGAATGACTGCAACAGATTTCTGACCATGCAGCATCAGGGGAGAGCTGCAGAGTAGATTAAAATAGCACACAAGCCTGGGCAGGCTACTTCTTCAATCTCTTAGCAATCAATGCCAAGAGCAACACTTCTACTTGCTGACAAAATCCTTTGTTCTTATCACTGTCAGAAACATAGTACTCGCTCAGCTAGGCTTTCCCAAGGAAGGGAGTCATTCAATCATAAATCCTAGATTTTCCTTTCAAGAAATGTAAAATCTGAATGGGTCAAGAGACAGTCCTGCACAGAAGAGGTGGCTTTCAAGGGATATTTTTTAATAACATGACTTTTCAGTTTAACTCATGTATTAATCCATTTTGCATTGCTATAAAGAAATTCCCGAGACTGGGAAATTTACAAAGAACAGAGGTTGGTGTGACTCTGCAGACTATACAGGAAGCATAGTGCTGGCATCTACTTCTGGTGAGGTCCTCAGAAGACTTATAATCACGGCAGAAGACAAAGGAGGAGCAGGCGTGTCACACAGTGAGAGTGGAAGCAAGAGAGGGAGGGAGAAGGTGCCAGACTCTTTTAAATAACCAGATGTCAAGGGAACTCATTCTCACACTGAGGGTCCCAAGTCATCCATGAGGAATCTGCTGCATGGTCCAAAAAACTCCAACATTGAGGATCACATTGCAACATGAGACTTGGAGGGGACAATATCCAAGTTACATAAACCCTCACATTGTTCCTGTCTTCATGTACAGCTCTCCAGACTTGGGTCTATGGGCAGTCTCTGTTCGCTTGTGTCTACTTTGCCTTCTAATATAGAGAACAATGATAAAAGATAGGGAAGGCATAGGATGAGGAGGGAATAATAGGACTTCATGGTATCTGTAAAAATCATTATTGGGATGCAAATTGCTTTTTTTTTGAGTCTCATTCTGTCACCCAGACTGGAGTGCAGTGGCATGCTCCCGGCCACCGCAGCCTCCACTTGCCGGGCTCCGGAGATCCTTCTGCCTCAGCCTTCCAAGTAGCTGGAACTACAGGCATGCGCCACCATGCCCGGCTAATTTTTTTGATTTTATTGTAGAGATGAGGTCTCGCCAAATTGCCCAGGCAGGTTTCGAACCCACGGGCTCAGACAATCCATTCACCTCAGCCTCCCAAAGCGCTGGGATTACAGGCTGAGCCACAGAGCCGGCTGCAAATTGCCTTTTAAACAGTGGATTCCCTTTGTTATTCCATGCCCTTGAGCTACCTTACCCTTAAACAGCAATTTAGCTGTAAGAATTAGGGAAGTTCTTGAATAGGTCTTCCCTGTTCTCCTGCCCATATCTGACACTCTGATTCATACTGTTGCTGGAGTAATTTTTCCCCTCAAATTCCACTTTCACTCACTACTTCCTTGCAAACATATAGTGGTTCTGTGATGCCATTAAGTTAAATTTCAGAATCTCAGTCCAACATGTTACAACTTGCACTAATTGCCCCCTCTTGTTCCACTGACTCCATCTGTGGACATCTGTGCTTTGCTTAAGCTCAAGGCCAGCCGTTCCCCACGTGGAGAAGTTGAACTTTGCTTTCTGACCTTTGCATCATCTTGTGAGCTTTCCAACTTCCTTCCTAAAAGCCGTTCTTCACTTCTTCAGAATCAGGCTTGCCACTCATTTCTTTCCAGCACTTTGCCATCCTTGGCTAGACTCTCTTTCAAAACACTCCCTGATCTTGCTCCCTTTCTACTTGAGTATTTATTAAAACATATATCTTCATTATCCTACTTTCTCAAATAAATTGTACTGTCTGGAGGGCAAGCACCCTAACATTTATAATCTTCCCAGCCCGCCCCAGCCCCGTCCCTGGCACCTAGCATAAGTAGCATACAAATCACAGCCTGACTGACAGACAGGATGGGCCATGCTGTATCATTTCAACATTCCCACCTCCTCTGAGTATATTTTCTATCTGTTTCACACGGTTTTATCTATTTAATATTTTGTTGTGCTCTCTCGAGGTCCTAATACATTGCCAAAAGTGAGACATGGATATGAAATCATTATAATAGGGGCACTTAGGCATTTTGCTGCAGGATTTTTGATTTAAACAATTTTCCGTGCTAGTGTGTGCTGTTTTGTCTCTTCATCCATCATGTTTGATAGTAAGCCATCGTCTCTGCCTTCTCCTGGTTTGCACAAGAGCCCGGTAAGATATTCTCAGCCTGATAGAGATATTCAAGGTCTCGAAATAAATAGGTTCCATCAATATTGGTGATTGCGGGCTAATTCAGATGTGTTTTCCTGCAAAACATAGCGAGCTTTGTCTGAACCTCATGTCAGATTATCCACGTTAGTGGTGATCCACGACAGAGATGGGCACTGGCTTCTCAAAATATCTTTTAGCTATTACCTATAAATGCTTGAAAGAATTCACAAATGCAGATACCTTGTTATGCATGCTGCTTCCTGAAACCGCCTCTGAGACACCAGATGGCACAGCGAGAGCTGTACAAGTGACAGATGATAAAGTGTATCAAGCCACATAAATTAACCTCATCATGGCCGTAGTCTCAGATGCCACTGGGAAAAGTAGGAGTACTGAGGAACAACTGCACTATATTACCCACAGGAATGAATTTACAATCCATCTGGGTTCTCTCATGTGAAGATACAGGAACCCCAGATGGCCTGTGAACTTGGAACATTTGTGTATGTGGGGATAGTTTAATCTTTCTGGAAATTAACTGACAATTTGGTCAGAAAGGAGGCTTTAGCCAGCACCAATGCCAGCTCAGACAACCTCTGAATATTATTGTGGAAGTATCCCTAGGCTTACCAAGCCAGTGCACCATGACGGCTTTCAGGCCAAAAGCGTGAGTCAGGGGCCTGTTTACTGGATGCGCTTCAAACCAGAGCTAATGAAGTCTTACTGTGTGTGATGTAGCTAAATTTCATAAAGATAGCAAGGGACATCACAGGAGACAGAACAACTGCCCACTACTGAGTTATAAGTGTATAGAAGCATTTGGAATCAACTTTAGAAAGTAAGACATAATCACTGAAGCATCCTGTTCCTCAAGACTGCAAATTGAGATCTGAATCTCTACTAGCACCATGAACGAATTCTAGAAAGTATACTATTTCCTACTGAGTGGTACTGGAGAAAAGCAATGGCAACAAAACCATGCTTGCAGTGGGCATATAGAATAGAACTATTCTGAATGGACTAGCTAGATGGAAAGAAAGGAAAAATAGAGAAATTCAGAGTATAGTGGGCAAAATGTTAATAAGAGCCAGTGCAGGAGCTAGAAGGAGACACGGTATGTTGACCAGGTAATGCTGAGAGCCTGCTTCTGGGAGGAGATCTGTCAGGGGAAAGAATACCTCAGACCCTGGCAACCCGGCATGAGCAGGCCTGCCTCCAGTCTTTAGAAAGCAAGTGCCAGAATAAGCCCTGGAATCATAGAGAACCAGGCCCGGCAAGTTGCATTATCAGGGAGAGGAGTGTGACAAGAAACAGATTACTCAAAATCACTGATGCCGGAGGAAGACTGGACAGACAGTAGGAATACAGCCTGGGTATAAGGCAGAAACCCAGTAGCCAGAGGAAAGCACTGCCAGGGAAACTGTTACTTCAGGACAGGGGTGGCCCTGGGTGCTCAGGCCAGGGCTGACCCTACTGGTGAAAATACAAGTCAACTCCTCTGATGAGCCTCCTTTTTCACCAGCATCTGCTTCTGTTTCCCTTCTGCCCCGCCCTCTCGTCCCTCCCATAGAAATGGATGCTAAGGCTGGGTGCGGTGGCTCATGCCTGTAATCCCAGTCCTTTGGGAGGCTGAGGCTGGTGGATTGCTTGAGCCCAGAAGTCCGAACCAGCCAGGACAAACTAGCGAAACTTGGTCTCCACAAAAAAGTTAAACAATTAGCTGGGCGTGATGACTGTAGTCCCGGCTACTTGGAATGCTGAGGTGGAAGGATCACCTGAGCCCAGGAGGTTGAGGCTGTCATGAGCCATGATTGTTGTGATCATGCCATTGCACTCCAGCCTGGGCAACAGCGTGAGACCCCCAACTCAAAAATAAATAAATAAATAAATAATGAACGAAAGAAAAATAATAAAGAAATGGATGTCTACCCTTATCCTGCTAGTGTTGTCTCTATTTTTGCCTCTCTTCTCTAGTAAATGAGACTCCTTGAAGGCAGAAGCCAGTATTTGTATTCTAAGTACCTGGCACGTAGTAAACAGTCAAGAAATAAACTGTTGACGCAACTGATAATCAAGAGTGGATGCAAATCCTCAAAATCAGGATCAAACCAGCAAGGATGCCTTGGAGCTGGGAGCCATATGAAGCCCTCTGCCCAAAATAGGGCTCAGCGCACTATGACTGCATCTGGACCACTACCTGGCTTGTAAATAAAGTTTTACAGAAACACAACCACACTCACTCATTACCTATCTTGAGCTACCACCACAGAGTTGAGTGGCTAGGGCAAAAACCACACGGCCTACAAAGCCCAAGACACGTATTATGTGGCCCTTTCCAGGAAGAGGTTCACTGACTTCTGACTACAGAACCTGTGAAAATACCACTGCTTGGGCCTGCCCCTGAGATTCTGGTTCAGGGGTAGAACGCAGGCATGTGTGTGCCTTTATATATGCTTTCAACTGTGTGCTCTGTGTGTGTGTTTTCAGGCGACCATATTTTGTAAAGCTTTACAAAGAAAAGTCTGATGTACAAACTTCACAGAAGAGAACCATCTAGTGCCAGACTGGATCAGTCCTACTTTGAGTAAAACTTAGAGTCTTAAATAAAGTGATGTCATTTGGAGGATACTAAAAGACCCTTCCCCATTCAAATAAAGACCCTATGACTTGGTCACTACCTCCCATCTTTTCAACAAGAACCATTCCATGTTAAAGTGGGAATGTTTTATTTCTTAGGGATGTTGTACATGAAATAATATTGGGAAATGCCTTTTAGAAGAATAAACTTTAGTCACTCCGTAGGGCCAAGGAAGACTATAAGGTATAAGGCATAATAGGAAGCGATTACAGGAAGGGATAAGAAAGAAACTGAACAGTGTGCTCCCAGAGGGCTCTTTAGCCACTAGGAACTGCGTTGGGGCCCTGATGGCAAAAGAGGTGGAGAAAGGGGAAGTGGATGGAAAGATATAATTCTCCAGCAGCATGGATGCTCTGGGTCATCCCATGATTTTAAAATAGATTTCATTCGTTTTTTGTAGCTGTTGTTACTCTAATCCATGAGAAAGTTTCCTGGCCTCAGCCTCCAAAAGTAAGTCCTAAATCTGTGCTCTTGTCTCCATCTGGATTTAGACACTGATACCCATCCACCTACCCAGGTCCAAGCCATCTTCTTCTTTCACTGAACCATTTCAGTAACCTCCTAATGGTTTTCCTTGCTTCTTCCCTTCTCCGCTTCAGTCCACTCCCTACCAGGAAGCTCAGGTGATCTTTCTAAACAAAATTCAGGTCGTGTGACTCCTGCTTACAACAACCCCTTGACCTCCCGATACACTTGGCATGAAATCTAAACTCCTCATCTTAGCTTGATGTGTTTAGATAGGTTACCCAAGGACACAGCTAGTGTGAGACAGTAAGTAACCAACTGCTTTCTGTTGTGGGACCGACAGAGACTTTGTTCTACTTTCTGGGAATTGACTTGTTCCCAGTGTCCACCAGCACCCACATCCCCTTCTCCCCTCCTCATGCCTGTCCCTGAATCAACACCAGCTCCTGTCCCAGGTCCTCTCCAATCTGCTTGCTCCACTAGAGGGCAACAAGCCATGTCCATCAGTGGTGTCAGAAAAAAAGGGTCAGTAGGCAAAATGGAAAACATAAACATAAAATAAACATGCCTCCATGATAGAAAGAGCAGAAGTCAATAGTGGAAAGGCATAGAACTCGAAATGGAAGGTAGTATCAGCATGATTTTTGTTGAGGTATGAAAGATCTCTGTGTGTATACCTCTGCATTTGGCTTCTTGGGTACACATACAAGGGAGACCCCCGCCAAAAAACAATTATCTTTTGATGGGCAGGCCCCTTGTAGTACACTCAGGATTTGTTTCTTTGGATTAAATGGTCAACCGAAGTTTTTATCTGGAAGTTTTGAGAAGGTAGCGTCACAAAGAAAAAACTTCCCGAGTTGGGGCAAACAGATGATTGGTTCTTCCACCTTTGCAACGTACTTGCCCACATTGTGCTGAGTGTTCAGTCGTTTTTGATCAAAAAAACAGTATGACCCTTGAGACCCACCCTCCCTATTCACCTGATCTCAACCAGAGAGACTCTTTTTTGTTTCCCCGGATGAAAAAAAGCCCTCAAAGGGAAACATTTTGCCAATGTGGGAGAGGTGAAACCAAAAACAGCAGAAACACTCAAAGGCATCGAAACTGACAGTCCAAAAACTGTTTTGAGTAGAGGGAAAAGCATCTTGATAGGTGTATTGCACCAAATGCAGAGTACTTTGAAGGCGACTGAAGTTTAAACATGTGAGAATAAATAGACATTTTTTAAAGAAATAAATTCCTGTAGTTTTTTGGTCCCTCTTCAATATGTCCATGTAACAACAGATCTTGAATATCTGCCCACATTAATTAGATGGCCGCAATTTAAGTCATATAACCATGCGAGTCTAGCCACAATGAATCAAAGCCTCTGCCAAAGTCTGACAGAGGGAGGCCTGTGGCCTATCGGGTGGCCCAACAGAAGCATTCCCCAGCCAGAAAGGTGTACGCTGGATAAGCCTACCTGATCACATTCTTTCTTGAGAAGTTTGCATAAATGACAAACAGAGAGCTTCACGGGGAAGAGGAAGCTAAGAGCAGAAAGACTCTTAAAGAGGTGGAATGCGTGAGCTATAAGAGAGCAAGAACAGAGAAGCAGAGGAAGTTACCAGGCACGGGAATAGCAGACTCTCATAGGTGGTGAAGAATTCTGAACAGTGCTCTCCAGGAGATCCATTTGTTATAAGACTTTGTGCACTTTCTTATTCCCCTGTGTACAATATGCAAATATTGCCTGGGTGACTTGAGGTCACAAGATGTTGTCTCTGCTCTCTGAAAGATGACAACTGAAATAGAAATCCCCAGTTTTCCAGGACTCTTTTTTTTTAGACATTTCGTGTGAATTTGCTGAAGAAGTTCTGGCAAATTTAATAGGTACTTCTTATTCTTGTTTCCTTGAAGAGAAAAATGGGTCAGAAAATAACTATGTACATTTTCATGCATAAATAAGTCATAAGCAAACAAAAACGTTCAAGTCCACATCTATTATATTTTGCCATGTCTCTGTTTGCTATAATATTTTCATCCATTTTAAGTTAATAAAACCTGTTTAGATCCAACTATTAATAGGCACAAATCACATACCAAAAAAACTGGAATAGAGTAAGACTTACAACTTAAAGTTAACTACCAGTTTACTTTATACTTTTGTGTCTCACCATCTAGGGAGCAAGCTGGGTCACTGATGTCAATCTGCTCAGGCTGCTATAACCAATTATCACAGAATGGATAGCTTAAACAATAGAATTTTTTTTCAATTCTGAAGACTAGAAATACAAGATCAAAATGCCATTAGAGTTGGTGTCTGATAAGGGCTCTCCCATCGGGTTGAAGATGGCTGCCTTCTCACTGTACCCTCACATGGCAGAGAGAGAGAGAGAGAGAGAGCAATTTTTCGGTGTCTCATTATATAAGGACACATCTTAATGGGTTAGGACCCCATCCTTATGACCTCATTTAACCTTAAGTGCTTCCTTAGAAGTTCCATCTCTAAATGGTTCTTTTCAAATGAAGCCACATTGGAGGGTTAGGGTTTCAACATATAAATATGAGGAGGAGACACAAATATTCAGTCCATAATACTAATCGTGAAAATGGAGGGACAATAACTTTTCTATGATACTGATATATTTATTAGCTTCTTTATTTAATTATTAATTAATTAATTTTAGAGATAGGGTCTTGCTCTGTCACCTAGTTGGAGCACAATGGCATATTCATAGCTCAATTGCAAACTTGAACTCTTGAACTCAAGTGATTCTGGTTCAGCCTCCTGAGTAGCTGGGACTACAGGCACACATCACCATAACCTGGCTAATTTTTATTTCTCCCAGAGAAGAGGGATTCCTATGTTGCCCAGGCTAGTCTCAAACTCCTGGCCTCAAGTGATCCTCCCATTTTGACTCCCAAAGCCCTGGGATTACAGACATGAGCCACTACTCCCAGCTGGTACTTTATCTTACACGTTTTTGTGAAACTAATAACAATTTTTTTTCTTTAAAAAAAAGAATAGAATATTGCAGTGATTTTTCAGTGCGTGTTCCACCATTAGTACCAGAGTTTTGCCACTCTCCACTCTGTAAATCAGTTTCCACCCTGAGATCTCCTTTGCACCGATACCATGCAGATTTTTCTCCAACAATGCAACCTTGGACTGACACAACTGCTCCAGGAATCTGAGCATTGCAGACTTTGCTTTCATCAGACCTTTCCTGAGAGCCGCTGAGCCTGCTGCCTTCACTCAGCTGGACCTTCTGCTCAGTGCCAAGATTATGTCAGGAGCTTTTATGTAAATTTTGGAATTTTCATCGCAGATTTTATGTGCTAAGCCTCATTTTGGCTGATGCCTGCAGTTCTGTGTCTTCACGCTCACAGAGAAAATGCTGGACGCCTGTTTTCTCAAACAGAGAAAGACAAAATGCTTTCCATTTCTTTCAGAATAGAACAGGATTGTCCTATTCACTTCCAAGTGCTTTTCTCTTTCCCAGTTTGGATAAGGCACATTTATATCATTTCCTTAATGTTTCTTATTCTCTTGTCAAGTTTGAAATATAGGCAAATTAGAACCACCAGGAGCCTACGGTGTTTTTTTAAATTTGATATTTAAAAAATTGTAGCTTAAGGAACCTTTAACTCTCTCACAGGAGACAATTGGCAATATCCATTATTGAGCTACCAGTAAAATAACTTAAGCCTGTGAGCTGAACAAAGACCTTGTATATCTATTTCATATATAATTCTCTAACAAATGAGCTCATACCAAAATCAAACTTGACCTTTGCTATTTATAGTTTTTTCTTACTTTATTTTCTTTGATTTCCAAGTTTATCTTGGAAAATCTTACTTCTTTTGTAGAGTTGAAGTATCCCAATAGGGTTTCTTAGTTGTTATTTATCAAAAACATGTATAACATTCTGGGAGATCTTGCATGCTCTAGAATTCTAAGAAATCTATCATCCAGGCTTCCTGTCAATCGAAATAAAGAGCAGTAGCTCTTTATGGTCTCAAAGGACTTTCATGTTCATCAACATATAATTCTCACAACAAACTGGTATTATGCCCATTATATCTACAAGAAAAACAAGAAACAGATTCAGGCCAGTTAATTTCCCAAGTCTCACAGCTACTAAAGACCAAAGTCTAGAGTGACAGCAAGTTTTCTTTCCCACAGCCAGGGCTCTTCTTATCGATTTATAACTGTTACTATTTAAAATTCAAAAGGAAAAAAATAATTACCAATTTTCTTAGAAAACAAGTAACATAATTATTCAATAATCTGCCTAGACAATTAGTAAATATTTCCTTCCCTAAGATTTTAAGAAAAAGTATCACAAATATGCCTCTTCTTCTCATCAGGTCCTTATGCTTACAGGTATCAGAGGCAACCTTAAGTTACCACCACCAGCAGCAGTCTGTTTTCAGAATACTCACTGATATAGCTGACCTTCGGTCTCTGAAACAGCAAGAACTAGTGTATGTTTCCAAAGCTTTAGGAGCCCATGAACCTTCCCTCTGGCCTGCCTTGACTTCCCCTTGACACAGCTGCTCTCTCCTTCCTCACTCCTCCATGGGTGTCTTGTGTCTTAAACATTTTGCTAACTCATAACTTTCGCTCCCTTATTACTTGAGTGTTCACATTATCTGGGGTAGGAGGCAGAAGAATGACCCATTTAATGCCCACATCCTGATTCCCAGAACCCATGAAAGTTACTTTCCCTGGCAAAAGAGATTTTGTAGTTGTGATTAGGTTTAAAGATCTTGAGATACAGAGACTATTTGAATTGTCCAGATAGGTCCAATAACCATAAGAACCCCTATATGAGACAAGCAAAAGATCAGACAAATGAAGGTGACCTGATGATGGAAATAGATTTATTGATGGAGGAAGGGACCATGAACCAAGGAATGCCAGGAATGCAGCAGTAGAATCTGAAAAGGGCAACGATACAGTTCATCTTCTAGAGCCTCCAGAGAAAGTACACTCCTGCAGACACTTTGGTTTGGGCCCAGTGAAACCCATTTTGAACTCCAAACTGTGTGAGAGTAGATGTATGTGGTTTTCAACCACTAAAATTCCAATTTGTTAAAGCAGCAACAGGAAACAAATACGCTAAGCATAGCTTCACCTGCCTATCTCTATACAAGACAGTTTAGGCTCAACTCCCCTCGCTAGAGGTCTCCTTGCCTTGCTATTCCTTGGTTTAAGTGGACAAGAGTTTCTTACAACTCATTTAGTTGTTGTGTATGTGTGTTTGTGCACGTGTGTATGCCAGACAACATCAGGAGTGGGTGCCCAACCTAAGAATTGGCTGGACTTTGGCGGGACAATTGTACATTATCCATCAGCTGTGGCTGAAAGGATGAGGTTATGTGATAGAAAATATGGTCGTTGAAATAATTCCAACAGGGGCTGGGAGTAGAGCATGGCCATGTAGTAGGGCTTGAGGTAACATTCCTTCAGAACTCAATTCTTGTTTAAAAAACAAACTTGCTAACCTTGTGTCTCCAATACAGATATGTCTAATTGATTAGCCTTCATTTACTTGGAAAGAATGTTGTCCACTGAGATATTCCTGGAGGAGAAAGACTCTAACGTTCCTGCTTGGTCTTTACCCTTGAACAATGTCTGAAAACTGAGAGTTCCTATGAGCCTGCATGTCCAGAATAGGAGCTCACAGGTGTAACTGTGATACATCCTCAGCTCGGGGGGACGTTGTAGACCCCAAGAGATTGACAGACTATGTTTCTCAAAGCTGCGGTAGAAGACCCCTTTCCAGTCAAAATGCCTTAATGGAGCAGAGAATGCCGGAGGCAGCTAACATGCAGCCCCTCCAGGGCAGCTACTACCCACCGATTCATTGGTTCCCTTCTCAAGGGACACAGCTGATTTATTTCAAGAATAAGTAATTACTGCTTTTATTTTCATTTTTCAAAATATTTAGAGCTAAAGAAAATGTCCTTGAAAGGTCACAAAGAGATACTTTTCTAAATCTAAAAGCCAAGAGATCAGTTTCTTTCTTTCTTCTTCCTTTTCATTCTCTACACCAAAAATATTTCCTTTTGTGGTAACATTTAACATCACACAGTTGATTAATTTCTATGGTGGGAAAGCAGGAGGTGTCGATTATGGAGGTCTGTACATCTAATTTTTTTAAATATTCCTTCTAATATTTTCACTTGAATAACTAATAAAGTTGGTGTGACCAAATGATCACTGGTGCTCATTTGTTAGTTATTATATTCTTTAAGAAGATAGTCCCTAAAGGATAAGCTAGAAAATAATTTAACTTAATGCAAAAGATGTGTTTCTGCTAAGCTATTTTTACTATGATTTTTAAAGAAATGTGTTTTAAAATTACATCTGGGTACATTTCCATTGGGAGAATCAAGCGAACACCGAACTGGATAATTTTAGAAATATACATATTTCTGGAAAACTGCCAAATTGAGCCAAGATACCAAGAATATATTTACATATGTATAAAATTTATTTAAATATACACATGTTCTGTATATTTGTGTTGTATATATTTCTGTATTAATGTATATCTCTGTATAATAATGTATGTAAAGTAAACTTCCATCTAGATTGAAATCATATACAGTTGTCCTTGGTATCCATAAGGGATTGGTTCCAAGACCTCCCCCTTGGATCCTCTCCCCAGGATTCTCAAGTCACTGACATAAAATGACGCATGTAGTGTTTACATATAACCTAAGCACATCCCCTCACATACTTTATCTCATCTCTAATTACTTATTAATACCTAATATTATGTAAATGCTATGTAAATGGGTGCTATGCTGTATTGTCTGGGAATTAATGGCAAGAAAAAGTTTGTACATATTCGGTAAAGATACAGCTTTTTTTCTTTTAGAATATTCTCAATCTGCAGTTGGTTGAATCTACAGAAGCAATTTGGCCTTAAACTATAAATTTAAAAGATATTTTAAAAAAAACTCAACGGTGAATTTCTTACATATGTTACGATAATATAGTAGAGTGGTAAACAGATATCAAAGACAAGTCACAAGTCATAACTTTTAAAACACATCAAATTTTTTCCCTCATAAAATGTATTTTTTGTGATATAGCTTTTTACTAATAGCCATTTAAGTTTCAACTCTCATCATTCCTCCTTATGATCTCTGATCAGTGCTAGCTAATGATACTTAGAAGTAGAATAAACCAAAATGAGGGCTCTTGGAAAAAAAAAACAAAAAAGATGCAATGGGCTGCAATAGTCAATCTTGGATAAAAGAGAGAGTCAGTGAAATCTGAATAAAGATACTTCTTTAATATTTTGGAAAAGTGGCATTAGAACATAAATTTAAATAATATTTTCTTTTTCACTTTGTGATTACATGATATTTTTCTGACTTCTTAAAGAAGATTTGTCTTTCTACTGTGTTCTTCCTAGTAACCTTGATTTATATCCTCTGGATACACAGTAGCGGGTTTGAGATGACCCAGGAATTTGATGTCAGCCAAGAGAAACCAAAAATCTGCATATTGAGAATTAATTATTCCCATAGTCACAGAATAGATATGACAGCCTAACTCATTTATACCATATTTCAGGTTCCCCAATGACATGCTTACAGATCCAAATTTATAAATGCATCCTATTTATGAAAGTTTTGAGGATAACAACTTAATGTCACAAAATAACAATATGCATCTCTTATAAGCCATTAGCTAGCTCCATTTCAGTTAATGATTAACTCCTTGCCCCCATAGCAGCTGCTTATTCTTTTTTAGTAGTATTCCCTCAGGTACTTTAGTCCCCATCTTTTGCATATTCCCACCTATTAAGATTTTATTTAGTATTATTTTTAAAGTTTATATTATGAAGACAACTGAGCAATTTTTTCAAAATACAAAACCAACCCCAACCCTCTCTCTTGCATAAATACATTCGTCCCACCCCTTTTCTCAGGGATCAATGCCCCCCCACTTTGTAAATTACCATTTAAAGCATGGCTACTATTAATGATCAAAACACTTGTGACATCTGAATAAGATAGTGCAGTATGCATAGACAATCTTGAAGGTCTAGATCCAGTGGCCTTGAGATACGTAAAGTTCTATTTAATGACCTCAGAATTCAGAAGAGACGTTCTGAAGAAGAATGACTAATTCACAAAAGTCATAACATAAAATATGAAGAGTGATTACTAAGGTGATGAATTTGAAGTAAGCATCCTGGAAAAACAGTTTCTGAACCATCTGTGGAATGGCTACCGAGTAGTGTTAACTTGATTAAAGATAGAAAATCTGATAAATAAATCTTTTTCTTTAAAAATACAGTAAAAATATGATTACGAGATTGCTTTTAAAAAAATTGTCAGCAAGTGTCTATAAAACAAAATGATCCAAATTAATACATCTCAGCTGACTTTGTGGCTATGGGAAAAGCAAAGGAAGAACTTTGATTTTTTTTTTAAGTGATTTGGAGTTTATAGATTACAGTAACAGATAGAAAAAATATAGTCCTTATCCTTACAAGTTTCTTAGCGTTTTATCTCTGTGGTCCCTCAAAATTCAAAGGGTACATTTTCTTCCTTATTTTCCCAAGTCTACTGAACAAGGGCATATGAATGTGCAATCTTGTTCTCAGTTCCTGCCACAGCCATTGAAATAAATGTTTATCACAAAAAGTATTTTAACAAAAAGTCTATTGTAGGAAAAAAATATTTCCAGGTCCTTAGTGATTTTGATTTGGGAATATCCTCTAGAAATACAAAAAAAGTCTTTGTGGAGTCCACCTTTATAAATGACAGTCTTTAGAAGTATCTAATTTTATAATATTTATGTTATAGTTCAAGAGGAATGATTTAAGTTGACTCCAAGATCTTTAAAATTCAATTTTTAACAGTTTGATGGCATTTCACCTAACTATCCTTCATTCTTTCCCATTTCTAGAGAACGTTCTCTAACTCCTAATTTCCATTGCCTTTCTATTCACTCTCCACACACAATTTCCATGAGAAAAAGGCAAGCAAGCGTCTATGTGTGACACTTCGTTTTATCTCCTGCAAAGTAAAAATTGTTTTTGTACAGTAAATGACCAAAGAAAGTCACATTTATCCTAAGTTTTGCATACTGAAAATGTGATCATCATTAGGAAATGTCACTACAACAGAACAAATGACAGTCCTGGAAATGCCTTAAAGCAGATTTTCATCTATATACCATTTAAAGAAATATTTAAATCTCACTTTTTGTGTTTTGCTTTGTTTTTTAACCACTAAATGAGGAGACTAGAGCTTTTATGTCAGCCTCACAATTTACCATACGTAACAGTTTGTCTTCATCTTGGAGAACAGAAGATCCTTTTCTTAAAACAAAGATTGATCTAAGGAAAAATCATCTTAATTTGGAGAAAACGATTGAAGTGCTCACCCTGGGGTCTCGAGAATGGAAAACAGACTTCTCAACCAGCCCTGAGGGAAGAACACAGTCTGGTGGTACTTCCCTTCTTCAGTCTCCTGCTAACTAATGCCAACCGGTATCAGTTATGTGGACTACCAGACTTCCCACTTCCTCCTGATCAAAGGGAGTATATGAGAGGGAGGGAACACTCTGCCTCAGAAATGCTCTGAGGGGATAGTACAGTCCTTGGGGTGAACACTCAACTCTCTGGGTAGAGAAGCAGATCTGAAGATGTGCCATCTGCTCAAATGTGACCAAATGATATTCTGTAGAAATGATTTCTGAAACCAGGATAAGATGAAAACATGTAAAGACTGCAGGCTCAACCTGGAGAAGATGGAATGTTTTATGCAAATCTAATTGAACATGTTGCTCATTTGTGACCCTCCCATCTGATACAATGGTCCACAGATGGGCTCCAGAGAGAATATCATCAAGCTTTTGCATGGATGACAGCCATCACTATGACACTGCAGAGATATTGAAGATGTCAACCAGGACAAGGGCAATGTGTCACTAGGTTTTAATTGCACATGCACATTCTGTCAAGACAAAAAGCGAGGTAACTTAAATTTCCTAATGTTTTTAGTAATCCCAACCTCATAGCTCATTCTTTAGTTATGTAATAATGAGACACTTAAAGTGTTGCTTGCATAACAATTAAATCTGTTCTCCCTATCTGGTTACCAGACCATTTGAGGTTTAGTTTTCTGGATTTTTTTTTTTTTTTTCACAATTTTTTTCAACCTCTGAAACATCATTTACTAACGACTTAGCTATAGATATTTTTTTCACTGCCACCAATTAAAATTGGGAAACTAGAACATTTAAAAATATATATCAAGAAAAGCCTCAGATGTTAATCACTTATAATGTATACATAAGGAAAGAGCTAGGTAAGTGCTAAACAGCAATTCCTCAGCAACTGGAAAGAGTTTAATTGTGAAGTAGTTGAATGACTAAATACCAATAGATAGTGGCAGTAAATTGGCAAGCTTGAAACAGAGTCAAGACAGCATGTGGCTAGGCAATGAAGGAAGATCCCTTAACAAAAGGAAATAGGCAAAATCCCATGGGAGGTAATTTACCTAAAGGAGACTAAGAGAGAGAAAAAGATGGTTAAGTAATAATAATCTTTTGCCCATCTCCAATTTCCCTGGCAATGAACTATTTTCTCTATATAAAGAGTACAAGCAAGACCCTGGAGGCCATTGTTAGTCAATTCTAGTCTGTAACCAAAGAGAAGGTAGAACATTTCACTAGCATTTTGTCTCTTTCTAATTATCTCTGTCTCTATTCATATATTCCTATTCCTTATGGAATATAAACTTTGATGGTAAAGAGAATGTTTTCTTTTAGTTAGTTTGATTTCGTTCAAGTTGATCTATTTTATTAATATTGCTTTAGTTTAGATTTAGCTCGACTGCAGGGACATATTTGAAAGAGAGGCAGGAAAAAATAAAACAAAACAAAAAAACTTCTCTTTTCCTTCATAATAAAAAGTGGTCAAATTCATAGCTATGAATAGACCTTTCAAGGCTGGACAAAGTTTAGTGAAACTGTTCAAATGTACCATCTCTACAGTCTTTTGGCCTCTAAAGTCTGACCAAAGCAAGCTACCGGAATTAAGCACAGGGCAATTATGGTTGTTGTCCGCCATTCACTCTTCCCTCAGCCCTACCTTCACACACACATACTCTCTCTTGCCCTTTCTCTCTCTCTCTCTCTCTCTCTCTCTCTCTCTCTCTCTCTCTCTCTCTCATGTGCACACACATGTATTGTCTTTATCTTTGAACTCCAGCTAAAATGATAAATTTATGTTTTGACTAATCAGTAAAGAAGGAACCAACTTAGATATTGTAGTAGACCAATTTCATAAATAATAAATATACCTAGAAATGGAAGCATCCCCCCCAATGTCTATTTTCCTACATTTCCATAACATAAAGAATGATTTCTAGTGCCTTACAGGAAACCAGTAAACACAAATTTACCCATTTTTCTCCCTTCAGATTGGTTCAAGAATAAGTAAAAATTTGACCGGTTTTACAGGAAATGGTTTGGAGAACAATCCATTTGGATCTGTGAAAGAAAAAATAAAATCTAGAGTTCTCATTTACCCAGAAAAGCACCCGAAATAATAAGAAGTGCTTATATATCAGCAAGGAATATGCTAGGATGCTTAGGAGAAAAATGTGGAAAATAGAAATTTTAAAGAGACAATTGACAAATTGCAAATAACCTAAAAGGAAGGAAACACACGTGTGGGAACCATAATATCGGTTAAGACTGATTTCAGTTAGAAACAAGCCTCAAAGAAAATGAATCAGTTCTCCATATTTGTTCAGGTGTGTGTTTTGGAAATGCATGTGGATAACTTACAGGCAAAATACTTCCTCTAGAAGGTAATTTTCTTTGTGTTTGCTGTTGCTGTTTGCAGTAATTAAATAGTGGCACGAGGATTGTCACTGTGGGAAAGAAGCAACCCTATAAAGATGACCTGGTGACCAAGATTTTTGTGCCTCTCACAAATCTTGAAAGAATTCCAAAGGATTAATGACTATAGAGAAATCCAAAATAAGAGTCCTGTGTGATTAGCCTTTTCTTTATTGTTCCTGAGAAAGACAATACATAAAAAGAAATTCATAACAGATATACAGTTCTTCTTATGCAATGGGACAGCATTTAGTAATACCAACAGTTAACATTTATTGAACTTTTCCTATGTGCCAGACACAGTTAAACCTTTTACATGAACAATTATTTTACAACAACCCTATGAGGAAGGCATATCAGTTAGGGCCTACTCAGGAGACAGAAACCACATTGCTTATTTTAACAGAGAGAATTTAATAAGATTTGCTAACTAGGTATGGAAGAACCAAACAACAAAAAGGGAACAGGAGGCAGTAACTGCATAAAGAAACTATCCCCACTAAAGCTAGAGACAGATAGACGCATTTGCTGTTATTACAATTAGATGGTTGGAAGAGGGACCTTGAAGAGTTAAAACTGAAACTTATGCAGATAAGACATTGCTTGGAGAGGGCTAGTATTTCTGATGAGCCTCCTTGAGGCTGTTTCTGCTCATCTTGGAAAAACTTAAAGACATACATATGCATTTTTTTTTTTGAGTTGGATTACAGGCTGAGCCACCGAGCCCGGCTACATATACATTTTATTTCCAGTTTTTCAATCTTTCCCTGGAGCCCCCTACAAACATACTGTAACAGGAGAAGAGACGGCAAAGAAAACATGTCCCAGCCCAAACATCTCAAAACAGTATAGAAAGGAGGGTTTGAAGTCAAGAGACAACAGCTAAATCACTGGCACAGTAGTGGTAAATAACTATTCATATTAGATAAATGAGGAATCTGAAGTAACAGAGAGGTGAAGTATCTTGCACAAGGTCTCACAGCATTTGAGATGGGAGCTGGGTTTCAAACGCAGGTGATCTGACTTTAGCAGTCCTCTCTCATCTGTAGAGCTGTGTTCACTGTTTCTATCTTTTGGAAAGGGGTACAGCAGTTGCATCAAAAATAAGAGTCCAAGCCGGGCTCGGTGGCTCAGCCTGTAATCCCGCGCCTTTGGGAGGCTGAGGTGAGTGGATTGCCTGAGCCCGTGGGTTCGAGACCCGCCTGGGCAGCGAGACCTCCTCTCTACAATAAATCAAAAAATCAGCCGGGCGTGGTAGCGCATGCCTGTAATTCCAGCTACTCGGAAGGCTGAGGCGGAAGGATCGCTGGAGCCCAGCAGGCGAGGTTGCGGCGGCCGGGAGCAGCCACTGCACTCCAGTCTGGGCGACAGAGTGAGACTCCAACTCAAAAAATAAATAAATAAATAAAAATAAGAGTCCACAAAAGTAGTTTCCAGTACCAGTTCAGCCACAAGATGTGTGAATTTTGGCAAGTCATTCCACTCTTTGGACCTCCAGTAATGCCCATCACTGAAACAAGATGATTAAATGTATAAGGTTTCTTTTAGTTTAGTAATCACTAAAAATAAAATAAGAGCAAACCCATGAAAAATGTAATTCCTGAAGGGCCTACAAATAATTTGTTTTATGGACTATAGTAACTCTAGCCTATCGTTATTATACAGAACAACTGCATTTGGAAATAATTTCCTGCACCTAACTTTTTTAACTTGTGGATGGTACTCGGATTCCTCCTCTACTAAGTCCGTGAACATTTAGAGAGACAAGTAATGGATGAAAACTTAGCATTTTCAGGCCAGGCACAATGGCTCACACCTGAAATCCCAGCACTTTGGAAGGCGGATGTGGGAGGATTGCCTGGGTCCAGAGGTTCGAGACTAGCCTGGGTAACTTGGCAAGTCCTAGCCTCTACAACAAATCAAAAATTAGCCAGGCATGGTGACACACGCCTGTGGTTCCAGTTAGTAGAAAGGCTGAGGCAGAAGGATTGCCTGATTCCAGCAGTTGGAGGCTGCAGTGGCCATGTGTGTGCCGCTTCACTCCAGCCTGGGTGACAGAGTGAGACTCCTACTCAGAAACAAAAAATGTTAGTCTTGTCTTTTGGCAGCTTTCTTTTTGAAAAATTTGCCCATGACAGGTCTTTCTGCCATGAATTTTGTTTTTTCCCTCTCTTCTTCTTGCTAATAAACTCTATTTTAAAACTTTTTTAAAAATATATATTTTCTAGCAAAAATTCCTACCACCATGTGCCATTCTTCTAAAGAAACCATGGTTCCTTCCTTAAGTCACCCTACAGTCTGATAAGCCTAAGTAAGTAAACCAGTGAACAGTGTTTAAGATACGATACACTGTGGACCACTGGGGTATCTGTCAATTATTTGTAAGGACAAAGTTAGGGGTAGGATGACTGTGTGTCACAGAAGCTTTCCTAAAATAGGTGACTTCTGAGATGTGTTTTTTAAAAAAGTAATAATTCAAGCAAAGAAATGTGGAGTAAAATATCATCAAGGCTGGGCAGAAGCAGTGTTAAAGGTGTTCAAAGATTGAGCTTTATTATACTGTTTATACACAACTGCTATAATTATCAGAAAAGGCACATAGGGTAAGAGAACTTGGGAGTGTCAAGTAGTTCAGTATTGCTAGAGTAAAATGTCAGGCTGGATGTCAACAGAAGAAGGTAGATAGGTGGGTGGCAGCCAGGCTATGAAAGCTTTATATTAGCCGGGCTCGGTGGCTCAGCCTGTAATCCCGCGCCTTTGGGAGGCTGAGGTGAGGGATTGCCTGAGCCCGCGGGTTCGAGACCTGCCTGGGCAGCGAGACTTCATCTCTACAATAAACCAAAAAATTAGCCGGGCGTGGTAGCGCGTGCCTGTAATTCCGGCTACTCGGAAGGCTGAGGCGGAAGGATCGCCGGAGCCCAGCAGGGCGAGGCTGCGGTGGCCGGAAGCAGCCACTGCACTCCAGTCTGGGCGACAGAGTGAGACTCCAACTCAAAAAAAAAAAAGAAGAAAGCTTTATATCATATGCTAAAGACTTTGAGCTTTCTTCCCTGAAGTGGACATACACCAGGAATTACTATTCAGCAATCAAAAGGGACAAACCACTGCAGCATGCAAAAATATGAATGAACCTCAAAAAATTATGCTAAGTGAATGAAGCCAGAGAATATTCTATGATTCCATTTATATGAAATTTCAAAAAAAAAAAAAGATAAATCTATAGACAGAAAGCAGATCAATGGTTGCCTGGGGTTAGGGTTCAGAGTGAGATTGACTGCAAACAGCTCGAAAGATGGAAGGCAGACTACAAACTCTAGCTCTAAAATCAGATAAATTAGGATGCACAGCATAAAACAAAAGGGTGGTTGGAATGGAGTAGGGCCAGTAGCCGACACGTCTTTATGTGAACCCAGTCTGGCTCCCTTGGTGCCTCCAGACCTCAGGCAGGATCCTGCAGAGCAGTGCAGTAGAGGACAGTGTTTTCAAAGCCAGCTTTATACTCTCTGGTGCTTCTGAACATCAGCCAGCTTTGAGAAACACCTATGTATAAGGAACAGCATACCCTTTGGATTCAATTAACCAGTGTTCAATTTCTGGCATGGCCACTTGCTGGTTGCTTTTGAAAAGCTACTTAATCTTTCTGAGCCCCCGTTTATTAACTTATTTAAAAGGCAACAATCATCCTACCCTGCTCAGGAAGTTATTGTTAGGAAATGATAACACAGGCAACCATCTACACATAGTCTATTTCAGGTTGTACCTCGTTTGCGTGATGGCATTCTGATCTTAGCCTCTCAGGCCTCAGATTTCTCTATGGAAAATGTCCTCTGTGATATAGAGGTTCCTTCCCAGTTCTAACATTCTATACCACTCTGTAATATCATCAGCAAAATGTTAGGCTTCCCAGCATGTTTTATTTGTGCCAGACTCTCACGGAAGTGATTGTTCAAGAGGCTCGACAGAACTGCACGTTCATTCTGTGCTGCTGTTTATTCCATAGGCTTATTTAGAGTCTACATTCAGGTTATGCAGTGTTTGTGGTATAGATGTAGACCCAGCCCAGAAACAATAGCCCATGAATGTAGCACTTCAGCATGAATACTCTAGGTATTCAGAGGAGACAGAACAGGGGACTCTTGCAACATAAGCAGCTTAAGTGTGATGTTTGAAACAACATGCCCAGACACTGGGGTCGAGTACATACATACATTATCAACATCTATTCAGGTGAGGGTTATATCGTCTTCAAATAACTCAGCTGTAACCCTACTTAATGATTCTCTGACTTTTCCAACTGTTCTTGCCTTTGTTAACTAGCTGCATTAACACAAGTCACTTTGCAGCCTACACCAGGAAGGTGGAAGGGGAGAGTTTGAATAGAACTGATTAATTCTTTGCTTAATGGTGCACCATCTTCCAACTGACCTTTTCCTCTTCTCATGATTACAATTCCTTTTAAGAATGAACATGCTCTATGGAACAATTAGCATTCTCGTCTGTCTTTATATTAAGTGACTCTGTTTTATAAATACTCTTTAAGAAAATGGCCCTCCCTATTCTTTGGTAAGCCGAAGATGAGAAAGTGGATGAAGTTTCTGAACACAGAAGAGTCCCAGCACCAATTACAGCTGCCCAAACTATTTTCTGTTCCCTGACATACGCTCAGAGCTTCTGCAGCATTTCTCGAGTCTTCAAGGGGATGCCAGGCCAGTTCTGAGGCAACCATTATTCTCTGATGAAAAGCTCCTGTGACCTCCACCTCAGCGTTAGAAAACTTATCTATTTCTCACCTCATTCTTCAAAAGAATGTGCTAGCTTTGGAACCTAGCAGGTAAGAAGTTAAAATGCATTCCATTAAAAAATATTTTTTTGTTGCAGAAATTGCCTCTTTGGCTTTTAAACTGACCCACCTTGTTGCAATGAGAACACATCACAGGCACAGATCTGAAGACCAGTCATTTAAATCCAGGAGAAAATTAAGAAATGTGGGAAGTGTGGCCTTGGAGGTATAAGTCTAAAGCAAATCTACATAAGTGCTGCATAATTGATAATGAACCACTTACTGGTCTTGCAAAAAGCGCTAATGAAATGGCTACTTTCTGCTGCATTGACTATTCAGCTATTGTTGAAATGTGAGCAATTTAACTTTTAAACTTTACTCACCAATAACACCTAATTATTTTTTGGAGTTGGGAAAAGCACCCTTGCAGTGCCGGGAGTTTGCCATGCAAAATGATAAAGCTGGCACTTAGTGTCTGAGACCTCCAGTGGCCACTTTTTATTGCTGAGGTTTTTCAGGGTTTTGTGTTTGGTCTTGGTTTGTTTGTTTTTAAATTCCTTTCCATTCTTTGTCCACCAAGATCTTCATATCCTTTCCTTCTATCTTCATGGGAATCTGTTTTCAAGAAAAAAACTGACAAATTCAATTTTACCAAGATGTTAAGATGTTTATAATTGGTAACAGCTTCAGAGTCTTAGCCTTCAAGGGCACCATTTTAACCAGAACCTGAACCTTGGGCCACAACAAAACTGCAGTTTTTTTGTTTTTTATTTTTAATTTTGAAGATGTGAGGTACGATTCAGAGTTAGGTATACAAGTGTTCATTATGCAAGTACCCTTATTGATGGTGTACCCCCTTCCCCTGGTAGTTTCCCACTATTGCCAATCCCTTTCTTACAGTATTATGGTAATTGTTCAAGGTCCGCTTATGAATGAGGGCACGTGGTACTCAGTTGTTTGTTTCTGTGATAGATCACTCAGTATTATAGACTCTAAGTCCATCCCAGTTGCTGTGAAGTTCATAATTTTGTCCTTCTTTATGGCTGTGTAATATTCCATTGTGTATAAGTGCCACATTTTCATTATTCAATTCTCTTTCAATGGGCAGCATGGTTGCATGTCTTTGCTATTGTGAATAATGCTGCAATAAACATGTGTGCAGGTATTTTTTTCATAGAGTGATTTGAGTTCCTCTGGGTATATTTTCAGTAGGGGGATTGTGGGGTCATATGGAAGTTCGATTTTTAGATCTTTTAGGAATCGCCAAACTGTTTTCCACAGAGGTTGTGCTATTACACTCCCAACCAGCAGTGTAGAAGTGTTCCCTTTTGCCGCGTTCTCTCCAGCATCTGTTGTTTTTTGAGTTATTGATGATGTCCATCCTGACTGGAGTTAGGTGGTATCTCAGTGTGGTTTTAATATGCATTTCTGTGATGACTAGTGAGGCTGAGCATTTTTCCATTTCTGTTGGCTGCAATGGAAGTTAATTTAATGAAATACATTATATCCATATGATGTAAAACTACGTAGCTATCGTATATCTTCTTTGTTTCTGTAGTTGCTAAAGAGAGTAAATCTCAGAATCACCTAGTGAGCCATTTCAGTGCACACTTTCAGCCTTCCATTCCAAGTTTCTGATTTTAGAGCTTTGAATGTGGAAAGCTGTGTGTGTGCGCACACGCACGTATATGCACGTGTGCAGGCATTCACAAACCTCCCAACGTGATTCTGATACAATCCCTCAGTGCTCAATCACAGGTCAAAGGAATGAATAGCCAATGGTACATTTTCAATCATTAATCAGTGGTTGGGGTAACTTTGGTTGGGCAGCTGATTTTGCCTTGACATCCCACTGATTACAGGATCTCCTTTTATACCTGCCTGTTAGACCAACTTGCTACACGAAAGAATAGACAATAGATTGGAGATCGACACACTCCCAGCTAGTGTTTCTCCAAGTGATTTGTGGCATGCACAGTAGAATCTTTCAGGATATTTTTTTAAATTGCAGTCACAAGAGCCTTACTCAGAACTTGATGCAAAGGATTTGAGGGTAGACTCTGAAAATCTGGCTTAGAAAAGTTCTCAAACACTCTTTAGGCAACTGAACTTGAGGAACCACTAAACAAGATGTTATTGGTTTTCTTAATAATTGCTTTCTTATGATGATTATAAGGAAAATATAAAATTTATAATGGCACAAAAATTTTTAAAAAAACTCATAATACCATCCCCAAATAACCTATGATTAACCTTCTTGTATATTTCCATCTAGTCTTTTTTCTATGAAGTATATACAATTTTATAACTGTTATCATATTAAGACGATTTTTCAAGTCTTATACCATGTCATTGGATAGCTTACAATAAAAGGTAATTGAGATAGCTATGTAGTTTTCCATCATATGGATATAATGAATTTCATTAAATTAACTTCCATTGCAGACACTTAAATTGATTCCTATCTGTTGCTATTATAAATGATTTTGTAGTGAATATCCTTAGATATACTTCTTTTTTTTTAACCTCTAAATCCTAGAAGAAGCACTGCTGAATAAGAGGGTTCAATAATTGGCTAAAGCAGTCTTGTAACTTGCTCTTTGAAGACATGGTGCACCAAGAGTTAAGTATAAGTAATTTCAGTGGAAATGAAGATCTTCTGGAAGGACAAACTACTTACCACGGCCTTAATTATAGTCCTACCAAGATCGGAGCCCAAGAGAATGCATCAGGGTGGTCAACTGTTTTATTTGCCTGGAACTGAGAAGTTGCCTGGGATGCAGGACTTTCCGTGCTACAACCAAAAAGTCCTGGGCAAACCGGGATTTGTTGGTCACCTTAGTTAAAATCTAAATTCTGAGTTTAAAAATATCAGGAGAAATTAGCTGAGGTATGAGTATAACATTGTACACTATGATAATGATAAGAAACTATTTTCTGTATTGAAAGAATAAAGGGATTCGGGAATATTACTTTCAAAATTTTTTTTTATTTAAAATATGGGTTGGTGACTCTTAATCCCAGCGCTTTGAGAGGCCGAGGTGAGTGGATTGCCTGAGCCCGCAGGTTCGAGACCCACCCAGGCAACTTGGCAAGAACTCATCTCTACAATAAAGCAAAAAATTAGCCGGGAGTGGTAGCGCATGCCTGTAGTTCTGGCTAATTGGAAGGTTGAGGCAGAAGGATCGCTGGAGCCCAGCAGGTTGAGGCTGCGGTAGCCAGAAGCATGCCACTGCATCCAGTCTTGAAGACAGAGTGAGACTCCAACTCAAAAAATATATATATATGGGTACAATTCAGGGTCAGGTATACAAATGTTCATTACGCAGGTACCCTTGTTGATGAGGTGTGCCCTCTCCTCCCCTGGCAGTTTCCCACTACTGCCAATCCTTTTCTTATAGTATTATGATAGTTGTTCAAGGTCTACTTATGAGCAAGAGCATGTGGTACTCAGTTCTTTGTTTCTGTGATAGATCACTCAGTATTATAGACTCTAAGCCCATCCAAGTTGTTGTGAAGATCATAATTTTGTCCTTCTTTATGGCTGTGTAATATTCCATTGTGAATATGTGCCACATATTCATTATCCAATTCTCTTTCAATGGGCAGCACAGTTGGTTCCGTATTTTTGCTATTGTGAATAATGCTGCAATAATGCTGCAATAATAATACTGCAAGTATCTTTTTCATAGAGTGATTTGAGCTCCTCTGGGTATATTCCCCGTAGGGGGATTGTGGGGCTGTATCGACTTTTAGATCTTCTTGGAATTGCCAAACTGTTCCACAGAAGTTGTATTGGTTTGCACTCCCACCAACAGCATAGACGTGTTCCCTTCTCCTGTATCCTCTCCAGCATCAGTTGTTTTTTGAGTTATCAATGATATGGCCATCCTGACTGGAGTTAGGTGGTATCTCGATGTAGTTTTAATTTGCATTTCTTTGATAACTCATGAGGCTGAGCATTTTTTCGTGTATCTGTTGTCTGCACATATGTCTTCTTTTGAGAAGCGTCTATTCATAGCTTTTGCCCTGTATATCTGACAGAGGCCTAACCTCTAGGATCTACAAGAAATTCAAACACACCAAGAAGAAAAAAAACAAACAGTCCCATTACTTTTTTTAATTCTAGAAATCCATGGGTAAGTTGAAATAATAAAATTAGGAACCTGGTATTGTCAGCAAAGGAAGTAGCACCACCTACCTGAACTCCAAGCCCATCTTGAATCTATACTCCAATAACAATGGCTCCTGAAAAGCCAGCCTTCCTTTACTGGGCTGCCTCTTGTTAGATATAACACTGGGAAGGTATAACACTTGTTAGATATAACACTGGGAGATTCACCTCTTCTCCCAGTGACCTGCTGGCTTTTCAGCTCATTTAGAAGCTACTTCATCACTTTTTATCTGCATATTACTAAAACCTCATTTATACCAGGCAGTAAGGTAGAGATATAACTTAAGAAAAAAAAAAAGGAACTAACTAGCAGGGGGTGGAATTACTTCACAGACTCTATGTCCCCTAATGCACAGTGCAATGCTTTTATTTCAATTAAGTGTGATGGTCAGAAAAGGGGTAAATGCTCTCTTACATTCTGCATAACACTCTAATACATTAGGGAAAGCATTATCTTTTTTAGAGTCAATAATGCCCACAATGTCAAAAACCAAATAGCATAATACCAATCCGTGTTCCTGTCTTTACCTTCATGCTTCGTGACTATTAAGATGACACAGTTGGGGCAGTGTATTTGATGATTAAAATGATATACATTTATAACCGTGGGAATTATGAAAAGTATATGTTCTATTCTAATCATCTTGAATTTCTTTAGACATAGATCTGTTACAACTTTTTTGCATTTAATTTTTTGAAGCAAATGTTCACTAGAAGAATTTTAGTCTGGACACAGTGGCTCACACTTGTATTCCCAGCACTTGAGGAGGTAGAGGCGGAGAGGATTGCCTAAGCCCAGGAGATTGAGACCAGTCTGGGCAACTTGGTCAGGCCTCATCTCTACAATAAATAAAAAAATTAACAGGCATGGTGGTTTTAGTTACTTGGAAGGCTGAGGCAGAAGGATCACCTGAGCACAGCAGGTTGAGGCTGCAGTAGCTGTTTGCATGCCACTGTACTCCAGCTAACCTGGGCAACAAAGTGAGACTCTAGCTCAAAGAAGAAGAAGAGGAAGAAGAGGAAGAAGAAGAAGAAGAAGAAGAAGAAGAAGAAGAAGAGGAGGAGGAGGAGGAGGAGGAGGAGGAGGAGGAAGAATTTTAGATAGTATAGAATGAAATAAAATTTAAGTTATTGTCTTATTATATCTCATTCTGTACTTGGAGTAACCTGAATGTTTTACATTGAAATTTAATTTATTCACTTAAATATTAATTGTTCGTCACCCACATAGGACTTGGAATAGAACAAGAAATAAAAACATCTCTCCCTCAATCTGGTGAGGGAGCATAAAATCAATACATAATAAACTCCAATGAAAAAAAAGTCTGGTAAGGGACTAGTGCTTGAGAACTCAGGGCAAAGAAAAGCTTCCCAGAGGTGATGATGCTTAAGCAAAGCTGAGTGATATGAGGGTGTGCGCCAGGCAGAGGTCAAGTTTAAGGGCACTGTAAACACAAATGCCCTGAGAAGGGAATAAACTGTAATTAGAGTGGAGTGAGTGTTAAGGCCATTGGGAATTTAAGGGCAGGGGAAAATATAATCTAATTCATGTTGTACAAACAAGCATCACCAGTCCTTTGGGAATTGGGATGGGGGTGGGGCAAATGAAATGTACAAATACTCACATACTCTTCTTTGCAATTGAAGATAACATTGATCATGGTAGTATTAGCTATGTGTACAAATCTGACTATAACTGCAGTTAATGCCAGGTTGCTTTGAGTTTCTTACAGTTCTATTTCACTAATTTTCTCATCGAACTATTGCTTTGCGTACTATTAGCATAGTACAGTGCTCTGAGTGATGTGAATTTACAAAAAATAGAGTCAGTCTTCCTCCTCAGATGTCTGATATTGTTCACAACAAAGTGCTTCCACCATAATTCCTACATGAAAACCCAATTTTGTGTCCATTTTTGTCACTGGCTACTCTTTTATGCCTGAGATTTCCTTAAATGTCATCCACTTTTGACAAACGTAGAGCTCTGGGGAATTGAATTTCAGTCAAGATTGCTTAG
The DNA here is from genome assembly GCA_027257055.1 of Cephalopachus bancanus. Lineage (NCBI taxonomy): Eukaryota > Metazoa > Chordata > Mammalia > Primates > Tarsiidae > Cephalopachus > Cephalopachus bancanus. The sequence goes on along the minus strand of JAPVLO010000005.1, from coordinate 1,293,995 downwards.
CCTAACATGCCTGAAAACATCTTCAATTACTCTTACAATTGAATGACATATTAGTTATCCATCTATTGGTATGTAACAATATTATCACAAATTGAGCAGCTTAAAACAACACAGTTTCTATGGGTCACAAGTGTAATCCAAGCTGTATTCAAAGTGTCTTCTAAGGTTTCAGTCTTATCTGAGACTTGACTGGGGAAAGATTCTTTTCTGAGCTCCTACAGTTATTGAAAATACTCAGTTACTTACAGTTATAGGACTGAGAGCTTCAGTTTCTTACTAGAAGTCATCCAGAGGCCACCCTGAGCCTCAGAGAGGTTCCTTGTCATGTGAGATTTCCCAACATGGCTGCTCCAAACTGGCAAAGGAAAGACTCCAACAAGATGGTTACTTGAATTGTACATAACATAAGTAATCATGTACAGCCTGTCACCATTACTGGGTTCTATTGATTAGAAGCAAATCACAGATCCTACCCATTCTGAAGGGGAGAGAATTACACAAGAGCAGGAACACTGGGAGGCAGGGATCGTGATGGCCACTCTGAGTGTCTGTCAGTCATACTGGGCATAGAATTCTAGGTGAAAAATAATTCACTCATAACTTTGTAGGCATTCTTTCACTCTCTTTTAACATCCAGTGTGCTGTTGTAATTTTATTTTCCATTTTTGTGCAAATGTAGAATTTCATGCCTACCCGTCCCGCTCGGGACCCTGCTAATAGGATCTTCTTTTTATCCCTGAAATTCTGAAGTTTTATGATGTTTCTGAATGTGGGTTTGGTTTATTTATTTCTCATTCATTGTGGTGGACATTTTGTGGCCTCTTTCAATCCAAAGACTAATGTTCTTCTCTAGAATACATTAATGGTTTGTTTCTTTGATGATTTCCATGAACACTTTACTGTACTTTAATTGTCCTTTTTTTGTGGATGTGTTGCTTTCTCTTTGAGATTAATAGTATTATTATTATTTTTTTTTAGTTGGAGTCCAGAGTTCTAATCACCCAGACTGGAGTGCAGTGGCCGCTCCCGGCCACCGCAGCCTCGACCTTCTGGACTCCGGCGATTCTTCCGCCTCAGCCTTCCAAGTAGCTGGAACTACAGGCGCGCACCACCACGCCCAGCTCATTTTTTACTTATTGTAGAGATGAGGTCTCGCCAAGTTGCCCAGGCAGGTCTTGAACCCATGGGCTCAGGCAATCCACTCACCTCAGCCTCCCAAAGGTGCGGGATTACAGGCTGAGCCACCGAGCCCAACTGATTAACAGTATTTTTAAAGGGTGTTTTTTGTTTATTTTCAGTTGGTTTTAGATTCTAAGTTTTATTTTGGAGGACTTCCTCAAATGTGATTTTTGCCTATCGAGTCATAAACACAAGTAACACTGAAAATTCTGTGCTAATGGATAGAGCATGTTGATTTTAAAATTTGGGGTAGGGTCATAAGAGATAAGGTAGACAAATGGGACCTCATCAAACTGACAAGCTTCTGCAAAGCAAAAGAAACCATCAAGAGAGCAGGGAGACAGCCCACAGAATGGGAAAAAATACTTGCCACTGTATATCTGACAAAGGCCTAACATCTAGGATCTACAAGGAACTCAAAATCACCGAAAGGAAAAAAACAAACAGCCCATTAAAAAGTGAGCAAAAGACATGGACAGACACTTCTCAAAAGAAGATATGCAGGCAGCCAACAGACACATCAAAAAGTGCTCAGCCTCATAATCATCAGAGAAATGCAAATCAAAAACACACTGAGATACCATCTAACCCCAGTAAGAATGGTCATCATTAGCAAAACAAGCAACAGATGCTGACTAGGATGACCGCTTCTACACTGTTGGTGGGAATGCAAATTAGTGCAACCTCTTTGGAAGACAGTGTGGCAGTTTTCTGAAAGAACTAGAAATTGACCTTCCATATGACTCAGCAATCACCCTATTGGGAATATACCCAGAAGAACTCAAGTCATTTTACCATAAAGATCTACCTGCACATGCATGTTTGTGGCAGTTCTATTCACAATAGCAAAAACATGGAACCAACCATGCTGCCCATCAAAGCTGGAATGGATTTAAAAAAATGTGGTATATATACACAATGGAATATTATACATCCATCAAGAAGGACAAACATATGGACTTCACAGCAACTTGGATGGATTTAGAGTCTATCATACTCAGTGTTCTATCACAGAAACAAAGAACAGAATACCATATATTCTCACTCATAAGCGAACCTTGAGCAATTATTATAGTACTATAAGAAAGGGACTGGCAATAGCGAAAAACTGCCAGGGGAGGGGTGTGGGAATGGCAGTTGAGGGAAACTGCCGGGGAGGGAGAGGCACACCTCATCAACAAGGGTATCTTCTTATGGGCATTTGTATACCTAACCCTGAATTGCACCCCACATCTTTAAAATAAAGAGAAAGAGAGTGAAACAAACAATTGGGGTAGTGTCATTGGCGGTCTGCTTTATTATGCCTGGTATCAATGAGTCCAGAAAATCAGGTGGGGATGTAGATCAGAAAACCTCAGTGCTTTGTGAGCACTTTCAGCTGATTCATCTGCCCTGAAATATCGCTAATGTAGCTTCCAGAGTGAATGGGATCCTCAAGTCCTTAACATTTTGGGGAATCTGCAAAGTTCTTTTTTTTTTTTTTTTTTTGAGTTGGAGTCTCACTCTGTCACCCAGACTGGAGCGCAGTGGCCGCTCCAGGCCACCGCGGCCTCGGCCTGCTGGGCTCCGGCGATCCTTCCGCCTCAGCCTTCCAAGTAGCCAGAATTACAGGCGTGCGCTACCACGCCCGGCTGATTTTTTTTTATTTATTGTAGAGATGAGGTCTTGCCAAGTTGCCCAGGCGGGTCTCGAACCTGCAAGCTTAGGCAATCCACTTACCTCAGCCTCCCAAAGGCTCAGGATTACAGGCTGAGCCACCAAGCCCGGCTGCAAAGTTCTTTACCTATGCTTCTCATTCTCACCCCTCTCTAGGCGCTTATGTTTTAACTTCTGCTAAGGAACTTGCCATTCCTCCATTCGTTTTTCATCTTCCAGAATCACGTCTTCTCTCTTGTCTACTGTTTCCTCTACGTATTTTTATCTTTGTGTGTGGGTATCTTTTTGGTTTGTTTGTTTTCGTCCCTGACTGTCATTTTAGGAATGAGACAGAAATTAAACACACATGATCTATTGCCATGTTTATGTATAAATCACCAGCAATCAAAATAATCTAGTAACTCATGACTCAAAATAATCTAGTGATTCTAGTGAGATTCTCAATACTTGATAGACACTATCCGAGAAAGAGAAGGCTTCTCGGGGCACTTTGTAGAGGAATTATTGCCTCACTTGAGAAATTGTAGTTAGAGAACTTCTACAGTCAATTTGAACTCTCGCTATGATACCATGTTAAATAATTGTGTGCTTCTGACTGTACAATAGAATACTCAATTTTATGTTTATTTTTTTGAAAGTACCACTACATAAAGAATTTATTTTTAAAAAGCTATGATGCCTTATTTTCACTGGCATCTGAATAATGTTCAGATGATTGTAAAACTCTGTGGTTCTCTGTACGGAACAAATCATCATCTAGTACACTCAAATCTGAAACATAATGCAGTCATATATTATAGGATATTCTGCACTGTTTTTGGTTTGTTTGTTTTCCTGCTTCAAGATGCCTTTCTTAAAGCATCACGGTCTACCTGTGCTTGCTAAATAAATTAACTATTAGCTTGTGCATGTCAAAGGCCAAACCTTATTGTTAAGTATCAGTGGTAGATGATTGCAAGGTACTAATAATCCAACTTTAATATTTGCAGTTTAATATTTGCAAAAAAAAAAAAACACCCCACTTGTATTACAGATATAGAAAATAATATAAATGATGGCCTCCAAAGGGGTCCACATCCTAATCCCTGGAACATGAGAATATGTTTTCTGATATGGCAAAAGAGAATTAAGATTGTAGATGCAATTAAGATTGCTAGTCAGCTAACTTTAAAATAAGAAGATTATCCTGGATAACCTTAGCAGACCCAATGTAATCAAAAGGTTCTTTAAATGCAGGAGGCAGAAGAGACAGAACCAGAGGCATGGCATTGTAAGAAAAATTTGACTAGACTTTGCTAGCTTTGAAAATTGAAGGAGGCCATGAGCCGTAGAATAAAGACAGCTTCTAGAAGCTAAAAATGGCAAGAAAATGAATTCCTCTCAGAACCCCCAGACAAGAACACAGCTTACTGATACCTTGACTTTAGTCAAAGAAAACCTTTTCGGACTTCTGACCTTCATCACTGTAAAATAATACATTTGTATTGTTTTAAACCACTAAGTTTGTGACAATTTAGTACAGTAACAATAGAAAACTAAATATGGTTAATAGGCAAGGTATTAATTTCAACATAAATTACATAGGGACATGAGGAAGGAGAAATACTATTCCTTAACAATCATACAGCACTGTCAGTTCTACTGTTTCCACTTCAGGGCTTTGCTGACTGTTTTGCTTCTGTGAGGCCCTCGGCATCTGTTGCTCTAGTGTCTGCTCATTACTTCTCTATATGTCTCATATCTATACTCACTAAGAAAGAGCATCCCATTGGGTTGACCAGACACTACCCCAACTTAGAGCACTCTAACTGGACAGAAATTTTAGGCAGATTCCTTGTGGACCACTGACCAACCTATGGAGGGATTCCCCTGGGTCAGGCCAGTCCTGGTTCAATTAGCTGGATCAGGTCAGGTTGGTCAGAATTGCATGGTGAAAAGCATGATAAAAAGCCTATGTAATAGGGAAAAAAGAGTGACAGTATTGGCCAGCATCTCACATGCTGTCCTCTATAAACACCCAGGCTTCCAGAGACTAGATATGTATGTCACATGTCCACAATTAACTGCAAGGGAAGCTGGGAAATATAAGATTTTTCTTTTTGCCCAAAGTAGAAGAAAATGATGTTTTCTGAACTAGAAATCCCTGCCACAGTGACTGAGCAAGTTGCTTCACTTCATGTAGCCTCAACTTTATTGTTTGTAATAATAATTGCAATGATAAAAGTTATTTCTCCATGGGGTCACCATGAGGTATAAATATCCCTGGCACAAGGGAAGCTGCCTTTAAAAATAGCTATCATTTTCAATATTATTACAAGGTGAATACACTAATACTGTTAGGACAGTGGCTGAATTCTGTATATGGAAACAATAGAATTTTGTGTATTTATTTATTTGTTTATTTATTTATATTTGAGTCAGGGTCTTATATTATTGCCCAGGCTGGAGTGTAGTTTTTGTACGATCATGTCTTACCACAGCCTCAAAATCTTGGCTCAGGTGACCCTTCTGCCTCTGCCTCCAAATAGCTGGGAATACAGGCATGTGCCACTATGACCAGTTAATTTTTCAATTTTTTTGTAGAGACAATGTCTCACCATGTTGCCTAGGCTGGTCTCAAGCTCCTGAACTCGAGGAGTCCTCTTTCCTGAGCCTCCTAAAGTGCTGGGATTACAGGCCTGAGCCGTCACACCTGGCCTGAAAAAAATATAGAATTTTAATGTTTACACGTGCCACTGCTCTGGTTGTATAGTCTGGATTCTGTCCTGGTTCTTACTATCCTGTAACTAATACATTTATCAGTTTAGAGTTCATTTATATGCTTTAAAAGAGTGAACCATTTACCTAGAGATTCCATTCTCTAAGTTATTTACAAAAATACTTATTAAACAGTCCTAAATAACTTCACATGCACCTGTTGAAATAATGCCATGTTTTTCCTGAACTGCTGGAAATAAGAATCTTGTGATTTAAGGCAGGGAAATTTTCTATTTTACATAGATGCTCATTTTAATATGAAATTTTGTCATGGAATTCACACAGTCTCCGGGTTCAAAGGATCTTATTTGTCATTTCGTCCTGCAGTCTCTTATGACCGCCCCCTTTTCCCTTTACAGCGTTGCTGATGGGTTGAAGTCTGAACACTACCACATCCTAAGGGTACACAACCTTTCTTGGACAATTCTGACTGCAAGAAAGTATCTCCTTAAGTTGAACCAAAAAATCAGCAACCTGGATATGTCTACATGCTAGATCAAGCTGTACTCATTGTGATACACGTAGTCTTCTAAATACCATTTTTTCAAACATTCAAAGGCCATTTTAGGTATTTTTTATTCTTATTTTAAAGATGTGGGGTACAATTCTGGATTGGGTTTGCCCCTCCTTCCCCTGGCAGTTTTCCCCAACTTGCAACCCCACCCCGGCAGTTTCCCACTACTGCCAATCCCTTTCTTATAGTATCATGGTAAATGTTCAGGGTCTGCGTATGAGTGAGAACATGTGGTATTCTCTTCTTTGTTTCTGTGATAGATCACTGAGTATGATAGATTCTAAATCCATCCAAGTTGCTATGAAGTCCATATGTTTGTCCTTCTTGATGGCTGCATAATAAAAAATGTGGTACATATACACAATGGAACATTTTAGTTTGTAATTAATCTTCCCATACCCGGGTTAAACATTTCCAATTCCTTCCATATTTCTCAAAATAGAAGTCTTTGAATGCCCTTCGCCATCATGGTTTTTTCCCCCAACTCCCCCCATCATTTTTTAATGGACTTTTCCTACTTGATATAAATCTCTTAAAATCTATTCCTTAGGACAGATATAACTAGCATAGAGTATTCTCATACATTCCTTCTGAGTAACGCAATACTTCAAATATTGCTGGGTGAGTCTACAATTTGACATAATCAGTCACATGAAGTAATGCTAGCAGATTCTTCATGACTCTACTCTTTGGTTTTACCTAGGAAAACTCAGATCAAACATTTGGAAAAAAGGAAGTTGCAATAAATCTATAATTAAAGATTTGTGTCTCAAAGTAGCATATTCCTGGGGATGGGACAATCTGTAAAGAATATACACACACAAATGCATTAACAAATTTTGGAAATAGTGGGCATTATATTTATTTCTTGAAAATTCCCGCCGGGCTCGGTGGCTCAGCCTGTAATCCCAGCACTTTGGGAGGCCGAGGTGAGTGGATTGCCTGAGGCCGCGGGTTCGAGACCCTCCTGGGCAAGTTGGCGAGACCTCACCTCTATAATAAAAAAAAAAAAATCAAACAATAAGCCGGGCGTGGTAGCACGCGCCTCTAGTTCCAGCTACTTGGAAGGCTGAGGTGGAAGGATCGCCGGAGCCCAGCGGGTCGAGGCTGCGGTGGCCGGGAGCGGCCACTGCACTCCAGTCTGGGCGACAGAGTGAGACTCCAACTCAAAAAAAAAAAAAACATATGAATTTGAATTCCTTTTAAATCAAACATGTCACAATGAAAAGAAAAGACTAATTCACAGAATCCTGGAAGATTTCAATAAATTCTGAGTGGAAACCCACTTCCTACACCCCCAAATACAAAAGTTTATTAAACTCTCCTTGCACGTGTTTCACTGTAGAAATTAGATATTTCCTTACCTCTTGAATCTAGAGAGCTACACCCATCCATGCACACAATATGCTTATTTATTTCTGATACTGAACAAGCTAAGATGAAAAGCACTGCCCCCTTTGTACTGGGCATGGTTGATCTTTGATCTTTATCCTGGAAGTGTGTCTGTCAGCAAACTCTTCTGAAGGCATTTCCCCCATCTTCTGAGGTCCCATATCATTTCTATTTTAAAATGCTTTGCTAAACTACATTTTTAATAAAATTAATTGTTTCCACTTTGGACCATTGAAAGGCCAAGAGTGCTTTCTAGGTTCTTCCTGTTCCCACATTGGATTTTACATAAAAGTAAAACGAATTAAATGTAGGAGAGATGTAAAAATCCATGATTCTCAGAGGAACAATACCTCAGGCAAATTAAACTTAGAGGACAGTGCTGGACATATGGTGTTGGCTAATCAGAATTGTTTGGGTCAAGTAATCGGGTCATGAATCGCATAGAGAGAATTTGCACTTGTTAAGGGAGGAGCCTCATTTCTCTCATTCTTGTATCTCCATCACTTGGTCTCTAGTCTTAAGCAGAACAGGCACTTGGTAAATGTTTGTGGAACTGAATTGCCTGTGTCATAAAAGTAATTACGGTGCTGAATGACAGAAACATGCCAAGGATATGACTAAGGAATGTCAGGGATGCCTCACTTGGAAACCACAGAAGACATTGGACTCTTCTTTTGAAATTATAGTCGCATCACCATCCTAAAAATAGATTTACCACTTATTCAGTGATGCCTTACAGGTGTTTTACAGAGCGTTCTAAAAATGTTTTACACATAGTTTATATTTAATCCTCACAAGAACCCAGAAAGGTAAGTAGCATCAGTCCCATTATCAGATGGAGACAGTGAAATTCAGGTTAACCGTCTTGCCTATGGATACACTCCTAGGTCACCAGGCCAAGATTAAGCTGAGCCCGAACCGACTCTCAAGTCGACAACCTTTTCCCAGCCCTGTGCTAATTTAGCGTCTTCCTGTAGCAACACATGGCATTTCTCTTATCAGGAACTCAAGCTATTTCCAAAAGGGCATCTTTCTCCAAGCTATGCTCCAAATCTCTCCACCTAGCTGTATAAATGGATGAATTTAAAACACTGGGCTAGGCTGTTCGGACTTATTGGCACTGAGAACTTCAGCTATTTAATGGAGCTGAATATGCAAATAACTGAGCCATCATTGAGTGAGAAACTCTGTGAATGGATGGCCTCAGAAATAAGGAAATCTGCAATTTCTGGTTCGGAGAATGCCTTTCCTTTTATATCTATCTGTCTAAACACATACCCTTTGTCTCCCTCCCTGTGTAGATATTAGGGAAATAGAATTCTTTCTCTTTGGCTGGTCCTTTCTATTAAAATACTGAGATGCTTTTCTTTTCTAAGTAAACTGTCTCGTTTATTTTCTATACAAACTCCATAATCAGTTCCATTTAACGCCTCTATGATTCTGTAAGAACAGCAACTAAAAGGCAAGCTATTTATTTGTAAACATATATGTATTTTATTCTAAATATAATCACCATATTTACATATTCATTAAAATTGCCACTCTACATGAAATGGGGACAGTAGCTAATGGCATAATTTTAACTTTGTGGATGACCAGTTTTGCATAAACAAAATGAAATTATTAACATTTTGTTTCTATAACAAATCTAAAGAAGAAAAATAAAGCATAAGCCCATTTCCCTAAAAGGTTTCTTTAGGAAAAACAAACTAAATGAGTAATGCCAAAAGTAAATGTTCCAAAAATGTAAATTGAAGCAAATATTCAAATTTTAATCTTTAAAAAAAAAGAGCTGATACTTAGGGGAAAAAAAAGCAGGCTAATCACTAGAAAATCTATAAGAGAATTATAACTTGTAAGAGTATATATACTATGTACAATAAAAGTTTAAAAGCTGGATTAAATTGAAATTTCTAGAAAAAGTAAACATAACATATTCAGAAAATAGAAGACAAATTTTTTAACTTAACAGACTAATTACAAAAATTAATCTTATTGGTAATTTCCCTCAAACTTTCAAGTAATAGGTAATTTCATCACCACATGAATTTTGACAAAGCATATACAAAGATAAAAGTCTACCAAGTTCATCTTATAAAGTCAGTATATCACAACAACTATAACCCAACAAAAATATCACAAAAAAGATATAGACCCGTCTTGCATATGAAAATAAATCTGAAAATTTTAAATTAATACTAGCTATAAAATTTAACCATATATTGATGAAACAGTGATCTCTGAAAAAGAAAAAGAGAAGACATTAGCTTCTTAATGTGAGGATTATTTAATACTAAGAAAATCTATTAATATGTCATTTTAAATCGATCAGCCAAATAGGAAAAATTATATCATCTCAATAGATGAGGAAAAAGCAATGAAAAATATGCAAAATCCATTCTTCGTCAATTAAAAAAACAGCCTCTCTAAAGACTCTGACTAGGAAAGTATCTTTTGATTACTTCTTATTTGCCACAGGCTCACTATAAAAATTTAAGAATGCAGAAATCTATATATTAAAAAGTAGAAGTTTCCATAACTGCTTCCCCCATTTTTTACTTCCCAAAAGTTGAGCACTAGTTGCAAAATGGTGTGTCTCCTTCCAGAGCTCTTTAATGAAACAATTAAAAGTGCTAATATGAAACACACATACACACATACTCATATGACCTATTTTTGAAAATAAAACTATATACACACAGAGAGAGGCGATATTATCAAATTACACACCAAGTACATTACAAGTACATTACATCACAGTATAGAAACGTCTTATACACTGGTGAATATGTGGAGAATTGCTGAATTAAAGGGTAAACATAATTTAGGTGTCAAATGTTTAAAACTATTATCCAATAGCCTTTCAATAAGTTTGCATCCATTTCAGCTTTCAAGTGCAGTATGTGAGAAACTCATTTTTCTCCCAATTCACCAATATTGGTTAGCTTCAGTTTTGGAAAGTAGGAAATTATGGTGTTTCAGAACACAGAGAGACTACCCATATTCAAATCCAGCCTCCGCTACTTGTAAACTGTGTAACCTTGAGCAAGAAATTTGACCTTTCTATGTATCAGTTTCTGGTCGGTTGTGATGGTTAAGAGAAAACTTATAAAATGTCTTTTTCAATGTGTTTTAAGTTTAATTACATTATGGGAGAGCTTCATATATATAGGATATTAACACTTTGCCTACTATGTATGCTCTATATTTTAATTTCTTTCTTTAATTTCCACTTTATCTTCATTTTTTAGGTCATTTTCCTAGTGCCAATTTTAATATTTTTTTAATAGTTACAGGTCTGTTTTTCATACCTTGCTTCTGGATTTTACATCCTTTTTGAGAAAACCTTAGCATATCCTAAATAACATGTACATGTAAACCTTTCGTATTTTATTCTAGTTCTTTCATAATTTAGTTTGTTACATTTGGGTCTTAAATCCATTCGGTATTTTGGTGTGTGTTATATGAGATACAAATTCCAATTTTATTTGAGATTGATAAACAATTATTTCAACACTGTTTGTTTATTTGGTAGTCTGTATTTTCTCATTGATTTCGAAAGCTACACTTTATATACATATATGCATTTTTACAAACACCCACACGCATATATTTCTAGACTCTCTTTTCGGTAACACTGATTCATTTGTCTTTCCTGCACCAGTGCTGCACTTTCAAAGTTATTATAGTTTATATACGTTGAATCTTAGGGCCCTTTTGAAGTGTCTTAACTATAAATTATATTCAAGCACTTATTCTGCCAGATGAACTTCAGAATAAGCTTATCAGTTTACATAAAAGTCCTCCTAGGATTTTTATTCGTAATGCATTGAACTTATATATTAATTTATGGAGAATTGATTATCTTTGCAAGTTTGAGTCCTTTCAACTAGAAATTAGTCTGGTGTTCCACTAATTAAACCTTTTTCAATGTTCTGCATTAAAGTTTTGTGATCTTCATGTATATAATGCACATTTCTTGTTAAGTTTACTTCTAGTTAATTTGTTTCTTTGCTGTCATTAATGAGATCTATTTTCCATTTTCAAACTGGTCACTACTGGAAATAGAGCATTTATTTATGCATTTATTTTTATGTTAAAGATGTGGGATACAATTCAGGGTTAGGTATATAAATATTCTTTATCCAGGTACCTTTGTTAATAAGGTTTGCCCCTCCCTCCCCTGGTAGTTTCCCCCAACTGCCAATCTCCACCCTCCCTCGTTCCCCCTATACTGCCAATCCCTTTCTTATAGTAGTTTCACACTACTGCCAATCCCTTTCTTATCGTATTATGATAATATGATAACTGTTCAAGGTCCGCTCATGAATGAGAACATATAGTACTCTGTTCTTTGTTTCTGTGATAGATCACTGACTATGATCGATTCTAAATCCATCCAAGTTGCTGTGAAGTTCATATGTTTGTTCTTCTTTATGGCTGCATAATCATTGATTTATCTGTACAAGTGAATATTAACTCATATGTATCCCAAATTAGCAAATATCTATCAAATATCTACAAGTCGGCATACTTAAGAATGAAATATCAAATGCATTTTCAATAATATTTAAGAAAGAACTAGCTAAATGCTATCACCATTACTATTTAACCTTGTCTGACCAAAGCAATAAAACATGAAATAGAAAAAGGAAGTAAAATTAAAGGATCTCAGTAGGACCACTCCTATATCCAAGCAGGTTATTTGCTGTCTAGGGCCCCAGGTCGGAGGTAAGTAAGGTTTAAAGCACAGCCATTGTTCTGTTCAACTCACTGTGTGCTCTGGGTTGGAGCTGCATCTGCCCTGAAGAAGGAGCACTAAGTTCTAAGTTCAAATTTTCATGAAGTCTCCAAGCCACTCACCCATATTGAGACATCTGCCTAGATAAGACACATCTAAATTTTTATTTTCATTCAATGGTATCTTATAGGCTAACATGGTACTGGAAATGAGAAAACAAATTATTATTTTCAGATCTTATAAGAGCTCACCTAGAAAATCCAAGAGAATCAATTTAAAAGTTTTATCATTAATAACATAATTTTTAAAGTGATTGCATACAAAGTATATAGCTATTTTAGATTTATAGTCATAAATATTACAATCATCAAAATGTTCATCAAATATATACTTTTTAAAAAGTCATTCACAGGCCGGGCTCGGTGGCTCAGCCTGTAATCCCAGCACTTTGGGAGGCCGAGGTGAGTGGATTGCCTGAGCCCGCGGGTTCAAGACCCACCCTGGCTACTTGGCGAGACCTCATCTCTATAATAAATCAAAAAATTAGACGGGCGTGGTAGCGCATGCCTGTAGTTCCGGCTACTCGGAAGACTGAGGCAGAAGGATTGCCGGAGCCCAGCAGGTCGAGGCTGCGGTGACCAGGAGCGGCCACTGCACTCCAGTCTGGGCGACAGAGTGAGACTCCAACTCAAACAAACAAAAAAAAGTCATTCACAATTAAAAAAAAAAAAAAACTCCCAGGAATGTATTTACTAAGGAACATGAAGGAGTTAAGTAAATTAAATTTTATGAGGCAATTGAAAGACATGAGAGAGGATTTAAGTAAATAAAAATTAACAGGTTTCCTATACATCTGAAAAAAATAGAAAATACTAATGAGGAAAATGGATTCTCATTCACGGAAGCAAAAATCCAACAAACACAAAAGTTGTTTCTGAAAGGCCGAGGCCAAAGGCTGCTTTGCTGCCTGCTCACCACTGCCTCTGCTCTTCTATCCCAGGGCCTCTCAACACTCACTGCACCAAAGGTATGCTGGGGAGGGATCCGGAGTTTCAGGTTAGGGCAGGGACTTCAGAGGAGAAAGATGTGGATGAGGATCCTGGCTTCTGAGCTGGCTCCCTGATTTCAGTTTGAACTCTTATACTTAGAGAAATGAGAACTAAAACTATTTTTCCATGAAGGCTGTGAATGAGGAAAAACGACGGGTCAGGAGTCATCCTCTTTGAGTCTCTGGGCCCAAGCACAGCTGGGTGGCCGTGTGCAGAGCACGGAGGTGGTGAGAAGCCACTTCTCACTGTCTTTGCGTGGGTACCTGCTCGACCCCAGCCATCTGTGAACTGCAAATGCTGAGAGGATGTGGAGATGGCTCCCTCGGTGACGTCGCTGGGCTTGCTGTAATGAGAGACACTGGAAGGAGAAGGAGACTTCACTGCAAGGCCTGATGGACTTGGGAACATGACCAGATGGCACCAGAGCAAGAAAGGAATGATGCAGATGGGTTTCTTGATCTCAGCACCATTGACATTTGGGGATGAATAATTTTTTGCTGGTGGAGAGGATGGAGACTGTCCTGAACACTGTTGGAAATTTAACAAGATTTAACATCATCTCTTGCTTCTACCTAGAAGTAGAGGTAGCAGCAGCCAAAAATGTCTCCAGAGATTGCCAAGTGTCCTCAGGGGGGCAGGGAGAACACACACCTCTTCCCCAAAACCACTGATTTAGATTTACTGATTAGAAACCAGACTGAGACTATGATGTGCACCCCTCTGGGGATTCTCAAAACAAATGAAGGAGGGGCTTTGATAAATGCTAATTTTGATAGATACACATGTATGCATAAGTTCATACATCAATGCGTACGTGCCTCTTCAAGACGTTAATAGTGTTATTTAGTGGGTTAGAAGACATGGATAGTTCTTATTACCTTTTGCATCTCTTTATATTCTTTTTTGCACATTTCTTTATTTTTCAGCTTTTAAATATGAGCATACACTACATTCAGCCACCTTTTGGAGTGTCCCCCATGTGCCACCTGGGCGAATGAGAGCAGAGAATAGCAGCTGGGAACTCCAAGAGGACAGGAGGAGCAGGGTGTGACTTGGCAGACAGACCATAATAATAAGCCTAATAAATAATTAATTAGATATGTTAGAAAGTGGTAAATGCCATGAGGTTTTAAAAAGAGTAGAATGGCGACGTCCTGAAAAAATACAAAGAATCGGAGTTGATGTGGAAGCATTCTGTCTTCCTTCATGGCCACTCTGTCATCGCTCCCGCATTCTTGAGTGCCACTGACCTTTCATACAAAATGACCTTTATGTGGATTGAGGCAGTTGCACTTCTTGTCAAGCGCCCGAAGGCCTCGGGAGTGGAACGGAGCCTCTCAGTCTATGATGATAATCGGCCTCAAACAGCTTTATCAATGGCCCTTCTAGTGCTGAGAATAGACACTGATATCTATTTTTCGAAGCCCTTGTAGTTCTTGTGGCTGTTTCATTACCTAAGGCACAGATTTGCTTGAAAGTCCTTTCATGGTAGCTGGAGCAGAGCTGCATAATGCCCTTCAGGAAGGCTGCAGCGGCTTCTGATTCTGGTTGGAGCGGTTAACTATCCTGTGAGTTGTGGATGCCAGCTGGTTGCAACTTAACTTGCTGTGAACAGGGGTTATTAAATGACGCATTGAAACTTGAGCCAAATGCCAAATAAATGGATAAAGCATTCAAATGGTCTGGAGGAGAGGAGTGGATGATAGGTTTGTTTCTATCTCAGTGATTAGGTAGGTCCATCCTTAGGTAACCAAGGCAGCTATCAGGTGTGCAGGCCTCTGGAAATATAACGTACCTTGATATAAGAGAGTTAGCTGTGATGATTTATGTAGCCAAAGCCTATCACACAGAACTATATATTGTCTCATGACAGCAGCAAAAACGGTTTTGAGGGAGTTTTGGTTAAACAGGTTATTTAATGATCATACCGTTATTGAGAACTGCCAGAAAGCCCTCTTCAGGTTTGCCCAAGGAGCATCCAACTGAAAATACGTTTAGACATTTTCTATTGGTGCCAAATGAAAAAACTAAAAAAAAAAAAGAAAGAAAGAAAAGAAAACTAAACTAAAATTGAATCTTAACTTCATTGTTGCCCTTGTTGAGACCATTTTTTTCCAAGTGGTTTCAAGTACGTTTACAAACTTCAGAGAGGCCAAGTCCACGCTGTCCGTCTTTGAAAGTTCTGCAGTGGAGGGCAAGGTCCTCATAAGCATGAAGATGTCTTGTTTCTAGTAAACTCTATTTTGAAAAAACCCACTGACTTTACTTTGAAGACTTTGCATCAGTCTCTGGAGGCAACCAGGGCAGCAGTCCAGAATTTTCTTGGCCGTCAGCACAAAGGAGGCTGCACATCAGTAACAAGGAGAAACAGCAAACTTCAGCAAAAACAAAGACCTGTCCCGGTTTTAAAAGAAAGACAGAAAGAAAGAAAAACAGGACATATGATCACCTTAGTTGGCTGCCAAGTATATGAAGTAGCTCCAAAAAGAGTGCAATGTTCCATTGTAAATGAGAAACTATAATTACAGCTAGAAAATCTGGAGAGATAAATTCCACAGAGCCGACGAGCACTAATTGCAGATGGGCAGTGGAGTAGAGATGGCCTCTGAGTGAAGACAGGCCTGGAGAGACAGCCAACGTGCGGGCGGTCCTGTCAGCGGTGTTCTCGGACCAAATCATGTTTTTATGAGCTCTGTTAAGATATGATACCACAGAGGACTGAAAGCTGGGGCTTCCCAGGAGCATGAAAGCAAGACAAGAGCCTTTTGTGACTGTCAGATGTCTCTGAGCTAGTCTATTCAGTTTGATTTTCCTCTAATGGTTCACACTGGCTTTAAAGGAAGACCAAACGGCTGTTCCCCAGGTGGCCCAGGCGGCACCTAGCACAATGGCCTAGCAAGCCTGTCTGGGGGTAGAATGGAGGAATGGTGGCCTCCAACTTGTTCTGCACCCAGGAAAAATCCATATCTTAGACTAGAATTATGTTATGCACAAACTTCCCAAATATATCATCCGATCCAACAACTCGCGGTAACAAAAAAAAGCACTATTTCACATGTTGTTGTGTTTCCATTTTTGTATCTTTTTCATTGCTCTTACTCTCAGCAATGAAAATAATTTTAGTTGAGGAGGGCGAGTAGTGTTGGGAACTGGTGGCTTTCCTAAGGAGATGGCTGTTGGTTCTGTTTTAAGGAAGGAAATTGCCAAGCAGGTCGAGGGAATGCCACTACCATTTCACAACTTCAGGTAAGATAAGGCTTTGGAGGACCATCATGACAATGTTTTTTAAAAATGCCCAAATGGACCATTGCTTTACTAAACTCTGATATGGCCATCTGCTCTTTGGGCTATGGCAGCTGCCATGTTTCCTAAGCTTTGGTTCCCTCTCCTACCTTGGAGAGGTGAATCTCTCTCTCTCTCTCTCTCTCTCTCTCTCATTTACTTTCTAAATAAGCTATATTTTACAACCTAAAAAAATGCCCAAATATTTAATTTAAGGTAAAGGCAAATTCCCTTTTTGTTCACCAAAGATAATTCATTTCACCGAATTATCCTCTTTAGCATGCTCTTTATTTTTTTGTAGAGAAAGCCAAAAAGAACTGTCTCATGAGACATTCCTTTTTATGCAGTTACGGTACAAGAAAATACATATGAAGTGTTTTTATTGTTACATAGTATGGGAGTATTGTGATACTTAGACCCTTCTAATTTGTGTTCCTAATAAAACCAATCTTTTCAGAGTTCTTTATACCTAAGTGTCCTCATCTTATCAAATACAAAAGATGTCAAAAAGGAATTTGTCAATTCCTGAGCACTTAAACAAAAGTTATCTAAAATATAGAGCTATGGCTCAGAAAAGAAAACCTCAGCTAATCTTTGAGATACGCAAACTTGAACAGTCTCTGAAACAACAGATTGTCTCATGACTCAAAGAATCTTTAAAGGCACCACTGATGGAATTAAGAATGAGTGTGATTAAATCGCAGGAGCCACGACTCTGCTGCAGACAGGCCTATGGGGAATCTTAACAGAGAATCTACTGTCACTTGTGTCTTCAAGAAGTTCATCTGGTACACAAGGTCAAAGTCAGTCAAGAAATGAGGGACTGTCACAGATACTACCATTCCTCAACTCATAGAATTGTATAGCAAACTGAAGACGATAAAGCAAAGATGGAAAGGAGAGTAAAAATTAGTAAAAATCAGTATCATTTATTATTACTTTTCCATGATTACAATTCTTAAATTACCCAAGGTAAGATACACTTTGGCTCAGGAAAACAAAAATAGCTATTTTCCTCCTGTAGATTATCTTTGTAAACACCATTTGCATTTTCATTTAAAGCAGTTTGTGTTCAAATCAACACCTAACGAACTGAAGTGACCGTGCACAGGGCTACTAGAAACCAGTGTTGTCTCTCTGAACCCTGGATCTGACATAGTGGCATGGTAGATCCCTGCCAGGGATACCTGGTCAGGGACACATGCCTCTCAGAGTTCACCTGCTTTAGCTTTTTTTAGTTGGGTACCGGACAGGTATGGTTAACACTAACTACAGCAGGGACTAGAAAAGCAGCAGCACCTTTGCGAGAGGAGGTATTTTTGATTTTGAACTGCCATTGAGCCCTCGGTGGGGAAATGTCCAGCAACCCGTCAAAACTGCAGCAGGGCTTAGTCCTCCTGACACTTCCTACATAGTTTATTATTACATAGTATGAGCTACTCTTAGTATGTTACATACTACAATTTCTTCTTTACGATTCACCCTATAAATGTAGAAGTTCCATGATATTAATTTTGGGCATTCCGTGTAACCTTTATTTACGGTCAGACCACCTAAGGCGTAGCTCATCATTGCTGGTCATCTTTCTCGTTTTTATATACGATGAATTTAAAATTAAAAAAATACATAAAATATTTTTTTAAATCTCCATGTGATATATTCACCAACCCCAAACAAAAACAAGCAAGTAAACAAAATCCAACGGTTGGGTCATGAATCATCAGCAGAAAGATCTAGTGAATTCAAAATGACAATCTTAGTACTTTCTTTCTCTCTGCCCTTCCTTCTCTTTCTCCTTTCCTCTCCTTTATTTTTTTAATTTTTATTCTTATTTTTTATTTTTTTTGAGTTGGAGTCTCACTCTGTCACCCAGACTGGAGTGCAGTGGCTGCTCCCGGCCACCGCAGCCTCGACCTGCTGGGCTCCGGCGATCCTTCCACCTCAGTCTTCCGAGTAGCCGGAATTACAGGCATGTACTGCCACGCCTGGCTGATTTTTTTATTTATTGTAGAAATGAGGTCTTGCTGCCCAGGCGGGTCTCGAACCCGTGGGATCAGGCAATCCACTCACCTCAGCCTCCCAAAGGCGTGGGATTACAGGCTGAGCCACTGAGCCCGGCTCTCCGCTCCTTTAAATATGTATCTATGTATGTATCTCTGCCTATCTATCTATAAAACTGACAACATACAAATTTATTTTCACAAATACTATTGTCCCATGAAATGTCTTTACTGAATGTTTTAAGTTCTAAATTGGGAAGAGATATTGCTTCTTTTACAGTGGGCCTTCTTAAAATAACAAGTTAATTTAGACAACAGAACTAGGAAGTTGAAGGCAGCAGATTTGTTTTAAGGTATAGTTGAATTTTTTTTCATTAAAAGTATTTTTATTTTATAACAAAATTCTTCATTGGGTCCTATGAAGTGACCTGCAATTTCGCTTCCTGGATAATAGTAGCTCAACATTTAAAATTAACTTACAAAATATGCAGCACAAAGCACTCTCTCTATATATAATATAAGCAAATTTTAACTATAACAAAGGCTTCATAATGTAGGCTGATTTTAGAGGATTTTTAGCTCCAGGGGACATTAGAGATTTCGAGTACTTTTAAGCTGTGTGGCATCACTGTCCTCAAATTTAATTTTCTTAGAATCATAGACCTGAAAGGAGTTCACTAATTCACTTTTTCTAATTAGAGTTGGACTCTCTTTCTCTGTTGTAGACATTTATATTTAATCATATGAATAGTTGATAAATACACCATTTCAAAGCACTGCAGAATGAATCATCTGCTTCTCGCTTGCTCTCCAAGAATCTCACCTGATGGTAGCATCATTTTCCAAATACACAAGTTCCTTTTGGCACTGTTGTTTGACCGTAATATTCTTCACGTTGCAAAGACCCCTCTACCAAACCACAAATGCATATTTTTCCTTGCTTTTGAGCGAACTCCAGTACAGTTGTACACAAGGGAGAGACAAGATAAAAACCTGAAACGTCTCCTACTGCGTGCTCACCAAGTCTCTGATCCTCCTCCCGCTTCTCCAGGACTTGGTCCAGTCTCCTTGTACATTGTTCAGCCACGGAGATTTCCATCCATTCCCTTGGGTCTTTACCTCTGGCTCTGTTATGTAGTTTAACACACTTTACTCTTCAAAAACTTCCCCTGACATTCAGCCCAAATGTTCTCTGGTCTCCCTCACAATTAATACTCCCCAGGACTGACCTTTGTGGAAGTACAATAAACCATCTCTTTCTCTCCTGAGTGCTAACACTCTTTACACCCTGTGATCCCTCCCCTGACTCTGGAATGTCAGTGAAAATATTAAAGAGCATTCAGGATACACATTTCATTGCAGCTTAGCTCTTTGATGATAACAGTTCTTAACCTTCAGAAACCAATTCGATCATTGATCCATTTGTTCAACAAATATTTTTTGAGCACCTACTGTGTACTCAGCATTGTGCTAAGCACTGAACCTAAGGGACAAAAGCCCCATCATCCATTCTCATTTGCACATTCAAATTCCACTATTGTTTTCTGCCATGCAGTAACAGACTCAACATGAATATCATTTTTTCCTTTGCTGAAAACTTGATGATGTCTTCCTGTAACAAGTATTATATATCAAATGGTGGACAAAAACTAGGCAATTTTAACTCATTAGGTGCAGGGCTACAGCATTTTGAATAATTTATTCCAGAGGTCAGAGATGCCTTTTGTTCTCTTGTCTGCTATAAACTATTGCATTCTTTACTACTAACATGTGAAGGCTAATTTTTTAACGTAGCTTTCATTATGAGGGTATAGAGAGTCACAAGGCATTCTTTTTAAATCATTGTCCTAATTTCTTTGAATGCATTTATAATAATAAATGTAATTAAAATGCTTAAACTGTAGTCTTTAAACATAATTTCTCTAAATAAAAAAAAAAAAGCCGAAGAACACAGAAAATGATTCTGAATAAAAGCACACCATCCAGGCATTCTTCCCAATGTATTACTTTCTCTGTTACTTACAGATTTATTTATTTCATCAGTTCTAGATTCTCCTTAAAAAGGGAATTTTAGTCGGGCTTGGTGGCTCAGCCTGTAATCCCGCGCCTTTGGGAGACTGAGGTGAGTGGATTGCCTGAGCCCGTGGGTTCGAGACCCACTTGGGCAGCGAGACCTCATCTCTACAATAAATCAAAAAATTAGCTGGGCGTGGTAGTGTGCACCTGTAGTTCCAGCTACTTGGAAGGCTGAGGCGGAAGGATCACCGGAGCCCAGCAGGTCGAGGCTGCGGTGGCCAGGAGTGGCCACTGCACTCCAGTCTGGGCGACTGAGTGAGATTTCAACTCAAAAAAAAAAAAAAGAAAAGAAAAGAGAATTTTGATACTCATATATGAGAGTGCCCCAACCCCATCTTTTTCCTTCATGTTTTCTCTTGATTGCAAAACTCCTTATCTTCTGTGACCTTAACCATACTTATTTCTTCTCTGTAGGTCTAATATCTCTATAAAGATGTCTCACCTGGAATACTTTCAGTAAGATTGGTATCAGCTACTCCTTAAATGTCTTACAGAATTCTGCTGGAAAACCATCTGATCCAGGGCTTTTTTTGTAGGTAGTTTACTTATTACATAGTCAACTTCCTTGATTGTTATTGGTCTATTTAGGGTCTCGATTTCTTCTTGTTTCAACCTAGGCAGGTTGTGTGATGTCAGAAAGTCTTCCATTTCCTTAAGGTTTTCAAGTTTATTTCCATACAAGTGTACATATGGGACTAGAATTTATAATACTGAGTGATCTCTCACAGAAACAAAGATCTGAGTATCACATGTTCTCACTCATAAGTGGACTTTGAACAACTATCATAATACTATAAGAAAAGGATTGACAGTGGTGGGAAACTATGCAGGGGGAGCAGGAAGGGGCAGGGAGGTGGGATTAACGGTAGTCAATACCTGGGGATGGGGGGCACCCCTTATCAACAAGGATGCCTGAAAGATGCATATTTATTTACCTAACCCTTAACTGTACCCCACATTTTTTTTTTTGAGTTGGAGTCTCACTCTGTCGCCCAGACCGGAGTGCAGTGGCCGCTCCCGGCCACCGCACCCTCGACCTGCTGGGCTCCGGCGATCCTTCCGCCTCAGCCTTCCGAGTAGCCGGAACTACAGGCACGCGCTACCACGCCCGGCTGATTTTTTTATTTATTGTAGAGATGAGGTCTTGCTGCCCAGGTGGGTCTCGAACCCGTGGGCTCAGGCAATCCACTCACCTCAGCCTCCCAAAGGCGCGGGATTACAGGCTGAGTCACCGAGCCCGGCTACCCCACAATTTTAAAATAAAAATATGTTTAAAAAAAAAAAGATGTCTCACCAACATGACCAAAGTCAACCTCATGACTCCCACACTGCTGCCCCCTCGTGGTCCCTTTGATATGGTGGCAGCTACATCTAACAGGTACCCCAGTTAAAACTTCTGCACTGTCTTCAACTATTTCTTTCCTTATTATACCATCATTAAGTTATATAGATTTGAATTGTTACATACATCTTAATTTGGGGCCACTATTCAAGTTGAGGATTTAAGTATACAGGTATGATCAGATACCAGGTAGGCTTGTATACAAGCAAGGAGTTTTAACTATCAAAAAGATAGTAAAGGAGTCATAGGCATGAAAATAAAATTGTTACAGTTCACATTAATTAGATGCAATGCTTACCGTATGGACCAGGTTTTTCATAACTTGGTTCCAGTTATTCCTCCAAATGTTCATAACTGTTTCTTAAGGAAAAAAGTTTCATGATTAAATAAACTAGAGAATGTTGGGTTAAAAATATTTTTTAAATTTTTTAAAATTGGGGTTAAATACACATCATGTAAAATGGGCCATCTTAACCATTATACATGTGTAGTTCAGTGGAATTAAGTGCATTCACATTCTTGAGCAACCATCACCACTAACCACGGCCAGAAATTTTTTATCTTCCCAAACCAAAACTCTGCACCCATTTATCAGTAACTCCCCATTACTTCATTCCCCAACCCCTGGGAACCACCATTTAACATTCTGTCCCTATGAATTTGAATAATCTAGATACCTCATGTAAGTGAAATCACACGGTATTTGTCCTTTGGTGATTGACTTATTTCACTCAGCATTATGTTTTCAAGGTTCTTCCACATTGTGGCACGTCAGGATTTCCTTCCTTTCTAAGGTTGTTTGTACATGTCACATTTTGTCTATTCATCAATCCAATGACATTTAAGTTGCTCCTACCTTTTGGCTATTATGAATAATGCAGCTATGAACATGGGTGTACACATATCTGCTTTAATTCTTGCTTTCAATTCAGTTGGGTATATACTCAAAAGTATTGATGGATCACATGGCAATTCTATTTTTAATTTTTGAGGAGCCACCATATTAAAAACTGCCTTCTTGATTGTGGGATATTTTCATCATCAAGTATGCCTTGTGATTTCCAAGAAGGAAGATTACAAGAGACTGTGCTTCTTCTACTTGCAAATAAAACAGCATGGAGGGGAAAAAAAAACAGCATGGAGGGATGACATTGGGAACAGAAAATATCCAATCTGACCACAATATGAAGTAAGTGCAGGGATCAGAGACTATCTTTGCCATCCAGAAACCCCACAGAATTTCCTGTTCTTACACAGAGATCTTCATTATTTTAAGAACATAAACAGCCAGGTCAGGCTCAGTGGCTCAGCCTGTAATCCCAGCACTTGGGAGGCCGAGGTGAGTGAATTGCCTGAGCCTGTGGGTTTGAGACCAGCCCCTGCAACTTGGCGAGACCTCATCTCTACGATAAATAAAAAATTAGCCAGGGTAGTTGGAAGGCTGAGGTGGAAGGATCACTGGAGGTTGATGCTGGGGTGGCTGTGAGTGTGCCACTGCACTCCAGCCTGGGCAACAGTGAGACTCCAACTCAAAAAAAAAAGAAAAGAATATATGCAGCCTATAAGAAATGTATACACTCTTTCAATTTACCCAATGGTGAGAGAAATATTTTGTTCAAAAATTAGTAATAAGCAAATATATTTGGAACAGAGAGAGAAAAGGGACAAAAGAGCACATAAGACAAAGGGATAGGAAAATAAAAGAGTACTTTTTAAAAAGAGAATGTCTCACAATGTTGCTCAGCACCCTGAGCAGCTCGAGCTCCTGGGCTCCAGCAATCTTCCCGCCTCAGCCTCCCAAAGTGAGGCCACTGTGCCCTGCCCAAGAGTGAATCTTGTTAAGCACTTAGAATGTGTCTTGTCACGTAGTATATACTGTTTTGTGCTAAGTAAAAGAAAGAAAAACTGCTTGAGTAAAAATATTTTCAAAGAATAGGAATGGGGAGGGATACATATTTTAGACTTCTGCATTTCTGAGGCAAAGCAGGAAAAAGCCAACTGTTTTCCACTCCTGAGAAAGACGGAGAACAAGTGGACTCAAAGGCCATTGCTTGTAACCCACAGTATTTGGTGGAATTGTAAGCTGTTTGTGATGAATATCTGTAGTGTCTAGAAATGAAAAACATTTCATTCATGGTTCTGTAGATTTTTACTAGTATGAAGGAAGATTAAAAAGGGAGAAGGAAATGTTGGAATTTTAATTAGGCACTTCATCCCTCTCAATATGGAAAGAATAAATGTTGCTTCAGTAACAAGATTATGTATTACTATTGTACTGACCTAAAAGCAACCATCTGAGTTATAATTCTTTCTGTCTTCTGTACACAAATTTGCCTGTTTTGGATCATTAATCAAAACCACCTGGTAACATAAAACAAATTGGACAATTTAAAAAATGCTACAAACTTGTACGCATTAAGATCAGGGCACATGCTACCCAGAGATGACCCGTCCCCCTCTGCCAGTGCGTCGGGGGAATTTGCCAGTTAGAATCAAATGCCGTATTCTTTATCAGCTCCCATCATCACAACACTTAATCATACAAGTAGTGTTCGATTTCTACAGCAGAATAAAAGAAACAGTGCTGGATATCAGCTTCTGAAGCTGGTATATGCTACAAAAATGACATGCACATTATTTGTTCATTTTATTCATTAACATTATTTGAATTTGCTATGTACATATGTACTTATCAATTTCAAAACATATATATGTCCGTGATGCCAAGTTAGCAGTGAAGGTCACTCCTATGAAACAAATATTTGGATATTCACAACTAAGACACACAGAAGATTCATATAACGTTATGTATAATTTCTCACACATGTTATCAATTATTTGAAATAAACTTAACAGAAAACCTACTGCAAACAAAACAGCGTGAAAGCAAACATGTTTTCTGAATAACTACATTGGTTTGACAAATCATGACTCCCCTCAAGATCTGGCCAAAGTATGCCAAATGATCAACTAGACTGAGTGGCAAGACTGACATTGTTTTCACAAAAGCAATATTCTAGGACAGAGCCAACGGATTCAGTAAAGCGAGTTTGTACAAATCCATGTGCAGTAGCAGGGAGATAGGCAAAGCCTGGGATCAGAGGAATCAAGATGGCTGGATCTGTGACATAAATGAGAAATCGGCTATTGTCTGTCTAATGTTAAATCTTATTTTTCATAAAAGCCGTGACATTAGACTGTTGACTCTTAAGCTGCCACACCAACTAAGGTTACTTTTGCTTAAACCTCCACATCAAAATTCTTGTCATTTGAGAAATAACAAAAGGACTTGCAGGTGTCTGTGAGTTTCTCTTAGGTTCAACCTACAGAGATAGAACTTTCCATTCGTAATCAGAGCCCTACCTAGCTATGCATGGAGCACATTCCATGCCTTGCCTGAAATGAGCAAAGTCAACCAATTTTCTGGCTCTTCTAAACATAGTATATATGGAAGAACAAGACTCTCTTATTGTGCTAGTTATTCTGAGTTATCTCTAGTAATATACTAGAAGTTTTTATTTCATTCATTTATTTGCAAATATTTGTGAAGCAATTGCCGTATGCCAGGCACTGATCTAGGTGCTAGGGCTACAGTCCTGGGGGAAAAGAACAGACTAAAAGTACTGTACTCACAGTCTTTGGGGAATACAGGAGATGCCAAAGAATATACAAGATAAACTCCATGCACAGCATGTGAACAGTGACATGTGATGGAAAAAAAAAAAAAGAGCAGGAGATGTGGGGAGAGCTACCACGTTAAACACAATGGCCAGGGAAATAGCAAATGCCAAGTCCCTGAGCCCTGAGTGTGTTGGTGTGTGTTCAGGTACTGGCAAGAAGGCACAAGTGGCTGGAGGTAGAAAGGAGGTGACAGGTAGGTGAAGACGTCAGAAAGGAAGGCATGGAAGTAAAGAGAAAATTTTCTAGAGCCATGTAAGCCTCTGCATCACCATCCCAGTCACTTGTGCTTCCTGGGATACCACTCACAGATTTTAGGAGCCTGTGGTTCTACTAGTCGTTGTGAGGTCTTCCATATTTGGTCATTTTTCTGTTGTGGGAAATAAAGTCATTGTGATCCTACATACCTGCAGAAGCATTTTGAAGTGTATAAAATATGAATAAAATATCATTTCTTAATCAGAAAGAGTTACAGTTTACATCCTCACCTGAAATTTCCCTTATCAAGCATGGTACTTCATCCACAGGTCATATAAAGGCCACCCTGAAATGGCAGTTTTAATCAACTGTTCTGATTTAAATCAAAATGTGATTATCATAGCTAAAACCTTACAGTTTTGTTTTGTTTTGTTTTTTACCTACACATCAATATAACCAGTTCAAATTTCCAAGTATCTTCTCTTGAAATTGGAAAATCACTATTTGATGTGGAATGCTATCAACAGGTGATTAGATCAGCCAGTTTGGCCAATGGAGATAAGCAATTGAAGTTGAGACTTTCAGCTAGCACAGCTGTGGAAATATCCTGTGTAAACAAGGTCACACAAGACCCACACTCTTCTGCCAATACACATGGCCACAGTAAATTGATCCAAGAGCCATCTCATTCTGGCCTTTTTCCAACCCAGTGATGAATCCGTTTATCAAAATCACTGTCAGGTAAATGTTGTAAGACTTTGACCAGAGTATTCCTTAAACTATAAGAGATGGAACACTTTGTAATGTATTTTCAAATTGAAAGTCACTTATCCTCTTAGCACTCCAAGAAGGTTTATGAACCAAATGCATGCTAAGAAATACTTTGAAAAGAACCAGTTAGGGCTTAGATGGAAAGCTCCAAGGTAGTGAATAGTGGTATACTCCCAATTCTATCTCAAATAGGTTTGAAGAATTAAAAGTTTATGGTTTTATTTACTCAGGGAAAAAAAAGCAAAACTAAAGTACTGGAAATGGGATGCAGTAAAACTCTAGGATTTCATCCAACTATTGCTTGGAAATGAAAATTCCCTAATGGGAATAGGTCTTTGAAATGGGACATCTGGGTTTTACTAAGTGGG
Organism: Cephalopachus bancanus; assembly: GCA_027257055.1. NCBI lineage: Eukaryota > Metazoa > Chordata > Mammalia > Primates > Tarsiidae > Cephalopachus > Cephalopachus bancanus. The sequence goes on along the minus strand of JAPVLO010000005.1, from coordinate 1,266,992 downwards.
TAATTAAAAGTTTGAAATCTTGCCTGGAAAATGGGACAAAAGCTCAAATTACCAAGATAGGTGAGACATTCCCCACCGCCTTTATCATAGGAATGGCAGGGGTCCAGTTTCTAACAACGCAAGGCAGCGAATGTGTGGAGCGTTAAACCACCCAAGGACAAAGGGGACTTTGGAATCTGATTTCTAGGGGATATTTGTCAAAAAACATGCTATACTTCCTGCAGCTAATGAAACATCCTGTGTAACAAATCCAGCATGGAGTGGCTAATGCTCAGCCAGGTAAGTCATTATCTTAAAATGTCCTCTATTCCTTCCCGGCTCATGATCAAGAAGGGCTTTCACGGAAATGGCTGGGCACCATCTCAGAATGAAGGTCACCATCTATTAGCTTACCTGGGTGACCTCCAAAAGCTCATAAATGAACCTCAGAGGCCTCAAATTCAAGTAAGAGGCTGTCTAGCTCTGCTTTATTCCAAGAATAAATGATATTATAGGTTAGAATAATGAACACAGAGAATATGGATAAATGAACATAGACTTTCGGTGGCCATCCCAAACCAGCTTATATAGGACTTTTCATAGTTTAGATAACTTGCCTAATTTTTGGGGGGTGACATTTTTGTCTAAAGAATTCTGCATAAGGCATCTAACTAGGTTGAGGGATTACAATAATAGAGGTAGAAGAAAGCTCAGGAAAAATTGTTGCTGTATCACCATGTTTCAGGATGTGCCTCATAGTAATGACATTCTACTCAGCAGGTTATGCCATCCATTGGGACAGTTTATAACATCACCTGACAGTTAACATCAGTATCTTTAGGGGTTTGGCATCACAAACCTCCAGGAGGCCATAAAGAATCCTGGTACAAAGCTCAAAATATTTCACTCCTTCCACAATTGTATAAAATAGTAGAGGAAAGTGTAAAGTATAATATTATGGTAGAAATGCGAGTATTATGCCATGCTAAGAAAATGTTTAGTTAGTTAGTAAGTGTAAATTAGTTTAATTTGGCACCCAAAGTAAGAATTTCCTGAGGCTAAGCACTAATGCACAACATTAGTGCTTTACAATTAGAATTCAGAAATGTTTAGCATTTGTCCTAATGTAAGAAATCTTCTCCTAGGGAAAAAAAAATATTTTAGACGATCAAGTCTATTTCCATCTCATCACAGATTCAGGCAATGGTTTATTTTTTTTTTTTAACCACACACTAAAAGGGATGCATGCATGAAAGAATAAATTAGAAAACAAGATAAGAAGAGCTACCAAGTTTGATCTTGTCTGTTCTGCTGTTAGTGACATTTAGTAACTTGATGAAGGTCGCTGAGTTTCAGTTTTTCCTCGTATGGGAATAATAATGTAACTATTTTGTTACAGTAGTGCCAAGATCTTGATTACAGGTTGTTTAGTATTTAGAAAAGGCAGTCAAATGAACAGGTATATCACTAGGTTAAGGCTACAAAACCCTTCACCCATCTGCCTATCTGAGCCTCATGCCTCAGTTCCATATATAGAGAGTAGAATGGCATCACTACGAGGCACATCCTGAAACATGGTTACACAACAACAATTTTTCCTAAGTTTTCTTCTACCTCCATTATTGTAATCCCTCAACTCAGCTAGATGCCTTATGTAAGGTTCTTTAGACAAAAATGTCACAAAAATTATGCAAGTTATGTAAGCTATGAGAAGCCCTGTAGAAGCTGGTTTGGGCATCTCTCTTCTTGCTCTCAAGTCTCTCAGAATACCCACCAGCTAGGATATGTCAGCTGATCTAGCACCACCCGGAACCATCTTTGAAATGGAAGACAGGACAATAGAAAGGTGGCCTATCCATCCCTTCCAAATGCCCTCGCCACTTGTGGATATGTGAGGGAACACATCTGGAGGTTGCTGGCCCCCATACTCTCATGGAGGAGGACACAGCCATAAGCTACCACTCATCAGCAATCCCAGGGCACATTGTGTCCTCCGGTCCTGGGTCCATTACCTCACCATCGCCACCACCACCAGTGTCGTCACAAGCACTGTGTTCCATCACAGTGTCCTTCTGACTATTTTTTAGAGAGTCCAGTGGATCCCAAGGTTTCAGGTCAAGAGCAGAGACTGGTTCCCTTTGACTTAGTGGTGTCGGCTGGACCAAGATGATACTCTTTTTGTGTCCTCTTTGCAATAATTTGAATTTACCAACTCTTATGCCCACACTTGCCCTAAAAATAAGATAGGGCAGAAAGTAAGAATTTACACTTTCAAACAGTGGTATCTTGCTATCATATCTTAACTACCAGATGGGTATAAAGGATAAAACCTAGAATAAAAACTGTGGACTGTTGAAGAATTGTATCCTTTGCTTATTCTGACCTTTCCTTGAGTAAGTGAACATGTAGCTTTTGTATTTAGTTGCACAACTCTTGCATAATCTCTCAGATTCTGGATTTCTCCAAAATCCATATTACTAAAATGATCAATTTTGTAATAGAATAAAAATTATGCTACTTTTCTTTCTATTGAAGGTATCAGAAATGAGATACTTTTTTTTAAAAAAAGTAACCAAAACATAACTTCTTAAAGATGCTAAAATTTAACCTAACTAAACTCTGAATATGACATCTTGAAACATTCTAAGAAATATGATACATGGAAAAACTATGAACCTCAAAGGATATAAAAAAATTGTCTTCTAAAGCTTCATGTTAAAGTCTGGATGTCCTTTTAGAGTTTAGATTAGAAGACTTCACAGTTAAAGAATGGTATTTCCTTGTCTTTACAAGGAAAACACAAATAAACTTTTTAAGCCTTACCCCCCACCACTAAAACATGACAGATTCAACAAGTACATGAAATAATCTTAAAATGTCAAAGCATGAAATAGATTTCCAACATGGACAAACGAGCCAAATGGGGGTAGGGTCCCTGAGACCCCACGATTCTACTATGAACTTCCAAGTGAAAGATGGCTAGAATCAACCCCTCACTGAACAATATACATGCTGAAGGCTATGGGGTGTTTCATCAGTTTACTTCATAGCTTAAAAGCCCTTGAGGAAATTCAAAAGTAAGGTTAAAATAGCATTCTTTCTAATTCAAGAATGGGTGGCTTTTGGTTTTTCACTGCTTGTATTCATGAGAAATTCCCAGTGTTACTCATGGCAGTCTGCTCGTGCCGCCTGCAGATGGTGTAACCAAGAGAACTGTGATGTCTGTAAAAGATCCCTGGGGAGTTTTCTCCAGAAGACTTTGCCCAAGTCCACAGATTTTCTCTTGTACTTCTGTAAATATCAGGAAGAGGTAAACACAAAGAAAGAAAAAAGTCACCAGCATGGTAAAAGCATGATAATGAGGAAAAATAGACTAGAATTAAGAAGAGAGGGGTTTTAGCTTAAATATCAAGAGGAAAAAGAATCTACTGAGAATAAGCCCACTGGATTAGAATGCTGACGGCTTTTTTTTTTTTTTTGAGTTAGGGTCTGTTGCTCAGGCTAGAATGCTGTGGCACGCTCACGTCTCACTGCAGCCTTGACCTCCTGGCTCAGGAGATTCTCCCTCCTCAGTCCCCTGAGTAGCTGGGACTACAGGTGCATGCCATCACGCCTGACTCATGTATTTTTATTTTTATTTTTTTAATTTCCATAGAGACAAGGTCTCACTATGTTGCTCAGGCTGCTAAATTATTTTTAAAATAAATAACGACCTCAACATGACTTAAAACTTAGTATTTCTGAAAAAATGCCGACGACTTTTAAAAGGCCAAGATTATAACAGCTCCTAAGGGAGAATGAAGCTATTGATTATTTACATATTCTTAGAAGTTAGCATTTTCTAATAGCGGCCCCCAAACTTTTTGGCTTCAGGGACTAGTTTCGTGGAAGACAATTTTTCCATGGACCGGGGCAGGGTGGAGGGGAGGGGCATGGCTTGGGGATGATTTAGGCACATTACATTTATGGTGCACTTTATTTCTATTATCATTACATTGTGATATGTAATGAAATAATTATACAGCTCACCATAATGCAGAATCAGTGGGAGCCCTGAGCTTGTTTTCCTGTAACTAGAAGGTCCCATCTGGGGGTGATGGGAGACAGCTCTAGCATCACCGCCCAGCTCCATCTCCCTCAGATCATCAGGCCTTAGATGCTGATAAGGAGTGGGCAACCTAGATTCCTCGCGTGTGCAGTTCACCAAAGGGTTTGCACTCCTGTGAGAATCTAATTTTGCTGCTGATCTGACGGGAGGCGAAGTTCATGTGGTATTGTGAGCGATGGAAGCAGCTATAAATACAGATGAAATTTCGCTCTCTTACCCGCCCCTCGGCTCCTACTATGTGGCCAGTACGGGTCCGTGGCCCAGAGGGTAGAACACCCCTGTTCTAAAATACTTCCTGAAACTAAAAATAGTTCGTATTTACATAGTTCCTACTATTTGCCAGGCATTGCTCTAAACCCTTCAGATATTTTAACTGACTTTATCTGCATGACCGCCCTATGAAGTAACTATTATTATCATCTCCATTTGACAAATGAGGAAACTGAGGCACCAAGAAACAAAGTAACTTGCCCAAACCGTGACCAAGCGGTGGGAAGTATGACTACAACATGAGCATTCTTTATCTACACTTGTGGAGAGATTTGCATCACAAATACCTCGATTTAAAATACCAAGTTTATATTTCTAATGTCTCTTTCAGCAATTGTTGTACTTACAGGTGATCAAAGGAGGCAAAATTATGAAATAAGTGAAACTTGCCTACCGAGGGCCTTTCCGCAGCCTTCTCCTGAGCCCAGTCCTCCTTAGCATGCTTGTCCCACAGCCCTTGGCAACCATCACAACAACCTGCTGTCTGTTGTAAAAATGACTTTTAAAACAATTCCAGTGAAGGACAAGCGACCAAAGCTTCTTAATACATAATCCGCACGCAGTTAGTATTTACTGAATGACTATGGAATGGGAAGGCCCTGCCTCTCTGCAGAGTTCTGTATCAGACTGACTTTATGGCACTAAAAGTTCTAGGACTTGGCAGCAGATTAGGTTAAAGCCTTTACGTTGTTCCTTGCATAACTGAAATAGTAACTTAAGAGTCAATGCAAAGCTACCGTCACTTACCAATGCTCAAATTAGCTGTGAGAGAGAGGGATGGGGAGAGAGAGAGAGAGAGAGAGAGAGAGAGAGAAGAAGAAGACTGCATGGGTCATATTGCAGGAAATTAAAACAAATGTTAAGGTACCTATGATGGTTGGGAATGATAGTAATTTCCAGTCAGGGATGGGAGGAGGAAGAGAAGTCTGTTCTACTTGTGGAATTTCAACACCGCAGCATTCCATGCAGACTGAGAGCCAGCTCGGCGGGGAACATCTGCCAGTTAATCCAAATGAAGGAGAATCATTCTTCCAATGAGAAGATAGTGATGAGCGATCATCTCGGACTGGGAATAAAACTGAATTTTTACAGAGACGACATCAGGCTTATTTTAAAAATATTCCCGCAACATTTAGAAGGGCAGAGAAAGAGAAGCTGGAATGCTATTCCTCAGAATTAAAAGCATATTGGAAAAAATAGTTCCATTAAGCATGTGTCTAATTTAAAATACAGAAGTTTTATTAGGTGGAACCCTATGAAGCTGCCATTTTTGTAAATCAAAAAATGGTCAAATAGAGGCAATTTTATATGGCTCAGCCTAAAATAATATAAATGATATTAATCAATATGTGGCTGTAAATCACAATCATACCTAATAGTTCTAAGTTGTGTTTGGTTTATAAGATGATTTTTCCCATGGTCACACAGCTGGTAAATGGAAAGCTTTCTAGCTGGGGTGGTCTCCTTTCATTAGGCCATAAGTACCTTTCCGGGCACATTTATTCATTCAGCAAATAATTTGAACATTTACCACGTGTCACAGATGGTGCTGAAGGTCATTTTTTAATATGGAAGAATCACCTACTATTTCTTGCCCAACTGTCGGCCTCTAAGCAGTCAACTGGAAGCCCAGAGCATCTCCAGTGTGAGTCTGTTCAAAAGCGTAAAGAGAGAGAAAGGGTTGGTGATAAAAAAATGGCAAAGCAGTCAGGCTCGGTGGCTCAGCCTGTCATCCCGCGCCTTTGGGAGGCTGAGGTGAGTGGATGGCCTGAGCCCGCGGGTTCGAGACTCACCCGGGCAGCGAGACCTCATCTCTACAATAAATCAAAAAATCAGCCGGGCGTGGTAGCACGTGCCTGTAATTCCGGCTACTCGGAAGGCTGAGGCGGAAGGATCGCCGGAGCCCAGCAGGTCGAGGCTGCGGTGGCCGGGAGCGGCCACTGCACTCCATTCTAGGCGACAGAGTGAGACTCCGACTCAAAAAATAAAAAGAAAAAGAAATAAAAAAGAAATGGCAAAGCTAGGCACAGTGGCTCGTGCCTATAATCCCAGCACTCCGAGAGGTAGAGGCAAGAGGATTGCCTGAGCCCAGGGGTTTGAGACCAGCCTGGCAACTTGGCAAGAGCCCATCTCTACAATAAATCAAAAAATTAGCCGGGCTGGTTCCAGCTACTTGGCAGGCTAGGTGGGAGCATGGCCTCAGTCCAGCAGGTCGAGTCTGGGTGACAGAGTGAGACTCCAACTCAAAAAAAAAAAAGAAAGAAAAAGAAAGGACAAAGAAGACTTGCAGATCTCGTAACGAGTTTATCTGGCTTTTTGTTTGTTTGTTTTCAAGGAAATAAATCTCTAGAGGAGAGCATTTTAGATGCCAAGGGAAGCCAGGAAAGAGAGACAGTCTGGGCAGGAGCAGCTAGAAGAAAATCCCATGCAGTCCTGCCATAATCTCAGCATGCTCTGCCCGCATGAGGCCTTTCCACGGGAAGGTGGGACAGAAGCAAGCCAATCCTCTCTAGGGTAGTGGCCTGGTGTAGCACCTGCATCAGTGTCACCATCTCCTGGGCATCTGTTAGAAATGCAAACCCTCAGGTCACACCCCAGACTCACTGAGTCACAACCCCTGAGTTTTAACAAGCCTTTCTGGCAACTGGAGCGCAATACAGTTTGAGGAACACTGTTCTAGGGGAGATGAGAGGCCAGGCCTGGATTAAGAAAGTCCCCAAGGTATGCGGGAACCCCTTTAAAGGGCAACCAAAAATCAAGGCAGTCCAGAAAGGCAAATCCTGTGGGGTTTCACATTTTCATAGGAAAACACGAAGGTGTCTCTCAGGAGGCACTGAGTCAAGTGAAAAATTAAACCGCAAATGATAGCTATAACTAACACGTATCAAGGAATTATAATATTCTAGATTATTGGTTAAGTACCTTACATAGGTTTACTTCATTTACTGTGAAAATAAACCTTGCAAAGCGGCTATTTAACAAATAAAGAAATGGGTAAGAGTGAAATGACACATAGGTTAAATAGCTTCCCAATTTCCTTGCAGTTATCAAGTCGTGGGACCTAATTTGAAATTAGCAGTTTGATTCCACTCAGCTGTCAGCTGCATGGCTCAGGACATTCTACCGCATCGTATCTTCGTTCCCAGCGTGAAGACATGCCCATTCTCCATACGTTTTTCCATCAAAGTTCCTAGCTCCCACAACAAAGTGAGAGAGAAAAGGGATATATACTCTACTGAGTTTCCACCCGAGCCAGACATTGCAGCGAAGGGAAAAGTTTTCAGAGAACAAAGGACATAGCGCCACCTAGTGGATCAATGTCCCTATTTATTTCCAATAGCTTTTTCGTGGTGCAAAAAAAAAAAAAAAAAAAAGCACAGACCTGTAGTGAAAACGGAATCCACTACTGACAAATCACTGCAAAGCTAGCAACGCCAGCTCAAGCAGAGACTTGGTTAGAAGCGAGCTCGGCTGTACTCCGCTTTGGTCAAGACCCGATCTTGTGAGCTGTGCGTGCAACAGCCCATTTCAGAGGCTCACAAGAAAGGACACACCCAGCTAGCAACTCTGGTATCCCCCCGGTCTGCACGCGGCTGCCCACATTTGTAGGCACAGAGGATGCGATCTGACTTCTCTGGGTCCTGCTGGTAGGAGCAGCAACGAAGGACGATTCTTGCAGATAGGACATGTGAATTCTGCTCAGCTACAACAAACACTGTTAGGCTTCATTGACTAAGACACACCTTATACTCTCTCCACATCCTTTTAAGGAAAGGCGTACAAGACGACAGGTGAGAAAAATGGAGCATAGGATCGCAAATCAATGTGCTTTAGATTGTTTAGAGACAGATAAACAGATGACAAACTTTTTTTTCAACTAGACTTAATCTGACTCTAGATCTTGATCCATGAAGAAATGAAGTCACTGCCCCAGGTGTACGCTCCAGAGGTCCTTCAGGGTGGACCAAGGAAAATGTCAACTTCCTGTGATTCTTTGATCTGCCCCAAGCAGATAAAACTTCAATCAATCTGCCTTCCAAGCTACCTAGGGCAGCAACTTTTTGCTACCTAGGGCAGCAACTTTTTCCAACATGTGGGAAATACAAGGAGGACTCCCCCAAAACTGGAATGTATTTAATTTTTAAAAGTGTACTTTCTCTTACTTGTTTAAGCTTCGGTCACCTTCAAAGTACTCTCCATTTGATGCAAAACAACTGCCGAGATGCTTTTTCCACTGCTCAAAAGTTTTTGAACTTGTCAATTTTTATACCTTTTAGTGTTTCTACTGTTTTTTGTTTTTGTTTTGTTTTGTTTTCCACCTCTTCCATACCAGCAAAAAGTTTTGAGATTTTTTTCATATGGAAAAAAAAAGTAGCTTGGGTGAGATTGAGTGAATGGGGGGGGCATGCTGTTTATGGTCAAAACTGCTGAACACTCAATGCAGTGTGGGAAGGTGCTCTCGTAAATCACCCATCATCAAATGGTCAAATGTATTGAAAGAATCTCCAAAAAATTCACTGAAGCTAAACAGTCTCTGACAACAGCATTGGCAGGTCCACTGATACCGATGGCTTGCTAGAACACTTACCTAGTAGGGGAAGTCTGTTCTATATGGGGCCTGCCCGCCAAAAAAAGTTCTGTTTTTGGGGAGGGGGTCTCCCTCGTATTTGCTATCTGGCAGTGGGGTTCTATGTTCACACAAGTTCAGGAGACACCAGGGTGAACAAAACAAAGTATGTTTACTGAAGTCCAGAACTTCAGATGCTATTTAGATGATAGATCTCCCAGAAAAGAATCTGGTTTGCTCCATTCCCTAGGGTATTTGGTCAAGGACCTTTTCTTTCTTTTTTGTGGTTGAGCTGGTGTTCAGTGAGACATGTGATGGGAAAACCGGGCCTGGAGTGGACAGCGTGCCTGTCACCAACACTGCTCTCCTAGCGCTTACCTTAAAACGATGCACCCAAAGGAGCTATCTGGGCCAGAGTGCTTACTTCAGTACCAGCATTCAAGATGTTCAAGTCTTCCAAAATAAAGTATCTTTGAGAAAAGTGAAATATTCATTGTAATTTTCTGATATAATTACAAGCAGTGACTCCTCACCGGCTAGCTCCAGCAGTCCAGGGAAATGAAATCGCTTTCAGACCTTTCTCCTCAACACATGACTCTATATCTGCTCTCTGCATAGTTCGGGGGGCTTCCTCTCCTCCCTAGTGTCTGATTCTTCCCTTCAGCAATGAAGGCTGCATTCTGTGACCTGGCCAACAACACAGGCTCTGGGAATTCAAGGAGACACAAGACACTGTCTCTGCTCCCAAGGAACTTCGATCCTTATCTCTGGGATTGCTCTTATCTGCTCAGCCCGCCTGGCTTTATTCTCTGGCTCTGACGACTGAGAATCATTACTGGGGTTCTCCTGCCCCCTGCAGCAGCGCTCAGGGACCCTGCAATTGGTTCTGCTCTGGATTTTCTTGTGGCTTCTCAGCATACCCGCAGCTGCCACTTCAGCCCTGGCTGTGTCACTGAGCAATGCTGGGGTTGCCGCTGGGGACACACGTGGTGATTTTTGCTTGTATTTTCCACGACACACCCGGTCACCTGCACACTGTCAGTTCTGGAAAGCCAAGACACAAAGGAGCGGTCACCCAGCCCTCCCAGTTCCACACGGAGACTCTGAACAGTGTCAGAGAGCATGCCCAACTGCAGTGCCCCTCACAGCCCTTCCACACCCAGCTCGGGCGGCCACCAGCTGCCATGGCAGCCCTACTCTGGAAACCCTTTCTTTTTTTTTTTTTTTTTTTTGAGTTGGAGTCTCACTCTGTCGCCTAGACTGGAGTGCAGTGGCCACTCCCGGCCACCGCAGCCTTGACCTGCTGGGCTCCGGCGATCCTTCCGCCTCAGCCTTCCAAGTAGCTGGAACTACAGGCATGCGCTACCACGCCTGGCTCATTTTTTATTTATTGTGGATATGAGGTCTCGCCAAGTTGCCCAAGCGGGTCTCGAGCCCGTGGTCTCAGACAATCCACTCACCTCGGCCTCCCAAAGCGCTGAGATTACAGGCTGAGCCACCAAGCCCAGCCCTTGGAAACCCTTTCAATGAGTTTCTATGTATTCATGCAGCTCTCCCTGCCCCCATGCAGACAGGATTATTTTTTATCACTCCAAGTTGACAAAAATAGGCCTCTTTCAAAATGGCACCCGGGAAAGAAGGAAGAAAATTCTGTTCTTCCTTTTTGGCCCTCAGAACTGCAAGGTCCGCTTTTCCCTGGACTCAGAGGCCAGATATTTAATGCAATTGTGGGCTTGCCTGGGAACAGAACTACCATCTATAAGTCGACTTCTAGGAGAAATGGGCAATGCCTGGAGCACAGATTCAGGCACCAGGGAGAGCAAGCCTATTCAGTGATTGAAGGGGTGAGTCCAAGGGCACCCTACCTTCTGAGTTATGAACTTGAGAAATGAAAGCTTATGCGTTGGGGACTTCTTTTTGTTAGGCGTGAACTGAATGATCCTCTAAACCCATTGAAAATAAAAGAGCAAAATCTGTCTTTCAGGTTTGCTTTCAGTAAACCATGACTTAGAAGGTGAAACGGTGGGGGGAAGACAGCAACTACAATCCCCTGGCAATACATGGCAGGGAGCCTCTGCCAAAGGGCGCAGAAGTTGACCTCTGCCTCCCAGATGACTACTGGCTTCCACCTTGCTCCCTAGAAAGCTTGGCCCTTCCTCTGTAAATCAGGATAAGAAGCACGAGCAGCTTAGCACCTTGCTTTGAAGGATGAGGACTCCTGCCTTGGATCACCTGGAAAGCTCCAGTCTAAATTCCAAGGGAAAATTTGATACTGAAACCTGTTTTTTCTTCTCCTAATGCAGTATTTATTATGAGGATCGAGTTAAAACACACTTAAATGAGTAGAAGGAACTCACCATTCTTAGGAATAAACAGCAACTCTAACATGGCCTTCCAAGCCCCACCTGACCATGCATTTCCTCCTGGTCTCCCAAGCTCATGCTATACCACTCTCCATGCCTGCTGCTCTAGCCCTCTGTCAGATCCTTCCAGGTGCCCTGCTGATTCCTGCCTCAAGGCCTGTGCACAGGTGTTCCCTGGGCCAGGATTAACGCCCACTCACCCATTCATGCACAGCTCAAATGCCACTTCCTCAAGGTTTGCTCTCTTCCCTTTGACCTGCATGTACGTGGAGCCTTAGCCCACATACCTGTCATGTGTTTTCATAGTCCCTTTCGCCTCCCCATACTTTTCATAATGGAAAGTAAATAATATATTGAATAATTGGCTGATTCATGCCTCTCTCCTCCCATTCCACTAGCAGAAAGACCTGTATGGAGAGGAAGCCACTTATTATTTGTACAATGAAGGAAAGAAGGAACATCAGAGTTTAAAAAACACACTTTAAAGAAACCTTCCTGAGGTCACAGCTTCTGCAGAGAGGTGATACTACACAGAGCCAAGAACACAAACGCTTGAGTCAGACTGCCGGGGTTCTCGTCTGAACTCTGCTGCTTATTAACTGCGTGATGGTGGGGAATTTGCATAAACTCTAGATTGCTTTTTTCTCAGAGTAGACTATTTGCACTGTGTAACCCCCAAGGCCTGTTATTTTTGTTTTGCTTTGTTTGATGGAGCTTTCCCCTAGGTAGTAGGGCATGGTCGGCTTCGACTAATGATACCCCTTCCTGGGCCCAGGAGAACTCTCAGTCCATGGTTTGGGAGTGTAAGATTTCATTTTATTTTATTCAGATAAGGGTGGGTAAACACTGTCCATTCAATGACCACTCAGTGCTTTGTATGAAGCTGATGTCTATGGATTGTGGCCATTTACATGTTTTGACATATAATCTCTATTTTCATTGCCAAAACAATGCCCATGAAATGATCATATAGGATGGAGATTGTGGATATTATTGCCAAAAAGCAAAAAAAAAAAGTTGTCAGAGTGGTCTCATCTTTCTTTGCTTTCCCGGATGTTCCTTTTTCAGGCCAAATGGAGAAACTCAGATCACATAAGTCATCATTCTCAATACACAGGGCTCATGTGGTATGATATATGTGTACACAAACATATGTGCACACACATATATACACACATATATACACACATATGTACAAGGGGGACCCAAAGAAAACCAGAATTATCTTTTGGAGGGCAAGCCACTTGTAGTACAGGCTTTCTCCACTACGTAAGTGTTCTAGAAACCCATCTGCACCAGTTTACCAGTTAGCATTGTTTGTTGTCAAAGGCTGCGTTTAGCTTCAATGAATATTTTTTAGCAAGTCTTTCAACACGTTTGCCCATTTCATGATGGGTGATTTACGAGCGTACTTGCCCACATCCTGCTGAGTGTTCAGCAGTTTTTGACCATAAACAGCATGAACCCTATGTCTGACCCTCCCTATTCGCTATATTTATAGTAACCCTGAATGACTTTTTTTGTTGTTTTTCTTACTTTTTTTTGTATGTTTGTTTTCCCGGACGAAAAAAGACTTCAAAGCAAAACATTTTGCCGATGTGGAAGAGGCAAAACAAAAAACAGCAGAAGCACCAAACTGTTCAAAAACTCTTTTGAGCAGTGGGAAAAAGTGTCTCGATAGGTGTAGGCATCAAACAAAGAGTATTTTGAAGGTGACCGAAGTTTAAACATATAAGGATAAATACACATTTTTTTCATAAATAAATTCTGGCTTTTTTTGCCCCTCATCGAACATATACACAAGTAATATCACCTAATTTTTCCCTGACAACTTAATTTATGAGAAAGCATCCTTAATCTGTCGAAAGAGTCACTCAGCATAACTATAATCAGCAGGATCAAATTCTGATATTGCAATCACTCAAACGTTGGATTTCTTTCTAAATTCTAGTACTAAAGTGTCTTCATGACCAGTCACACTTATCCAAAATACATCGAATGTCATGAAAGAAGACAGAGTGAGTGGAGCTCCACGTTGTAATCTTTCCTGAGTCGTTGTTTCCTGCACTGTGTGATGCAGGAGGTCAGTTCAGCAACGCTGAGTGTCGTCCTCACCACCTATCACCGGCATTTCCTATACTTATAAAACAGATCAAACAGAAGGGTGGGAACAAAGACTGGACATAAATGTGCTCATCAGAATGTGCTTAAGTCTGAGTTTGACACACGAGTCTCCTCCAGTGAATGATTCTACCTGATTCTGCTGCAAAATAGCATTTGCTCTTATTTGTTTCTACTAATCTACCATTGATTTTAAATGATTTTGCTTACATTTCACCCACAAGCTCATGAGATAATTTACTACCTGAGATCTGCAAAGTGACTCCATTTCCTATTATTATAACCATGTCATTCTTCCGAAGCTTCACTCTGGAATATTATGACAAAATAGCAAGAACATAATTTTAACACACATAAAAGTTATTACCATGCAGCTGTGCAAGTATTTCTTTCCCGTCCTGAGGTCCACAATCAATTCTGTTTGTGCATCCTACACACCTCCTGATTTTTTCTTCCTCCTTTTCCTGAAATCTATTGAGGAGGTAGTTAAAGACCTTAAAAAACAGCTTTTTGCCCAATATCTGCCCCAGTCTTTCTGCAAAAACTTGAACAAAATAATTAAGAAGCTGTATGAGCAGCCATTTGCCACAAACCAGATTGAAGGATTTGAAATATGTACAAATATTTTTAAATAATCCCCCAAAGGGGGAATTTGCACTAATAAGTAAAGGCTGCAGCAGCTCTTGTGGCCAAATCTGCATCCTGGGAGTACATATGAGTAAATATAAACAGGTTCCAACATTTTTCATCTTCCCTAAGGTATCTAAAGAAATACTCTGATTTTAACTGCTACAAATCTGGGGCAGAGCCTTTTCTAATAAGATTCCATAATCTTCACAGCACAATGCTCTCTGTGTTAGAGCAATCCCACGACTCATAATTCCCCAGCAGTTAGTGTGCCAGGGTGAACTTCTGAGTCTCAGATAACATTAAGGCTGTGGTTTATGCCCTGATTGATAACATAGTCAACGGAGGCAACCTGTCCCAGAGAAAGGATCCAGAAAGCTTTGCATAGTGTTTACGATACAGATAACCTCCTGGCTGACATCTGTGGAGGAAAACCTTTGATGGATGAAAAAGGCTATAAGATCCTGTGCACCGAGATAGCTCTGGTGAATTTCTCGTATATCACTCTTAGACAATTATAGCCCTTTATTCCTTCTATTTGGTTGCAAACGCTTAACTGATTTTTACAGCAATATGTTTTGCAGAGAGTATTTGATAAATATAATGAAATCATTTTATGCTAGATCCCAGGGGACAGGCCAGGGAAATGCTGTTAAAAGACAATATTTCTTTGTTACTCATCATATTAGGCCCTGTACTGTTACTGGAGCCCGAGTCTCACTGGAATGTGTAAAAGCCTTCCAGACTAATAAATTCTCTAATTCCTTGCTACTCAAAGTGTGGCCTGTGGCCCGGTAACATCAGCACCACCAGAGAGCTTGCTAGAAATGCAGAATATGAGGCCTCACCCACCCCAGACCTACTGAAGCAGAATTTGGAAAGTAACAAAACCCCTGGATGTTTCTCAACACGTTGAAAGCATTCCTCTATTCCATCTTAGGGCATGTGGCCGCCACAGGCTGATGTCATCAACCGACAGAAGGGGAGGGGATGAGGTCACCAAGCAACTCGGTTCTTCCACGTTCTTTTCTCTAACATCCTTTCCATGGCTTGCGTGGCATTGACTATCAGTCTTCAATGAGAACTGACATGGCTCCACTGGGACGAGAGGTATTTGTGATCAAGTAAACACACAGGGCTGTCATGCCTTGGAGAAAGGAAGAAAGGATAAAAAAAGGTATCTGCAGAGAATCTGGTAGAAGAATGTCCAGGTGTGTGGTGAAAATTTTGAAACTGACACAGAGCACCTTCCTGGGTGTCGTGTGTGCAGAGCGGAGCTTGAATACCCTGAGGTGTCCCAGCTCCTTGGGAGTACTTCACCCACATACACGGCTTTAATCTATCGTGGTTCAGTCCTTCCTCAGAGGCTCCACTAGTCTCTTAGAGAATATCCCAACTAAAGGAATTAATTTTCACATGCAAAAGACTACTGTGACATATTTAAAGCAAAGCCAAATGAAAAACAGGAAATACAAATTTTATCTGGACTTCGACTTTCTGATGCTCCTGCAAGGTCTGTAGTTGTCGAAAATGTGACATCAATTACCAGGTGTATCCTCTTCAGAGATTAATCATGGCTTTGAGACCCTCTTAACCAACTGAGATGAACATTAAATTTTTGAGCTACCGAAGGAACTTCCCTCGACACATTTAAAAGACCAGTATACAGTGTAAAGAGCACGCTGCTCAGTCACCTCGCCCCCTGAAAGCCAAGGATCCCCTTATGCCAAATGCCAGAGCTGAAGCTGACTGGTACCATGCTGGAAAAGTCTCCCCAGAAGAGACTACCCTTTGCCGAGGAGGGAGTCTTTAACCTCCAAGTGACAGGTTTCTAGAACAGAAATTACTGAATTGTTCTGTCGTTGGCTAAAGGGAATATTCAATGTTACTGTTTCCTTGCAATAGCAAGAAAGCTCAGAACTTATCAGCTTTCATGTTTTGTAGGAAATGAAAAATAATAGAACTGGATTATTTTATTTTTGAAGTCCTCGGGTCAATCAAGAACAGCTCTGGGGTCCTATCACTGTTTTGCATTCCGTCAGGCCTGCTGGCAGCTGAGCTGGATACAGCACAGTGCTTCTGAAAATGGATAGAAATGTCTGACATGAACGATAGGGCCCAAATCTTTTCAAAGCTATTATATTAACATACAAAAGATACTTCAGCCAAACTAGGTCATAAGACCATATGCAAGGGCCCCAAAGGAAATACTTACTGCTGTTTCTGTCTTTTCCTCTAGCATTGTTGCACTTGAAATTGGCATGACATCTCTGATATATCTATATGGTATCCGCACTTTACACAACACTGCCACATACACGATTTTATTTAATACTCAGAACATCCCTGTGAGAAATGTACAAACATCCCTGGGGTTATAGATAAAGAAACTCAGTTCCCAGAACTCTGTCCAATTTCTCATGGGTAACAATGAAAGAGACACTATGTTTCCTTGATAAAAGGAGGTCAGTGCAATAATTAATGGGATACTTGATTTTATCTGTCAAGTTGACTGGATCATGGGATGCCCAGTTGTCTACTTCAACATGATTTCTGGATGCGCCTGTGAGGGTGTTTTCAGAAGAGTTTAAGATCTGAATCAGTAGATTCAGCAAAGTGGATTGCCCTGTCCCCAGTGTGGGCAGGCATTGTCTAATTCATTAAGGACTGAACAGAATCAAAAGGCTGAGGAAAGTTGAATTCACTCTCTGACTATCTGATCTGAGACATCAGTCAATCTGTTCCTGCCCTCGGCTCTCCTAGGTTTCAGGCCATCAGACTAGGACTGGAATCTATACCATCTTCTCCCTGGTTCTCAAGCCTTTAAACGATACCGCCAGCTGAACTGGATCTCCAGTTTGCAGATAGGGACCTCACAGCCTCCATGAATGAGTAGACCAAAACATTATAATCAATGTATTTCTAGATGTATTTGATTGTTTCTAGTCCCTGGAGAACCTTGACTAATACAATTAAGACACAGATATATCAACAGTCTCTTCCTAATCCCACAAGAAAAAATTCAAAAATCTGTAGACAAATGTAGAGAAGTGAATTGTAAATAAGGAGGAATTTGAGACTTCACACAGGACTCACTGCCAAACTCAGCTATGTTTTTTTTAAGAGATGGAGTCTTACTATGTTGCCCAGGTTTTCCCTGATCTTAAAATGAACTCCTCTCTCTACACATTGCAATCCTATTCATCTCTCAGAATCAGTGTAGGGCCTTCCTCCTTCTTGAAATCTTTCTTGCACATCTCAGTAACAAGTGAATGCTCTTCCTTTTTTTTCTTTTCAACTTGAACAGCAAGAATATTGACTGGACATCAGCCATCACATAATGCCTCATGTGATAATTAGTCACGTCCACAACTTGCCTGCCTACTTTGAGTGTAGGCTCTGAACAGCAAGGGCTGTATATCATGGGTGAGACAACATAGAAATCACGAACTTTAAAGTCAGTCATATCCAGGTTCAATTCCTAATGTCTCCTCTTCATAAGCATGGGACCTTTCTTGTTCTTCTCTGAAACTGCTTAATATCATAATGTCTGCAATTTTCATTTGAGTGCCTCAGGTTATCAGCACGATAATAGGTTAAGTGCCAAATATTTTATGTTTTAATTCTAGGCATGAGCAGCTAACATGCAGTCAAGAATACACAGTCTAAGGATTGTCACTTCTCATTCCAGCCAAAAGGACCACACTCCGAGTATTTTATTTTCTCCTATCAATATCCTCATCCATAACAGACTTTTTGCTAGTTTGCATGCTAGATGTCAAGACCATTTTTTCCCCTTGATGAAACCAGAATTCTGTCAATTTGCATGATAGATGTAGAAGTTGGCTCTCATTAATGAAATTAGAGGCACTTAAGACTTGAAGATTGATCAAAATAGCTTAGAGTCCTGCATAACACTGCATGAAGAAAGGATAAGAATTCATTAAGGCTGTGCCTTACATCTCTCAAGGACTGTTTGAGGCTTGATTCCTAACTGACCTGCTGTCCAGACATTTTTAAAGAGATTTCTGACAGTATGATACTGGCAAGAGGATCCAGAACCCTGCTTTAGCCATATGGGATCCATTCATACAGGACATGGTCAGAGCTCCGAGAAGCTAGGACTTTATTGATCACTTGTCCTTTCTTGAGATGTTTTATTCTCTTCATTTCAGGGTCACACTCATTCAAGACTACCTTTTTTGTCTCACTGGCCACTCCCTCTCCCTCATCTTGGCTGCCTCTGCCTCTTCTCCCTGACCGTCACATGTTGGAGCGGCCAGGACTCAGTCCTCACAGCACGCCTCTGTCTGCACTCACTCCCTAGGTAATCTCAACCCATGTCTTTAAACATGTCTGATGTACTGATGGTCCTTCCTCATTTCTTCTTCGGCCTTGGCATCCTCTCTTGAATGTTTAATAAGTGTCTCGAACTCAGCATGCTTGTTAACCAAACTCCTCCTCATCTTTCCTATCCGTATGTCAGTACGCAGCAACTCTATCCTCCCAGTTACACAGCCCAGAAGACCTTGGAGTTATCCTTGACATTTCTCGTTCTCTCATACGGCATATCCAATCCATCAGCAAATCCTGTTGGCTTTTACTTCAGAATCCTGCTTCTCTTCGTCTTGATCGCTATCACCCTATCATCAACTCTAACCCAGGTTACTGTAAAGCCTTCCAATTAGCCTCAACAGAATCAGTTCTCCACACAGGAGGCAAGATAGTACTGCTAAAAGCTAAATCTGACCTTGTCATACCTCAGTTCAAAGAGCCAAAGTTCTCTCGGTGACCTATGAGGCCCTATCATCTGACCCTCTCAGCCCTCTCCTGGTATCTCCAACCTCAGCTCTCCTTATCTGCCCACCCAATTGCAGTGACCCTCTTGCTGTTCTTCTGACAGGCCAAGCACACTCTCCCCTCAGTAGCTTTGCACTGGCTCTCCTCCCTCTGTGAAAACATCTTCTCCCAGAATTCCTCAATGGCTTTCTTCCTTACCTTGTCAAAGAAGCAAGTCTCATACATCACACGATCAGGGAGGCCTTCCATAATTATCCTACCTAAAACATCACCCCTCAGCATTTCTCATACCCGTTTCTGTTACTCCAGGGCTTTTATCATTATCTGACATACACTAGATACACTTACTCACATCTCGTTTCTGTCTCTCCCCATTAGAATATGAACCCTTGGAGTGTCCCGCCTGTGTACGCAGAGGTCAGAATATGCCTGGGACATAGGCGGTGACAAATAGAAATATTTATCGAATGAACTTGTAGCAACTGCTTTATAACTTTCATTGTTTCCTAATCATTGTCACCATTGTCCCCGAAAACCCCACCCCAAGTTCTTCCCCAGGAAAAGTACGTACCTCGGTGTTGATGGTTTACATGTTGTGAGTGCATGGTGGTAAACATAAATTTCTGCTTCCTTCTCAGAATCCATAGATGTATAACTCCAGGATTTAGACAGGGTTAGCCAAGAGTAAATTCTCTAACAATAAAATATCTACTTCTACTCACTTAGCAGTTATTGAAGATGATAGTACGCATGATGATTTTTAAGAGAAATCAATTGCATCACTGTACACTGAGTAGCACATGGAAAAGATGGTTTTCTCTTCTCTTAGGTAATCGATAATAGTTTCTTTTTTCTAAAAATGGTGAAGCTAAAACTTGTGCCCCTAAAATTTAAGTATTCAATGCAATATCTAATATTATATTATTCTTAACAGAAAATAAAGTACCTATAAGAAATAGTATCTTCTTTGTTCTAGCATTTTACTGGGTCAGAATCCTTTTCTGGTCATGTCATGTCATGTCATCTTCCACATTTGTTTCATTTTTCTAAAGTCCTATTAGTAAATTCTTCATCATCTGAAATAACCATAAACGATTAAGCACATAATAATTGTAAATTAAAAATCTACATATGAGATTAGCTCAATTACTCATTTTGTGAATAATTCAAGTCGCCAAGGAAACTTGCATTCCATTGCTGTGTTATTTATTCTGGAACTGTAAATACAGCAATGTGGGCTTCACCAATTTGGAGTCTGAAGAAATTTAGACAAGGTGAAATCTGGATATTATCTTAGATTTGGATATTCTTCTTAGTATATCAGATAGATTAATTTCGTAACCAAGCACAAGTGAGAAAAGATATTTAAGGATAAACTATTTTGCAGAGCCCTTGGAAATATTAGCAGCAACTTTTGTCTTTTAATTTAAAGTTTAAAAAGTATGTAAATATTCATTCAGTTGCTTTAGTATCATTTACTCAAGAAGTCAACCTAATAGCAAGGTCTTTTCAACTCTGAATCAGTTGTTTCTAAACTTTGATTTTATTATTTTCAACTAGAAATAGTTCCTCTAGGCACCAACTCTATAAATGACACTGATTTATAACTACTGTTTTAACAGTTTAGAAATCATAAACTGTATTAGCATTGTCTTAACAAACTACCGCTTGTGACTTATAAACAAGTTATTTATTTCTCACAGTTCTAAAGACTGAAAATTCCAAGATCAAGTCATCAGCAAATTTGGTGTCTGATGAAAGACAACTTTATGATTTATAGATTGTGCCTTCTAGTTGTGTCCTCACACAATGGAAGGAGAGAAGCCGCTCTCTGGGCCCTTTATAATAGCTCCAATCTCATTCCCAAAGGCTCCATCTCCTAATACCATCAACTTGAGTGTTAGGTTTTCAACATATGAATTTCGAGGGGACACAAACATTCAGGCCATAGCAACAAGTAAGGTAAATTCCATATTCAATATGTTTATTGGCCGGGTGTGGTGGCTCATGCCTGTAACCCAGCACTTTCAGAGGCCAAGGTGGGAGGATTGCTTGCTCCCAGGAGTTTGAGACCAGACCAGTCTATGCATTACAAAAGATAAAAAGAATTAGATGGGCATAGAGGTATACACCTATACCTCCCAGCTACTCAGGAGGCTGGAATGGGAGGATTGCTTAGGAGTTCGAGACTGTGGTCAGCCATGATTGTGCCATTGAACTCCAGCCTGGGAGACAGAGTGAAATCCTAATTTAAAAAAAAGTTTATTATACTAGAATTGTTTTTCCCTATCTAGTTTGAGGAGTTATAAAACATTATATATGTCATAATATTATATAATATAATGTATTAAGACATACGAATGCAATATATGCACATAAAACATTTTAAAGAGCACTAATATTTTTGAATAAAACAATTTAGGTGCAGCTTACCTGTAATTAAATTTTGTTTCTAACTTGAAATAAGGGTATTTTAGTGAATTCACTTTGTTGTCTTGAGACATCAAACTGCTCAATTAAAGACTTGCAAAAATAATTACATTCTAAACACACATATATATTGTGTGCTCTAAATTTCACTGCAAGAATCACTAGCATCACATATAATGTCGACAGTGTTAGTAAAGCTAAATTAACAAAAACAGACTTTCCAAACTGATAACTAGCTTGGAAGACATTGCTTTAACCTTCCGGTGTTGAAAAAATCACAAACGATTTATCCTTATTGACATTGAATATTTATTAATTCGTCACTTATTAACTCATTTGTTGTTTTCATTCCTTGAAATACCTCAAGGAGTCATCAGACCCACAAATCAAAAAATTTAGTCACAAATCATGTTAATTAAAACTATCTCAGCAGACACAATGTGGGAGTGTGGAAAAAATGATATTTGGTACCTGATGGTCAACAAACTAGCAGTTTGCTTTTCCAGAAGGGAAGGGAATTTCAGTGACAGGGGTCCTCTGAAACCTTCTGTGTCTGCTTCCCTGATATTCAAACATGGCCTTGTTCCTTCTCCAGGAGCCTCAAGGCTTGAAAGTCATCCAAGAGCCAGGGACCAATCTAAAGTAGATTGGCTCGTACCCAAATTTAATGAAACTTCCTTAGAGGAAACTGACTTCCCTCATTATCCTTTATGTAGATAATATGTGGAATTAATTCTCCTTCACTAAGTTATCATTACATCGAGCACACAAACACAGATATAATGTTATTAAAAGTAATGGAATAAGTTCATCCACTGTTAACTTTAATGGTTTATATCCTCTCCAGTGTCCCAGAGAAATGCCTCTGTCTCACAGCTTTAGCAGATTAAAGGTCAGGGCTAAGGTTACCAGATTTCATGCTCACTAGAGAAGGATCTCACTCTCAGACCTTACTCCATTAGAGCTCTGAATGAGGCTGAGAGGAGCACACATAACTGTTCTAGAAGACTTGTTTCCAATTGTGATAGTGACTGACAGATATTAATTCCACACACTTATTTTGCAATGTTCTTGAAAAATATGATATTATTTTTGTAGTGAGATTATTAAAGACTACACCTGAAATATTTGACTTTAACATTTGTCATGGATTTTTTTTCTTTCTGGGTCTTGAAATTAGTATTTCTTTTTAAATATTCAACAATCATACTTACATACTTATTAATATTCAAAGTGAGTAAAGCCTGAACAGGTAACACCTTTAAATTTTAAGCACCAATCTTGTTGTTCATTTTGCTGAAGTAAAACCTAATCAACCTTTCTCTGCTGCAAAAAAAGCTTTCACTAAGCATCTCTCGGCTGTATAAAAAAGAGAATTACAGAACTATAAATGCAATGTAAAAGACACACACATACACACCTATATTCATACACAAACATACTCTAATGAATATGTAATATACAGTGCGCATTATATACATATATCTCTAAAATATATGAATAGAAAATATCAGAGAAGCATAGACTTATCCCTATTTTAATTTCATCATTCAACAAACATATATCAAACTCCTACTAGGTATTAGATATTCTATTAGTACTGAGAATATAAAGACAAACAATAAAGGTCTTGTGCCCTTAAAAGATAATCGAGGAGGAAAGGCAGAATTGCAAACTTAAGAAATATCAAAAACTATAATTACATAAGGACTGTTCAACATATAAAATGTTGGCATTAAAAAATGCAATCAGAAGAAAAATAAGACTTTCAGCCAAGATATAGTAGAAGGGACCAAATTTATTCTCCTGTTAAAAACAACTAAAATTTCAAACAAAATATGTAAAACCATGCTCGTCAACACATTGGAAATGAGGAGATGTGATCTTTAAGAAACATGAAACAAACTAGAAGAGCCATACCTATGATTGCCCCAGCTTAATTCCTAGAAAAATTTTTCAGGTTGTGATGCAGTGAAGGAGAATCTAGGCAAGCCCAGTGAGCTCCCTGAACTGAGAGGACAGAGCTGGATCCCAGAGAAGTCAGGGTTTCTGGTGTTTGCCGAATACTGAAGAGAAGAGAGGTTTACAGGAGGAGAGCTCCACAGAACTGCAGATGGTCCCCATCGAGTATTCAGTTAGCTACCAAAGGGTACATGTGGTTAAGAAAACTATTCAAGGCCAGGGAAGGAAGCCCTCAGAAGGATTGGAGATAATAGTACCCAGAGGTCACACATGGCCAGGAATTTTGCCCATCTCCAATGATCAAGATAGAAAACCTCATCATTCATTGGCATCAGTTAATAATTAAAAATATTGCCTCGCCGGGCTCGGTGGCTCAGCCTGTAATCCCACGCCTTTGGGATGCTGAGGTGAGTGGATTGCCTGAGCCCGTGGGTTCGAGACCTGCCTGGGCAGCGGGACCTCATCTCCACAATAAATCAAAAAATCAGCCGGGCGTGGTAGCGCATGCCTGTAATTCCGGCTACTTGGAAGGCTGGGGCGGAAGGATCGCCGGAGCCCAGCAGGTTGAGGCTGCAATGACCAGGAGCGGCCACTGCACTCCAGTCTAGGTGACAGAGTGAGACTCCAGCTCAAAAAAAAAAAAAATATTGCCTCAAGAGTGGGGACAAATAAATGCTGCTCTAGTTTTATTTAAAAAGTTTGAAAACAAGAACTTAAAGGAATAAATTCTTTCTAAGTAATTTAATCACATTCAAGTACAAAGCTCAAGAATATTTTTAGAATCCAACAATATCGAGCAATCAACAGGGCAAAATTCACAATGCCTGGCATCTGAAAAAATTATCAAGTATGCATAGAAGAAGTAAAATATAACCTACAATGAGCGGGAGAAAAGCCAACCAATCAAAACTAACTCAGATATGACACAGGTGGCATTAAAACAGTTATTATAACTGGATTCAATATATTCAAAAGGTGGAGAAAAAATTGAACATTTTAAA
The DNA here is from genome assembly GCA_027257055.1 of Cephalopachus bancanus. Taxonomy (NCBI): domain Eukaryota; kingdom Metazoa; phylum Chordata; class Mammalia; order Primates; family Tarsiidae; genus Cephalopachus; species Cephalopachus bancanus. The sequence continues at coordinate 1,242,764 of JAPVLO010000005.1, read as the reverse complement.
TAAAAGATATAAAAAGGATCCCATTTGAATTTTTAGAAGTGGAAATTACAATGTTTGCTTTTTAAAATACACAGGCAGAGAATAATAGCAGATGACATTTCAGAAGAAAAGATTAGTGAACATAAAGACATACTAATAAAAACTATAACAATGAAACCCACAAAGAAAAATACTGACAAAAAATGAACAGAGCATCAGTGAAATGGAAGATAAGTTTAATTGACCAAATATATGAGCAATTGGAGTCTGTGAAGACAAGGCACCAAAAAAATGAAAAAATAGTGATTGAAAATTTTCCACATTTGATGAAAACTATAAACCCAATCATACACAAAGCTTAACAAAGTCCAAGTACAAATACACACACACACACACACACACACACACACACACACACACAACTTAACCATGACACATAATAAGCTAATTTCATAAAGCTAGTGATGAAAAGAAAGTCTTAGAAGAACTGGAGAAAAAAGATAAATTATGTACAGAAGCGTGAATGTATGGCTAGCAACAGATTTCTTGTTGGATATAAGGAAAGTAAGAAGACAGAGCAACATCTATGAAGTACTAAAAGAAAAAAAAATTAACCTAGAATTTTCTGTTCTCCAAAAATATATTTTGAAAACACCTGGAATTCTCTATTCTACAAAAATAATCTTTTAAAAATAAAGCTGAATTAAGGACTTGATTAAACATACAAAAGTTGAAAGAATTCATTGTCAGCAAAAGTAAATGACAATAAATGTTAAAGAAAGTCCTTCAAGATTCAGGTATCCAGGAAGAGGATACTTGGATCTACACAAAGGAATAAAGAGCAATGGAAATGATAAATACATGGGTAAACATAAAGGTTTTATTCCTAGAACTTGAATCCCTTTAAAAAATAATTAATTGCTTAAAGCAAAAATAATAACAATGTACTATGAGTTTTATAATATTATGTAAAGTAAAAATGTGTAGCATTAATAGCACAAGATGTAAACTAAACCCTAAAGGAATCACTTAAATGTCAAAACAATAAGTTACAGTTACTGACAAAGGAGACAAAATGACATGGAAAAAAAAAACTCAATCCAAAAGAAGCCCAAAAAGGGCATCGGTGAGCAAAAAACAAAGGAGATAAATAGAAAGCAAAGAGCAAGATTGTATATATAAACAAAACCATATCAATAATTACAATAAAAGTAAATGGTTTAAAGGTTCAGTTTAAAAAGTAGAGATTATAAAATTGGATAAAATAATAAGACAATTACAAGCTGCCTTCAAAAAACCCATGTTAAAAAAATATAGACACAAGTAAATTAGAAGAAAAAAACAAGGGGAAAAAAATCAAAGGAAAGTAGGAGTGGTCATATTGATAGCAGACAATATAAAACAAAGAATATGCAAAGTACATTTTATAATAATAAAGAAATCCATCAAAAATATAACAATTCATAATATATAACCACATAACAAAGTCCAAAATATATGAAAAAAATATTGAACTGAAAGGACAAATCCTAAAGTATAGTTAGAGATTTCTGTATTCCTCACAAGATAATTGGAGAGACAAGTAGAAAGAAAATTTGTAAAGATATAGAATACTTGAGCAATAATATCACCCAATTTGATATAATTGAAAGATACAGAATGTGCCACCAAAAAAATTCAGGAAAAACACGCATTGTTTTTAAGTAACTGCATAACATCTACCAAGATAAACTACTACATTGTGAGCCACACACACATACAAAAAAACTTAATAACTTTGAAAAATGCAAGTCATTGCAAAGCTTGTCCTCTGACTACAATGTAATTAAATTAGAAACCAATAACAGAAACTTTCTGAAAAATCTCCAAATATTTGGAAAACATTTAACATATTTGTGTATCAAAGATAAATTCAATGGGAAAATATTTTGGACTGCATGAAGTAAGAACATAAGATATCAAAATTTGTGGTACAGAGATAAAAATAATACTTAGATGGAAATTTATAGTACTAAACTCCACAATAACTTTCTATTCTAGTTAAGAAATTAGAACAATTAACATTAAATTAAGCTCAAAGTAAGCAGAAGAAAGAAAATAATAAAGATAAAAGTAGAAATCAATAAAATTTAAGAAAAGAATATCCATAAAACGAAAGTTTGTTCTTGGAGATCAATAAAATGTATAAACTAGCTACACAATAAGAAAACAAGGAGATATAATTTACCAATATTAAAATTGAGAGATATTAAATCAGTATGAATTCTAGAGTTATTAAGGGTATAATAGAATATTACAAATAATTTTATGTCAATATGTTTGAACAATCAGATAAACTAAATATACTCCTTGCAAATGCAACTAACAAAGCTCACTCAAGAAGAAACAGGAGAAAAAATTTCCAGGAAGTCTGATCAAGATGGCAGAATAGCAGGTAATCTGCTTACTCTCCTTCACAACAACAAAGCCTCTGCACCCATTCACAGTCCAAAGTCTCTCTGCAGGTGCCTCAGGATTTCATTAGGAGTTTGTAAAACACCAGTGGAGCCCAAGACCTAGGCGGGTTCTTTTGAGAATGTAGACCAATACCCAGATGGCTGATTTGCCAGCCAAGCCTGCTTCTGTGTTCAAGCCTGGAAATGGCCCAGTCCCCAAAGGGGATTGGCTACAGCCCTGTTTGGCCTTGCAACTGCAACCAAAATCATCTGCCAAGAGGTCCAGAAGGAATTGCATACACTACTGCCTTGGCAGAAAGGCTCGTTTGCCCACTGACATCAGTCTCTGCTATTAACCTGAAAGTTGCCCTGAGGTGCTACTCCAGCCGTCTTCAGTTGAAGTCCACATTTAAGCTGCTTACACAAAGATTTGAAGGGAGACTCACCCATACTTCACAGCCCAAGAGTCTGAGCCTCCCTGAAAAACTTGCTAACCTACATCACATAAGCAGATTCTGAGGTGATCCAATCCTAGCTCTGACTCCTTTCACTGGAGTCGAAGAACTAACATATCTGTCCTGAGACTTGCTGGGAGATGTGTACCTGTCTGAGCCAATGAAACTAAGCTCTCCAGCCTTCATCTCACAACAGATTTTGGTGAGGCCCAGTTACAGCTCTAGCCTCTTCTGCAACAATCAAGATGTGTAGGGACGTGCTAGGAGACACATATCTCTCTGAGCCTATAAGATCAGGTTCTTCATCCTCTATCTACCGTAGATCCCAAGGGAACCCAGTCTTAGCTCTGGGCTGCAGCAGAAAAACTAACCTTTCTGTGCAGTGTCCTTCTGGGAAGTAGGCACCCTTCTGAGTCAGTGAGACAAGGTTTTCCAGCCTCTGTCCCACAGAGATCCCAAGGGACACAGTGTAAGCACTAGCCTCTTCTGCTGCAGTTGGAGGAACTACCTCATCCATGCTTTGGAATACACATCCATCTGAGCAAAGAAACAGGCCCCTCAGCATTCTTTCCACAGCAGATCCCAAAGCTGTGCAAGTCTCAACTCCAGTGACTCTTGCTGAAATCAGAAATCTCCCCAGCCTATGCAGAGGCCTAATGGGAAGCATGCCTGACCGGGCCACTAGGATAAGCTTCTGAATTCAGGTCCTGAGCCAGCATTCTCACAAAGCCCCCGTATTATCCTGGAATCTTCCCTAGGTCTATTTGAACCAGACAGCCATATCATCCTCAGAGCTCTCATGAGACTTGCAGCAAACCTGGATTTAGAGTGTTCTTTCGTGCTGAGATGCCTGCAGTGGCCCCAGACTCAGGGAACACAACAGTCCGTTGGCTTAGAATCCCTGGAAGGTTTTTTGAGGAAGGCACAAACAAAAACAGACTGTGAAGACTAAAATAAATACCTAATTCCTCAATGCACAGACATCATCTCACATCCACAAACGTCAAGAACATTCAGGAAATATGATCTCACCAAATAAACAAAATAAGGCGCCAAAGACAAGAGAAGGAAGGATTGGTGAGAGATGGTAGAGTTGAAGGATCATCAGCAATAGGAGATTGGACATGTGAGCATATGTCTGCATCTTGGAAAGTCCACAACTTGAAGGTTCATATGTAGTAGACTTACTATATTCGGAGTGCTAAAGGAAAAAAAGAGGAAGTTGGTAGTCAAGAATAGTACACCCAGCAGTTTTCTTTCAGGAATGAAGAGGATAAAACTTTCATTGACAAACAGAAGCTAAGATAATTTATTGCTACCAGTCCTGCCCTATAAGAAATACTAACAGGATCTCTTCAAATTGGAATAAATAAAAGCTAGCATGATTGTTAGAGTACTATTGTAATTGTGGTGTATAAACCACTTATATCTTTAGTAAGAAGACTAAAAGAGAAAACTATTAAAAACTTAAACTATAACAATATGTTAAAAGTTGGCAATATCAAATGATATTAAAAATTTAAAATATGAGGGGAGAAGGGAGCTAATGTGTACCAGGAATTTGGGGGGTTTATTTGTTTCTTTTCTTTTTTATGATCAAAGTTAAGTTGGTGTTAATTTTAAATATTGCTTTAACTACCTGATGCTTTTTGTAAGTCTCATGGTAACCACAAAGCAAAAACTTATAATAGCTACACTAAAAATATAAAGTAATGGCTTAAAACATACTATCAGAGAAAATCGCTTAGCCACAAAGGACTTTAGCAAAAAAGGAAGAAAGAAGTTGCAAAACTACCAGAACACAACTAACAAAGCGGCAGTAAGTCCTTACATAGCAACAGTAACATTTAATGCAAATGAACTAAATGCTCCCATTGAAAGACAGAGAGAGACTGAATAGGTTAAAAAACAGGACCCAACTATATACTGCCTACCAGAAATTCACTTTAGCTATAGACACACATAGACTGAAAGTGAAGGGATAGAAAAAGATAATTTATGCAAATGAAAATCAAAAAAGAGTAAGAGTAATTGTAATTCATTCATATAAAAGATACTTTATGCAGGTACCCTTGTTGATGAGGTATGCCTCTCCCTCCCCTGGCAATTCCCCTCAACTGCCAATCCCACCCTGCCTCCACTGACAATTTCCTACGACTGCCAGTCCCTTTCTTATAGTATTATAATTGTTCAAGGTCAGCTCATGAGTGAGAACATATGATACTCTGTTCTCTGTTTCTGGGATAGATCACTGAGTATGATCAACTCTAAGTCCATCCAAGTTGCTGTGAAGTCCATATGTTTGTTCTTCTTTATGGCTGCATAATATTCCATTGTGTATATGTTCCACATTTTTTTTTAAAAAGCATCTTTTTTATTTTAAAGTTGTGGGGTACAATTAAGGGTTAGGTATACAAATATGCATTGTTCAGGCATCCTTGTGGATAAGGGGTGTCTCCCCGTCCCCAGACAGATATCGACTACCGTTAATCCCACCTCTTTCCCCTCCCTACCCTCCCATAGTTTCCTGCCACTGTCAATCCTTTTCTTATAGTATTATGATAGATGTTCAAGATCCACTATATGAGTGAGAACATGTGATACTCAGATCTTTGTTTCTGTGACAGATCACTCAGTATTATAGCCTCTAGTTCCATCCAGGTTGCTGTGAAATTCATGATTTTGTTCTTTTTTATGTCTGCGTAGCATTCCATCATGTATATGTACCACATTTTTTTAATCCAGTTCTCTTTTGATGGACAGCATGGTTGGTTCCAGGTTCTTGCTATTGTGAATAACATATGTGCACTGGTATCTTTGTTATATCTAACCCTGAATTGTTACATCTTTATAATATTAATTAATTATTAATTAATTAAAAATTTGGAAAGATTTATTTGGAAGTTTTATATAAATTTGATGTTTAAGAATTTTTCTATTCTTTACATTTGCTTCTTTTTATAAGAAAATACAAGATAGGGCCAGGCTCTGTGGCTCAACCTGTAATCCCAGCACTTTGGGAGGTCGAGGTGAATGGATTGCCTGAGCCCACGCATTTGAGACCCACTTGGGCAACTTGGCACGACCTCGTCTCTACAATAAATAAAAAAAAATTAGTAGCGTGCACCTGTAATTCTGGCTACTTGGAATGCTGAGGCAGAAGGATCACCAGAGCCCAGCAGTTTGAGGCTACGATGGCTGGGAGTGTGCCACTGCACTCCAGTCTGGGCAACAGAGTGAGACTCCACTCAAAAAAAAAAAAGAAAAGAAAAGAAAATATAGCACAGTGGCTCACACTTATAATCCCACAACTTTGGGAGCTCAAGACAGAAAGATCACTTGAGTCCAGAAGATGAAGGTCAGCCTGAGTAACACAGTGAAACCCCATCTCTACAAAAAAAATTATTTTTAAAAAGTTATCCGGGGGTAATGGTGTGCTGTAATCTCAACTACTCAAAAGGCTACGGTGGGAGAATTACTTGAGCCCAGGAGACTGCAGTGAGTTCTGATCACACCACTGCACTCCAGGAATGGAGAAAGAGTGAGAGCCAGTCTCAAGAAAAAACACAATAAATTTTTATTATGGTTCCTATAAGCATAAAAAAAGAGAGATACTTTAAGTCAAAAATTATAAAAAGAGACAAAAAAGTAGTTATATAATAACAGAGAAGAAAATCTGGCAAGAAGATATAACAATAGTAAATATGTATGTACCCAGCACCGAAGCACTCAAATATATAAAGCAAACATTAGTCAATCTAAAGGGAGAGATATACTGGAATGTAATAATATTAGGGGATTTCAACACCTTGCTAAGTCTTGGCCAGAGAAATTAGGTGAAAGAAGAAAGAAAGAAGGGAAGGAAGGAAGGAAGGAAAGAGGGAAGGAAAAAAGAAAGGGCATCTAAATTGGAAAGGATGAGGTCAAATTTGCATTGTTTGCAGACAATGTAATTTTATGTTTAGAAAAACCCCCATCAAAAAACTCTTAGAACTGATAAATAAATTTAGTAAAGTTGCAGGATACAAAATCAACGCACAAAAATCAGTAGCATTCCTAACGGCTCACAGTGACAGATCTGATAAAGAAATTTTTAAAATCTCATTTACAATAACTACAAAAAAAACTCAGGAATAAAGTTAACCAAAGAAGTAAAAGATCTATACAAAGAAAACTATAAAACACTATTGAAAGAAATCAAAAAGGACACCAAAAAAAAAAAAAATGGAAACCTATTCCATGCTCATGGATTAGAAGAATTAATACTGTTTAAATGTATATACTACCCAAAGTGATCTACAGAGTCAATGAAATTTCTATCAAAATCCCAATGACATTCTTTACAAAAAGGGAAGAAATGATAATATGGAACCACAAAAGACACAGAACAGCACAACCGATCCTGAGCAAAAAGAATAAAGCTAGAGGCATCATACTACCTGATTTCAAAATGTACTACAAAGCTATGGCAATCCAAATACCTGCTACTGGCACAAAACTAGGCACATAGACCATTGGAACAGAATAGAGAACTCAGAAATACACTCACACACTTACAGCCAACTTGTTTTCAACAAAGGTGCCAAGAATATTCATTGGAGAAAGGACTATCTCTTTAATATATGGTACTGTGTAAATGAGATATTCACATGCAGAAGAATGAAAGTGGATCTCTATCTTTCACCATATACAAAATCACCTCAAAATTGATTAAAGACTTCATTGTAAGACCTGAAACTATGAAACTACTGAAAGAAAACACTGGGGAAACACTATAGAAAATCACTCTGGGCAAGGATTTTTTTTTTTTTAGTAAGTTCAAAAGCATAGGCAACTCAAGCAAAAAAGATATATGGGGTTATAACAAACTAAAAAGCCTCTGTACAGCCAAGGTAACAATTAACAAAATGAAGAGATCACTGAAAGAATGGGAAAAAAATATGTAAACTGACCATACACAAGAAATGAATAACCAGAATTACATAAGAAACTCAAAAAACTCTATAGCAAAATAAATAAATAAACTAATTTAAAGTAGACAAAAGGATTGAATTGATATTTCTCAAAAGAAGTCATACAAATGGCTAACAGGTATATGGGAAAATGCTCAACATCAAGAATCATCAGGGAAAACCACACTCAGCCATCGTCACATGCCAGTTCGACTGGTTATTGTCCAAAAGACAAAAAGTAACAAATGCTGGTGAGGATGTGGAGAAAGAGGAATGCTCATCGCTGTCATGAGGATTTAAAGTAGTACAGTCTGGAAAATAGTAGGAAAGTTTCTCAAAAAACTAAAAATATGACCCAGCAATCCCTTTTCTGGGTATAAAAGGGAGAAAATCAGTATATAGGGAAAATATCCATACTCTCATGTTAGTTGCAGTATTATTCACAAGAGCTAAGATTGGAATCAACCTGAGTGCCCATCCATGGATGAATGACTAAAGGAAGAATGGTATGCATACACAACAAAATATCATTCAGCCATTAAAAAAAGAATGAAATCTTGTCATTTGTAACAACATGGAAGGAACTGGAGGTCATTATGTTAAGTGAAATAAGCCAGGCACAAAAGAACGAGTATCACACGTCCTCACTCATATGTAGGAGCTAAAAACGTGGATCTCATGGAAGTAAAGAGTAGAATGGTGTTTACCAGAGGCTGAGAAGGGAAGGAAGCAATAAGGAGAAGTTAGCTAATGGGTGAAAATACAGTTAGATAGAAGGAATAAGTCTAGTATTCGATAGCGCCAGTAGGGAAATTATAGTTGATAAATTATTGAACATTTCAAGAAGCTGGAAGATTAGAATTGTAGTGTTTCCAGCACAAAGAAATGATAAATATTTGATGTGTTGGATATCTCAATTACCTTTATTTGATCATCACCTTTGGGTACATGTATCAACATGCCGCATGTACTGTACAATATGTACAACTGTGGTATATCAATTTAAAAATACAAAAAAGAGCCGGGCTCGGTGGCTCAGCCTGGAATCCCGCGCCTTTGGGAGGCTGAGGTGAGTGGATTGCCTGAGCCCGCGGGTTCGAGACCCACCTGGGCAGCGAGACCTCATCTCTACAATAAATCAAAAATTAGCTGGGCGTGGTAGCACGCACCTGTAGTTCCGACTGCTTGGAAGGCTGAGGCGGAAGGATCGCCGGAGCCCGGCAGGTCGAGGCTGCGGTGGCCGGGAGCAGTCACTGCACTCCAGTCTGGGCGACAGAGTGAGACTCCAACTCAAAAAATAAAAATAAAAATACAAAAAAGAAGAAACAGATAAGGTGTCTAGCCCCAAATCTATTAAATACTTTAAATTTTTTATTTAGAAATATTTTTACAAAGAAAATGCCAGGTACAAATGTCACCACTGGTAAATTATACCAAGTATTTCAGAAAGAATAATACCAATTCTGTACAAACTTTTTCAGCAACTTGAAGAGGATGGAATAATTTCCAACTCATTTTATCAGGCTAACATTACTGTGATACTAAAATCAGACAAAAACATTACAAGAAAAGAAAATGGACTACCTCTATACATAAATTTTTAAAAATTTGTGAAACATAATCAATTCAAATCTGATAACATATAAGAAGGATATTCTATTAATGACCAAATGAAGTTTATCCTAGTAATGAAAGCTTGGTTTCCAAGTAGAAAATTTTAAAATATCATTTACTATGTTGACAGACTCAGAGGGAAAAATAATATGATCATCTTTATAAATCAGAAAAAACTATCGATAAGATCCAAAATGCAACAGCCATTACTAATTTTAAGTAAAAATAAATCTCTCATCAAATTAGTATGGAAAAAACTTCCTCAGCCTAATAAAGTGGATCCTTGAAAAGTCTACAGCTAACAACATATGACATTGTGAAAGAATAAGTGTTTTCCTCCTAAGATCGGGAAATAGAAAATAATGTCCTCTATCACCATTTCTATTCAACATCGTACTGAAGGTCTTACTCAGTAAATAGATTGGAAAGAAAGAATAAAGTACCTTCTAGATGACATGACATCTACCCAGAAAATCTTGTGAAATCTACAAAAAAAGTCACAAAACTAAAAAGTGAACTTGGGAGTTTGCAAGATACAAGACTAGCATATAAAAATCAACTGTTTTCCTATATACTACCAATTTAAAATGAGAACTTCTATTTAAAAGACAATGCCATTTATAAGTCAGTAGCATAAAAAATGTGTAAACACTGAGTGAGAGGTAAAACTAACAAAAAATATGCAACACCTGTGCAATGAAAATTATAAAACGTTGCTGAGAAAAATTAAACACGATTTAATTGAGGAGAGAGTTACATTATATCCATGACTGACAAGTGAATCTGCAATTCAACCAGAAATGCCCAAAACCTGGAACAGTCAAACCTACTTTGGAAAATGAAGAACATAGTTGGTGAATGGTGCTACCTGACTTTAAGACTTTACAAAGCTGTAGTAGTCAAGAAAATGCAGTCCTGTCATCAAGATAGACAAGTAGCTCCATGGACTAGAATGGACAGTGCAGAAATAGATCCTTACACACACAGTCAAATGACTTTTCAACAAAAAGACAAAGACAATTCAATGAAGTATAGATTATTCCCAAAAAATGATGCTAGAACAATTAGATAACCATATACAAAATATAAACTTTGATCTATACCTTACACCATAGATCTAAATTTAAAATATAAAACTATAAAATTTCTAGAAGAATATGCAGAAGAAAACCTTTGTAACCTTGAGTTAGGCAAAGGTTTCTTAGATAAAACACAAAAAACAACATCCATTTAAAAAATTTTTTTTTATTTTCAAGATGTGGGGTACAATTCAGCGTTAGATATACAAATGTTCATTATGCTGGTACCCTTGTTGATGAGGTATGCCCCTCCCACCCCTGGCAGTTTCCCTCAACTGCCAATCCCACCCCCCACCCCTGGCAGTTTCGCACTGCTGCCAATTCCTTTTTTATAGTATTATGATAATTGTTCAAGTTCCACTTATGAGTGAGAGCATGTAGTACTCAGTCCTTTGTTTCTGTGATAGATCACTCAGTATTATAGACTCTAAGTCCATCCAAGTTGCTGTGAAGTTCATAATTTTGTCCTTCTTTATGGCTGTGTAATATTCCATAGTGTATATATGTCACATTTTTTTATCCTGTCCTCTTTCAATGAGCAGCATGGTTGGTTCCATATTTTTGCTATTGTGAATAATGCTGCAATAAACATGCATGTGCAGGTATCTTTTTCATAGAGTGATTTGAGTTCCTCCGGGTATATTCCCAGTAGGGGTATTGCTGGGCTGTATGGAAGGTAAATTTTTAGATCTTTTAGGAATTGCCAAACTGTTCCACAGAAGTTGTATTGGTTTGTACTCCCACCAACAGCGTAGAAGTGTTCCCTTTTCCTGCATCCTGTACAGCATCTGATATTTTTTGTGTTATCAATGATGGCCCTCCTGACTGGAGTTAGGTGGTATCTCAATGTGGTTTTAATTTGCATTTCTTTGATGACTAATGAGGCGGAGCATTTTTTAACTTTATTAAAATAAATAATTTTGCTTTTTCAAAAAATAAAATCACTGTTAAGAGAATGAAAAGAGAAGGCACAGGCAGGTAGAACATATTTGCAGATCATATATATTTGGCAAATATCTCATATCTAGACTATGTAAAAACTCTCAAAACTTACTAACAAACAGCCCAATTAAAAATAAATAGGAACATTTGGGGGGAAAAACACACTTTACCAAAAAAGATGCATGGATGACAAATAAGTATACACAAAGATGCTTAACATCATTGCTCATTAATGAATGCAAAATAAAACCTCAGTAAGATACCATTACACACACATTAGAATGCCTAAAATTAAAGACTGACCATATGAAGTGCTGGCAAAGATGCAAAACAACTGAAGCTCTCATATGCTGCTAGTGGAAATATAAAATTATACAGTCACTTTGGTAAATGGTTTGGCAGTTTCTTAAAAAAATTATACATGTGCTTACCATAGGACCTAGCCTTTTCACTTTTAGATATTCACTTAGCAGGTAAATGTATAAGTAAATTTTGGCAATAAAAAGAAATAAACTATGACTGTACACAACAATATGGATCAATCTCAAAATAATTAAGCTGGGTGAAAGAAGCCAGACTAAAAAGTACACACTGTACATGCATGCATTTACATAATATTCCTGAATGTGCAAAGTAATCTATGATGACAGCAAGTAATCAATGGTTGCCTTGAGATGGAAATGGGGGGGTAAGGGGTGGAAGGAGTTAAGGAAACTTTGGGGAATGACAGATACACTTATTATCTAATTGTGGTGATAGTTTCACATGTTTATACATGTTGATATGTATCATGTCATAACTTCCAATATGTGCAGTTTATTGTATATCAATTTTACCTCAATAAAGCTGTTAAGAAAAGAAAGTAAGTAGGCTTGGTAAATTCAAAATTTAGGGCAAAATGTGGATTAGAAATGAATCCAAAAGTTAGACAAGGAGAAGTCAGGTTTTGCCCTTTCCCAGGTCAAAAAGAAAAGAGATAGTCAAGAAGTGGCTTTCAAAATATTAAAAGACTCAGATATATCATCTGGAACATGATGGAGAAAGGCAAGTCATTTGGCATTTTTCAGATACTGGTGACTTTCAAGGACACAGTTTGATCAGAGTGATATGGAAGCATGCTGAAATGAGCTTAAGAAATAAATGGAGGCCATAGAAGCAAATATGCATAAAAACAATTTGATGAGGAATGAAAGAGATGCCACTGGGGACTAGGGAGACTAGGACTCTCGTGATGGCGGAAGTACAGACCCAGGAGAAGCTTTTTGGGATGTGAATAACTGAGGGCTAATGGGAAGAAGAAGTGGAAAGGTAAACAAGAAGTCTTAAGAAAAGAAGGAAGAAAAAGACAAAGCAAAGTTCTAAGTAGACAGGTTGAAATTAAGAGCAATAGTATGAAATAAAGAGTAAGAGTGAATCTGACTATCTCAGAAAAGAGGAAATACTTGCCCTCCATTTAGAAAGGAAAGAAATTTTGTTTTAATGGTCAGAAAAACTGGGTAAATGTAGGTAAGAAAGAATCTGTAAAAGGAGGTATCCTTATATGAGAGTTTCTATCTTCTCAGTGAAAAAAGAAGGTCAAGATAATTGCTGGGTTGTGATAGGAACTTTAAAGAAGGTTAGAAATTTATAATAGTTGCTATAGGATCACCTAGAGATAAGTAAAATTTTTGACAAGTTATACTGAAGGCTCAACCATAAAAACATAAATTACTACAAAGCCAATAAACGAAGAGATATGATTTGCTTTGTTGGAGAAGGAAAGGCAGAGAAAACAAATGGTTGATCTGACCAAGAGTTGGAGGTGAGCACGTGGGTGCAGACTAAGGTCAAGAGGGAGGCAGAATTGTGGATGCTTCTTCAAGTGTATTTGAAATGGTTCCTCAGTTCTGACACATCTATTTGTTCATTGAAAAAAAAAATGCTTATTTAGGATCTGGTAGAGCCTGTGTTGTGGAGCGTGCAAGAACAATTATTCTCAATGAAGGTTAACAGTATATAATCAGTAGGAAAATAAATATATTTATTGATCCCTATTCTTTGCTGTAGACATTAGGCTGCAATTGAATCACAGCATCTTAGAGCCAGAAGAGATTTTAAGGGTTATAAATTTCAACACTATCATTTTATTGATGAGGAAACAGACAAAAAAGTCTGAAGATTTTCCCAAAGGTAATAAGAAATGGAATAAGATCTTTCTGTCTCCAGTCACTATTTCAGTTACTCACTAAACTTTTTTTTTTTAATTTTGTGTTAAAAGCCTTTATACTGCACATTAAACCTGGAGACACCAAAACAAGGGCATCATTTTTGGAAATAATTTTGGTTAGGGAAACTCTGCTCTAACAGTGAGTTCAAAAATACACTAGCAGTAGTGATATCACCTACTCTCTCCAAGGTAGTCAAATTAAATACGTTTTAAATTTGAGACAATAGCAATATTAAACCCTACTTATTTCTAGCATATTCCAGCTCTGAAATTGTTCTTTTATACTTACAATGGAAAATATAAGCCCATTTCAAATGATGCTATTTTACTGTCTGGTTTATCCAGTTTCTAACTAATTTCCTAATTATTATATAGATACCATATCAGGAGCCAATTTGAACTAAACATCCTGGGATTAGAGAAACAAAAAAGAAGAGCAGGAAGTTATGAGATTATTAGATTTTCGTTTCCTTGAGATCAAGGACCATGCCTGTTTTGTTCACTGCTGTATTATTCAGCATTTAGAACATCATCTACCATATAGCCGGTGCTCAGAAATATGTATGAATGCAATCCACAAAGTGAGACAAATGGGCACAATTGATCCTAGTGGCAAATATACGCAACTCAAAGCCAAGGCAGGATTCATCCAGGCTCTAAGGCCTCCAAGGAAGGGAAGACCTAAGGGCAGGAGAGGTAGAGGAGCTTATTTTGTGACTCTGTGGCTGTGCTAGGCCCCAGTACTTATCCCTGAAAAACAGAATAGCCTCTGCATTATAAGGCCAGCAAGGAGGAATCAGGGGGAAACATGGCATAGTGGGATTTGGAATCAGAGACACTGGGCTTAAATTTTAATTATATAATTAACCGACAGTGTGGACTGAGCAACTTGCTTGACCTATGCCATTCTGTACCCACCTTCTTGCTGTGGGATGGCAACTCGGAGGGTAACTCACCACCAGTAACCACCTAACTATCAAAAACAGAGAACACCTCTCAGGTTTCAAGTCTTAAATTCTGCTGTTTTGCTATTTGGACACTTGCTTCTCCAATATCCCTGTTGGGCCCTTGTTATTGATTTCCTCTAGGGGCTTTTTTCTAGAGTTTCTTTTGGGGATTTTTCTTTTGGTTGCCCTCTAAACAGTGGTGTCCCCAAGGATTCTGTTCTCAACTCGCTTTCATTCTCATTCTGTATGCTCTTCCCAATCTCATTTACCACATTTCTTAAATACTTCATCTGTACCTTTAGCCTAGATATTTGTAATATCCTGTTAAACATCTCCATTTGAGTATTTCCCAGTCACTGCTATTCAAGAAACAATACAACCAGAGATAAACTCACTGACTTGTTTCCTTGCTTCTTTCCCACCTCAGCTTTCAAGAATGCTTTTCCTCCATTCTCCTTTCTGTCTAATGCCATGATCAGGTATACAAACCAACATTCGTCCTTCACCTTCACCCTTGCATGTTCAAGAAATGATTTCATCTTGTGCTTTCCACCTGTTACATACTTTCCGCATCTTCCTTTAATCTCTATGCTCACGCTATGGAGGCCATACTAACCTCCTCTTCTTCTAGTGCTTCCTGTAAGGAAGACTTCCATCTGCCATATTCTTCCCAACCATTCACCACTCAGCTTTCAGAGTAATCGTTTCAAAATATTAGTCTAAAAGAAATGCTAGTTTAATTTCTATATTTTCCTGCTTAAAACGGCTTAGCTCCTCCTTAGCTAGATTGCTACATGTTGCAGTGGTCCTGGTAAAGTTATTCATAATGCCATTTTTCTCTCTGTGTTTCATGTATACACTATGTATTAAATGTATAATATTGTGATTACTCCACCCTTGACCTAAAAGATGAACTCCAAACTCATCATGATACGCAAGAACCTTTTGATGACCTAACTTTATGACCACTTTTGTCTCCTCTCCAATCACCTTCCATCTGTGCCAATCGAATTGAGTTACTTGTCACTTCCACAAGTCCTCACTCATTTGTGTTTTTATGGAACATGCCATGCCCCACCTGAATCACACTATAGAGATTCTTTAAATCTCAGGTCACAAACTTTCTGTGATAGTTTTCCTGAGCACCAGACATTTCTAGGAAGGGTGAACCACTTCCTCTTTTGTGCATCTACTTCTTATATAACCGCCACTCATTTTCTTTCCTTTTTCTCTAATTATATTGACGTATATGAAATGATAATTCCTTAGTGGTCAAGAACTATGTCTCACTTACATTTCGTTTCTTAACACATAACACTGTTTGTAGCACAGAGAAAGTGCTTATCAGATGATGTCAAAGAAACAGCTGATTGAATTAATGAGTGGTGTCAGAAAGTTATAGTAGGTGAGACAATTGAAATGAGCAGAAGAATGCTAAGGTCAACAAGGTGAGGGAACATGGCAAATTATGTAACTTATTTCACCCCCTGTTTGAGCTTCAGTCTCCCAATTCAAATTCCATTAGTGTATAGAAGCCTTTGGCTTTGAAATATTAACCAGCAGTAAAGGCACCCTCTGTCACCCCTGAATCTCACAACAGGAGAACAAAGAATCAGCTGCCTGTAGGAGTCTTTTTCAAATTCCATTTTCAATTAAAACTGCAGGGAATTGTCATTTAAACATTTTCGTTTTGCTAGAATCCTGCAACCTAGAATAAGTCAATCTCAAAAATAAGTAAATACCATCAATAATGTGAATGAGGAAGCTTCACTCCCTCTCACATTCAGCTGCTTATCCTCTAGGAGAATTTCTTGGTTTCCTTTCCTCACTATTTCCAAGTTCTATAGGTATTATCTCAGGAAGACCTTTGGCTCTTTAAATATGCATCAGATAGACTTCAGAGCTGAATGGTCTTTAGAGATACCTAGATCTATCCCTTCATTTTTACAGATGAAGAAACTGAAGCCTGGAGACTGTAAGTACCCAAAATCATACTCCCTGTGAAGTCAAGCCCTTCACCTCCCTTCTAGTCCTCTTCATCACCCTTGTTATATTTAAAGTCAAACCAATGCAAATGAGGCAGAACGTGCATCAAACCCCAGACACTACTTAACTCAGCCATTGTTGAATATCTTGCATCGCCAGAAACACTCTCAATATTCTACCAGTCATTTTTCAAGAGACTAGTTTGAGCAAAAACTCACATCCTCCACCATGTGCATTTCTAACATGACTTCTTGCCTCATTCCTCTATTCAATTCTCTCTAAAAAAAAGTGGGGCACTTTATACTATATCCCCATTTACAAACTGAGAAATGACTCCTTAGACTTTATGTCACTTTGGTCTACAAAGCACTTGCTTTATATGAAATAATCTCCTTTCTTTTAACTTCACCACTCTCAAGTCTACCATCTTTAAGGTGATAATTACAGTAATGACCTCACCATCCGGTATTTCTTGGGAATTAATGATCAACTGAGGTTAATGACCCACTGAAGAGCCATGGTCCATCAACTCTACCCAGCCTGTCATTAATCCCCAGGAAAAGTCCTGCTTCCCAATGGTTATTGCTTAATTTAGACTCTTTTCATTCTCATCAAGCCTCACAACATTGTTGCATCCGCCAAGAAGCTTTGTGTTTTACTTTATTAGTCTGTGTTCTAATGGTCCAGCAAGAGTGATTTCCCTAACTGGTGATCAGATATAACTAGAATGTACCTTATTAAAAGTTACCTTCAAAGTCATTAAACATCTCTGGATGATTTAACATTTCATGCATTTTATATGACTTTTAAATCAACAAATGGGCTAAGGTACCGTGTCCTTAAGAATACAACCCTCAATATCCCCTCAATTCGCCCTTAGCCCTCTCCTTTCTACACCTCTCAGAAAAAATCTAATCACTTTACTTATTTTTCACAAGTGACTCTCCCAGGCTCCAAGTGGTTTTAAACACTAAATAGTGTCATAAGTTGTCTACAACACTCAACATTACACATCCCTTACAAGCAGTTTCCAGACATTATACAGCCCACAGTGTTCCTACTTCTATTACTTGTTGAACCTACAATGCTGCATTTCATTCAGAGATGCATAAAGCTTCACTTGCCTTCTTTTTGGTTCATTTCCTTCTTCAGTTTGATGAATGGCACTACGGTGAGAACTAAGGGAGGTGGGCGTAGAATGAATTGAGAGAAAGGTCTAGGGGTAGCATTTAACAAGCCAGAGCTCTTCCAGCACCAAAGGCAATTTAAAAAATACAGCCAAGTTCCTATTGTGAAAAAATATATATATTATCAACAATTAGTACTTAATAAAAATAGAGGAAAAGGGTACTATATTGCTGTATTTCTTGTGAGTATGAAGCATAAGAAGGAAAATTGGGGAAGGGGAGACCAAACCTTCTTGATGATTCCATAATAGTTCTTCGTATACAGGTAGAATGCAGTAACAAATCCTGAGGAGCTCAAAACCAAGTATAGTGGGACATGCATAGGCATCAAGAATATAATATAGTATAATATAATATAATATAATATACCCAGAAGATATAAACTTTAGTCTTACTGAAGTCTGCCATTCATTAGCGATATGATCTATGAAAAACTATTTATTCTCTTCAGGTGTCAGCTTCCTCATCTAGAAAATAAGGTATTGAATTAGACAATGTCTGACTTCTTTTCACCAATAGTATTTTAGAAATCTTGGAATCCATATAACAGCAAACTGTTATAATAGAATTTAATTATCTATGACATGAAGTTTTTTCAAAATATTTATTTCCTTTTACTCTAATACATTAACACATACATACACACACACACACACACACACACACACCGTGCCAGAAAATATGTATACACATATTAAGAAAGGAAAAATCTGTATTAAAATTGTGATACTCAATATATACCGATAACAAAAGATGAATATAATTCACATTTGACTTTTACAATTATAAGAAGCTCAAAGTGGTTACCATCAGCGTCCAGACACACTTCTGATTACAGTGAACTAAAAGTAATGCATATATGTGTGTGTGTGTGTGTGTGTGTGTGTGTGTGTGTGTGTGTGTATACATATTTGTTTCCCAAATATTTGAACACATACTATGAGATAAGCAATGTATAATATACAGAAAGTACAATAGTATTAATTAAAAAGGAAAAAAAAGGTATTTGGAAACCAGTATGTGATCCCTGCCCCCATGCCAAGTAGCTTACAATCTAGCATGGGAAACAGAAAATAATATTGACAATGACAAATGGAGATAAGTAGGATATAAAAAGGGTAAAAAGAAGAGAATAAAATGGATTTGGAGCAAGAGGTAGTTGAGAGGCTGAGACTAGCAACAGAAGAAACTAGTGGTACATTTAAGCTTAGGCTTGCCAGACCACTGGAATAGAAAGCAAGGAGAAGGAAATGAGGCTGGAAGGAAAAGCAGGGCTAGGTTAAATTAGATCGCATGGTTCACAGCAAGGAGTTTTAGATTTCACTTAAAAGAAAATGGGGAGCTATTGGAGATTTTTAATAAATGATTAATTAGAAAATTAGTTTTTGATCTTCCCAAGGAGAATATAAAAATTGTTTTCTTGAACCAAAACATTAGATAAATGGCTATCATAATTAGTTGGATTATACTTATTCAAATTTATACTTCCACAAAGAAACCCAAGTGCCGTTTTTATCTCCAAAATGTGAAATAATTCTAGAAAATATTTCACAATTATTTGGAAAAGTTTCAGAATTCAGTTATAAGTCAAATTGATGGACAAAGAGAGAATGGGCTTAATTCGTACAGATATGCAACCAATGGAATGTTCAAAGACAAGAATAAGAACCAAAAGTCAGTGAGGGCATTCATGAAGAAAATGAGGGAACGATGTTTTGCAGCAAAATCTCACACCTAACAGCAATAAAGTAGCTTACTTTGGGTTTCAGGAACTGTTTGGTATGCCCCAAACTACTACGTGAGATATAATCTGACCAAAGCCTCAGCATTTGGGACTTTTAAATCCACACATTAGGAAGGATTTTCAAGGAATCAGTTCTGCACTGGAAGAAAACTGAGCTCCATGACATGTTTCATTCTTCGACTTTTCTGCTGTTCAATAAAATTCTAAGGAATGGGGGAGGGGAGATTATTCAGAATTCCTTTTAATGTCACATATACTGGGTTTTATCCTCCCCCCAAGATAACCACACTAGTACAATTAATAAAAGAAAAATAACTTACATTATACTATTGCAACTTTAGATGTGGAATGGGCAAGATGGCATCAAAGAAATAGATTCACCTTACAATCGAAAGAGACTTAAGCAGGGATGAGTTTTTCCTGAGACTTGGGTTAATCATTTAGCTCCTTTTTAGTTCAGATTTTTCAACTCCAAAATTGGGAGGACTCAATGATGCATGTGTACATGTTAGTCAGTCATTTATCTATATTTATAACATATGTATCCATTTATAACATGTTTATAACATAAATAAATAATAAATACGCGCATTAATAAATCAATATATGCATGCTATTCAGTCGAAACTCCTTCTCTAGCAAATAGAAATAAGATTAAGTAACAACAACAACAACAAAAAAGCATATGTTAGTTAACATAATCAAAACATCTAGAGAGAGGATTCAAGCACAGCTGGATTCAGGATTCAGGAGCTCAAATAATGTTTATCTGAGAAAACTCTGGGATGAGTATAGGGGTTGGGGTAGGGGCAGGGTAGTGCTGGGCGAAAAGAGGAAAAAAAGCCGGGCTCAGTGGCTCAGCCTGTAATCCCGCGCCTTGGGGAGGCTGAGGTGAGTGGATTGCCTGAGCCCGCGGGTTCGAGACCCACTGGGCAGCAAGACCTCATCTCTACAACAAACCAAAAAATCAGCAGGGCGTGGTAGCGCACGCCTGTAATTCCGGCTACTGGGAAGGCTGAGGCGGAAGGATCGCCGGAGCCCAGCAGGTCGAGGCGGCGGTGGCCGGAAGCGGCCACTGCACTCCAGTCTGGGCGACAGAGTGAGACTCCAACTCAAAAAAAAAAAAAAAAAGAGGAAAAAATATAAAGTTGTTCTGAGCAGGGAGAAACAAGAAAATTAACTGCAAACTCAAGCATGTTTTAATATGGATTCAGCTGCTAGTAACAGCAATCCACATAAGCTAGAACTTGTTTTCTCTTTTTCCAAACAATCCAGAAGTAGGCACTCCAGAACGGGTTTGGAAGCTCCTCCATCATCAGCAGGTCAGGCTACTTCCAACTTTCTGCTCTGCCATCCACAAGGTGTGGCCCTTGTCCCCTTCCTAGCCCCTCTACCCATATTCCAAGCAACAGGAAAGGCGAACGGAAGAAAGATGGCAATGGGAGTGAGCAATTCTCCTGAAAAAAATATCCTTCTTAAAAAGAAATGTCTGGCTGGGCTCAGTGGCTCAGCCTGGAATCCCAGCACTTTGGGAGGCCGAGGCGAGTGGATCGCTGAGCCCGCGGGCTGGAGACCAGCCCGGGCAACTTTGTGAGACCTGTCTCTACAATACATCAAAAATTAGCTGGGCGTGGTAGCCTGTGCCTGTAGTCCCAGCTACTTGGAAGGCTGAGGCAGAAGGATGGCCTGGGTCCAGCAGGTCGATGCTGGGGTGACCGTGAGTGGAACACTGCACTCCAGCCTGGGCGACAGAGTGAGACTCCAACAAAGAAAGGAAGAGAGAAAGGAAGGGAAGAAGGAAGGAAGGAAGGGAAGGGGGAGGGAGGGAGGAAGGAAGGAAGGAAGGAAGGGAGGGAGGGAGGGAGGGAAGGGAGGGAGGGAGGGAGGGAGGGAATAAAATTTCTCTTAGCCACACTTGACTGCGATGCATGCTGGCACTTAGAGTCTTATTCCAGGCAGCTGTGTGTAACCTACAAATTGGGGGTTCTAAGGACAAGACTGCAGACTGCAAAAAGAAACTATCTACCATAATGTGGGTACATACACCCACAGTAAAACCTAAGTGCTGTGATCAGAGATTTTTGTCTGTGTTTGCCACAATCTCAGACTATGAAGCAGCTTCTGAAACACAGTAAGCACTTAGCAAGCACTTGCTGAGAGAATGAGTGAATGCATCAGTACAAAAACGTCTAAAACATGTTAATAGTAGTACAAGTTTACCAAGACCCCTTTGTAGATTGCAACAGCATAAAGAATAGTGTAAAAGCAGCAGCATCATATTCCACAGACAATGTGGAAGAACATGAGCTGCAAAGTCATAAAGATCTGAATTGCTCTCTTGGATTCACTGCTCATTCACCTTGTAGACTTACCTCAGTTTGCTGACCCTGAAAACATAAATTGGGTCTAAAAATCTAAATTTACAGGATTTAACTGAGTGGACTACGTGAAAACACAAAATATAGTCCCTGAGACAGAATAAGCCTTCAGTCATGGTTAAGTTTTTTTTTCTTTTTCAATTAAATTCTATATTTTTATATAAACTTTGGCCAATTACTCCAGTTCTAAGATTACATCCAAAAGATTCTGTGCTTCTGAAAGTTATTCGTGGATGGGGTTGATTGGTGCTCATGGCATATAAAAGCAGGTACTATAAACTTGAGGTCTACAGATTGTTAGCCTACATCTCCCTTTGGTAGACTATAACATGCAAATGTATAAAAGTTAAACCCCTCAAAAGGAACACAATAATGAGCAAAGACCTTAAAAAGAATGATAAATTTGGGAATCTGACTCTATTAACCATGGCCATATTTTTGCTCTTATATTCATGTGCATAAAATACAACATTTATTTTAATATGAATTACAAGTTGTCACACTTTGGTAGTCAGGTAGAAAAATCTAATTTAAAGAAATAAAAATAAAAGGCTGAGGAAACAATATAACATGCTTCATTAAAAATATAAACACAAAATAAAACACAAACAAAAATCCCTCACCTAATTTTAAGAATTATAATATTTTTTATTTATTTAATTGACATAATTCCAAAAAGAAAAAAAAATAGATAACCAACTAAAGTAAAGTAAGCCTGGTCAAGATACATTTATCCTTGAAAAGTCATCTGAAGAAAGATTTGTGGCCAAGATAATCACTAAAGGTTGAATTTACTGGAAAAACTAATTCTGAAGTAGGTCAAGAATTCCTTCAAAGCACTAGATACACTTAAAAACATCCAAACTGTCAACTGCAAATCGAGTAACAGTGTTGATCCTGCAAAATTTTCTCACTGTCACTATGAAGTGAACTGAAAAGAACCAAGAAAATGGCCAACAGCATGAAAACTATAAATTGCTTTTGGATTTATATTTTTCTATCCTTCTAAAAGTAGCATTTAATAAAATAATCTGGTTCTTTCGTCAATTCAATCATAATAAAACAGAGATTCCCAAACCCAATTTGCTATTATTTCTCCACTGAGTTTTAAGCATCCTTTATCCTTACAACCAGAGTCTTGTTATCAGAAAAGGTATTTACCCATAAACCAATAACTATTATGAATTTTATGAGAGAAAATAGCAATAACCTGCAGCTGAGAGGAAATTTTTTTCTCTTGAGCCACTCGTGTGGACAGCCCGTAGAATGACATCAACCCCTGGAATCTGCTAGGCCTGTGCTTGCGGGGGTTTGGTGGTTTTATTTCTTGATGGAGAAGAAACAGAGGGAGCTGGCGTGTGCTGAGAGTACTCTCTCTGTGGCACAAACTTTATGTACGTTGTAACATTTTATCCTAAAATGACCTGGTAAGCAGGAGTTAAAATCCATTTTACAAGTGAGACGTGAATGCTACAAAAGACAATATGATCTGCTAAAGAAAACCCATCCAGGAAGTGTCAAATCCTGACTCTGTCTTCCCAATAAGGTGGATAAACCATGCTGCTTGCCCAGTGTGGAAAGCTAAGGAAAGCTGGGAAAAGAATTCATTCTATCAGGAAGAGGTGAAAGACCTTCTTGTCTAACACAGTAAATAGCCCAAAGCAATAAGGTGGCATGAGCAAAGAATGTATAGGAACTTTAGGTCGGCAAAGCAAATTTTCATTTCCTCACAAGTTCTCCTTGTCTGCCCTCTCATGTATCCACAGGCCACTTGAGTTACCAAATCTAAACTTGGGATCCCAGAGATATTCCAGGGAGCATGTATTTGCAATGAGTTTACATCAAACACGTAGCCAAGGGAATAACAAGAGTCAGGTTTCATTTGGGTAGGTTCCTTCTTTCCTGTGATCAGAACAGTAGTAAATACAGTGGTAATAACATCTACACATCTACCACTTGTTGAGAGTTTGCTAAACACTATGCTAAGGGCATTTCAATAATTATAAATTTGAATGGGTGTGGTGACTCATGCCTGTAATCCCACACTTTGGGAGGCTGAGGCAGGAAGATTGCTTGAGCCCAGGAGTTGAAGACCAGCTTGGGCAACATAGCAAGATCTCATCTCCACCAAAAAAGGAAAGAAAGAAAGAAGGAAAGAAAGAAAGAAAGAAAGACAGAAAGAAAGAAAGAAAGAAAGAAAGAAAGAAAGAAAGAAAGAAAGAAAGAAAGAAAGAAAGAAAAAGAAGAAAAGAAAGAAAAAGAAAGAAAGAAAGAAAGAAAGAAAGAAAGAAAGAAAGAAGAAGAAAGAAAGAAAGAAAGAAAGAAGAAAGAAAGGAAGGAAGGAAGGAAGGAAGAAAGAAAGAAAGAAAGAAAGAAAGAAAGAAAGAAAGAAAGAAAGAAAGAAAGAAAGAAAGAAAGAAAGAAAGAAAGAAGAAAGAAAGAAAGAAAAGATTAGCCAAGCATGGCAGTGCATGTGTGCAGTTCCAACAACTTGGGAAGCTAAAGCAGAAAGATCACCTGAGCTGAGGAGCTCGAAGCTTCGGTGAGCTTTGATTGAGCCACTGACTCTAGCCTGGACAACAGAGTGAAACCTCTACTCAAAAAAGGGGAGGGGGGTATATCAATTTGTCCTCCAAAAACCTCAAGACTGAGGAGCTCTCCATTCACAGGTGTAGGCAGTATGACTTAAGAGGTTAAACAGCCCAGCTGAAGTCTCACAGCTGGTGAGCGTCAGGGTGGACTGGAGATTCGATCTGTGGGACACCCTGAACCACGGACTTGGTTGCTTGGAGTCTCCACCACTACTGGATTCCCTGCATTCCCGTCACCACCCAAGGATGGGCTTACTCAGGCTTCAGTGTGGGCACCATAGAAATTATGAACAGGAAATGTTCTCTAATTCATACACTAATTATTGTCTACAATTTATGGAAAAAACTTTCATCCTTCTTTCAGCATCTCCTTTGATCAAGACCAGCCTTTTTCTCCTTTTACCACCTGCCCAAGCTCTACATAATGTGTTCATAATGCTTAAAATGTTTCTTAGCCTCAAAGGTAAGATGGAGGCTTCATTCCCAGTTTCTCTTAAGCAATATGATTCACAAACAAAAGAGACCCACTCACGAGAGGCAAAAATCTTTTGCTATTCACTTTCCTCATTTATCTCTTCTGGAATATTTTCCAATTGCTTTGTTATAGGGATGTCTTCGTCGTTTCCACCCCCCATCCCTTGTATTGCATTAGCAGTTTCTCATTTTTCAGTCTTCTCTTGTTATCAGCATTGTTTCCTATCTTAAAAGCCGAGTTATGAGTTTTCTTCCCTGTAGACGTCATAAGATAGTAAAAATATAACTCTATGGAGACTTTTGCCTTATTCAATATTTTCCTCAGCTTGCCTGTCAGAATGAAATCATTCCAGTGTTAATTGATTGGAAATACTGGTATTCTAGTTTGCGACTAAAAATAAAAATAGATGGGTTCAAACTTGTCTTTAAGGACACAGATCACCAAATCCATGTTGGGAATTCTATTTTTAGAGAAGCTAAAAATGAAAATGTTGTTGGTATGTCACTTCAATGGATGGGTGTCAGAAGTGTGGAATATATTTGTCTCTTTTCACAGAGGCTCTTGGACACTGTTGTTCTGTGTTATGAATCTCGAAGGCAACAAAGCTGCCTTCTACATGTTTTACTTGACAATCTCCTTACTTGCACACTGCTTTTGTTTACACTCATTTCTATCCATCAGTGGAAGTCTCCATGAACATGTCCCACCATATTAAATCGGAATTTAAAATCGGAATATTGTGTGACCTCAGTAAATGTAACTGACAATTTTTAAAGCACATAACTTGGCTAAATAAAATACAACCTCTGTTAGTGATAGAAGATGCTTCCGTTCATCCTGCCAGTCATCATGATTACTTGAATCATAGAATGACTTCCTTTTAACTGCTAAAAATATCCTCTCTAATTTGGGTTTAAAGGGGTTTCTAAATTACTTGTATTTCCTTTTCACATTTGGAGAGTAAATACTCTATGGAAGCTTGAAAATAGCTTATAAAATTAAAATGAAGTAATGTTTCAACGATATGACTTCCTTGGTTATTTTTATTTTATTTTATTTTTTTATCCCGTGAAACAGAAGATCATCAGTTATATGTCAAGCACCCCTGGAACACTCAAAATGCTTAGCAGCCAAAGTAAAAAACTGTCGTAGGTGGGAGATTTCCGGTCACACCTTTGATATAAATCAACCAAAAAGCCTTAGGAAACAAGATGGGAATATTAGCTCATTGGTTTGGAATCTCTGGCTATAGGCTCTAATACAGAGTTTCTAGAAAGTCAAATATGGACAGCAGGTAGTTTCAGTTGTGGCAGATCCCAGCTGGGAAAGAAGGAAGCTTCTGTTGTTGTCACAGATAATCTGACGTTTCTGGCACTCTTGCCAGCTACAAAATCCTTGCTATACAGAACAGTCATGTTTTTAGGATTACTAGGGGAAGATCAGAGCCCTAAATATTCACTAATTGGATTCCAAATAGATGATCTGATGTCTATGGCTTTAAAGTACTAATGTAGAGGGGGAAAGCACAAATCTATCTGCCCTTTTCTCAGATAAAGAAGAGATTCAATTTTTCAGGATTTAGGAAAGTAAAACAGGAGTAACAAATGCTCTTTTAATAAGAGGTGATAGCAGCACCTTAAAAGCCCTTTTATAGGACTCTGGTCTTAGTTTGGGCTTCCTCATGTCCCTAGTCTTCAAGGACTACACTTTCCCCAACTGTATTCCATATTCCCGCATAATAGGTCACAACCTTATCCTGCATGACCTCAGCAGTCTAGCATTTACCCAAGTCCTCTTTCCCTCCTCACCAAGGGCCCTCTTATACATTCAATAAACAATTAGTGGAGCAGAAAAAGCACAGTGTTCTGCATCCAGGAATGAGTGAAACAAACAATTTTCCAAGGAATGAGTAACAGCAGCATCTAAAGGCCATTCTCTGTCATCTTTCCTATAATGCTCAAATGGTCTTCCACCTCCTCGTAGAATGAATTGCTCCTCTGTGCTCCCAGGAGGCAGTGTGCATTCCTCTGTTACAGATAGTATGTACCACAGTGTCGTGGGGGAAGTGTGAGTGTATATCTGTCTTCCAGCAAGATCCCAAGTCTTACACAGCATGATATTCTGCTTCATAGTATCAACGCAGAGCACAATTCCTGGCATTTCACGAATGCTTCATAGATGATTACTACTTAGATATTTTATCTTTGAAGGGAAATCCTAAGAGAGGTGTTTAGCTAATATGACAACTATAGCCAGGTTCTTATTTGTGAGACACTCCAACAATTTCTAATTGGTCCATTGACAGACTAAAATATCATATTTTCCACTCTTTTATGGCTAGAAGACTCTTAGGGGGCAAGTTAGCCCTGGTGACTTCGGTTTTTCACATTTGTGGAGTAGTCAGAGCAATATGAGTGACTGTACAAATTAGAAATTTGTATCTAGTTGACAGTCTTTGTAATGTATTGATCTTTTACTATGTGCTAAATATGTGAATCAGAGAGAAAGAGAGAGAAAACGACAGAGAGAGACTCGTTTAAGCCACTTACCAACATTGCAAGATAAATGTTTAATGTGGGAGAAAATAGACTGAAAAAATGATTTATTGTACAAATTAGAAATTTGTATTTAGTTGACAGTCTTTGTAATGTATTTTTAAAAGTAAAACAATAACATTTTAAAATATATTCCTTCTATTACAATTCTTAAAAACTCTACTTCTTATTGAATTGCATTTTATATCAAAATATGCTTCAGGTCTATTTCTTTAATCATCCACTTTAAAATTCACATTTTGATTTTTTAAAGGATTTATTGTACCAATCAGAAATTTTTATGTAATTGAAACTCTTAGTAATGTATTTTTAAAAGTAAAACAATAACATTTTAAAATATATCCTTGCTACTCAAATTCTTAAAAACTCCACTGTTGAATTCTATTATATGTAAAAACATGCTTCAGGTCAATTTCCTTAATCATCCACTTCAAAATTCACACTTCAGATTTTTTCTAAAGAGAGAAACAAAATGTCCATTCACAAAATTATATGTAATAGGCCTGCCTCATCTTTTACAACAGCCATGATTGTTTTTACTTCTAGTCCTCCTCTACCCAAATGTCAATCCTGTAGGTCACTATTTTTCAAATGTTTTATAGTCTTAGAACCCTGTCTTCAGACAACATCTTACCATAATCATTAAAAAGCACACATAGAAAACCACATCTCCACTTCCCAGGCTGCCACTAGAGCTTATTGAAGAATTGAAAGCTGTTGTCTTAAGGACTAAGTTGATTCCTCATAAGAAATGAGGCTCTGAGAGAGTCTTGTGCTAAATAAACATCAAGCCCAGTCTCCTAGACATTTTATACTTAAAACAAATAACCAGGAAAAATTTATTCACACTGATTAGTTGACTTAAATAACTCCTCTATCTCAATGGCCATGAAAATAAGAAATGGTTCTCTTGTATCTGTACAAATTAAAATTAAGAAAATTGAGCAGTGATTGAAAATTAATGTGTTCAATGATTCTTCTAATTTTGTTTCATTTCCTAGGATTGTCACCATAAGTCTTACTGGGCTAAAAATACACACAAATTTAACAAGATACATAAATAGTAACTCCATAGCAAATGATAATGTACAATTTTTGTTTCACTTTATCGTCGACAAATTTATTTTAGGTGATATTTAATCCTTACTCAATCCATAGCATCAAGCTTACTGTTTTGTAGATAAAAAAACAAACAAACAAAAAAAACTAGGGCTCTTCAGTGTAGCTGACACACAAAAAATATCTAGCAGTAGTAGACTCAGGATTAAATTCGTGGTTCCCAAAAAGACATGTACTTTTATATTTTATAATGCTAAGGGATAATTTTCAAAAAGATAAAATCATGACTGTCAGACAAGCACAACATGAATATATGTCAAGAGTTTTGTATAACTCATCAATTAATGAGATAACCAGTAAGATAGTAAATTGGTTCAAAGTTCATTTAAGAATCTGGGTGCGTACAAGCAATTTAAGAGCTTGCTGAGCTAGATGTGAAATCGGTTAATATCCAACAGAGTCATAAACCAAAACTTTTGGGGTCACCTGTTCTACCAGACAAAAATCTACAAGTTAGCCTCTGCCGATATATAATTTTAAAATAAATAAATAAATAAATAATCAAGCTCAGTTCTGTTCTGAAAGAACCTCCAGTATCCTCTTGTGCTTATTTCTGCAATTCAGATCATTTTTCTGACAGTATATTATAGCTGTTTTACTACAGACAGAAGAAAAACTTAAAGACACATTGCCATGAATTTTCAAATAATGGGGAATTGGTTATGAAACGTTGAGAAATTATAGTACAGAGAAAACTTGGCCTAAAGGCATTAAGAATAGCAGCTATTAATTTTCAGTGAGGGAATCAAGAGTGTCTGCCTAAAAAGAAGAATTGAAAATAATGCCAGACTCGGAAAATAACAGCTACAGCCATAAACCAAAAGTATGTCTTTATAAATCCATTTTCATTTACTACTTCACAGGGTTCCTGCTCTGTGCAAGGTAAGGCAAGTGCTCAGACAAAAGAGACCAAGTCCCGCCTGCCTTCCAGGTGCTACCATAAGGAGGGAAATTAGCTCTTTGAGGATAAGCCACTCCGTGATAACCTAGCTCCTGTGGAAGCGTGGGTGCTGGGATATTTGGTTCCTTTTGGAAGAAGAGGCAGTGGGAATAAAAAAGACTTCCTGGAGGAAGTGGCCAGCCCCTGTGGTTTGAAGGAAACGCCACAGTCATGTGAAAGCAGGGAAGGTAATTCTATAAGGACCAGATGTGTGGCCTGTTGGAGTGCTCAGTGTTACAGAGCAGGAAGTGGGGAAGAGAGTATTGAGAAATAAAGTGGAGGAGCCATCAAGAGGGGGACAAGTTAGGGGCTTCTCTGCTTTGCTGAGAAGATTCCTTCTTCCTGCAGGCAAATAGGCGATTGTAGGATTTTACACTGGAAAATATAATGGTAATGGTTTAACTGGACCTCTGGTGGCAAGATGAAGAATGTATTTTAAAAGGAGGGGACCTGGATTGTTATTGGTATTATTAAAATACATTCTTCATCTTGCCACCAGAGGTCCAGTTAAACCATTATATTTTCCAGTGTAAAATCCTACAGATCGAACTGGCTGAAGAAAATGTGGTACGTTTACACGATGGAATATTATGCAGCCATTAAAAAAAAAAAAACCAAAAAACAAAATTATGAACTTTGCAGCAACCTGCATGGAATTAGAGTCTATAATATTCAGTGATTTATCACAGAAACAAAGATCTGAGTACCACATGCACTCACTCATAAGTGGACCCTGAACATTTATCATAATACTATGAGAAAGGGTTTGACAGTAGTGAGACACTGTCAGGGGACGGGGTGCACATAACGTCAATAAGGGTACCCACCCGTTACCTCTACAATGACCGTGTATGTACTGAACCCTGAATTGTACTCCACCTTTTTAAGATGAAATAAATTTTTTTAAAGGAGGGGACCAGAAGCAGGGAGAAGTTAGGAGATGAATGGAGTGTAAGACAAGCAGGTGATAATGGAGATAAGAAAAGTCTGACCACGGCTGTGCTTAAGCTATGGCAAGATTTTATATTTCCTGGAAAATGCATCTCTAACCCGCTCTTTCTGCTCACTCTGTTTTCTTCTTTGACAATAGAAAAGAAATGATTTTCTTCTGTATGGAATGGGTTAGCGGGAGGAGAGCCATGTCCAACTCCCCCGGGAGCCCAAAGGGAGGCAGCTGGCTTCCCTGCCATCCCTGTGCAACCCTACAATGGCCCCTGCCCCGCAAGACCTCCACCCGCTCCACGCCCGCCATTCTCCTCCTGGCCTGCTTCCTAACCTGAAGCCATATACATGTATTTATTTGTTTCATCTTTTAGTTTCCACACTCTGGACTCCATCAGTGACTTCTGAAAGGAAGCACTTGTTTGCAAAAGAGCAAACAACACTTAAACAGGGCAAAGGGACTGAAGCAGCAATATTCAGCAGTTCCTTCGCAATTACCCACTTCTTTCTCGGGGCCAAAGAAGTTTAATCAGCTTTGAAAGTCAAATGAAACCCCCAAGAACTTGCTGGGTGCTTCATTTTGAAAGTAAAGGAGTCAGAGAGAAAAATATTACTTTAAACTTCAAACGGAAAGAAATGGAAAGCCCTTTTCTCTCCCCCAAATCGATCAGCTCTCCTTGACTTGGTTCTTTTTCAAACTTCTCTGCCTTGACATTCCCTAGGAAAAAGCAATTGTTAGCTTGGTGGTTGTTTGTTTCTGTTTCCGTTTCATTCTTCTTTTTTTTACATCTTTTTTCTCTTTTCAAGGTACTTACTCAAGTCAGCAAGAATTACTGATACATCTCCCCTGGCATATTCTCTGTCAAGAGGTGTCTGGGAATGAAGGCACACAGACCCAGTCAAAATACAGAAACATCCCATGGGTGCTGAGGACCTCAAAGACGCTTTCTAATTTTGTATCCTCCAAGACTTGAGAACTTTAATTAAGAAAGGATATAAGTATAACAAATGTGGAAGAATTCCCTGAAGTTTAAGTTAGGGACCCCAAGATTATACCAGGGATAAAATCTGTGCCTTGAAAATTCTTGATTGACTCCACTAATGAGAGGCTGAGATTTCTTCCGCATAACCCTGTGCTTGTCTCCCGATTAATTTCCTCCAGTACTTAATCTTCAGTGCATGACACTTTAACCACTAAGCTTATTATTCTAAAAATAGTATTTTCTCTGTGCCATCTTAGCAGATATATGTGTGAAGATCTCATTTCTACATGATTTCCTTCATTGTTAAATATTAATATCAGACGTGCACAAAATGAAATAAACAATCTTGCTAACAGAGATAAGTAAATTTTCATCTGGTTCAATTTCCTAACTCCTATAAATAAAAAAGACTTTCACATATTTTCCCGCCCTGAAACCTCACTGGAATTGGTAGATGTTCTTTTATGGGAACAAAGAGGAAAGTCACTATGTTTCCATCTGAGAGCAGTTGTGTATCTCTATCTATACAAACAGATCAAGGTAGCTTATTCCACACCACCTTGGGCTGTGCCTTGTCAGTGAATTTTTATGACAACTTCCAAGATAAAAATAAATTATGGAGGATTTTATCGAGAATCTAGGTTAAGAAATTCATTATGCCAGGGGAACAAGGCAAGAGTCAGGCATTGAGACAGAATCAGAGGGAACAATTTAGGTTTGGTAATAAGATGAGATTTATGTTTCAATCCTTTTCTCTCTCTTGGCACTGTTAGGTGAATAGATACACAGGAATACATTTCCGTTTACATAAAAACTTTACTGGGAAAATGAGACATCCTAACACCTCACTGTAGTCTATTGAAAGCACAGTACTTGCTGGCATGAGTGTGGTTCCCTTATCGGATTTTCCTAAAATTATAATGTGATCCCTGCAATTACCCCCTCCTGGCAATACTACGCTGCTTCCTGGGTACACTGCTCCCTCCCTCCCCAATGCAAGATGAGCTTGGCTCTTTGCCAATGTGTCCAGGCGTACTAACCAATAGGAAACCCACACTGACCTTGGATTTCTCCTTTACAAGTCCTCCAGATAGAGGTTCTTACCTCACTCTCTGTCCAAAGGGAAAAAAAATAGTCAAAAGTTTCCCATATATTTGAGGCAGCATTGTTAAATACACTTAAAAAAAACACCAACAAACCTCAAATCTCAATGGCTTATTACAGTACATCCTAAAACTTTCTGTCTTCTTCAACATCATAGCTTTTTAACCTCAGTGGTTTAGGAATGAAACAGAAACCATTTCATAGTCATTTCACAAGTCTGGGAAAGCATAAACACAGGTGAATGATGTTATGCTGTCAATATTTTCAAAATGCTGATTTGAAATATATATGTTCCAATAAGCTATTTACGCTTTCCTGTGCATTGCGCGAGGACCCTTGAAATTGCAGTGCTTAATTATGTGACAGCTCTTTTAAGATGGTCAGAAAATATCACACGCCTCTGATGTTATCCTCTTACCAACCACAACAAAATAGAGGAAAAAGATGGAACACATGTAAATTGAAAAATCTCTTGGCTATAGATTGCCTAACAACACATTTGCTGCTATGTATCAGTAAGGCAAGAAATGTACACATGTCATCTTCAGACCTCTGCGTCATCCTTCGTCTACTCAAGTCTGTCTCCGGTCCAGGGTCAAGCATTATCCTACAGACAAGACACAAATATCCATGATGGCTCATTCAATAACTTGGCTTCTTGGTCCCTTGTCATCTCCATCTTCAGAGACATTTTCTTTCACTTATATGCAGCCATCCACTTCATGTCAGCACTACAGACACTGACTCCTCTACTTCTGAAATAAATTTAGATAGCCCCTCCACCACAACTTTGTAATCTACCAGCACTCTCACACATCCCTACAAATAAACTGTTCTTCAGAATCTCCAAACCACAGACTAACCTTTCCTCTCTATATTTTTTTTTAATCAATTCCCTACAGGTTTCATTTTCCTAAGCAGGTTACTCCACCACCCCCAAATGCTATTGACAATGCTATCAATTTCCTTCTCCTATTGCCTTTCTGTCTACAAACCTGAAAAAAAAATTCAGAAAATCTAGTATCTGCCGAACTATTCAGATTATTGCCATTAAATAACAGTCACCAACATCACCATTATCTGATATTATGCTCTATTTCTCTATTTAGCATTCCAAATCTCCATCATTGCTCTCTCAAATATTCTGGAACAGAAGTGACCATGCTTGTCTGAGATACAGATGTTGGGGTTACTGGCAGAAAGTAAGCGAAGCCATGGGAGTGAAAGCAATTGTCCAGGGAGAATGTAGGAGAAGGAAATGGGCCCAGGAAGTAGCCCTGAGGAACACCAATAATCTAAAAGGTGTTCAGGAGAAGGGAATACCAACCTACAAATGAAACTGACCAGGTGTATGGTTAATATTAGCTGTCAACTGGACTAGATTGAGGGATGCCTAGATGAACGATGAAGCAGTTTCTGGGTGTGTCTGTGAGGGTGCTTCCAGAGGAGACTGATAGGTGCGTCAATGGACCAGCAGAGGAGACCCGCCCTGAACGTGGGCACCATCCAATGGGCTGCCAGTGCAGCTGCAACAAGAAAGCGCCTGCTCACTCCCTCTGTCTTTCTTCCTTTAGGGTGCCTTGTTCCTGCCCTTGGACATCAGATTCCAGATTCTTTGGCCTTTGGACTCTGGCACTTGCCATAGTGACTTTCTCGTAGCTCTTGGACCTTCTGCTTCAAGACTGAGGGCTTTAGTGTTGGCTTCCCTGGTTTTGAGGCTTTTGGACTTGAACTGAGCCATGCTACTGGCTTGTCTCATTGTCCAGTTGCAGACAGCCTATTCTGGGACTTCCCCTTGTAACTGGCAATCCTCCCTAATAAATTTCCTGCTATGTATATTACTATAGAACATATACTAGTGGTTCTGCTCCTATGGAGAACCCCGACTAATACACAAGGCATGGCCTTAAAAGTATGGGGAAAAAAACAGTCATGTGGTGTCATGTAAGCTAAGTGAAGAGATTATTACAATGAGGATGGATCTGTATAGATGACAAACATGATGGATGGACTGCATGAATAGTGAAGACCAGCCTACCACATTTAAAGACAGGACATTCCATCCTACCAAAGGCAATCTACAGATTCAATGCAATACCCATTAAGTTACCAACATCATTCTTCTCAGACCTGGAAATGACAATACAGAAATTCATATAGAAACATAAACGACCATGAATAACCAAAACAATCCTTAGCAAAAGAAACAAAGCAGGAGGGATCATACTTCCAGACTTCAAATTTTACTATAAGGCTATAGTAATCAAAACAACCTGGTATTGATACAAGAACAGGCATATAGACCAATGGAACAGGATAGATATTCCAGAAGCAAAGCCTCAATTTCTCAACTAACTCATCTTTGACAAAACCTCCAACAACATCCACTGGGGAGAGGAGAACCTATTCGATAAATGGTGCTGGAAAACTGGCTGACCACATGCAGAAGATTGAAACAGGACCCCTACCTATCACCATACACAAAAATTAACTCTAAATGGATCAAAGGCCTCAATGTAAAACCTCAAACTACAAGAATCTCAAAAAATGCAGGAGACACTCTTATGGAAATTGGAACTGGCAACCAATTCCTCTTCAGAACCCTAAATGCCCATACCTTATGAAATAAGATAGACAAGTGGGACCTCATCAAACGAATGAGCTTCTGCAAAGCAAAAGAAGCCATCAAGAGAGCAAGGAGACAGCCCCCAGAATGGGAAAAACTGTGTGCCAACTGTGTATCTGACAAAGGCCTAGCATCTAGGATCTACAAGGAACTCAAACACGCCAAAAGGAAGAAAACAAACACCCCCATTAAAAAGTGGTCCAAAGACATGAATAGACACTTCTCAAAAGAATATATATGGGCAGCCAACAGACACATAAAAAACGCTCACCCTCACTCACCATCAGAGAAATGTAAATAAAACCACATTGAGATACCACCTAACCTCAGTAAGAATGGCTGTCATTAATACAACAAATAACAGCAGATGCTGACTAGGATGCGGAGAAAAAAGAACACTTCTATACTGCTGGTGGGAACGCAAACTAGTGCAACCTCTTTGGAAGACAGTGTGGCAATTTCTGAAAGAACTAGATTTGACCTTCCATATGACCCAGCAATTTCCCTATTGGAAATATACCTGATGGAACTCAAATTATTCTACAAAAAAGATACCTACACACGTATGTTTGTTGCAGCTCTATTCACAATAGCAAAAACATGGAACCAATCGTGTTGCCCATCAAAGCTGGACTGGATTAAAAAAAAAGTGTGGTACGTACACACAATGGAATATTATGCAGCCATAAAGAAGGACAAACATATGGACTTTGCAGCAACTTGGATGGATTTAGAGTCGCTCATACTCAGTGATGTACACAAAACAATGAACAGAGTACCATATGTTTTCACTCATAAGCAGACCTTGAACAATTATTATAATACTATAAGCAAGGGATTGGTAAACTTGGAATCCCTAGGGGGAAACTGTCAGGGGTAGGGGGGTGGAATTGGCAGTTGAGGGAAACTGCTAGGGGATGGAGGAGCGTACCTCATTAACAAGGGTACCGGCATAATAACGTTTGTATACCTAACCCTGAATTATACCCCACATCTTTATGGTAATAAAAAAATGAAGACAGGACATTATGGATGACCATGGAGAGGAAAGTTTCAGTGTGAAAGTGGTTACAGATGACAGATTTCATCAGGTTGAATCATGAAAAGAAGGTGAGAAACTGGGGAAGAGGAATTGTTTCATCTGACAAGAAGTCTGGTGAGGAAGGTAAGCGTCAGGAGTGCCAATCAGAAGGAAGCATGGACTTGAGAACGAGGCTTGATATTATTGAAAGACCCTATCTCTTCAGTATTTTAGTGTGAGTGGAAAGTCTATGGAAACGATTGAAATTGTCTGTAAAAACAATGAAAGAAAAGATTGAAAGAGCTAAACTGAAAAGTACAGTCGTGCGAAAGAAGGAATTGCTTCAAGTGGGTGTCCATCAGGGCCTGCTTGTTTAAAAAGGCTTTACATTCTAAATCCTTGGGTGGTTTTCCGTGGCCGTTGGCATAAGCACAAACTCTTCAATGTGAATTAAAACTCCTTCCTAACCAGGCACCTGCCTCTCTCTTTTCTGAGAAGTAACTCTTTTCCCCAGACTCCCTGCTCCAACCATATTGACCACCTTTTATTTATCTGAGTGTCTCCCTTGCTCTCACCTCTATGGCTCACAAACGGATTCCATCTTCCAAGGACAAGATCTCCACTATTTTCGTGGTCAGCTCATGCCTTAATTTTAGTTTTATAATTATTTACTCAAGGGAAGTCTTTCTGGTTCCCACAAACAAGGTCAAGGGCCCTACCTCCACACTCGCATGCACCCTGCCCTTCTCCATGACGTCTTCCTTTCCCTAATATCCTACAGCTGCTTCTGCCTGTCTCACTGCACATTTGAACTCCATGAGAACAGAGACCACGTCTGTCAAATTAATAATAATCTCCAGCACCAAGTGTATTGCCCAGCATATAGCTGATTATTAAAAATAAGTTCCAAGATGACAAATTAACACACTTTAAACAAAAGCCAAATAAAAACTCACTTATCACATAAAAATTTTATTCAGTATTGAGATTTTTGAAAATAAGAGTATTTTGCCTAGTACTACTGTGACTTGAAGCATTTTAATGACTTCTAACACATCATTCCCTACTTTAAAACTTTTTTGTGACACATTTTATATTCTAACATAATATATAATTTATCCATCATGCTTATTATCAGAGCTCTCTCTCAATCTCCATGAAAGTAAAAGTCTTTTTCTATTTTACTCATTGATGCATTCCTGTATAATGTTCTGCCACATGCATAAATAAGAGAATGAATGAAATATATAGGTAGTGTTTCTTTACTGTTTTCATTAATTGGCAATTTTAAAATATAAGTTCTTTATACTCTCAGCATCTGAAAGTGTGTAATATAGCTCACATATTTAAACACAACACAACCTAGCATTTATGTTTCAAATACATTGAGTCCACCCAAAAGTAGCAGAGTTTCCAGTAATTAAATCTGGGAATAGTACAATTCTTGAACAATTTATTCAGCACTAAGTTTATTATAGATAAAGTAAAATGGAAACTTGTATTATATAATTTTTATTACCTTAATCACAAAAAGGATAAAACTTTCATTTGCAGAAAACTGTTCTTGCAACTGTTCTCATGTAGAAATTTATGGCAACACTCCTTGTATAAATATACAGTCTTACAATGAAAATATCAAAAAATTACTTTTTTCAACTAAAGGCACAAATTTCATGGGAAGAGAACAATTCTCAGATCAACAGAGGGCCTGCCATTTTATCAAAATTCCATGAAGGCATTTTTGTAAAAGCCTGATAAACTAAAGTCTAAACAATCTGAATTTGATAGTCTAACAAAGAGAAAAATAATCTTTGTTGATAAAAATAAGAATAGACACAAATTAATTTTGTCTTGTGAAAGTTTAGGAAAGAAATTTAAAACATAAATGACTTAACACTTTTAAAAAACAACTTCATCCTGTCAAAAAAGCAATGCCTCTTCGTTGTTCAAAATTTGAGAAATAATGTACAAGAGGAGACCCAAAAACCTAGAATTTATTTATAAAAGATTATGTATCTATTCTTGCATGTTTAAACTTCTGTCACCTCAAAGACCTCTACTTAATGTAATATACCTATCAAGACACTTTTTCCACTGCTCAAAACAGTTTTTAAATACATCAATTTTGATGCCTTTTAGTGCTTCTGCCATTTTCAGTTTCACTTCTTTCAAATTGGCAAAACGTTTCCCTTTGAGGACTCTTCTTATTGGGAAAACAAAACAAAAAAAGTCTCTCAGGGCGAGATCAGGTGAATAGGGAAGGTGGGGCATGGGGGGGGTAACGCTGTTTTTGGTCAAAAACTGCCGAATATTCAGTGTGATGTAAGCAGGTGTGCTCGCAAGACACCCATCATGAAATGGGCAAACTTGTTGCAATAACCTCCCCCCAAAATTCGCTGAAACCAAAGGCAGCCTCTCACAACAATGCTAACTGGTACATTGATGTCGATGAGTTCCTTGAACACATACCTAGCAGGGGAAGCATGTACTACAAGGAGCCCGCCCTCCAAACAGTAATTGCTTTTTTTATTTTTAGGTAGTCCCTCATGCACACTAAAATCCTGCCGCTCCAAGGCAACTTATTTTGGTATATAGATTTCTATGTTACTCCACCACATACACATATACCCACACACACCCAATCTCTAGTCAGTTATATGTAAAGTGAAATTATGGATCTCCTTCGAGTTTATAATTCAATATATTTAATAATTATATGTATTACTATATGTTTTAGCTTAAATAAGGTCATAATATGCACAATGTTGTTTTTGGATTTCTTTGCCTTGTTTTGCATTGGGGTCTCACTCCATTGTCCAGGCTGGAGGGCAGTGGCACTCTCACGCCACCGCAGCCTCAACCTGCTGCGCTCCAGTGATCCTTCCGCCTCAGCCTTCCGAATTGCCAGAACTACAGGCGTGCACTACCACGCCCGGCTAATTTTTGACTTATTGTAGAGAGAAGGTCTTGTCAATTCCCCGGGCTGGTCTCAAACCTGCGGGCTTAGGCAATCCACTCGCTTCGGCCTCCCACTATGCTGGAATTACAGGCTGAGCCACCGAGCTAAGCCACACAATGTTTTATAGTCTGTCTTTCTCCCTAATTATGAATACCCTCAAACCATTATACACTTAAGGCCAGAGGACATGTGCTTTTAGGCAGAAAGTATACATACTTCTTTTATTTTTTTTTAATTTTCTCATATTTTGTTACCAGTAATTCATTGGGAGTTTAACTTTCTACACCATACAATGTAGAGCAATGCAATCTATGTGTAAAATTGTTTTAAATTTGTTTAATACAAGTGTCCCTTCCCTTCAATAAATTGAAGAAACATCAGTAGGTCTTTGCTCATTAATTGGTAGTTTGAGTACAGCATGCCACTGAGTCAGCCAAAACATTTTACCTGCCAGATACATCCCTGAATACCTAAATAAATTAATCTGTTGACCAACACAGCCTAACAATAAGAGTAAATATGTACTTTGTCTGGAGGAAAATGCCAATCTTAAGGAATCTCTTTGGATAACTATGTAATTCAAAATCCTTTATATCTTCGATTTCATTTTATTCCTATACCATTAAAGTATGATGAAAACTCTGAGATGGTATTCCAAGATGGTCCTAGAGCATATAGTAAGTAGACCCCAGTCTCTGCATTGTTTACCAAGTTGTTTCAATAAAGGTTTTAAAAGAGAAGCATTAAGATGCTGCCTTCTTTGATATTATTTGGAATCACATCTCACGAGATTATTTTCTCCTATTATGATTTTAGCAGAAGTGTTTAGAGACATGTTTGGAAATATATTTAGGTTTCTAATATGTAAAATGTGTGTATGTGTATAACTACATATACAATCATCTCTGGGTATTCGTGAGGATTGTTTCAGGACCTCCCAAGGATGCAAAACTCTATGATGCTCAAGACCCATATAAGATGGTGAAGTATGTGCCTATACATATCCTCCTGTATATTTTATATTATCTCTAGGTTACTTACGATACCTAATATTATAGAAATAGTTGTTTTGCTATATTGTTTAGGGAATAATAATGGGAAAAGTCTGTACATGTTCAGTACATAATTTTTTTTAAGAGACGGGTGTCTTACTATGCTGCATAGGATGGTCTCAAACTCCTGGCCACAAGGGATCCTCCCATCTCAACTTCTCAAAGTGTGGCTCACAAGTGTGAGCCACAGTGCTCAGCCAAGAATTTTTTAAAATACTTTCAATCCATATTTGATTGAATCCATAGATAGAGAACTTAGAGATACAGAGAACCAACTGTGTGAGTGTGTGTGTTTAAAATATAAATATAACATTAAAATATTGAGGTTCTAAAATCTGATCATATAGATGACTTCTGTCTGTGTATCAATAACTAATGGTGATGTGATGAATGCTGAAAATATCCTTGAGGTACTCTGATAATTTCCATTAATATGATGAAACAGGAAACATCAGCGATCAATTTAACTAACGATCTGTGTCAGAATTTAAATCCCTCTTTATACAAAAGATTGTTTTGAGAAACCCCAGCCCTGCAATTCAGGCTATTGAGAAAAAAAGGTAGCATATCATTCTTAAAAAGGTCTAATACAATTATTGGTCTGTCCATTTGAGATAATAAAGTATCTAATTTTTACAAATGATACTGAGTATGATTTATATTAATTGTGAATAAATTAATTTGAACCCATGGTTTAGCCAGTGATGGAACTCACTCCTTGTGTTAGTCAGTTCAGACTACCATAACAAAATACCGTAGACTGGGTAGCTTAAACAATAGAAATTTATTTCCTCACAGTTCTGGAAGCTAGACATCTGTGGTCAATGTGCCAGCATGGTCAGGATCTGGTGAGGGCTTTCTCCTTGGGTTGCAGGCCACATGGCCTTTTCTTGGTGCAGTCTCTCTCTTGTTCTGTCTCTCTCTCTCTCTTTCTCTCTCTCTCTCTCTCTCTGTCTCTCTCTCTCCCCCTTTCCTCCCACCTCTCATTTCTCTATCTCTATCTCTATCTCTCTCATCCTCTTTCTATAAGGTCACTAATCCTATTGCATTAGGAACCCACCCTTAATTACCTTCTGAAGCCCTATTTCCAAATATGGTCACATTGGGAATTAGGATCCCAACATATGAATTTTGGGGAGACACAATTCAGTCCATAGCTATCTTCAGAATAGAATTTGAAAAGTTCAAGTAGGAAAAGATTTTATTACAGCGTTTACAATTCTATTTTGTTAAAACAAAAACTTTGAGTAAATAAAGGTACTAACACACACCCTGGATGGAAAAATTTCTAACACCTAAAAAGAAATAGAGATAATTTTAGGGGCTGATTATTATTTTTGAGCCAAATGTTTGTTGAAGAAGGATAGAGATGTGAGTTTCAATAATTCTTCTTAACATTTACTCAATTCGTTTAACTGATGAGTTCATAAAATGTGCCAGGCATTGACCCATGCTATTGGTATATATCAGTAAACAAAGCACACACAGACCTTACCCTAATTGAGCTGACTTTCTAGTAAAGGGTAACAAATGATCAATAAACAAATAATTATTTTATTTTTGTATAGTGTGTTAGAGAGGAAGTACTATAGAAAACATAAAACAAGGTAAGGAAATAAGAAGTGTTGAGACATAATTTTAAATAGATTGGTCAGGGCAGGATTTATTGACAACATTTGACTTAACACTTGAAGAAGACAAGGAAGATATAGAATTTATTCCTCCACTTCCCTAAATCTGGGTTGGTTGTAATTATTTGATGAATATGCTATGGCAAAGTTATGCTAGAATAATTCTAGCCATCAATTTTAAGAGGAATTGGCAGGCTCCATTTGATTCTCTTGGAATGCTCTCTCTTGAGATACATTCTCTCAGAACGTAGTCACTATGCTATGAGAAGACCAAGTCACTGGAGGCCACTTGCATGAGCTCTAGTTGACAGCCTCAGCTAAACTCTCATCTAACCACCAGAATCAACTGCTTGCCATTCAAGTGAGCCATGCTGGCTGTCCAGTTCAGTTGAGACTTTAGATGACTGATGTGCAATTTCAACCACATGAACTCAAGCAAGAACCTCGCAGATGATTACAGTCAACCCACGTACCTGCAAGAAATAACCACAAATTATTGCGTTAAGCCACTAAGCTTTGAAGTCAACAGGAACAGATGCTCAATTTGAGGATATTTATATCACTACAACTTAACTCTTCTCTGGTTCCCCACAAATAAATAAATACATGTTCAGAACTATCTACTGTATTCATGGATGTGCATATGTAAGCACATGTGTATGTGTATGATGG
Source organism: Cephalopachus bancanus (assembly GCA_027257055.1). Lineage (NCBI taxonomy): Eukaryota > Metazoa > Chordata > Mammalia > Primates > Tarsiidae > Cephalopachus > Cephalopachus bancanus. The sequence continues at coordinate 1,200,190 of JAPVLO010000005.1, read as the reverse complement.
ATAAGAGAAGGTGGAAGGTGGAGATTATGAAAAAACTGAATTTCACATCTAGGTTAAAGAGAAGCCATAACAGGAAGTCAGGAAGATGGCAGCCGAGCCAGTCAGACTTTGTGAGTCCTGGTGTGAGTGAATGAGTGAGTGTATGGAAAATTTTGTGTAAGTGCAGGTGAGCAAGTGGGCATGTGAGTGGCTGACTGAGTGAGGGCTAGGAGCTAGTGGCCAGGGCTCTCCTGGTGCAGCAGCTGGTGCTGCAGCTGCTGAACTTGGACCCTAGCGATTCCCAGGGTACAGAAGCCAAGCATCATTTTTTTTAAAATCAACAAAACCCTTCCTGGAAAGAAAAATGCTGGGAGAGACTGACTAAGTGGGGGCTCATGAGCAAATGGCCAGGGCCCTGATGCAACAGCTGGTGCTGCAGCTTCTCTGCTTGGTCCCTGGCTCTTCCCAGGTCACAGAAGCCAAGTGCCATTTTTTTTAATGGACAAACATTTTCCTGGGAAAAAGAGTGGGAGGAGACTACCATCCCAGGCTCTGCCTCACCACTGAAGCAGGAAAGAGTGCCAGCTCCAGGCTTTGCCTCACCACTTCAGCACCTGGCCAGGCACTGGCAGCAGGGACTGTAGAGGAAGCCCAGAGGCAGAGTCCCATCAAGAGGACTAGAGAGACACCCTGCCACTACCTTGAAGGCAGGGCAGGAAAGTGCTCTGACTTGCACACCACGGAGCAACAGACCTGATCTGTGACTAGCAGATCAACTACTCAGTGGGTGATTGTGACCCAGAGGCAATATTCTGAAAGCACAAGCTTTAGAGGGACCTGATGAGTGCTGAGTCACAGGTACCTCACCCCCCACCCTGATCCAGCCGCAAGACAAAGGGTGTGGCCAGAAAAGGAAGAATTCCAAAGAGACCAGTGGTGAGTCCAGGGCTGACCCAAATCCCCTCCTCTCCAGCAATCCCCTGCATGTCAGACCCGCACAGCTGGGCCACAACTGAGAGGGACAAACCCAGGCAGAACTTGGAGGTCAGTCGCAATAGGAAAACTCCACTCCAGGATAGGCCTGGCTGGGGCAACCCCCACGAGTATATACCTGGGGAAGAGATAATCCCGCACCTCCCCACCAGAGGAGATCTCCCTGACCCACCTCCACTGCCCCTCCTCCTTCCCTGCTCCAGACAATGAGGAGTGAAAGAGGTAGAAGTACTGCAGGAGAGACCAAATTAGAGGAACAATTACAGAGCTTGCCAAGAAGAAGGCAGGTTTTTAATTTTTTTTTTTTTTTAAATATTTTGTACCTGTCTGTAGTTCATTTATTTTAAAAATATTTTTCCTTATTGGTGGGCATGCAAACTAGCACATCCTCTGTGGAAAACAGTGTGGGGATTTCTAAAAGTTCTCAAAGTTGACCTTCCATTTGACCCCACAATCCCCCTACTGGGAATATACCTGAAAGAACTAAAATCACTCTATAAAAAAGATACCTGCACACGTATGTTTAGCGCAGCGTTGTTCACGATAGCAAGAACATGGAACCAACCGTGCTGCCCATGAAAAGAGGACTGTATTAAGAAAATGTGATACATAAACACAATGGAATATTACACAGCCATAAAACAAGAACAAAATCATGAACTTCGCAGCAACCTGGATGGACTTAGAGTCTATCATACTGAGTGATCTTTCACAGAAACAAAGAACTGAGTGCCACATGTTCTCACTCATAGGTGGACCTTGAACAACTATCAAAATACTATAAGAAAAGGATTGACAGTAGCAGGAAACAGCGGGGAGTCTGGAAGGTGAGGAGGTGGGATTGGCAGTCGTGGGAATCTGCTGGGGGCAGGGGGCATACCCCATCAACAAAGGTACATGCACAATGAGTATTTGTATACCTAACCCTGAATTGTACTCCACAATTTTAAAATAAAAAATTTAAAGGTGAAAAAAAAAGTAAGAAAATATTTTCCTTTGTGCATGAATGTGTATGTGAGGGTTTGATCTGCATCCCCCAATTTTTTCTTTTTTCCTTTCCTTTTTCTGTTTTTTCTTCTTTTGTTTATTGTTTTCTGTTTATGTGTGTATGTGAATGATTGAGTGTTCATCTTCCAATTTTGTTGTTGGTGGTGGTTTGTTTTTGCTCTTCCATTCTTCTGGTTTTTATTTATTTTTATTTTTTATAGTTTAAGGTGTGAGTCAATATATGTGTGAGGGTTCAATATGAATTCCTTTCTATATATTAATTTATTTTCTTCCGGTCTTTCTGTTTTTCTTCACCATTCACTTTGTGCCAGGCGTGTGTGTGTGTGTGTGTGTGTGTTCAGTTTTCTTGGTTTTTTTGGTTGTTGTTGTTTGTCTTGTTTCATATTGTTGTTATTTCGGTTTGCTTTGGGGTGTTTGTGTATGTGTGTGTGTGTGTGTGTGTGTGTTCAACTGCTTTTTGCATTGGTTTCTGCTTTGCATTATCATATAGAGTGATGACGGGGGCTGCGTGTCAGGGAACACATACCACAATCAGTGAACCTTGTAATTTACAAGTTGTTTCTGAATCCTAAAGCCCCATCGGTTACCTTATTCTACTTTCAAAAACTACAAGAGTCAGCAAAGCTTCCCACCCACAGTCCTATTTCAAAATAAAAGAAATCCAGAGCCTGGATCAGGGAAGAATAGAGGGCTGAGCAAATATCAGAAGAGAAAACCTCTCCCACTGACACTGAATAACAGAACTAAAGAGAAAAACAAGAGATCTGTCACAACTGAGGAAAAGCCGTAAGAAGACTGCAGGTAATTTCAAGAGTAACAAAGAGAAAACTCAGGAAAAATCAGACTTTGGAGCCCAAACAATGGAAGTCACCAATGACTGGCCCCAGAAAATGACAGAGATTAGGGAATGGATGGAAAGAGGGAATAAAACCCAAGAAAGACAAGACGCAACACTGAAGGAGCTTGTAACAGAGATTTTGGTAATAAAAAATTTCATCCAGGAAGTAAATAACAAAATGACAAGCATGGAAAGCAGATTTAATCTAACTGAAGAAAGAATCTCAGAACCTGAAGACCAGAATATGGAATTAATCTGATCTGTAAAAAACATAGAAAGATGACTCAAAAATAAAGAACAAAGCTTACAAGAGATGTGTGATTATATCAAGAGGTCAAACCTATGCCTGATTGGTATCCCAGAAGAAGAAAGAGAAATAGAGAACAACTTGGAGCAAGTATTCCAGGAGGTAATCCAAGAAAACTTTCCCCATCTCACCAGAGATGTGACCAGCCAAGCACAGGAGATACAGAGAACCCCCACAAGACATCAAATGAGAAGACCAACACCTAGACACATAGTAATTCACTAACACAAAGTAGGCACAAGAGAAAAAATCCTAAAGGCAGGAAGAAAGAAAGGTCAGACTACCAACTGGGGAAAACCAATCAGAATAGCAGCAGACCTATTGGCAGAGACACTCCAAGCAAGAAGAGACTGGAGGCCTATATTCAAAGTCCTCAAAAATAAGCCAGGCTCGGTGGTTCAACCTGTAATCCCATGCCTTAGGAGGCTGAGGTGAGTGGATATCCTGAGCCCATGGGTTTGAGATCCGCCTGGGCAACTTGGCGAGACCTCATCTCTATAATAAAAATCAAAAAATCAGCCGGGCATGGTAGTGCATGCCTGTAATTCTGGCTACTCAGAAGGCTGAGGGGGAAGGATTGCCGGAGCCCAACAGGTCGAGGCTGCGGTGGCCGGGAGTGGCCACTGCACTCCAGTCTGGGCGACAGAGTAAGTCTCCAACTCAAAAAAAAAAAAGTCCTCAAAGATAAACAATTTCAGCTAAGAATTTCCTATCCAGCCAAGCTCAACTTCATCAGTGATGAGAATTAAAATGCTTCCCAAATATCCAATCCCTAAGATATTATGCAGCCTCCAGACTGGCTCTATAGGAGACACTTAAAAAGGTATTAAGGACAGAAGAAGGGGGAAAAAAAAAAGAATCACCACACACTTCCCAAGAGAACAGCAGAGCACAGAATCAACAGAGAGCACAGCACAATAAGAAACTTGAAAACACACACCTACATCAACCCCAAAGCCAAAAGAAAACAAGCAAACAAAGAAAAAACTTTATAAGATCCTCATGACAGGGAAAACCAATCACATTTCAATAATCAACTTGAACGTTAATGGACTAAATGCACCACTGAAAAGACACAGAATGGCAAACTGGATAAGAAATTATTTGCTGCATCCAGGAGACTTGTCTCACCACAAGGGACACACACAAACTCAATGTTAAAGGATGGAAAATGAGTTTCCAGGCAAATGGATCACAAAAGAAGGCAGAAGTCATAATCTTAATATCAGACAAAACAACCTTAAAGCTATCAAAAATGTAAAAAGATACAAAAGGACACTACATATTAATAAAAGGCTCAATTCATCAACAAGAAATATACATCCTAAACATATATGCATCCAACACAGGAGCACCAGCATTTATAAAGCAACTACTAAGTAAACTAAAAAAAGATATTGACTCTAACACTATTATAGCAGGGGCTTGAATACCCTACTAATAGCCCTAGATAGATCATCAAGTCAAAGTCAACAAGGCGACCTAGAACCTGAACCTGACACTCGACCAAATGTAGTTAATAGATACCTACAGATTATTCCACCCAACAAACACAGAATATACATTCTGCTCATCACCACATCCAATGTACTCCAAGATCAATCACATCCTTGATCAAAATCAAGCATAAACAAATTCCATAAGGTTGACATATTGCCATGCACCTTCTTAAACCACAGTGGAATAAAAATACATATCAACACCAAAAAAATTTTCCCAAAGCCCACAAAAGACATGGACACTAAACAGCAATCTGAGCAACTACTGGATAAACACTGAAATCAAAGCAGAAATTAAAAGATTCCTGGAAACAAATGAAAATGAAGAACCATCTTACCAAAAGATCTGGGATGCCACAAGCACAGTAATAAGTGGGGAATTTATATCTCTATGAGCACACATCAAGAAAATGGAAAGATCACAATTTGACAACCTAACAAATCATCTAAGGGAGCTGGAAAGAGAAGACCACCAAAATCCCAACTTTAGCAGAAGAATCCAAATCACCAAAATAAGAACCCGAATAAGGGACATAGCAGACAAAAATATCATAAAAAACTAAACAAAACAGAAAGCTGGATCTTTGAAAGAATTAACAAGATTGATGAACCCCTAGCCAGAATGACCAAGAAAAAGAGAAGAAAAAAGCCCAAATAAACACAATCAGAAATACAAAAGATCAAATCACAGCTGACTCCGAAAAAAATACAAAAGATTAGCAGATATTACTATATACACCTATATGGAAACAAGCTTGATAATCTAAATGAAATAAGAGGCCTTTTTGATATCACACAACCTCCCCAGGTTGAAACAAGAAGACATTGAGACAATAAATGACCAATAACAACCAGGAAATTGACTCTGTCATACAAAAACTACCTACCAAAAAAAAAAAGCCCTGGACTGGATGGCTGTCCAGCAGAATTCTACAAAACGTATTCCAGGCAATTGAGAAAGATGGAATTCTCCCCAAATCATTTTATGAAACTAACATCACACTGATACCCAATCCAGGCGAAGGTCTCAATAAAAAAGAGAACTACAATCCCTTATGACCAATATCCCTTATGAACATAGATGCAAAAATCCTCAGCAAGATTCTACCAAATCAGATCCAACAACATCTCAAAAATCATCCACCATGACCAAGCAGGCTTCATCCCCAGGATGCAGAACTGAGTCAACATTTGCAAGATCATAAATGTAATTAAGTACATCAACAGATGTAAAAACAAGAACCACATGATTATGTCATTAGATGCAGAAAAAGCTTTTGATAAAATCCAGCATCCCTTCTTGATAAAAACCCTCAAACACCTAGGTATAGAAGGAACATACCTCAAAATACTAAGTGCCATCTACGACAAACCCACACCTAACATATTGCTAAATGGACAGGAACTAGAATTATTTCCCCTAAAAACTGGAACAAGACAAGGCTGCCCACTCTCACCCCTCTTGTTCAACATTGTGTTGGATGTCCTAGCTAGGGCAATTAGACAAGAGAAGAAAATCAGGGGTACCCAAATAGGAAAAGAGGAAGTCAAGTTATCCCTCTTTGCTGATGATATGATCCTATACCTTGAAAATCCAAGAGAATCTGCCAAAACCTGCTTGCACTGATAAAGGACTTTGGCAAAGTCTCAGGGTACAAAGTAATTGTGAAAAGACAGTTACATAACTATACACCAACAACAAGCAGGCAGAGACCCAAATTAAAAGCATAATCCCATTCACAATAGCCACACACAAAAATGAAATACTACAGCATCTTCCTAAGCAGAGAAGTGAAAGATCTTTACAATGAGAACTACAAAACACAGCTCGAAGAAATCCACAAAGTCACAAACAAATAGAAAAATATTCCTTACTCATGGATAGGAATGATCAACATTGTTAAAATGTTCATCCTACCAAAGACAATCTATATTCAACACAATACCCATTAAATTACCAACATCATTCTTCTCAGACCTGGAAATGACAATTCAGAAATTCATATAGAAACATAAATGACCACAAATAGCCAAAACAGTCCTTAGCAAAAGAAACAAAGCAGGAGGTATCACATTTCCAGACTTCAAACTTCCCTATAAGGCTGCAGTAATCAAACAGCCTGGTAGTGGTACAGAACAGGCATTCAGACCAGTGGAACAGGAGAGAGATTCCGGAAGCAAAGCCTCAATTTTTCAACCATCTCGTCTTTCACAAAGCCTCCAACAACAACCACTGGGGAGAGGAGAACCTATTCAGTAAATGGTGCTGGGAAAACTGGTTGATCACGTGCAGAAGATTGAAACAGGAACCCTACCTATCACCACACAAAAAAATTAACTCTAAATGGATCAAAGACCTAAATGTAAAACCTCAAACTATAAGAATCTTAGAAAACACAGGAGACAAACTTATGGAAACCAGAACTGGCAGCCAGTTCCTGAACAGAACCCTAAGTGCCCATACCATAAGAAGTAAGTTAGACAAGTGGGACCTCATCAAACTGACCAGCTTCTGCAAAGCAAAAGAAACCATCAAGAGAGCAGGGAGACAGCCCATAGAATGGGAAAAAATATTTGCCAACTATATATCTGACAAACGCCTAACATCTGGGATCTATAAGGAACTCAAATGCACTAAAAGGAAAAAAACAAACAGCCCCATTAAAAAGTGATCAAAAGACATGAATAGATGCTTCTCACAAGATATACAGGCAGCCAACAGACGCATGAAAAAGTGCTCAGCCTCACTCATCATCAGGGAAATGCAAATCAAAACCACATTGAGATACCACCTAACCTCAATATGAATGGCCATCATTAACAAAACAAACAACAATAGACGCTGGCAAGGACGCAGAGAGAAAGGAAAGCTTCTACACTGCTGGTGAGAATGCAAACTAGTGCAACCTCTTTGGAAGACAGTGTGGCGATTTCTGAAATAACTAGAAATTGACCTTCCATATGACCCAGTATTCCCCCTACTGGGAATATACCAGAGGAACGCAAATCATTCTACGAAAGGATACTTGCAGACACATGTTTGTTGCAGCTCTATTCACAATAGTAAAAACACGGAACCAACCATGCTGCCCATCGAAGCTGGACTGGATAAAAAAGTGTGGTACACATACACAATGGAATATCATGCAGCCATAAAGGACAAACTTATGAACTTTGCAACAGCTTAGATGGATTTAGAGTCAATCATACTCAGTGATCTATCATAGAAATGAAGAACAGGGTACCATATGTTCTCATTCATAAGCGGACCCTTAATAATTATCATAATACTATAAGAAAGGGATTGGCAGTAATCTGAAAGGATTACTGGATGGGGGGGTGGGATTGGCAGTTGAGGGAAACTGCTAGGGGAGGTAGGAGCACACCTCCTCAACAAGTGAGCCTGCATAATCAACATTTATGCACCTAACCCTGCATTGTACCTTACATTTTTAAAATAAAAATAAATAAGAAGAGAGAAAAAAAAGAGAAGCCATAAAACACACAGGAATACAGAAAACAGTGATTATCATGAAAACATAGTTCCCTAGGGAATTATTTAGAGATGTGTAGATTTATTTAACTTCTGCATGATATGGTATTCAAATATGAATAGCAGAGGAGCATCAATTGACATAAGGGTTATCCATTTCTTTTGATAAGGGCAATTATAACTATATCCACAACTCTTACTCACCTACATATCTTCAGTGCCTAAAGCCATATGTAGGACATAATAGATGCTCATAAATGTTTGTTGGTTTTTCAGCACAGAGATAAGGAACAAGATAATATAAAGCACTATTTCTAAGAAATCATTCTCTTTTTGAGTTGGAGTCTCATTCTGTCACCCAGGCTGGAGTGCAGTGACATGCTCACAGCCACTGCACCTCGACCTGCTGGGCTCAGGTGATGCTTCTGCCTCAGCCTTCCAAGTAGCTGGAACCACAGACCCACGCTACCACACCCAGCTAGAGAAATCATTCTTAAATCTTATAAACTGACAAGAGAATTTGAGAGACTTCCCTCAAACTTTTCCTTCATATCCCAAAACATCACCACTGCAAGAATTAAACTAGGCAATTTGTGAAGGGGAATTAATGATTTACTAACAATCTGATAGTACAGATAAAGGATATAGAGACTGATGAGTTGATGGTCGGTATATTGGCAGCATAGTTCAAAGCATAAACTTATATCTATTTTCTTTCCTTTTTTTTATGAATCTTTTATTTTTCCAAAAAGAAATGCAATGATAAAGCAGTTTCAAAGGGTATTATTTTCTTGTTTGGTTCATCCAAGTGTTCCTAGAGAGTGCATTCAGATTAATTTTAAGTTAAGAACTGACAGAACCATAATTTTATTCAAAATAACCAGATTTTAGTAACACAAAAGCCAATTGTTATTTTTTAGGTACACATACACACATTGTTTGTTCCTTCTTCTATTCAAAACATATTTGAAACAATTGACAACAACATTTCATCAAGAATAAAAGACAGAACCAATAGAAATAGGAAAGCTTAAACTACCCACAAAAAGTTGCCCAGACATTGGGTCTAAGCCTCACATTTGTTTCAGAGTTTTCTCACCTAACAGTCAAGAAGAGATGACATAGATCTCATTATTAGAAAAGTCTCTCCAATTGATTCCAAATGGCTAAGGGATTGTTGCATAATGTATTTGATGTAATCTATATATTATGGATTTATAAGAAGATGAATCAATACCAAAATGAGTAGATTCACAGTGAATGGTTTGTTCAACAGAGTGACTTTTGCCCAGGCTAAAGATTAATGTATAGGAGGAACGCTCTTTACATGCTAGAAGTGAATTAAGCAAAGTGCTCAGAATTAGAGATACAAGTTAGGGATGTTGGTACACTGGGTGAGTCTAAAGGTATAATGGAAGGCTTTACACCCAATCTTATTCTGTTGAATAAGTTTGTTATGGATATTGATACTCTGCTGGTAAAATTTGAAAGCTATGTTTAACTAAATATTGGTTAATATGTTGGATAAAATAATCAGGATTAACAAGAAAAAATATTTTAGCAGATTGAATTAATGGACTGTCTTTGTTTAAGGAACATACTGATGGCCATTTAAGTGTCCTCCACTCAAATGCAGAGATCAGAGGAAGCATAAAGAGGACTAGGATGCACATGGGACCATTTTTCTCCTCCCTCCAAGATAAAGTGAGACCTTGCTGAGTCTCAAGAAGACATCCGAGTCGACTAATGGAGCCACATGGAGCCACAGAGAAAAGAGAAAAGTAACAAGGACTCAGAGATGTAGAGGAATAATCCACATGGATGGAAGAAAAAAACTCAAGAAAAAGGGCAAAACCTGGGTTTGTGCTTTTTGAAATACAGTGCCTGCACCCGCTAGTAATTGCAGACAAAATAATGTCTTAGTGCTGAACAAGTAGATTGAAAATGCCCCCTTTCATTGAGAGAAGCCCTGAAAGAGGGTGATCAGAATTGAGGGTGATTAGCCTGAGAGTGACCAGAGTTGGCCCTACAGCAGAAAAAGGACATTCTTCTTCCTATGTCCCATCATATTTTTACCTTAGCCCATTGAACATGGCAAAACAAGCCTATGGTTAAGCAGCCATACGGCTGAACATTTCCATGAAAGAACCCATGAGTGTGTCTGGGAGACCTGATCCTACTTTGCCAAAACCATTTTTTTAATACCTACATTGCCCTTTTATCCTCCTGAGGATGAAGTGGGTGGTCCAGCTATGTAGATATACCAGATGTCAAAAGGAAAAACATAACCAATATTAATATAAATCAAAGATAGAGTCAACAAGGTGTTGAAAGGCTATGAACACAATGCACCTGAATAATAGTTGAGAGAGCGAAGGATGTTGAGTCTACAGAAAAGAATACACACACCAAAAAAAAAAAACTTATAATATTTAATAAAGCATCATGTTGTATTTGAAAAACAGGTTAGATGTATTCTGTAAGATCCCAGAGGGTCAAATCAGGCCTTTCAGATAGAAGTTAGGAAAAAAATTTGATTTCATGTGATGTAACCGTACTGTGATGATTTAATCATTCTCTTTAGAAATACACCATAGAGTCAGGAACTATGTGAAGTTATGGGAGACAGCAACATTAAAGTCAAAACTCTTGCCCTTATGGTATATTCTGATGATAGAGATAAACAACTCTGAAAACAAATAAAGAAGCTATAGGTAGTTATTATTGTTATAAAGACTGCGGAGAGGGTGCTGTGAGAACGCGTAACTGTAAAAGGCCTTTTTTAGTTAGGAGGGCCAGAGAAGTCTTATTGAGGAGAAGAGGATAGAGTCAAGCCAGCCATGTACAGAGCTGAAGAAGACAGAACAAGAAGGGAAAGAGCCAGAAGCAAAAAGAGCTTGGCTTGTCTGAAGCATGGAGAGAAGGCCAGAGTAGCTCAAGCAGAATAAACAAAGGGTTAGAATGATAAGAGATGCAGTCTGAAAGGAAGGTAGGAGCCAGATCCTGTAGGGCATTGTGGGGATAGTGAGAAGTCTTGATTTCATCCCAAGAGCATTGGGATGCCTCTGATGAGCTTCGAACAGAGGAGTAAAATAATTAGCATATGTAGTAGGCAAGGAATAACAGAAGACCAGCAGGAAAATTGAAGACCATAAACAACCGTGAAAGACTTTTTTGCCTTGAAGTAAAAGAAAAGGAATGAACAAAGATAACAGAGTCAGTAGGAAATAGAAGAGAAATATGGCAGTCATCCATGAAAATAATTGAGTTAATTCCCACCTGGTGGAATTAACAAGAGTTCTGTGACATGAACACAACAGAAAGAACCAGGGAAAGCAATTAGTGAGAAATGCAGGGGACATGAAAGGAGGCTGAGGAAAAGGACAGTTTCTAGGATGAATTAGAAAATATTTGCACCCACCCTCTAACTGAGGTGGTGTGAGAGGCTCAGCTTTGGGGAAGGAGCAAACTACTGTTCATCCCAAAGAAGAAGCAGCCAATGTCAAACACGGAATGCCTTTATGTTTAGAAATGCGCTGTAAACAATGGCAGCCTGGGTGATGGATGCTGAGTATCCCAATGACTCATACCCATCCAGAAAAGAAATAAATCACCTACGGTGCTGCTGCTTAGGCCAAGTTGATTTTAGGAGGTGGCAGTGGGTATGCCATGAACTCCAAAATTAATATGTTGAAGCTTTAACACCCAATAAGGTGGTATTTGGAGGCAGGGCTTTGGGAGATAATTAAGGTTAGATGAGGTAATAAGGTGGAGCCCTTAAAAAATGGGTTTCGTGTTCTTATAGAAAGAGACAACAGAGAGCACTTAGGATCTGCAAACTAAGGGGAGGACGCTCACCAGAAACCACCCGTGCTGGCGCCCCAGTCTCAGACTTCCAGCCTCTGAAACTCAAAAAACTAAATTTTTGTCATCGAAGCACCAATTCTGTGGTATTTTGTTATGGTAGCCCAAGCAAACTAATCCAGGTTATTTGTTCCAGAATGAGGGTTGAGATATATTGATACTTGTTTTTTGGGGCATAGTACATGAAAGTAAGGGTACCTAATTAAAGTCATCTTTTAAAAGATAAAAACCTAAAGCAAAAAACAACCTAATGATCATATTAATTTCTGATTATATTAATTTTCACAATATTTGCCGCCCCTCTCTGGGGAAAGAGTATACTTTGATTCAGATGTCGCCTTGTGACTACCTCTGGGGGGGAAATATATAAGCAGAAGTGACAAGTATCATTTTCAGATAGAAACTTTAAGGTCATGGATCCAAGTTTTAAGGTCATGGACCACCTTCAATCTCTGCCATAAGACCAGCAGAGTTCCAGATAGTTGTAGCTAACCTACAACCTTTACTGATGTAAATCCCTGAAATTTAGGATTATTTGTTACTACAACATACATTAGAATATTCTGACTTAGACACCATCCATCTAGGCAGTAAATATAAAAAAGTAAGAAAGATACATAGACATCGGGCATCATTGCTTTTCTCAAGACCTTCTTTGAGCCTAACAGTCCTTGATTTCTGTGTGTGATTAATAAATAATCATAACTCATTACAGATACAGAATGTGTCTCCTAAAGCATTTTTTTTTAACCAGAGAACTAAGTATTTATGTCAGTCCTAGTGCTGGTAGGAGCCAGAACTTCCTTAAATAAAGATTTGTATTTCTTGTCCAGAGTGATCATGGCTAGCAAAGTAGAGGTAAAATAAACTATATGGAGTTTACAGCAGTGGACGTGCCAATGAAAAAGCTTCAAAGGGGCCAGGTAGAATCAGAAAGCCACAAGATCCACACATCTATATCCTCAAAGAATTTCAAGATATAATCATTAGGGTTCCAGTTAGGGCACAGGGTGATAAGAGGAGAACCAAAAATGCTTTTTATTTATGTGTCTTTTTCTAGCACTTATGCAAGTGAGCACAATTCTTGTACAATTCCTGATGATCCAAGATAGCTGCTATGGTTTGAATGTGTCCCCCAAAGTTTAAATGTTGTAAGCTTCATCCTCAATGTGAGTGTTGAGAGGTGAAATCTTTAAGCAGTGATTAGGTTATGAGTGTTTTGCTCTCATGAATGGATTAATGTGGTTATCACAGGAGTGGGTTTGTTATTACAAGAGTGAGTTTGTTAGAAAGGCAAGTTCATGAACTCCGCAGGAACTTGGATGAACTTAGAAGATAGATACTGAGTGATCTATCATAGAAACAAAGAACTGAGTACACATGTTCTCACTCATAAGCAGACCCTGAACAATTATCATAATACTATAAGAAAGGGATTGACAGTAGTGGGAAATGCCTGGGGTGGGGGGGCACACCTCATCAATAAGGGTACATGATCTCCAAACATGGTGAAGTGGAGACCAAAGAGAGGCCCCAACTTTACCTACACAATGACCATTTGTACACCTAACCCTGAATTGTGCCCCACATCTTTAAAATTAAAAAAAAGAAAGAAAGGCAAGATCAGCCTCCTCTTTTTCTTTCCTCTAGGTGCTCTTTTACCTTCTGCCTTCCATTATGAAAGTACGTTATCAAGGAGGCCCTCCCCAAACGCTAACTCCTTGACTTCAGATTTTTCAGCCTCCAGGATTGTGAGAAATAAACTTCTTATAAATTACACAGTCTCTGGTATCTGTTATAGCAGCACAAAATGGACTAGGATAGTAGCCTAAGATTTAACCTGGATGGCCTGGAATTTCCCAGATTCTGATGATGTCAGAGCATCAGTGAGCCAGAAGGAAATACGAAAGGCAAAGAACTGTGAAATATGATAACTTAGCTGGCAAGTTATGGTGAAATTTTACATTATAAGTATTCTATAGCAAGATAGAGGGACAAATCTTGTTACAGTGTCTCTCATCTATTTGGTTGATGCTCTCTTTCTGGGTGTCAGCCTGTGGGTAGTGGCCCTACGGAATGTACCCTAAGGCTCTGGAAGTTTTCCTCACCTGTGTGAGAGGTGCAGTCACCTTAGCATGAATACCTCACTCTGTATGTACTAGGGTATTCACACTGCAGCAGCTCTATGAGATATGCTGAATTATTATCCCCTTTTTTGAGATGAGAAAGAGTTGAACTCTTGAGTTTAACATTTACCTTGAGCTAGCTGACACTGGGTTGTCACAACTTTCTAGGAGATGCTCAGAAATGGAACTGTCTCGTGCACCTTTTGGTACTCTGAATTCTTTTCTTTTTCTTTTTTTTTTTTTTTTTTGAGTTAGAGTCTCACTCCATTGCCCAGGCTGGAGTGCAGTGGCACGCTTACGGCCACCCCAGCATCAACCTGCTGGGATCCAGCAATACTTCTGCCTCATCCTTCCAAGTAGCCAGAACTACAGGCACATGCTACCACACCCGGCTAATTTTTTATTTATTGTAAAGATGAGGTCTTACCAAGTTGCCGGAGCTGACCTCGAAGGCATCTGCCTGACCATTTTGGACTACCTGACAGTGAAAAAGTCCCAGAAAACCAGAGTTTCAAAGAATGATATCCAATGTCCTGGCAAGAAAAGCAAGTCTCTAGGCGGCTAAATTCAAGCTGGACTGTGGCAATGGAGCAATATGAGAAAGGACTTACTTGCTAGCTGTGATAAAACCAAAGAGCATGATTCAGAAGGTGGTATCCAAGGACAAACTCAAAATAAAGGGCAGAGGGTTTGACCGGAATCACCAATATCATAGCAAAATCACTTTCATGTCCCTTCTCTAAGTAAAATTTGGCTGGAAATTCTAACCTTTGGTTTTTGGTCTTTCCTCAGACTCAGCTGTAATGGGTTTGTTTTGCTTTGTTTTGTTTGAGTGGGGAAAAGGCCAGTCAACCCTCAAGAAGATATGAGGTGACCTCTCAAGAAGAGTAAAACCCAGAAAAAGCCAGAAACAACTTCATGTGTAGAAATTCTCTCTAAAATTTTTGAGATTCTGTTTTTTACTGTATTTCCTTAAATACTTTTATCTCATAAAACCAAGCTTTGCTTTGTTTTACTTTGACAGGATCTTCCTAAATGATATCTGCTAATAAATATTTGCCAAATAAAATAAGCTGAACTAAATTGAAGGGTAAAAATATTCAGTGGAGTAGCCAAACTATTTATTTTTAAAGTGATAGAGAAGACCTAGATTACTTTATTCAGGTCTCTTGGAAAGACAGCTGTATACGTGCATTTCTAGTATTCTCAGCAACACACGACATCATTCCTTACTCCAGGGAATCCATCAGAGCCCTGCCAGAAATCACCTCAACATCCTGCCCCTACAGGCACATACACTTGGAGACTTACTCATATCACCTTCCTCTCCCTACTCTTAGCATCGGTGATCTCAGGGCTATTGGGAGAAAAAAAAAATTAATCTATCTCTTCTTTAAGTTCCCTTCAAAATGCTTAGGGACCAGTGACAGAAGGAAACAGCCCAGTTAATAGTTCCCTTGGAACCTATTTTTGATCGAAGCTGTCCTCTTAGTAGAGAACATATCAATGATAAGTATCTGCCATCTTCCACCTCCAAGAGAGTCCATGGAGAGCCATCAACCACCCCAGGTAGCGACTTGGGTCTAGATGGGGTCTTCAGGGAGCTACCTGAAGAGAAAAATAGATCTAGTCCCCCCGTCAGGGACTAAAAATTATTACATGCAATCAAGTTGGTTAAGATATGTGACACAGCCGGGCTCGGTGGCTCAGCCTGTAATCCCGCGCCTTTGGGAGGCTGAGGTGAGTGGATTGCCTGAGCCCGCGGGTTCAAGACCCTCCTGGGCAGTGAGACCTCATCTCTACAATAAATCAAAAAATCAGCTGGGCGTGGTAGCGCATGCCTGTAATTCCGGCTACTCGGAAGGCTGAGGCGGAAGGATCACCGGAGCCCAGCAGGTCAAGGCTGCGGTGGCCGGGAGCGGCCACTGCACTCCAGTCTGGGCGACAGAGTGAGACTCCAACTCAAAAAAAAAAAAAAAAAAAAAAAAAGATATGTGACACAATACTCGGGGGTATTTTCACCTTTAGAAAACCATGTCAGCAATAAAATAGATGAAGGATTATATTATTAACAGCTATTGGGTAATAATAAATGACAGAACTAGAAACCCAGTATTTTAAATTAATATGAATGTGTCAGTAACACACAAAATATAGATGATACAGTTTTCATGTGAATCAATTATAAGGCAAAGATCAGCACTGAGCTTTCTAGTTTACTTATATTAATTTCAGATATTAGCAATTACAACATGTGCTTTCAAATTCCATGAAATGCAAAGCTACCATGAAATAGAATTAACAGGGAGCTTTAGAAATTCATTAAACTGAACTTTGGTAACAGCATCTTTGTGTGTGTGTGTGGCTAACACAGGAAGTTATGTTCTGTGCATACACTATTTATGATACCATTTGAGACTTACATAAAATATAAGTTGAGAGAATGTGTTGCTGTCAATAATTTACAAAGGTAGAAAATAACAGCAAGGGGAATTGAGAACAAACCTCATCTTTTCTCGCACTGTAATATACAGACATTGCGTCTGTGCCTTCCAATACAGATTCTTAATTTGAGCCCAGACAAGCCTTGCACTGTGAAGAGATTAAAGGGGTATCTGAGGGAAGGTGTATAGATACCATTTCTGGTGCATAATCATGTTTGCAAACATGTTAATCAAATCTGGGTGCTCGCAAACTTGATAATTAAATTTACAAATGATTGGAAATATTTGCCACAGAAAGATTTAAAGTCATTCCAGAAAGCCTAATGACAGCTCTAGCAATATGTGTATGCTTCTTGAGAGCCCACTGAGGATAGATGGTATTAAAAATATAATTGGTTTTAAAGCACATTAGATTAAAAATTTTCCTATGATTCATTTTTTCTTCTTTGTATTCGCCTTTCAGGTCATTTCTTACTTCCCAAACAATGTACCCATAGCTCAAATGAACTACCATATGAATTTGCTTATTTTCATTCAGCCCAACTCCTTCCAAAACATTCCATTTTCATTTAAAATTAGGTGCTCTGAAATGAAGAGATTAAACCTTCAAATTAATACCTAGAAAAAGCTGTCAACAGTATTTGAAATCTGACAAAAGATATGCTCCTACAGGTTTGTTGTTTGTTTGTTTGTTTTTGTTTTGTTTTGTTTTGTTTTAGGACCAAAGCAGAAAGCAATTGGGAAGTTAGTTGAGGTCACTATAAATTTAAGAAGAAGAAAAAACTTACTAGGTTCACTTTTAGCTCTTCCATGCAGTTTCATAACAGAACCAACATATTACGTTTACATGACAAATAAAAGCATTCTATTTGAATCAAAATTTTTAAAATGATTCATGAACATTCAGTTGCATTAAATGAGTTTCTAACAGAATTTCCAATCCCCTGTTAATGGGGGAATAAAAAAATCCAACTTCCCAATATTGGGTGACCGCAACTAGTCATACTGCATAGAACGTTTTTTGAAATGCACACATTAAAATGAGGTCAAGGGTCTTAGGAATAAATTGGTTGGCAAACAATATCAATAGTGCCCTCGTCTGACCTTGTATATAATTATTTGCACAACAGAGCTGAAGAGCAACAACATGGTTAATGTGTGCATGTTTAGTTCTAGCCATCCAGGGACCTTAAGGGTCAATATGATTTACTAACATTCACTAAAAGTTATTAAAATTGTTGTACAAAGTTGATGGAAAGGTGTTATTGCTTTTGTAATAAAAACGACTTTCCTGGAATAGCTTACACATAATTTTTTATTAGATTTTACTTCCCATCCTTCTCCTCACCCCTTTGGAGTTTTATGGTTGATAACAGTTGATTATTTGTGCTGTCTAGTGGCATTCTTTTATTTTTTATTTGTATAGTACCATGGATGTGGATAGTACTTTCCAGGACTTAAATTATAAATGAGGTAACTTTCTGCCCCAGATACCTCCAAGGCTCTTCCCTTACAAAGGACATCAGAAGGAAAGGAGTGAGTCAATTTGCCCTCAGAATAATATGATTATGGTGACTGCTCAAATTAAGAGATTTGAATGATACTGAAACTTTCATGCTTCTCCAGATTCCTCCAGGCAGCCAGAGGGCTGTTTGAAAATGCACCAAGTGAATCGCTAACCTTTTTTTTTTCCCTCCTAAAAACAGAGTTATCACTTTAGAAAGATCGCATTGCCACCAGCAGACCTGGATAGAACAGCAAAAGTGAACAGTACAGAAGTCTAAAAGGTCTAGCAATGACTACATACAAGCGTGAAAAGAGAGACGGGAAAAAAATGGAACAGAAAGAAAGGAAAGAAGACAAAAGATTATCAAAATCACAAAAATATTTATTAAACATAACATCAAATAAAATACAACATAGATATGGCTCCTGCCAATGAGGAATTCAACATCTAAGATGTCACTTGAAGAAAATCCCAAGTAAAAACAGAGAAAAGTTATTAAAGAACAAACTGATAAACAGTAAGCCACATAAGGAAAATGTAAGAGTAGAAACTAGCAGGAAAGATGGTTCAAAAAAAAAAATTAGTTCGCCGGGCTCAGTGGCTCAGCCTATAATCCCGCGCCTTTGGGAGGCAGAGGTGAGTGGATTGCCTGAGCCCGTGGGTTCGAGACCCGCCTGGGCAGCAAGACCTCATCTCTACAATATATCAAAAAAATCAGCCGGGCGTGGTAGCGCATGCCTGTAATTCCGGCTACTTGGAAGGCTGAGACGGAAGGCTGAGACGGAAGGCTGAGACGGAAGGATCGCCGGAGCCCAGCAGGTTGAGGCTGCGGTGGCCGGGAGCGGCCACTGCACTCCAGGCTGGGTGACAGAGTGAGACTCCAACTCAAAAAAAAAAAAAATTAGTTCAATTAAAACACTATTATAAAATATGACGGTACAGGAAAAACTGTAGAGTTATAATCACATGTATCTAATATAACCTATATAATGCAACCTCATGACTGCAGTATGTTTTATTTCCCACTGCTTCATACTCAAGTATAAACCAGAACAAGTATGCAATCTACACTGCGCTTGGTCTTTAGGAAAATATAATAAGCCCACATAATTCTGATTCAGAATTTAGCAAGTATCTGGTAAGAGTTCAATATATCTTTCAAAATAAATGAGTGACTCCAAAGTTAAAATTATTTATGATTCGCTGTATAGAACTCTAGATGTATTTTTCACTTTGGGTACGTTTCGATAGTGCACATTCTCTCTCACTTGATTCATGAGATTTCAGATAAAAAGAAGTGCCCATCACATTTCTATCATTAGAACTCAGTGCATAATCTCAGCATACATAGTTTATAATTATAAAGTAATTTTAAATTTTAATTCAGATTGTAGGTTATTTTCTTCTTTAGGAATAAGAACAAGAAACTGTAACGAGATTCAGATTAAGCTAACGTTTATTGAACACTAAATATGTGCCATACACTGTTACAAGTGCTTCCACCGTAAAATCAAAACCAACGGAATTTTTAATTTGTCACCATGAGAAAAGGCCAAAAGAAGTATAATTATATAGTAGGAAGAAGAAAAAGTTAAGGGAACAATAGTATCAAGGATTCCTCATGCCTACTTAAGACAGAACAAAAGAAAATATTCCCATATCTGAGAAATATTAATGAGAAAATAGGAAAAAAATTTAGAGTAGAACTTATTACTGAATAAGTGTATAAAGTTAAATTTTTCCCATTCTCTGGGAACTCACTTTAAGGCAATAAGAGGAAGAAGAAAAGGAATTGCAAATAGCATCCTCAGTGAAACTGAGTTGCCTAAAGCTCTGGATCTTGAAATAGGAGGAAGCTCTCAAAAGCACTGACCTTGTTCCAAGAAGGATGTGGGACAACGAGAAGAGAACCTATTGACATCAGAGAAAACTCATCAAGGTCAAATCTTTTAAGAGCGGCAGACTCTGAAGTTTAAAACAAAGCAAACAAACAAAAAACAAGAACTTATTTGTCGTAGTGGAACAGACTGTGGCGACTAGAGCCAGTACTGCACGGGACCCAGCTTAACACAAAGCCTTGAGAAAGGAGAACGTGAGGCTGGTTCAGATTTCTGGGGTGTGTCTGGGGGACAGGAGTTGGCAAGAGAAAAAGAGTAAAGATTTAGCAAAATAAACAGAGATTGATAAAACTGCGCTTACACTCTCTCTCCCCCCCCGCCCCTCTCCCTGATAAACACACATACACGTCATAGGGAGAATTCCAGCTAGCCCTGACCCCTCCCCACCGTGAACTTTCTACAATAGATGGTCCAGGAAAAACTGCAGTGAAGAATGAGAAGTAATAAAAAAAGGGAGTCACAAAGGAGCCACACAATTATATCACAAGGAAAACATTTGGAAACAATGAAAATACAAATGGCATACGAAAAATGTTCACACACACACACACAAATTACAGTAATGAACAACAAACAAAAAGACCACATATGACCCTGAATTTCCAAACAGAATGAAATCATTTTCTTGATCAAAAAGCACATAGAAGAAGCCTGTGCTCAAGAAAAGAGTACAGTGTATGTGTCTGCATGACTGGACAACAGACTGGATAATCTTAAGAGTGAATGTCTGAGTGAAAGCAACACAAGTAAGACAAGGAATTGGTGAAAACATAGTAAGAAAGATAAAAGGATATGATTGAAATCACACACTAAGTGAAGGGAAAATAATCAAAGAGCTAAAGGGGATTTGGAGTGAAAATTCTTACATGGAAGGTGGCCAAAGAGAACATCAAAATATAAAATAGGTGTTTATAATCAAGACAACCAAAGTGACAGAACAAAATGGTTAAGGATATCATTCAAGAAAGTTTCCAGAAAATAAAAGGATTGGAATCTATAAAATGTAAACGTATGCTGTGTCCCGGAAAAATAAAAGGAAAAACTGATGCAGAACAATAAATCCAAAGGCATTTCTTAATAAAGTTACTGGATTTCCAGGATGAGAAACACCAAATAGAAAAGAAGGAGCCGAGCTCGGTGGTTCAGCCTATAATCCCGCACCTTTGGGAGGCCGAGGTCAGTGGATTGCCTGAGCCTGCGGGTTCAAGACCCACCCAGGCAACTTGGTGAGCCCTCATCTCTACAATAAATCAAAAAATTAGCCAGGCGTGGTAGCACGCACCTGTAGTTCCAGCGACTTGGAAGGCTGAGGCGGAAGGATCGCCAGAGGCCAGCAGGCCGGGAGCGGCCACTGCACTCCAGTCTGGGTGACAGAGTGAGACTCCAACTCAAAAAAAAATAAAAAAGGAAAGAAAAGAAAAGAAGAAGGAGGAGGAGGAGGAGGAGGAGGAGGAGGAGGAGAAGGAGGAGGCACTTATAAAATGAAAAACAAATGACTTGTACCAGATTTCTCCCTAAACCATACTGACAAAGACAAGGTAATTCCTGTAAAGTCATCAAAGAAAGAGTTGAGCTCCGCATTATATTCCTAGGCAAATAGTTTTTTCAAGTGAGATGAAAAGATACAAGCATTTATAAGCATGCTTTTAAAGCAAAATTAAATAGAAAATAAATCTCAGCCAACCAAATGATAAATGGAAAAACTAGGTAGAAAATGCCTGGCAGTGACATGGAGTCCATTGAAGAACAGAACTAAGACCAAAGCAAATATGAGGGTTATGGCTACGTAAAAGAATGAAAATGGAACACACGCTAACAAAGCAGACATGGGAAGGAGAGGGGGAAAGCAGGACTTTTAGAGCTCAGGAAGTCAAACCATTTCAGTTGACAAATCAAATAGAGCTTAAGTTTATTGGAACTTAAGGATGAACACCAAGAGAGGAAGAAATGAACAGAATTGAGTTCTGCCATTTTTCAGAAAGCATAGCACAAAATACAGCAACGAACCTAAGGCAAAACACATATATTTCATATAAAAATGCAAATGAGATAGACTCACTTATTCAAATAGACTTTCAGATCAAACTAGAAAGCAAATCTCAATTACAAGCTATGTTCAAAAGGAATACTCAAAATAGAGTGACTCAGAAAAATGATAAAACTAATGCATACGTCCAAGAATTGACTGTGCAGACCCACATACACACACAGAATAAACTGATACATCACTAAATAGCTACTCAAGAAAAAAACTGAGAACACAAATATGAAAAATAAGAAGTAATTATACAAAAACAATCCCAGACACAAAAAATTTGTTTAGATTACAAAATAATAATGTGCTTGCTTTTTGTAAACAAATTCAAGAACTAGGATAAAATGGATCATTTTCTGGAGAATATGAATTAGGAAAACTTATCACAGAAGGGAAACTGTAATAGCTCATTTTAAATAGAAAGCATTACTAAAATTTAACATTTCCCCAGTGTACTGAGTCCAGACAGGAAAGATCAGAGAAGCAGATAATGCTAATATTATTTAAAATGATACAGGGCATATAAAAATAATAAAAACTTATAAAATATTTTTAGAACAAAACAACCAAAGAATATTTAAAATTAATCTCTCAGAGTATAATTGTAAAAATAATAAATAAAATAATCCAACAGTGTATAAAAAATAATTTTTTATGACAAGATGTGGCTTATTTTAGGACTATAAAGAAAATGCAGTGTTCATATTCTTTTTCATAATAACAGATTTAAAATGAAAACTTATACTATTATCTTTATGGAAACCTAAAAGTCTTCTAGTAAAATTCAACTTTCAGTCCTGATAAGACCAAAGCTCTTACCAAAATATGAAAGCTATGTACTTTTCCTAATATTATAATGCATACTTAACATGATAATGTATATATCAGATTTGACTTAAAAGCAAACATCATGTTTTATAGGGAAATATTGAAAGCTATTCCATTTAAGTCAGAAACACAGTTCAAATATATTTTATCTTAATCACTATTATTTAATATTGGTCTGGAGTTACTAGCCAAAGTAATTATATAATATAAAACATAAGAAGAATAAGAATTATAAAGGAGTATATAAATACTAATTCTTTACAGATGATATTTTTAATCTGGATATTTCAAAAAATGAACTCTATTATAAAACATAAAATAAGTCAATGAGAAGATTGATTGGCAAAAAAGTAATAATTGGCAAAATATAACATTCATATTGAAAACAATAATTATTTAGAAGTTATAATAAAAGAAAATAATATGCTTTCAATAGCCACTAAAAAGACAAGATTTACAAATACTATTAATTACTCTTTCATCCCACCAAAATTCATTCTTTCCTTCTACTTTAAATAAGAGAACTCTCTGAGTTATAGTTGTATACGTGTTTGCTTTCCTGGATGCTAACTGGACATTCCATGTCTAAGACTTTCTTTAGCAAGGTGTGCCACATGTCTACTCTGGAGGTCAATAAAAGTGAGCAAAAGTAATATGGGCAACGTCCTGATCATCTTAAAGACTCTAGACTGAACCACAGGAGCAAAAGTTACACATGATAGAATAGTGAAGCAAGAGAAGAAAAGCAACCAGGTCTCTGAAAAATCTAATGGCACTGAGAACTACTCATTTCTGAAACACCACAATGTTACATGAAAATAAACTTATTTGTTTTGTTTTGTTCTGTTTGTTTGTAATAGCAGCTGAGTGCCTACCATAACTAGCACACACACACACAAAGGAAACATTCTATATGCTCTATATGGAGAAGAATTTTAAATACTATTAAGTAACAAAAAAAGTTTAAATAATTGGAGAATGGAAAGTCATATCACATTTTAAATAAGAAGTAAACACAAAGATCTCAATTCTTCTCTGGATAATTTATAAATTTAACCTGATCTCAACAAAAAGTGCCCATATGTTTTCTTTAGAAATAGGTAAAATGAAATGGAAAAATTATTAAGCAAAATTAGCCATGAAAATTCTACAAAATAATATTATTTGTTAGATAAAATATATTATAAAGTAACATACTCCTGCTATATGAATGGAAGGATAGAAGAGTGGATTCGAATAAAAATTATATAACAGATGTCAAAGATAAATTCGATATTTGAAATTGATGAGAAAAAGGATGGATTATTCAATAAATGGTATGGAAATAACTTTTCAACCATATGGGAAAAAATAAATTGGATCCATACCTCGCACTTTACAAAAAGACAAATTCCAGATGATTAAAGATTATTAAAGGATTAAAAAATTAAACCCCAAAATATTGAGAAAATATATACATATTTTGAGTTGGAGTCTCACTCTGTCGCCCAGGCTGGAGTGCAGTGGCATACTCACAGCCACCGCAACCTCGACCTGCTAGGTTCAGGTGATCCTTCTGCCTCAGCCTTCCAAGTAACTGGAACCACAGGTGCATATACCACCACACCTGGTAAATTTTTTAATTTATTGTAGAGACAAGATCTCACCAAGTTGCCCATGCTGGTCTCAAACTCCTGGGCTCAGATAATCAGCCTCCCAATGTGCTGGGATTACAGGCGTGGCCACCATGCCCGGTTTAGAAAAGATATTTTTTATTATCTAAGATTGGAAAATGATTTGTTAAATATGAATTAAATCCCCTGAGGCTAAACAGAAACAAGAGATGTTATAAAGAAAAAAATTGATAAACTTTATGACATTAAGCAAAATATGGCATAAAAATACCTTAGTCAAATGACAAACAGCAAGTGTGGCTAATATTTGCAACTCATATAGAGACATGAGTTAATTTTCTACTATAAAATAGGATACTTTTAAATCAATTAAAAAACATCAGCTCTTTAAGAGAAAAGGTAAATATTCAGTTTAGAAAAAGGAAACTACAAATGTCTCTTGTATCTATGAAAAGATCATAACCTTCTCAACAAGAAAAATGAAAATAAAAATTGCAAAAAATAGTATCTGATTCCAGATCTCTGGAAGAAAATATACAAGATGTCCCTGAGACATCTGGTTGTGCCAGAAAGCAATGGAACTATCAAGGACTAAATGGGCATATCACAGGGACCCAGGAGCCAGTATGAAGGGGATTCAATTGTCCAGCATGTGACAATTTGAGCTTGAAAGAGGGAAATAAATGCAAATGATGCAAGAACACAAAAGATACAAACTAAAGGGCTCATATTGATAGCTCCCTCAAAAAGAGGAAAGAGATGTTAAAATTTAAACAAAACTAACAGAATACCACTGGAAATAACTAGAACTCCAAAACCTTAATATGAAAACAGAAAGTTAAGGACCGGGCTCGGTGGCTCAAGCCTGTAATCCCAGCACTTTTGGAGGCCAAGCCTAGAGGATTGTCTGAGCCCGGGGGTCCGAGACCAGCCTGGACAATTTGTTGAGACCTCATCTCTACACTAAATCAAAAAAATTAGCCAGGCATGGTGGTGTGCGCTTGCAGTTCCAGCAACTTGGAAGGCTGAGGCGGAAGGATCACCGGAGCCCGGCAGGTCGAGGCTGCGGAGGCCATGAGTGTGCCACTGCACTCCAGTCTGGGTGACAGAGTGAGGCTCCAACTCAAAAAAAAAACAAAAACAAAAAACGGGCAGTTAAAAAGAAATCATGTATCCTGCCTTTCTAATATGAGGTATACTTCAGGAAGATTAATTAGTTCTAATTGGTGGGACAAGGCTATTCTTTACTGAAGAACCAAGTGTGAAAGAAAAAGGTAGAATTTTTTTAAAATTCACCATTCTGTGACCCTTCAAAAAATTCAAGTAATGATCACATGGATAAAGCTATTTGATAAAAGAAAAATGGTGAACTTTACAAAAAAAGATCAGAATGTCACTCCCTGAATCCACTGCTTTGATAAAGAATGCTGCATACTGTCATATCCATGACATATTGCCAAAATGCTGAGCCTGAGTTTAATCAGGTGTCAAGTGTTAATTTCTCGCCACAATGGATAGATGAACGAGGTAAATTGCACCACAAAGAAGCAAACAGACACATCCACCACATGGGATTCTGCACAGCACAATCCATGCGCTTTCTATTAACCAATGTCAGAGGGTCTAAAGGAAAGGATACTGTTGCAATTTGAAGGACAGCTAAGAGATATAGAAACCAAATGTAAGGGTGGACCTTGTATAAATCCTAAATCAAACAAACCAATTGTAAAAGGACAATTTTTTCTTCACGTCTGGGAAAACTTTCTTATGGCTTTTTTATTAAAGACAATATGATTACGGCTTTGTGGTTATACAACAAATGTCCACACGTTTTATAGATTCTTATTGAAATATATGGATGAACTGAAATGATGTCTGGATCTTTTTTAAATGCTTCAGCAATGAAAAGAGGAAAAAAAATGAGAGGAGGAAGATCACTAAAACAAATCCGGTAAAATTCTGATAATCATTGGATATGGCAGATGGCTATCGGAATGTTCATTCTTTCTATATTTGTGTACTATGAGGTTCATCTTTTACCTATCAGTTTGAATTTAAACCTGTGTAAGGAAGTTACCCCTCATAGAGCTGGTAGAAGGTTAAACTGACAAATCCTATATGGAAAATACAGCAATACTTATTATAATTTTAAATGCACATACCCAGCATTTATATGTCTATGTGCTTATTCTACAGATATATTCTCATATATGCAAAGTACCATTCATTAGAGCACTGTTTGTAGTGGCAAATCATTAAAAAGTACATTAAAGTCCATAACTGGAGACTAAGTATCATGCAGTCAGACAACAGAACACTCTGCAGTCATTAAAGAAGAATGAGAGAACTCGTTCAAGCAAAATAACAGGCATGACAATTTAAATACTAAATATTTTTGAAGTGATTAGCATAATTTTGAAGTCTTTTTAAGTGCATAGATGAACTTTCCAGAAAGTAAAGAAATCACTTAAGGCTAAGCAGAAAAGTCCAAGGGAGTAAGCTAAGGCGACCGGCAGTCCTGGGGGAACTTACCAGTCCCTTTTAACTTAGAATGGTGTTTCTCAGCCTGGGCACTAGATAATTCATTTTGGGGACTGCCCTGTATAGTGCAGGATATTTAGAAGCATCTCTGGCTTCTACCCACTAGATGCCAATAGCACGTCTCCAGATCCCCCATGCCCCCAGCTGTAATAACCAAAAATGTCTCCTGTCTTTGCCAAGTGTTCCCTAGTGGAGCCAAGATTACCCCTTGTTGAGAACTACCAGGGTATAAGTACTAAAAAGGCTATTAGAGGACAAAAGTAAGAAGACTTCTCCGCAATAAAGCTAGAAACCAAGAAAAAGAGGAATAAATATAAAATCTCACAAGCAAAGAAAGAAAGCAAGGAAATCTATCTTTCCTTTG
The DNA here is from genome assembly GCA_027257055.1 of Cephalopachus bancanus. Classification (NCBI taxonomy): domain Eukaryota; kingdom Metazoa; phylum Chordata; class Mammalia; order Primates; family Tarsiidae; genus Cephalopachus; species Cephalopachus bancanus. Next base: position 1,172,853 of record JAPVLO010000005.1, on the reverse strand, counting down.
GCTCTAAGTAGAAGAAAAAAACTCTCCCATAAGAAAATTATATTCACAAAATAGTCTTCATCTAGATTTAGGTGCCTATAATGATTCTGTCTACAAGGTTTAAAGAAATAAAATACACTTTAATATTTTAATTTAAAGCAAACATGCTTTGGACGTGGTAATTGACAGGTTGAAATGCCCTCAAGAAAAAAAGTAACAAAAAATGGAGTCTTCAGATAATGCCCACGGATAAGGTGCCAGTAAACAGAAGCTCTAGGAAAAAAAAAAATCAATATGATTAAGCAAAGTCCCAAGAGCAAGAGTCAGTGGAAACAACAATCCACAAAACCAGGTACCGATAAAACATACAAAAATAGGACTTATCAAATACACACTACAGAATGGGTATTTTTAATATACTTAAAGAAACACAAGAATTGAAAACACAAATAAGAAAAGAGCAATTATCAAAAATCACCAGGAAAATTTGAAAAATCAAATAAAATATCTAGAAATTTAAAACATAATTGATAATAGAAATTTATTGGAATAGAATATGAAATTTATTGGAATAGAATAGTAAATTAAACTGCAAAATTGAACAATTAGTGAAGTGGAAGCTAGAACACATGAAATTCACTCAATGAGGAAAAGAGAGACCAAAATGTAAAACATGAAATACAGCTTAAAAATAAAAAGAAGGACTAAAATGAGCATGTCTAATATATACACCCATCAAAATTTTAGAGGGAAACAATAGAATGAAGATGAGGTAACGTTGACAGAGAAAATGACTGAGAAATTTCCAGAAATGCATCAGTCATCAGATCCATGAACTACAACAAATTTCAGACAAAGGTAGCTGATATTCTGGAATGTCTTAAAAACAATAATAACAGATAACTTACTCTGCACTAGGTATCAGATCAACATAATGCATACATTATCTTAGTCAATTAATAACTTTTTAAAAAGAAAAAGGCAGATGGAATAGCCTGATAGATTAAAGATCATACATTAAAATAATTTTATGAGACAATCAAAACCAAATACAATGCAATGAAAATGTCTGGGATCTGATTCAAGAAAACCAACTATAATTATATTATTTAATCTCTCATTGTGACAAGATTTAAACTCAGACCAGGCTGACTATACAAACTTTGCCCCACAGTTATTAAGTGTTTAAACCATGCAAATATCCAAAATTTCTACTGTCTATACTGTCTTTTTTCCTTAAAAAAGAAGAAAAATAGTTTAATATAAAAATTATTCTGCAGAGCTCCTACTGGAATAAAGGGAAAAAATGAGCTGAATGACAACAAAGGACTAAATTAAGGATAGGATAAACAAAAAGAAAAAAAATGATAAATAACTTGCCAAAAAACAATCAAACTAATTATAGCAGACATAGTTGATCCACTTCTATTTTGCAAAGAGCTACCTCATTAGAATGCAGTTCTATCAGAGTTTTTTATAGCCTGAACTAGATAAATCCCCAAACTGAGCCCTGGGAAGGTGTTTACGCACACAGACCCTAGAGGTGACAAAGAAGAATCAGGATCACCTACCATCAGTGGACATTGAGCTCAAGTCTTTCACACAAGATAGAACTAGGATAAGAACAGCTGCAGGCAATAACTAGACTGGGAATAACTAGATACCATAAGCCAATCAAAGAACTTGGTTCTAAACTAAAGCTCAAGAGATGAGTACTTCTCTCCTGTGATTCTTGTACTGGATATGAAATGGGTAGACCTAAGATAGTCCACATGGGACCTAGCTAGATCCCACTCCCATCCCCTAGGAATTTTGCCTCCCTAATAATCACTTTGTGGGCCGAATATCCAGTCTTAATTTACTTGGGCTAAGTCTCTTGAGACCAAAGTTAAAAGAAAAAAAAATACCCAGATGCATCTACCTTCTTTACCAAATTTATCTGGATAAAGAGCCAAACTTGATATTTTATTCCGAGTATATGAATGAAACAGAGCAGAACAATGTAACTGCGTGACAATAACTTCCTTTGCTAACTTTTTATTCCCCTTTTCTCTAATTGAACCTTTCTGCTTTTAAAGATAAAAGTATTCCTTATATTTACTGGCCTTTTTAGGGATAAATGTGCTTTGAAATATTTGATTACCCTAGAGGTGGAAAAAGGACTGGTTAGTAAAAAGAGCAAAGTGGTATGAAGGCAGGCAACTTGGTTGTTTCCTTCATGTGTGTGTGTGTGCTTGCACTCAAGGACAATGAGAGTTAAGGCAGAGGTGCAGTGAGAAGGATTTTTTTATTAGAGGAAAAGGCATGAATAATATTAATAGTCCCCATTTTGTAGATATGCACAACGAAGCAGGTGAGTATATGCTAACACCTTCCATTAATGCATCTCTGTTGTTGAGACATACATAAATTACACCAGATCAGAAATGTAAGAGAGAAACTACCAGAGACCAAGGCACTAGGATCATGAGTTGATTTGTAACCGATTCCAGGTGAATGGGAAAGAAGCCATCTAGTCAGTAACGAAGATGACTAGGTTAAATTGTCACCTCTAGATGAAAAAGATGGAATAGAAAAGATAAACTTTAAATCTTATTTATTTTCCATGTGGCAGGCTGCTGGTTTATGCTTTAGTGTTCTTGTAAGTAGTCATGTCTCTGGCATCTTTAAAATGAAAAACAATTAAATATAAAAACGTAGTCATTACTTAAGAGACCTGTAGTGTCTTAAATAAAAGATTATGATTTAGAAAAGATACCGCTCTTCAGAGAGCAGGGAAGCAGGAGGAAGGAGAAGTGATGAGTAGCACATATTTTCTGTGACATGTTCTGAGTGCCAGCACGTGTGTTGCTTTACTTACCCTCATAGCAATGCCAGGTGGTATCTTGCCACCCATTTGAGTTAGAGTCAAATGAGACAGAAAGGCGTTAGTGGATCCACTGAAGTAATTTTACAGTAAGTAGTTGAAATGAATTTCAACCTAGTGTCTCTCGAGATCTTTCTATGATTGGTAATCAACCTTAGTCATGAACCTGAGTGAGTGGTAGAGCCATAAACACGTGAAAAGGCAATCAGTGAGAAATGATTTGGTGGCACCTGCTGCAAGTAGTGTTCTTTCTGGTTAATGTGACAAGTTGATTTTTACGGCTGTGCTGCTCACTATCTCCAATTTACATAAGTTATTCCTTATAGACAAAAAATTTTTTTTAAATATTCATCAAAAAATGTATTCATCTATTCAACAAATATTTATTGAGCCCTAACTATGCTATGGCCATATAATTGTAACAATGACTATAAATAACACAGACATGGTCATGTATATCTCACAGTCTAGCAGAGAGCTCAGTTAAGAATCTTTATTTAAAATATGGAAAAATATATCTTTAAATATTGACTGATTTATCCTCACACACCAATCATGTTTTCCTTCTCTGTTTATCATAGAGTACTGCAACTTTCTAGAAGTACAAATAACACTGAATGAAGATAGGTAAGTGTCTTATCACCAAAAGATTGATACAAATAACAGAATAACAAAATCAAATTTGGTCATCTTAAGGCTTTCTTAGATTTTCAAATTATTCATATTATCCACAAGCTATTTTTTCTGCAACAATTAATGTCACTTTTTAACTTTGAATTTGGAATTTTCTGTGTTTCAAAAGTACACTATTAACAAATGACTACTTCATTGATACATTTAAGAGAAGTGTCACTAAACTTGTATTATCCATCTTAGTCGCACAAAAAGAAAAGAGGTTTTGGCAAGTACTGATACAACCATGTAGGAGGGAGATTAATGGAGAGCAAATTGGGGAGTAATTAATCAAGCCGCATAAGAAAATGAAAAGAAGAAACAAAGATGCAAGATTTGACAGGAAAATTCTAAGCTCTTTGTACTTGGCACCAGTCAAAAAAAAAAAGAGAGAGAGAGAGGCATAATAGGGCTGAAAAGTTCATGAATATGCTCCAATTAATCTGTATGTGCACTGAAATGCTTTTTAGTTTGGTTCATTTAAATCTGAAATTCCCTTCCCCATTGATGTCAGCTAGTTAGCCAAGATGGTGCATTACTGTTATGATCACTGCAGCGCACATAATTTAGATTTATCTCTTTGGGGACTCGGCTCCACCCCCTGCTAGCTAATATGCTCACCATGTTTAATGATGCAAAAAATTTCCCTGAGTACAGGTTATTTATCTTTATCAGGGGCTGCGTTTGGCTGGCTGTCTGTTATCAGCAGAATATTTGTTCCTAAATGGTTGGTTCTCATACATATTCCAGGGCAATCCTGAGGCCCATATTATCACTTAGATTTGCAATAAAAGTGTTTCAGATCTTCAGATACACCTTAGTAATACTGATTTGTGAGTCTGGAACAGATGAAATTATGATTCAGTCTATGAACCCTGAAATCACTGTCATGAAATACAAAATCAATCTAAAATCTGAGAACAGACTTTCTTTAGGGGAGTTTGGGATATATGTACTAAACAACACAAGAATATGAATATATGAATAGATAATAAGAAGAAGAGCTATAAACTATTTTCCAGTAATTATGTTGCCAAAATATAACCCAAGAGGAAAAACAGAGGTATAGACATGCAGGTCCCAATGGAATAGAGAGTAACCAGTGAACATCATCACTCTTTCCCCCAAAATAAATGAAGAAAATGAAAATAAAGGTCCTTGATAAGCTAGTGGACAAAACACAGGCAGCTGGTGCTCTTCCCTGAACCCAGACCCAAAGAGGAACAGAGTCAAGGGAGATGTTGATAATTCTGAGAATATAATATTTCAATATAGCAAGAAAACTCAAGGAAAACAGAAAATTTTGATGTACAAGACCATAAGAAGGTTTGGGCAAACAGTCTCGGTGTGAAGGAGAATTTTTTAGTTAAGTTCTTTTATATTCCTTAAGTATAGATTTTGATCTAATAAGCAAATAGAAAATCAGATTTTATCCATAATATAAATAAAACTATTAAATATCTAGTTGTTATCTTGATAAAGAAATGCCTATAACCTTTAAAAAGAAACTTTTAAAACTCAATGACCCCCCCCCCCAAAAAATAGGGAAATACTATGTTCATAAATAGTATGGCAATGCTACCTGAATTAATCTATAAAGATGATTCTAATTAAATTACATAGAAAATTTCTGGAAAAAATGAACAAATTATTAAACTTTATGTGGAAAAATAAAGATTCGTGAGTAGGGAAATCAACTCTGAAAGTAAGAAAAAAGATGAAGTACTCACCTAACAAGAGATCAAGAAACTCTACTAGGAATAAATTCTTCTAGGAATAATTTTAAAAATAATAACAATGTAATCCTAAGATTCATATTCTAGAAGAAATTAAACATACTAGAAAGGTACAAAAAAAGACCCATTTTAGTGTAGAAACTAAAAGGTAGCACCACAAATCAGGGGGAGGTAGTTTAGTAGATGGCATTGAGAAAAAACTCAATATGGAGAAAAAGCAGGATTCCTATTTCATTTCATGGTTATTGAAACACCTACTGGATCAAGTAAACAAATGTGAAAGGTAAAGTCCAGAGAAAAATAATAAACCTTCTAAAGGCATAAAGGTAGAAGACTTGCTTTGTAACCTTTAAAAAGGCCCCAAGATGGCAAAACTTAAGGTAAAAAAAATCAACATTAAAGACTTCTCTTTAAAAAAAATCTCAAAATTAGCAAATGTGATATGCTGGGAGAAAACACTTGCAAATTCTTAGGAATACAAAGCATTGACATCTAAAATACTGTACAAGGAACTCCTATAAATTAGCAAAAGGAAGACAAGAAATTCAATAGGGGAAAAAAAGCAGATATACATGAGAACATAAGGGAATAGAAATGTAAATATCTGAAATATATATGAAAAGATGCTCAGCTTCACCAATAACCATGACTGTAAAATTAACACCCAATCAGGAAACACCTCACACAAAATAATACAAATATTTTACAAGCCTTTGGAAAAACTAGTCTCCTCAGTCACCGCTGGTGCAGACATGCTCAAAAGAAGCTTGGCATACTTAATAAAATGAAACATTATTATGGTAAGTGCTTATAACCCAGATATATCCCAGAGAAAGAGATACCATTGCCAAGTTATTTATTGAGACAGAGAACTGGAGTCAACCAAGGGGATCACTGTTAGGAGGAATAAACAAGTAAGGCGTGTATGTTACATATGATGAGATATGAAACGAACATGTCTACAAGATTTCTGATCACTCAGCACAATTGGAATACCTGTCTATATTTGGATGAATCGCTCACCATCTGAATCCCATCATCTCAACATCAAAAACACTAGGGTCAGACATGTGACGGAGGCCCTGAAAATGAGCTGCACCTGCATAAAGACTGTGGTTGGGCAGAGAATGAAATGAAGAAAAGGGCATCAAGAATCAATTCATGTGAGGATGATAAAGTCATTGAGACACATGCAGTTTGCAGAGACAATGCTGGCAAGCATCCAAAAGTAGCCTCCCATGTCCACACCAGTGAGCGAGGATGTTCATTTAGGTTGCTGCGGCAAAGAGAGGCTCCATTGGGCCGTCCAGGATTGTTCTGTAGTTTTTCAGGAGATTAGTTTTCTTTTTTATAATTTTTTTTAATTTTAGGGGTCCAAGTGGGGATTTACTACATAAGTAGGTTGCATGCAGGTGAAGCTTGGGATTCTAACTGGCCCTCTCTCCCCCGATAGTGAAACAGGTACCCAGAGTGTCGTCACATGTCGTCACGTGTCGCCCTCCCTCCCCTAGCAGTGTCCAGTGTCTGCTGATCTCATCCTTCTGTTAGTGTGACTAGTGTTCAAGGTCTACTTCTGAGTGAGAACACGTATTCCATGCTTTGTTTCTGTGATAGTGCACATAGTATGATGGTCTCCAGCTGCATCCAAGTTGCTGCAAAGGCCGTGAGTTTGTTCTTCTTTATGGTTGCATAATAGTCCATCAGGTATATGTACCACATTTTCTTTATCCCATCCATTTTTGATGGGTATCTGGGTTGTTTCTGTGTTTTTGCTATTGTGAATTGGACTGTAAAAAACATGCTGGTGCAAATGTCTTCTTTGTAGAGTGAAATATGTTCTATTGGGAATATTCCCAGGAAGGGGTTTGCTGGATCATATGGAAGTTCAATTTTTAACTCTTTGAGGAATCACCACACTGCTTTCCATAGAGGTTGAACTAGCTTACATTGCCACCAACAATGTAGAAGCACCCTCTTTTCTCTGCAGCTGTACCAGCACCTGCTGTTTTTTGATTTATTAATGATAGTTAGCCTTACTTGTGTTAGGTAGTATCTCATTGTAGCTTGAACTTGCATTTCCCTGATGATTAGAGAGACTGAGCATTTCTTCATGTGTTTATTCGATGCTTGTATACCTTTCTTTGAGAAGTGTCTGTTCATGCCCTTTGCCCACTTTTTAATGGGGTTGCTTGCTTTTTTGGTTTATGTTTTTTTCCTCCTTCCAATTCATCCAGAATTGTAAACGGGACTCCCTGACTTTCACTCTGTGTCTGTCTCTTTGTCTCTCTGTCTCTGTTTCTCTCTCTGTCTCTGTTTCTCTCTCTCTCTCTCTCTCTCTCTCTCTCTCTCTCTCTCCCCCTTCCTTCCTGCTCCATCTCTGACTCTCTATCCCTTCCTCCCTCTCTTTCTCCTTCTCTCCCTCTCAGTCATGTGAGGACACAATGAGAAGGTGGCTGTCTTGAAATCAGAAAGAAAGCCCTCATCAGAAACTAACAATGCTGATCCTTGACCTTGTACTTCTAGCCGCCAGAACTATAAGAAAATAGATTTCTGTTATTTAAGCCACGCAGTCTGTGATATTTTGTTGTAGCCACTCAAGCTGACTGCTACAACAAATATTTCTAGAAATGGAGGGATAACAAGATGTCGTATGGGTAAGAATTTTTGTATTACACAGTTGGCAGCATTAAGCCATACATTAGGAAGTACTATTCTCTTCTGCTCAAAACATGAAATTTGGTTTGTTTTTTTTAAAAAGAGCAATGTTAACAAAATAATTGTAATTTTTTCCTGGTACATGATAAATACAATTATTTGTTATAAGATTTTTCAAGGAGAAATTAAAACTGGTTATGGCTTTTGTGTGTGTGTCAAGGCCATGAAACAAGGAAACAAGGAAAAATGAGAAACCACCACAAATGGAAAAAGACTAAAGAAACATGATGACTTAATGAAATAAAGGTATCCTGAATTCGATCCTGGAACAGCAACTGGCCTGACAGTCCTGCTTCGTATCATCTCTTACGATAACTCACACTGTGACTTTAGCATTAAGGTCCCAATCTTCTGTAATCCCTTTCCTATAATCTACATTTTCCACTTATTTCAAAGCACAGCTCAAGTTCCATCTCTTATATGACACCACCTTTGATTAACACAGCCCATAATTTTTATTGGAGCCTGGAAACCCAGAAATAGTTCAAATCTGCAGCATGCACTGACATGACTGTATACTATCTTTTGCTTGTCTCTAGATACATCTTGAAGTTATCTCTGAGTATACACATTATATTTTGAAATTATCAAAATTAGAGTTATCTCCTAGTTTTTGTTATGTGTGCATTTGTGTTTTAATCGTCTGCAACACCTAACCTGTTACTTCTGTACAGTCTCCATATAATGTTATTTCCTTCACTACCACATTGCTGAGAAATTTAGCTCATTTGGATTGATATTTGCACAGGAAAATAACTGATATAAAGATGTAAATCGAATGCAGTTTTCAACAGAGTTCTTATTGCCATTTTGTTCAAACAAAATTATGTTCAAATTCTGGGAAAAACACTTCAATAAAACAATTTTCACAGGAAGCTGTTGACCTGTTAAAATACTGAGAAATTCAGATCACACTGAAATGGGATTTTGTTGTATACTTCTTGATTCAACTATTCAGATAATGTGCTTTCATTTAAAACAGAAGGCAAACCTGAGAGAGGCAATGGTATTTCCTACACAGGTGCAGTGAGATATTAGTTCAGAGGCACAGATGATATTAAAGAGGGGAAGAGATTGCTGAGAAGCACTGGTTTAGTTACACTGAATCGCACCATATGGCCTTCAACAGGACTATCCAGGGAAAAGGGTCCTTTTCACCAAAGTTACTTATCCCATCAACCCACATGTTCATTGTCCACACGGTGCCTTCATGGGGTAAAATATGGACCATTGAAACTGCCAACCCTTGTCTCAGAACCTATCCTCATCCTGCATCCCTAAAAATGTATGTTTCTTCCAGAAATATGCACGAAAAGGAAGCATGCCAGCTGGATCCTTGGCTCACCGTGTAACATGATCTTGCCTCAAGTTAGACTCCATCTATAACCAAAATCTTTGTATAATAGAGACATTCTGAAAACATGTTAAATAAGCAATCTTTGGGCAAAAATAAAGAGAATAATTGGATATTTTTCATAATTTTTACATTAGCACATCAGAAAGAAACTAATTTTTTGGAAACTGAAAAAGAAAAATCAAACCAAGTTTGTAAAGTACATGCTTTGATGTAGAAATTTTTTTTCAAAGACAAGTTTAGAGTTTAGATGGCTTTAGAGTTTAGATGGAGAGTTTATTGACATAGTTAAAGGCAAATCTTACCCATACACCTGGGCAAGTATCTCAATTCTTTAACGTGATTAGATGCTGACTACAGATCATGGTCTATCAGAATCACTGCTGGCCCCTGACTACAGTGATTCTGCCCTCCTGGGAAATACAACCCACTTTCCTTTGACAGTCTGATCCATCTTCTGTTTTTCTTCTTTTTTTTTAAATATGGTTAGCAGAACTGCCCTTATCCAAACTACCTGAAACATACTCTCACTTTTGGCCAAGTGTCAAAAGGATGACAGTCAAATTACTCCCTCCCCTCTGCCCATATGATTGGTGATCACAACTGTTGCGTCATCAGACATCAGATGATGTGCTCTTCCCTCTAAGCTGAAGAACTAAGCCAACAGAGCATGGTCACGTGTACCAGCAGATGTGTTTTAGATGGCTGCTTAACATGTAAGATGCCAACATTTAAAAATCAGGAGACTTTATATAAAAATACAGATTTCTGATCTCTTTTGAGAACTGGTAGCATACACTGAAACTCTACCACAGCAAATCCATCAACAGGTGCCCTTTAAGCAAGACAGGTATTCCTCAGTGGTCACAGCCCTCTCCATTTGCCCTGCCTTTTCATGCCGAAGCTGAGTATCAGTTGCCAGTTACTAATGAGTTTCTTTTTTTTTTTTTACTTTTTTATTTTAAAGATGTGGGGTACAATTCAGGATTAGGTATACAAGTGGACTTTGTTACAACGAATGAGTTTCACTCACATTCCTTGCCTGATGCCCGAAGGGATTTTTGTTCATGACTTCTGACCTCAACTTTAACTCAGCTGTCTCTGAAAGTCAGAGACTTGGTCATTGGACTATAAAGATCAAGTGGCAAGGTCAAGAAAGCCTAGTTTGAGTTCCAGCTACTTGGAAGGCTGAGGCGGAAGGATCACCTGAGCCCAGCAGGTCGAGGCTGCGGTAGCCGTGAGCATGCCTCTGTACTCCAGGTTGGGTGACAAGAGTGAGACTCCAACTCAAAAAAAAAAAAATCTAGTTTGTTCACCACTGTATCCCAGCACTTGCACAGTGCTTGGGACACAGTAAGGGTTGGATATACATTGTATGAATGAACCTAGGAGCAGGAATAATGTTTTTTCTCTAATTTGTTTGAAATCTCGTTCCTTTCCAGGGTTGCTTAAGCACCACCATCATACAATTATCCTTGCCCTGATGAAGGGTTACAGGGTGAATTGTGTACTCCCAAAACTAAGTTGAAGTTTTAACCTTAGTACCTTGGAATGTGACATTATTTGGAGATAGTTCTTTACAGAGGTAGTCAAGGTAAAATGAGATCCTTAGGGTGGGCTTTAGTTCAATGTGACTGGCATGGAGATGGACTTGCACACAGGAGGAATGCCAGGTGAAGGTGAAGACTGAGCAGGGTGATTCTTCTGCAGTCCAGAAATGCCAAAGATTTCTAGAAACTGCTAGAAGCTAGGGGAGAGGCAAAGAACAAATTCTTCCTCGCAGTCCTCAGAAGGAACCAACTGTGTCAACACCTTGATCTTGGGGCTTCTCATCTCCAGAACTGTGAGAGAATAAATTGTTCAGCCACCCAGTTTGTGATACTCTGTTATGGTAGCTCTAGGAAATCAGCACAAAAGGGAACTAAAGCTTCCTCCCAGCCATGTCATACTTTCTACCCACCTGCAAGATTCTCTTCCCAACTCTCTAGAGCTCCTGGGTCACTGCCTTCCCTTTCATTATTATGTTCATGAGAATAATCAGTTTGTTTACATCTCTTATTAACTAGATCCTGTCATCCTGATCTATTTCCACCCAACTCCAAAATTCGTAGAGCAAAATTCTTAGAAATTCCTGGGACATATATGCCTTGAAGTTGGAATTCAGGGCTCATAAGTAGGTATGATCTGTGGGTGTGTTCCAGGAGGAGTAAAGGAGATAATAATGTTTACACATCATGAGGATGATGAAAGGTAAATTTGCATATGCCTTTGAACATTTTTATCTATTTATTGAAACACACTATTAGTGGAACAAAGCTGAGGAGACTGGATAATTTCAAGAAAACCTTGGGATAGTTCTGCAGTCTTTATAAACCTATTGAATTTCTGTTAATTATTTCGGCTTGTAATTTTCACATCTAATTTTGTCATTTATGCCTTTTCAAATAATTTGACAAGATTTTTAGGAATATTAGAATTTTGCTTCTGCCACTACCTGAAACATTCAAAAGCAAACTGGTCACAAATGAATGTTTCTAATCATAACCTAAACACTATTATTGGATACTAAGCTAATTTCCCTCTTTGACCCCAATCTTATCAATTTTTAGCAATATTACATACTGACTAAAATTTGTCAGCCAATGATTAATTATTTAACTACCTAACCATGCTTCTGTATTTCCTTTAAATTTCAGCAGCTATCATAAAGCTTCCTTCGTTTAAAAATATGCAACAGGGAGAAAGAAAGAGTTGAAGTTTACTTGTGTGAAGACAGCATTAAGATTCTAAGTGTGATTTTAACATTGAAATGTGAACAAATAGTGAGCCATAATTGTCAGGATCATCTTCATTAATCATAGGTATTACTCTACCATTCATCCCAAAAGTACCAATTCAGAACTGGAAAGTGCTTCTTGCTTATTTTAACTAATCATTTAATAATGATCCAGTATGTCTCTGTGGTTGATTACTGACAATGTAAAAATAGTTATTCTTTTAATTTGATCTTTGAACAGGTAAAATAAACTTCACCAGTTACCAAGTAGTGACTAGAAATGCTCTGTTTTTTACATTTTCTCACTTCTGCAATTTAATAGACTAACAAACTGCTTCCAAATTTATTGCCACTCAGTTATAGACTGAGTCCTGGGAGTAAAAAACTAGGAATAAACATATGCCTTAATCGGTTTGAATACACCAGTTTTTCAAATCAGCCTAATAGTTCCAGGTGAAACCTAAGTAACAGGTTTCCCAAATTTGACAAGCCGAAATGGAAACTGAAAGCCAATATAAAATTCTGTGCCTCTTGGTTAAGTGAATGACATGCAAATTATAACTAAACCTTGGATATCTTGAATCTATTATTATATAGTCAAAATCTCAGGCATCATAGTCTTACAGTCCTGGAAGCAGCATAAGGATTCAATGATTTAGTGAGCTTGAAGATAAAAAGATAATCACCTTAAAGTGACTCTTAGATGCTTCCCTGGGAAATGAACAACTGGAGCATCATCTTCAATGATTAGAAAACTTAAAAGAAGGAAACACTTGAAAGACAAAGGCGTTTATTCTGGTTTCTGGCCTCTTAGTCTTGAAAAAGTCATAATACATTCTGGTGGACACATTCATTACCAAAATATGGACTTAGATCAACAAGAAAATTTAGGAATTTAAAAGCAAAAATAGCTATTTTCAATACATAGATGTTAGAGAAAAATAAAGACACTTCAAAGATCTTTTCTCTTTTTTTTTTGAGTTGGGGTCTCACTCTGTCACCCAGACTGGTGTGCAGTGGCTCGCTCCCAGCCACCGCAGCCTCGACCCATTGGGCTCAGGTGATCCTTCGGCCTCAGCCTTCCAAGTAGCTAGAATTAAAGGGGTGTGCTACCACGCCTGGCTAATTTTTTATTTTGTTGTAGAGATGAGGTCTCACCAAGTTGCCCAGGCGGGTCTCGAACCCGCGGGCTCAGGCAATCCACTCACCTCAGCCTCCCAAAGCACAGGATTATAGGCTGAGCCACCAAGCCTGACTGAAAGATCTTTTCTTATAATATTACAAAAATGTTTTGAAAGGCATGATAACCGGATGATGGCTGTCACCTTAGGTTACCTAAGGACCACCAAAGAGTGTCATCCAGAGTCCAGCATCATGAGCTAGACTCTCAAATAACACTTGCTTTGAAAGGAACTTCTATCTGTTTTGGGAAAAATAATGTACAGCAGCATTTTTAAACAGTGCAGAGGTGGAAAAATAAAAAGTTCAGCTAAAATATTTAGACCATTGTGGGAACAGGCCCACTTTAATATGCTTTTCAATTCCAAACACATTGGCAGTGCTCAAAACACATTACAAAAGTAATAACATGATAATGGAGTTGGGAATCCTGTAAAGGTTACCTAGAATTCAATTTATAAATCAAAATGCCTAAAAATCAAACTTGGGCCAACTGCCTAAAGGTATTGGATTTTCACTGCATTGAATAAGACAAGGATCTCATAACCATGAAAATAAACAGTGACCAGTATGCCCAGGACCTAATGTTAAACTACTTAGACTCTCTTAGCTATTCTCACTCACTCCTTTACATTTTTTTTCCTACAATTTTTTATTGAAATCTAAGCTGAGAAGCTAGAATATCTGAGTGTTTGATAATAGTCAAATATTTCTGAATGTGAGAATACAGAACATGGGATAGCCTGGAAAGAGAAAGAGAGAGAGATGATACTTTTCTTTTATTATAAACATGTGGGGTACAATTAAGGGTTAGGTATACAAACATTGATTAAACAGGTACTCTTGTTGATGAGGTATGCCCCTCCCTCCCCTAGCAGTTTCCCTTAACTGCCAATCCCACCCCCTTCCCCTGACAGTTTCCCACTAGGGATTCCCAGCTTGCCAATCCCTTTCTTTTAGTGTTATAGTAACTGTTCAAGGTCCACTTTTGAGTGAAAACATATGGTACTCTGTTCATTGTTTTGTGATACATCACTGACTATGAGCGACTCTAGATCCATCCAAGTTACTGCAAAGTCCATATGTTTGTCCTTCCTTATGGCTGCATAATATTCCATTGTGTGTACGTACCACACTTTTTTTTAATCCAGTCCTGCTTCGATGGGCAACATGGTTGGGGCCATGTTTTTGCTATTGTGAATTGCAACAAACATACGTGTGCAGGTATCTTTTTTTAGAATGATTTGAGTTCTTCTGGGTATATTCCCAATAGCGGAATTGCTGGGTCATATGGAAGGTCAATTCCTAGTTCTTTCAGAAATCGCCACACTGTCTTCCAAAGAGGTTGCACTCGTTTGCATTCCCACCAGCAGTGTAGAAGCATTCCTTTTTCTCCACATTCTCACCAGCATCTGTTGTTGTTTGTTTTGTTAATGATGGCCAGTCTTACTGGGTTAGGCGGTATCTCAATGTGGTTTTGATTTGCATTTTTCTGATGATGAGTGAGGCTGAGCACTTTTTCATGTGTCTGTTGGCTGCCTGTATATCTTCTTTTGAGAGGTGTCTATTCATGTCTTTTGCCCACTTTTTAATGGGGCTGTTTGTTTTTTTCCTTTCGGCGCATTTGAATTCCTTGTAGATCCGAGATGTTAGGCGTTTGTCAGATATACAATTGGCAAATATTTTTTCCCATTCTGTGGACTGTGTCCCTGCTCTCTTGATGGTTTCTTTTGCTTTGCAGAAGCTAGTTAGTTTGATGAGGTCTCACTTGTCTATCTTATTTCTCAAGGCATGGGCATTTAGGGTTCTGAATAAGAACGGTTTGCCAGTTCCAGTTCCATAAGGATGAGACAGTACTTTTCAAACTACATAGTCCTAATAGAATACTCAGCAGTGAAATTGAACTCGCTAAAAAAAAGTAAAAAAAAAATCAAACAACAAAAACAACCCACTGAACTTTACACCAGCCAAATTATTTTAATTTATTTAAGTTATCTTAACTTTTAAAAATATAATTCATATGAAAAGGGATTTGTTTTCTTTGTCAGCATATGCCCTAGGAGTTTGTGAGGACCAGGTCTAAGTGTTGAGGCTGACACAAAAACAACATGAGATAGGAGAAATTTGAAGTGAGGTCTATTCAAAGTGAAATTAAAAAGGGAGGTCAAAACACCTTTTCTGATTAAGGATAGGGCAAACACGGTTCTCACTGCTAGGGAAGGATCATTCCACTCCACCAAGGAAATATATCTCTTTTTCCTCTAATAATGGATCGGAAGACAGGGAAAACAAGGCAGAGGATAAGACTATGACTGGAAGGCCTGCTTCTATACTCTCCCAGGGGGTGAGAAGTAAATGTTTACAACTTCATGGTTGAAGATAGGCTACTGGAAAAACTTTTGACTCCAACTTCTAGGATTTTATAGTGATCCTGGGATGCATGCATTCAAAAATAAAGACTCCTCAACTAGAAGAAAATTCAAAGAGAAATTTAAATCGCATTTCTGAAATGTGTTTGAGTTTAGAGTAATTTGGCAGGAAGTAATTTGTCCATCGAGTTTAATTATATGAGATTGGGGCCATTGTATCCTCAAATTTATAATGTGTGAGTAATATAAAATTAACACCACAGGCACAATTGTGAATGGAAACAAACACAATACCGAACAAAGATATGTGACTGTTTCCTAATTCTTTTTGTATTCATTTGTACTTGTTTGTAAATTTTATTGTTTCCTAGAATGACCAGATAGTTGAAATTAGTTATTAAAAGTTTAAGGAAAAAAATGTATGTATTTGAAGCACACACATCAGGCACTGTTCTTAGCATTTTTGACTATTAACTCATTTAATCCTTTTAACAAGAACAACAAAAGAAAGGAGAGAAATATACATTTATATATTTATAGCCATTAAAATAGTGATTTCAGGAAAATGAGAAGGATGACTCATTTACTTAAGCAATAGAAGATTTATAGTTTACTTTCTGGAATAATAGTACATAATAATAGAATTACTGATTTAAGCAATAGCTGATTCTGTTTAGAGTGACAAGTTATCAAATAGACTTAGGTAATTCTTGCATTTAATACTTTGTTTTCTTTTCAAAGTTTTGCACGTTTATTTGTCAAGAAAGTTTTGGCCTTTATATTTAAGAAGACACTAACCATGAAAGTCATGCTTAGAATCTGTGTCAGTCTTGGCACTGTCACTTCAGTTGGAGATTTCACTCTAGTTCCCGAGCTCACCTCATTCTTACTGATGACAACGTATTTCGAAAAAAGAAATAGCTTCTATAATATGTGTTACAAATAAAACTAGAGTCTCAAAATATTATATCAAGTAAAATTTTAAAATACATCTATTCCCAAGAAAGTCCACATGGGTAAATTTCATGCTTATCGGATGCTAATAAGAAACATAGCAAAGTCCACAGAAAATAGTGAGTCAAGACATTTTGAAAGTAAAATGTAAAGAGAAAAGGTTGTCCAGGATATCCAGATTATATCTGGCAGTGTGTTTTGTATACTCAAATCGCTTAAATATTTATTGTATTAAATATATGCATGAATAAAGGCGAATGAGAACCAAGTCCCCCTTTCTAGGTGGGAAAAGTGCAAGTTAAAGTCATCCTGAGAAAGTGCTCTCTCCCACCAAAATATCTTTATTATATCTGGAAAGCAGTATGCTTAATGTCAATAGCATCCAAAACCATGACAAAAGCGACTAAAAGTCCCACTTATCTAAGAACAGACTTAGAGACTTTATGCAAAAAGAACTACTAAAAGTTCTACTTGATACTGTAAGAGTTGCATTAAGTAAACAGAATAATTGTTTCAATGATCAGTCAACCTGGTTCTGTTATTTTTCTAGGATTATAAAAGATCGTCACTTCTTTTAGTACAAGCTTATGTACCATCCTTTAAGTAACACCCCTAAGACGTATTTTAAACTCGGATGCTAACCTAGTTAAATAACAGGCTTAAATAACAGACAACCTTCACTTTCTGAAAGTAAATTATAATAATGACTTTAAAGCATGTTACAACAACACATTCAATTCTCCAAAGAAATAATCACAGGTGGTTTTGAAAATTTTTCGTCTTGATGGGACTTATCTTGGGCATGTACAATTAGAATGTTATAAAATTAAGATCTTGAGAGAACAGTGATTGTGAATATGCCTGGATAACGAAACATGGTGGTGATATCTTCACCTCTCCTCTTATGTCAGGGGTGCCAAAAAAAGTACACACACATCTTAAGAGATGTTGTCTATGTATTACTTTTTTAAGTTGAACTGAATGACAGTAGCAATGTATAGTATGACGTTTGCTCAAAAGATGCTGTTAATCAAATGACTTGTGACTTGTATTCATCTTTTGTTATCAGTAAATATTGAGTATTTAAAATTTTAGCACAGTTTTTTTTCTTTCTTAAAATGTGTATACATTTTCTGGCACCCTCTGTATGCTGTTTGTATTTGTTGAATACATTTGTATTCTCCAAATGTTCTTTGTTGACTATATTTAACTTTTATTATAAAACATAAATATATGAGCTGAATATATATCCAGTTAGATCAATTGATAGATAGATTTTAGAAGGGATGATATCTTGATGGCAGACACTTCTCTCAGGAGAGATTTTAGCTTCTCTATACAGCCCTGTCAGTATAAAATGTTCAAACATGTGTTTATAATTTATGTATATTATTTATTGAAATGGCTATATGTGTATCACTCTATGTTATTATGAATCTTACAAATCTTAGAAAGCAATGGTATTAAAATAAATATCACTGGATGTTCAAATGTTTTCTTCTTTCACCCTTATGCATTATCTTGCCTGCCACAGAGTTATACATAATTCACTTTGAGTTCACTGAGTTAGACTGCAAAGCAAAAGATGAAACAAAATAAGAAAAAAATAATAATAAAGAAATGGTATGACACTGTGACCTTGGAATTTACAACACAGAATTTATAGTAACTGGAATGTGATCTAGATTGTGTGTGTGTGTGTGTGTGTGTTATGTGTATGTGTGTGTATTTGAGGGAGGATCCAAAAGAAATAAAATTTATTTATAAAAAATTGTGTATTTATCCTTACACGTTTAAACTTCAGTTATCTTCAAAGAACTCTCTGTTTGATACACCACACCCATCAAGATGCTTTTTCCACTACTCAGAACAGTTTTTGAACTCATCAATTTTGATGCCTTTTAGTGCTTCTGCCATTTTTTGGTTCACCTCTTCCACATCAGCCAAATCATTTCTCTCTGAGGACTTTTTTCATCTAGGGAAACAAAAGCCGCTTGGGGAATGAGTGGGTCAATAGGGAGGATGGGGCTTGGGAGTCATTCCATTTTTAGTAAAAAACTACTGAACACTCAGCACAGTATATAAAGACATGCTCATGAATCATCCAACATGAAACAGGCAAACACGGTGAAACAATCTCCAAGAAAAATTCAGTGAAGCCAGACACAGTCTCTCACAACAATGCTAGTTGGTACACTGATGCCACTGGGTTCCTAGAACACTTACCTCGCGAGGGTAGCCTGTCCTACAAGGGACCTGCTCTCCAAAAAATAATTCTGGGTTGTTTGGGGTCCCCTCTCATACACGCATATACATATCTATGTTTAGAACTGACCCAGATTCTTAAAAATGTAAAAATATTGCACTACTCTGAATATACATTATGAAATTTATGAAGAGAATAGGCTAAGGAAGTATTCGTTTATTGAAAATATGCCCAAAGGGGTAGTATTTTTTCACAAACTTTAATTGCTGATGTATTGCCTAGCTTTTGAAATCTATGCCATTTACCCTTTTAATTGTATTTGTTCCATTTTCCGTTTCTACAGTCCGCTCTTACTCTCTTCCTTTAATCTGCTACTTGTAGGCTTTGATTTGGATTCCACCAAATGACAACACATGATATGACCTTAGAGATTCTCTACCACACACCTTCACTCCTGGAGAAGTTAAGTTGCTCAAGGTTATAAAGCTAGCTAATGACAAGCTTAAGTTTAAAACTCAGGTTTTCTGTCTGTAAATACAGTGTCCTTTAGAATACTATAGATTAAATTTCCTTATAACATTTTGAGCTCATTTGGGGGAAAAATCATATGTTTATACAAAATGTATAACACTACCTCACTCTAGCTAATCTATGCTGATTGAAAGTAGTCTCTAAAGTTATCATAGATACTGTTATGTTCTGGTTCATATAAAGCTAACAATTTTTAAAGCTAAGTCCTTAATGCCAAGTTTCCTGGGAATAATTTTCCTTTAATACTTTGGGGCAAAACTGTGGAACGTATTGAAAGGCCACATTTTGGTAAACTATTCACCTTGCTTTTCTTCTTCCTAAAACAATTTTTGGTTTATTTCATTTAAGCATAGAAGTTATAGTCTAAGGAGCCATGCATAAACCCACCTCAAAACAAGGCTTGTGTCTTTTGTCTTTACTCTGGGTCAAAGCAGAAAACTTGAAGAAATGGAAACTTTATTAAACGATAATGATTTCTTTGAAAACCCTTGCTTTAAATTGAGAAGTGTGTTACAAAGAGAATACTAATGCCCATTAGCATCATGCATTTAAATACGTTTGTCTGAACTAGGATTTCACTAACCATAGCTTTGCTGTTCTTGTGACTAAGTGAATGGGGTTAAAACAATTACCTGACAGCATATAAGAAACGTGCATTTAGGAAAGAGGTATTTAAGAGAAAATATACTGTAAACACAGACAATAATTCTCTTCTAAGATGTTATGAGTGTTGTTAGTTAATTCATCCAATGAGCATTGTTGGTGATGTTTTGCCTCCTCCCTATGCACTCAGAAGCAGGTTGGGCATGTGGTTGCAGACAGATATATAAAAACAGAGTCACAATAAAACATAAGTGCAGTAACAGAGATGGGAAGAGAGTACTGTTTTCTTTAAGTCTCAATGAATGAGTAAGTGGTTGCCATGTGCAGTCCAGGAAAAGGACACTCCAGGTCCAGAGAGGTCCAGAGTGTCACAAAGGAGGGAAGCAACTTTTGGCTTCCAGATTTAGAGAGAGATTTAGAGCACTTGGAATGCAGGAATTGAGGAAGTCAGTGGTGAGATAAGAGAATAGAGAACTTGTTTGTGGCTGGCCCAACAGCAAAAGAGTGTGACTTTTATACTCTAGGCAGGAGAAGGCCTTTGGAGATGTTCCCACAGCTAGTCCATTGACTGTAGTTGGGTCTTAGGTCTATAGTTATTCAGAATCACTCAGATCTGGGGGAAGAGAAGTGTAGCTTTCTTTATTCCATTTCCTATAAATCTCCATTCTTAGCCGATGACAAAAATAAAGAATGAAATTGTGCCAGTTAGAGATCATTGGTCCCTTCTGGCCTAAAAAGTGCTGCACATTGGAATCATTTCAATTCCCTGTTAGGGCTGATTCCTTCTCCCAGGGGTTTCTTTTTTGTGTTCTCCGTTCTGAATTTGTGTTTGGTAGAAGGACTTCAGAGCTTATGCATTTGCAGGGAGGAAGAAAACAAGTACCAACTTGCTTTCTCCTTAGGCCTTGCCAGCTTCCTTGAGAAGACTGTGCTGATGTGCAGTCAAGTGTGACTGCTCCCTACTGGTCTTGTGGGTTATCATGCCCTTGACTGAATCATACTAAAACAGACCCACAGGAGAATCATGCATGCATGCCCTTTGCCATGAGTCTTGGAATTGCATCCCACAGTGGGCAGAGAACATTCTGGCTATAGATAACTGAGAAGACTATCACCCTGGTCTATTTCCCTAGATAATTTTTCCTCCAACCTGCTGGTAGCAGCCCAGTGCTGGATAGGATCTTCTCCAAGAGCCTTGCAGTCTACTTAGGCATATGCAGGATGTCAGGGCTCTAGAGCCAGCTTTCCTTAATTCCTCAACCCTGAGTTGTTCTAGAATTTCTCCATGTAACCATGAAGTGGAACCCTGGATGCTTGCATGCCAGCGCCCGCCTCTCTTTTTCCTCTCCAAGTTGCTCCCCCAGTACTGCGATAGGAAAATTCAGAGTCAATATGCCAATGTTGGAAGTTGTCTTTCTCAGTAAAAACAGAAACAGAATGCAAAACCATTTATTTAGGTGAAGTATGGGGCTCAACTATTAGTAAAACAGTAATCCCTATGGCCAGAAAAACATAAGTGTATAAAAGCCAAACCTAAAGAAGTATATTTCTGAATCTAGAAACTACCCCCCGCCGCGCCCGCCCCCCGACACACACATACACTTTTTTGAGTCTGGGTCTCATTCTGTGGCCCAGGCTAGAATGCAGTGGCATGATCATGGCTCACTGCAACCCCAAACTTCTAGGCTCTTGGCAACCCTTCTGACCAAGTTTCCAAATTTAAAAAAGTCTCATTGTAAATTTTAAAAAGTACAGTGATTTCAAAGCACATAAATAATGTCCTAATTACAGGAGATACTTAGAAGTGACTAAGCTAGGAAGGGAGTGATAGCATTAAATGTGGCTTGTTAATAAAGCATAGATGATGGGGCACCAACTGTAAGAGGTGCACAATGGAGTTGAGGAGAGAGGCAAAATGTAAGTGACATTTAAAAGGCATAGTTGACAGGTTTATGTATCTCTCTCTCTCTCTCTCTCTCTATCTATCTTGAAAAGACTGGTGGGTAACAATACCCTCAGTCTCAATTAGAAATACAAAACTGATGGATAAGTTGAGGAAACAGAGTAAAAGAGGTTTTAGTTTAGTTTGAGGTGGTTACATCTGGAGCTGTGACACTAAAAGGTGACCAAAAAGCACATGCTGCAAAGAAGGAGCAAGTGTATCACAGGAATGTGAAAATGCATAGTCAATGCACCAGTGTCTAAAATTGGCTTCCCTTTCTTCTCCAAGTAAAATAGAATGCAAAACCATTCATTTCAGTGAATTATGGGGCTAGCCTAACAGTGAAACAGCAATCTTGCCTACAAAAGAAAAGCAACAAAAAAATGATGTTATGCAGATATTTCCAAAAGCTCAAACATGGACTATTAAATGCAAATTACTTTGCCTTTTCTATTGCATCCTAACATTTACTCAAGAAAAACTTCATAGGGAGTTAGCAAAAATAAAACTAAATGATAGACTTTCTTTCCCTCTATCTTTCATTTTAATAATTCACCCAAAAGGCCTAAAAACCCAAATCATCATAATTTAAAGCAATTCATTATAACCTGCCAACAAACTTAGAATAAAAGCCTAAAACCTAAAAATGAAAATGGGAATGAGTTAACCCTAGGTAGGAAACCAAAATAAATTAATATTAGGCTTTTATTTAGTCCTTTGTTGGAAATAGAGGGCTAATATGACAGGGACCCGAAGCAGGAGAGTTAAGATGAAAGTAGCAATATCACACAGGGAAAAAAATCCACAGCATTTCTCTCCTGCCTGACAGTTAAGTCCCATCATTCATTTCATATCCCCAGGACTCATTAATGAATGAAATGGAGATACCCAAAGGACACAGTGAAATTCTTCAACAGAAATTAAATAGAGAAAATGACAGGTTATGGAACCCACATTCTTACTAGCGGTACATTAGGGTTCCCGGAGCTTCACTGGACACAGATGGCCTTGTATTTTTTTAAAAATCCCTTAAGAAGGTCATATGTTTTAAAATCAGGCTTTGAATTACGTTTTTAACTCTTTTATACTTATCAATGACCAGAAATAATGAAAGCTTAAGTATGTCTGCTGTATTTTCACAAAATTATGAATCAAAGAGTTAGGTAGAATGAGCCTGAATTTGGACTATAATTGATTCTACTGTCAATTAATGCTTAAAAGAATGTGGCTCTTTTAAAAAGCTAGCTGGTTTGTAGTTTGTATCCCAGACAGCCTTGGGAATGGAAAACAAGAACAAACCAGGTCTGAATCACAACAATGGCTCCCTTGCCCAAGGCACAGCTCAGAGGGGTCACTCAGACTGCTGCTTGGTAAGCCAGAGAGATGCTGTATTCATTTCCCAGGGCTGACATAACAAATTAACACAAACTGGGTGGCTTAAAACAACAGAAGCTTACTCTCTCAGTGTTCTTGATGCCAGAAACCCCCCAAAAATCAAGTCAGTTGAGTTGAATCCTTGTAGGGTCCTGTGGGTCACTGGGTATTGACCATCCCAAGATTGTCTCAGTGACACTGTAGTTGCATGCAATGGTCATTACTTACTATTCTTGTCATCCCTATTCTTGTCATTCTTTTTGTCCTTCTGTTTAGCTTTTTTTCTCCAGACCTTGGCATCATTTACTTCTTCGCTCAAATATCATAAGCCTCACATTTCACTCCACACTACACTCTCTCCTTCATTACCCTCTGTTTCCTTTATAGAATTTCTCACCGTCTAAATGATTTCTTTATTAATTTACATGTTTATTTTATTTAGAGAGTAAACACTTTGAGAACAGGAGACTCATTTATCTTGGGCAGCCTCTTAGTCAGCAACTCAACCAAGGTGCTTCTTTCTGGAGGCCCTGGGGAGGACTTGTTCCATTTTTCTTCCCTGGATTCTGATGGCTGCTGACAATCCTTGGTGTTCCTTGGCTTGCCAACACACTACTCCAATCTCTGCTCCTGCTTCACCTGGCCTTCTCTGTGTCTCTGTGTTTCCTTTCCAGTCTCCTACCAGACACTCTCACAGGATGTATGGCCCACTCCAATCCAGTGTGATCTCATCTCAACCTTATCTTAACTACATATCCAAAGATGCTATTTCTGAGGTTCCAGGTGAACAAGCATTTTTGGGGAACACTATGCAACTCACTAAAGATGCTTACCAAGAAGAGGAAAAGCCTACAGAAGAAACTTGAAGGACTAATACAAACACTATAATGGTTTATAATGGTTAATAACTGAGAGTCAGCAAATTATCATCAAATCATGTAAACACCAGGACTGCCATAGCCATCCCTTCTACAGGCAGAAGTAGAAAAAGTGGCAGAAATAAAAGATGCTTACATTAATTAGACCACTGGGGCCTAGATGGCTTAAATCCTGACAAAAAGGACACAGATAAATAAGAGATTGGCTGGAGTAAAAGATGTCGTACTCAGTTTAAATAGATTGGGTGCACATTTTTGGGCACAGAGGATTTTTAAAAGTATTTTTCTGATCTAATTTGGCCCATATCTTTATGCTAATAAATAAATTAATTGATGCTGAAGTTATTATTGAATGTTTATTGCTAAACAAATACTCACATACTATGTTCTCAGGAATTATTAGTTTTTTCATTTCTAAAATATTCCATACCTAAGTCACTCTGGGTTGTGCCTTAGACCTCTACAAATTAATGAGTAGAAGCTGCAATATATAAAGAAAAAGTTTAGAGAGAAAAATTGCCAGATTCAGTTGGAATTTTACTAAAACTTCAGTCCTACTAGACTATCATTTTGTATATTTAGCTGGACTTCTACCTCTATGAGGATGCTATAACTTATAACCCTAATTGCATTAGGAGATTTAATCATTCCATGTTTGTTGAACGTCTATGTTCTATTAGGACTACTTCTAAGAACTAGGGATACACCCATGACCAAGATAAATAAGTCTCCTGTTCTCAAAGTGTTTACTATCTAAATAAAACAAACATGTAAATAAAGAAATCATTTAGATGGTGAGGAATTCTACAAAGGAAACAAAAGAGGGTAATGAAGGAGAGATTGTAGTGTGGAGTCAAGTGAAGCTAAGGATATTTTCACTAGGAAGTAAATGATGCAAAGATCTAGAGAAAAGACTTGATATAAGGAACCAAAGATGAGGATGACAAGAATAAGAATGACAAGAATAGTAAGTAATGACCACTGCATGCAGCTACAGTGTCACTGAGACAATCCTGGGATGGCCAACAGCCCAGTGACCCACAGGGTCCCTGCAGAAGGAGGCTGCTGTTGAGCTAAGTACAGCAAATCCTGATAGGGAAGGTTAAGGGCAGACAGGCAAGCCCGCCATCAGGTTCTAAGAGACCATTCTGTCAGAGTAAAAATGAAAGTGGATTCATAGAAAACAGGGTTGGTGTCATGAACTCTAAGAGAAAGAAATTAGTGGGCTGATCTGCAGGCTCACCCAGCACAGAAGAAACAAGCACCCCTAAAAACACTAACGTGACTCAAGTCTGCAGGACCAAGAAGAATTGATCAGATCTAACACATGGTGCAGCCACACATCTCCCTCGGAGGAGCCGCTTCTGTGAGTCAGGCTAAGCTGTTATCACAAAGAATCCCCAAATACAACAGATTAAATTAGACCCTTTCTCGTAAACAATCCAGAGGTGAACATTGCAGGGTAAATGGGGACATTCTACCATCCTTAATACTTGCCTTCCATCTTTGGATGTGAGATGGCAGCTCAATTTGTCACCACTCCTCAGACAAAACAGGTAAAAAAAAAAAAGAAAGAAAGAAAGAAAGGAAAAAAGAAGAAGGGAGGAATAGAAAGCAACCAGCTTCTTCTTTAAGGGAATAATACAGAAGTAGAACAAAACTCCTCTCACTCTAATCTCTGTCCAAATTCTAATATTATGTGTCACATAATCATATCAAGATGCAAAAAGCTAGGAAATATGTTTTCTCAGTAGGTGGCTTTCTGTCAAAGTCAATTGGGTATTGGAGGGCAATTAGCAGTTTCTGATATAAATTAGAAGACAAAAATTTGTAAAGGAGGCTCTAGTCATGACTACAGGTAAAGATGTAGATGAGCTGTTCCCATAGCCCCTCTTAGCTAACCAATGGCTGCCCATCCAAGCGATGGTGATGACAGGAATGGAAACAGTAGCAAGCAGTGACCACTGTGTGCAACTACAGTGGATCACTGAGACTCTCCTGGGATGGTCAATCCACAGTGGAAAGGGAGTAAAGGCCCATATAAAGTCAATAGAAATCTCTCAGTTCACTCATAGCGATGAGAAGGGCTGCGTTTCCAAGCATCCATGTCCATGGGTGCTAAGCCAGAGATTAACTGTGGCTATTAGTCTTATTAATTGCTGTGCCCTATAGATTGAGATGAATGTTCTGGGGAATATTACTCATACCATTTAAATTGTTGATTATGGATACATATCTCTCTTTATGTGAACATATTCAGTTCCTAAGGACAGATTGCTAGAGTTTGGATATTGGTTTCAGATAGAACGGAATGCTAAGCAAGCCAAATCTGTTATACATAGTCAGATAACAGATAGAAAGAGATCTCTATAATTAAATTATTGGACATCGTATCACAAGTTCTACTGCTTCCATAATTCGCCATGGAAGTTTCTTTATTGGCACAATTTTTCTTATATATTTCCAGTAACTTTCTTTAGTTAGTTTTAATTGCCCCAAGTAAAATTACCTATATCTTGTTCATTCACTATTCTAAGCTATCAAAAAAAGCGTTCAATTCTCTTAAAATTTCTGTGTTTAGGCAAGGGACTTATAAGTTACCTGAGGATGAAACATCATTTTTTTTCTTTATAATTACCACCAAGAATGTATAAGGCAACTATTCTGTATTATGTATTTGCACAGGTTTTAGGAACCTATGGCACATTCCTAAAAAAATATATCTCCCCTTATTCCCTAAGTCATTTATTAACAGAAGAGATTGAAAAAGAAATACAACCAAAAATTCCCTCTCCCACCTCAGTATCTTAACGGCTGGCCTCAGAAAGAGGCAACACAGATAAGGAGAGTAGGTAGGGGCTGGGTTATAACCAGTTTGGTTCCAATTACACATAATCCTTGCTGGGATCTAAAAGTGCATAGGATTTAGATGGGGACTTAATCGAATTTAATATTAAAATACTAAATAATTAAAGTGGCCCGAATACTAGATCTCAAGTTATGACGATCATCCTAGAGGTGACGTTGTTGAGATGCCAAAGAAGGAAGTGCTGTCATTGGCTGGGCTAGCTAGTCTCGGTCTCTCGGTCTCTCTCTCTCTCTGTCTCTCTCTCTCTGTCTCTCTCTTCTCTCTCTCTCTCTCTCTCTCTCTCTCTCTCTCTCTGTCTCCCTTTCTCTCTTCTGTCTCTCTGCCTCTCTTTCTCTGTCTTTCTCTCTTCTGTCTCTCACTTTCTTTTTCTGTATCTTACCTTCTCTCCCTGTCTCCGTCCCTCCCTCTCTCCCTCCTCCTTACTCCCTTGCCCGCCCTCTCCACCCACCCCCCATGCTGCTCTGTCCTTCTCCAACCTCCCCCAAAACCATTGGCTTCCCTTTCAGAAAACCAGTATTTTCTCTAATCCTGAGTCAGCGTTGACAAAGGTAAGCTATATGTATGTTGCTCTATTTAAACCACTTTTAGATGCATCTAGAGCTCTGTACCCCGTATTTATTCCTTTAAAAATATACAATGGCACCCACTATTCGCGAGGTTATTTTCTAGGCACCGGGGAAGTAAAAGGACAGGCTAGGTATCTCCTCAGATTGATCGAATTTACAGTCTAGTGGTTTTTCTCTTTAAATTATCTATACCACAGCCTTAAACTGGATGTTAACCTTTGGTTTCCCATGTGGATTCCCAAATGTCAGTTGAAATTTTTTCTCCTTTAGCATAGGATTTCATTTTGATAACAGGATCTGTATGCTTGAGTTCCAAGGCCTGTCCCATAGTTCATAAGATAATCTCTTAGTTTTAATCTTCACTCTAAGATTCTGCTATGATTGATCTATTTTCTCATCTTTTCCTATGGCTTGAATTCTACCCATCTCTTGCCAGTTTCCTGAGTTAAATCCCAGGGACATGTCATAAACACCAAATAGCCCAAAGTTTGGGACTGGGTATCCAACAATGGTTGGCCCACCTGGTCTCTGAATATCACATCTCTGGGTCTCTACTTTTGTACTTAAGTCACCATTTGTGATCTTGATGATACATCTTATAGGACTTGTATATGCTGACTATTTTCCCGACCATCACTAGAGACTGCTAAACCCCCTGTGGACTCTATACCTTTTCTGCATGGTTGAACGTCATTTGCCATCTCACATTTGGGGAAACACCCCATCCTCACCCAAGTGCCTATCGTTAATCCATATACATCTCTGCTATCAAATAGGAAATTGAAAGCAAAACTACAGCCACAGAAACTCCTGCATCTGTTTCTCTAACCCTTCAAGTGCGTAGACTACACACTATTTGTAAAGTGTCATTGCAGGTTTATCATTCTACAATGGGATGTAAATCTTTTCTGTGATGGCTGATAAACACATAGGTTTCTCCAGATCTTGGCTCTGTTGTAACAGCAGTCCCTTTAGAAACACCAGACTCAAAGTGAATGTGCTTACATTGGTCCAAAGGTCATTAAAAGCAGCAGTTGGTCATGAGCTAATGTTTTATTTAAGTCCAACATGTTGGGAAAACACCATATATCAAAAAGAAATTAACCTAAAAGTGAAATATTTAATAAAAATTATATTATCCCTTGCTCACTATTTTTATCTGTAAGTGCACTGCTAACTGATGCTATCACTTATTTCAGCTCTTTCCTTAGTAAAGTGTAACATATCCATCATGCTGAAACACTTAAGTTACAGGCAGTTTACTCACATTAGATCTCATTAGCAATTACACCAGTGTTCAAAATACATTACCTCATTTGTCTCATAGCCCATATAGTTTTTTACATAATGAATTAGACCAATTAGTCTCACATGACAGAATGAAATCTTAAATAACACTGCCCTTACTTTAAGACAAGCTTGACTGCAGTGCAATGAAAGAAACTATAAAATTAATTTGTTTTGTAAGATGGCAAAAAGCATTAGATAATCAAACTCCAAACTAAATGTCTGTGGTCAGGGTTTGGCATCAGAGAAAAGAAAAGCAGCAAAAGGAAGGACGCTTCACTCAGTTTGGTTTTTGCAAGACATAAATTCATTATTTGCATAGCTAAGAGCCATGTCTAAATGTCCAGACTAACTTGTCTATAGACTTTTCAATTGAGGCCATTATTGTCCTTTGGGAAAAACCTTGCTGATTGTAATCAGCCAAGAAATTTACAGCTATTGCATTGATCAATAGCTAGAGATTTTTGGAGCACAAAGCCAGCCCTCTGCCCATGTGTTTATTTTGCCAATACAGAGTTGTTTCGTAGTGTCTCTCATACCCCCTTCAAATGATCGTCTCCAACATCGAATCCAATTTCCTATCTACTGTTAGTATCTCTATCTTCAAACTTCAGACAGAATCATGAAACACACAGAGTTAATAGGTATTACCCAATCAAGGATATATTTTACCCCTAAGAGGCAAATCCCAAAGGATCCCAGCACTCCATTTGTGCTGTCCACAACCCTAGAAGTGTCCTGTGCCTTGTTACTCATCAGTATAGTAATTATCTGTCGTCTTTGTAGATCATAATTACTTTCTTCATTGTTCTATCAAGGACTGTCTTTGCAGTGAAATGACTGTGGGTCGGTTAACTAGCCAAAGTGCCCCCAGTCTTGCATTTATGGGCATAATAAATTGTGTCACCTAAGGAGTCAACAGAAGATACAAATCAGGTAGCAAATCGGTTCCTAAAAATATGCTTAGAAACCTAGAGGCAAAATTTGACCCAATCATTCCTCTTTAATCAAGGTGACTCTTAATATGTCCTTTTTGTTTTTAATGTCATAGTAGTTAAAGGTAATTTAGCACTGAAAGGGAAAGTAAAATAAGAATCCTAGGTCAATAGGGAAAGAGATTTTCAGAGAACCCTCACATTATGAGAATGAATTTTCCTCTTCCTTCTAAACCAAGCATCCTTTTCAAAAAAAGTATACATTAGAGAAAATAAATCACCGAGACAGTAGAATTAGAGTCTTTTGAACACGCCTGATTGGAAAGCTCATTTTCCTCTTCCTACCATTTTCTGCTGCTTTTACAAAAATATTTCACATACAGAAAGTTATCTACCAGACTTCACTAAAGCATGTGCCTTATGTTCAAATTGCATCTTTTAAACTGGCATCTTTAAAAAAAAAAAAAACAAGCTTTTGAAAATGCTTATAACTGGCAGTTTGAAAAACATTGACTCCGGTATTTGCTATTCAGAATTGAACTCAGAGAGTCAAGAACATTCCAAGTTAACTTTTCTTTTTCTCAACTCCCACAGTTCCACATGAGTTCTCATTATACCTGGTGGGCAACTCAGGGAATCTTGTGCCGCTGAGTTAGGACAAAATAGAAATGTTAATTCTGAATTTGCATCCTTAAGAGACCTTCACTATTACCTCAAAAGCTCAAAAATGACCCAGTTTTACCAAATGAAAAATGCAGAATGTCCTCTACACAGGTAGTTGGAAATTCATTTCAATTCGTTTTTTTTTTTTTTTTAAATAAATGGTATTTAGATTTTTGCTAGTCACATTTGGAGATCCCTAGAATTACATGAACTACACCCCTCCTCTACAGATTTTTGCAGTCTAGGTGAAGAAGTTGGTTTATGCATGCAAAACAAATTTAGAAATTGTCAGAAAGTATAACCTAAGGTAACAACTGACACTGTTAGGGAGAGAAAAGATCAAAGTGAGACAAAGAAGATGGAAATGATGTAATGGAGGGTCTTTACGCTGGGAAGGTTTGGCTATTTGGATATGGTTCAGAGATGCCATATGTTCTCTCAAGAGAATTTTTAACTTCGTCTAATTGATCTCCAAGCAGAACTCAGTCCTTCTCAAGTTTAAGAGCCTCCCTGGCACAAAGGGGCCTGTGGCTCCCATCTGCCCTCAATAAGTGACTCGAACAGTGTGGCCCAGAAGTCACACGACAGGGCTGTCTTGAGGAAACAGGCAAGGGCTGCTTTCTTCTTTCAAGATGCATCGGTCATTAAAAGCAGTAGCTCTGAATTACTACTCCCGAGCATTTTCCAAATATCTATCCCATTATTATGATTAAGTAAAAAGTGCCATAGGCTTCCTTGCTTCCTTGGTGGCAGTCAAAAGCAAAACAGGGCAGACAAGTCTCTGATGACTGCTCAAATGCGTAGCCTCCCTGTGCAGTTCCTTAGCATCTTGTGTGCTTGGGCAGCATAGCCCAGAAAAATCTGCTTAAAGGTCTCTCACGTATTAAGATGTTGACAGTGTAAGTACCTTCTCCTGTCATTTCCAAGCCCAGTGGACCCGCAGTGATAGATCTGTGTCATTTGGGTTTCATTATCATGACTCTAGACCTTCCACAAAGACACCTTCTTCAATCTTTCCTGGGCTTTAATCATTCAATTCTCTAGTCCCATGAGTAGCCTTTGTCCATGGAGACAGGACTAATGGCAATAGTAATAATGAGCATTTATTGCATGATTATTATGTGCCAATCACTGCACCATGAAATGTATGTATAATAGCTCATTTAATCCTCACAACCATGCTGCAAAGTCACTATCATATCTCTAGGATGTGGATATATACGAACCAAGGCTCAAAGAGTTTAAATGAGTTACCCAAGGCCACTTCAAGAGAATACTTAATTCGTTTCTGATGCTGAGGTTTGAATCACTGTAGGTATAGGGCATTGTTTAGAGACAGCAAACAAATGTCTCTGGCTCATTCTATCCCAGATGAGTGTCTGCCCATTTTTTTGTATGTTAGAGAGCTCCATAAGATATGGGTGAATGTTGTTTCTGCTTCAAATGCTCTGAAGACTGCGGAAAGGCCTCCTTGAAAATCCAAAATCTTAAAGTTGACAGCGACCTTAAAGATTAACCAACCCCAAACCCTCTGTTTCTAAAAACATTCTCCACGTCAAGCAGTTCCTTATCAGCAGAGCAGAAATTGAAAGCCATAATGTAACCTCAAAACTAGATAGTTACTGTTTTCCTGTTAATTCATGCAGCTGCCACATGACTTTAAATACTTTTCTTCCTGAATTGCTTATATATGGAATAGTGAAGGTAACACAAGCTGTTGTAATAAATAGATTCTGAAATTTCATGGGTTTAATGTATTAATCATTCATTATCCTTCCAGTGTGGAAGTTTCCAGATGGCAAATGACTTTTCTCTAGAAGGTGACTGAGGAGTTAAGGCTGCTGTGGATCTCATGGTTTCATCTTCTTCTGGCATCTCAGTGTCTTTTGCTTCTAGCTAGTGGAATAAGATAGGCAAAAACATTTCTGTACTGAAACAGATGTGACGCCTATTTGCACTCATAATGCATTGGTGAAAACTAGTCAGGTGGATGCAAAAGAAGTAGCTGGATGGAAAAGAAGCTGGAAAACGTATTCCATGTCAAAGATCTGCCTTCCAGTGGAAGCACCACTCCGGGAAGTGGAGACCATTGGTTTTTGGTAGACACCTAGCCATCTCTGCCACATTTTTTTTTCTGCCACATACTTCATAAATAACAAGTTGCACTTTCAAGCACTCACTAGTGTGTTGAATTATAAAATCTCTAACCTGCCTTAAATTTCCAAACCTGAGTATGATAGATTGGATTTTCCCCCCAACTTTTTCCTCTCTCCATTAAGAGAATCATACATCCATGTTATCTGCTACATCTATTAACAGTCTTCCACTATAGGCAGAGGAAACACCTTCTCATCCCATGGGTGCTGGGTTTCATATGATGACTGGCTTTGACCAGTGAATGTGGGTTAGCATGGTAGTGTGCCAGTGCTACAGTCAGGACTTAGGAAACATCATGTTTGTCTGTCATGGTCTTGTTTCTGTGCCACTATAAGAAGAACATACCACAAGTAGTCATCCTTTCCAGAACAAAAAGGTATGTGGAGCAGACCTGAACTCAACCTCAGTCTGAAACTAAGCCCAGATGATTTCAGTCACATCCCAAGCAAAAAATAATAATATTAATAATTACTCATTTTATAATCCAAGAAAACTCCAAGTCAAGATGGTGTCTCTGATAATTTTTACAAAGTACTAAAAATCAATAAATCTATCCCACCCAATCTTATCCAGAAAATAGGGAGAAAAAGTGAAGCACCCTTCTGATTCATTCAATACTATCCTAATAACAAACCAAACATGAACAGTACAAAAAGAAAATTCAGGTTAATGTCTCTCATGAACTTAGATTCAAAAGTCCTAAACGTAATCACAGCAATTTAAATCCAGCACTATATAAAATAGATCTGTAGTTTATTTCACCCATGCCAGCTCTGGCATGCCACCCTTTTTTTTCCTCCCTCACTCTCTAATAAACTTTGCTTGAAGACTTTAAAAAAATATATAATGCATTATGGCCAAGTTGAGTTTATTCAAGAATTCCTGGTTGATGCAATATTTGAAAATCAATTAAGGAAATTCACTACACTAACAAACTAAAAGAAAAAATAATATGATAATAATCACCCACGTGTATACCTAATCCTGAATTGTAACCCCCATCTTTAAGATAATAAAAAATAGCATCGCCATATCAAAAAAATAATAATAATCACATTTGATAAGATACAACGTTTTAAAGATTAACAATTAGATAAAAATATGAAGTGACTAGATAACAATGTTACAGAGATGTAACAATCTCTAAGGAAGAAAAAGATACAACTTTATTGATGGAGATTAAAAGAGACACAAATGTATCAGGAAATAAATTATCTCTTGGGTTTGGAAAAAGCAATATTATAAAAATGTCAATTCTCTCAAAATGTATCTTTAGATTCAGTGTAACCCAATCAAAATTCCAGAAAGTTTGCCTTACAAAAAAAAAGACATGACTATTTAACTTTATATGCTGAAAAGAGCCAAGAATTAAGACAAAACTGAATTAAAAAATTTTGGAAAACTTATTCAAATCAGATATCAAGGTTTATTTTAAAACTTCAGTAATTAAGACAGTGTGATAATAAGTTAAAATAGAAGAACAGGCAAATGAAACAAGAGAGAGAGCTCAGAAACAGACCACACATGGACAGACATTTGCTTTGGAATAGGAGTGTTAGCACTGATCCATGAGAATAGGTCAAGCTTTTGAACAGACATTATGGGACAATTGGCTGTCCATATGGGAAAAAAATTAAGTTAGACCATGATTTTAAACCATACACACAAGTCACCATACACATGATTTCAAACTATACACACAATATGCCACCATTCCAAGTGGCATAAATGCCTAAAAATTAAAAGCAAGGCTATCAAACTTTTTATGATATTAGAGGAAAATGTCTATACGACTTCAGGGTAGGGAAAACTACTTAAGTAAATCACAAAAAATCCTAATAATAATGGACACAATTAGTAAATTTAACTCCAGTAAGCTAAGAACTTCTGTTTATCAAAAGCATCACAAAGAGAGGAAAAAGGCAGAGACTGGAAGAAAACATCTATAATACATACAAGCACTCATATTACAAATATACACATACACACACAATTTAAAAATTGGCAAAAGAATCAAGAAGGTATGTCATAAAAGAGGACCGCCAAATGGCCAATAAACACATAAAAAGGAGTTGATTTCACTGGTAGTCTGGGAAATACAAATTAAAACAACTACAGTGAGATAATACTACATGTCCCTTGATTCCTAGGTGTCTACCTTAGAGAAAACATTTTGGACATTTGTCCAAAAATGTTCAATGTAGCATTGTTCTTAGGAGACTTAAACTGAAAATACCTAAATATATACTAGCAATAGAGTGGATAAATAATTGGCACTCTGGAATGCTATATTAGAATTACTCCATAGTACAAACTATGGTTATATATAATATTGGTGGATCATATACTAAATGTAATATTAAGTAAAAGAGGAAAACCCAGTAGAATTCAATTCTAATTTAATAAAATTCAAAAATACTACATCGTCCAGGTATGCATACATATGTGATAAAATGTAGAGAAGTGATTATCGCACAATTCAGAATAGTCATTACCTTTAGGGAAAAAAGAGAGTTATAATAATGAAAGAATTACAATGGAAGATATTAGGTCTTGGCAGTGTTATATTCTTAACCTAGGTCACAGAAACATACATGCTCTCTCTCTATTTTTTATTAAAATGTGGATTTATAATCTACACGTTTTTCTGTACATATGATTTACTTCACATGAAAAGACTTTTTTTTAATTTAGATGAAAAATGTTGTCCTATGTTTATTTATTTTCTCCAGTAAGTCAATCCTAAAAGACATATTAATACTATTCTTTCAAATTTCCACACAGGGTAGCTATATATATAATATATATAACATGCCAGTGAATTTCTTACTGATTCGAAAGTAAGATTAAAGTAATGATTATATCAACAGATTCATCCAGGCACTAAAAACGTATTTGTAAAACCCCATATATTCTTTGGATAAGTAATCATGATTCTGCAGCATTTTAAGTTTCCTCTGAGGTAGTTCAGTGATGTGGAACTGAATCATTAGCCAGTCCTTCAACGTGTAACTTCTCTTACCTGTGAAGGGAGACAGAAAATGAAGTGTTTGGAGTAGAACAAAAATTCTCGTTAGCTGAATGCTGAGAGAATGGCACATGTGGCTATTCCTGAGATTCAGATACCTCTCAAAGAAGTCCCGTGGGAGACTGCAGTTCCTACTTCTCACCAGGTTGATGACTATTACCTGGAGATCTTTAAAAAGCACAGTTGGTGGGCTAATGGGACAGAGAAATATAAAAGGCACAGAGATAATTCCAATAATTATGCTTAGGGAGGTCCCTCTCCTACCCCTGTTTAAAACAACCGTCTTTTTCTCATACTTCCACCTACCTTTTTTGGTCATAGAGACTGATTCCTCGCTAATTACTGATCTTTCACTCATCTGTCCTTTTTGCAGTCAAAATGATGGTGAAGCACTGAGGAAAAGAGGGATACCAAATGACATCGACCAAAGATTTCTGACTCCAGCAAAGATGGAGTAACAGGGACCACATTTACCCTGCCATATTAAACAACCGGAAAGTAGAACAGCACACGTGAAATGATAACTTCGTACACTAATCTACGAGGAATATAAGACTGAGGGAAGGAAAATAAAAAAAGGCGAGCCCTTTGATTGCACCAGCTTATTGCCCAAAGCCTTTTCAGGCCACAGAACAGAGAAGAGGAACCTAAACAGATTTTAGTTTTCCACTGAGCTGAGGAGACAGAGATTACGGTTTGGAAAAGCCAAGGCCGCTAGAATGTGCAGGACAAAGTGGCAGAAAGGAGGAGACCCCGTACACAGAGAGAGCCCTGCAAATATGTACAAGGGTTACTATCAGACTTGCTGAGCACTGCCCTGCACGTATATGGGAAAAACCACCTGAGGACTGGGAAGAAACCACCAGAAAGCAGCAGTGAAAACCATACGTAGATTTTGCACTGGGTTAGAAACAGTTTTGGTTTCACCCTCTAGAGTGATAAGACATGAGAGTATTAAGTAGAATGCTCAGAGAATATTACTTTGGTAATGGGGCAACATTAGCAATAGACTAGAAGCCTCTCTGGATCTGCCCTAACGATGCTTAAAAGGAAGTCTCAGAAGGATCCTGCACACCAGGACATACAGATCATTATTCAAGGGCATGTAATAAAATCTAGCAACCAAGAGTATATAACTTACAATGTATGTCACCTAATAAAATATCATGATGTCTGAAATCCAAAGAACAGACATGCGAAAAAGTAGAAAAATATAATCCAAACCGAAAAAAATCAGTCAATGGAAACAGACAGAAATCATAGAGACAACCGGGCGGTGGCTCAGCCTGTAATCCCGCGCCTTTGGGAGACTGAGGTGAGTGGATTGCCTGAGCCCGCGAGTTCACGACGCGCCCGGGCAACTTGGCGAGACCTCATCGCTACAATAAATCAAAAACTAGCCGGGCGTGGTAATGTGCTCCTGTAGTTCCAGCTACGTGGAAGGCTGAGGCGGAAGGATCGCCGGAGCCCAGCAGGTTGAGGCTGCGGTGGCCGGGAGCGGCCACTGCACTCCAGTCTGGGCGATGGAGTGAGACTCCAACTCAAAAAAAAAAAAAAAAAAAGAGCAGACAGGAATGTCAAAACAATTATACATATATTCCAAATGCTAGCAAAGATAGAGGAAAACAACACTATCACAAGGAGAGAAATAGAAGATATTACAAAACACAAATGGAACATCTAAAGATGGAAACTATAGTATCTGACATACATTGGGCAGAATTAGCAGATTAGATACTGCAATGAACGTGAAAGCACAGCAACCGAAACTCTTCCAAATGAAGCTATGAAAAAGAAAAAGACGACGAAATATGAACACAACATTAGGGTTCTCTGGGATAATATCAAGAAGTCAAAAAAGTTGCAAAGGGGAGCAGAAAAATACTTGAAAAAATAATTACTGAAAATGTCTCAAATTGGATGAAAGCTTTAAGCCCATCAATCTAAGAATATCCATAAGCCAGAAGAAGGATAAACATAATAATTTAAATAGACAAATAAAGGTGAACATATATATAATATAAGGGCTAGGAAATAAATTTTTAAGAAATATGAAAGAGTAGTGTGCATAAAGAGAAAAAACATGATGTGCCTCCATACGTAGCAAAGTAATACAGTGATATCTACATGGTAAAATATTCCCAAAAGAAAATGAGATTAGTAAATGTAGCAAATATTTCTAATCGTTACAACAGAGAGAAAATATTCTTTTTTTATTGTAAATGGTATTTTATTATTATTATTATTATAAAGATGTGGGGTACAATTCAGGGTTAGGTATACAAACATTGATTATGCAGGTACCTTTGTTGATGAGGTATGCCCCTCCCTCAACTGCTAATCCCAAACCCCCTTCCCTGACAGTTTTCCATTACTGCCAAACACTGAGAAAACATTCTTAATGAATAAAGGGCTTGTCCTACATTGCGTTGCACAGAATTAGAAACCAAGACAAGGAAGTATGTGAAAATGATTTCTCAGGAAGTGCTTCTAGGAAAAAAGAATGTCAAAGGCTGAAGGAAAGAGACAAGAAAGCCAGGACAGGGTAAAATATCAAGCAAATAACTGCAAAGGGTAAACTTGGTTCATTCATGCGCTGACTGTGGACACAGTGTAGGTCACACTTCCCTTCAGGGTGTCTCCTTCTCCCTCTGGGGCCCAGGGTGCTTTAGTATTTATACCTATGCACCTGCCAGTCGGTCACTGGTTGAGGACACAACTGTCCACCCTCTTCATGCACATCCTACTCCTAGTGCACAAGAAAATCTACTTCTAGAAGCCTCTACGCAGTCCATCTGCAAAGAGATGTGCATGACGGTTATTCGGATTAAGAACGCGTTCAAAGCCAGTGTCCGTAAAAATGGGAAAGAAATCTTAGGGCACGTGAGTGAGGCACCAGTGTTTTCTGCTACAGAGTTTTTTAAAACTAAACTGAGATCGGGTGTGGTGGCTCACACCTATAATCCCAGCACTTTGGGAGGCCAAAGTGAGAGGACTGCCTGAGTCCATGGGTTTGAGACCAGCCTGGACAACTTGGTGAGACATCATCTCTACAGTAAATCACAAAATTTGCCAGGTGTGGTGGTGCATGCCTGTAGCTCCAGCTACTTGGAAGGCTGAGGTGGAAGGATAGCCTGAGCCCAGCAGGTCGAGGCTGCGGTGGCTGTGAGTGTGCCACTGCACTCCAGCCTGGGTGACAGCAAATCCAACTAATAAATAAAT
Source organism: Cephalopachus bancanus (assembly GCA_027257055.1). Classification (NCBI taxonomy): domain Eukaryota; kingdom Metazoa; phylum Chordata; class Mammalia; order Primates; family Tarsiidae; genus Cephalopachus; species Cephalopachus bancanus. Next base: position 1,133,992 of record JAPVLO010000005.1, on the reverse strand, counting down.
AAACAAACTGAAAGAAAAGCATTATTTTAGAAAAACAGGTAATTCACAAAAACAAATCAAAATAATGAGCCTAATAAAACATATTGATTCTCACAAGTCATCAAAAAAATTATAATGAAAACAATAAGGAAACACTTTACCAACTGACAACATTTTTAAAGACTGATGATACTCTAGAGGAAAAGATACACTTATTGAATGTTAGTAGGAATGTGGGTTGAAATAAACTAATATGGAAACATCCCTTGAATGATATATTCCATTAAGCTAGCAATTCTGAGAGCCTGTCCTAAGAAAGTAATTACACATGTATATGAGGATGTGTGCAGAGTTATGCCGAGAAAAATATAATTTATAATAGAAACATGTTGAGACAAAACTAAATTTATCAATTTAGAGAGTTGTCTTAAAAAATTGCAATATGACCCGGCTCAGTGGCTCAAGCCTGTAATCCCAGCACTTTAGGAGGCATCGGCAAGTGGATTGCCTGAGCCCGCAGGTTCGAGGCCAGCCCAGGAAACTTGGCGAGATCACCTCTCTACAATAAATCAAAAATTAGCCAGGTGTGGTAGCACTCACCTGTAGTTCTGGCTATTTGAAAGGCTGAAGCAGAAGGATCGCCTGAGCCCAGTGGGTTGACACTGGGGTGGTTGTGAGCATGCCACTGCACTCCAGCCTGGGTAACAGAGTGAGAATCCAACTCAAAACAACAACAAAAAAAAAACTATGATGTATCTATACAATAGAAAATTAATGTAGCCCTTAAAGTGATGCTATTAACTCTTATTTGTTTAAAAAAAAGATAGTATTAACCAACCCTATCTTACACAAACATAGGTACATATATACTTACCCCGAATTGCTTCTAGAATTTCTTCTAGCTCATCTACATTGGGTCTAGTCTAGGACCATGTTCTCAGCAGTTCCCAAAGTAAATCCCATCTTTGAAGGCACTGAGTCACTTTATTTAATTAGAAGACAATCTGAAAGTCATCCCAAGTGATATGATATAAAAGTGTACTTATAACTAAATTAATTAAAATTATTATTGTGTTAAGAAATTCAGAACATCCTTTGACTCAACAAAAATACTTCTTGGTAATCCCAATATTTCTTCCACTCCATTTGAAGTCAAGGTTCTCCTGCAATTCTTCATTTTCTTCCTGATGTTGATTGATTCTTTGGGCCCAAGGCTATCACATTGAACAAACAGCATACAGCAACAGAAAGCAAACTGCCTCTCCTAGGAGACAAGTTCATTGCTTGCTGATCCAGTCTGGGGCCTCTTCCAATCACGTGAACTGGGGCGTTGTGGAAACATACCAACAGAAACACACATTACATTTGTTCTTTCCTAAAATAATCATCCTTCGGCCTCTTCAACCACGGCTCTTATGACCTCCTAGTGCCTGAAATCTCCGGTTTATCAAAGCTCCTTCTAAAGTGTAGTGCAGAATGCATAGAGCATGGCCGGGCACAGACGATGCCTGACTTTTTTGACCTGGGAACCCTACCTCTGTGAATGTACACCAAAAGTGTACACGTTCTTAGAGCAAGAATGTGCCTGTAGATTCATTTTGAATTTATAATGACCTACAATGATGAAATATTCTTATATAAACTACTATCTGGCAAAATCTAGCCACATACTACATAAAACAGATCGAAGATATTAACACTGGTGAAATTTCTGTCCTTTTTCCTTAGCCCATCAATGTCATTTTCATTCTTAATTCTGTAGTACAACATTTTTACTGTTCAGTGATTTGTAACCACAGGTTTTTATAAACAAGCACTCCTTGTCTTCCTTTGTACTTACAGTATGATATCGTTTGTTAAATATTGGGATAGGAAAAAAATCAAGAACAGACAGCCCTGTGGCAAAAGATATTGACAGAAGAGAGGCCGGGCAGTGAAGGAAAAGAAGACAGAGGCTTTGGGATGCCACAAGAGAGCAGGGACTCCACATTTGGTCTTTGGAGTCCTTGTCATGGGCTCCCAAATCCATATTCATTGTTCAATTTAGTGGATGTTGTCAAAGCCGTGATGCCTTCAGAAAAGAACAGTAGCAGGTTGCCTGACACTTTTCAGCATTTACAACTAAAGCTAACTCTGCCTAGAGACGAATTTTAGCCAGAACTTATTTTTGCCATTTTTAATACATGCTGAGAATAATAATGGGTGTCACCACCTGCACTCTTACAGAATTAATATATTTTAATAAAATATATTGGCTGACACCTCCTGTTACAAGGAATAGTATGATACCTTGCATGAGTACTTGTGAAAAGATGTCTGTTTGGGGTCAGTCTCCCAGGGATTCTATTCTAGCTCTGATACTTATTGCATAATCTCAGGTCAGTTACTTAACCACTCTGTGCCTCAATACCTCATTTTGTGCATCTGTGAAAATGCTTACCTGTATGTAAGAGAAGATCATCAGATCTAACATTTATTGAGTATTTATTATGTGCCAGGAATTGTTCTGAGAGTTTTAGATATTTTAATGTATTCAGTCATCAATAAAGGTAAATATTCATTTCACAGACAAGAAATATGAGACACAGAGAGGTTAAATACTTGCCCAAGTTCACAGAGCCCAGATTTAAAACCCTTACATCTGGATCCAAGATACATGCTTTTATTCACTACATTATCCTGCTTCTCTATAGGGTAAAAATAGTACACACATCAAAGGGTTAATGTGAGAATTACAAGAGACATTACAAGAAAAATACTGGGAATAGTAAAGCCTCAAATATGTACCTATTGTTATTATTATTTTAAAAGCAGACATCTTTCTGCTTCTAATAGCATATTCCCCACACACCTTTCAAGGGATTTTCAGTGTAGCACAGGACAGCTTATCATTTTAAAATACTACATCAATTTGAACAGTTTCAAAATAATAACAATTCATTTCAAATATGTTTTAAATCTAGTCGTCCCTTGTAACATGCAACAGGCACATGTGTTAATCCGTACTACACACATCTACTGAATATCTAAATAGAATTTTTACAAATAGAATTAATTAGAAATGCTTTTGGAGGGTTTAACATTTAAAGAAATCCCAAGATAAATGCTTTTGCAGGCAAATAGTTCTTTTGAAACAAAAATAATTTACCTCACTCACCCACATAAATATATGCTAGGTTGTCTCAGAGCAGAGCCCAACGAGAATGTCAAAAGGCTGGCACATCCTGAACTGCTGGCTACCTGAGGCCACAGAGCTGTGATGGAGGAATATTTGTGACACATGACCATGATCACAAGCAAGCAGGCAGCTCCCCGTTCGAAAGAAGAACCTAAGAGAAAAGAAAAAAAATTGTCATCCAACTAGCAAGCCAAAGGATGTGCTTCTGCAAAACGTAAAAACGGAGAGAGCAAGTGAAGGCAGGGAGAAAAAAAAAATACAATCCCTTTGGTTTTATCATTGTGTCATTGGCAAGTGTGAAGATTTCTTTGCTAAAAAGTTGTCTAAGCCTGTGAAATACTCAAAGGCATGAAAAGGGGAGCACTGTTCCTTCACAAAAGAGAGGATTGAGACACCAACCGGCATAACCAATAGGCTTAGTGACTCAAAATACAGCATAGACAAGAAGCCAGAGAAAAGCCAAGAAGTAAGTTTACGAGTCCCTGAACAAGGCCAATAAATCCTTCAGCGCGTAGGTGTCAAAGCCTCAGTCTGTGCACCAGATGCAGCTTGATGGATGGGTTTATCTGTCCCAAAAGACATATAGAGATTGTTCTGCCTTTGGCCCCACACATAGGTGAGACAGAGTTCTAGTGTTTCCCCCCCCAGCCTTTTCAAATGTATTACTTGTGTCCCACTCAGTATTTTCAATTCTTAGCCTTCCAGTTTTAGCACTGAAAGAGCAACCTCAGATCCCCAGTATACAAGATTTAATTTATGTTTACCATCCTTAAACTGCCAGGACATCCTACTCTTGAACAAAAATTAAGAAATGTATAATATCTCTGTTAATTCAACTCACTTGAAATAGAGTGTTAACTTCTCCTCTTACGTCTCAAAATAGTCAGGATCAACTTAGTACATTTTGTAACTTCTTCCAATATCTTCAAAGTCACTTATAAAAGACTGTATTCAGCAGTTCAGACCCAGGAAATACTATAGTGCGACTCAGCCACTACTCTCTGTTTACTCATCACTATATGTAGATCAGTGTCGAACATTGGCCAAAAGGTCCTAGAAGTGAATTATTCACTTTTATCATAGTAGAAAGTCAGTCCACAGAGATGTATCTTTATGAATTAGAGAGAAACAGAATTTAGTTCTGCCTCCAGAGAGCCGGAAGAGAATGGCTTATCTGGCCTGAATCTATAGCATTTGGGCAGAAGGTACAGAGAGATGTGCAAGGAGCACGCCATTATGAGAAGCGCTGAGCACCTAGCCTAATTTGTCATCAGAAATGTCCTGAATGGAGTAGTATTCTCGTCAGACCACACGACTCAGACATTTTCAAATAGACTAAGCATCCTGCCGACTCAAGACCTTTGCACTTGCTGTTCTTTCTGCCTGGACCGCTGTCCTCTGGGACATTTACACGCCCCACAACCTACCACTCCATCCATACCCATATTTTATTTATCCTAGGAATGCCAAGATAGTTTGTATTAATATAACAAATAATCCAGTAACGGTAATATGTTTTGCTGACAAATTAAAATAGAAAGAACTAAATTACTAAATGACAAAAATAAATTTGACAAAATTTAATGCCCATGATTTAAAACAAAATTGTTAGAAAAGTATAGCACTATTCTAGGAAATTTCCTTAACCTCATCAAAAGTATCAGTTAAAAACCTATAATAATCAGCAGTCTGTGACCACATTATACTCACATCAGATAAAGGATAGAAAGTCTTTGATTATAGTTTCTATTAACATTGCACCATACATCCTAGATGATGCAATAAGACAAGAAAAAAAGTATAAAAGTTAAAAGAAAGACATAAAATAGGCTTTCTTATGTAGAAAACTGAAGGAGAGTCCAAAAGTGCCCTCAGGTGGCCAGCAGCTCAGGAAGCTATATATCCATATAAACCAATTAAAAATTATAAGTAAAAAGTACAATATTATATTTAAAATAGCAACTGTGGCTGGGTGCAGAGGCTCACATCTGTAATACTAGTACTTTGGGAGGTCAAGACAGGAGGATCACTTAAGGCCAGGAGTTTGCAACCAGTGGGCAACAAAGCAAGACCAATAATCACAGTTAAAAGACAAGTCTCAGACTTGGAACAGACATTTGCAAACAATATAACTCATAGATAATTCATATCCAAAGTATTTATAGAACACCCTCAAATCAATAAGGAAAAGAAAACTCAATTGAAAAATTGGCAAAGGATGGGTAGAAACTGAAGAGGAATCACAAATGGTCAATAAATACATGAAAAAGCTACAAAAAAAATAAACAAAATAAAAGAGCAGCCCAGATCCTTAGCTGCTTCATAATAAACCTAAGAAATGAGATTCAACACTTTATGGGAAAAAATTACAAAATGTGAGGAAAATACAAAATGTGAGTGACAGTCATAAAACAGGACCTGAATAAATAAAGCACTATGTCATGGTAATAGAAGACATAATTGAACTAACTCATTAACAGAAAACCAAATACCACATGTTCTCACTTAGGTGCAGGAGCTAAATAGTCACAAAGATGAAAATAACAGACGTTGGAGACACAAATACGGGGGAGAGAGAAGAGTTCGGATTCAGAAATTACCTACTGACCACAGTGTTCACTATCTGGGGAATGGACCACTTGAGACCCAATCCCTAGCACTGTAGAATGTGTCTATGTAACAAATATGCACTTGTACCCCTTAATTCTAACCTAGATATATATTTAGATATCCCAAACAGAAAAAATGGACACAATATTATAAAACTAAAGGTTCTTCTCAACTTATCTACATAACCAGTGTATTCAGCTTAAGATGACAACATAGTTTTTCATGGAATTTGACACATAAAAGAGCAAAATGTCAAGACTAGCTAGTTCATATTTAAAAGGAACAAAGTGGAAAAAATATTTGTAACAGATATTAAGATACATTTTAAAGCTATATTGCAATATGGTATTGATCCAAAATATACACACTGATGAATCAAACAGAATAGGAAGCCCAGAAAGAAACCCTTGCATATAGGGCTATATACGGCTACTTTTATGACAGAATAGGCATTATACATGTATGAAAAATAAAATAGATTTCTAAAACTTTTGTTAAATTATCTATTGTCAATATGGAAAAACAGAAACACTCTTTACTCCAAAGACAATAACAAATTCCATCTGAACTAAAGATCGCTATATAAAAATCAACACTCTGATAATTTTTATAGAACATGTAGGCATATGCCTTTACCAGCATGGGTTAGGGTAACATTTCTTAGACACGGTGCAAAAAAGCCCCACCCATTAAAAAAAAAAAACTGATACATTGAACTAATTACAAAATTTTTAAAGTTTTTACATAAAGATAGTATAATCAAAGTTAAAAGACAAGTCTTAGACTTGGAGCCGAAATTTACAACCAATATAACTAATACATGATTCATAGCCCAAGCATTTCTAGAACTCCCTCAAATCAATAAGGAAAAGAAAACTCAGTAGAAAAGTGGGCAAAGGATGGATAGAAACGGAAGAGGAATCACAAATGGCCAATAAACACATGAAAAGGCTCTCAGCCCAATTGATAATAAAATGTAAACAATGCGATGCCATTCATTCCCATTTCACACCCACCAGATTGGTGAAAATGTTACAGTTGGCAAGGATATGAAGCAATGGAAATTCTCATGCTCTGACATTAGGAGCGTGAATTGGCCCGACTGTTTGGAAAGCAATTTGGCAGTAACAAGTAAATCTGTTGGTGTTCATATCCTATAAGCCAGGAATTCCTCTTCTGAGTGTTCATCTTTAGATATTTTTGCATATCATATTCAAAGCACTGCATGCAAAAAATGTTCATTTTCTTATTGTTTATATTTCTCATTAAAAAAGTAAATATCCATCGACAGGAGGAAGAATAAATATATAAAGGCATATTTAGACCACATTACATAATACAGCAATTAAGCATAATGTTAACAATAAGAGCAAATGCATAGTGTCTACAATGTGCCTTGTGCTGTTCTAAGTGCCTTAGGTAAATTATTTAATTCATGAAATATTTAATTTTCTTCACATTAATATTTAGTATTCACCAAAAGTCACAGTCGAACCAAATCTAAGAGACTGGTATTACTACAATACCATTTAATAGATGGAAAAAACTGAGGCATAGAAAGATTCAGTGATTTATCTGAGACTATACAGCTAGTTAGTGGCAAAGGAGCATTCCAGTCGAATCTAGCTCTTAACTTTATGACTCTACCATATCTGTATTAAAAATAAAATTGTATAGTGTGATATCTCTTATATTTATTTTAAAAACTAAAAAATGGGCTGGGTTCGGTGGCTCAACCTGTAATCCCAGCATTTCAGGAGGCCAAGGCAAGTGGATTGTCCGAGACGGCAGGTCCAAGATCAGCCTGAGCAACTTGGTGAGACCTCATCTCTACAATAAATCAAAAAATTAGCTAGGCGTGGTAGCACGTACCTGTAGTTCTGGCTACTTGGAAGGTTGAGGTGGAAGGATCGCTTAAGCCCAGCAGGTTGACGCAGGGGTGGCTGTGAGTGTGCCACTGCACTCCAACCTGGGAGACAGAGTGAGAATTCAAGTCAAAACAAACAAACACACAAACACACAATATGATACTGTATAATGTTAAAGACATATAGATAAGCTGTAGATAGCACTCTGAGTATAAATCACATCTATATTTATAATTGGCAATGATAACATCTTATGACAATTTGTAACACAAATATCACATTCTAAATGTCTTATTCCATCCTCCACCTCTGATTCACATCTCTCCCAGGTAAAGAAACATGAGGTCATCGGCTGCAATAAAACACCTGATGATGTACTTCTCGCTTCAGTTCACTCCCTAAGGCAGTGAACAGACATGGTCGGGTAAAGCAGTCACTTCCAGCCTCAGTGTCACTCCAGCCATAGTACAGCGGCCTTTGATATGTCTGTGACTATAGCAGGAGTGTTTGAAGAGACTAAGAGTGGAGAGAGGTGGGGGTCAAGAAAGGGAAGCGAACACCACCCCTTCTCATATCAGGCTTCAAATCCACCTGTCCCAGCTTTACGTGGGTTTGTGCAGTCAAAACCACCAGTTTGGGCTTCACTACAGGTTCAGCCTACAATGTGGACACTTCAAAGACTTCAAAGGTAGGGGACACAGTACTGTGTCTGGAGTGAAACCAAAAATGTGAGATTTAGCAAAGCTTTCGGAGGGTGGTCCAAGGGCTTGAAGTGATTTCCACTTAAATACACTGTAAGTGAGTGAACAAAAAAAGAATCAAAAAATAATAGGCCAGAGGAAGAAAAAAAAATCTCATTTTTCCTTTCTGTTAATGCTATAGAAATATCAATCCTGGGGGCTTGGTGAGATTTTATAAAGCCTGATCCATGTATCTGTGCCTTTCAGCAGCAAAATTCAGGAGGCACTACTTTCATGCTTTTCTACCCAGTTCCATTTTTAAATAATTGATAGGTAAAAGGAAAAGAAAGGAAAATTTAATAGGGGCCCACTCTATGCCAAGTTGCATGCCAGGTGATTCATCTATATTTTATCTCACACCTACAACAACCTATGAAGTAGTCCAATTATCTCCTATTTACAAATGAGTAAACTGAGGCCTAGGTTCGTAACTTGCTCCTCTAAAGTACGGAAAAGAATTCAGTCCAGCTTTTTAAATTGCAAAGCTCATGCCTTTTCACCAGGCCATGTGGCTTTATGATTATGGAATACAAAAATGGCCTCATCTAAATAAGCCAAAATACTATAATTACTCCTAGTTAAAAATACTGATTTTTTTTAATTTACACACAGGCTAAAAATTTTCTTTGGATCTCCTGAAAAGCTCGCTGGGGGGTGGATGTTGTTTGATTTTAGTTTTCTGTGATATGCTTAGTGGTTTCACAAGGTTTTAACTAGTGCCATCAGTAGTAATGGTATATATTGCACTGGGGGCTCTGGGCTCTGGGTCCACTCTCTGAAGGTTTTCTGGAGTCTAGTGTTTGGGTTCTAAACAATTAGGAAAACTAGACATGGTTACAGCAAGAGCCTTTCTAATTGAAAAATATAGGGTTTTTAAAACCAATTTCTCCTATGAACTGCCCTTGCAAAATGAATATTGTTTAATTTTCATTTTGTATTAAAGACTTAGAAACCTGAGCAATATAGAAGCTAATGATAAACTGAGCTGAGCGGAGGCTCCTCTGAGAGCCATAGCAATGTATTAAAACAAGAATTATTTTGTACTCTGCTGTACTTCAACATCGGATCCTCAGCAGACTGCAAAATCACTTCCTAGATAATGAAATTATAAAAGAATTTTAATTTCATGTTAGAACTTGTATTACAAATTATTACGGAGAGAAACAGGGGAGAAAATAATTCAAACAAATTCCTCCTGTGGATCGCTAAACTGGAGGGACTTTTTGCTTAGAAGACTTGTGAGAAGTTTTGTCGGAGACAACAGAAACACTTTAAATTTTCAAAACACAAAGTCTGTTTAAGGGCAACAGGAATGTAGTTAGATATCTAGGGCATTTAAGAGCTGTGATTCAATAACAACTTTTCAAAATTATGCTAGAGAGCATCACACCGATTTAGATACCTTCTTTGTTTTATGAAAAGGGGCCATTGGACCAAGGTCAAGGAGCTAAACAACACCGAGCTCAGCACATTCATGCATCCTTAGGAGTTGACCTTGTACAACCACATTTCCATGGCAGTAATGAGCTGTCCCATTCCCAGTAGAGCTGCTTCCCAAACCACAGCTGATCCTCTGTATAGACTTGGGATTTGGTCTCGATGGGATAACTTATAGAAAAAACGTCTTCAGCTTAAAGAGGCAAATACTTCTAAGGTGATAGGAGCCAACTTTGTAATAGAAGATCGTTTAGTGGTTGCTTTCCAACTGTTGGAATCTTCTCCATCCTAGGGCTTGGAATTCCTTTTGCCCTCTCATTTCAACAACACCATGGAGGAAATTAGGCGTTCCTCTAGCGACGCCCTCATTACCAGAATAAGGCATGAAAGCCACTTCTGGGAGTTGGTCAGGATTTTTGCTGGCTCATAGGTAGAGCACCTGCCAAATATCCCTAGCTGATTCCAATCTGTCATGGATTCAGGCCACAAGACTATTTTTAGAGTGTCCTTATATACTTCATCAAAATGTCCTTAACACCCATTAAATTAAAATAATGTGGGTCATCAATAGTCATAACTGCTAAATAATGTATTATTTGAAACTTTATAATGTATTATGTATCTATTGAAACATGCCAAGAAAAACACACACATACATATACCCATGCATATATATATATATATATATATATATATATATATATGTATATATATTTTTATATACACATACACATACATTTATATGTATATTAAATTCAGTATGATTTGAAAGCTTGGAAAAGTACTTGAGGCAGCAAAGCAACAGGATAATAAATTCATTTTCATTGACATAGGTGGATTTAGGCTACAGCTTTTTTTCATTCATTAACCTAGAAACACATTACAAAATTATGCATAGTATTTTTGTCTAGAAAACAAATTCATAACCGAGTTGTCTAATTTTAAACCTGACTTTAAATGTCTTACATAAATCTGCACAAAGCTAAAACCTGCCCTAGATTGGGAAAACAAGTAGAAACATAAAGACAAAAGCAAGGGTAATACATTTGGTTTCATGTTGGGAAGCATATCTACCATGTTTAAATATCAGCTATGTAATCAGCTCTTTTTAATCTAATTTCAGTTTCAGATTCTGACCACATTTAACAGATCCTCATGTAGTGTGTGCTCTACCGGAAATTTGCACCAAAAAAGCTTCGGTGGTAAGGAGAAGATGTGCCCCTTGGTGTGCTCCTTGGGTTTTCTTCCTGTTGCTTTGGAGCTCTCAGAGGAAGTTTGTCTTAGTGAAAAGCCCCAAAGCTCCCAAAGCATGAACAGTGATTCCTACAAAAGAGGCAAAAGCTGAACATCGGGTTAAAAGTAAGCCCAGGACCAAAGCAATTCCAGCTCCCCATGCAGGACCTGTAAGACCTAGAGCAAGTTACTTCACCTTTAAAAGCTACAATTTCTGTACCTCTAAAATAGGGACAACAGTTCCCACCCTAGGGGCTGTGAGAAGAAAAATGAGAGAGTATATGTCTCATGCACGCAGAAAGCATGCAAATGCTGAGTTGTCCTTCCTGTTTTTCTTTTCATTATTATTTTAATTATTATTCTGTGCATCTCTGTTGCAAAAATAAGCATATATATTTCAGAGCAATCTTTGAGACTTTTGTTTAACTCTTACAGCATTTAAAAAAATTTTTCCCAGTCTAAAAATGCCTTTTTGTGTCCTGTGTTACAGGGATGGAAGCAAAAGTTGGCTAAAAACATCCCTGGACCACCCCCTGACTTTTAGTCTTTAAAAAAAAAAAAGTTTCAATTCATGAAGGGTTTTCTCAAAGATTTCCCAAGATCAGGAAGAAACCTGAGAATAGCAGTATTTATGCCCTTCTTCCCAAGGTGTCCCAAGAAGTTCATAGGACCACAGAAAGCAATTGCTGTGGGTTCCCAGGCTCAAGCTGTTTCCAGAACAAGCAGACCACCATCTTTGAGAACCATGACAACATCAGGGTGACCAATGTGGGCTGAACATTGAACATGCTACTACAAACAAAATTTAAGGTTCTCTTATCGATCTGCTCAGGAAGACCCAGTAATGAGACTGAATTTTCTTCCTCCCTAGTGTGGTGTTCACTCAGCATAGCACTTTATCCATTTTTAGAAAAATAATATGACATTTCTTGCACAAGTGTGTGTGCATGTATCTGTGTATGCATATGTACATACATATATACATTCAGAGAGAAACTAATCTTCGTTTTGATAATCCTAGTAGCTGATGGAATTCTTATTTTAGAGAATGAAGAGATGACAATGATAATGGCATATCTATTCTCTACAATAGCCATACAAACCAGAATTAAACTGATCTGACCAACAATACATTTTTCCCCTCCACATTGTTGCATTTAAAAATACTATATCTCAGAGGGCTGTCGATTGCTTATTGACTTTCTAGTGGGTCCATATAGCATAATGGGTCTTTATATATCTATTTTTATATTGCTTATTGGATTTTTAAGATTAAACAAAGCATATGAGAAAAATTACACTGTTGAAAATTAGAGGCATACATTATTATATTCTATCAAAACTATATTTAAACTTTCCAGAATAAATATTAAAACCCTAGAAAGGTTGCTTTTTAAAAGCTTCTTGTAACAAGTAGTTCTTTATAAATTGACTGTTTTTTTTACAATGTTAGTTACTATAATACAAATTTCTATTTTATATAAAAGTCTAACGGCCTTTTCCAGATTAGGTAATAAAATCAGTCCCCAACTCAAATGAATTTGTGCCATTATATAAGAGTCATAATGAGACTTTCCCCTTGGAACTTAGAAATAACAGAAAAAATTCAGAACTTTTGACTACAATATAGCTTAACTGGAACATTATTATAGAGGCAAAATGGATGCTGTCACACCTCCATTTAAAATACTTCTAAGGTTTCCCGTGATTCTTAGACTAGAGACCAGTATTTCCAATATGGCCTATAACTCCTGACCTAGCCCCTGCTTACCACCACAGCCTAATAATCATGTGCCACCCTCCCTCTTGCTACTGTCTCCACAGAGACAGGTGTTCCCTTAGCCAAGAACACCCATCTCCTGCCACCTGAATCCTCACTCAGTCAACTCCTTCCTGTTCTTTCTTCAGCATCAAAACACTGACTCTTCTCATAGTCAGTGGTTCAGTGTTTGATTTCCCCGAGGTGGTTTTCTTATTCACTGCTGTATTGAGCCCTAGATTGAGCAGTGGCAACTCAGAATCCTACTGGTGGAAGGAGTGACCTGTGTCCTCTGACACCTGAACCCAGCTGCCCCGCTGCAGCAGCAGCCAGACCCTCTCTTCCGCCACCATGTAGACATTAAGAAGCAATTCCCTCCTTGCAGGGAGGTGAAGGAGATATCACTCTTCGTCATGATGATTGATCATGGTGTTAGGAACTTATTCCTATTTTATTCGAATATCACGTACTACTTTTGTTTCGGGAAGTTTTTTGTTTGTTTGGTTTTTGTTGCTTTTTTTTCACCCAACCAGTTTATATTTTAAAATAATAATCAAATAAGTCTCTACTAAGATTTGAATTTTCTTCTTTCACCCCCTGTGTATTTTTCTTGGTTAAAAAAAAAAAAAACCTTAGAAAGCAATAGTACTAAAGGATTTTTTTTTTTAAGCCCCACATAGAAGTCACAGAGAAAACCACAAGGAATATGATTAAAAGTTGTATGGTACTCTAAACATAAAATCTTATTTTTTTGAAACCAAATCGCCTCTATAGAAATTTTTGAATCAAGGAATGCACATTTGCCAGAACAAACGGCACAGAACGTGAATGAACTACATAAATCAGAATATAATCAATTTTTACTCTGCCTGTTTATTGCTTCTGATGAAATTCTCTTACCAAGTCCTACTGAATTTGCCATTATCTGCTGTACCTGGGGAAAAAAATGATCTGGAAATGCCCTAAATAATATTTGAAATGTGTTTTAAATCTGAGGTCTATTTGGTTAGTGTGCTATATTCCATTTTAAGTACAATGCTAGACTATCATGTATTTATTTTCATAGTTTTCTTTACTGATTTGGCACAGTTTTGTTCAAATTGTACTTGTAAAACCTAAGACAGACAAATGTTCAGGTCACATTTATTCTGGTCTTTTAAAGTGCTCTGTTGCAGCGACACAATGAAACTAAAAGAGACATGGTTTGAGTAGCTGGGAGGATTTCTATTCATTCATGCCAAGTTCCACATTATATTTATCTCTTTGCTATCACTCAAGTACAGGCTCAATTCGTTAAAAAATGGTCTTTGTGCTACCCCTATGAGTTCATTCTTCTGGCTACATAAAATTAACACTGAGTTCCCTTTGCATTTGTCTCAAAGTTTTTTTTGTTTGTTTCTTTGCATTCTTTGGTTGTATTCTTCTATTGCTCAGTGAATGGGGGAAAAAACCATGTAAGAATTCAATTTGTAAATTCTGAGTCTCAGGTCCTCCGGGAGCCTATCTCTGCCTCAAGTTCCTCAGACAAAGCAATAAAAGTTCCGTGAGGTAGATGTTTCTGGACCATGTGAAAGGGCCTCTTTTCTCTTAGCCTTAAATTACTGGACTGTAAGAGTCAAGTTAATTTTCCTTCAGCCTTATCTACTTGGAGTGGAACATTTCAAACTTAAAACCATTTTGCTTTTCGTAAGCCTCAAATGAATTACATTGCAATGTGTTCGAGTACGTAAGTTAAAGAAAAGTAAGGTGACAATTGATTGTGTCATCTAGCCAAAAGATAGCAGAGATTTACTCACTCTGGTTGAGATCCAGGATTAGGTCATGTAATACTTCGACCCAACCTATCATAAGAACTAGAACAACTGCCAGTTTCATAAATCAGAACGGCCATGCCTGAGGGAGCAGTGCCCACCACAATGATATCGCTTCCCCAGCCCTGTCTGGTACAGCTATCTTGCTGAGACAGCACACAGGGTTGCTTGTAAATGGACTTCCTCATCTCCAATTACTCATTCATGTCAGTAAAGAAGTATGCCACTATGGGGAAAAGCTAAATTTTTTTAATGGAGTATAATTATGTTAAATTGTTCAAAATGAACACATTCCTCTCCCAGTACCTACTCCATATTCAGAGGACCCAGGCCCAGGGTGGCAAGGGGTTAACCTGGCATTTCATGAGCAAGGTGTCTTCCTCCTGCAGGTGAGCTATGTGACTGCCATAAAACCATTAGGAGAATCCGCAGGCTGAGAGTCAGGAAACAGAGGACTCAGAAAACTGAGTTCTCAGAACTCTTATTTCCTTCTGTGCTTTGGACTCATTAGAACTTACCCCTGGGAAGAGTGAGAAAGACAGACACCATTTTAATGAACCCATTATCCTTTCCTCGCAGAGTAAAGAAGCTTCTGAAAGAACTGTTCTCAGGCTTTTTCAACATATGATGAGTAAATATATTCTTAGAGAGGTTTTTTTACTGAACAAAAATTACATAATTTGTATATTTCTGGCATCTCAACAGGCGGCCTCAGGTCTCGTAAGTCCTTCCGAGAACAGTAGTTTTAGGAACTTGAGAGACTGAATAAAAGAGATAAGTGAGAAGCAGGAAGTTGGCATCAGGCCTGCCAATGAGGCGTCAATAGATCCATAAATTGCCTAATACACAAATAGGATGGGAAAAGGAACTAGAAACTTCGGGCCATGGAAGTTGACTAACCTAATTAAGAAAAGATGAAATGTTTTTGGAGACCAGCATGTCCAAAAACATGCAGAGGTTATTTGTAGTTTCTTCTCTGTGTGCCATTTCCATGATCAATTATATTTGTTTAATGGATAGGGTTTCATTAATCATACGCCATATTTATTAAGTGAATAAATGAGAAAACGAGAAACCTGAATACAGACTTTGACTTGATGGGGTAAGACATCTTTGAATAGCAACACAATATCACCATCTAGTGTCCAAAACCTGAAGTTTAAGTCAGATATTACTGGCCTATAAAATCAACAGCCTCAGGAAGAAACTATATTCAACAGATAAGGAAACTGAAACTCAAAGAGCTAAAGTGATTTGCCTGCATTCAAGGAGCTATAATTTAAAAAAAAAAAAAACAGATATCTTGACAACCAGCCTAATCCTGATTGCCCAAACTCAATTGAGTGTGACAAGTGAACATAACGGCTATTTAGTATTCATATGTTCTCAAGACAAGAGGGAAGATCATTCTTTTTATAGCAGTCTTCATCTGTAGTCAACAGATCTACCCTCAATGGTACAATGGTGTAAAGTGTGGATAACTCATTAAGAGGAACTTAAATAAATACAGGTATAATGAAATAGGCATCCAATTAATCCTGGAACAGAATGAAACAAAAAGAGCATTAGGTAAGGGCAGGTTATTTCCCAGTGGACTTTTTATTTATACCCTACAAGATTCAGTATATCAATATAAAAGAAAATATGTACCTTAACCATATTTAATATTTTTCTTAGAAGTCAAAATAAATTTTTTGAATATTTGTTTATCAGTTGTCCTATGTAGGCTAAACCTGCAAGATAGATTACAAAAGGAATTGAAAACAATAAGTACTGTGATTCTCTTAATATCCCATTATGTAGTTAATGTCTTCTAAGAGTCACATTTCACCCTTTCCTTAGGTTTGCAGACACCTGTATCATTTATGAAGCCACATCCAGCAGCATATTTCTTCATCATAGACTTCAAGGCGCTGTGGCTGGGGCTGAGGCAAGAGTGGGAAAGTATTCAGGTCTAGTTTACCTTTCCATCTCATTCACACATCAACCAGATGAAACATCTACCTCTGTCCCTGCTTGCACCAAAGGCAGGTTTTGTTCTGAGGACTTCAGCCTCCTTCCTTCTAGCCGAACTGAGCTATCAACACCCAATGTTCAGTACACATGGTGGAGACAGCTAACAGTGCTCATAATGCTTATGGCAGTTTTCTGCCTAATTCTGGCTGGCTGGCTAGCCTGCTCTCTTTTTGATTCGCCATGCCTTAGCTGACCCCTTGTGACAAAAGCCTCTGCCAACTTGTTTAGCTGGAGTCCTGTCAGGGCCTCGACTGCCCTTCCCACCCCAGTTCCACTCTTGCCTGAGGGTTACAAGTTTTTAATCAAAGGCTTAATGCCAGGATTCTCAAGAAGGGGCAGGGAGCTTTTCAGAATCACCTGGGGAGATTTTCGTAATTATAGCCCCCACCCATCTCATCTTTTCCTTACAGAGGGAGTGTTCCATAACCCTCAGCTATATTGAGGAGGGAAAAGAGAAGTTGAAACCCGTTGGCTTCAAGCAATGAGAGTGTTGAGGTTAATCTTCTTTTGATTCAGGTGGAAAATACCTCAAAAGAGGGAAATGAATCCTTGTCTCCTAAGGACAAAACTATAATAAAACCTTAATTAATTTGGACCCCATTAATTCAAAACGTGTGATAATTAGAAAAATGGTTAGGTTAAAGTTTACCTTTCCTCTAGCTAGGGGAAAAGTAGCTGAAGATTGCTTTCCTGTACCTAGGAAAAGTGAATTTGCTAAGCAAATTAATATATCCAAAGAAGAACGTTTATTGAGCAAGTGAGTAGTTTTCAGGCAATTTAGGTACAGCTAACAAACAAGTGCTATTGTAATTAGAAGTCATCCCTTTCTAGTCACTAGAATAGACTACTCCAAGGATCTTTTCTAGGCAGCACTCAAGACATAAAGTTCTCTACTGGAGATAATAAAATTAAACTTACTTTCAAACTTTTTCGGTTCTGACTCATCTAAGACCCAAAGTCTACAGTTTTACTACTTCCTACCTGCTGATAAACTTAGAAAGCAGCCCAAGTATCTCTTGTTGCTTGTTTTAGTCATCAGATGATACATCTAAGTAGTGAATGACCGGGCCCTTATTTCAGCAAAGAGAAAACAGTCAGTACTTAGGAACAAGTAGGAAAGAGGGGTAAGACTTTACAATACATACACACAACTGATTTAAAAATAAACACCAGTGTTTCCTCCAATTTGTTTTTTAGTTCTATAGATTATAAAATGGTGTCACTGGGTATAAGAGGGGCGTGACAAGCTGTATGATCAAAACATTTGGGGAAACAGAAATGATCGTTTAAACAAAGTTAGATTACTTTATGCAGGACTTCTTTTTTTTTAATTATAAAGATGTGAGGTACAATTCAGGGTTAGGTATACAAATGTTGATTATGTAGGTACCCTTGTTGATGAGGTATGCCCCTCCCTCCCCTAGAAGTTTCCCTCAACTGCCAATCCCACCGCCTCCCCCCGACAGTTTCCCACACTGCCAATTATGATAATTGTTTAAGGTCCGCTTATGAGCGAGAACATATGGTATTCTGTTCTTTGTTTCTGTGATAGATCACTGAGTATGATCGACTCTAAATCCATCCAAGTTTCTGCGAAGTCCATATGTTTGTCCTTCTTGATGGCTGCATAATATTCCATTGTACATATGTACCACATTGGTTTTTTTTATCCAGTCCCACTTCGATGGGCATCATGTTTGGTTCCATGTTTTCGCTACTGTGAATAGAGCTACAATAAACATATGTGTGCAGGTATCTTTTTTGTAGAACGACTTGAGTTCCTCCAGGTATATTCTCAATAGGGGAATTGCTGGGTCATATGAAAGGACAATTCTAGTTCTTTCAGAAATCACTACACTGTCTTCCAAAGAGGTCGCCCTAGTTTGCATTCCCACTAGCAGTGTAGAAGAGTTCCTATTTCTCCGCATCCTTGCCAGCATCCGTTGTTTGTTTTATTAATAATGACCACTCTTACTGGAGTTAGATGGTATCTCAAAAAGCAGGACTTCTAAGAGCCCTTCCTAAGCAAATGGGCAATGACTTTTTCTGAGAGTGGTAAATACTTTCTAATGTTGAAAGGGAATCCTTTCTTCACTGTGCATTCTGAGAACATGAGCCCCAATACTACATGGCTACTCTGGGAAACACTAACCCAGTTGTGTAGCAATTAATAAATAGGCTCAGAATTCCAATAGTTAACTAAACATTTTCAATTACTATTTCTGTCATCTAATTATTTCAATCCAACAAATGGGAATAATAACAAAAAATTATATCCCATATTATTATACGTATCCACCCTATTCCATTTGAGTTTCTTACAATTGCTGGCCATACCCTGAGGCTTTATGAACTGAAGTTCCTGTGGTTTGATTTAAAATATTTTAATTAAGTGAAGCTTTCTGCCCGCAGGCTTTCTAAAGCAATTTTCAAAACCTCAGAAACAAACAAACAGTATACCAGTGGTGCTACCATTGACAAACCACAACCATTTCCAGAGAATCATTTCTTGCTTTGTTTTACTATGCGTAGAAGTATTTTATTTCAAATGACAACAATAAATCACAAAGTTAGTCAACTTAGTACCAAAGTTATATGCTCTGGGCACGGTGGAAATACAAAGCTCACCACGGAATACCTCCAGAGGCTGAGAAGTCATCTTACACAGCTTTTGCTGTGCCTGAATCTAATTTAGGACTAGGATTATCAAAGCTTTCCTGATGGAGATTTTTTTTTTTCCATTTCCCCTAAAAGTGCGATGTTTTCATCTTAGGAGTAAACATGTGCATTTTCGTGTGGTTTTTGGTGGGAATCAACGAGTGTGAGGTGGTATGACAGCATTGCTTCTCAGAGTGTCATACCAGGACCAGCAAATTCAGCAACATGGGAAACTTAGAAATGCAAATTCTCAGGCCCCAAACCAGACCTACTGAATGGGAAATTCTGATGATGGAGCCCAACAGTAACATGTTATAACAAGCCCCCTCTCTCCCGGGTGATTCTGATGTTCATTAACGATTGAGAATCTGAGCTAGAGCTGAAGCTTTAAAGTCATAAAGACCTGGGTTTGACGTCACTTAATCTTTCTAATCCTTAGTTTCCTTCCCTGTAAAATGATTTGTAAAAACAATAGTATTACCTGCTGTCAAGGGTTGCTTTCAAGAAAGGAAAAATGAGACATTATATGTACAATACTTTCTTCAGTGCCTGGCAGTACTCTGCTTGGAGACAGAACAATTCAGATTTAGGGGGAAAGCAAATCTATCCTTTTTCTGTAAAGATCACTCAGAAACACCAAGCTTAGGACCCCTTGGTATACTGTGACTACTTTGTAGATAGGCCCCAAATTCTTTTCAATGTAAAAAACTGGTCCTTGCTACTCAAGTGTATATACTTTTATCACTTTGGATGTCAGACAGGACTTTGTGCTGAGTGGGTTGTGTGGTATAATAAGAACAGAACCACAACAGCCTGTAAGTTGTAGTAAGACGGTGCACCTTTTCCCAAGAAAGATCTCATATTGACTAACCAAGTAAGGACTTGGCCTCTGGAGCACACCGGATTGCTCCCAGGGCAGTGAACAGGGCAGTGAACGGTGACAGGTAACTGGAGGAATATAAGGGAGGAGCCAGGGACCAGCATCAGGCAGAGTACTCACAAGGGCCTGAAGCTGTGACCTCTCCACCATACCCTTCTCGGAGATCCACTCTTCCCCATTTTACAGACACAGAATCTGATTGCTTTGAGCCATTAGTAATGGGCCTAAGGTCACCCAGTCAGTACCTAGACCACAATCCGTCTACTCTTCACCGCATGCCCGTCTGGCTCCCGATCCCTGGAGTGCTATTATAGACACTGTGCCATTATAGTCACACTGTAGCGGTGATTGTGTTGAAATTATTGCTGAATTGCTTAGTGTTGTTTTGGGCTTTTCAATTCCTTCAAGTACACCACTAACATTTCTAATATCCCAAAGTGTGCCAAGAACACAGAAAGGATGATAAGCACCGGGCTAGGTTTTAATGATGATAAGTTTCTACTCAGTTATTCTGCCCCCATGTCTTGCCTTTAGAAACCACCCTGCAAAGCTTCAGCCTCCTTTGATCCTGTCTTCCACTGAAATGAGTTTCTCTAGCGCCGGTTTAAAACTCATATTTGTATTCCACCTTGAATGCATACAGTGACCCGCCGTCTCATTTTCCGTGTTCCTTTTTGGAATTCGCCCTGTGGCTTGTTTCCTGCTTCCCCAGTCTGAATTCTTAATTGGCCTTATCTCCCTCTCATCACCCCTGGCCCTGCTGGTAACCAGTCCCTAGGGAAGAGCAGGGATGTAACTTTCCTCCCATTAGCTGGAATGACCCTGGGACAGCGGTCTGCTCGCAGGGAATCAATTGAACCCACACAGCTTAGCATTTTGGCAGCTTTCGACCTCCACCTGCTTTTCCAATATCATCTTATCCGTTCCCTTCTGATCCAATCCATTACACGAAACTGAAGTATACTTCATTTATTAGCTGCTCTTTTAAAATTCTGTTAAGACTTGGGGAACGGAAAAAGGCAGAAAGATAAACGCTCAAAAATGGAAATTTTGGTCATTTTAGGAAAGGGGTGTTGAAGTCTTGGTACTTCAGGGGTCTCATTATATACTTCAAAGTAAAATTAACACTATTGCTGAGTTTTATTCATCCCTTTTGAAACACATATCCACGTTGGCAGCACCCCGCCTCTCACTCTCAGTAAACTCCCATTTAAGACTGATTGATCCTCTTATCTTTCACTAAGAATTCTTGGCCTTTGAAGAGCATTTCCCGTGTCATTAAGATTTTCATTTCCAGTTCCTGAAATAGACAACAGACGCCACTTTTCTAGTTTTATGGGACAGTTGGGCCCTTGTCATCAGCAAACACTTCAGGTTTCTGAATTGACATTTTGTTCAAGAGGATATCAAAAGAGCTAATTACACTGCATCACTTTGCTGTAGCACTTTTGGCCTTGCTAGAGCCGCACCCGTCTTCAAAACTTTGCCAGTCGGGTTGCTGGGTTGATCTCCAGCTGAAGCTATCCCAGGAATATGATGACACAGTTAGAACAGACAAGGTCTCCAGGAACTTTATTTAAAAATACCTTCAGGGCCATTGCCTTACTAGACTCTGGAGTGGCCATGCACTCTTTAAACTGGCTGCCGCTGTGTTCCTAAGCTCTGGCCCCTCGCCTATCTTCGTGACTTCTCTCTCTCTCTTTCTAAATAAACTATATTTTCTAATCTAACTTCTGTGCAATTCTTTGCATCTGTCTTGCGGTACTGGATTGCAAATCAGACCCACACCCCAGCGGGCCTGATCTAACATTCTGGAGGCCCTGCTGTATTTCTTTGTCAACTCAAATAAAAAGTAGACAAGAACAAATTACATCGTCATATCAAGAGTTTTTCTCTAGTTCACCGAGAGTACTTATTTGGTTTCCAAAAAATAGTCACAGTACACACAGTGTCAGAGCCTCTGAAGCAACAGAATAAGAGCAGTTTGTTTTAGGAAATTGTCTTATTTTTGAAGTCCATCATGGTTGTCATCACTGAGGATGGGAGACTACTAAGCCCCTTCTGATTTTTGACCCGGAAGGCACACAAGAGTTTTTTATGCTGTGGTTAATGTCATAACCGAAGTGTTGAAAAGCATTTCCAACATGTCTTCTAAAAAGTTAATCACAAAATCCTAGTTCCTCTAGCTAAGAATTAGCCGAAGACCTCAAACATGTGGCGATTAGGCGCCAGCTGCATTTCTGATGTGCCCTCCTGCTGAACTTACCCCATATGTCTTAAAAAGAAGTCTCCCGCATCTTAATCCTAACTTCATGTCACCATTCAAATGATTATGATGGTTCAGATTTTCCTCATAATCTTCCGACACAAAAGTGAGTATTTTCCACTAGGCTGGAGATAGGTGGAGAAGGACAAAGCCTCCCCTCTGTCCACAGCTCAGGCTAATCAAAGTTTCAAACATCTTCCAGCAACTTCTTGGACAAAGCAGTCAGATCTTTCATTTCTTTATCTACCATGACCTCAAGATGGCACAAGCCAAAGCGCCATGGATTGTTTTCCTTATAACTCATGAAATCTTTTCTCTTCCTCTTATATTCACAGTGTCCTCTCGTTAACTAAATAGCAGCCACTACGAGTTAAATTAGGTCATAGCACTCTTAAGGATAAAAAAGTTTAAACCTACTGTCTGAAAAACAAACTAGACATTTTTAATGTTAAATTCATGAGCTAAAAGAAACTCACAGAATTCCTCAAGTTATGATCTTTTACCTCCTAAAATTTCTATTTCTAATGGGATTTTTTTTTTCAATTGTGATTATTATTTTTGTTTTCTGTAAATGTTACCTTATCCCATCAGGGAAAGGTGAAACCCAGGACTTTCAGATGTGAATTTACTGTTGATTCACTTTTCATTATGCCTTTAAATTGATACCTGGTAGATATATTAGTAGTTGACTATTTCTGTAAAGAGAGCAGTAATATAACCAACCTAAGAATAAAAAATAGAAAATGTAATCTGTGATTAAACTCACATTCCAGAGCTGTCCAGCCAGCCACAGGATAAAAGAAAATGTGGCATTCAGTTGTCGAGAAATGAATCAAGGGACATGAAGCAGGCCATGGTGGACACTTGTAAGTGTTTAAAGCTGTGTCAGAATGTAATGATAAGCTATGTGACAGCAGCAAAAGATCTATGAATAAGCCCTTTCTCCAAACTGCCTCAATTTATACCCACAATTGGCCATTTATCCTACATGTAGATACAGTAATTTCCCTTACCATTTTAAAAAGTGAGGCCTGCTGATTCTTAAGAATTCTTTTGGAAACTCATTACAACACCGGGGCATATTCAGGGGGCACCAGTTCCAAGTCTCTATTTCCATTGGATTCTCTTCACTAACCAAGGAGAGTGCAGTTATGTTCACCTCTCAGCTAAAGTGGCACATTTTGGTTGGGTTCCTGTGAATTTATGCCTATTTAATTATAATGTATAGACAACACCCTATGTCTTCTAAATAGCATTTTTTCCCTTGCTTTTGACAAAAAAAAAAAATCAGGCAAAAGACAGAGCATTTACATCGTTGGCATATTAAATATTTGCTTTCACTGACAATTCTTTCACCAGGCAAAAGGCATTATTTTAAAAGAAAGCGTTATTTCTTTAGCATATATTAACTGGGCTTTACAGAACAGGATTTTGTTGCCATTGAGAAACTGTTTGGGGACAATAGTTTTTCATGAGCTCCAGGAAAAAGATAACATTGTTCATCTTAAGATTTACATGGAGTATTTTACTTGAACATTTTTTCTCATAAGGTTCTTTTCTCTGTTTTGCCTTCATTATTAAGCAATTCTCTATCTTGCACGTTGCAAAGAAGTATTAACCAGAATTTCATAGTTAGCATTCAGACATCCTGACTGCAAAACAGCACAGTTAGTATCATTTTATATGAAACCATTTGGTTATGCATATGGTAAGATTAATTCTACTCACCATTTTATTTCTTTAGTCCCTTGTGCACAGTATTCATTCAAAATCATTTATGTATTAATTAATAGATGAATGAATGCATGCATGCTTTATGGTCCATCAAATTATTATTTTGACCTTTTTAATAGTATAAGGATCTACTATACTATTGCTGTTTCTTTACAAAAAGTCTTTCTCTTGGAGGTCTACATACTAAAGGAGGTTTTAATAATGTCATTGAAGAAAATAGAGACGTTGGATTTAAATTCTAACTCATCATCCATTTACTGCCTGTGTGATTTTTGAAGTAAAAATAGGGATAAAATACCTACATGGTAAGATTGTTCTCAGAGCTAGAAATCGTGTGTTTTAAATGCCTATCACACAACAGGCATTCTACATGTTGAGGTTAGTATTGTTTTTGCACTAGAGTCTAAGAAATTCTGAGCACCTTCCATACTCACCAACTCCTTCAGAGGAAAACCTCCATAAACAGTTCCTTAGGCATGATCTTGGGTTTCTGAGACCCCAGCATTTTCCTTAGATGCCTAAATCAAGGGCTAGCGTCTGAATGAAAAGCAGGCCTGCATGGATTGGCCAGCAGCCTATAGCATCACCTCGTGTGAGAAATTTGCACAACAGCAAGACTATAATAAATAGGGACAATCAATCAACCCAATCAGCTCTTCTCTCAGGCGATCTGAATGTAAGATACCCAGAGGAGATCAGATGTGGAGCGCAGCTGGTGTGAAGTGGTTTGTGGAGGAAAGGTAGCAGGCAGAAGACCTCCAAAAGCCGGAGCGAGGAGTTAACAAAGGGATAGAAGCAGATAGTTTCTGTGGAAGAGGCAGAAAGAAACTGGCGCTTGAGAATGAGAGATGATGGACAAAGCCACTCCAAGATGGTGCCCCCTAGAGTCGCACCTGCAAGTCAGATCTCCTGGAATTCAGCTGTGAGCAATAGAGTCCCTGTACCTCTTTGCTTCCCATGATATCATCCATTGCAAAAAACACCCTCTACAGGGTTTGCCTCTGTTCCTTGTGACCAACGTGAGCATCACTCACGTGATAATGGACAGCCAAGGGTAAGAGAAGCCAGAGGACAGATGCTGAATTGTAGAGCTTCTCACTTTGTCACCTCTTTCTTCTTTCTTCATTCGCTTCTATTCTTTCACCTCCACCACTCAATAGATTCTCATGCTGAAAAGGAGCTTCGACGTTACCTCAGATAATCGGTCATGGGAGCATTTGTTCTTCAATGCCCACCATTATTCTCCCTTCCTAACTATACTTAAATTTTATCTTTTGGAAAAGTTGCCCCTCCTCCTGTAAGAAGGATGGGGAATCCAGCTGCCCTGCTTCCCCTCCCATTCTGCTAAAGACCTTCTACTGGTTTATGTCTCTTCTCTTCCTTATTCAGCCAAGGATTGTGCACAAGTTGGAAGCTCAGCTAATAGATTCTTTCTGCAGAGACCTTAACTCTTAAGGGGAGAGACCAGGGTAAGAGGAGCAATTGCCATTTTATTTTCTCACCATCTTCCCCTTCACACTCACTCTATTCGACCATATGCCCTCTTCGATGCTCTTTGTACACTCTTTGTACCACTTTTCCCTCGCCACGCTCAGGGCATCACAAAGTTCATTCCTTCCAGGTCTCTAGCACCTTTCCCATTCTTCTATTCTGTTACTGTACTTCCTTTCAGAACTCGTTTCATTAATGATCTTAGCACTGATCACTACTTGGAGTGTTACATACGTATTTATTTGTTTAAGAGTTTAGCGTTCATTTCCCCACTAAAATATAGACAGCACAAGACCAGGGCTTTCATTCATTCTCCGTAGTATCCCAGTGCCTGGCTCTTGTAGATACTCACAACTACTGATAAAATAAAGCAAGAATGTATTCTTTCCAGTGATGGTGTCTGGCCTGCACTGAGTAGTTTTGCCAACTAGATCTTTTGAATTTGCCTGGATTTTTCTCTTTTTTTAGTCTAGCCTATTAGACCCTATCAGCCACTCCTATCTTTCTCAAATCCTTTTAATATGTTCCCTTCCTGCATAAGTTGCCAACGACATTTAATTTTGCTTTTAACAGATGAACCCTAGTTTACTCACGTCTTGTTCAGTGCTTGAATTCCCTGTAACACAACTCTGGGTTTTCTCCTTAATTCTAGGTAGACAACTAAAGAAATTGGAAACTCAGCATCCCACAAATTTTGCTCTTAGAAAATTTGTTCCTTCCATTATAGATCCTTAGTTCTGCCCTCCAGGCCAAAAGTAAAGTAACTTAATGCCTCTTCCATGAATAAAAGGAAATCAAATTTAAACAATCAATGCCAAGATGGTATGAATGGTATTTTTAACCGTGGGTAATTATTTACAATTGAAACAAAGAATTTGTTAATACAAAAATAATGTATAGTTTCATGATGAGGGGATAATTTATTTAGGTTAGGTTTCTAGTAGGAATCCTCTGATGTTTTCCCAAAATTTTATATCCTTTCCTCTCTATTAGAACATCAAAAAGAAAATGAGGAAAACAAAACAAATGAGAAGTGCTAGAACAACACAAATATTGTTTAGCAATTTCCATCTACACATCTATCTCTGCCTATTCCTTTTCATGAGTCTGAATATGTGCTATTGAGATGGGTTATATAATGTACCTTATATATAACATGATTATTGGCTAACAGTGACCTTATTCATCTAACATCCATTTATAGAATGAATGAAATATCTTTATTTCTGAGAAGAGTCAAAACTTTGAAATTTTCAGTATTTAGAAAAGAATTAAGCTCTTTGAGATAAGCAGGACAGATAAATAGAAGAAAATATCTTGATTGGGTAAAATAAATAAGTAGTAAACTAAGGAATCTGGAACAGAAAAACAGTATTCTAAACAGTATTCTAAACAGTATTCTAAACAGATCAGTGAGAACATCCTTCAAAGTGAAATAGGACTACGTTTTGTATCCTAAAACTGTGTTTAGCTGTTCCTTACATTGTTTGCACTGGATTATCCTCACACATGTAATAAAATGGTTTTGATTATAGTAAAGAAACGCAGCCCCAAAGCATATAGCTTCTGTGATAATTTCCTTTACTTAGAACGGCAAAAGCAAACAAAAGGGTCCATGTTCTAAAGCCACAGTACTAGGAGAGAACCTTAACATGGCATGAACAGTAATCAACATCAAACCGGAGTCTCCTCTTTCCTTTCTTTTTTTTTTTTTTTTCAGTTGGAGTCTCACTCTGTCGCCCAGACTAGAGTGCAGTGGCCGCTCCCAGCCACCGCAGCTTCAACCTGCTGGGCTCCGGCGATCCTTCCGCCTCAGCCTTCCAAGTAGCCGGAATTACAGGCATGCGCTACCACGCCCGGCTGATTTTTTGATCTATTGTAGAGATGAGGTCTCACTGCCCAGGCAGGTCTCGAACCCGCGGGCTCAGGCAAGCCACTCACCTCAGTTTCCCAAAGGCGCGGGATTACAGGCTGAGCCACTGAGCCCGGCTTCCTCTTTCCTTTCAAAACTCAAGCTTCCTGTTACTTCACACCCCATTGGCATCAGTTGCCCTCAACATATCTTACGTAAGTTGTGCACCACTACCTTGCTTTCTATCAGACACAAAGAATTCCCATTCTCACTGCTTCTAATTCTCTATTTTCTCCAACAAATCAATACTAAACTGAATTCTCCTATTCAAATGATCCTTAAAGCCAATTGTAAGGAAGTACAAATTGAGTATCTAGTCTGAAAATTCAAAATGTTTCAAAATCTGAAACTTTTTGAGCACCAACATGATACTCAAAAGAAACGTTTGCTGAAGCATTTTGGATTTTGGATTTCCAGATTAGGGAAGCCAAACCAGTAAGTATAATACAAGTATTATGGAAAAAGTACAAGTATTATCTGAAAAAAGTCTGAAATCTGACAGACTTCTGGTGCCAGGCATTTGTAATAAAGAATACTCAATCTGTATTAGCTAGCCCACTTAGTGACATAGTTTTACCATGTTGCTAACAATACAACTATAGAAATCAGCAAAAGTTATGGCCAAAACTTGTAAGAAAATTTGTTTTCACAACAATGTGTTTCTGTTATAGCTATACTCTTTTTCTACTCCCATTGCTATGGTCTGGTTCAGGCCTCTGTCACCTCTAAATTAGACACCTGTCAATTCTAACTTGGCCTCCTAACAGCACCTCACTCATGACATCAATACTCGTCAATTTATCTCTCACAATAATAGACAAGTTTTCTAAAATGCAAGTGAAGAATACACATTCCAGTCCATGAACACAGGTATGCATATGTGAAATATCACATTGCAAAACTTCTTTAATCTGCAGAACAGGAATTTCCGTACTTTAGGATTCAGAAAACAATATATCAAGACAATGAAATGTTTAAAAAACCAATTGCAAAACAGTTTAGTTGCGGTTTATAGTCAACATAAATATACAAAGCTGCCTTGTACTAATGCCTTTATAACTATTATAAGATACCACAGTGTCTTGCATTCTGCAGTCCTCAAACCAAAATTCAGTTTGTGCATTGCTATCCTACTAATAATCTAATACATACAATATATAATGAATTCATAGAAAGTTCAGGTCAGAAATTATTTCCCCCCTGCCAAATTCAACTCAGTGGCTATAAAATGGGAATAAAACATTGACTTTTATTTTAATTCTTCATTTTAGTTGGGGAACCCAAATTGCCTTGGAAGCAAAAGCAGCCATACCTCTGATATCTATCAACGTTAGAAGTAGGATGTATCAGGAGCTTGTGCTGGTCAGCTTTACCTCTACATGGTAGATATGCTAGCTGAGAATGAAACCTTCAGCAAGGAAAGCATCACCTGGAAAGGCACAGAAACAGATTCCTGCTTAGGTTATTAGAGTAGCTAGATCTAGCTGTGTCTGATATCCACATATCTCTAAGCATTTCAGGTACATCAAGCAATACATGGTACAAGCAGCAATAAAATTCATGTTTAGCATTGTAACCTGAATAATCAGAAATAATACAGCAACTTGTTCTTTATGAAATATCCAAGTGAAAATGGAGCAATGCAAGAATTACTGAAAAAGTCCAAGTATTATCTGAAAAAAGTCTGAAATATGATAGACTTCTGGTGCCAAGCATTTCTGATAAAGGATACTCAATCTGAATTAGCTTGCCCACTTAGTGACATAGTTTTACCATGTTGCTAACAATACAACTATGGAAATCAGCAATATGTAGCAAAAGTTATGGCCAAAACTTGCGAGAAAATTTGTGATCTTCCTCCTAAGAAAAATATGCCCATCAACAGCAGGAATTTTCCAGGTTGTCTTTATGGAAGTTGTAAGAGATTCCATCATTCCCTCATCTAATTGTTGCCCTTTGGACTAACTCCTTCTCTAATATAACTTCTTTATATCCCTGAGAATCCAGAGTCTGCTTCCACAGCCCCATTGAAAAGGCAGTAAGCTATAGAAACTCCTCCCAGCCACAGCAGACTTCACCAGGGGTGGACACCATACTTACAACTGGTTGATCCAATTCTCAGTCCTGAAAAAACTCAAATTGTCTAGAATCTAGTGATGCTTTAACTAAAAGGACAAGCCGGGCTCAGCCTGTAATCCCGCGCTTTGGGAGACTGAGGTGAGTGGATTGCCTGAGCCCGCAGGTTCGAGACCCACCTGGGCAACTTGGCGAGACCTCATCTCTACAATAAAATAAAATAAAAAATCAGCCAGGCGTGGTAGCGCGTGCCTGTAATTCCAGCTACTTGGAAGGCTGAGGCGGAAGGATTGCCGGAGCCCTGCAGGTCGAGGCTGCAGTGGCCAGAAGTGGCCACTGCACTCCAGTTTGGGAGACAGAGTGAGACTCCAACTCAAAATCAAACAAACAAACAAAACTGAACTAAACTAAAAGGACATAACTTGGTGTGGACACATGCTTATAAAAAAAAATCAAATGAACAAGAAAAAACTTATAGCAGAAATAACCAAGAATGAGGCAAATAAGCACCAGAAAGACAATAATTCCATTGGTCTAAGACTTATTCTCATTCTATTTTCTGGTTATAGTTCTCTTAAGGTCTGGCTACATTGCTTACTCTTGCAATAATTCAATATGTTTCTCCTTGCAGTGTAAGCTAGTTTGCATGGGTTTGGCTACCTGCAATCAAACAGCCTCTCTCTAAAAAGAAAAAAAAAAAACAGACCATCTAGTGTATGCAAAATATTTTGAGACACTTTAAAGAGAAAGATAAATCAATTCAAAGAATGAATAAAGGTAGTTCCAACTGTTAGATTCAGTTTGTGCTTTCAGTGACCTCAACTGAAGAAAATTCCACAAAGGTAAATCCTCTTGTCTGTGCACTGTGTGTTTGCAGGTTGTTAATTTTTGGTCTTTAACTTTAGCTATTTGGACATTAATGGATACCATTAAATGATTCAATATAGGCAGAGAAAATGAAAAACAGCTATAGGGACCATATTTTTAAAGAATGATCTCAGATGAACTTATAGGTACTTGCCATCAGAGTGATCCTTCTAAAACTCTAAACTGATATAGCCTTTCCTGCTTCAAATCCTCTTATAGTGTGCCATTTCCTTTGATAGAAAATGCAAATTTATAGATGCTTAATGCTTATCTACTTCCCAATCTCATGCTTCACTCAATTCTTCATGTATACCTTACTAACCCTCCTCAAAGTCTTTCAACACAGTACCCCTAACATTCTCCTGAGGTCCAAGTGCATTGCCAAAAGCTGCTCTTATTAGCATAAAATTTATATGAAATATTCATGCTTGATTACATAAATTTGTACATTCTTGTCAATAATATATTTATCTTTGTTTTGAGATACACTTCCCTAGGACTGGCAATTCATGATGAGTTTTAAGGTTGTCTGATTTATTCATCTATCCCTAATGTCTGTTACAGTGTCTAGCACAGATTAGGTGCTCAATAAATAAATTTGTAAAATAAATAAACAAGAACCTTTTCTTGGCTACTGTCATTTCTACTGTTAGGGTAAACTGAGGCAGAGTGGACCAGTGTCATGGGAATAAAGCAAATAATCGCAAAAGCAAAGCAAAAGAGTTTATTCCACTCAAGAGAGAGCAGGTCCGACTAAGAGGGAGTTCAGTGAGGGGGTTGAGGAAGGAGGGCTTTTAAAGTTTTAACAAAGAGACAGAGTAAAGAAAAAATCCAGCAGCTGTATTCCTGAGTATTGACAACACCAGTCTTGTGTCTTTGGCATCATTGGGGAAACCAGTCTTGTGACTCCAGGGCCTTTGGCCTCTGGTGGGCAGGTGGGAAGTCACAAAACGCTGATTACAATTAGGTCAGCTTGGTCTTGTATAGACTGAAAACAAATGCCTAGAATAGAGAAGTAATCAGTACAAGACATACTTGGGAGATGCAAAACAATTATCAGTAACTACCTCCAGGAAGCTGGTTCTATTCTTGGCTAATGATTAGGAAGTGAGGAATGGAACAGACAGCTAGCAAAGTGTGACAAAACTTAAGAAATATTAAAATGGCTGTTCTTTACCTAAGCTACTCCATTTGACTTCACCTTTTCACACTCTGTGGCCTTACATATTCCCTGGACAACTCTGTTCAGAAGTTTGAAAAGCAGGGCTCTGGTCATTCTGAACTACACATCATCACTTTACCCACTCTAGTATACTGTTTAAGGTATAATTAACTATCATCTACTTGGAAGCCTTCCTTGACTCCCCAGATGAGGAGTACTTTTCCTGGACTCTATAATCACCTCCAGTCTAAAATTTAGTACATTGTATCATAATGGTTTGTCGGCTTTTGCCATCTTCCCTACAAGATTGGAAGCTACCTGAAGCTGTGATCCACGTTTTGTTCCTGTCAGGTCATCAGCACCATGTTTTGTTCCTGTCAGTAGCATCAGCATCAGCTCCTGTCAGTAACATTAGCACCTGAATTAACATTGTGTTAAATAAATAAATGAGGGAGTAAATTATGCAGGTTACCTGGAATAGATACATGATCACCACCATTATAGGTTTTTGCTGGTTACTACTAAATAGGGATTAACGTAGTGACAAACTGTAAAACCTGGGGTGTGCCTCTGGCTGAAACATCATCTGGGACTTCTCCTTTAGAAAAACTGAAAAGGTAAAGTTATATGACAATAACACATTAAATGCAGAAACAGCACTTTAACAGTGTTTGCACCAAGAGCTACTATTCATTACTATTCTTTTCACCTATATAGGACTTACAACCAAGAAGTCATGAACAAAAAGAACACAGATGAACTAAGAACAAAAGTTTAATGTAACCAAAAACTATCTGTGCCCATAAAGCTATTGAAATAAATTTAAAAAAAAAAAATCAGCCCCTTTCTCTACTCTATTCCTTCAGCTACTTGGCCTGTTACTCAAAGAGGTGCAGTTACCACTGCCAAACCTATACCCAGTAGTGACCTGTCATAAAGGGGTCTCAAACTTTATTCTTAGCACAACTAAGCGTTTAAGTATGTTGGAGAATTAAACGCTGATGAATTAGTCTGACATCTCAAATATTTGTCTTTTGCTTTAGAAACACCAAAGGGAGAAAATCAGTCGTTTTTGCAGTGTGGGTCACAGGTATAGAATAAACAGCCAGTCTCCAGTGCAGCTTGTACCCTTCTCAACAGCAGGAAACCCTTCCAGCATAACTGTGTCCTTTATAATCTATAACACTTTGGGGAATCTGGAAATTGTCTTGCTGCCAAAGCATAGAGGAGGAAGGCGGGGCAACAAGCCAGCACCTCTCAAAGCAAGCACAAAAGTGCCATTCCCTCATCCCGCAAAACAATAAGATTAGCTCTTTTATCACTAATTTTTTACTCTCCTTGCCTACTTTGTAAACACGGCATGGATGACTTTGCTCCTTATCAGCTGCAAACTGAATCTGCCTTTGTTGAAGCACCGTCAATCAGCAGGCTTTCTGTGCATACACTCAGTGATATGCCCAACAGAAAAAAGACAGACTTTCAATTTCCCCACAATATCAGGAAAAAAAAAAAAAAGCCAGAATGGAAAACAAAAAGGACTGTTCAGTACAGTATAACCTAGAGTTCATTTACTCTGCCAGACAGAATGAGATTAAAAACTGATGAAGGTCAAAGCTATTAACATTTGGATCAGAGGGCATTTTGCCTGTTAGGATCTAGTTAGACTGGGCCTTTGTAATTGCCCAGTTTGTTTCCAGCATGTCATGTAAACACCAACATTAGCTAAAGCCTGGGTGGTCTCGGGCCCCACATAGGCAGCTTTATCTTTGATTAGCAGCAAAAACACGTAATTCTTTACATACCAATTTGAATGGTCAATGAACCTCTTCATTTTTGCTAGTACCACTTGATTGTGACATTTCCAAATGGACCATAATTTGATTTCCCTTTAGAGCCCTTCTGCTGTTCATTTTTCAGAGTACATGACTGACAGCTTCCTTGCATACTAGGCAACTTTGAGGGCCAGCACATTAGACTTAACAAAGAATGCCCTTGATCATCAGGAAAGACTAAGGAAGTTTGAGTGCTAGTCTAGAAGATAACCTTTTATGATTAAATTACTGCCAACATACCATGAAACAGCTTCTTCTTCAAGTTCTGGCAGCAACGTCTTTCATTTGCTCTCATGTTTCCCCAAAATGATAGCTGAACTCGGACAGTATTTTCTAGATAAAATGTACCACCTTCTGTTCCCATTGCCCATTCCCATTCCAAGCAAATAATGCATGGAATGCTGTAACTTTGAATGCATGCCCATGTCCTTCAAACACAGCTGAGCAGTACTTACATTTCTAGCAACGTTGCTACATGTAAAGGAAGCTCTTTAGGAAGGGACAAGTACCTTAGTCCTCAAATCTCATATCCTCTTGAAGGCTTCCCTGAGATCACCACATGTCAGGAATCTTCTAATGTTATAAATGTTCATAACCCTTCCAGGATTTATGTATGGACTAGCATGATTTGTGGACTGCTTCTTGTTTACTTATATTAGAGTCTCGCATTATAATTGTTTACTTCCATCTCCCCTGCTAAGCTCTGAGCTTACTAAGGGAAGACTATGCAGTCCATCTTTTTAACATCAGCATCCAGTCTTGAGACTGAATCACTGAACAAATGAATCTTTAGGAGAGCAGAGACCATTTTTAAAAGAGTGCTATTCCTTTAGTCTCAATGGTACTGAAACTATTTAAATTAAGCATCATGACTGTATGTATTAGTGATATTTTTATATAATTCTTAATAACACTTTATATATAACAAGCCATCTGGGAATTACAAAATTTCTGTGGGGTCGGCTTACCGACCAGGTTATTTTTTTAAAGTCAATGTTATCTGCTGCATTGTTCTTAATGCGTTGCTTTGGTTAGACTGTTTAATTGCAATGAGACATATCCCTGATGAAGCTACCTTTCAAAACAGGGATTCCCAAAACACAGCCCCAAATGAAAACAACAAAGTCAAATATCTACCCCCGTCCCTGTCTTCACTATGGCATCTCAAATAACATTCCATCTTCTCTTCCACTTCTACTTGGGACATCACTGCCACCTCAATTTTATGACTTCAGTCCTAAATATTGCAGACCCAGAACTCAGAGCGATATAAATCAGTCTATGCATGTCCCAACCCAAATTTGGGGGATGGAAAAAACTAGTTGACCTGTTTTGCTCTATGTTTCTGTCTCTAGTACAATTATTTGTGGACAAATCACAGGACAAATATACCTACACATTCCTTAAGAAGGAAATGGAAAAAAAGACATCTCCGTGACACACATATTTCTACCACATACAAGAACATTTGAATTCACTGTTTTATTATTATTCATTTGACCAATATTTATTGAGCACTAACTGCTCAAGATCCCAAGATAGGTTTCCCGATACAAAAATAACTTGCAAGCAGACTCCCATGCGCCCTGCTGCCTCTTTCCTCTCGCCTGGAACTGCCACCTCGCTGGGGCTGGACATGGACCCCAACTGCTCCTGCACCGCTGGTGACTCCTGCACCTGCGCTGGCTCCTGCAAGTGCAAAGAGTGCAAATGCGCGTCCTGCAAGAACAGCTGCTGTTCCTGCTGCCCCATGGGCTGTGCCAAGTGTCCCCAGGGCTGTGTCTGCAAAGAGACATCGGACATCGGCTGCACCTGATGTCGGGAGATCCTGATCCCAGGTGGAGGTAGAGCAACGAGCATAATCCTGGATTGTTTTTTTTATATACATCCCTGACCCTTTTGCTACATTTAGTTTCTATAAAAGATGTGAATTATGCTGGGTGCAGTGGCTCACGCCGGTAATCCCAGCACTTTGGGAGGGGGAGAAGAAAGGATTGCCTAAGTCCAGGGGTTTGAGAACAGATTGGGCAACTTGTCGAGACCTTATCTCCACAGCAAATCAAAAAATCAGCCTGGTGTGGTGGTGCACGCCTGTGGTTTCAGCTACTTGGAAGGCTGAGGTGGAAGAATAGCCTGAGCCCAGCAGGCCAAGGCTGTGGTGGCCGTGAAGGTGCCATTGCACCCCAATCTGGGCAACAGAATGAGACTCTGACTCAAAAAAGAAAAAAAAAAACACGTGAATTACAATAAAAATGTTTTTGACTTAAAAAAATAATAACTTGCAGACTCCATGCAAAAGAAATATGCACTCCAATGGGAAAACAAGCATGGAAAGATATAATTAAAATATATTTTGATGTGATATAGGGGACCATCAGCTTTTCAATAAAAAATGTTGTCAGAATGTTTGGATATGCAAAAAAAAAAAAACCTTCAAGCTAAATCTCATATTTTATATAAAAATTAACTCCAAATGAATTATAGACCTAAGTGTAAAATGTAAAACTATAAAATGTTTAAAAGAAAACACAGGAGAAAACCCTCGTGACCTGGAGCTAAGCAAAGAGGTCTTATATATAACACCAAAAGCAGGAGTCATAAAAGAAAAAACAGATATATTGAACTTTTGCTCCACAAGGACACTGCTAACAGAACGAAAATACGACTTGGAGACTGGAGAAAATATCTTCACCAAAGAGAATATATGGATGTTCAACATCACTAGCCACTGGAGATTATTTAACATTAGAAAATCCATTAATGTAAAGATGAAAAACCACATTAGCATCTCAACTGAGGTAAAAATATATAGAAAATAAAATTCAATGCTCCTTCACATTAGAAAATTTTACTAAATCAGGATTACAAGGACAATCTAACAAAGACTGTTCATCAAAACCTGCAGTGAAAATCATAATTATCAAATACTTAGAACATTTTCCTTTAAATCAGAAACAAAACAATTCCCACTTTCATCACTTCTATTCAACATTGTCTTGTGGATCTAAGCCAGCACTATAAGAAAAAGAAATAAAAGATGCAAGAATTGGAAAGAAGAAAACATACTGTCACTAGTAACAGATAATAAAACTACCTTGTTATCTACTTTCTTAAACATATTTTAAGTTCTGTTTCTGATAACCCTAATATCTAGAACACCGCTAGGTAATGATAACTAGATTTCAGGGTTCCTGAGTTTGCCCTTATTCTTAGGGCATACCTTGCAGAGTTTTAACTGAACGCATGAAGCATTTTCTAGTACCTCTGGTAGAATTCGCCTATAAAACCATTAGACCTAACGTTTTCTTTGTAGAAAGTAGTTGATTAATTCAAATGTCAATGATAATAAGACTACTTAAAGCTTACTTTTCCATCTTCTTTCAGTTTTTAATACGTAATTAATATTTTTCAGGAATTTTCCCATCTACTCTGCTTTCAAATTTATTGAAAATAAAAAAATCATGTTTATAGTTTTGCAATATTATCTTCTTATCTCTGCTGTAGCTGGTTTCCTGTTTCATTCTATATATTTGTGCCTCTTACTTTTTAAAAATCTTGATCACTCTTGCCAGAGGTATGTATACTTTGTCTTTTCCAAGGACAAATTTTGTCTTTGTTGTTTCACTTTATTGTACCTTTATTTTCCATTTCATTTCGTTATCTACTTGTTACCATTTTTCTCATTCTACTGTTTCTAGGTTAATTTGGGAAGTAATTGTGTAATTTCTAACGTCAGTAACTTAGCTTACTAACTTTTAATGTTTTTATTAATTAATATTAGTATTTAAAGCTATAAATATTCCTTGAAACACAATTGCAACTGTATCCAACAAGTTACAAAATGAAATGCTTTCATTAGCATTCAGCGCAAAGTATTGTTAATGTCTATGCTGTATATGTTGAATATAACTTACTTAGAAGAGTAGATCATTCGTTTTTTTAAGTGTAGAATTGTTTGGGGATCTCTCTTTGTTACTTACTAATCTTTAACTTGATTGCATTTTGATTAGGCAATATATGAGGGGGACCCCAAAAAACTTGGAATTTATTTATTAAAAATTGTGAACTTATTCTTATGTGTTGAAACTTCAGTCAACTTCAAAGTACCCTCAGTTTGATGCAATGCACTTATCAAGATGCTTTTTCCACTGCTCAAAACAGTTTTGGAACTTGTCAATTTTGATGCCTCTTAGTGCTGTTGCCATTTTTTGTTTCACCTCTTCCACGTCAGCAAAATGTTTTCCTTTGAGCACTTTTTTCATCCGGGGAAACTTTAAAAAAGTCTTTTGGAGGCGAGATTGGGTGAATAGGGAGGGTAGGGTATAGGGTTCAGGCTGTTTTGGGTCAAAAACTGCTGAACACTCAGCAGGGCATGGGCAGGTTGTGTAAGTCACCCACTCATCATGAAATGGGCAAATGTGTTTAAAGAATCTCCAAAACAAAACAAAAAAATCACTGAAGCTGATTACAGTCTCTCACAACAATGCTAACTGGTACACTGATGCCAATGAGTTCCTAGAATACTTTCCTAGTGGGGGAAGCCGGTACTACAAGAGGCCCACCCTCCAAAATAATTCTGGGTGTTTTGGGGTTCCCCTTTGTAATCTGTGTAATGCCAGTACTTTGAATTGTGTTGAAATTTGCTTTATTGTCTAGGTTGTGGTTATTTTTCAAAATAACAGATCTGTGTTTTCTTGAGAAAATATATAATATAATTGTAGGTTCTTTATAATCGGGTTGTTTAAATGTTTTATATCCTTACCAAAATTTTTTGACCAACTGATTACAAAGAGATTTTGAAATGTCCTCTATAAAAGCGAATTTCACAATTTTTGTTTTATTTAGAGGCTTTTTTACTAGGTACATGTAAGTTTTGAATTTGCAAATTCCCCTGGTAAACTGGACTATGTACCATTGTGTGATGACCCTGTTTATTCCTATGTATGGTTTGTGTATTTATGTCTACTTTTTCTAGTAGTAGTCTAGATACCTCAGTCTTTTTTTCATTAGTTTTTGCTTGGTTTATATTGTTTCTTTTACCTTCAGCTTTTCTGTAACCTTATATTTTAGGAGACTTTCATAAACAATATATAGTTTGATTTTATACATATTTTATTACCTGGCATTCTCATTGATTGGTGAGTTTAGCCCAGTATATTTATGTCTTTGGATTTCTTTTTATTATCATATATTGTTTTTCATTTGTCATGATTTTCTGCCGCTTCTTTCTTCTTTCAGATTGTCTGCTTTTAAATTTTTTCTTAATCTATTTTTCCCTTTTGCTAACTTAGAATTTATACTCACCATTTCTATCATTTTATTGAATACCCTTGGTATTGTATTATGATATTTAGAATAACAAAGTCTATAGTTAATATATCTCTACCCTTCTTTCAAAAATTAGGATTTTAGAGTGCTCTAACTTAATTCAAACCTCACACCTAGATTAGGTGCTTCTTTGTCTAGTTCTTTGTATATCTCTTGTTAGTGTTATTATTTTTATTCTAAAAATTACTTCTAATTGCTGTTTATTATTATTTATTCTTGCTCTTTTAGAAAACCCTTTGTTTTGTTTATATAAAAAGTCTTTATTTTACCTTTTTCCTTGGGAGATACTCTGCTGGATACTGAATTCTAAATTATTCACAGCTATTTTCTGTTGGTATTTTTATACAATGTTTTATTTTAGGTCCCATTTTCCTTTAGAGAAGCCTGCTTTAATTCTGTCATTGCTTTGCAGGAAACTTTTCTTTTCTCATCCCCTATTTTTCATGTTTCTTTTTTGTCTTTGTTATTCTGCATTTACACTATGGTGATATAGAACTTTTTATTTACTCCACTTCTTACACTGATGAATTTATACCTTTTATTACACATTATCTCTTTAAATACTTATTTTTCCCCATTCTTTCTATTTTCTTTTTTAGGAACTCCAATTAGGCATATGCTAGACCATTTGTTCTTTTTAATTAAACCTCTCTTTCATTTTTTTATTTTCTTATTTCTCCATATTGCATTATAAATACTTTCTTCTTCCATCTATCTTCAGTTCTAATTATTAGCTCAGTTTTCTCTAATTTACTGGTAAACACACACACACACACACATATATATATATGATTGCAGTTTTTCTCAGAATGTCTTTTTGGTATTTTCCTAAATCTACCCTATCACGTTTGATACCCACTTAACTCTTACTCCTTTATTCCAAAATCATCTTTTATCTCTTCAAATTATCGCATAATTTTTTTATTATCCATATCTAATCATTCAAATTAGCCATCTTTGTAAAAGCAAATGTATTGTTCTTTTTATTGAATCTGCTCTTAGGAGATTATTTTTCTGTATATTTGACAATTTTTAATTGTAAGTTTATATTTGGCTAAATTTAATATATGTGACTCCTGAAAGGCCTAAACTAAGAAAGAATATT
The DNA here is from genome assembly GCA_027257055.1 of Cephalopachus bancanus. Classification (NCBI taxonomy): domain Eukaryota; kingdom Metazoa; phylum Chordata; class Mammalia; order Primates; family Tarsiidae; genus Cephalopachus; species Cephalopachus bancanus. The sequence goes on along the minus strand of JAPVLO010000005.1, from coordinate 1,094,050 downwards.
TTTTCTTCCAAGAAAGTCACATTTGCTTCTTCTTGGTAGCTGGGGATAACATCACACTGAAAGCACTCTATTAAATTTCTCCAACTGTAGATTTGTCTATGAGTTTGTGTACATTCAAAACTCTGATCTGCATTCTTAGTCAGAACTAGGATTCTTAGCAAGATCCCTTCATAGATTGGCAGACATCTGGTGCCCTTCCTTTCACAGAACTATAGGTTCTTTACGTGCCTTGACATATCTATATAGTGTCCCAAGTGGATTCAGCAAGCCCTGGCATCAGTGTTTGTCTGTCTGTATAATTTAGCTTTTCTTCCATTTTTCCGGTGTTCACATATTTTGTTAATTGTCTAATAAGCTTAGCAATACCTCTTAAATTACATTTGTTATAATTTATTTAGTTTCTGAGTGTTTTGTGTGAGTGCAAGACTTTATAGAATGCTTTCTCTTCCATACTACCAGAAGCACTTATGTGAGCTACTATTGAGCTACTGCTACTTTTTTTTTTTTTAATTTTTTATTTTAAAGATGTGGGGTACAATTCAGGGTTAGGTATAAAAATGCTCATTATACAAGTATCCTTGTTACTACTACTTTTTAAAAATGCATTGAGTCACCTAAAATTTTAAATTTTTGTTAATATCCCCTGAGCATTTTTTAAAAGGTGCTTTTTATTTCTTTTGAGAGTTAGTGTTCAATAACTGTTCATTAGACCTATTCTCTTCACTTTAGGCCTTCTACGGCCATACTTTTTGTTTACTTGACCAATTTTGAAATAACAGCAGTGAGTGAATATCTCCTACTATGCGCATGTTTCTGCATATTCTCTTTGGATTTCTTGCCATTTGTGTGTTATTAATGTTGATGTTATGTTGTTTGGTAACATAAATCTTCATTGTAGATTTGTTTTTTAAAATAGCCCTTTTTCATGTTGTTTGATGCTTTTCACTCTAAATTCAAAGCAATCTAATAATGATTTCAAGCCTCCTTTTTTCTAATATTTTCTTACAGTGCTTCTGCTTATTTTTTATCTCCTAGTCTTTCTTTGCTTACTTGCTTACTTGGTCTTCCTCATAAATGGGCACAGTTGGATTTCAGTCAACTACTCTTAAATCTTTCTGTCTATGCTAGAGACACAGAGAGAAAGAGAGAGAAAATAATTTTTTTTTTCCTTTTAGAATTTGATATGAAAGAAGAAGCATACCTGAATCTGAAAATAATAAATCTCGGTATTGATTTTCCTCTAATTAGCTTCCTAATTTTTGGCACTTGCATAAAACATCTGCCTATATTTTTTCTAATCTAACATCAGCTGTTAGATTAGAAAAATAATACCTTCCCTATTTACAATTCAGCATCTTGAAATTTGAATACAGAGAGGCTACTATACTTTAAAATTGAACCTACATGATACTAGCACTTTTAAAATACATTTTCTCTTTCCTTTTTAACTTAATTGGGAAAAGCCAAACTTAATCTCTTGTAAATTCACGGTCATCAATGAATCAGTCCAGTATCTTCCCCATTTTGTTACATCATAAATCATGGTAGAAAAGCTAAGACCACCACTCTGAACCACCAAAAAGTAAGACTATTTTTTAGTACAAAAGATACGGCCACGTAATGCATCCTTTACATAATAATTAGTGAGTTAATTCTGTGTTACAGATTGCATTTAAAAAGTACATCTTGTGGCATTTATTTATTCCAGATAGTAATTTCAATTTCTGTTTTTGGAATATTTTATTTGTGTTGTCTGAGGACATTCCAATTTAAAATGTTGCTTTGCCTTCTAATGTCTATAATTTTTTTTTTTTTTTTTTGAGTTGGAGTCTTACTCCATCGCCCAGGCTGGAGTGCAGTAGCACACTCACAGCCACCCCAGGGTTGACCTGCTGGGCTCCGGCGATGCTTCCGCCTCAGCCTTCCAAGTAGCCGGAACTACAGGTATGTATTACCATGCCCAGCTAATTTTTGATGTATTGTAGAGACAGGTCTCACCGAGTTCCCCGGGCTGGTCTCGGACCGGTGGGCTCAAGCAATCCACTCACCTCAGCCTCCCAAAGTGCTGGGATTACAGGCTGAGCCACCAAGCCCAGGCAATCTATAATTTTTTATGCCTCTGATTTCTTTTACAATGTGCTCATAATTCATGGTCTTCATCTTAAGTCCCTATTGTTCTTTGCCTCACACATGTGCTGTGCTTGTTTTACGTTTCTACTTAGAGAATACTTACTATATGACTAAGTAGGGATACTGGTATACTTCTTAGGTCATTTACTCAAAAATTTATTTTGGCCTTTATTTCATTTGCATAGTCCACAGTCATTGTTTTATTCAATTAGAAAAGTGGAACTCACGAATTTATTGAACAAGAAGTAAATTTGAAAATGCTGACCCCAAGATATCAGTGGCCAAGAATTGCAACTTGATCAACTAGAGTTATCAGATCTCACCCAGGAATACTGAAAAGATGGCCATGTCTTGGTAAATCTCTAAACTTGTTGTATGAATTATAGTTTTATAGCCGAGCACAGTCTAATTTCAATTTACTTTCCTGATGGGCAAAAGAAGACAAAGCAAAAACTCAGAAATAAGTCAGGGGCTTTTCTAGTCAACTCTTTTGTTCCATGAAACATAAGTATTTTCTGCTTTAAAATTTTAAACATTTTCCAACAGACTTTCTGTCAACACTTAAACAGAGTTGCAGGTTAACAATCCAGGGAATCCAGTGTGATCAAAAAGTACTTAAGTCAGAAATATTAGACCTGACAGGAACCTTGGACATCATTTAATCCAACCTTCTAGAGGGTAAGCCTGAGGTAAATGATTAACAATAAAGAAAAGTCTGTAATTATATTTCTAAAGAATTTGTATGTAAAATATTTATAAGAAAATTTAATTTGTAAGAAATTTATTATATGTGAACACGAATTTAGACATCTAGGTCTCAAATTATCTTCCCCATACCAATTTAATTTTCCTAGTACACAAGAAAGCCAAAGTCAACAGAAATTGTAAAAGCAAGGAAAGACACCATCCTCTAAGAAATCTGATCACAAGTTTAACCCCCTAAACTACTATAGACTTGGATCACAGATGTTTTCAGTACTTCCAGGGAGGTTGTGCCTAACACAGTTCTCTCATGCTGATAAGACTCACAGTTTAAAGGAAAACATTCTAAAATAAATCATCTTATGGGCATCATTAAGGCAAAACAATATTCTTTTTAAATGGGGCAAATTTTTTAACTGGATTCCTGAATCTCTTCTCCACATGGACTCAGCACCATTAGTAAGATATCACTCTTTCAGATGACAGAAAAACATTCATGCTGGTAGACTCATGGCACCTTAGTTCCCATGTATTTGTTAGAGGTCGAAGTTTCTTGATGAATTACAGAAGTTACATACAGCAATCCATATCTACAATATGATAAGAGAAATGTACAATGGTGGTTATTCATGGTAATATAGGAAGAGAGTCTGCTTTTACCACTTCTGCTGTTAACTTTCTAAGTGGTTCTTTGCACTTTGCAGATAGATGCCTATTAGTCAACCACTTCTGTCTTAAATCTTTCCCCTAGAATCACTTTGAAAAGCATTTTATAAAGAAGATAAGAGCAAGAGAAATTTCCATTAATCTTGGAGGCTTGGGCAACATTGTGAGATGGTGACTTCTGCCTTAAACAGCTGTGACCTGGCTTTTCTTTGTCATACTTTTTAATATTTTTCCTTTGTTACTTGCTCTCCCTTTAGTATAGCCAGATCTAGTATTCTCCCAGGAAACTCTCTCCTCCCTGTTAAACATGTTCTTTGAGGAGGAGCTAATAAATCATCTACCCTAAATTATAAAGGCTAGATAAGGTTAGTGTGCCAATCTCCCTAATCTAAATGACTAAAGTTCTCATTATAGAATTCCAGATATCAGAAAATAGCCGCATGTTTCTTGGAAAAGGTAGAGAAGTATCAAAGTATCCCCAGAATATAAGTGCTTGCTACTAAATCAGCGATGCCACCAACCCATCAAAGTTGTGTATTAATATGTAAAAGGGATCAAACAAACAAACAAAAAGGTTCTTTTTAGGTCAAAATCTGAAAAGCAACCAAAAAACCTTAAGGAATATACTCGTTCTCTGGAATCAAAGTTCAGTCTCACTCTTTTTATTTCTAGAACGAACAGTCTCAAGAAATGTCTATAATGAGCTTTGAGATGAGGTCAAGAATGAGGCCACATGCACTGTTCCCCATTTCTGGCTGTGAAATGTGCTATATATTCACATACACTTCTCCCCACAGAGGTCTAAGGTGAAGGAAGCTATATTTTGATATGGTACTAAGGGATATAAAACAAGTGTGGAAAATACAACCAAAGATATTTAGCTCAATAAATTAGTGCTTCTCTGAACTCTCCCTTAAGAAGTAGAAAATTATGTATTCAATATGCTTTATGGTCTCAACACCTTGGTTTACTGACTCTAAACAGCAACTATGTGCGTTGTTCTTTATAGTATTTTTATACAAGAATTTCTAAATAATTTCCCAACACTAGTTCATCAATCCTGAATACCTCATGAAGGGAGGGGTGAGGAAGAGGGTAAGGAATGTGAGAAATGCATGATAAACGTGCTTGGTGGGGTGGTTAAGTTTTCTAGCACTGATTTTATTTTTTTCTTTAAACATAAAATAGTATGTGAATCCTGCTTGAACTAAGAGTAGGAACAAGAACAGCCCCTTATTGCTAGCTTTGAACAAGCCACTTTGATCCCTATGTCCGAGCTACACACATCTCTGAAATAGCAGGGTTTTGTAAAATATGTCCAAATTTCATCAGGCTTTGATGTGTTCAGATGAACTAAATTATTGCAAAGGCACTTGGCCCCATGAGGTGCTCTCAAATGGTTACCAAAACTTCATCCTAAAATACATATGGAAATTACAAAATGCCCATCAAAGCTTAAAATTAGGAGTGGAAAGAAACAGTCCCATAGAAAGATCAATTTGTTGCTAGACCAACAAATTCTAGCATTCCCAACACTAACACAATGCAGACTACATAATTTTCACATAAGGAGCAAAATGAAAATGAGAATTCCCTTGTTCAAAGAGCAGGGAAAAGGTTTCTTTTTTTCTTTGGCAGTCTATTTCTTGAACTATCATGATGTTTTTTATTTGCTCTAGTGTTGTACTACCTTAGACATAGAGACACTGATGTGGAGAGCACAGACCCTTCAAAGCACTCAGGGACCTGAGCACCAACTCAATATCCAAGGTGCACAGGCTAGCTCCAACCCTTCCCACACCCAGGTCCCACCCTTGGTTTTATGCCTCCCACCCGGGGTGCCTTGCTGTGCTGAAGCATTAAAGGATATCCTTTCTTCATCAGGCGACTGGATCAGAGGCCAGGTGAGTCTGGCTAGTTCTACTCTATCTCAAGATGTTGCATTCCCTGCACATTCTACAGTTATCCTTGAGAATTACAAGTCAGAAAGCAGGGAGAACTGTATTGGTCCAAGCCTACCTGGAGAGATGTCCAGCAGGTATGCAACAAGGTGGCATCACAGTTCAATGGGAATTATGAGGAGGGACCCCCAAAATGGAATTTATTTATTATAAAATTGTGTATTTATTCATACATGTTTAAACTTCAGTCATTTTCAAAGTGCCCCGTTTCACGCAAAATGCTTATGAAGATGCTTTTTTCACTGCTCAAAACAACTTTCAATCTTGTCAATGTTGGTGCCTTTTAGGGCTTCTGCTGTTTTTGTTCCACCTTTTTCACATCCACAAAACATTCCCCTTTGAGGACTTGTTTCCTCCAGGGAAACAACCAAAAGTCATTTGGGGTGGGATTGAGTGGATAGGGAGAGTGAAGCATGGGGTGTCATACCGTTTGGGGTCATAAACTGCGGAACACTCAGCACGGTGTGGGCAGATACACTCATAAATCACCCACCACGAAATGGGCAGACACGTTGAAAACGGTCTCCAAAAAATAATTCACTGAAGCCAAACACTGCCTCTCACAACACTAGATGGTACACTGATGCCAATGAGTTCCTAGAACACCCACCTAGTGGGGAAAGCCTGTATTACAAGGGACCCGCCCTCCAAAAGATCATTCCGGTTTTCAGGGCTTGCCCCTCATATGCAACAGATAGTAATGAGACAATGGGATTTTTGTCTATACAAGTATTAATTCAGATTATTACCTCATAACATACATTCAAGCAAATTCTAAACATTCAATAGTTTTGTCACTTCACATATTGGGTTTAGGGCTAAATTTGACAGTGCTCTCAAGACTCAATGTAATTTTTGATGACTGCATGAAATAAAGAATTAGAAGTAGCAAAAGAGTACTGAACTAAGAGCTAAATGAACACAACGTGAAAAACAAAAATTTTAAATTACCATAAGAAAATACAGGGGAATGAAGTTATGATATCAGTGTAAGAAAGGGTTGTTTGTTTTTTTTTAATCAAGACCCAAAAGTGCTTTTCATCAAGGAATAATTGCTAAGATTAGCAACTTCGAAACTGGAAACTATAAAGTTAAGAGAAGCCACAGACTGGGGGCAGACATTTGCAATGCATCCAACTGATAAAGCATAGAATTCAGAATACATAGATTTCACATAAGGAAAACAACTAACAGAAAAGTGGGCAAAGGATAGGAAGAGAATGCCCATATTCACATAACCATAAAGATGCCCAATATCACTTCTAATCAGGGAATGCAAATTAAAACAATGTGAGGTTCAAAATCCATATCAATATCTGAAAAAAACTGTTGGTGAAGGTGTGGGGAGACAGGAATTCTATACCCTTGGCTGTAAGAGCATAAATTGGCATAAGTACTGTGGACATCAGCTTAATAGTATCTAATAAAAGTAAAGATATTCTTTGACCTATAAATTCTAGGAAACTTTTACACATGTGAATTAGTACATTTATTATAACTTTTACTGTAACAGCAAAAAGTGGACCCTACCATGTATCTCCTTCTACTCTCTTGGAGTTTTTTAAATTTGTCTTTAACTCAAAAGGTATGCTTTCTACTTCTACTATTTTAATAAATGCGGTTTTAATTTGCCTTTCCTACTTAGAAAAGCATTTCAGAAATTACTTTTTCCAGTCTCCTTCTGAAAAACTCAAGGGTCTTAGAAATTTTATATCTCTGGAGTCAATCTTCCGTATTATTGTTGTCTAGTATTTTGGGTTCACCTTGGTTTTAACTTATCCTCCAGTCCTTCTTTTCCTTCTTCTTTGTTTTATAATGTTTTCTAATTTATCTGATCTTCTTTACACATTGAGTTTTACTTACCTTTTCTTTCCTTCATAATTTCTTACTGATCTAGAACATTTTCTAGCATTTATGGTGGCTGATGAAAAGTTTTCTGCCAGTCTAATGGCTATTCCTTTGTAAGTCTGTCTTTGGTCACCTTTTCATTCTGTATTTGCTTCTTTCTTTCTTTCTTTCTTTTTAATTTGACAGTCTGCTGTTTATTTGGGATATATCTAAATGAATACTTTTTTTTGTATCTTCTTCAGGACTGAATATACTCCATTAATTTTAGTAAAGACTCTTTTGCCTTTATTCAAGCCAAGAAAATCATGAGCTATTATGTGATCAGCTGCTTACACTTCCTAATTTTCTCTAGTCCTTCCTCTGGAAACCAGTACAAGAGCACCAACAAATCACAGTGGAAGCCATGACCAGTTGGAACAGTTGCCAGTCATAAAGCACGAGCATATCCATACGAATGTGAGGAGAAGAATACCATTTCTGTAAGGAACTAGGACCCTCATTCCTTTCACCATACAGAATCTGCACCCTAGATCCAGGCTTTACAGAGGTCCAACATGGCGTGAGCTGTTTTGATCTTCAGTCCCTGATTACCTCTCAACTTCACATCTCCCTTTTCTGACAGACACCTGTGGACATTCTACTGTGTGTTTTAAGATAAATGACACCATCAAAATTATTTTAGTCTACTTTAAAAGCATGTGTGGAAGGAGGGGAAGAATGTGTCCTTATACTCACCTACTCCATTAGAAAGGATACCCAAACTTGTAAAATGCATGACTTTTTTTAAAGCTGATTACAATTGTGTACTATAAGTCATGATTAAGACCTGACATGTGATCAACAGACAGAAGTCTTAGCCATCTGATTGAGCTCCTGAAGAATTTTCTTGGTTTTGTTTGTCGCCTTATTAACACAGAAGCCAAGAGTCCTTGGATCACCCTGGGAGGATGACTTCCTGGCAAAGCATGGTAGGTTTTTTTTTTCTCCCACTCAGGGTAAACATGTCCTTGGTGTTTCTGAGATCTGGTTTCTCATTCCTGCAGGCCATCAGGTCATCTGGCCACCATGCATGCCCCAGCTTCCACTCAAAGTAGAGGAATTGCCATTAGATTCACATTCCTCTGAAAGGCCAAGTAGGCCTAGGCCAGGACTGAATTTCACAGAACATCATTGCCGTATGCATAAAGACAGCAGACAGAGGAAGCCACAGAAGGATGACTCAGTGTGCCCACCACGGGTAGGGGTTGCAGGAGGTAGGGGGATCAAACTGGCTATAATTACATTTGAGACATTAACCTGAGTGTTATAGCAGTTCATATCTGGTTTATAAGGTTAGCTCTTCCCATTTGAACTGAACCCTCACCATCTGAACCCAGAAACTGAAAAGATTTAGATAAGGAGGGAGAAGTACAGACCCACAGGGGATGAAGTGTTCAGTCTACTTTCATGACAAGAAAGTGGCAGAAGCCATCCCAGATTCTAGAACTTACTATTTCAAGCCTTTTTATATGTACAGGAGATAAGATTTCCTGACTCTTCTCCGAGTAAACATTATAGGACTGAAGCAAAGTGCTGCTGCAGTCAGTGCTACTGCTGAATGGCTGACTATCTTTTACAAATGAGAGGTCTCATTTATCCGTTTATTTTTTCATACCTCTCTGTTTTCTTCCTGGATGTCTGCAGCATTCCCAATATTATTGTGATAAAGAAACAGATAGCAAATTGAAAGCTAATCATAAAGAATTGTCCATTTACATGTGTTTTTTGCACATACAAAATAGATTTACTTTTCTACAGTTCCATTATCCTAAACATTATTTTCCAGCAATAAGTCCAGATATCTGGTGATTTTTTACCTTCTAAGTGCAGAAAATCTTGTCTTAAAAGAGCCATACATGAGTGGACAAAAGTTGGCTATTTATATAGTGTGCTTACAAGGCAACAGTACTCCCACTGATAGCTAAGTGAGGAGGTGCCATTTCCTCCCATGGGCTGGACTAGTCCACAAGAGAAAGGGGGCAGGAGACACAGGCATCTGTTTAAAGGGCAGGGGAAAGTGGAGGAAGTAGTGTGTGGTGAGCCCCTGCCGTTGGGCAGGTGATATCTTAGTCCTTTCCTCCTAGCTCATTTAATCCTTAAAACACCTTCTCAGTCTTACAGATGGAGCCAGGGACAACAGGGGGTTTGAGAAGATCATTAACATGCTCAGAACCACACACAGGTACAGGGTAGCATAAGAACATAACTAATGTACTATTAAATCCCAAGCCCCGGCTCATTCCATCTTGCCATTCAATCAACAGCATCACACACACACCACACCACTCTCCCCACCCAGAGGGACTAGGTAGAGAATAAGACCATCTAAGTGGAGGGGGTGGTGCCAAGGGGGCCCAGAGGGCAGGGGTGCCCTGGCAGATGGAGGCAGGAGGACCCTAAATACAGACTTTGCCTTTTTTTCAGGTTTGGCCTCCAGTTTGCATCTGATATTTCCACCTACTCTTCTCTCCAGCTTCCTTAACAATCCTATATCCATCCTTACGCCCTGCAGCATCCAAACCTAGAAATCGCCAAAGGCTCTTACTCGCATTTCTTTTTAAAAGTTCAACAGCAACAAACTCTCAAAATGACTATGAGCCTTTTATTTCTTCCTACGTGCACTTTCTCTGTTTGGGATCATCCTCCAAATGAAAGAAAATGAAATCAATCCTATTTCATGTTTGGATTTCAGCAAAGTGTGAGAATTATTTGAGCCATTTCCTTGTCCTATATAGGGAAATATGTTTTCCATGACATGGCTGGCTGGAACCACATAGGTAAAATAAAATCTTCAAACCACTTCCCTTCAGATCCCGAAATGATGAGCAATTTGACATCCTGTATCCCCCCGACTGCAAACTAGAAACCTCTCTGTCAGAAGCTATTCTTGCAATATTATACCTCTAATGTTATGGGAAGTTGTTTGAGGCAAAAGGCAGCCGTAATAATGGGACTGTGTTTCAAAAAAGAGCTGGCTGTAAGGCCATGCTGTAAATGAAAAACATCATAAAAGGAACGTTACCACTCTTAAAAAACAGTGAGACTGCTAGAATAACTCATTTCAGACTTTTTCATAGTCCCCAAATTCTGTTTTTAAAATCAAATGCAACTCTAAAATAATAGCCTGCTTCAAGTTAGGAGGAAAGCCAAACCTGTGCAGTTTATAAAAAAAAAACTCAAACCTTATCTGTTAAAATTAATTCAGGTACTCATTCATTCAAAGAAAGATGTATTAAGCAACAACTATATGTGAAGTACTGAAGTAGGTGGTGAGGAGGACTCCCCATGGAGTATTTTATAATCAAGTAGCAGCAGTTAGACCTGTACACATATGAGTGATGGACAGTATCATGGGCTAAGTACCCTAAGAGAAAAACAAACAAGGAGGTAACAGGAGTGAGAAATTGGAAAACAATCATTTCTGGCTATAGGGCTCTGAAGCCTTCATGGAAGAAGTGGCATTTAGGCTGAGCCTTGGAGGATGGGTACAGAGAATGCCCTTGGCAGGAGAGGCAGCATGTGAAAAAGCAGAAGAAACAGAACAGAAAGGCAAACATGGAAAGGCAAACCACTTCATTTCCCTGGAATCTGAAAGGAGTATAGAGAAAAGCCCAAGAGCCAGACAGACTTGGGCGTGGGCTGGAGAGCTCAGCCTGCCAAAGCTAGCTGAGCAGCAAATCCCTTAAGCAGAAAGTAGACTAGGAAGTTTTAGTGGGCTCCTGTGAGTCACCTGCTTTAAAGGGGTAGACTGGAAAGGGACTTACAAATCTAACGTATAGTCAAAGAATAACTATGAAGATATGAAGACATTCTCTCTTTGCTTTGGTTGTTATGATGTTCAAAGCTAGCTTTGAGGCCCTTCTCCAGCAAAGAAAGAGGACTCCTGGCATGCATGTGGTCTACCTCCCTCATTTCTGGCTTCATCTTAGTTTTCTTCGTCTCATTTTCCCTTTGTTCCTATTTCCTCACATAAAAATATATGTCACATTACATATATTTTTATTATAAGGTAGTGATCTAACAAATAGATACAGCACAGAGACATAAAAAAGGACAAAAGAGAGAATAGGAGGTCATGCCTTCAAATGCGTCCATTTTCCAGAAGTTACATAAGTAAAGCTTTCCAAACACTGTATACCAGTCTGCATACTATTCCCTGGCAATCACTGACTAACAAGTTCTATAATTGTTACAGCTAGAAATTTTTTCCATAGGTAATTTTATGTAGTTCTTGCTCCATAAGTATCAGTAAACATTACTTTGTATAGTAACATGTCTTTTTTAAAAGAAGAAATGTAATCTCTTACCATGGGACTGTAAAGGCTGGCAAGCAAAAACATTTTTTACCCAGCAACAGAGCAACAGCCAGATATACGGCTACAGTGCACCCCTATTGATGCCTATAACATCTGTCAAGGCAGAATAATCAGGCATGCCCAAACAGGACGTGACATATTCAGAGAAGTGATGATGGATCATGAACCATGCACCCTAGAAAACCAAGGACTTCTGCAGCTCCATATGACTCGCCATTCACATCACCCTAAGTGGGTGAGTATTTTGTCTTCATTAGGTATAAATCTGAGTACTAAATATGCAATCCATTCATGTATGCCCCTAATACTTCCTGCTTACCTCAGCACTCTCTAGCTGTAAAGTAGAAGATGTCAGGGACCCTATCTACTTAATTGCATGCATACTGAGACATGTTAAAAGTAAATATTAAATCAATGACCAAATGGTTTGCCTATATCTAGTCAAAACATTGTGGCATCCACGTGAAGCAGGATGAATCAGAATTGAAATTCCTCTAGTTCTATAAGTATTTGCCATGGGCATTGGGAAGAGATCATTGGTTACACAAATGGTTGGTTGGTTGGTTGGCTGGTTGGTTGGTTGGTTGGTTGGTTGTTTGGTTGACCTACTGTACAACAACTTAACAGCTATTGAAATAGATACTTAGTTTTAAACTACATGCCTACACCCTGGGTGTGTTGAGGAATGTGGGGAGAGTGGAATGTTCTCCTATACCAGCAAGCCAAGGGGCCAAAGCAAATCTCTACTTTTAAACATAAATATGTTTCCTTTAGAGATTTTCTAGTATTTGGCTTGACCCATATATATTCTCCAGCCAATTTCCACTTCCCTCAAAAAAGTAATAGAAAAAAAAAAATAAAGGCAGGAAGCTTTCAAATTTCTACCTGCATTAACATGGCAGAGCATAATGGTTTTGAAACAGTTTCTGCTTAATAAACACCCACATTTGCATTTGAAGAGTACCTCTGGGTGCCATAAAGTCAATACAGCATAGATAATTCTGGAGTCAGCCCCTCTCCTTCTCTAAAAGGTCCTTTAACTATAAAAACTAATTTTAATAGAAGGCATCTATACTCAGGATCTTTCATTATACTATACACTTCATTATAACATAGCATTTTTGGCCTGAAGACCAACTTTCAAAAATTCACAGTAGATTAATTATTAGTCATAACTGAGTACAGAAAATCATGTGCTCATGGTTCTTGCAACAAGAAACTGAATTGAATTCTGTAGAATAATTCCTTAGTTTTCCATCTACCCTGGGGACTGCAGGGAGGATGGGGTTGGAAATGAAGACCTTCTCATAATCTGCTGAAGACACTGCCAGAGGTATTGAAGAGCAAGGTACTGAAGAGCCACATAGGAAGACTTTTGTTTAGAAGTAATATTATTAAGTTATAATACTCTAAATCAAACTCCAGAAATGTTTCTGATTGTAGCAGGAGATGGAAAAAAAAAGGAACTCTCAGCCTGACAAACCAAGACTATCAGCTCACCTAAAATCTCAGAAAGGGTAGAAATTATAAAATACATGTTCCTATCAGAAATTTAATTTGTTTATAATTAGAGCTATGCATTTGTATTTTTGAAATATTACCTTTGAGAGGCCATTCCTGACCACCCTGTCCAAAAGTAGCTACTCCCTTCTGTCTCAGTCCTCCTATTTTACTTTTCTTTATAGTATTTATCTTCCACTGACATTTGATACATTTTTATGTGTATTCTGTGTCTTCTCACTAGTTTATAAGTTCTAGGATGGTAAGGATTCTACCTGTCTGCATGCCTAGAACAATACCTGGCCTCTAATAGGCACTTCCTAAATATTTGTTAAATGAATGAATAAATCAATCAAACGGAACAGAAATTAGGTCAAGAAGTCCCTCCCTCCTTGTCTCCTGCTATGAATTCCTCCAACTGTGGCTCTGAAGGAGTGCTCAGTAACGACTTGGGGGTGAGTGGTGAATTGATTTCATATTGCTGCTGTAACAAGTTGCCATAACTTCAGTGGCTTAGAACAACACTAACTTATGCTCTTCTAATTCAGTAGGCTGAAAGTCTGACACAGGCTAAAATCAAGGTGTCGGCAGGGCTTCGTTCTTTTTCTGCAGCTCTGAGATGAACCTGTTTCTTGCCCAGCTTCTAGAGGCTTCTGCATTCCTTGGCCAGTGGCTCCCTCCCACCATCTTTAAAGCCTGTCCCTCTTGCATCACATCTCCTTCTCTGACTCTCTTCAACTTTCCTCTTCCACTTTTAAAGACCCATGTGATTATATCAGGCCCACCTGCATAACCCAGGATAATCTCCCCATCCCCAGGTCAGTTGATTAGCAACCTTAATTTCCACTTGCCATTGAACATGCATCTTCACAAGTTCTGGGAATGAGAACATAGGTTCCTCTGTGGGGATGTTCTTCTGGTGTGTTGGTGGGCTAATGAGTGAGAGTGAGTGACTTCTGAGAGAGTGAGTGTATCCAAGCATCAGAGGAAAGACTGTAGGAGCAGCACAGCAGCTGGATAGGTTATGTAGGGCTAGATTAGCACAGCCTTCTGAAACAATCCAAGCTGTTGTTGTTTTTTTTCCCTGAGAAGAAGGGACACAGGCAATCCCTGAATCCACTTTCAAGCCGAAGAGTGAGATAATGAAAGGCGAGTTTACTGAAGACTAGTAGGCAGAAAACAGAGCCCAAGATGAGAGAGAAAGAGGGACTGAGACAGAAAGACCCTGAAGAAAGCAGGTGTGAAGAGACCTGGGTATCAGGGAGATGAGTGGGAGCTAGAGAGAGGAAGGGACGAATGTGAGACTCTCCAGAAAGTGAATGACTGATGAAGAGGACAAAAAATAGACATGAACCAAAGATGTCTGCAAGATCACGAGCCTAAGAGATGAATGAAGAAATCAAGAAGGGAGAAGCGAAGCCAGTGTTGAGGCATGAAAGGCATGAACTTGAGGAAACAAGATCTCTAGTCCAGTTTCTATCTAACCAACGTTGAGGTAAAGACAGGAAAGGAAACCAGCACCAGGAAAGAAAAGGGAGTTAGAAGTGAACCATGTCCTGGGAGGAAATATGGCCATAAAGGCGCTTCCTAGCTTAGCTACAGCTAGTCACCTTGAGTTTGTTTTACCCAGAATGGATCTCACCTACATTCAAAGGTCTCTGCTCCACTGTCTACCATGCCTGCTCTCTCCCACAGCTCAGAACTTCTATCATAGACACCTGTGGCTGAGACATTCTTAAGGAGCAGTCGCCTGTGCTCTGATTTCTGGTGCTTTGCCTCGTCTTGTCTTGTCCCTAGGCTCCAGCCAAGCTCAACTGGGAATTTGGGTTTCAAATTTCTGTTCCTGATCTCTGACAGCTATCACAGATGTTCCTGGGCCCATGTTACAACTCCTGGTGTTTGATTCCTTGCTGTTTTTCATATCTGTCGAATGCCCTCTCCCTAACTTCTCTTTAAACCTTCTAGAACTCCCGCCCATTCCTATCTCTGGTGCCTCATCACTTGGGATCCAGTTTTTTCCACTATTTGCCTGTGGCTTCTCTTATCCTGTATCGACTATGATCTGGAGGTGAGTCCCACAGTCCCTGCGATGCATGTAACAACACTCCCAGTTGGTGTGCAGAAGCACATGGATGTGCCCCTTGGGTTATAGGTGTGCCACATCCAGTCACCCTCAGACTTGGGCATCCTCGCCTTGGAACCCCCGTGTGCCACACAATTATTATTGTCTTCTACAAGCATCACAGTGAGACACAAACAAACAAACAAAAACTTGGAAAGCACCGGTCTGTAGTAAAGATTGTGGAGAGGATGAAGAGCAGAGAGGAGAGAAAGAACCAGAAAAACAGCATCATGGAAGCCAAAGGAGAAGGACATTTCAAGAAAGAGGAGGAGGCAGCCGTGTCAACTGCAGCAGAGCAGCCAAGAAGAATGGAGATGAAGAAAAGGCCACTGGGTCTATAATTGTATAAGTTCATTTTTCATGTCAAGCAAACAGTAGATTCAGTGTAGAGCTAAAGGGAACTAGAAAAAAGGTCAACTTGATGCCTGAAGAAGCAAAAGAATGTTAAAAGGTATCAGGAATGCTTTACTAGTAAGCCCCAAAAATATGCCAGAAAACTTAAAGCTATCTTCAACTAGCAACCACATAACTAACAGAAACCATTTACAGAACTGAGGCAGCCTATTAAGCCAGCCGTAACTGTCAACATTTGCTTAAGTATCTCAAAACAAAAAGAAATGAGAGGCAAGAGCTTAAGATAAATAAAAATTAATCCAATTCACAATCAAATGGAAATGCCAAGGGCCCAGAGAACATTTATATGTGGGATTTTGTTTCAAGACCCTAAATTTAACAAGCTGAGATTAAGTACCATAGCATTCAATAGTTTGAGTGAAGAATTTCCTTTTAATGGGATATTTTCCTTTTTTTAAAAAGAAGAAGAAGAAAACAGGAACAAAGCATCCTTAACTTAGTCTCCAGAGAAGCAAGTGTTTCTTGTGCTATAAAGATAAGCTTTGTAATGGGGTAGAAGGGAATTGGAATTGTCCCTGCCCACTCCAATCGCCATCCCTATCCAGGCCACCTTCCAACCCAGACTGTTTCTTGTTTGCAGATGGAGGCTAACTGCTGCAACTTCCATGAGCAGCTATGTAAGCATGAGTGAGATCTCACGTCTTGGGGTAAAAAACAGTTCATATTTGTAACTTCCATCTCGGTACAGAGAAGCATTTTACCATTTTACTACATACCCAGTTGCGTGTCACGAATGTGAAGCAAAATTATAAAACGGAATCGAGTAAGAGCTCGGCATTCAGACAGAACTGAGTTTAAATACTGGTTCCAATACTTATAATGTGACCTTGAGCAAATTACTTAGCCTCCCTAGACCTAGGTTTATCACTTTTAATACCAACCTTAGAGTGTTACCGTGACTGTTACCATTTACACTGATATGTAAATGGCTTAGCACACAGTTATTTGTACTGGTGCTTATCTCTCTCTTTCACCTTAGTTTATTGTCACCACAACAAAAAACATTTTTCTGGCCTGCCTCCTTCTTACCTAATCTCTGTCTTCCTCAGTCTCATACTCTGAGTGGTTTGGGGCTCTCGACTCAGTCTCCCATTCTCTGGCTCTAGCTGACATCTCAGCCTAAAGGTCTAGTAGTTGACTCCCTGGGGGAGCAGAGTATCAAGGACAAAACACCAAAAAAAGAACATTAAATGGTATCTATGTCAATACCCATTCAATCAGAATTGCAGGAACGGAACCAACATCACTCAGTGATAAGCAGGACAGTTTTCATCAAGTAGCAGTCAAAAACCCAGGCAATATAGTCTTTATCTGGAAAGGTACTCTGGCTAGCTTCTGCTTCCCAAGTCACTGCAGTAAGCAATTGCACAAACCTAACAAAACTTCAAAATTTCCCCAATAAACTAAAGGAGAAAAAAGTTTCCTGATATACATAAAATACCCCTTGTTTGGCTTTGCTCTCCTCTCCTAAATTCAGACTCTCAAAGAATTGACCTAAGATTTGATTACTTGATTATCTAGAAGCAAAAACAGAACATGGCAAAATGTCAACTCATTTTTTCACCTTCTTACATACTAAACTTGCCACTGAAAAATCTCATATCTGAAATCATAATATGACAAGTATAAAAGAGGAAAAAGTGATTGGGCCAATTCAAATACAAGGCAAAGCAAAGCTGCTTTGTTAGACATGATCAAGCAATGAAACCGCTCTCACTGTAAAATTTAACTTTTTGCCTGCTTTAAGCAAATTTGACGACATAATCAGAAAACACCTTAAACTAGTAATAAGTAACTCAAATTGTAAAAATTGATGGAAGAGAGTGTGCTTCGAATCCTATACCCAAAAGCTTGAGCTCTTTTGAACCATTTCAGTAATTTAATTAAGAAATCTATTAGCAATAAACTAACACATTCTTAAGGCAAATTAACACTGTTCAGGATATAACCAAGATTGATAGCTGTTGGGTAGCACAACAATTGTTCCTAGAGAGAACATATTATTTTAAAGTAGTCTCTTAGATCATGTAGCCAAGGTTGTCATGCCAGGTTCAAAAGATTTATAACTATGACATCTCACAAATAAAAATAAGACAGGGAGAATTCTAGAGAAACAGAAAGGGAAAGATAGGAGGGAGGAGATAGAGATACGAGATAGGATAGGAGGTAGAGAATTGAATCCCTATTTTTAGAAAAGGAGGACACAGGCCTCAAACTTGTCCAGTAACACAGCCAAGTATTGGTGGAATCACAGCTATTAGGTGATCTATGGGTGCCGGTTGTGGAGGCTGAGGCTGTGGAGGTGCCATATTGTTGGCACGTGGCTCAGGCCAGCATCTGATAACTGGGGGCGCTGCTGAGTCTGCTGGCTTAGCCAGTCAGACCATGTGGGTTTGCAGCAGTAACTCACCAGTCTACTCAAAGTCTGGCCTGCCTTGTCTACCAGTCAGCTTATACAGTGGCTCTGATTGTCACACAGATACACCAACAAATCTATGGCAAAAACACAATAATGAAGTTCCCTACTGATTAAAATTTAAAAGGTGCTATGCGTACAGTATTTATAAATCAAACTGTATAGAACACTATGGGACAAAAGGAAAACTTTCTGCCCTGCTCCTGCACTCTGAGTTCCGCTACCCTTTGGAGTCAGTTTGGTCACTAGTGGTCATAAATAGGTTCAACATCTCTTTCATGGCTTCTCAGTTATAAATATTAACTTTTGACTCGGTGATATGAAAGCTGAGAGAATTACCTCAATTATATGTTCTCCCCATCCCTCCCCAACAGGTTTGATTAGTCGCGTTATCTTTAATCTTTCTACTGCTTCACTTTACCATTTTAAATAATATGACTAACTTTCCATATGTTGTTCCATCAACTTTAAATGGAATCTCTTGACCTTCCATTCTGTGAAATGAAGATATTAGAGTCACATCTCTCTCTCACCATCCATGCCCACCTCCCGACTTCTGTCAACTTAACCAGTCCTTTCACATTGCATGGTTGATCACATGCACATTCTGTTCAGTAACTATAACTCAACAGCCAATGTTCTGCCTGTAGGTTGATTCTAAAAAGTGATAGCCAATAAAAACAGCATTTGCAATGTTTTGATGATGATTATTTTTCGCTACAGAACCAACTCATGTCATTGCACCTGAGGAGAAGGAGATACATTCCAAACATTACCAAATCTCATGGGAGAATGCAGTGAGCACTGAAAAAGACCAGGCCACCCCAGTCTCCAAAGGAGAGTATTAGCATTACAACCCACTAAAGAAAATCTTCCTTGCGATAATTATCTCAAAGGAAAAAGAACTGCTTTTGACCTCAGTATACTTGCATATTCAGCAAACACGCAAAACTCTGCTCACTGCAGCCAAACCTAGTTAAGATACTTAAAGAAATACCTCAGATTTTGCATCAACAAATTAATGTTTACAACACAATAACTTTTGCAACAAAGAGAGGTAGCTCATCTTACAGAAAGGGCTTGTCGTTTCAAATTCTTTTGCTTTTGCTAAATAAATCACTACAAAGACATCAGCAATGTATTCCCTGAGCCTCAGATTCCTCAGCTTAAAAAATAAGGGGTAAAACCATCTATCACATAGGCACACTGTGAGGATTAAGTTAGAAAATATATGTTAAATGTATTGCAAATCATCAGCTGCTATGCAAATACAAGGTATTGTTGTTATTAATAAGAAGCATAGGTGCTGCTTCCAACCAAATTGAAATGCAGCACAGATGCCTAACATCAAATTAAGGCCATTTGGAGATAAAACAATCAACATAGTGTGTGCACAAATTGGTGTTACAGCCCAGGCAGGAATTTAAAACTGCTCAACTTGACATTAAGAAACCTGCTGCTTTAGATAACTTATTCAATACATCAATAATTTTATGCAAGATACAGACTCAGCAAGGAGCCTCATTTCTCCCTGCCAATCGTCAAGGACAGTAGTTGCAAGGACTACCAAATGGAGCAGTTCATTGGTCAAGAGAGGACAAAATAAAAATGGGTTTGACAATTCTGTGTCATGGACCTACACCTGAGTCTACGTCGATAATAAGGAATTAACTCAGGCCTCATTTCAAGTCTCTTTTTTAAACGTCTAGGAACCTAGATTAATTTAAACACTCTCTAGTGCTATTCTTTCGACAGTCTTACCGAATGTTAATAACAATAACTTTTGTCAGCTTCAGCAATATAGAACACACATTCCTACAGTATTACCAGAGTATCATTCAAATTCCAAGGACTATGAAGACCAAAGAATCAATCCAATTTACCCTAGGGTTGCAAAAGTGAGTCAGGGGTCTAATGATGGAATTATCGATGGCATGGGTTACTTCACATTCCACTAAGAACCCCTAGTTTCAAGCAAAGAGAACACCCAAGGATATTATTCCTCCAACCCGGGGGAAAAAGAAAGAAAGAAAAAACATTTAACTCAAGGGTTCCATGTCAGTGCTCAGAGTTGCTCCTTCCATACATGCCTTTTCTTAAGGTTAATGCAGACAGCCCTGGGGACCAGGAATCATTAAACTGTTTCTAGGATCTGCTGAGACCAAAATATGCCCGAGAAACATCTGCATACCAATAAGCCAGTCGTCATCCCGTGCAGGACGATGGGACTCATTAGAGCTGCAAACCTGCTGAACTCTGGTCATCTCCACTCATATTAAGAGGATGTCTCTTTTACCCTTTATGGCAACTGGATTTTTCCTCAGCTGTTGATGAGAAGAATCTCCGTCTTTATTGAGTAGATATTTCCCTCAAGTGTTGCTCTCCTTAATGGCAATTTTACCCTATTATGTGTATTTCCCAGGGAGCCAAAGAATGTTAATGAATGTCAAGCCCACGTTTCTCTCAGTGGCTGGATTTCCAAATGTGGTTAGGGCAGTGGACTGCTGTAAGCGCACATGCTAATCAGACTCCATCTGCACAGGAGGCTGCTTGCAGAAACAGACAATTATTTTGCTCCGCATAGGGCTGTGTGGGGAGGAGAAAGCAGCTGCAGGGAAGTAAATTCCCAGGGCTTATGATGATTAGGGCCCCCCAAAGTACACTTAAGTCTTTGAAATAAATACCAAAAAAAAAATTTTCCAGAAAGCATGAAAAGAAAATCTTACTCTTTGGGTCCCTTTACCATTCATTTCAAAGCCTTTCCATCAGAGGAAATATTTCTCTCCAACTGATTCAGGGATGAGGGCCCAGGCATGGGGAGCTATCCCACTGAGTACTCAGTAGTCGAGGGGTAGCTTTCCCTTTCAACTAAATGAGGACGTTCTGGAACAGGAAGCCACAGACAATGCTATGCCGTTGACACTTGAGAGAGAAGAATATTAAATATCTCACCCGTTGAGTCATCGTTTCTCTACCGCGGTGTGCCCAAGGGGAGAAGTCACAAATGAATTACTGATCATCATAGGAATGTTGGATTTACAAACCACCAGACACGCTCTCTGGTGGCCTCAGTTCCACAAATGGACAAATTTATGGCTCTTCAGACACTGAGAAACTCTAGCTCAAGTAACCATTTGACATCATTATTTTGAAGTTGAGAAAATAATAGATGATTTTGCTTCTCATGTTTCACCTCAAGCCTTGAATTATTTGGAGGGAGGAAGGGGACACATGCATGCCACCACAAAGCAGGGATCACGAAAGCCATTTGATAACTGCAATGGCTGGATAAACTGAGGAGGGGCCATTTCACCACTTACCACATCAATACAAGTTTGAGCAACATGACAGAGCGAGTGTCACGTCATCCCTTGACCCTCAGAGATTGATAATATACTACTTTAGGGGCCTGAAGAAGTAGCGAGACCAGACCAGAGTGACAGAGTTTTCACTTCAATTTGGACACGTCTAAAAGGCTCATGTGGGACTCCAAGATGAGAGCCCCTGGAAGATCGGGGACTTGGCCCCTGCCAGGTCAATGAGGCATCTGCCCCAGAAAAGCAGGGGGCGAGCTAGACCATAGGCTGCCCTGAGTTCTGGAGATTTCCTGGCACCCCAGGAATTCCCAGAACCAGGCAAAATCCCTACACTGCTACTCCAGAAAAGACTAGAATCCCCAGTCTGCTCTACTCTGAATGAATCTCTGGGAGGAGCCCAGGGCCAGAGTAACAACTCCCTGGTTAGGGCAGAAAGAAAGAGAACAGAGAGAGCTCCTCACACAGCTGGGTACTTAGCACCACCAAACGAAGACTCAATTCTGAAATCCGCTCAGTGTCAGTGGAGGCTTCTCTGCCAAGGAGTCTGCCAAGGCTTTTCCTGAATGACCGCTTAGTAAACTGATGAAATTGGCAGGGTTATATTAACACCTCCTCTGGAAGAACGGGCAGAGGAGGAAGGGGGACAAAAGATTTTCCCGCTAACCAGGGAGAAGGAGGAGAGACTGGAAAGGTGACAGATGCCTGTCCCACCCCCTACTCCACTGGCCTTGAATCGGAGCAGAAAGAAATTAGAGTGGGAATTTGTCCTCCAAAACACTAACAGATGAGGAAAAGAACTTGATTTGCACATCCAGATAGAAATGCATTGCTCAAATGTATGGGCCAGAAATGGGTCCAAGTGTTGTGAGGGATGTTTGTCTAGAGCAAGGCTCCCCGCATGCCACACAAATCACCCAGCCCCGGCAACCCAGCAGTCTGACAGCATGGATGCTTATCTTAATCTCGATCCCAACAACTCACCTAGCTTTATGCTAACTTTACTTCTACACGCGAACCATAATCCTGACTGATGGCTACGGAGCTAGACTACGAAAGCAGCACAGTTTTTTCCTGACGCAAAATGTTGCAAGAGAACTTTCATTGGAATTGCACTCTGATATTCAACCGTTAAAATATCTTTCCACTTGTACATCTCTTCATTTATTGAGGAAGTGTCAACGTTTTTACATACATGCACAATGCTTACACACAAAGTCAACACTGTGATGCACTTTGTGAAGTCACATTTGCAATAAATGCATAAAATATTCAAAATAAATAATAAAAAATAAAATATCTTCCCACTTGTTACCTCACTTAATCCCCACCTTAATACTCAGAGGCAGGTCTCACGCCTGTGGGGTAGAGATTGCAAGTCTCACTTCTCGGGTCCAAGCAATTAAGGAAAACATAAAGGAGTTTTCCAGGATTACCCAGTGTCTTAGTGACAGTGATGGCATAGGAACCTAGACCACAAAAAGACCAGCCTGAGTCTCCCCTCACCAGCATATTATCACCCCTACAGAGAAAGTTCCCTGATCCCTACAGGCAATGAAAGCAAGAGAGCAAACTAAATGCAGGGTTCCTCACGGTTCTGACTTTTGTGTTGTTATGCTGTATTTTATTTTACTCACAAACAAAAATAATAACAAAAAAGGAAAGGGGATGGAGGCTGGAGCCTCTTCCTCTGTGCCAATATTGCAAATGCCATTTGAAATGGGCCTTTACTGCAGATAGACTTGCACGTACAGCTAACCATGGAACCATTTATGAGGCAGAAGTGGTATGTCACAGGGAAAGTCCTAACAGGGCAGCATTAGTCTAGAGCAGGGGTCCCCAACCCCCAAGTCATGGACTGGTACTGGTCCACGGCCTGTTATGAACTGGGCCGCACAGCAGGTGAGTAGTGGGTGAGTGAGCCAAGCTTCATCTGTATTTACAGCCACTCTTCATTACTCACATTACAGCCTGAACCCTGTCTACTGTCAGATCAGCAGTGGCATTAGATTCTCGTAAGAGCAAAAACCCTATTGTGAACTGCACAAGCAAGGGATCTAGGTTGTGCACTTCTTATGAGAATCTAATGCCTGATGATATGAAATGAAGCTGAGTGCCAGAGTCCAGCTCCAGCAGGTCAGGGTTTCCTGAAAGAGGGACAGCATAGGTGCAGGAGAAAAACTTGGACACTGACTCTGCTGCAAGCAGGACAAATGCCGATTTATTGTCTTTTCCAACTCCTTTTATACCCTACATGTTTTTTGTTTCCAAGCCAATCAGTTACAATTGAATGGACCGGACAGGCAATGTATCTTTGTTCATCCTGTTTTGATCTTAAAACATTATCATCCTAAACTATAAATTTTTATAAACTTCTAACATTTTTTAATGATTACCATTTCTTAATGTCCATACAGAGCTTACTTATTCCTATAACTATTACATCATAAATCACTACCAAGTTCTAAGCACTATAATTATCACATAGATTAACAGGTCACACCCGTGACCTTCACACAGCAATTTGCAACTAGCTGGGGTAAAGCAACATTTTCAAGGTTTCTTAGCTGCAAGTTGGCCTGACTAGTTTTCCCTAACTTCACACCTGGTGTTTACAATCTGCATTAATTATTTCCTGCCAGGGAGAATGAGCTTTAATGTTTGTAAAACAAAAGACCGCTGGGGCTCAAGTCACCTTAGTCACAATCCCTAACCAGAATTACAAACCTCCTTAACAAAGGGAAGGTAATTTTTCATGAATTCCCCTCTTACCTTTTTGCAAGGGGTAGTGGAGGTGTGAGTGGAATTTTGCTTTCCATCCTCAGACTGTACAGAACTTTTCGACTGCACTAATAACAAAAGTAGAAGAAGCAAAGGTCTCAGCTGCCCAGGTTCGCTTTGCGACCCGGGGTCTTCAGCCCCCTGGACTTTGTCAGCAGGCGGGCCTCCATGGCTGGCTCCCAGCAGATGAGGCAGTGATGTTAGCTGCAAATACAGATTAACATCAGCTGTGAGGTTTGACTGCACAGAGACTATAATAAATCAATAGCTTGACAACTCAGATCAAAACCCTAACCCTAATGAGTGGCAAATGAGTTGATGTACTTCAATTGTACAGCTGCAAGTGGTGGTAGGCTTTAAGTCAGTAGCCAACACTTATTTTAGTCAATATGTGACCCGCCCATTATTTTATTTACCACTTCCATCTGTGCTTTTTATTTTTTAGTGGTGAGTTGTATAATTATTTCATTATATATCACAATATAATAATAGAAATGAAGTTCACAATAATTGTTATGTGATAGAACCACTCCTCCCCACCTTGGTCCATGAAAAAATCATCTTCCACGAAATTGGTCCCTGACGCCAAAAAGGTTGGGGACCGCTAGTCTAGAGCATGGTACTTTTGAACTATTAACTGGTTCGCTGATTTTGCTTACTCATTGTCTGATGGTTATCCTGGCCTGTCCTGCCTCATACATTTACAATTTTCCCCTTTTCCTCCCTCGAGCAGCAAGGCTATTTTATGCTCACTTCTGCACTACAAGAAGAAGCAACCACTTTACGGTCCTCCACAAGCGCCTTCCGTCCATCACACATGCCACTAGGCCTCACTGGAGGGTTGTCAGGGTAGAAAGGAAGTAGCTTCCAAGTCTCTCTCTGGCCATTGAGTTTTCAAAGTTCAGGCTCCCCAAAGGGTAGAGAGATTTCCTAGAAGAGTCCCTCGTGCCTGGGGAACTGTTCCATCAGCTGCCAGAGCATGACGAGTCCCAGGGCTTCAACTGCTCAGGAACTGGGGAGAGGGGAGAGCCTCAGCCACAACCACCACCTGGGAAGAGAAGAGCAGACAAGAATCTGTAAAACTTCCTCTTTGATGAGCCCTGTTAAGGGCTGAGTGATGTCTCCCCAACATTCATATGTCGAAGTTGACACCCCTAGCCTCAGAATGGGACTGTATTTGGTGATAGGCTCTTAAAGAGGCAATTGAGTCATTAGAATAGGCCCCAATCCAATATGACTGGTGTCCTTATAGGAAAAGGAAATTTGGACACAGACAGATTGAGAGAAAAGCCTTGTGAAGACACAGGGAGAAGGTGGCCATCTACAAGCCAAGGAGAGTATCCTCACAAGAGACCAACTTTACCAACACCTTGATCCCGGACTTCTAGCTTTCTGAATTGTGAGAAATACATTTCTTTTGATTAAGCCACCCCTCTGTAGCACTTTCTTATGGTAGCTCTAGCCAACAAATACAAATCTCAAAGAAAGAAACCCTGAGTCTTTCACTCAAGCATATTGTAAGCCCCAGTCCGAGGCTAAGAGACACCCTTAGACAAGTGGCTTAGCTTTTCCATGCCTCCATTTCTTCATCCATAAAATATGATTAATAATAATTAATACTTAATCCAATGTGCTGTTATGAGAATTGTTCAAGCTAACGAATATGAAGAGCCATTCACATAGCAAACACTCAAGGACTGTTTGCGATAATTGTTACTCAGAATGGAAACCAGGTCTTCAACCTTTTTTGTGACTCAACAAGATATACCTACAGTCAGTAAATTCCCAATAAATGTCTGACTAAATGTTCCTAGGACTAACAGTTTCAAAAAAGAGGACATTAAAACATAATATTTGTGAAAAATAGTAAGATCCTATGGTTGCCTGAAAAGCAGGTGTTTTGAATCACTGACCATCTAGCTGTTAAAACAGGTACAAATAATATAAAAGGCACAGTCTAAGACAAACAGGAGCCACCCATCTAAAATAAATTGAAATGAGGCTCTCACAGTGTTCACATACCATTATTTAGCTGCTGGTATGAACTCAAATATCATATAAAATCAAGCACATTTGGACTCAGAAACAAAAAAAATATATCATTATCGAGCAAATGCTACCACCTCAGAGAGGAATATAAGAAGCAAGGGACTGCATTTTATTTTACATTAATATATGACATTTTCTGCCTCGGGAAAGTTCAGAGCGATGGTGCTCTTTTACTGTTTACGTTTTGTGTGTGTGTGCGTGTGCATGTGTGTGTGTTACCTTTCTTCTCCCTATGCATTCTGGTTGGATGTAATGATTGTGAGTAAGGTTAATTCTTAGAAAGGAACAGACTTACCTTATACATATTAATAAGTGCTTTCTTTGAGAAGCAGTGACAGCCCTTGATACATTTTGACGAAAATGAAAGGGGGGAAAAACTGGCACTACTATTAAGAACACCCCTGAGGTGATAGAGAGCCACATCTTTGATACATCAGCTCTTGGTCTCAATGCACACACTTATTAACTCACCTGTGCACCAAGAATTAGAATGAGCTCCTTCTTTAGACACATATTCTTAACAGCGGTCCCAACAGACATCCTGGAACCAAAAGCAGGGCTTCCATGTGGGTTGGGGTGTAATTTTCTCACAGTCTCACAGTACAGTTTGTACCGACAGCATCTCTCCGCAGATTAGAGACAAGCAGCATGGAAGTGATCGTTAAAAAGCTCAGCAAGGCCAAAAGGGTGGAAAAAAATATCTCCGCTCCAAGCAAAACGCTGTCCTTTACTAAGAGAAGGGCATGAGGTTGTGCCTTCCAAATTATTGCCTCAAAGATACCAAACTATCTGAAATAGATACACAGGGACAAATGAGTGCCAACTCTAGATATCCACATTTATATGACTACCATGCTTTTTCCACGGAGAGCCTCGGAGTGCTTTGCAAACAGTCTCATTAATCCCCCCCAACTCCCTGAGAGGAAGTTGGGTGCTGGTAAGTATTATTAGGCCACTGCCGTTAGAGAAGCAGCAGCACAAAGAAACCCAACTAAGTGCTGAAAAGGTTTCAAGAATGTAATGCCTTGACTCTCAGGCCAAAAGCGTCTACTGTGGCAGGATCGTCATTTAGAAGAAATACTGAAAAAGATAGTGGAGGCCTAACAGCCTTTAAGTATGGTTCCTCCCATTCCTATTTTTTCATGGCTGTATTAGCCGGGACCCTTGGACTCACTAGAAAGTGACACCCACAGGGAGGAGAGCCGATTGCAGGGACACTGGAAAGAGGTGGGCAGCCTGGGGAGCGGCCAGAGCACGGGGAGTCCCAGGGCTTCAACAGCTCAGGAACTGCAGACGGTGGCACAGCATCAGTCACAGCCACCACCTGGCTCAAGCGGCCTATGGAACCACTCTTTGTTCTCCTAATAACACTTCCTTTTTTCTAAAAGTATGATCTAATAATAGTAGCTATCTTCGCTAGTTAGCTATTGCCACATATCAGGCCATGCACATCCCAGTGCCTTTAAGTGCTGATCATTTACTATCGCCCACACATTTGCACACTGGCTGAGGTTTGGCTGGCGGAAGCTGGATTCTCTGGGCACCTCTGCTTCAGGTTCCAGCAGCTTGAGGTGGCCCCGCTTCTCATTTGACCATGTTTAGGAAGCCAGGTGATTCTATCTCAGACTCAGCAAGTGTTTTCACTCACTTCATTTGCTCTAGCAGTTCAAGAGCAAACCATTATAAAAATTAGGATTGGAGTGGATGTCAGAATATATCTCTCATTCTCCTTGGCAGAAATCACCCAAATAAAAAGACTTTTTCCCCAGGAAAAAAAAAATTAGGATCACTTCTAATAACCCGATAGCTTAAAGCAAAATATTCTGTTCCTCGGGGGTGTTTAAATACCTCCAGTTAGATGCAATTTAGCCAGTATTTTAAAAATGAGTGCAATATCTGACTTCAAACACCTTGAGATCAGTCATTGGCTCCTTAAGGACCCACAGCAAGAGAGGAAAAAGCAGAAGATATGCTGGAAGCAAGAACTAACCCATTCATTCTGCACCACTACTGTGGCATCATATAAGTTTTAAATGTGTTATAAGGCACCTACTCAGCATAGGAAGCAAACCCCCCCAAAAAAACAAATGCTTAAAATCAGGTAGGCTAAAATTTGACCGCACAAACCAGTTCATTCTCATGACGTCAGATTCCTTGGCAGTTTCTGGGGGCAAAGCCAATAGTCTCAATGCCCCTGGCTTAAAGTTCTGTGTGTCTCTAAGAATGACCCTCCCATTAATCTTCACATGAATTCATCCCTTTGCAGGTCTATAGCAGATTAAGAAAAAGGCATTAAGATATGAACATTAGGGGAAAACGACCCTGCAGAAGAGTGAAAAGTTGAAGAGTGAGAAAGAAGCAAGAAAGCAGCACATCCAGATTCACTATTTGTAAAACTGAAACGCATTCCAAAACGCTCACTCGAAGAAGCCTGTGGCAAATGCAAACTTTCAACTTTTAGTTTTTTACTTTATTTTAAAAGTGCAATGGGATGTTTTAACACATGAGAAGTTAAAAGCAGCCGTAGGAAGAGTTATTAAGTTTCACAGATCTTTTTAAAGAAGTACTGCACACTTATGGCGACATGACCATCACGAAACGTGGTTTGCCGAGCCGGATGCTCCAGCTGTGATGGAGACCGTACCTCCCTTCCTGCAAGCTCCCATATCACTGCTCACATCTTCTTTCACCCCTGTTGAGCATTTCATTTAATTAAAGCCCGAGGCACCAAATAATCTATTTTAAAACTAATTCTATAACTAATTTACTTTAAGTAGGTATTATTGAAGAATTCAATTCTTACTTGTAGCAGTTCTTACTTTTTAATATAATGAACTTTCACACAAATTGCATGATACCTAGGACCCATTCCCTGACACTTGTAAGCAGGTGTCCAGATTTATCCACCTGCTAAAAAACCATCCCTGGTCATTCGTTCCCGAGGAATTAAACAAATGAAGCAAGTCTGTCTAGGCAAATACATTTTCAAGCTTGCTAAATTCACTCAAGGCTGAGAATTATTATAAGGCCATTGGCAATTATTATCATTTATCATGTTCATTTTACAGCAAAGGAGACGGTGTGGGATGATTAATTAGATAGATGTTATTCACTTCGGTGAAATTGGAAAGGAGAAAAAGAGAACTTCAAAATGCACTACAACTTCTGAGAGAATGCACAGCTTCAGGATTCTCATATTGAGAAATAGTCCTCAGATCCGGTATATTGAAACAGTTAAAAATAAATGTTTTATGTTAAAAATAAAAATATAAGATTTAATGTTCTGTATAGTTAAGGGTCAAACCAATAGCAATATGGTAGTATTAGGAACAGCATACTTATTGAATGAGTCATATCATATAAATATGTTTGAATATTTTCTCAATTTCATAATGCCATCATATGCTTTATAATTTTAAAGTCACTATTGGCTAAAAATATAACTCTTGTTTCACAGTCATTATACTTTTTTCCTACCTCACGTCATCAAAGTATATTATCTACTGCAATCTTAAAATTGTTAGAATCAGAAAACCCCAATCAAATGAAGAAAACACAATCTCAAGGTCTAAGCCTATGTGGCTCAAAAATCCAAATGGCATCCTACTTAGAATCAAGTGTAAATCAAAGAGCTATGATATAGGTACATTAAGCAGCAACTTCCCTAAGCCATTCACACTAAGAACACAGGCAGGATTGAGGGACAATGAGTTCGAGGTCAAAAACACACCTATAAAGGGGTGGAATCCAGAGGCATCTTTCAGGGAATGGTAAAAGATAGTACAGACCTTAAGGTGTAAGTGCTATATACTAATGACAATGGTTTCTTTATAAGAAAACTGAAGAAGCCTAATTCATTTCCCACAAAGATGCAAACAGGGACAGCTGTGTGAAGGCCTGAAGCAGGTAAGAAACAGAACAGCTTCCCAACTGGTTCAGAAGAAAATAAAATGATGAGCTCCACAAAATATTTCAATGTGACAGGAATGAATTTGATCTAAACAAGGGAGCAAAGGCCAGCTTGGAGACGGGGAGAAGAGTGTTTACATGCTGAAGAAGAATGGAATATTTGCATCTTTTCTATCTAAAGTAAAACCACTACAAGGTTATGCATGGGATCTTAAAAAAAATCAATACTATAGTATTGCAACATTCTCTGATTCTCTGCAGGATCAGCAGAATTGCTTTTGATGTTTCATCTTACTCTCCAGATTTGGGATGAAATATGGCTAGAAAACAAGTGCGTCTTAATTATTAAAAGGTGCTTCTTCAACAAATAATAATAATAATTTTCCTGGCCCTTACTTAGCAATTGTGTGCAGCAATTAATGGCACGGTTGGATTTCTCAATAAACTGTCATTGCAAATGTCATGACTTTCTTCTGAATCACTGTAACTCCCATATCACATTCTTAATTCTGACTTTAGATAACCACCAGGATAGTCTTTTCTGGGTTTTTTTCCCCTTTTTCAATGTAGTTTATAGCAAAGTAACTGATATGTATTCCTTTTAGACAGCAATGACTTGTGGCGATGGTTTTATGATGTGAATAAGGATGTCCACTTTTTAAAAAGCAACTAGCATGGAAATGGCATAGTTTAAAATCAACTGGTTTGCCTCATGAAAAAT
Source organism: Cephalopachus bancanus (assembly GCA_027257055.1). Lineage (NCBI taxonomy): Eukaryota > Metazoa > Chordata > Mammalia > Primates > Tarsiidae > Cephalopachus > Cephalopachus bancanus. Next base: position 1,063,162 of record JAPVLO010000005.1, on the reverse strand, counting down.
AAAATGACCTCAAACCTATAGTGTATTGAAGTCTCCTGAGGGAGAGTGTCTTGAAGACGCTTTTGAGAGGAATTCTAGAATGCTGTTGTTAAAGATGTTAAGGTTCTTACAACTCCACACACCTGAGATGTAACTCTCTTTAAGACCATCCAGAACAATTCAAGTAAATCGCGGTTCTTGTGCCTGAATAGAGGAAATAAAGAGGAAAGAAAATCCGCATGCTACTTGACCCTGTCAGGCAAAAGAAGATTCATAAGCCTATTATTTTATAAATGCAAGAAACTGCATAAGAACATAACTCATCTTCCAAATCCCATTTATTAAAGTCAAGTGAAATCTTTTCCTTATAGATCTTTTGCTCAAAATATTTTCCTTTCAATTTTTATGAATAGCCATTAGTTTTCATATTTTAACATATTGAGATATATTTGGTGGTAGTTTACTAAATAGCATGATTTATCTCACAGGTGGGGAATGCACATTTGTTAAATGTATTCATGGATTTTTCTCTTCTAAGCAACTATGTACTTTCCCACAGCAGAAAATACACAGAAAAATCTCATCGCATAGGAAATCTCTCTCTCTCGCTCGCTCTCTCTCTCTCTCTCTTGCTGTCTCTTACTCAACACACATCTTCAGAGTGACTAAAGGATGCCAGAGTTTCTCAGACACATAAATCTCTGAGATTCAAATGCCCAGTTTCTTCAAAACTAGGTGTATTTAGGTCTACCAATTAAAATTGCCTTAGAGGTTGCAACAGAAATGTTCTGCATTACGGAATGTAATGATTTCTTAGCCATGCTAAAACTTGGTAGAACTACATAGAAATAAAAATAAGATTAATTTTTATATTTATGGAAACACAGAGATATCTCTTAATTAGTTAAAAAATATAGGTGTAAATCATCCAAAACAAAATTGAAGCCAAACGGTTTATTCTTGCTTCTACAATATTATATATAGACACTTATCTCTTCTGATGTACATTTATATCAGAATTATATTCACAATATTGTAAGGTGGAATAATATTGTGGCATGCTAGTAGATCGTTTTATCTCCTACCGATTAGCCTGTTCAACAGCTACTCAACTCTGTGTCCCCTGCCTCAGGAAAGGGCCATGGTCAAAAATAAAGGATTGTTTATGATTTGGGTTCCAGAAGCCTAAACCCATTAACAGATGATGTCAGGTCCCAAGGCTAGAAAAATACTCCAGCTGGACTGAAAGGGAGAAAGCTAAGAAGAAAAAGAGGTTTGAGGTTCTGGGAAGATCAAGAGACACCCTAGCAAAAGGTCTCCAGAAGACCTTTGTTTGAGTGCCCAAGAACCAAGTAGGAACGGAACAGTCATCCATAGACGGCCTACCAGTCGCTGGAGAGAGCACCATCCCTCACCTAGGCCCAGAGGCTAGAGGTTGCGCTGAGTTCTTCCCTCAAGGTCTGCTCAGGATGGCCCCTCATGAGCAGGTTGGCTTGGCCCTGCCCAGCAGGAGGGAGGCCTTGCTGTGCTCCGGACTTGGCTCATTCCCCAACTCACTCACTCTGGGTGAGGACTACAAGCTTATAGCATCCCATAGCACCAAGAGTAGGTCATGGACCTTCAGGGTGGCACAGGACATAACAGGGTGGTGTAGTGTATATATTCTGAGACCCTCAGCAGAGACAGTGTCTATCCGCGCCCCTACTACACGTGTTTTATTTAGACGATATTAAAATTAGTTTGTAGAAATATCCTGAATTCTGGAGACGACACTTTGCTCCCAGCCTCTCTGGGGAGCATGCTATGTTAAGGAAAATAATCCCTAATGCACAAATACCATGTAAGGAGTGAATATCACAATGTGACCTGGTGGAACATCCTTGAAAACGAACCTCTGCATTCTATCCTAGGCTAATCGGTAGGAGATAAAACAATCTATTAGCATCTGCATTAAAGTAAAGATGAGAGGAAGAGGACAAGGACCCAGATCAGCTCACACTGCACATCCTATGACTTATCTTTATATCACAGATGAACTCACCTTCTTCCTTCCTCCACCAGATTTCTTCAGTATACTGGTGTTTCTCTACTCGTTAACACATGCACTTACATAGTTAAAAATATTAAAATGTCACTAACTGGGTATCTTTCTTTAAGAGAAGAAAAAAATTGAATGAAACATATTCTTCACAAAGTAAAAACCAGGCTAGCTTGCATCGATAATCCCAGCAGTTTAGGAGGCCAAGGCAAGAGGATTACTTGAGCCCAGGAGTTCGAGACCACCTAGGCAATGTTGCAAGACCTTGTCTCTACAAAAATCAAGGTATTAGCTGAGTGTGGTGGCATGCACCTGCAGTTCCAGCTACTCAGGAGGCTGAGGCAGAAGGATCGTCTGAGCCCAGAAAGTCAAGGATGCAGTGAGCCATGATGGTGTCACTGTCTTCCAGCCTGGGTGACAGAGTGAAAGCCATACTTGAAAGGAAGGAAGGAGGGAAGGAAGGGAGGGAGGGAGAGAGAGGAAAAGAGAGAGGGAGAGAGAGAAAGAGAGAGAGAGAGAGAAAGGAAGAGAGAAAGAAAAGGCAAAACCAGTACCTTTGAAAGCCTGGTCTTTAGAGATTTCAGAGCCAATTCATGAACAAAGATACTTAATTATTGAGATAGATTATACCACACAACCAAACATGTTGCATGCAGTTCATTTGTCTTCTGACGTGTCCTCTCCATGTTGAATTATTTAGTTTTCATCATTTTTGATTTTGTAAAGGTTAGATGTTAATACTGATAGTGATATTGGAAAGGATGAAGAAATCAATGTTAAAGGGCTTCTGAAGCGGAATGAGAAAAGTAAAAGTTGTCCCAGTAAGCGCCCCATTGCCCCTAAGCCTTCAAGCATTTGACTCAAAAATTACAAATTTATATGTATCCTAACATTTACCCTGGCAGCACTACCTAAGGGAATTCTGAGGAATCTTTATAAGCAAAGAGGAGCAGCAACGGTCAGGCCATTCATTCATTTGCTTCTTCTCATTCTACCCTTTTCTCAGTTACTTGTTCATCCAGCAACACTTATTGAACAGCCACGGGCACCTACAAGGTCCACAGAGACAGAAAGGTGGAATTTTGTCTTTAAGATCAAGTAGGCATTTGCCAGGTGGCCGCCCGGAAAGGGAGAAGGATTCCAGGCAGAGAGACAAGCGTGCGCAAAGAAATAAAACACAGCCGGGCATGTTGGGGAAATTCCAAGTACTTCAGGATCGATGAACTGAAGAGCGCCAGGGCCAGAGACCCGAGGGAGATGTGGCTAGATATGACAGCAGGAGCCACGAAAGAAATTAGCAAGATCACGGTGGTCACGATGCAACAAGATTTGAAACAGGCAAGCATGTTAGAAGGCTGTTGCCGACGGTGACAGGAAGATATTTAGAATTTAACCCTCTACAGGATTTCAGTAAATTGAGTAAGTGCTGATTCTTCACTTCATACCACGTGAGCAGAAACTCAGGTCACGTTCTAGCTCCTGTCTGTAAGAGGTGCGCTTTAACTGGTCTACTCAACAAGTTTTTAACTTGAATGTCAGTTTGAGGTCCAACTAATGCAGATGCTTCTTCTTAATAACCAAATTGTTAACTTGGAAACCTACAAACAACTAAGAAATCAACTAAGAAAACTCTGGGAAGAACTATATACAGTCTGCTAAATTCACAAGTAATCCTGGGACCATCTCCCTTCCTTCCTCAGCAGACACTGGTGAATTCCCTCATCAAGTAAACAATCAAAGGAGAGAAAACATGTTTATGTCTCTTTCCAGTATCCTTTCCAGTTCCCAGATGAGTGCCGCATCCAGAGTTCATGGGTATCCCATGATACACAGGTAGCAGGTCTCTTCTTTGTATTGGTGCTAATGGTGGAGACAATTCTTAGTGTCTCTCTAGACAACTGCTTCAAGATCTGACTAAATCTGCTTCAAGATCTGCATTTCTAAAATGTTAGATATTTGTATTATGTTATCAAAGGAGGTTGATTGTGGTGGCTCATATCTGTAATCCCAGCACTTTGGAAGACTGAGGCAAGAAGATTGCCTGAGCCCAGGAGTTTGAGACCAGCCTAGACAACATGGTGAGTCTTCATCTCTACAATACATCAAAAAAATTGCCAGGTATGGTGGCATGTGCCTGCAGTTCCAGCTACTCGGGAGGCTGAGGAAGAAGCATCGCCTGAGTCCAACAGATAGAGGCTACAGTAGCCATGATTGTGCCACTGCACTCCAGCCTGGGCAACAGAGTGGGACTCTGGCTCAAAATCAAAATCAAAATCATAAAAAATAGATAAAGGGAATCATGCATATGATAGGAAGTCAGCACACATGATCCTCACCCTAAAAGTTCTATAGGAAACATACCTGCCACAAATGCCAACTCCGTTCTTGTGTCTCTGCTGTAGGAAGGGTTTTTTGGGTTTTTTTGTTTGTTTTTTTTTTGAGTTGGAGTCTCACTCTGTCACCCCAGATGGAGTGCAGTGGCCGCTCCCGGCCACCACAGCCTCGACCTGCTGAGCGCCGGCGATCCTTCCGCCTCAGCCTTCCAAGTAGCTGGAACTACAGGCGCGTACTACCACACCTGGCTAATTTTTTATTTATTGCAGAGATGAGGTCTTGCCCAGTTGCCCAGGCGGGTCTCGAACCCACGGGCTCAGGCAATCCACGCACCTCAGCCTCCCAAAGCACGGGATTACAGGCTGAGCCACCGAGCCCGGCTAGGAAGGGGTTTTAAATAAGATTTTTTAGCTTTTGCAAAGAAGAGAGCACATGCTACTCTGAGCACCAATTAAGTTTTCCTTCTATTACCCTGAAGACCTCCATTGTGTTTTCTTCCACTGGCATGTAATTAACATCTCCCACCAATTCCAACTACCGGTCATTTTGTCATCTCCCATTTGTGTTCCAGGAACACAGCCTCTATACTCCCCATCCGTAAAATGGAGAAGGCAATGTTTACATCTAGCCCCAGAACTAAGAGCTCCACCTTACAGCAAATAACACTGGCAGCCAAGAATTCCCTTATTCAGCCTTAGTCAACCTACTGTTTGGCGATCAGTAGCAGCCAGAGGAGACTCCTCTATAAAGCTCCAAGTTCTAAGTCTGTCCTTTAAGGATTTCACCAGCCTAACCAGAATTAAAGAATGGGGGAGGTTAGGACATTAACCCAACCAATAGGTATGTTCCAAACTGCTAACAACAAGCACCCCCAAGTTTCCACTATCTGTGGAAAACAGGCCTAACTTTTAGCAATTTCTTTAAACCTCCGGGAGGAGAGAGGCAGGGCAAGCAGAAAACCCTAATAGCAGATGCCAACCCTAGAGATGCATCTGATAGCAAAGTCTTTTTCCTTCATGCATGCATTAGTGTGGCAGTCAGAAGAAAAGCAGATTTTTCCTGTGGGCGGAAACCATATGCTTCTATGTAACCGCAGAGATCAAATTCAACTCCTCTGTCACAGCCCGCTCCGTTCAGTTCTCTTTGCAGCATCCTCCTTTCACAGAAGTTCCCAGGTATGCTCTGACTGCAGACCCTTCTTTTCCCCACACTTTATCCAAGAGCTCGATTTTGAAACAGAGAGAGGTTGCTGAGGCATGTCTTAGCTCAGTTTGACGGATCCACAGAGTGGTTATTTAAATAGGATGGTGTTCCAGACTTGCCTGGAATACCTATAAAGTATATGACAGAATTCTCCATTCCTCCTGAATCCCCCCTTTCTGTCGGTCATTTATGAAGAGACAAGTATTTTTTTTTTTTTTTAGAAAAAAATAAATCATACAGCGCAAGCTTTTTGTGAGACCTGTCTATAAACTAAGAGTAAGTATGAAAGCCAGGTAGGGAAGGCTGTCTCTCTGACAAGCAGTCTTTAGTTGGAGAAGCATTTATGTCACCAGGCAGGAGTTACAAGCTGATCAGTGAGGAGCAATATTTTTGATACAGTTTACTTTTCCTAGGATGCGCGTGCTAATTAACTCAGGGAAATTTATTTCATATCTCTGACTCAAAATTCAATCCTCCCCCAATTCATTTTTGCTTCAAATTAATTTGCCTGAGGACAAGCTCCTTAACAAACTACCCCAGCAGCTTTGAAACCAGTAGAGAGGAACTGGGTATTGGCAGGCGGCCTTTCTTTATTAAAAGTCAGACCTGACTACTTCCTCTTCCTGAGGCAAGAGTGATTCCTTCCAGTTTCACAAAGATCCATCAGAGGGTTCTTTTCCTTTTCTTTTTTTTTTTTTTTTTTTTTTTTTTTGAGTTAGAGTCTCACTCCATCGCCCAGACTGGAGTGCAGTGGCCGCTCCCGGGCTCCGGCGATCCTTCCGCCTCAGCCTTCCGAGTAGCCAGAACTACAGGCGCGCGCTACCACTCCTGGCTAATTTTTGGATTGATTGTAGAGATGAGGTCTCACCTGCCCAGGCGGGTCTCGAACCCGCGGGCTCAGGCAATCCACTCACCTCAGCTTCCCAAAAGCGAGGGATTACAGGCTGAGCCACCGAGCCCGGCTAGGGTTCTTTTTCAAATGATTAAGTATGGGACGAAGACATGCTTTAAGAAATTTTTTTTCAAGCAAAGCCGGGGCCTGTCTTAACAGTAGCCATGCAAGAAGCCATACTGACTATCACAGAGTTATGAAATCTCCTTACACCTGTGTTTGTGTAGCTGCCATCAAATGTCCCAGCCTCTGGACCTTAATTTATATGTATCTTTTACGCTAAATTCCTTAAGAGCAAAGTTTTAAAAAGCTGATTCTCAGTCATCTTTATTGATTTACTGACTTTAAAATCCACAAAATATAAACATTGCTATTTTTTGTTTCTCTTTTATTTATTCGAAAAACAAATACTGATTTTTAGCCAGTTGGGTAATTCAGGGAAAAATTACCTTTTCTCCAGATGAACAAATGAGTGGAATAAAAATTGATTTTTTGCTTCTCCTCAACCCTCTACCTCCTAAATAACCTGAAGTTTGTATTAGGACAGCAAGTGTCCCCAGGCTCACAGTGCACATTCCTGAGTCCTTGAAGGAGACCGCACACAAGCCCTAGGTTCATTTTCTCATGGCATGTACCAAACAAAATCACTAAAAGTGTTCCAAATGCAGTCAGCTAAAGATCTTGAAGAACACCCAATATACAGAATCATGGAGTAGCTTCTAGGAATCCTGGATCTCGCCCTCATCCTCCCTGCTTATACCTCAAACTATTTTCCCTGAACTTCCTAAAATGCCACTGTTCAACATGTATGACTTTAAACTACCAAGTTCTTCTAAAGGGAAATATTTTTGCAGTGGTTCTTATCCATTTGGGAATCCTAGAATGTTCTGGGAGTCCATGAAAGCTGCTGATCCTTTTTATAGAACGAGCCGCATAGATCCCCAAACACAGAGTTTCGCCTGCAGGCTTAGAGGGTCATAAACCCCAGGTTAAAAAACACAACTCCAGTGTAGGCTGACTGAATCAGATGTTTTCTCCCAATATACAACTGAGATACACATATTGACAGAGAAGAGGGATGAGGGGACGTGTGGAGTGGTGGAGGAATGAGATTTGTGAGTACATGGGGGCAAAAGACAGGTGCTAAAGAGGAGAGATGGGGGGAAAATAAACTATTTCACACATATGTTTTGAAACGACTCAGTGCACACGTAATGTACTTTGAAGAAAGTTCTGTCACTTTCCATGATCATTATGATATTGTTTGTATACTTATTTTTCAGATGATCATATTAAGCCAGAGAGAGAATTTCTGTCCAGTCACACTAGGAATCTTTGACAGAGTGGCACATATATCACCTGGTTATTGCGCTAAATCACAAGCAATCAGAATGTGATCCCACAATCATGGCTGGACAAGGAAAATGTGTGACATAATTGCTGCAGGTGCTAACAATCTGTGCATCTTAACAGGCACAGATTAACTAGAAGGGAAGATCGTGAACACCTTCACCGAATTTTATTTTTCCAACTAGTTGGTCAGGTTGGAGGGACAGTGGTCATAGTAGAAATGTATGATGTTGAATTTTATCTCTGAAGAGAGACTACAGGGAGTACAACAAAATATCATGTTTGTATGCTTGAGGATAAATTACTGAAAGAGTCATACATCCTGCTCTTTCTATTTTCTTATTTTTTCAGACACAAAAAGATTACCTTGAAAGACATTTAAAATCAGAGAGCTTTGGCGAAGCTAAAGGTTCCCGGGAAGTTATGCCCAAGAACTGACATCACAGCATTAACCCTTATCTTTAAACTTGGGTCATTGCTGTTCTCACATTGTCTAAATGTACCAGAAGCTTCTTTTCTTTTCTTTAAAGATTTTGACTTTTGAAAAGAATTTTACAAGTTCAAAGCACAGTGCACTGCAACTCTGCCAACTTGTGATATGTTCCACCTTCCCCCGGCCAGTGGAGACTGAGAACCTTTCAAGACAGAATGAGTTCGATATGTGAAGAGAGAATGAAAGAAAAATCCAAAGAGGCTCAGAGCAGCAGCTGCCCTTACTGAGAACTGTTGCTGGGAATTCAGCGGAGAAGGAAATGCATGTGCCACAAATAGAAATTCTACTAAGGAGAAAAACCAAGACTCCGTCTGCCTTGTAAATTCCAGTCCATGTTGGTTGGTTGTAAGGCCCATAGTGATAAATAGAGGAGGATAAATACAGAAAAATGGAAAACTAAGAGGAAACCCTAAGCAAAAGAGGTAGCGATTTTTGTGAAATGACAAGCCCTTTTTGACTTAGATAGCCATTGAGAAACAGAGTGAGTCAAAAGGAATGGATATGTTGGGAGAAAGAGCGATCAAGACACATGTCACATTGATTTAGACAGACTGTAATCTCTTTCCTTCCTTTAAAAAACATTGATAGAGTAGATAGTTTGATATCCACTCTGAAACTATCAATTTAACAGCCACTGAAGCACAGAGTAACGAGATGTCAGAGTTTTCCAGTCAGCCTTCAAGCTTGTTGAAGGTTCCACCCGTGAAAGAACTGGAAATCAGAGGAAGGAAGGGGTAGATAGCTGTTTTTAAGGAACAAAAAGAAGAAAAGTCTGAGACAAGCAATAGAAAGTCTAGCATGGTTTAACCATAATTAAAGAAATGCTAGTCAAGACAATGTCTGGGGGAGCACAAGTTTATATTTATTCCTCTTTGAGTCAAAATTGTTTTTGTCTGTGTATAACTGTGCTTCTCAGATTTTATTTGGGATTTAGAAATGCTAAAATGCTGTTGAATCTGCTCTTCAGACCAGAAAGTCATAGATAGCTGGCATAAAGTTAGTAAATAGTGCCTGAAAATCTGAGGGAAGGCTCTGAAGCAAACCTTCAATTTCTGCATACAGGTTACCCTGGTCATCGTGTGGCAAATCTCAAATAGGGCTGGTGCTGTAATCTGACTCTGCAGACACTACCCCGTGACAACCCTCTGACCCTCTAGTTGCATACTTATAATCACAGAGGGCTGCTCACAAAGAAAAAGTAAGAAGGAGACAGAGACAGAGAGAGAGAGAGAGAAATCAATTCCCCTGAGAAATATTCTGCTGACACTGATCAGAAAACACCCAGGAGAAGAAAACTCTTCACTGCTTGGGAACAGCACAAAACAGCCTCAGCAAGTTAAGGTGCAGCTGGGGTATTAGCACAGAACTAGGGGTTTTTGTCAGTAGTTATTTTCATTTTTGTCTTTTTAATCACCTCATAATCCTCTCATTCTTCTTTAGTTTGCAAACAGAGCCACCTTCCAGCAGTTCAACAAATGCCCTTTCCTTTCTCTGTTATTCAAAAGCTATAGCTCATAAGAAAGAGCCAAGGGCATTAGCCTGCTAGACCTGGACTGTATTAGTAGCAGCAGCCCCACAAGGTCGGGTGTGGGTGTGCCAGGCACACTGCAGCTCACCACTGCCTCCGGGGAAGGTGTCCTGCCAGTATGAACCTGCCCCCATTACCCGTAGGCTTGAACCTCACAGGCCAAGACATCATTTTAGCAACCTCATCCCTGCAGGATCTTTTTTATTTCTATATTGGATGGAAGCAGATGTGGTCTAACCCAAGGCTCCATAAAGTTTATTTCCTCAGATATCCATAGGCCAAGTCAAGATATATATATTTTTTCACTGCATTATTCATCTCTCAGGTCACCCTTGTTGACTTTCTCTGAGACTGAGATTCACATGTAGGCATTTACCAATTTGATTTCTTCTTCCTCAGGGTTCAGGTAGAATGATTATGCATGTAGGATGCAGGAAAGGAGTGTGGATCTCATTACGTACCAGATTAGAAGAGAAAGGACTGAGATTTTCCATTTCTTTATCTTCCTCTTCCAGTGTTGCACACAGAGTCCAATCCCTTTTATGTTACAAAACATAACATAGAACTTTAAACATACAGATACTCTTGACTCTTTCCTTTTTCCCATACTTAATATGATTACCTGGGAACGGTGATCTTAGACAGAAGGGAGTAGACACAAGATATCTCGAAATTTTGTTTAATATGACTTTGGAAGTAATTGAGTGTGAGAGGTACAGAAGAGGGCTGGAACCTGGGGTGACTTTCAGGTTTCCTGCCTGGGAAATTGGCCAGATGGTGGCACTACTCACAGAGATTAAGATTCTAGAAGAGAAATTCAGTTGAGGAAAGCCAATGGAGTCACAATATCAGATACTTTGAGTCTGAGGAATCCGTGAGCAGGTAAAGATGTCTGGTAGGCTGCTGAATATAGGCTCTGGAACTCAGAGGAGGTGTCTAGTAGGGACGAGTAGACTCAGGAGTCATCAGCACAAAGATGGGAGCTAAAGCCTTGGAAATGAATGATATCGCTCAGAGGGAAAGCATGGTTGGGGTCAGAGCCTACAGAAAACCAAAGGTATGGGGCAGGAAGATTAAGAAACCACAAACAAGGTATATCCATTAGAGCAATGCTAGGTACTCTAACAGGTAAAGCCCCAAATCTCAGAAGCTTAACTAAATAGTTTATTCCCACTCATATAGTTCCAGTACAGATGTTTCTGGTTAGTAGTCAGCCTTCCATGTGGACATTTCAGGACCTCAACTCTTTCCTTCTCGTGGCTTTTGCCAGATGGGGAAAAGAACAGAAGACAGAGGGTCAGATGAAAGGTTTGGGAGGGGAACAGGCCTAGAAGAAGCACACACCACTCCTGCCCACATTGTGTTGTCCAGAACTCCTTTTCACGACACCTCATTTCAAGGGAAGCTGAGAAATGTCATCTAGCTGCATGCCCAGGAAGGAAGCAAAATGGGTTCTGTAACTAGCCAGGCATCATCCTCTTTACAAAACCACAAAGAAACAAAGAAGTAAGCAGAGATTTTGAAGCCAGCAGTGTCTCAAGAGTCAAGGGGAAAAATAGTTTCAAAAATAAAATGACTATACAACCCTGCAATGAATATCTTCCTATAAACATAACTTTTTTTTATCTGCTCAATTCTTTTCTTAGTAAATATTCATAGGGATGGAATTACAGGGTCTCATGGGATAAACATTTTGGACTTATAAAGTCAATTTTGGCACGTTTTCCAGCCATCACCTAGCACTCATAGCATAAAGGGTTTGGTTTGGAAGCTGGGCATTATCTTGACCCACAAAGTCATTTAGCCAATGGCTCTGTATTCCCTCTATGCAAAACCTAATCCACCAGCCCTATTTATTTTTCCCATAAGTGCTATGATCATAATATGCTCCGACCATCTATTCCAGACAGCACTATCATCCCCCCAAATATCTATACTTCCTGAACACCAGTCCCTATGCCCCTGTCTTGCTCTCCACCTTCCCAAACCTATCCCCCAATGACCCCTAGAGCTGCTGCTTCAGAACGGTAAACTCTTCTGCATCTCTGGCTTTCCCCTAGCATCTCCTTGACCTCTCTGTTTTAATTAAAACCAGGATGTGCTCTGAGAACACTGCTTCCCTTACAGTCTCAGAACAGTGAATGTTTATTATCGCATACTCATCTGCCCCAAGACAAGGGTGTCCTTCTGTTTTGTCCCTCTCCCATGGTCACCTTCTGACCATTGTGTCTCAACCCCAAAAAATGGGGAGGGGAGAGGAGGAAAAAGAAGAAAGAAACTCTCCTATATCTTTGAAACCTAGGCCATTTGGTGACAGAGACGTGTCACCAGATGTGACGTACCAAGGAGGATCTTGTCTGTTTTCCCAGAATTGACAAGTAGAGGCTTCTACTGAGAATAAAAAGCAAGAAGTAACTCCATGCCTATCCTGGGACCCTTTCTTCTCTTCACCCCTACAGCTCCCATTATAAGTTCAGGATAACCTCTCTCTCCTACTTTCCCCAAGACAGGGAAAGATATATTGCAGGCACAGGGAACAGCCCGTGCAAAAGCCTTCAGCAAGTAGCACACCTGCCACATTTGAGGAATAACAAGGCAGGTGGTAGGGAGAGACATTTAACTGGAGCAAACTGAACAAGAGGAAGAATCCTAGGAAGTGGAATTACAAAAAGAACAGGACTAGGGAAGGGACAGATCGTATAAGACCTTGTAAATCCTTGTTGGAACTTTGGCTTTTACTCTGGGTGAAGAAGAAGTCATCACAAGGTTTTATGCAGGAGAAAAATAAGATCTGACTTACAGTTTAAAACATATCATTCCAGCTTGCCCTACTGAAAATAGACTTTAGAGGACAAGCGTGAAAGCAGGAAATCCAATTAAGAAGCTATTAAGTAATCCAGGCAAGGAACAACCGGGGCTCAGACCAGAGGTGGTGTTGGCCCAAGTCTCAGGGCAGTACTTGACAAAGGGACAAAATCAATTTGCAGTGCCACTGGGTAAAATTCACCACACACATTACTCACATTCTTCCTCCAGAGCCCCCTCCAGGCCAAAACGTAGCTCTCTTTTGTGCATCATTTGTTCTCACGGAAATGTCTAGAGTCCTTCATTCCAATCCCCTACACGCCTGGCTTTCAGGAACTCACCAGATGACACCAAGGCTCCTCCTGTTCTGTCCCTCTTTGCCACTGCTTACCTCTGCCCCAGCATGCTAAGCTACACAACTTATTTCAAACTACTCTTGCACCTTCTGACTCCCTAACTTTCTTTTCTTGCTATGGTATTGCTCGCAGGGCTTCCTGCTGACTCACCTTTCACTTTCTCTTCGCTTTCCCAGGTCAGGGTCTAGCAGGGACTGCATCTTAATCACACCGAGCCTCTCTCCATAGACTTTCCCGGAGCTGGCCCTTGCATCCTGTGTCTTTGCTCAACGATCAGTCTTAGCCAGGGGACGCTTTCCTGGACCTCCTAATCCTGCTGTAGTGCAGGGTCAGCATGCCAGAATTCATTAATTCTTTCTTTGCTTCCTCCTCCATATGTTCCTTTGTGTGCTTTCTTTCTCCTCTCTTGTCTGAAAATGGTCCCGAATTCTTTTTCCCTTTTCTTTTCCCTTTCAACCTCTGACAGTTTCTGCTTATTCATGTCTCAAACCTCAAAAATATATTTGTTAACCTTCATCCTGACCTTTCTTTACAAGGACTTGACTTGCCTATTCATCCACAAGCAATTGCCAAGGAGGCTAGATAAGTTCGTGCCTGCATCGAGCTCTTCTGAATGCTCTTATCAACACCAGGAGCCCTTATAAGCCAGGCAGTACATAATGCTGTCTCTCTCCACTTAATGGCAGGTACCCAGTGAATCAGTAATATTGTTCTGTATTCCCAGGAGAGGATTAAGGACAATACAATAATATTTCATCTAGAACTCTACAATAAGCAATGTCACCTTTCCAAAATACAGCTTCAAACTAGGGAGAAAGCAAAGAGGTCTCTGAGCAAAGTATGCCACAAACTCCAGGCACTAAAGCTGAGGCACTTGACTCATAGGAAGCTCATTGGGAGTTCTATCATCAATCATTTAAGCTTATTTTCCTCATAATTCAGAAGGGTGGGATCTGATTTCTAATATCATAGCTAATTAGAAATATCAAATATGGCCGGGAACAATGACTCAAGTCTGTCATCCCAGCACTTTGGGAGGCCAAGGCGAGAGGGTTACCTGAGCCCATGGATTCGAGACCAGCCTGGGCAACATATGAGACCTCGCCTCTACAAAAAATAAAAATAAGAAAATTAGCTGGATACGGTAGAGCATGCCTGTAGTTCAGGCTACTTGGAAAGCTGAGACAGAAGGATCTCCAGAGCCCAACAATTTGACGCTGGGGTGACCATGAGCGTGCCACCACACTCCAGCCTGGACGGCAGAGTGAGACTCCAACTCAAAAAAAAAGAAATAGCTAATATGAAGGAGGGACCTAGATTTTCTTAGACAATAAAATGTTCAGCAGTGAAAAGAAATAGTACACAGTCTGGAAGGAAGAAACAGCTATAAAACTTAGAACCTGAACCACACAAAAGTAGAGTTTACATGTAGCGTGAAGCATGGCTCAGAAATGCGGTATGATGTTTGGACAACATGAACCCCAAGAGAAAGAGACATGAACCCGAGGAAAAAGGAGACTGGTGAGGCAGCAGTGGGTCTGAGTTTATAGGTGAGGGGCTTTAATGGGTGAGAAATAATGCAATAACTCACTAGCATCCCATGCTTCATTTGCCCTAAGGCCATGCCTCAATCCACCTTCTTTGTGTCCTCTTCGGAGCCCACTGATTTTTCACACCTGATCACGCAAGGCTGGAAAGAATTAAAATGACCTCCTTCATGGTGAGCACAATGTGTCATGTACCCAGTAAGGCCAGCTGGGGATTTGCGCACTGGTGCTGACCACTGGCATAGTCCATTATGACTACCTATGCCAACTTTTACACCTGTCCCTTCAAATTCAGCCAGCATTGACTGGGAATCTACCACAAGCCCGGAATGGCCAAAGAAATTTCATGAAGCATTTGATGCTCCCTGAAACTGTTGGGAAAGATACTGCTGTCTCTATTGTCGAAAAGCGGGAACTGAGGCTTACCAGAAGAGGTAAGACAGATTCAGTTCTACTAGCTCAAAGCCTGTGACTGATACATGACATCATTCTGTCCCAAAGAGCTGGCAGACATAATGCCAAATCTCTCCTACAGCTTCTATCTATACCCCAAATCACTTGATTAATCCAATGCAGAAAGTATTTTCTTTATCCTTTTTAGAGAAACAAAAACTATATGTTTTTCTTAAATATAAGATGTTCTGTTGGTTACAGAAATGATCCAAGTCCAAATAATAATACAGGTGTGCAGGATTCAATTTAGAGGAGATTTAGGGAAAGTTCCCCAATACTTTGAACTGCAACTTACCTTTATGTTATTTATATTTAGCAAAGCATATATTAGGCTGGGCTCGGTGGCTCAGCCTGTAATCCCGTGCCTTGGGAGGCTGAGGTGAGTGGATGACCTGAGCCCGCGAGTTCGAGACCCGCCTGGGCAACTTGGCAAGACCTCATCTCTACAATAAATCAAAAATCAGCCGGGCGTGGTAGTGCGCGCCTGTAATTCCGACTACTTGGAAGGCTGAGGCAGAAGGATCGCCAGAGCCCAGCAGTTCGAGGCTGCAGTGGCCGAGAGCGGCCACTGCACTCCAGTCTGGGCGATGGAGTGAGACTCCAACTAAAAAAAAAAAAAAGGTCACACTTTTGGTGAGGAGTGTCAGAGGATTCCAAACAACATAGCCTAGATGAGAACAGGGAGCACAGAGTGTGGCTTATCTCCCTCGAGTGGTTGGTTTAATGATGCTTCATTTGTTCACTGGAGTCTAGCTTTGTTTATATGCTAATGATGGTCAAAATCAGTAAAACACTCAGCCCACTCACACCCACTACTTCAGTACCTGTTCATTTCACCTGTATTCAAGGAGTTTTATCAAAAGCGCTTTAATAACATCAGTTGTGTAAGTTGACTCAAGCACTATGAGGGAGGAAGAGGGGCAGGGATGAGGTGTATGCAATTTTAATAGATTTCTCTGAGCGCACCACATATCTGGACTTAAGCATTTCTCATATTCCAGTCTAGAAATCACATCCTTGGTGATTACCCAGCTGGTCAGTTTCTACATTCCCCTCGGCACTCTTTTTATCTTCTTCTACTGTAATGGATAATGCCTTCAGCCTTCTGCAAAGTTTACTCTGGTTAAAGTAGCAATTATTCACATGCTTGTAGAGCAGCTGTTTTCTTCACAATCTGGCCTTAAACAATATTCTAGAAAATACTCTTACCTAGTTTCAAGAGGGAGTAAAAGTGTAGCTAACAGAGTCACTCTATTGATGTGCATATCATAAATCATGTCTATTCTAGTTCCCAGTACACATGAGGAGAATGGTGTCTTTCTCAGTACAGAGGATCTCCCTGAAGTCCACAGGGGAGTGATCCACACGAAGGAGCGCTGTATCATGCATGTGTTGTTTTCAATGACTTGGAAAGGATGGTGGCAAGTCATGCATTCCAAGCCACCCCGTGAACCCTAAGGAAATGCTTCCAGACCCACCAGAATTGCCCGTGAATAATAACTGAGGCTTCGTATTTGAACACAGTAATTATGAAAATGGAGAAGAAAAGACAGAATCATGAAATATAGCAGGATCTTTTATCTTAATAAATATTCATCCATCCATTCAACAAATATTTGTTAAAAAATTACTGTGTGCCAACCACACTGGTAGCAACTGGGTTGGGAACTGAGCAAAGGAGGAAGCAGGTGATCAGCCATTGTGAAGCAGTCAGGGTCCAGTCAGGAACAGAGAAACCATACTCCATACTTCAACAGGGTATTTATGATGGAGAGGAGGTGACATAGGTATTAGAGGACTGAAAAGGCCTTTTAGAAAGAAGACTGAGTATCTCGGACTTCATAATTGTAGGAAAGCAGTGCACCCTTGGGCTGGAGAAACACAAGGAAGAATATGGAAGCCAGAGGAGGGAGCGCTGACAGCTGGGCTCTCACATCTGAGCAGGAGGCTCAACTTAGCAAAGCTCTGTGAATAGGCCTCAAGGTACTGGAATTCAGATGCCTGACAAGCATAGATGCTGCTGGTGCCTCTGAGGGATACCATGAGGTGGGTTCAGGAGTTTGAAGAGAAACCGCAGCCTGGAACCAATGGCTGCTGATGGGGTGTGTGCCATTCCTGGAATATTGTTTTCAGGAACATGAAACAAACAGAAGGAGCAAGCCCTTTCTCCCTCCTCTTTTTCCCTTCCCACTCTCTCCTCCTGGTGCCCCTAACAGCTTCATGGTACAGAGCAAAGAAAGGTAAACTGAGCTGAAAGTCAACAGCTTACCAACTAGTACACAGAGTTTCTGCTTTCGAATTCAACACAGAAGATAAAACATGTGTGCCAATACAGTTAAAATTATTAAGCAGTCTAGCAGGTATAGAAAATATTATATGTGTCCTGTGAAGAACATTTTTTTCCAAGTGGGGAGATCAAGAACAGCTTTTTGAAGGGGTGGATTTTCACATCAACCTTGAAAAAGGATAAAGTTTCAATAAAATGAGAGAGGATTAAAAAAAATTTCGGGCAGAACGTACAGGGCAAGCAAAGACAGAGTGGTTAGAAATCACAGAGAGCAACAGATTGAAAAGTAGGCTGGAGAAATATTATAAAAGGCTTTGAGTTTCAGATTAAAGAATGTTCTGAATTTTCATGGATTTTTAAACACTTTGAATACTCGACCTTGACAGAGTGTTTGAATTCCAGGTGAAAATAGTCAACGTTAATGCAGATAGTTGCAGCCGTTCTTTTTAGAGGGACAAGAACTCTTGAGACAAAGCAGATTGTAAATCCCCTCAAAAATCAGATTTCTGACTTTGCAATTCTCCACACTGGGCTACAATGCCAAGCTCTCCAGGAGTAGCCAGGAAATTGAAGAAGTGCTAGACATTTCACTCAATTTACTGTGGTGTTTAGGCCATTTGGAGTTCATTTTTGGCATGGACTATAGGTGGAGACACTTTCCATTTAAATCTGCCCAGCTGCTGTGTGCACAATGGTTTAAATGACACACCAGCTGCGTAATGCTGTCATCTGTCTTTCCTAAACATGGACAAGAATGCCATCAGTTCTATGAATAAATATATTTTTTCCCAGTTCTGGGGGTTAACACATTGAAGAGTTACTTCATACAATGTGCCATTAGCTACATATTTGAGGGTAAGAAGTGACAGATTCAACTTGGAGTTGGGATTATTTATGTGAATTCACAGTACAACACAGTAGTGTGCAGGTAAACTGGCTTGGAGGGTGGCACCAAAGAGCCCTGATTTTTTTGTAGGGTTGGTTGATTTCTGTGATGTAAATACACCCACTGTGGCCAATTTAAGTTATCAACCTGACATCACTGACTGAGAACGTGGGAAAAGATGTGCAAAATTGGCTTTCCTGAGCCAGTGTGAGCAAACTCTAGCACTGCTAGAGTAGGTGTTAGGCGGAGGATGAAATGATGTGATGCAGCCAACCGCAAGAAGCCTGGAAATCACGATTACAGTTTAAGCTAAGTGAGAGGACAGACACAGATGCAGGAACCCACAGAACATGTCAGAAGGATTGAAAGCCTTTGAAAAACAGTGGCTACAAGGAAGGAGACGAAGAAAGAAGTGATTAAAGATGACCAGCCATGGCCAGCTATCTGCCCAGTGGTCTAGCTTGGCAAATGACCTGACCTATGTCATGAAGGAAGAGCATTTCACCCTTCCATAGTCAATCCTATATGTTCTGCATAGAAGTTGAAAAAATAAATTGTATCTAATAAAACTTCCAAGGCTAAGACGTGAATTTTATATGAGAAATGAGGCCCATGTGTAACTTCTATTTTTTTATTCCAGAGATCAAATGTTTTACCTATGACTTTGAGAGATGTCCCATTTCTTTGTACTGAATATAGGTTAATGGTACAAATAAATGTATTCTGTAGCATTTCTGGTACATGGTGTGACTGTCCTATGTAGTCCATTGCTAATGGCCCTGTTCACAAGCCTGAGTCTGGTAAAATATTTAATTCAACTATAAAAATGACTACATTAAAAACTGAATTAATAATGATTAAAAATAAGTATTAACCATTCAATTAAATTTAAGAAATCCAGGAACTTTTCATTCTTCTTATGGAAAAAAACAAACAGTGTTAATAATCTTGACAAATATTTAATAAATATTTAACTTTGTATTTACATCCCATATGGAGAAGAAAAAAGTTAAGATGTGATGTGATATGTTATAAAACTGTCTGTGGTTGATCTTTTACTATGCCCTTGAGTTGAACTAGAATGCTGACGGAGAATAAGTTCGCATTTTCAATCAAAGAGAAAGCATATAAACCGAGCCAGAAGTAGGTACACATTTTCATAAAACCAATGAGGTCTCATCATTTAACACAGTTTCTCGTGGAAGGCAAAGAATGGGGTGCTGGCAGGTTATTAGACTACGTGGCAAATTCCACTCAAACACAGACATGGGAGCAGACACAGAGAGAAGCAGCGGCTGCAGCTGCAAAGGTAGGGGCTGGTGACCGGTCCCTGCTTTGCAAACAATGCAGCTTCCCCTCCTTGCACTTGGAGGAACGCCTTATGCTTATTCTGCCACCTTGTGTGATGCACATATATTACAAGACAAATCAGTTTCAGACACTTGCTCTATCAGCCTGCACTTAACTTGCAGTTTTTCTTCATTAAAAATAATAGTAATACTAATGGTCCTATCTCAAGGGGTACCTCCACCAAATCACTGGTGCAAGTAAAAAGAAGTGATTTGACTCCTGAGACATTTTTATCTCCAGAATATTAGCCTGTAATGCAAGGGCACAGAGGCAAGTCCATAAAAACACACAAGGCAAGGATAATCTCATAAAGACATGGGCATGCTCACGCTAGGCTCAGAGGATGCTTGGTCCAGGTCACCGAGGCAGACATGAGATGGAGCATGGGGAACCACGATGCTTATTTCCAGTCTAAGAAAGTGACCAGTGGAGTATTATCCCATCCACTTCATCCACCACGGCTCAAGCGTCAAGGCCAGCTCCCACATGACTGCACTGCGTTTGCTCTATGCTTAGTAACAGCAGCAGTGTTTCAGAACAAGACATTCCACTGGACTTCCCAGACCCCTCAGACTCAACACGTGAGGATGAACCTAACAGCCAAAAGCTGAGCTGCACTTGGAAGTTAGAGACACCATGAACCTCTGAGCCTACCAAAAGGGAACACGGTTAGGTGTCCCAGACCACCTGTTAAGGACATGTTTACTGATAGCAGGCCAACTATCTTTAGGCAGGACATAAAGACTTGTCATTCTGATCTGTTTGGGCAAGGAAACTGTACCATACATACTCTGATTTCAAAGTAAATATCAAATTTGATTTCTGGCTCTACTGATTCCTGCTAACACTGCCTTAAATACTGCCACACGAGTAATGATTTTTTAAATCACAATACTTTGAAAATATTATCCATTTTAATAATCTAGCTTCCCCCTGTAAGTGCTGTATTTGCTGATAAAATTGCTCTGCATCTGAAACCTCATTCGTTGTCAAAGCTTATAACAGCCCTGATTAGGTGTGTTGTGAACATGTGCAGAAAGCACCTCTCAGGAGGAGACTGCAGCATGTGGAGAAGGGGGTCTCAGCTCTGGCACCTGTCAGGCCTCGGGGTTTGAATCTCTGCTCTGCCCTTTGTTCAAATGTCTCCGGTTCATCTTAACTTTCAGTGTGTAAAAGAGAGGCGGCAACAACGACCTTGGCAGAGTTTCTGTGAGCATTAGCAATAATATATACAAAATGTCCAGCACACAATAGGTGGTTACTCCTAGTATTATAAATGCCATTTGGTCAAGTGTGGTCAGAAAGGGAATTTCAGAGAGAGAGGGAGAGACACTGGAAATGTCTTACACCTAAAACTAAATAAGATACTTAAATCTTATACGAACTTGGTATCATTGAGAAAAATAGGTAAATTTTTTAATTTTAATATTGCTGTCTTCATTTATTGACACAAACTTAGCAGAGATGTTTTGCTGTGCTACGTTATCATATATGATGTTATATTAGTGAAGTTCAATGTATGAAATTCCCACCCAAATTTTAACAGCATCATCATTGAATGGATTATGGTAATTTACTGAATATTTTCATGATCCTATTGCCAGAGTTGCCTAAAAAGAATTGCAGTTGCTGTATTTTGGAGAGAATGAGGCTACCTCTCAACTTGATAAATTCTCTCCAGAATAGTCCCATGGAACATATAAAGAAAAGGTTGTAGAAAGAGTATCAAACGCAAGCAGCAAGGAACTCTGAGCCTTGTTTGAATATGGAACAAGCATGACAGTCTCAGGTCATGTGAGCATCACCTCATCCATTTCCTCTATCAGAGACCATTTGGCCTCAGGGTCCCAGGACCAGATTCTGTACCCTCTGTCAAGACTGGTTCACCCTCTTGGCTCTCAAATCTAGACCTGCTCCACATTGGGGAAGGGGACTTTCTTTACCTCCTGAATACGGGCATAACTTTCTGAATGTACTGGGTCACACCAGCAGTCTCACCCACAGCCACCAGGATTCCTCATACTCATCCCTATCATGGATCTCACAGGAAAAAATATCTTCCCCTAAGCAACCTTCTCTTATTTTCTCAATTACAACATCCCAAGTGAAAAGCCTCTAATCAGCATATTGAGAGTCTGCAAGACTTGTCATCTTCATTACTGTACCCTAATCTCAGCATAGGACCACATGCACAGGCATTATTTGTTGTTCGAATGCCCAAATACATGAATAATGCCCTTGTTGGGCACAAACTTTTCCAATAATTATCAAGGGTTAAACTTTTCTCTTCAGGCACATATTCTTATTTTGCTTTAATCTTCCAGAATGACATCTAGTGATCTTTTAAACAGTTTCTGCCACCTGCTTCTATATTTGTTATCATCCATTTCTTTTCTGTCAGAAATTTTTGTGTTATATTTAACTGGGATCCTAAAAAGAAATTTAACATCTCCTGATCAGCATCTTTTAATTAGCATATTGAGCTTCCCTGAATGTCGGAGTAAATTGCAGTATTCATCGAAGCTACTAATACTGACAGAATTGGAAAACACTAGAATATTAAAACAACTGGTGCAAATCAAAAATCAATTTCCAGAGAACCTTTACAAGATAGGAAAACAAGAAATAATGACCAGGAAAAATTATTTCTGTTCGCTTGAGAGAAATGTCTGAATCTTTATGCAAAATGATTAATTTTCTAGAAACCCATGAGGCTTCAGTAATGCACATCTACTAATTTGGTAAAGCATGTAATGACATGTGAAGTGGTTAGAACACTGCCTGACACATAGCAAGCAAGCAGTCAATCATTAAATCATAAATTTCTTTTAAAAGGTTACAAATATTTAAGGAAATAACGAAGACCAAAAAAAACATTAACAAGGTTGGAAACTAGACCCATATAAGAATTAAAGAAACTCAAATTGTTTTCCGCTTAAAAAGTGTGATTAAGATGATGCTTGTATTACCACTAAGACACACCTAACCTGATCTCTATCTCTTTGGAAAAATGGAACCAGAAAAAAATGGGGCTAAATTTTAAGATTCGTATAACATAAGGTAAAGATCTTCACCAATGTAAAGATGAATCAACTCTATAACAAGCTCCCTAAGGATGATTATTGGAAGGTTTGCTCCTAAATGCGCTTAAAGAAGATGTCAGCTGGATAACCCGAAAGTCTCTCCTTGTAACCTTATTTACCGATGACACAGAATAGATTGGGATGAAAAACCCTTTCTAATTCTCCATGAAGTTCCAGAAATTGGTGACTGGTATATAATGAAGCAAGAAGACCCCCAAAAGAGTCCGGTTTCTTCTCCCTTGTCTAGAACAGAAAAACAGAAGAAAAAAAAAATCATGTAATCGGAGCATCAAAAAATGTGCACACCCAGAGGCAATAGAGATTTCAAAGGAATTCTGCTAAAGCCAGGACAGTCCTAAGTGTGCTCACTTGTTCTGTTTGGCTGCCAGGAGCACTCGTCTTTGTGGTACCATTTCTGCATTCCTCTTGTCTATCTCACTCTTGTAAGCAAGGAAACAGATCAAAGTATAGAAAAGTTCTTTTCAGGTGCTTGAGAGAGCAAGAGTCTGTGTATTTCAAATGTTGTGTGCCACAGAAATAAAGCATGCCAAAGCACTGCTGTATATGACACACTTCCAAGTCTCTGAGAATGATAACCCTCTAGATTAGGACTAAGCCAGCTGGAAAGCAGAGAATATGGGTTCCAGGCAGCACTTTGTTTGGGGAGAAGAATGGATTTTTTTTTAAGACTTATCATCAAGATCAGTGGATTGAAACCCTCTGCGACTCGTCAAGTTTGACAATGCCCATTTACTTCATCGGGGAGCAAGGGTTCTGAGTATTTCTTACAAGATTCTAGAGCAGTCATTCTCAAAGTGGGGTCCAGGACCAACAGCATCAGAATCACCAAACTTTGTGAAAAATGCAAATTCTTGGGTCCCACCTGGATCTACAGGATCAGACTCTGAGGGTAGAGTCTAACAATAAGTGTTTTTGTTTTTTTCTGACTCTACAAATGAACCTATTATGGTCATTTTATGAGCGGAATCATACAATAGGTGGACTTTTGTAACCGATTTCTTTTATTTAGGGGAATACTTCCAAGGTTTGTCAGTGTTGTAGCATATGTTAATACTTCTTTTATTTTTTATTGCTGAATAATATTTCATTATGTGAATATACTACATTTCGTTTACCCAGTTGTCAGCTGATGAACAAATGGGATGCGTTCACTGTTTGACTATAAACAATGGTGCTATGAGGTTAATACTGTTTAACCTCATAGACAATGTTGCAAAGTGGCTGTGCTATTTTACCCTCTCCTTAGCAATATACAAAACAATTTTTAAAATTTTTTTATTTTGAAGATGTGGGGGACAATTCAGGGTTAGGTATACAAATCTTCATTATGCAGGTAACCTTGTTGATGAGGTGTGCTCCTTGTTGATGAGGTGTGCTCCCTGGCAGTTTCCAGCTACTACCAATCTCTTTCTTATGGTAATATGATAATCGTTTAGGTCCGGATGGACTTAGAGTCTATAATACTGAGTGATCTATTATAGAAACAAAGAACTGAGTACCACATGTTCTCACATCAAGTGTTTTAACAAGCTTTCCAGGGGACTCTACTGCCTGTTCATGGGTAAAAACCTCTGCAGTAGGTTGGCGGTAATCAGGTGTTTCTGGGACCATGCTTGGATTTATCATTAGCCTGAATGATCATGAGACAATCATTTGTTCTTTCTAGTCTATTATAATAGATTATTCTACTTCAGAAATTGGGTGTCGTGAAGAGCCAAAAGATGTAAGTGAAATGGACGGATGATTCTCTGAGACTTAAGATAATTAAGAAGATAAAAAATAGTCACAAAGAACTGTGACATATATATACATGTATATATACAAAGAATTGTGACAATATAGCATAGGAAGCTTATATTATAAAATAGGAACTTCTAATGTTACAGCTGGTGTGAAATAGGTGACATTGGTGTTAGATACATCTTGAAACTAAACAAGCCACCTACCAAAATAGAAACTATTTTGGGAAAAGATAAGACTATATGCTCTGAATCTTAGCTATATGCTCATATCAGCTTAGTAACTCATGCAGAAATTTACTAGCCAAATATGAAACAGCAAACATACCAGTTATCTTGTACGTAGCCATTGAGCATGGTTGATGTTAGTATCACTGCCACCCATTCATAGTAAAAAAAGCTATACAAGTTCCTAAATCAAACACTGACACTAAAAACAAAAGAGAAGAAACACAAAGAGAAAAATAGAACACATTCTTTGACCACAGCAAGCTAAAACTAAAATTAATAAATTTAATCTAAAACTTCATTCATTAAAAAATATTTAGAACTGTCTTCTTAAAAACAACTCGGTCAATGAGGAATCAATCTATATAAACAAAAGTAATTTTCTGTATATTTATCATAGATTTTAAAGGCTATATTTGTCATGATCTGAGGTAAAATATATGCTGTAAGGTGTATATAAAATTTGTTTTGGGGGTTTGGTAGGGAGGACCTTATCAGAGTAAACTTTCCTTCAGAGCAGCTGAAATTGAAGAATAATGAAAAGATAGATGGGCAGGATGTTCCTTGTGTACTTTGCTGCCCTGGTCAGAGAAAACAAATGGCCCTTTAAACATAATCTCCAAACTCCGTTTACAATTGCAAAAGCAGCCGACCCTATGAATTGCAGGTGTTGACTCTCTGGGAGGTAACTGTTGATGAAGACATTCTACTTGGACTGATCCAAGATCAGGTGCACTGGATCCAGTGTTTCTCCTGAGCCATTTAGGTGTTTCCTGTACTCAGACCTCCAAACCTGGGGCCACCTGTTATCCTGGGCCACAATTGCTTGATTCTTTTGATCAGTTTAAGGCAGAGACTACAGAATACCAAGGAACAGAGACCAATGTTTCTTCTCCTTTTCTTCTCTACCTAATGTAATGACAAATACTGTCTCAGAATCGCCCATTTTGCTTGCAACTCTCAGGCAATGGTGGGGGATTTTGAACATCTGAACATCTTGGATTCTGCAGCTATTAAGACTGGCTTGATGCTGAGGATAGACCCTGATAGGTTATGCCTATAGACCACAGCTAAGTCTCACAGAAAGATGATCCAGAGGCAATTCCAGGCAAGAGTGAAATAAGAGTGGTGTGTTTGGACGCAATTTATTACTTTCCTGGGGCAGATATCCAAATCTACAGTTACACACGGTTACAACCTTTTCTAAACTCTTAATCAGGATACAACAGGAGAAGTTTTTATCCAGCTTCTTTATGGAGACATTTATATCAAAAGAACAAGCAAGTGGGATTTCAAAACAGAAAAGCGGCTTGACATATGGTTCAGATCATAGACACTGAAGCCAGACACAGCAGGTTCAAGTCCAGGCTCTCAAAAACCTCTCTGTGCCTTGGTTTCCCCTATCTGTAAAGGGGGAAATAATATCTCACCAGGTTGTTAAAAGATTAATTAGATTAATATTCATAAAATGCTTGAAGTGATGCTTAGCAAGTAGTAATTGCTGTAATATTTGTTAAATAAATGTAAAGTGGCTTTAAACAGACACTTTGAAGGTCATATCTAGTCTCTTCTCTCTGAATAGATAAGAGGCTAAAACTCTTCAAGGGGCTCAGTGACTTTAGCATATCTTGCTTAAAACAATCATCGCAGACTACCAATTAGACCCAGCAGATAAAATTAGAAAGAAATGCATGGCAGAGTCACAAGTCTCAGGTCCAGTTAGGAGATTTTTCCAGAGATCTTCAATAGGCAAGCTAGTTATAAAACAAAAGATTATTTAGACTTAACAAAAATAAGAAAACATACTAACCCTTAAGGAATTCATAGACCTACTCATAGGTCAATGTATGGCCAAATGTTCTCATTGCTTAAAAAGCAGAAGTGAAAGAAGAAAAATCAAATTAATATTTTAGAAAATTAAGATTTAGAAAAAACAAGCAGCTTCAGAAAATAGAAAGGTCATAATAATAAAATCAGAAATTAAAAAGAGAAAAATAGTGGAGGTAAGAAATTTATGAAATAGCTCTTATGAAAAGACAAAAGTACAATTAGAAAAAGAATATTTTTAAAAGATGCAGAAAATATTTAAAAATTACAAAGTATACTATGGATAAAAAGAAGAAAATAAATTGGGCAATCTCAAGAAAATAGGCAATTTTCTGGAAAAAATATAAACTACCAACATTGATTTAACAACAACAACAAAAAAATCTTACAAGAGCAATACTGGGGAAATTATTGATAAAGTTATTTTTAAAAATTCCCCATAAAAGTCTTCAGCTCATTAACCAGGGAATTATTTCAAACATTCAAGGAGCAAAGAATTCCCATGTTGGCTATAAACAGTTACTGAATTGAGCAAAACATAGGAAAGTACTCACGTCATTTGATGAAGCAAATATTCATCCCTGATACCGAAATCTAACAGTTGATGCAAAAATGAAAAATATTGACCAATTTCACTTATGAATATAGATGCAAAAATCTTAAGTATTGTAACATTTTAGCAAAGACAATCCAAAATATGTTTATTTCTAAATCCACCAATTCCAATAGGTTGTATCCAAGCATCCTAAAGAGTATTCAATATTGAGAAATTTTTCTTATATTGTATCATATTAGTAGGCTAAATAACAAAAACTAAATTGTTCAATAGTTATTTAAAAGACAATACTCATTGCTACTAATAACATTTGTAAAAGATAAATAAATGATTGCATCCTAGATGTTAATAAAATATTTTCCAAATTAATACCAACATTATATTTTATGGATATATAGTATAGTATTTTATTCCAAATGAGAGTCCCTCAGAATGCTAGCCTCCGAAATGTTAATTTGTGCAGTTCTTTTAAAAAAGAGTAAGAAGATCCCTTGTTTAAATATGTGTGGGAAATGCTGACTTGAGCAAAGCTAAACATATTTCTGATGGCAGAACTTCTTAGAAACAGGAAGACAGTGGTGTGAATTACAAATCTCAACGGAATGCCCCTTATTTTTGTTCAAAGCACCTATGCCCTCAAAACACAATTTGGGAAATGTCCTAGAGGGATTCCTTTTATATTCAGATAAAACAAGGATACCTGTTTTCTCTATCATTACTTATATTGATTTAGATATTCTTACTGGTAACAGAATGATGCAGAAGTAGACATCACAGGAAAGTGAAAAATACAGATATTAGGATAAAAATCATACAATTATCTATAATTATATTATCTATAATTAGTAATATCTTTGTATATTCCCAATATCAATAAGACACATAAGACTGCATGCATGTTCTGGATGAGAAAGATGTGTTATATGAAAAATTATAAAAGTATATGAGAATAGAAAAAATTTAATAAGTGTAGGCATATGATATTCCTGATTGAGAAGGTTGAATATTACAATCAAAATTCTATTTTCATTTGTAGGAATTTTTTTTTTTTTTTTTGAGTTGGAGTCTCACTCTGTGGCCCAGACTGTACCGCAGTGGCTGCTCCCGGCCACCACAGCCTCGACCTGCAGGGCTCCGGCGATCCTTCCGCCTCAGCCTTCCAAGTAGCCAGAATTACAGGCATGCGCTACCACGCCTGGCTGATTTTTTGATTTATTGTAGAGATGAGGTCTTGCTGCCCAGGCGGGTCTCGAACCCTCGGGCTCAGGCAATCCACTCACCTCAGCCTCCCAAAGGCACGGGATTACAGGCTGAGCCACCGAGCCCGGCTGGAATTTTTTTAAATGACTGCCAAGTTTGCCTGAAAAATAAAAAGTGGGACCGGGCTCTCTCATGCCTTGATACTATAATTTAAGTTAGTAAATTTTTCTGGAAAGCAACATGATGGAGAAAATCAGCAATCTTTCATCAAACCAACCCAGGAGTTCCACTTTTAGAGTTCTGGCCAAAGGAAATGACAATCTGGACGTTTTATACATGCAAAGATGTCCCACACTAGATTATTTACAATGGCAAAAACTAGAAAAAGCCTAAATGATAACAGCTATTATTTACAGATCACATATTCACTAAATAGATGGCAGATTTTACAGACATAAAAACTGAGGCTTAGAGAGGAGAAATGACTTGCCTCCAATCACAGAAGAGAAGAGTAGTTGAGCCTGCATTTAAGGCCAATCTCTGGGCAATGCCCATGCTATTTATTATCTCATGCTGCCACTGAAGCTATAGCAACAAGGGACTATTTAAACAAATACCTCATCTATTCTTCAGGGTATTATGACTCATCACAAAGTGTTGAAGATTTTGTAGCAAAATGGATAGTGTTTATAATGTGATTTAAGATGTTAAAAAGCTATAAGCACTGTAAGCTATAAGCACTCTTTTAGTTACTAAGTCCACTGTAGCAACTAAAGAGGGACAATCCACTTGCCCAGAAAAAAGACTGGAAGGAAACATACCATATTGCTAGTATTCATGCATAAGAGGGGAGACTTACTGACAAGATTTTTTTTCTTGTTTCCAACTGGTTGGTCACCTAGTATATTAATTTTATCCAAATGATATTTAAGAAGACAAGCTCATAAAGTGAAAAAGCAGTAAAAACAAGATTAAATTCCATGAGAGAGGAAAGGTCCCGGAGCTGTGTCTAATACAAACCACATTTCTTTCAAATCATCTCCTATGTACTTTATACATATTATAAGTTAAATAAATACGTGGTGATTAGATTGAAGCATATCCACATATTACGCTTAGTTTTTTGCAAGAAACTGAATGCTCACCAAACAGATTTGGGCAAGAAACAAAAAACCTTATCTGATTGAAATTACAAGGGAGATAGGAAAAATACAGTATCCATTTTGAAATTTGGCTTCAGCCTTGTATTCTATTGATTTTATAATGTCCAGAGCAGCCAAAGGCAACAAACACATAATGTGCTACGCAATATGCTGTCTGAAGTTACTTTGGTCATCACCTAAATTTCAGAGAAGAGGTAGGGGACATAGAGACACTATCAAAGAAAATTGATTTTTTACAGCTAATAACCTGTGCTTGGTGGCAGAACACAGTATCAAAATCACCATTTTGTGTTCAGATAATTTCACCAGCCTTCCCTGCTGTTCGCCCGACACTCTCACAGCTCTCCATCTGCCGCCAGCCGGCTCCTGCTCCTACACATTCTGATGACCACACAAGTAGGGTTCAAAACGTGACCCAGTAATTTGTATCGCATCTTTGATCCTCACTCTGTTTCCACTGTGATAGAGAGATTCAAGTTTCAGGAAGGGAAAAGTGGTGACATATCTTTCAGGGAAATTGAAGTTTTCCTACTAGAGGTGAGAACACTTAAGAGGACACTCGATTCCCAATACAACCGTTCCCTTAATTTAGGAAAACAGTTTGGCCTGGAATGGACGCAAAGTACACTGGACTCAACCCCAGTTCTCCTTCTAGCAAGGTCATCTATTGAACCCTCTTCCCAAGGTTAGATGAAATAAGCCCAACCAATAAACTCCACAGACGCGGTCTCCACATCTGGATTAAGCCTTCAGAAAATGCTAAGAAACACTTGCACCACAGGCAGATACTGGCTGTCCCCTTGACTAGAAGTATCCCCAAGTATCCGCAATAAAGGGAGGGCACTGAGCAGAGCCAAACGGAATGATGCCTGAGCTCTTCATGTTGTTTCGCTCTTCATTTAATTGAATTTCACTCATCACCACTCATTGAGCAGGAATGGCAAGGCTGAGATATAGACGAAGCACAACTGGGGACATGGTCCATCTATGAGAGCAGGGCACAGAGTGCCAAGTATACAGAGCAGTGAGCCTCAGAGCCCTCACAGAAGTGAGGGACCGAGACATCCCAGACTAAGAGGGCCATAGTCCAACAAGACTTTTTATTTTATCTTTCAAAACAAAATGATTTAACAGCTTTAACAACAAGCCAACTACATGCCTGACACCGGCCCGAGCACTATGGAAATACTCATGAATTTAAATGATATGGTCACTTCATGAGTTTCAGATTTTGGCAAACAAAAAAATGAAATTTAGACCAGAGTCTAGGGAGAAACCAACTGAAACTGTGGATGGGGCTGAAGCCAAGAAGATTTTGGATATATTTTTTGAGAATTCGGGATTATCATAAGGAAATTCTCCCATGACTGTCAGCAGGAGTAGAAGAATTGTGATAAAAAGGATAATAAATAACCAAATTAGGCCAGGCACAGTGGCTCATACTTCTAATCCCAGAACTTTGGGAGGCCAAGGTGGGAGGATTGCTTGAGGACAGGTGTTTGAGACCAGCTTGGGCAATACAGCAAGACCTTGCCTCTACAAAATAAAAAAATACAAATTTTCTTTAAAAATAACCAAATTTATCAGTGAAAAGTACCTATTATAGATTTCTGCATGTATGAATATGTACTCAAGTTACTTTTGAATAAGCATTATTTTTAAAGTTTCAGTCACATGGGACTTGCATCTTGCTGCTTCTCCTTCCTTCCTCTTCCGATTGATGTGTCTTCCCTGGCTTCCCTCCCTCAACCTCTACATTGAGAATCCCACTCCCTGGGGCTGACATCTCTCAAGCGTTACTCTGACAGAAGCAACTTACACCAAGCATAAGTCACAGTGACACATAGACTCAGTCCTCTCACAGGGTTTCTACCAACTCATTCTTGACCTCGAGGACAATAATTTTTGAAGTAACCATCTTACAGCATATGAACTTCAGAGACTGCCATTTAGGCGTATTCTGTGGGCATCAACCTCCACTAACCTCATACTCGACTCGTGAGTTCTGTGATTTTGTACCATGGTCAGCCTCTGGTAAAAATCTAGAATTCCAAGACTAGCTCAGTGCAAAGTCGCCATCAGCATCAGAATTTTCCCAATGTTCTGGCTCTCTTCCACTGTTTCTTTAACCTCTTCATTGATGCTAACTTTGTTTCTAAATTAATTTTTAAAACCATATACTGGCCATAAACTATAACGTCAAATTCAAACAGAGTATAAAGACCTCAGAGAATCCAAGCTTCCCTAGGTTGGTTTTGTTTTATTTTGCTTTGTTTTTGTTTTCAAAACAGATAGCACTGGAAATTAAATTGACTTTTTTTTTATTTAAAATCCAGCATAGCTCAAACTAAAGAAAATAAACTATTAGTACTTAGGTAACCCAGAAGCCACATTTGCAATCAACAGAAAAAGCAAATTACTATTGTTCGCCCTGTCAAGTCTAGTTTAATAGGATTTCCAAGACATAAATTAGAGACCATGAAAAGCAAAGGCTGCATGTGAGAGAGATGGAAATACTTCAAGATCTGTGATCTGGGCAAATTTGCTCCAGAAAATTAAGAAGAGTTAAAAGAGACACCAGGAATGGGGCTAAACTTATTTACAAGCTAGTTCTATTTGTTGATACTGCTAGAACGAGATAGCCATAGAGACAGCATTCTGCCAATGACCAGTATTCTGAGTTCAAGAGTGTAATTCAGGAACACTTCAAAATGATTTCTAAAAGTACAAGGTAACGTTCGTAAGTGTTTGCATCATAACAATGAGGAGAGTGAAATGTACTATCATTGCTAAACTAAGAAAGGCCTGTCCCAGCAAAGAGGACTGTTCCTCTGTGCCTCTTGAGGGACTCCTGTGTGAATACATATGATTATATACATTGAGGTGAAGGGCAATGGATAGAACTCTCTCACAAACCTTTTAATCGGAGCTGTTCTATTATGATTCTGGGCAATTGATCCAAGGGCAGAAATATTTAATCTGGGGTAGCAATAATGTCAGCACAAGAGACAGATGAAGGTGTCGTTAGTCTAGTTAAATTCTTTGTTCAAAATTGCAATTACGGTGATGAAAGAATATAGCTTTATTCATTTTCTCAGAGAGGAGACGTGGATTCTACTTTTTCCCCATTTGGGACAAAAGAGAAATGGTGTCCATATACACTCAGTAGAGGAATTTCCCATGTTTATCTTCTTTCTTTCCACTGACCACATGGAGAGCAATGACATGGTAGAAAGCACACATCTCCAAGTTTACACGAAGTGCTAAGTCAGACAAAGAAGATGCTTTTAGTTAAGAACCAAATGGTACCTTTAATTATCTCCAATGTTGTAAACGGGACGAATAGAGTGCCCGAGGCCTAAATAGAAACTCATGAATCAGAAAGGTGGTTGCCATATAGTTGATATGAGTCCCTGGAGCCATCTAGAGGGGGAAAAGGTAGAAGAGGTGCAGAAAAAAAAGCAGGAGTCATTTTCCAAGCATCATGGTATGCTAGGCACTCTGTTTCAAGCTTTACAGATACAAATAGTATGCATTATTATGGAATGTCTCAGCAATGTAGTTCCAAGAAAGACGGAAAAACTATTCCAGTTTTCAAAAATCAATCTCAGTGGAAGAATGTGGTTATACCAAACTGCAATTAACAATAGTTAAGTATGGTTGGTAAAGACCCATCTTTTTTAATAGTTGTTCAAGATGACTAATCTACTGATATGTGTTTGATATGCTTAGTATTTGGAAGGATTTATTACTTTTAAGTATGAAAAATGTACTATTCCAGTCTAGACTCCCAAAAAAGCACAATCCTTCTAGTTCCAACCTTTACAGAGGACACACGAATCAAGGATCATTGCTGTCACATGTTTACACTCACCTTAATTATCACAAAGGTAGGTGTGGGAGAAAAACTGCCCCTACAAATATTGCCCACCTAAAGTTTAAAATGGATAAATATCACCAAAAGCAATGGTTCACAAATGTTAGCACTTATAAGGGCCCCTTGAGTGTGTTTGTACATGAATGTGCATTACATTCTAATCTGGCAAACCTGGAGTGGGACCTAGAAAAGTGAAATTTTGCAAACACTCCAGGTGATTCCCATGTAGGTGCCTGGGATCATGCTTTAAAAACACTC
Organism: Cephalopachus bancanus; assembly: GCA_027257055.1. NCBI lineage: Eukaryota > Metazoa > Chordata > Mammalia > Primates > Tarsiidae > Cephalopachus > Cephalopachus bancanus. The sequence continues at coordinate 1,029,709 of JAPVLO010000005.1, read as the reverse complement.
ACCAGGTATTTAATGATTGGTATGATAAGATGACATCAGCCATAATTATTCTCATAGTGTGAAGACTCTGTGTTCCAGCTACAGAAAAGTCAACTAGCTTAATCAACGTTGGTTAAATTTATTAGTTAATTGGCCCAGTGAAATCAAGGTTGAAGCAAAAGTCCCAGAGAAATACAATCAGAGTTACCAGCTAAGCTATAACGAAGCCTGAGTCATTGCAACCTCAAATTTGGCTGCAGACCCGCCCTACTCATCCACACTTTAACCTTTCTAACTTTTTCAAAAGAACAGCATCTATATAAACTGCACCTCCAACTAGGACAAATTGTTACTTAGCAACAAACTTGGAATCCCCATGCTCTGCAGGGCTGGGGAGGAGTCGCAGCTACATCAGAAGGTCAGAGGCTCTCTGCCGCAACGAGCCACGCCTCTGCACACAGTGCGTCATGTCTTTCTCCCTGCTTTACTTGACTGAGACTTGCTGTTCTATCACATCCTTCTTGTTCTTATTCTTTGCTTTTCTGGCCGTTTGAAATTCTGTCTCCTTAACCTACCGACGCCTGCAGGCCAGGTAAAAACTTTTATGCTCTACGTTTGGCATGCAATCATTCTAAAGTCTCCTAAATTCATCTCTAAAGACAGGAATAGAAATGTAAAGGAATGCATGCTTCCTGGCAAAATACGTCTGCCACAATTCCAGAAGAACCTCCTCCCAACCTCAGCTGACTCTTTTCAACAGCACTGGTCTTGCTTCACACACACACACACACACACACACACACACACACACACACGTCTGCATGCTCATGATTCAGTGAATACGCCTTTCGCATTAGCACTAATGGAAGGTAGGCTTGTACCCTGAGGAGATAATGGGCCAGCCCACCTGAAGAAATAAGCCCTCTAAATGCCTGAGGCAAATTGGTACCTGCCCAAGAAACATCACAGCAGGTAACACTTGGGCAGTCCCACCCAGACAAATCAGACACAGTCCCTGCGTTTCTACACACATTTTCTTTGTCATTCTTAAACTTCAGAGAAGTGGAATGCACTCCAGCTAGCTTATCTGGAAACTCTTGACTTTCGTCTTCATGGAAAGAACAGAATTTTGAAAAGAAGATTTAACGAAACTTCAAACTTCATTAACCATCCCTCCAGGGGCAGACTGCTGGCAACGAATCCCAAGGCTACTCTGCCAAATGGAAAATGTAAGCTGACGGCTGGATTGGAAATCGCAGCGCTAACCTGGGCTGCGCAACCCTGGCTTTTGTGGGTACAGAAGCCCACAGCCTGTAAGTGGGCGTCTCTGTTGCCCTCAAAAGATACCTTCATGAGTGTGAGAAAAACTTGTTTTTATCACTCTCTGCGGTTTTATTTATCAAATGGGCATGACATCTACTTTACTACGGAGTTACTTTGGCAGATGGATATAAGGACCCGGTAGTAACAATTATTATTCTAGTTATTATTTCAGTCCTGTGACTGTAAAAAGCTAACAATGCCATTTACGGTTAGAGAGAAAGTTGTTTGTTTTTGTTTTGTTTTGTTTGAGTTGGCGTCTCACTCTGTCGCCCAGACTGGAGTGCAGTGGCCGCTCCCGGCCACCGCAGCCTCGACCCGCTGGGCTCCGGCGATCCTTCCGCCTGAGCCTTCCGAGTAGCCGGAATTACAGGCGTGCGCTACCACGCCCGGCTGATTTTTGATTTATTGTAGAGATGAGGTCTCGCTGCCCAGGCGGGTCTCGAACCCAGCGGCTCAGGCCATCCACTCACCTCAGCCTCCCAAAGGCGCGGGATTACAGGCTGAGCCACTGATCCCGGCTCGAGAAAGTTTTTGAAGTAAGACTGTATTACTAAAAGTCAACATGGACTTTGAAGACACAGTGAACTTGGGGTACCGCTGGAAAGTTGGATTGAGAAGGGAAGGGCTGTCTGTGTAACAAGGTGGGGAAAACAAAGACTGATCGGTGCAATTGCATCACTCTTCCAGCCCTGAACTATTTTCCGGGTATTAAAATGCAATGGTGATTATTTAAATATCAGACTAAAAAACCCAAACTCCCGTGTGCTTTCTGGTAATTTTTTTTTTCTTTTTTAAACTAGATTTAATGAGCAGATTTCTTGGCTCAATGGAGGAAACCACAGCAATGATCCTTTCTTTCCACAATTACCAACATTGAGTTTCTACAGCCACTGTTTTCTGTCTCCTGTTTTCCCCACCTTGTCACACAGACAGCCCTTCCCTTCTCAATCCAGCTTCCCAGCTGTACTCCAAGTTCACTGTGTCTTCAAAGTCCACGTTGACTTTTAGTAATATAGTCAAACACTTCAACCACCTTTTCTCTACTGGTCAATGACATTTTTAGCTTTTTACAGTCATGGGACTAAAATAATAGCTAGCATCATAGTCATTACTACCAGGCCCTTATATCCATTTAATAAAGTAACTCTGTGGTGAAGTAGATGTTATGTCCATTTAATAAATGACAAAATTGCAGACAGGTTTGATGACTTACCCAGTTTCATATTGCTAGTAACTGAAAAATTAGAGATTCAAAAAAAGGTCTGTTTGATAGTCATGCCCATATTCTTAGCACAGACCCTCTTACGAGTAGACAGGAGTCCCCTTTTCCTCCAAGAAATCATTTCTTGGCATTACTAGCTAGGGAGAAAGTGTACATAGAACATTTGCCAAGTATTTTTTTCTTTGTTGTTTGAACCATGGTCATGACTCTTTCTGCCTCTGTTGCTGCTGCTAACATGTCTCTTAACTACTCAAATACTGTTAATGTTTTGCTTAACTTCATGTTTCACAAACAATAATATTCAATAAGACACTCTTTATTTTATTTTTAAAATGTAGGGTACAATTGACAATGAAATGTGCCTTTGCAATTCACTGAATACCAGTTTTAGAAATTGTTAAGAGAAACAACTCTGATATTATTTTTTGTCAGTGCTCCACTGATACAGAATTGGCCTACCTTCATAGAAAGCGTACATTTTAGATGCCTGCCATTGACTTTGACATTTTTATCGCATGCATTTTGCTGCAGTGGTGGTCGTATGTTTTGAAGTTGATTCGTGTCCCCAGTGCTCTCCCACTCTCATACCTAGACAGTGTTTTAACCACAGTGGACATTCAGTAGATGTTTATGTGATCTGACTTGAACTATTTTAGAGATACATTTATTCTCTAAAATGCATAGAGGAGTGAAATAATCCATCCAGTGAGCTGTTAATCTGCTAAGCTATCAATTAAGGGCACAGTCATCCATAACAGCAACCATTAAAGACTACTAAGTCATTTATCTTGAAGTCTGTAAAACAGATTTCTGTTGGCAGACTTGGACAGCTCAAAGCATCTGCGCTATGAGTGAATAGGTCAATAATCCATACATTAAACGGTTGCTAAGTACTAAAACTCTTTGAAATGATAGGCCATTAAGGCTAAGACAGTTTCATTTAAGGATATAAAATTCACTTTCAAAATAGTCTGTAGATATGAATTTCTATGATAAATCACTCAAGAGGCACTGAAAAAGGTCTGTGTTCATTCATTTACTCAAAAAGTAAGTCCTCACTTAATGTTGATAGGTTCTTGGAAACCATGACTTTAAGCAAAATCACATAAAAGGAAACCAGATTTTACCATAGACTAACTGAAGTTCCTACAGTATATTTCTGGTAAAAAAAAAAAAAAAAAGTACCCATACTTCTAAATAAAGGCCCAAAATACTTTTAGTACTAAACACTTGAAATAAAGGTGAGCTATATATACATTTAGGAAGGATTCATAAAAACAAGAAGAATAACTATTTACCCAATTATTCCAGTTCAGGGTCACAGGTAACCAGAGTCTATCCCATAGGTCAGGATGCAAGGTGGGAACCCACCCTGACCAGGACAGCATCCCATTGCTGGGCGCACTGACACACACACTCACATTCACTCAGACTGGGACCATGTAGACACACCAATTCACCTAGCATACACATCTTTGGGATGTGGGAAGAAACCGTAATATCCAGAGAAAACCCATACAGACATGAAGAAAACATGTGCAAACTCCACACAGACAATGGCCCCAGCTGGAAATCATTGCTTTTTCATCAATGCTATAATGAAATGACACTGAATGAAATGACGTTATTTTGAGGAACTGCTGTACTGAGCACCTGCCACAGAAATGTGATACACGTTATGAAGGTACCCAAAAAAAAGGTCCTTAAAAATCTTACAATCCAGTTGAAGACTTTTCTAAACAGATGCATATTACAACAGTTAACAATTCATATTGTAAACGGGCAGCATTGCCAGAAAGAGAGTCTATTACACCAAGGAAACTTCAGGTACCAGCTGAAGTGAGTTTGGCTTGGCAGAAAGGGAGTAAAACACCTGAAGGAACAAAGAATGTAGAAACTTACCTGAAATGAACGGATCACACAGAGCAGTTGCAGATGCAGGATGCTTCCTCAAAGTTTCTCAAGGCCCTCTGAGTCCCCCAAAATTGTATATAGCTACCAATGATACTTTACAAGCAAGGTAGGGACTTGTCAGTGCCATAAAGCTTGATTTTGCATTGTCACACAGTCCTTTTATATCTCTATGTAGAAAAATGTCTGTCTATTCATTTCCATTTAACAGGATATTTGTAAACATATTTCTTTGCTAAAGTTATAAAAATAACTTTGCTATTTCTATTATCAAGTTCAATATTAGAATATTAGTAAAAATGGCCCCTCAACTGGAGTGAAAATGGTCAAAGCATACATTCTTCTGGCACTGCCTCAAGGTGTTTGGCATCTAAGAAAGACTACATCCCACACTGAGTTAGTTAGTAGAATGTGTCATTAAGAAGAAATTTAAATTAAGGAATTAAGAAAGAATACATAGAATGAAAAATCTTGTGCATAAATGAGTAAAACAGTGAATACAAGACATCAGATTGTGGAATGTTTTGTATTCTTGAAAATCACAAATATATGAGAAGCCAAGATACGAATTTATTAAAATCTGGCCAAGTATAAAGGATCCAGGTAAAAAACGGATTCTAGCCTTCAATTCCAGCAATATGGCAGATAGATATACTAAAAATTCCTTTCTGCATGACACATCTAGAAACACTGGATAAAACATAACTACAACCTTTTGAATTGTATAGCTGAGATTATAAAAATATAAAGAAAATACCCATCAACTGGAAAAAAAAATCAACCCTGAATACCAGTACAGTAACCTGATGTGAGGTCTGGTTTCTCTTAGGTATTTGCTCTTATTTCTAACCTAATGGCTTGCTTTTAAGCACTGGGTTTTCAAATTGAGAACTAAGACCTCTGCACAAAGTCTGAATCATTCAGGAGCTACACAATTAAGAGGTAGGTAGCATTGGAAGATAAGCTTAAGGAAACTGTCCCAGATGCAACACAAGCAAATGAAAATTATATAAAGAAATTAAAAAGTATGGAAGTCAAAATGAGGTGCTCTGACATATATCAAACTGGATTTCTAGAAAAAAATAATGAAAATGGAGATGAGGCAATATTTTTAAAAGTTATATTTGAGAATTCTCCAAAACTGATTTTGTAGTAAACAAACCCTAAGACTTAATTCAACAGTGAAATACAAAATGTAGTGATTGCAATAGCTTCAAGCACCCAGAGAAAATAACTGCCCAGAATTATGTACATAGATAAAAACCAACAAGACCAAACTAAGAGAACTGACAACCGAGTATCATTAAAAGAAGTGTAAAGGATATACTTCAAGAAGAAAAGACATGATCTCGGGGATTGTCTGAGATGCTAGGAATAAGGAATAAAGAATCTAACAAATGTGGACAGATCTAAGCAGATTGCATAAAACAATTAATTTAGAAGTCATAAAATAGGTTATAGCTTAAATAATGAATAGCAGTAACACAGAAGGTGAGAGAGGTGTAGTCATGTTTAAAGAAATTTGAAGGTACTTTACTGTTCAAGAAGAAAACAGTCAAATTAAATAGGCATATTACAATGTTATGAGTAATCACACAAAGAATGACGACAGTATATATAACTTCCAAAGCAGATGGAGATAGGGAATAAAACAAATGAACAAACAAAAACTCAAATGACTCAAAAGTAGGCAGAAAAATAAAAAATAAAATGTAAAGCAAAAAGTAAGATGAGTGCAACATACCAAAAGTATAAGTAATCACAATAAATATAAATGGTCTAAACTGTTTAAAGTCAGAAATTATTAGATTGGTTAAAAATAAACACAGCTTTAGGCTTTGTACAAAAATAACATAAGGACTCAGAAACATTTAACAGGAAAGGCTAGGTGAGAACTATCAACTCTAAGCTTGTAAACATCTAATATCAATATGCAATATGCAAAAAATTGACAAAACTTCAAGGGAATATTGACAAACTCACCACAAAAGTGGCAGATTTTAATATACCTCTCTCAGAAATTGGTAAATAGAGTAGGCAGAAAATTAATAAGGAGATAGAAGATTAAAACAAACTACAAAACAAATTGGATTGAACTGACATATACAGAACTCAGTATACAGCAATTCAAGACTAAAGATACTTTATAATTAACCATATAATAGGCCAAAAGTAAATCTCATCAAATATCAAAGAATCATTATTATAAAGTCCATGTTCCCTGTCCACAGTGTAACTAAGTTAAAAATCAAAAACAAGTCAAAGCCTCAGGGACAAAAATCAGATAAGTTGTTGCCAGAGGCTGGGAGATGAAGTAGGAAATTGATCACAAAGTAGCATGAGGGAATTTTGTAGGGTGATAGAAATATTCTTTGTTTGATTTTGGTAGTGGATTCATGACTGTATATATTTGTCAAAACTCATCAAACTAAACAATTAGAATGGGTAAATTTTACTGCATGCAAATTATGCTTCAATAAACCTGACTTTCAAAAAAATCAATAACAAGAAATAACTTTCAAAAGTCCCATGCATTTAGTCCCCAAAATTAAACAATAGTGGAAATTTAAAAAGTTTAGAGCTGAATGATTATGAACATACTTCATATCAAAATTTGTGATGATTGTAGTTGGAAATATATGTATACCCTTTATATCAGAAAATAATAAAGACAACAAATTAAGTCCAAGGACACAGTCATAAGAAAATAATAAAGCTAAGTGCAGAAATCATTGAACTAAAAGGCAGTGATACAAGAGAAAGGATCAACAATAAGAAAAGGTAATTCTATGAAAAGAATAATTGTTAAAATAAAACTGTCAATTCTGAGCAATAAAAAAAAACCAAATACAAGAAAACATCAAGAATGAAAATTAAGACATAACTAGATTTAAAAGAGTTTTAAAACTATGTCAATAAAATTGAAAGTTTTACACAAAACAATGTACTAGAAAAAATACAGCTCATCAAAAATTGTCTGAAACTGTGTAGAAAAACTGAATATAGCTATCATTATTTTAAAAATTAAATTAGTAGTTTAAAGTCTACCCACAAATAACCAACAAATTCAAGTTTTTATAAGACAATTCAACATCTAAGGAGCAGAGTATTCCAATCTTATACAAACTTCCAGAGTACCAGAAAAAAAGACAATCCCTAACATATATAGAAAAACAGTGTATCCTTAATTAAAGCCTTCTAAGGTTTAATAGTCTAGAGCCTTGTTTAGAGTTTCAACCCATTTACTGTGAGATTTCTAAAGTTGAACTCCCAAAACATAAATGCTTTGTCACAAAAATATGAGTCCTATATGTTTTACGGTGTTAGGCATGTTCTTATTCTGCTCAAATCCGCTCATCCCTTCTCATTCCATTTCAGAATATTTTTCTTATCACAAAATAATAGTCTATAATTTTCTCGTCTAATTTGTAAACATAGAAACAAAAATTCAAAATAAATTATTAGCAGCTGTATTAGTCAGGATACTCCAGAGAAACAGAACCAATAGAATTGAAAGAGGTAGAGAGAAAGAGAAAGAGGGAGAAAGAGAGAGAGAGAACATTTTATTACAATGTATTCACTCATATAACTGGAGACACAGGACATTTTGTGAGGTAGTTTTAAGGCCTGAGAGTCAGAGAGCTGATGGCGTAGATTCTAGTCCACGTCTGAAGGCCTGAGGACCCAGAATGCTAAGGGAAGAAGATGGATGTCTCAACTCAAGCAGTCAGTCAGATAGTCAAGTAGTCAGGCAGAGAATGAATTCAATCTCCTTCCGCCTTTTTATTCTATTCAGGCCCTCAATGGACTCGGTGATGCCTATCCATATTTGCTTTATTCAATTCACTGATTCGCATGCTAATCTCTTCCAGAAACTCCCTCACAGACATACCCAGAAATAATGTTTAACCCGATATCTTGAGCATCCTGTGGCCTAATTAGGTTGACACCTAAGATTAACCACCACAGCAACCAAATCTAAATACATTAGTATTTAAAAAAAAAAATGGCCAAGTTGGGTTTATTATGGAAATACAAAGATGGTGATCTTTGTCAGATCAGGTTGGAGTCGGAGCCAAGCTGAACATTTCTGCTAGGGACACACATCTTTTGAAGCCTTCCTTTGTCCGAACAGTATTAGAAAAAACTTTTCCAGAGTTTTTAAAATAAAAATTATAATTTCTTTTGCAGTGTTATAAAATTATTGTTTATTTTAGAATCATTATGAAGATAAGCAAAAAGAAAGTAAATTATGCAATCAAGCCTCCTCCACTCAGAGGAAAGCACTTTAAAACTCTAAAATTTTCATATCTTTTTCCTCTCATATTTACTTACCTCTTAAAGTTTAACGTACCTAATTGTTTAAACACAGATACTCTCTCTCTCTCTCTCTCTCTCTCTCTCTCTCTCTCTCTCTCACTGAAGTGATCCAAATGACCCATTGATTTGGCATTATATATATCTGTGCTGTATCTACACAATGTAAGAAAATAATCACATACCAAAAATGCAGTCACAAGGTCACCATCTTGAAATTCTTAATAATTTTTGTCTTTCGATATATGTTTTGTAAATGAGATAAGGAAGCACTCACAGGGGTTCTAGATACTCATTTCCCAGCTGGCACTGCCTGTGTACACCCCAGGGAAGATTCTCAGTCACAGGTTTTCTGACCCCACAGAGCAAGCATGGTGGCCATCAGGTTGCAGGAGAGCCAGCACACGATAGGTAGAGAGTGCTGAAATTGAGTACATGCACACCAAGTTGCAGATTAGAACCCCTAACACCTGTGAGGGCCTGCAGTGGTCCTGCAAAAGTATCCCTGTACCCAAAGGAGTCCAACATTAAATAGAAAATTTAAAAACAGATCAGAACAGAGAAGGAAAAGAAAGAAAAATGTTATTCCTTTTTATACCACTGTTTGAAAAGAGGGATACCTAATCCTGAATTGTACCCCACATCTTTAAAATAAAATTTAAAAAAAGAAAAAAGGTATGCATTTTTATGTTGTACTGAATAGAAATTATGTAGCAATTTCTGCGTATCATTCACCTTCCTGTTACTACCATGCCCATGATCAATGTGCCAGCTACACTGAACTTGATTTTGTTCAAACAACCAAACTCACACTCCAGGCTTCTTCATGCACTGTCCCCTCTTAGATGAAGCCTTCTTTGACCTTCACCATCCCTGGGCTATTTGGGCTGTTCCTGCTGTGTACTTAAAGAGTTCTCTCCTCTGCTGACCCCTTGCTAAGCACAGTGCATCATAATTGCTTCTTTAATGATCCACTGCCCCTACTGGACAGTAGACTGCGAGGGCAGGGTCCTTGGTGGTTTGTCCCCACACACCTAGCTTGGGCTAATGAATGAATCTTACATTTCTATAGCACATTCTTATTTTCCAAGTGCTTTTATCTTTTGTCTCATCTCCTCAAACGCACACAAACACACATACCTTTAACAGGCTAATATCATTATTCTTATTTTACAGGGGTAAAGGAGCTACAGTGAAGTTAAGTGATTTGCCTAAGACCACACAGGCTGTAGCATTATAAAAATAATAACAAATACTAGTATTTACTCAGCACCTAATATACATGCCCATATTTGTTGCTCACCACTACCCTGTCTTGGTGTATACTGTTATTATACTCCTTTTTAAAGAGAACCTGATAGGTTAATGAGTTACTCATCCAAGACTACAGACGAGGGAAAGGCAGAGCCAAGCTGATCTCCTGCAGGGCTGCACTATTTCCCAACATGCCCACTGCCTCATATTTGGCACTGAGCAGAAGATACATGGTTTCTGTTCTCAAGGGGTCCATCAAAGATAGGAATGAGATATAACTATATTCTCCATGATATCATTTACATTGTATCCTGATTCATTTATAGATAGTTGAGGCTCTAGAAAAGGAGAGGTTTTCCCTGTGTCATGCCTGGTTTTCTCTACACTGGAACCTCCATGAACACAGGGACCACATCTGGCCACTCACTACTGTACGCCTAGATCTTGGCACGTAGACGGAACTGATAATTATTTGGTGAGTAAATTTTAAAAGCCAAAATACCTGTCTTCCCAGGTGATAGAGAGAAGGTCCACAGAGCAGAGCACTTCAGCTGATTCTGAAGATGACAATAACTTGGATAAGTGGGAGGATGTGGGGGAGCACTCCAGGTGATGAAAACTCACTGTGAATGCACACACACACACACACACACACACACGCACGCACGCACACACACACACACACACACACACACACGGGGGCAGGGAGCATACTTGGGTAGTTGTCAACTGACCAAGTTGAATGAAAGCGAAAGATTTTTGGGGGTGTCAACAGTCAGTGGCAGTATGGACTGAGGAGGCTGCTGGGGCCCAACAATGCAGGGACTAAATGCCAGAGGAAGAAAGTTGGACTTCATTCTCTGGGCTCCTTTAAGGTGTTTGAGTACAAGAATAGTATCATTGTCATTTCCAGAAGATTAGTATGGAAGTTGTATAGGGGATGCATTAGGTAAGATTAAGCAAAAGACAAGAAGACAAAGTCTTTCCTAAGAGCAGAGAACTAAAGCAACAGGAACCATAAACATTGGTGCCAAGAGAGGTGAGGAAAGACTTCAGGTTTAAGAAGCATTAGGAAGGAATCACAGGACTTGCTTTGTGAATGGAAATGTGCTGCTATTTCACTAGTACGTGGAGAAAATAGAGGCATAGGAAGGATGAGTGGAGAGAAAATCTGGAAATTACCAATCTTATGTTTAATTGGAATAATATTGTTGATGAGTGACTTTTGTTAAATCGACAGGCTCAACCCCTTACAAAAATCTTTCAGCTATATATTAGCACATCTTTCCAAATGCATCTGTTGATCAGAACACTTTTTTCCCCCAGAAATATCACAATCAACTGCCTCTGCATGGACTGCGTGAATCTAAATTATGGTATTAAGAAGCTGCTATTAGCTGCTGACAAATCAAATAGAGTAGCTGGTCAGCTTATTTTGCCTCTTTGTCTGTAATTGCAGGTGTTACTGCTGGTGTGGTGCTCATGGACTTTTTCCCATTGCACTCTGCTCCAAATAAATAGTGAACAGCAGAATAAAGATGTTCTATTAATTTTAACACAGAACCATTGTCCCTTAGTGCTAAGACATTGACTCTGAATTTTCAACAGTAGATAAGATACTGTTAGCATAGCAATATGTAATTTGTTACTAATTAGCCCTCTGATTTTTTTTTAAAGGTAGCAGCCAATGTTATGGTAAATTGCCACCCAGTTTTCTGTCAAAATATTTTTAATCTTACTTCAACTCCTTATGTATATAGCTACACGGTATAACAGACACAAGAATGAGAAGTTAACAATATTTTTTCCGATTTCTAATCTGAATTTTATTATGTTCTGATGGACTTTAAATCACATTTCCTTTTTTTAAAAAAGCAAGATGGGGCCCACTCCCAATCCAAGCATTCACTTGGATTCCAAATACTTAATACATTATCTTTAATGTACTAGCTCCTATACAAACAAAACAGTATTTCCATCCCAAGGAAATGCTTTCCACCACACACCGAGCATACAGCAAAACAATAATGTAAAATATTGAAGCTCGTGTTTTAAGACACTATTGTAAGTTTAAGGCATGTGGGGGTGGCTTCAGAGAGAGGAGTTCTGATGGTGTTAATATGAGAGAACCTGGATCCTCAAAAAAGGAGAATCTGTGTCCAGTTGGAATGCAAAAAGGATGAACACCTTTCCTATAAAGAACTTTAAAATCCTTTTGCTTCCCCCACAGGGAGAAAGCAGCCACCTCAATAAGAGGATGCTGACCTTTGCAAAAAGAGAAAGCAAATTACAGGGAACTTGGTTTAGCGACGTCGAGATGCAGCAACCATTGACAAGTTTAACAAGTATGAATTCACTGACAAAGCATGTGTCAAGGACAAGACTTATTAATGTGCATCCATGCTCTTACCCAACCCGTTAAAAAAAAAATCTGTCTTCTCTCCCTCCAGTTTCCCTCCCTCCTTGATCTCCTAAGGAATTAAAGTGGTCTCTGCCAGACCAGTTACTGTGGAGTTTCTCTGGAGAGTGAGTATAACAGAAAATTTTAAAAGAATCCTCTGCAGGGCCCCATGGTTGGTTTAATGCTCTACTGTAGCCGTCTGGAAATCCTTAATAATTTTTGAACAAGGGGTCTCACATTTTCATTTTGCACAGGGTCTCACAAATTATGTCGCCAGTCCTGATTGCAGTAGAGGGAAAAGTCCAGAGTAGCAGCAGCAGCGACCAACAGCACACAAGCAGACCGTGAGGGACAAGCCACACTCAGTAGACACCAGTGACCAGGCAGGTCAAGGGAGAAGTCCAGGAAGTCCCAGAAGACAGCAAGTAGACCACAGCCTCTTTTGCTGTGACCATGAGGCTGTGTACATATTCCCCTATAGGATGCCCACTTTGGAAAGGAGGGTAGACCCTTTGAGAGGGGAGAAACAACAGTGATAGAGTTTTAACTTAACTAATTGAATATTTACCTAAAATATAAAGCTAAGATATCTTAACAAATTTTGATTCCCTCCCCACTCCCATCTTCAGGAACTCAAAAGAAAAGAAACAGCGATTATAGAAAATAAAGTATCTCTTATTTTTTTTCCTCATCTAAATCATTGTGTGTAAATTTTGATCCCCCTACAGAAGGAGAGCAGTATGGTCTCAGAAAATGAACTATTTGAGGTTCATTGAGGAAGACTTTCCCACACATGAGTTATTCATGAATATTACAGGTGTACATGCCTGAGTGTGAGACCCTATTTTGCTAAGCACTATGAATAAAGAATTATCCAAATACTGTTGTGAGGATTGGGGAGTTTTATTGGGTTTTTTGTTTTTGAGTGTTTTAATCCTCTTCCAGCAATCATCTGAACATGTGGCTCTGAAATAGGCATATTTAAACAGGTGCTATAACCAGGCTCATGCCTATGATCCCAGCACTTTGGGTGCCAGAGGTGAGAGGAATGCCTGAGCTAGGGATTCGAGACCAGCCTGGACACCTTGGCAAAACCTCGTCTCTATAAAAATCAAAAAATAAGCCAGCTGTGGTGGCTCATGCCTGTGGTTCCAGCTACTTGGAAGACTGAGGCGGAAGGATTGCCTGAGCCCAGTATGTCAAGGCTGCAGTGGCCATGAGCAGCATGCCACTGCACTTCAGCCTGAGAGACAGAGTGAGACTCCGACTCAAAAAAAGAAAAAAGAAAAGAAATAGGGATATTTGCAGGCATGCTTGGCAGTGAAATATGACAATCTAAAAAATATGTAAAATATATATTCCAGAGCAGATTTTAAAATATACCAGATGGTTAGTCATTGTTTTTTTTCAAAGTTTCTCATAAAAACATATGAAATACTTTGCTTCTCTTTAGATTAAGCCTACAGAAGCACAACAGATGACATGATTTCTCACTTTGGAAAATGTTCCATTACTTCAAAATAATATGGATGACTATAAAATGGCCTTTTCTTATGAAATTAAGAGAACTTACTGGTATTACCCTCCCCATCTGTTTCTCCCTCACACACACCTTTTTTTCATAAAGAAAGTCCCTACCCTGTTACCCCTTCTCTTTGATTTAGTCCATTTGTTAGCCTCTTGTGCTCTACTTCACTAACTTGGAACTGGAGGCATGGTAAAGAAGACAGAAAGCTCTAGTGGAAAGCTATCCACCATCTACTTGGAACTTCAGGGTCAAGAGCAATGTGGTTGAGTTCACCCAAGTGAGATAGCACATACAATGGCCTTAGTGCTATACTTAGCATATAATAGGTGCTCAAATGTTGGTCACTTCCATTATTTTGCCCCAGTCATGAGGGAGTCCTTCTAACAGCTGTGTTTGCACCGAGGTCTGTGTTCTCTCCAATACCCTTTTGAGCATACCCTACCAGGCTTGTGAAAGAGCTGGCTCAGGATGCACAATACTTTTGTTTGAGATAAAAGTATTGCTGTGAAAAGTTAATTGAATTATTAAGGAATCAGCATTTATGCTGTAGCTTTATGAGGAAACATCACCTTATCATCTAGTGTTGAGTTTCTCAATTTTTCTATCCCTATAAAAACACCATGAAGGCAAGGACCTCTCTGGCTCATTATACCCCAGCACCTAAGTTTGCACATAGTAGGCACTAAATACATGTGTGTTAAATGAATAAGCAAATCAAACAGATTATATTTCATAGATGGAGGACTTTTAAAAGCACATAGCCCAATCCATTTCACAATAGCCCAGGGAGTTGCCCAAGGTCAATGGAATATGGAGCTAACCCTAAAAGTAATGGATTTCTATGTCCCACTGCACGGATCCCTGAATTATTAGCACTTTCTTCAACTGAAATAACATGAACATAATTTTCTTCCCAATTATTCTGGCTGAGAGATATACAAAAGGTGTCAGTGGGTGGAAGATTTACAGCACAGCTTCTGGAAAGCCTGGAAACTCCATGGGGCCACTGCAAAAGGTCTTATGGTAATTAAATCGAGAAGCCAAGGGACCCCTGGAGGCTGCTATATAGGCTCCAGGACAGCCCTCCTGGAGGAAAGCATTTTTGCTGACGTCCATAATATAATAGATCCTTAGGCAAGCAAGAAGGAAAGCAAATGCAAGAAGGAAAAATACCTATGGTTTCCTATCATTTCCAAGGTTGTCATATACACGAACCTCTAACTATAGCCTTCAGTTCCACTACGGATGAAATATCCCCTTCTCCTACTACAACAAGGTAAGCAATTCACATCCCCAGACTCAGATATACCCCCAAAAGTAACTTTCTTTGTAGCCCTATGACTGAAATAAACTCATAAACACCCCATCTCACTGGGAATTGGGGATCTAGAGAAGGTAGCAGTGGAAGCAATTGAAGAAAGAATTTTGAATTAATGAATTAAAGGTTTTTCTGACTAAGCTAGCTTAAAAGAATTTCTTAAAGTCTCACTTGGAAAAATATTCAGTCTCTCAAGTTTTTTTTTAGGACACCCCACGTTTTTTAAAAGAAGATGTGGTATGGGCATAAAAAGTAGCTTACAAAAAGGATGATGGGGCAGGGGAAGTACAGCTAGATTAGCAGAGGGTCCACTGAGTCCTGTCACAGAGGAAGCCCTGGGCCCTGTGGTCTACATGGGCCCTGTGGCCACTTGGGGGACAGCACTGTGTAGAAGCAGTTGCTGAAGTCCATGGTCAAGGTTGCCCATTCTGGTTGAGAGAACTTCCTGATTCTGACCCTAGCCTAACCCTCAGACCTGCTGGCCCATTCTACAGCTAGATGCTTCCCCAACAGGGCCCATGGGAGGTTTGGGATTCCCTGTATCCCATTCCCTGGCTTTGGGCACAGAGAGGTACCAGGCTATCTGCCTAGATGCATCCCTAAACCATGACCAAACCACCCTGCCACCATTAACATCAAGCTCCACATATGCCTACTTTGATAGGTTGGCTGCCTCTCCAAGCCACCCCTAAGGAAGTGAGACATTCTCTTTCCCCCCTCCCAGCACTATGGGGGTTTCTCTTCTGTTCCCTTCTTGGTGAGTACATCCTGAAGGTCATATTCCTCTTCTCTACCCTGTGGATATATTTGTTCTAGGAGTTATCTGCCTTTGCCTTTTGTAGGACTGATATCATGACCAAAGGGGAAGGAGAAATGCATTGTTTTATGTTTCCAAATATGTGTGTGTGTGTGAGTGTGTGTGGTGTGTGTGTGTGTGTGTGTGTGTGTGTGTGTGTGTGTTTCATGATAATCTCAAAAGTTAAAAAGGAAAAATGGTCTGATGCACATTGTTCAAAAACTAAACTACAATATAGTAGAAAACTAGAAAACAAGTAACATAAAATTACATAATTAAAAAATCTTTTTGAATGTAGTAAACTATATTTAACATCTCCAAGTCATAACTAAGCTCTTGTTTCTTTATCTATAAAATACGAATAATAACACCTGCTGTACCTACTTCACCTGAGTGTAAAATTTAAAAAAAAAAACAACTTTGAAAGCCATAAGGTTTGGAGAAATGTAACTTAGAGTAGAAAATCTATAAAAATAAGTTTTATTCTTGTACCCCAACCTTATGGCATAATAGGATCTCACTATAAATATGTGGCAAGAAACGCCTGACCAGATATCAGCTGACAATCTCCTGAGAATTAAGCAGCAGTATCCCATGGTACAGCATTAAGCTCACTGGAGTACATAAAGTTGCTATTGTTGAACCAGATTTTATAAGTATTCTTTCTCTTCTATTCATAGAAAAAGCCACATTTACATGAGTGTGGTTGAAAAGATTTGCTGTAGAGCAGCAATTTTATGGGCACGTGAATGGAGGAAAGGTTTGATTGAAGTGCATATGGCAAACCTTTAAGACTGATTTAATAGAGGGAGATGCCTGCCAGCATCTGAAGCCCTGGCCTGGAGTAGCTCAGAGCCCACAGATGCTACAAACATTTCAGGAGCCTTCAGCTGGGCAGAAATTGGACACATTTTGAAGAAAATCATTCCACAGAGTAGCTTATTCTGTAGTTGCTCTCCCAGAATCTGGAATGCTTTGCCAAGAACGATCATATTTTTGTAATTCCAAACCCATAATGAGTTACACAGGGCAGGACCTCCCGCAAAAGATAGGCAGGAACACAGAAAGGCTAGGACAGAAACACAGGAGCAGGATGTCCAGCCCAGGATGAATCTTCTTTCATTTTTCTGCTTCCAGGGTTCACGGCTTGCCCTCACTCCCAGGACTACTGCAAGGTCCATACACTCTATCTTCTCACTCACACACCCCCATCCCTCCCCCCACCAGAGTAAACTGTCAATTTCACCTTTCATCCAAAATGTCAGCTGTGTGTTTCTCTACATCTGGCTAAATATGTAGAGTCCTGGAAAAAATGTAAAAAAAAAGTTTGAGAATTTAAAAATAATACTTCTTTAAGCGGCGGCTTTCAAGTAACTTCTACACCAGCCAGGACTAGTTGCCCCCATCTTACCAGCTGGATATTATATCTAACTTGTAGCCTATGCAATATGGTTCATGAGATTCTTTCCCATGCAGTGCTTGTGTGACTCTCTAAAAAATTATGTCATAACAGCAAATAACAGCAATACAGGTATCACCATCTCACATGTAGAAATGGACCCAGAGATTAAATGTCGAAATCACACTCACATACGAAGGAGAAAAGCCAGGATGAAATTCCAGATCACCAAAAGTCCCAGATGAATCCTTTCAACTTTTTCCTTGACTTCTCAATCATAGATATTTTGGAGTTTATTAAAGAAAATGACAGACAGTCATGATTCTTTCAGCTACAGTCCTTGCAACTGTTTTTCTATACTGTTTTCAAAAGGATAGATATTTCAAACTCCAAAATCAATGTGCTTTCCCATTCCTCTCTTCACATGACTCTCTGCCAGCCACAGGGAAAATGAGCAGCAGTAATTTGTCTCCCTGCTTAAAAGGTTCAGTGCTAGCTGGCTCGGTGGCTCAGCCTGTAATCCCGCGCCTTTGGGAGGCTGAGGTGAGTGGATTGCCTGAGACCGTGGGTTCGAGACCCGCCTGGACAGCGAGACCTCATCTCTACAATAAATCAAAAAATCAGCCGGGCGTGGTAGCGCATGCCTGTAAATCTGGCTACCTGGAAGGCTGAGGAGGAAGGATCGCCGGAGCCCAGCAGGTGGAGGCTGCGGTGGCCAGGAGCGGCCACTGCACTCCAGTCTGGGTGACAGAGTGAGACTCCAACTCAAAAAAAAAAAAAAAAAAAAAAAAGCTTCAGTGCTACCAGTTAATTTTATCTCTCAACACAAGATTCAGGTATAGACAGAAATTTAGATCTCAAACTAGTATTTGCCTTTATCAAATAAAATATGCAATTTATGAAAATATTAGAATCTAGCTGATAGAAGGAAAGAAAAAAACAAGTGTTCATATTGTAAAACAAGTTGTATATATAATAAGGGCTATTCTATTTCTGAAATGTCATGATCAGAAAGGGCCACGGATGAACATGATCCTCCCTTCCAGTCAACACTACAAGTGACCGAGGCAACTAGACAAGGCTCTAGAGAGCCTTGGGATCATAACAATTCCACCTTTCAGATTCTTAATGAAATTTCATAGAAAACAAAATGTGGAAAAGTCTGTATTCTGAGCATAAACAAGAAGCTTTAATGCAATTCTGTCAGACACTAACAAAACTCTATTGAAAGAGGCATAAAAAGACAATCCTGATTCTCCTTCTGGAAAAAAGTAGAAATTAGTAAGGACAACCTGAAAGAACTAGACAGAAGCAGGATCTAGAGGTGAAGTGTTGCCTGTAGGGCACTTGTGGTGACATTTGGAGTTGAAGAAGAGCACCAAGAGATGTTTCTGATGCTGCCAGCCACATCAAGAGGGGACTGGAATTAAAGGTCTAAATTTGAAGGGAAAACTAGAACTTTTAGAAAGCTAGATATGGAGTAAGATCTTTTGGCCTTTGGACATGGTAAATTTCTTAAAGGAAGACTAAAAATATAAATTAATAAATAAATGGATACTGTTGCTCATCAAAAGACATTATTTAAAAGAAAAAATGAGAAGTCACCTACTTGAGAAAGATATTTTAGTGGATAGAATAAATAAAAGATTCATACCCAGAATATATACTGTAAATATATAATTACTGCAAATCAATAAGAAAAAAGATAAGAAAATCCCAAGTACCAAAAGAAAAATAAGTTGAACTTTACCAAAATTAAAAATTTTGTGCATCGGAAAGCATTATCAAAAAAGTGAAAAACCAACCTACATAATAAGAAAAAAATATTTACAAGTCATATGTACTAATAGTTTAATATCCAGAAATATAAAGAACTCTACAACTCAACAACAAAAGAAAACAACCTATGTTTTAAAAAATAGACAAATGTGCTGAATAGACATTTCTCCAAAGAAGATATACAAATGGCACATGAAAACATGCTCAATATTATTAGTCATTAGGGAAATGCAAATTAAAACCACAATAAGATGCCACTTCACACCTACTAGAATGGCTATCATTTAAAAAAGAAAATAATAAGTATTGGTGAGAATGTGTAAAAATTGTAACCTTTAATGTTGATGATAGGAATGTCAAGTGGTACAGCTTCTGCTGAAAAGTTTGGCAATTCCTCAAAAAGTTAAGCATAGAATTATATGACCAAGCTATTCCACTTCTAAGTATATATGGGGAAAAAAACAGTATACACATTTTAAATGATGTTAAGAGATGCTTGTCACAATCAGAAGGGTCTGGACATGATAGCAACCACTCTGAGCACCTCATTAATTGCAGAAGTCGAACATGACTTGTATTCATCCTACTGAGTATTACAATTTTAATATAGTTTTTTTCCTTTTTAAAACTGTGTGTACATTTTTTTGGCACCCTCTGATTCAAAAGATTTGAAAAACAGGAACTCAGACAGATACTTGTGTGTCAGTATAGATTGAAGCATTGTAAAAAACAGCCAAAAGATAGAAACAACCCAAGTGTGCATCAGTAGATAAAAGGATACACAAAATGTGCTATATACATGCAACAGAATATCATTCAGTCATAAAAAAAAGAAAGGAAGTTCTGATACATTCTACAACATGGATGAACTTGAAAACATTATGCTAAGTGAAGTAAGCCAAATGAAAAATATTATATGACTTTATATATATGAAATATTTACAGTAGATAAATTTATGGAGAAAGAAAGTAGATTAGATCTTACCAGGAGCTGGGGGAGGGGTAAGAGGGAGATAGGAATTACTGCTTAATGGGTACAGAGTTTCTGTTTGGGGTGGTAAAAAAGTTCTGGAACTAGATAAGGCTAATGATTGCACAATATTCTGAATGTCGCTGAATTGTCCACTAAAAATAGTTAAAATGGCACATTTGATACATTTTACCACAATTTTAAAAAGGCGGGGGAAAGGATAGTTAAATCTATTAGTAATTGGGCAAAAAATATGAACAGAAATTTAGAGTTGGGGCTTGGAAACCAACCAATCAGAGCTTATCTGTCCTGTTCAATCATGACTCACATTTTCCAATCCAGGCTCACCTGTATTGACCAATCAGAATTCAGTTGTGCTGACCAATGAGAACTAAGCTAATTTCAATCCTTTTATTTACATAAACAAATGACTGGAAATTTGGGCAGGAGCTTTTGCTATAAAACTAGAACCATCTTTTTGTTTTCTAGAAGGCACCTTTATTTGACACCAAAGGCTGATTCTTCCAGGTGTGCAAACTGTTTTACTGAAATAATCTCTTTCCTAGAGATTTCTTTTCCAAGAACTTTTATTCACAGAGTTTACCTCTAGTGGGAGTGGGAAGGGGATGACATGAGACAGGATACAGGGAGCTTCAACTTATTGGTAATATTTATTTAATAAGCTCAGTGGTAGAATATGCAGCTATCAATTGTGTTCATATTTAGAGTTTTTCTAGGTTTTAACATTTCGTGGTCACTTCTAAAAAAGAAGATTATAAAGAATCATGTGTTTATTGAGTATACCTTGCCAAAGGCACTGTGCCTGCCATTATAAATACAAAGCTATCACAGCACATGATCTAGTTGTGAGTAAGGCATGTGCAAAGATGCCATGTATCAAACGCTCGCAAATATCAGACTGCATAATATAAGAATTGAGATGGGTAGCCCATAAACTCTATAGCCAACTTCTGGAAAATTGGCTCCATAAAACCTTAACAAGTATATACAAGAAATGGAGAGAAAAAGTATATTTAATTACCTCTCAATTTTCTGCCTAATGTTTTGAGAGTTTGTGCCTGATTTATTTTTCCTCATCTAATTTCTTTAAGTGCTTCATCCCCATAAGTCATATAAAATTTATTTTTAGAGAGGTAGGATATGAGCAAATGAATGCTTCACCCTAGGTGCCCATACACAAGGCTGGAGGAACTCTATACCATAGTTCCAGAATTTGACGCTCTCATCCTGGCTGGGTTTAAGTATATTTCATGATACTCCATCCATCTTTCCACTGTTAAGTGAAGAACCAGGAGTCATTTTCATGTTCTCCTTGTTTAATCGCTTGACACCTGTCTGAATGCAACTTCTATATGAAAAATCATACCAGCATATGGGAAATGGAAAAGGACACTAAACGGATACCCATTAAGAACTCACAAATTCTTCTACATTAATGTAAATATATTCTATATTTAATATAAAATCTTTAAGGGTCTCTATCCATGAGGGAGAAAAGGAGTAAAGTTTATTCCCTATTTTACCATAAGAGTAAAACTTAGCTAAGTGACTTAACTCACATCACACACCAGAACTTGATAACTTGAAAAAATCATCTCATTTAATGTGTGCAACAATTGTGTTATTAAATATTATTAATAGTTGCTATTATCGTTGTTATTATTATTCTCAGGAGCAGAGTTAGAATGAAAATTCAAATTGCATATTTTTAATTCCTGGGTGGTTTCTGGGACATCACCCCATCTTCAGCAATGATACTGTGCCCTTACCCTGGTCCAGAATGGGAAAATAAATCCATTCTGACTCTGCCTCCTTGATGACAGGAGTCCTCAATAGCAGTGTACAATATCAACTCACCTTATTGAGAAAATGGTCACGAAGGCTTTTCTTCATGTATTTTGAATTTTTCCATCATTGAGGAAATGTTCACTATACATAATTGCATGCTTTCTAATACTGCTTTCCTTCAAATTGGATTTTCCCCCCATGGATTTTAAAGCTACTTCCATTAGAGAAAAGTAAAAACAGTTGTAATTTCAGCAGTTTGCCATTTTCCTCCTTTTGGGATAGTTTTACTCATTGTGTTTGAAGGATAAATAACTAAACGATCTTGAATTATTTAATGTGAAAGAGATGCCAAGATTTTCAACACAAGAAAGCACACCTAATATGCCATAAAAAGTAGCTTGAAAAACAGAACAGTTTTTAGTAGATACATAAACTCCTGTTTAACTACTAGTACTTTTCATTTCCTTATTCCTGCCCTATAATGAGCCATTCCCTGTTTACTAGTGTTAAACTTGGTTACTTGTGCCACTTAATATAATCCCACATGGTGAGGGCTTTGAGAAGCTTCACACAAAAAAGTAAATCAAACGGGAAAAGAAAGCAGCAAAAGGATAATGTAACTTAAGAGCCAATTTGGGGGTAAAACGTAGTGTGTCTTCTCAGATTGCAGAGATTTAAACCTGCCATGAAATTGTATCAAGCATCCTGCAGTGGACCAACATACTGTTTTTACATAGTTTCACATCCTAGAATTGCAGCAATCCAGAGAGTCACATTTTTTCAATTGATTTAGGAATTTTCTGTTCAAGTCATCAGATTTTCCATTAGCCTACCCCAAGTCATATAAATCAGAAGTATTCCCTACCAAGAATCAAACTTTGAAGACTAAATTATTTGGGAGAATATATTATTTTTATATTATAGATATATAATGAGTGTGCCAATTCCCTCACTTCACAACAGATTTCCTTTTTTTTTTTTTTTTTTTGGCAGAGTGGTTTTAGAGCCCATCTCTCACCAAAGCGTCCTCATGTTGCATTTATTCAGAAAACTGAGATTGGCCAAGTCTGTGGATATCAGAAGGTATACTTATTTAAGATGTCAGCTTCCCTAATTACTAAAAATTAATCCTTGAAAGGCACGGAGAGGAAACCATATGTCACTTTGAACACTTATTAAAACAATACTAAGAGACTGGAAACCTCATTTGAGTTCTTGGTAATAAGATGGAACTCTTTTGTTAGCCTTGCTCTCAAAGGATCACTCTCAGAGTCTGAGTAATAAAACAATGACTAACACTTACACAACATTTACTATGTACCAGGAATTTTTCTAAGTGATACAAGTATTAAGTCACCTGGTTCTCATGACAATTCTATGAGGTATAGTCTGCTAATATCCTCTTTTCACAAGGTAGATTACTGAAGCACAGAGGGGTTATGTAATTTTTTCAGGGGTACACACATAGTAAGTGGTAGACCTTAGAGTCAAACTTAGGCAGTCTGTCTCCAGAGTCTGTAATTTTTACTCCGACACACTGTAGTACAACACAGTGTTAGGTATTAACCAAAATACAACCTAAAACTCTTTTTTTGAGACAGGGCCTGGAGTACCCAGCTCATTGCAACCTTAAACTCCTGGACTCAGGTGATGCTCCCATCCCAGCCTCCCAAGTAGCTGGGACTACAGGCATATGCCATCACACTCAGTTAGTTTTTTTTTTTTTTAATGTTTTGTAGATACAAGATCTCACTATGTTGCCCAGGCTGGTCTCAAAATCCTGGGCTCAAGTGATCTTCCCACCTCAGCCTCCCAAAGTTCTGGGATTACAGGCATGACCCACTCTGCCTGATCCCAAAAACAACCTAAAACTCTTAACCAGAAAACAAAAGCAACAATTAAATCATCTTCTCATTACCTTTCTGTCGTTCTACATACTGCATTCTTGCTTTTTATTTAACACATATTTATTGAAGTTCCACTTGGTGCCAGCCATTATCTTAGGCAGTAGTGCTAGAGAAAGAGAAAAAAAAATTGGTTTTAAAACGCTAAGGGATTGCCAGGAAAGGGGAAAAAATGAACAGATAAGGAAGGGAGAGAGAAAAACCCAGGGTGTCGCAAAATAAAATATTTATGTGTACGGTGCTGGGACTAAATTGACAAAATATATCCTAGCCTTAAAAAAAATAAAAGAAGCCGGGCTCGGTGGCTCAGCCTGTAATCCCGCACCTTTGGGAGGCTGAGGTGAGTGGATTGCCTGAGCCCGCGGGTTCCAGATCCACCTGGACAGCGAGACCTCATCTCTACAATAAATCAAAAAATCAGCCGGGCGTGGTAGCGCATACCTGTAATTCCAGCTACTCGGAAGACTGAGGCGGAAGGATCGCCGGAGCCCAGCAGGTCGAGGCTGCGGTGGCCGGGAGCGGCCACTGCACTCCAGTCTGGGCGACAGAGTGAGACTCCAACTCAAAAAAATAAATAAATAAAAGAGAAAAACTTTTCTTTGCTGATCTTTTCTGAAAACCAGAATGCAGACTCCCTGTCTTCTACTCCCCCTCTTCACTACTACCATCCCCAAGAGCCTGAGGTTTAATGGCAGCCTTACTCAATTTTTCTTAACGTTAAGCAAAAATTCCAATATTACCTTTATAGTTTTCATATTCCCTTTGATATTTTAAAACCAGTGTAGAAGTTGACTTTTAAAAAATTCTCCATTGATAGCGAAGGTTTATGATGTTAGCAGCTTTAGACAATGCAGGTGCTTGAAACCCCAGCACAGATGTCTAACCACTCCATCAGGCCGGCACCCACATGAGCGAAATGACTCAAATCTGTGTGCCAATACAATGCAACGACAGAACTCTTTATAAAATGAGACGGTATAGCTATCCAGGCCCTTCAGAAACCATTTGCAGGCTGCAGATGGAGATACCTGAAATGGCCTGGACTAAGACACATGAAACCAAGAGTAAATGGAAAGACCAATTGTCCTGAGAAGACAACTTGAGACTGGTTTTTCATAGTCACAGAATGATTCTGTTTGAATTGGAGTCAAGCCTCGTTTCAAACACCCTCCACTTCGGGCAGCCTATTTGAGGATTCAGTGCTAAGTGAGAGACCAGAACCACTTTCTTTTTGGAAGGATTAGAACGCAGGCTGAAGCTTCCGATACTGATTTGAAGTCCGCAGTCATTCAGAGAAGATGGCTTCTCACATCGGTTCTGCTTCCCTGCTTTACTTGAAACCTGGATCTCTCTCCTCACCCTAGGGAGGTTTCAACTGTCATGAGCTAGATCATTTTAGGTCTTATTCCTACAGTTAAATTGGGCTTGATGTGCTATTTGGGTTTTATAATTTTTAAACAGGAAGGCAGAACAGAGCACAACAAAATGGGTTGGCTCCTGGTCTTTATACTGCCTTCTACTACTGCAGGGGCTTGGGCCATTTGCTTTTCTTTGCCTCAATTTCCCTTTCTAGCAAATCCCAATAATCCCTATTGACTTCAGTTTAGAAGGGACACTGGTGAGCATTTTTTAAAATAAGTTCATGGATTCTTGGTTCTCCAAAGTTGTCTTTATGAGTTTCTCCCACCGAAATTGGATCAATTTTTATTTCTTACACTCAACTGCATCCAGGCATCACCAGAAGTCTATATAGTATCCCATAATTTGAAAAGTGCTGATCTGGCGAGCACTTCAATTGCATCAGGCTCAAGGTCTAATTTCTGTTTAGTCTCCAGTTAGGTCAGCTCTTACCTCATCGACCCTCTTCTCCCTAGCTTTTCTAATATGTTCACCAATTGCTTATCAATCACCTATAAATTGTAACAGACCCCAGACAGGTGGTAAAGAGCAATCGTGCACATGCTCAGGACTTGCCTTTAAAGATCTTGCATTGTAAAAGGGAAAACGAGCAGAGAAATTTCCATGGTACGCAGCCTCATCCTGACTATCATACACAGAGCAACTCTGACTTGCAAGAACAAACTATTAAACAGCTTTAACCTCTCCCCCCAGGTCCACTGCCAGCACCAGTCCAGGCCATTTTGGAACAAATCACCATCCCTGACTGTAAGTCCAGAATGCAGAGCTAAGAGATTTCCCAAGGATGAAATGACTCCCAGTAGCACCTGCTGGGGGGGGTACACTGTCCTCTGTGAGACATCTTCATTCCTGCCTGCAGCATACATTCGAGAGCTGTGGAGACCAAGTTGATCACTATGTGACCCAGTCTCCATAGCTGGTAGTCTTCACGTATCCTTTCTCCAAAGCTCTTATTCAGGTCATTTGCCTGGTAATATAGACTCAGTTCGCAAGGGAGGTCAACGTTACCTGAGCCAAACCTCCACCTCAGAGGTTGAATCTGCTTCTCCTGAACCAAGCTCAGTGGGAAAGCGGTATACTGCCAGTACAAGGACAGACAGCTCTGTCAGGGCTTCCAAGATCTTGCTGACACTGCTATGCCCACCAACATCACCTCTATCACATGTACTCCTAACTTCCTGTTGGTATACTGTTCCCCTGCAGACCCCTTAAGTTACTCTCAAACCACTCCAGGTCCAGGTTGCTTTCCTGACACAGTATCTTAGGAATGATCACACTTCAACTGAGCTTACCAAGAGCCAGGAACTGTTCTAGACTGCATGTGAGAGACGTGTGTGTGTGTGTGTGTGTGTGTGTGTGTGTGTGTGTGTGTGCGTGCGCGTGCGCGCGCGCTTTTCAATCTTCACAACAAGACTAGTTAGGGACTATTATTGTGCTCATTTATATATCAGGAAGTGAGGCACCAAGATTTAACTTACTTAGCTAGGAAGTAGCAGAACCAAGATTTGAAACCAGATTGTCTGGTTCCAGAGTCTACACTCAACCTCTACACGGGGACCCAGAGGGAAGGCTACTTATAGAAAATCAATTGCCATCACTTACTCCAATTTTTTAACAAATTCGACATTGTTAAGAGGATACAGCTTTAAGTTGCTATTTAAATGTTGCCATGTTCTATTCAAATGTGTTTTTGAGACACTTTTTAGAGACATATTCTATGGTCTGACAAAATGCTCTTGTTTTGAACACTTCAATATAATCATGAATAATTAAGACAGTGGTTTTAAAGGGCAGCAGGATGGCTTAATGATACTAGTCAAGATGACTTCTCAACAAACTACCCTTCCTTCTTCTAGCAGGTTCTAATAATGTGATCTCATTAATCACCAAACTGTCTGAGCCTCTGGTTCCACACTGTAAAACAGAGATGATGAGGAAAATTCTCTCTACCTTGTATATTTGTTTTGAGGCCCAATGAGACAGTGTGCAGAAGGCATTGTGCAAACTATAAAGCTTCATGTAAAAATAAGTTCTCTTTAAAGACAAAAAGATAAAATTAAGAAAATGGAAAAGTATTTCTTGCTAACAAGGAAAAAGCCAATTACATGGCTTCATGCTGGCAGTCATAGGACCTACATTGTTGTTCTAGCATCTGCCAAGATAGAAAGAAAAAGAAGACACAAATAGGAGAGAAACAATTACTTTTGCGAAATCTCTTGAGAAACTGGCTCTGGGGAGAAAGCTCCATGGGAAAGATCACTAAGATGAGTAGTCTAGGAGTGCTAGAGAAGGTGTGCCTTCTCTTTCATGATCATTGGTCGTTTTCTTCTTGGAGGTTCCTTTTTGGGCTATCAGCACCGGAGTAGAGTAGAAACAAAAGAAAGCACCAGCACGAAGGAAGCTACTGGAACAGTAACTTCTAATATCAAGGAACTTCAAACAAACTAGAAGGACAGGAAGAGCAAGATATCAGTGAAGCTAGTTTAAGATAACTTGCCTTGAAAATCGTATTATTAAAAGTAGAAGAGTAGACCAGGATTCAAAACAGTTTCCTAGGGATTTATATTTTTGAAACATTGCTTTAAATCATGAATGTGTTTCCTCAAGAAGTCAGTCCTGCTAATCCAGCTCAAACATCCAAGTGGAAAGGAGACAGAAGCCAGTAAATCTCATCTCTCAGGGCCGGATCTGTCTCATCCACTTCTGTGTCTACAGCAGCTAGCATAGTGCTTACCACAGAGAGGGCCCAAGACAGGGAGTCAAGTTCATGCCCTGCCTTTGCCATTAACTAATTTTGTGACTTCACCTCTAAGCCTCATTTCCACCATCTATAAAGTCAGGGTGTTAAAGAGTCTCTAAGCTCCTTTTAGTTTCCAAAATTGTATGATTCTATTGTTCTCAGATACTTAGGAGAAAATGGAAACCGGATACTTAGGAGAAAATGGAAAATTCTGGAGCACTGATCTTTTGAATCTTAGCCTGTGAAGTATAAGTGAGATAGATGAAAGGCTTAATTGATGAATATGGCCTAGCGTACAAGGTGGTCTGTTCGCCCCACCTCTATGTCCAGTACGTAAATGAAATCATCATTTCCTGAGGACGTGGTTAGAAAGGGACATTTGAATTATGAGTATATCTATCATCACTACACACAAATAACTCAAAACACAGACCCTACTGAGAGTCTGTTCTTTGTGGACAATTGTGGCACTAGTATAAGTTCATTATCACCCGAAGGTATTTACAGCTTGCCAAAATATCACAAGCACTATACTACACATGAAGAATACAGAATGAGCAGCATTGGCTTAACTGTGGCCTGCAGGAGTTTACAACATAGACCTTTCTAAATGACAGAATGAACATAATGTGATATTTGGGAGCCTTAAGGACAAATGTGGGAGGAGGACACACCATTCGATCAATTGGGTGGTACCTGACTGTAGTAAGTTGAGAAAACTTAGTGAACCAACGTAGCCCATTCCCTGAAGTGCTAAATAACAGGGATTAAAAGGAAAATTCAGAAAGAAGCGAACTGTTGCTATCATTTTTTAACCAGGCAAGATGCATGTAATCCTTGCACACGGGAGTTTTCACTGGAACTAGAAGAGGAAGAAAAATGAGGAGAGGCGTACAGCCCACACATCCGTGAGAAGCAACACACTCCCAGAGCAGAATCCTCATCTCTCTAGCCCTCAACACACGGGCTGTGGCCCTCTTCCTTCTGAGGCCTTCCCTCTGAATTGAGTGAGCACACAATTGAATTAGATCTTGCCATTAGAGAAATTGGTCCCTGGAGAGCAGCTCGAAATCAACCAAGCAGAAAAGTGAGAAAAGACGTTTTATGGTTTGCTGAACGATTCCGAGACGATGTGTAAACCCAGAGCCGGCCTGCCGTGCACTGGCGCCGTCTACAAATTCCACATTAGATCGAGGGGTGATAAACGCTCAGATAAACATTTTTATTTTATGCCTCAACAATTTATCCTCTCTTCCTCTTATCTGACTCTGTTGACCCAACTTAGTGAAAACACACATTCAGCGAGTAATTGTTTGCCTTTGCTCGCTCAAGCAGGTGTGTGCCCGTGCATCCCACGCATGTGTTATCCCGGTTACCTACTCTGCCTGGCCCATTCATCTTGATTTTCTCTCCCTTGCTATTGATTTTACGAAGGAGGTCTTTTTTTAATTTGTGCTTCATAAACGGTATTGACATAACTGTGTTTTGCCATTTTACCTTACATATTGTACTGTAAGCATGTTATGTGAGATATTTCATTTTCTTCCGTGGGAAAAAGCCTCGCATGGGAGCTGCAGTAGCAGCTTCTTCACGGGTCCGGGAAGAATCCTTTCTGCTTGACAGTTTTTGCAAATGTTGAGGACGTTTGTTTAAAATCATGCCTAAACTCCTTGCTTTCCTTTCTCCATTTGTAAGGCAAGAATGTAGGGAGCAATTAGTTTTGTGCAAACAGATGGGTCTACATTTGTAATGCATTTTGAGATCAGGAGATGAGAGGCACTCTACAAAAACCAGAAACATAGCATTGCTATTAGATTTGTGAATACCTTCACGACAGATGTATTCCTCCATAACACTCATCAACACAAGAAATGAGATCTTTGGGAGATATAGACATATCATTTTATAAGCAAATTTTCATTTCACTGATGTCAAGCATTGTCATGGGTTGCCAAATCAAACTATAAGTATTATTACTTGGGAGACATTTTTTAATGTATCC
The DNA here is from genome assembly GCA_027257055.1 of Cephalopachus bancanus. Classification (NCBI taxonomy): domain Eukaryota; kingdom Metazoa; phylum Chordata; class Mammalia; order Primates; family Tarsiidae; genus Cephalopachus; species Cephalopachus bancanus. The sequence continues at coordinate 999,638 of JAPVLO010000005.1, read as the reverse complement.
ATTTGTAAAATCAGTTTAACAAGAAACAAACAAAATAAAGTCAATGTGTGGTTGGGAGGAGAGGATCCCAATCCCTTATTATGAAATTAAGAATTATATATCTGTATTCAGAGAATTCCAACAAATATTTTATTTCTATGTTTTTTAATGGGAGAAATTTTTATTGAGATAAAACTTGGTCTAGAATATTGTATTTTCTTGAAAACAATGAAATCATGTCTCCAGTATTAACTTATATTTTGTTTGGTTTTTACTTTTCTTTTTCTGACAAAAGATAAGTGAGAACAATAACTCATTTTCAGTGGCCCTCATTCTCTGCTATCTCAAACTTTTTCCAGTCCTCAGAAGTCCAGAAAGCACGCAAATATTGACCTTTAGGAAATAGTTTTCTTCTGTCTCTTAGAGTTTGCAGAAGTATAGTCTAATTAACAATATATCTTTTCCCGTTCTGTTTGAGTCTTTAGGCCTGAAATAAGCCTCTGTCAGGGCACTTACATGAAGAAATATAGAGGTAGATTAAAGTACCCAATAGGCCATGTCAGAGACAACTACATACAACCCTACTACTGTGAGATTTGGACTCACACTGTACCCTCAAGGAAATCAAGAAAAGAGAACATGTAAAAAAAAAAAAAAAAAAAAAAATGTAAGAATTGATGTTATATTCCCAGGTAAGAGGGAAGCCACGAGGAGGGTAGGAAGCAAGAGATTCTTAACTGCCTTCTCTCTTTCTTCATATGAAACATCAAAATTCTGACTTTTAGGCATTAGTTTTATTTCTCAATTCTTAAACCTATTTTTATTTTTTCTTATTTTCCTTATTTGGGAGCAGGGACTATGATTACTCAAAGATGTTTCTTTTGTTTGAATTTGTAACCTCTTGGATCACCAGCAGGTTTATAGATTTTCTAAAAAATGAGGTAGAAACTATTCTGAATCTGTTGGCTAGTCTTTAATTTGATATGCAAGTGCATATTCTAGCTAAAACCAAACATAGCTCATTGTAGTGGAGTCAGACATGTTTGATTTTTTTTCTTCTCTGGAGCTTCGAAGTATCAATGGTTTGCTGACATCTTTGCATCTATTTCACCCTGACTCGGATTTCACTTTTTTGAGCATTAATGGCTCTTTCCATAATTATTTTTAAATAAAACTTTCCACAAAAGACCAAATTAAAATGAGCTGAGCAGTGAGATACCTCACTAGGGAAGGTCCCCCAGTGAGTTGGCATATAGCCATGTCTACTTAAGGAAGACTGAGATAACTAGGCCTGGAACCCATCACTCCTGGATGTAAAAGTGGCTGTTCAATTCAAGAAGTGGTACCTAAGGCCACATTTACAGAAGAGGCCAATTACTGTAACGCATGTTTAGTTTCCCCAAACACCTAGAAATTTGAATGTGAACCAATTTAAAGCTATTAGCATATCATAGTCTCTTCAGTGTTTCAAATAGTGATAATATCCCAGTTGGAGTGGGAATTTGACCGAGGAACTATCTCTTCTTCAATTAGCATATTGTGTGAATATTCTGATCAAGCAAAGCATTTTAAATCTGCCCATAAATCTCTCCTACCTTTGGCTCACTGGCACAGTGGTAAGTTGCTATAGTGTTTTGTTGCTTTTGTTAACCTCCTATGAAGTGGAAAGTTGAGAAAAGTTTTGCTTTATTCACCAGTTCCCTTGATGGATGAGCACTGACCCCAACATAGTGTTTAAACGCAAATTTATGTGTCCACCTTGGATAAAACATTCTTTATGGAGAGGTGGACAAAAGCCTCTGGAATCAACTACTCCCAATTCTCAGTCTCTGCTTTTACCGTTTCTATTGGCCAGCGTGGCCAGAAGCATAGATCACTATCCTTTTTTTTTTTTAAATGATGAGGAAATATACCCAGGATCAGTCAATTCCTAGCCAAATGCAGAATCTTCCAGAAACCATCTCAACAATCAATTAATAAAATTCCCCTCCTAAGTATGAAGAGGAACTCAAATAATGACACACTACAGTAGCATTTTCATTTCATAGGATTTACAGCTCTGTGGGTGTACAAGTTGTTTTAGGTGAGACACAAGTGAGCTTTTCTACTGTAATGGACATGTATTTACTTAAATAAAATACCAGATAATCATATTTTCATTAGAAAACCCATGATTGACATATTAAAGCCATTATTTCCGTAGACTTTTTCTTTTACAGTTGTTTATACTATATTTGCTTTAGGTCAGTTTAAAGAAAGAGATTAAACAAATGATGGTACAAGTAAGCAGACAGGGCAAACACTGTGAAGGTAACTAATGAACTTTGGAAATTTGGGAAAACAGCACAAAAAACTCCCATCTAAGGCTTTAGGCAACTCTTTTTCTTGATCTACAATTTCGAGGGTCTTAAACAGGATAAACAAAAACGAATTCTACCTAGGCACGTGGTAGCGAAACTGAAGTACAATAAAGACAAAGAGAGTATATTTAGAATAAATAGAGAATCCAGAAAGCAATGATAACCTGTTGAGGACCTTCTAATTACAGTAATAGAAACCAGAAAAAAGAAAATAATGCAAAGGGCTGAAAGAAAATAACTGTCAATTCAGTAGCCTATGCCCAGTCTAACTATTATTAAAGGGTGAGGATAAAATAGATGCTTTCAGACTACAAAACTGAGTATAATTACCATTAACAGACCCCTACAGAAACATTTTTTAAGAGATGCACTTCAGCCATTTTGAATAAAATAGACAGGATGAAAGAGTAAATATAAAGGAAGGAGGGATATGTAGGGCAAAGAACTAGAAGAAGCAGAAGGGTAAATTTACATAAGCAGTGGCATTATAAGATAATAATGACTAATGTTGAGTTTTTTTAAACTGTATGAAAATTATGGGGACGACAACAACCACACGCAAGCTATTATAGAGGTGATAGGTACTGCTGAGTCTGAAGGTCTTTATATTATTTGGTAGGAGGGCAGCCCATTGACAACTACTTGGCATTACTACCAAGTCAAAACGATGTGTTAGGAATAAGAGTAACCATTAAATAAGAGGATCCTGGATGTTCACCATAGTACTGTAAGAAAGGGATTGGCAGTAGAGGAATGCTGCCAGAAGAGGGGACACGGCATCAATAGGCATATCTTGTCTTAAACCAGGCTAAATAGGGACCAATGAGAGGCCCAAACTGTACCTCTATGGTGACCACTTGTCTACCTAATCCTGAATTGTACCCCACAGCTTTAAAATAAAATTTTTTCAATTTTTTTTAAAAAAGAACTTAAAGGCAATATAATCTTCCAATAAGGAAGGGACAGTGGGTACAAGTAGAAGGAATAAAGAAAACCCCATCATCCCATAGAAAACAGGGAAATAAAAGAAGGATAAATGAAGTCACCAACAGAACCAAGGCAGAATCTAAACCAAACCTTGACATTACGGAACAGCCACATCCAAAAGCAGATTGCTTATTTCAAAATGCAAATGCTTCTCAGTTCACACACAGCACACCCTGTTGCTGTCATTATTATCACAACTACTTTTTATTACAGAGATTGCCAAATTTAAGCTGCCAGGGTCTAATTAGGAAGCCCCCTCCATCCACAACTGCAGTTATAAGGCTCACCCACCACAAGGTCCTTATTATCCCAGTTGGTGCTCAGTTTCAGAAGGCATCGACTTGGAAGAGCAGAACAAAAACCATTTCCAAAAAAGGAGTTCACATTCGTAAGTACACATGGACACACTCCAAAACCCTAGAGCTCGTTCCACTCCTTTTCATCTTGATCCTGAATATGTACTATACAGACCCCTGAAGTCAGATCCTCTTCCCACTATAATTTAGCTAAGGATTCTGTTACATCCGTCTGCAGAAAGAATTTAATTTTTTAGAATGGAAAGTAAAAGAGCTCACCCAAAACTGAAATTGCAAGGTTGGAACCTTCCTGCTTCTTAGCATCAGCAGGCATGTAAAAAGAACAAGATTTATGTCCCTAAACCTAAAATATTCTGAAGCAATTATTTACTTAATATTTTGCTAAATTACCTAGGATTGCAGTTTTGATTAGGAAAGCAAAAGAGAAGTCTGCAGGTGGCCTGCAAAGCTAATTTTGAAGATAGCTCTGCTAAGCTCATGCAGTGGTCTTGGAGAATATTAACATAGTGTTACAAACCGCAGTACCCTCAGGGTGTTCACCTGCCTCAGAATTTAATTTATTTTATATCTCATCTAATAGACTGAGTCTCATCCATTAGGTAAATATAATGCGGAAATATTGTCTTGTTTCTCTAAAGAGGAAACCAGCAAAGACGGGAGAGTTATTCTCGCAGAATCTTTTGCTACTCTAATGGGGTTCAAATTCAGGTTGTGTTGTAACCTATCCCTCATTAAGGTTCAGTAGACAGGATGCTGTCCACACTCTGTAGAATCATATGTGCTGCTTGAGTATGTGGAAGATAAACAACAACAACAAAAAAATCAAATCAAATGGACAATTTCTGTGATGATAAGTTTATCAGTTAAACTTTAGATGCCATCCTGTAGTTGCCTGACATTTATAGACTGAAAATATTTTTAAACTATGGATTTAAGTACGTGAGATATTTGCAAAGCTTGGTAAGACAAATAGACCCAGAACCGGATAATTCTGAGAAATGTTTCTTATTAGTGATGACAAAAAGAGGCTTGGAACTGTAGGCAACCTTTAAAAATAAAAATAAGAAGTAAGTGAATCAGATATGACATTACAATAGGGAGGAAATTGAATTCATCTGCACGAGATAAGGGTGAGTTCATTATTCATGAACGCCCTGGCTGTGTCATAATACCAGAGACTGATGAGGCCACCCCATCTCTGGAAGATAAATTCAATACACAAGGTATTGTTCTAATATATTCTCAAAATGTACAGAATATACTTAACAGATGGCAATGGAATGGTATTTTTATCTTCAGACGTTCATAACAAGAAGGAACATAATTTGCAGCAAGGAAAACTTGGAATGAGTTTCATACAGACTCACCTCCCCAAACTCATTTGGCAAAATTAGAACAGTTTCTCAGGAAGAGAGTAAAAGCCAAAGGCATTAGCATGCTTTTATAAGTCACCTAGGTAGAGCTGAGTTCTTCACCATCAATAAAACAGCTGAAAGTGTGCTATTCAAGTCTCTAAACATTGGGAAAATTCTTCCAAAGACAGAAAATTTCAATGAAAATGCACTGATTCGCTTGATTAGTTTAATCTGTCTGCCAAAGTTTTTTTAAGCTTCTTAAATTCTCTCATGGCAATTAGTAACTCTTTCTTTCTATTCACCTCATCCCTGACAAGTCCAGTTTAATAGAAGGTAAATGTCCGGGTCTGTACCACACAATTCCAACTTCTAGCATATTCTCATGGGACTTTGTCTCATCTTTTCTTCCAATTACTTGACTGCCTGATTTCAGCAAACTTCCTTTTACAAATAACATGATGCCAGCCATATAATGGATTTCAGTTTGGTGATTTCTCAAAGATAGAGTCACCTTAAAGCTTACTTACTACGTATTTAGAAGCAGCTAAAACAAAAAGATGAAAAATATCCAAGATGGAGGTAGAAGGGTGGGAATGAAATCAACTTAATGGCATGAGAGAAGCCTGGGCAACCATTGGAGCATTTTTGGAGAAAGCTTTGGACTATGGAGGAAACTACTTGTCCAAATGATTGTGAATCGTCCAAAATACACAGAATAGTTTCTTTGTTTCCAAATGCTAATGTTTGCTCTTTTCTAATTATAGAGGAAATCGTCACAAATGAGGCATCATTGTCTCTGGGATAACAATCCCAAATGACGGACTAGAGAGGCAGGTTTAATTGGGGTAGGCAAACTCCCAGCAGGAAAGTTTCAGGATATACTTCATCTTCTAAAAGGTGAGATGTTTGTCTCTTGAGACCTTATAATTAAAATACTGAGAAATAGTCTCTTGCAGTGCTGGTCACAATCAACACTCCACCCAAAAATTCTACAAGAGGGGGCCTGACTCATTGGCTTTGCAATACTTTTTGCTACAGACTAGACGGAAACAAAGGCTCAGATTAGTGTCACAAATTTAAGTTTTAGGCTCACAACCAAGAGGCAAGAAGGCCTTTCTTACCTATTGTTAAATACAAAATAATTACATCCCCAAGAAATTAGCGTCATCTCCTTTCATGTGGCCCCCTTTCTTACTCCTATCCACCTCATAACTAAGGACTGTTAGATTGATATTTACAATAGGTTTATAGATTTATATCATTTACTGGGCTTTTCGTCCACTATGAATGATGAACTGTACAACATGCAACGAGTGGTAGAATAATTATCACGCCAAAATTTGTATACAATTTTAAGGTTCAGAAAGAGCCTTTGCATGCATAATTTTATTTAACTGTCACAATAACCCATCAGGCTCAGGTCCCCTAGACCAGCAGTCCCCATTCTTTTTGGCATCAGGGACCAGTTTTGTGGAAGACAATTTTTCCATGGTAAGCGGAGTGGGAGGATGCTATCAAGATGATTCAAGCGCATTATATTGATTGTGCACTTTATTTCATTATTTCTATTGTTATTCCATTGTAATATATACTGAAATATATAACATCACCGCCTCAGCTCCACCTCAGATCAGCAGGCCACTGCTGATCTGACAGGAGGTGGAGCTCAGGCTGTCATGCAAGGGACGGGGAGTGGCCGGAAATACAGATGAAGCTTGGCTTGCTCACCTGCTGCTCACCTCTGGCTGTGGGACCTGGTTCGTAACAGGCCAGTCCCGGGGTTTAGGATCCGTGCCTTAAACAACCTTTCCTGAGCCCCTCTCCCAGTTTATTTCTCTTACGTAAATAATGTAATTGTGTTACTATAATGAGGTGGGAATATGTTCTTTTTGGTGCCAGAAATCCTCTTAGGAAAGGTAACTGTATTTCTTGGGAAAAAATATAACCCCAAAATGACCGGCGTAGAAGGTGAGATCACAAATGATTCAAATGATCTGTGAGTAGAAGTGCTAGGAATGAGACAATGGAAGGAATCTGTCGTCTGCAGTAGCATAGGGAGGCAAGTGTCGGAGAGAAATGGATGGAGTAGTCAGGGGACTCTGAAAGGGCAGATTAAGAAATATTCAATGAGACCCCTCCATGAATAACCTGAAATTATTGGTGAACTCTGCAAAATTCATAGAAATCTTGAAGTGAGTAGATTTATACTCAGAAACCAACAGAAGACTGACTTTCTGTGCTCTGGAGAAAGGGGACAGAGAAAGAAGGCATTCATGCAGGAGCTGGGCCATGAAAGTGTAAACTCAGCCAAGTTCGGTGGCTCAGCCTGTAATCCCATGCCTTTGGGAGGCTGAGGTGAGTGGATTGCCTGAGCCCGCGGGTTCGAGACCCGCCTGGGCAGCGAGACCTCATCTCTACAATAAATCAAAAAATCAGCCGGGCGTGGTAGCGCATGCCTGTAATTCCGGCTACTCGGAAGGCTGAGGCGGAAGGATCGTCAGAGCCCAGCAGGTCAAGGCTGCAGTGGCCGGGAGCAGCCACTGCACTCCAGTCTGGGCGACAGAGTGAGACTCCAACTCAAAAAAAAAAAAAAAGTGTAAACTCTGAATCTGCAAAAATTTTAGAAGGCTCATATATACTTAGTCCATGGGATTAGAGATATGTGGTACTATGACCTGTATCTCTAGAACCAGGGAGACTCAAGTTGAGAGCTATGTTGCCTTTCAGTTATGGGTTCTACTCTAGTCTGTCTTTATTATAATTTAATTATGGATATGTCTGGCTCTCACACTAATTTATGATTTCTTATGGGACAGGGACCCAGGCTTATTCACCTTCTCCAGGGTGTATAGCAAAATACTCATGAGCAAAACTCAACTAATGTTTGCTGAACTGAATAGAATTGAATTATTGATAAGAACATTTTCAAAACATTCAGAAACTCCAGAATGATCCCTTTCAGGTTCAATTTCAAATTCAGCCATAGTATGAATGAAGAAGGAAAAAAGATTACGTGAGTGCAGTGGCAGGGAAGGATGGAAAGAGGTGGCCATCAACATGGGTCAACTGTGTAATGTGAGGTCAACATGCAGGAGATATGCCCTTAAGAATGACTTCTTGCTAGCTTTCTCAACCTCTGGATTATTGACTTGCTGGATCAGACCATTCTTTGTTGTGGGAGGTTGTCCTATATATCAAACAGTTTTTAGCAGTTTTCCTGGCCTCTGCCCACTAGATGCCAGGAACACCCACCAGTTGTGACAAGCAAATGTGTCTTCAAACATGGCCAAATGTCCCCTGATAAGCAAAATCATCCCCAGTTGATAACATCTAGGATGAAATGTAGGAGCCGTATAGCACCTCCTGAGGCAGAACTGGAGTTCCAAGTCAGCTTCTGAAGAGGATGGAGTGACAGTCAGGGAGAAAGACAATTGCCATGAGATCCTCACTCATGTGTTGTCAGTCTCGCTCTTAATTCCAGCCCTTGGTCTTCAGTCAATATCTGACTGCCACATCTTCATAAAACTCAAACTCTTATGTGGTGAGCATGATTTCTGCTGTCGAGATGGTTTATCCCATGGCTTCGTACCACCACTGGTTTTTGATAGTTTTGAGTATTTATCAATTTGTCATTAATTTACTAAGTATTCCATTCACAGTTCACACTCTGGTAGTCAGGTCCTGATCAAAGGTGCATCGCTCTTCCAGTTGTGCTAGCCTCTCCTGGCTTGCTGCAGTCTTTCCTCTGTGTTCATATGATGAACTCTGCCCTCTCCTTGACATTAGAAGATAAGCATGCAGTTTATAGAACACGTATCACCACTGGAGACTGAATCCCGCTAAGTATAGCTTCAAAATGCAGAACAGCATTTTCAGTTTGCATTGTGGGATCTCAAGATCCACAAACTGTCATTGAAGGAAGAAGGGTCTATTGATATCAAGGACAGTGAAGACTGTATTTTTTGGACTACTGCAGAGCACACTCCATTCCAAATAAATGTGCATAGCAGATGCACTTTCTAATGTAATATCCTTGATTATTTAAGACTTAAGAAAAATAAAAGGAACCAGGACACTATCACTGTGATCACATCAAGTACTTTAGAATGGATGATAAGGCCAAATAGAAAGAAGATGAAAGTTAGTAAGAAAATAGGAGGGTGAGGTCTCTGTCAATTCAGAAATGGATGAGAAACCATTAAAAGAAAATGCTCAAAGATAAGCCAATGAATAACTTAAGAATAACTCATGTTATGTATGAATTATAAGTACCCAGGATTCCTTAGAAACTTCTAATTAGAATTGAGAGAGTTGACTCCAAAAATGAGTTATGGTAATAAGTTTCTTATGAGACTTGAGACCCAGGAAATCAAGAGTTTTAAACTATTAATTGACTCATTTTGTAAGAAACATATATATATATTTAAATATATATATATATTTAAATCAACTTGGCTTTCTCTTTTGGCCCTAATTTACACAAAGAAAAGAAAGAATGAGGGGGTTGGGTACTGAAGCATACAACCCATGACTGATTGGAGATTAAAAAGAATTTACAATATGTTTTACCATTAAAGCCCTAAAAACAAATTTAGTTATTTTTCTACCAAATGCTGCTTCAGCAAAAGAGCTTTTTCACATATAATCTTCCAACTGAACTAATTAAGAATATGTAAGTGGGCTTGCTTTAGTCTCAAACTTGAGAACATTTCTTTCACAAACACAAATACACACACACACCTAAAAATAAGATGAAACTACTTCATTCATTCAGTCAGTCATTTATTCTATGGATATTTATTTATTGAGAGCCTCCTGTGTATTAGTTACTAAGCATAGCAAGGTAACTTTTAGTGGAAGGGTATTTACAGTCTTAGCTTACAGTCTCATCCAAGTAAATCTGCAGTCCTTCCCCAAGGGAAAGACAAAGTTTGTTATCAGATGGCTCCCAAACCCCCATCAAAGCTGATTGGCCATGGATGGTCACCTGACAGGAGGCCAGTCACCCCAGTGGTTGGTCAAGAGTCTGACCGGAAAGATAAGCAGAAACCAAGAGATTTCCCCTCAAGAAATTTAAGGAGAGAATCCTAGGAGACCAAAGTAGTCAACAGTGAGAATGAAATACAGGCAGCAAGGGGACATGAGAATAGCTACAAAGACCTTGTGCGAGTTTAAGTTCTGAGGAGGTTGTTCTGTGAGTCTGCAGAGGACTCCATCAGAAGAGAGACAACAGGAGCATGCACACTGGCCCAACAGAGACCTACAAATGAGACTATGACAAGAACTTCAGGTGCAGGCCCATGGAGCCATCTTATTTCTTATAGCCTCCCATTCCAGACCACCAAAATTTTGTTAATGAACCAACCAATTCCCTTTTCCTTGAGGTATTTGAGTGAATTACGGCTCAGTCCCTCAATGACAAAGCATAGACTTCAGACAGTTACATGCTCAAAATAGCAACAACCTATCAAAAAGATTAAAAACAGAAAAAAATCCAGAAAAATCTACCCCCAGCACTGAGTCAAAATCAGTTTTGATACAAGCACTGATCTATCAGGCCAGCAACTTGATAATCTGTCTTACATACAAAATTAGGACACCTCGTCCCTCCTCCCCAGCAAGTCTTATGTTTCTTGTTTAGATTTGCTGAGGCAATTCCATTTGAATCATCTACTCATCAGGCTCCGGTCTGAACCACGTAAATCCCCCATGCTCCTCACCCTGGAGTTATGAACAGGAAATAAAGGCAAAACGGATGGCACCCAAGCTAGCAGGGAGACTCATGTAAGTAAAACACAGTGTTGTACTGTGGAACTTGTAATTGGTTTTAATCATATTTAACATCTGTTTCTCTACTTTAGCATATAATTTAGATGAAGCAGCTTAGAAATCTCAGCAAGAATCCATATTTTACATTTATTGAAAGAGGAGCACTTTCCAAGTGATCAAATTGCTCTCCTAATTCACTCATAATAATGTAGTAATTTGGAAAGTCTTTTTTATTTTCCTCCTGAAATGTTCTTAATGAGTGGTCCTAGCTACTAAAGACTTCCCATCTGCTGTAATAGCAATGTAAGATTATCAACCCTGTAAAACTTGTTGGAAGTCTACCATTCTTGGATGTGTCTCTCTTGTTGGTGAAACTGCTCTCTGGAAAGTCACCAGCTACCTCTTACTTGACAGAGTGCAGCATCTCCGCTTATTGTCCCACTGCTGTGACCACTTCATCTCTATCTACTTCAGAAGGGGAGACCCATGGCCCTTGGACTAGGTCAGGGCCACAGATATGTTCTATTTGTTCTGTGCAATGTCTTTAAAAGTCGGACTCAATGTTTTACAATCCCTAGATTCTCATCATTATCTAGATGTATGATTTCTTTTGGAAACTCAAAAGATCTAGTAACACTAGGTCCATTCATTAAAACTGTGCCCTAGTAACCGGGCTCGGTGGCTCAGCCTGTAATCTCGCGCCTTTGGGAGGCTGAGGTGAGTGGATTGCCTGAGCCCGCGGGTTCGAGACCCGCCTGGGCAGCGAGACCTCATCTCTACAATAAATCAAAAAATCAGCCGGGCGTGGTAGCGCATGCCTGTAATTCCGGCTACTTGGAAGGCTGAGACGGAAGGATCGCCGGAGCCCAGCAGGTCGAGGTTGCAGTGGCCGGAAGCGGCCACTGCACTCCAGTCTGGGTGACAGAGTGAGACTCCAACTCAAAAAATAAAATATAAAATAAAAATAAAATAAAATAAAATAAAACTGTGCCCTAGTGACCCCCTTAAGAAAGACCCACCCTCCCTAGTACCCTACAGTCCCTACCACCTACTCAGTGGGTGAGTATGCTCTGACCCCAGGCTTCCTTCCCACTTAAGTTACCTGCCTGACCCTCATAGGTTTTTCCAACCCTGATCTCGCAATGCTTTCGGCCACATCGCTACACCAACAGTTGATATTTGCTAATATTTTAAATTCAGCTTTCTTACTCCGTTTATCTTTTCAGGAATCCTATTTTCATTGTTTCAAATAATACCTCCTTTGAGTTGATGCCTAAGTGTATACTTGAATCCTTATCTCTCTTCTTAGTCCATACCCAAATTCCTAACAACCTGCTTGTCACTTCAGCTCCGAAGTCTCCCTTACATCCTAAATTTAGCAAACTCCAAATCCATTTCATGAACGTATCCATCGTACTCATCCCAAGTTCAACTTCCCCCAACCTCTTTATTTCTATGATTTCTCTTTTTCTCTGTCACCTGGGCCTTAAACTTCCAAATCTTTGCATTTTCTCCTCTGTTTCCTTTAAAGCTGGTGCCAAGCTGTATAGACGTGCTTCTGCAAAGCCTCTGAATGTCTCCCCCTTCCTCTGCCACGGGTCCGGTTCATATCATCATAACTCCATTGGTTTTACAGAGCCAAGTTCTGCACCAGCTGTTAAATTCCTATGCAATTTCCTAGCAGGACTACTGCAGTCTGTCTGTCCCAGTCTCTCCCCCGCCCACCCACCCTTTGATTGCTTGCACTCTCTGTTTTATTATACATGCTGCTACCAAATTAATTTTCCAAAGCACAGGTCTGACCCAGTTAAAATACATTCCATTTTGTCCCCCTGACTGCCAACTAAATGAAGAACATTCACAACATGGCCCAGTTTACCCTCTCAAATGCATCTTTTCACTCCACTGTAATGAAGACATCATGGTTTACACAAACTAATCTACTCACTGTTTATTGCGCATGTGTCATACTCACCCAACTCTTTATTTTTTTTCTTATACTAGTTTCCCTGCCAGAAGCCCTTCCCAATCATCTCTCCCCTCTCCGCCTTTCTAGCAACCTACCAACAATTCAAGATCCATGCTACAATCGACTTCTTCCTTGAAGACATCCTGTGTTAACTTTTCCTTAATTTCCATACAATTTAATTATGCCATCAATTTCGTACTCAAGACTCATCCAGGGATGACCCAAAGGCCCATGATATGCTGTAATTTATCATTTGTGATGCATACACAACAAGACTATTGAATAGGAACAAATTAGCCCAGCCTCCGTATCTTCTCAGTGTTGCCCTCTTTGGACACAAAATCTCATTTAAGCCTTGTGTAATAACAATGAACAGTGAGACAGTTACCATTTTTCTCCTTTACAAATGAAAACACACAAAAAATTGTTGCCTGTATTTGGGAAGGTAAGTATTCCAAGATTTCTAGACAATGAGGAACTTACCATACTTCTGTTAAGGCATGAGCACCTTAACGCAAACACCTATATTCATTGTGTTCTTGTCCAATCCGTTATTTTAGGTTGAATTTTCTTAAAGCAAACACTGTGCCTGCTATAACAGCGATCACAATGCCAAGCACATAGTAGGCATTCAACATATTATGAAATAAAATTGGGGGAAGTCAATGGCCGACGTTCAGGTTTTTTTTTCCCCCCTGAAAATGTGAATTTGGAAGAATTGCGCCATCATCGAAGCATGAAGTATGCCATCGGAAGCATGCAATTTCAAGAAAAACGCAAGTGATGTTCATTAGTACTTCTCAGGGAATGTAATATGAGACACGAGAAGAATCAATATTGTAGGCCAACCCCCTCAGGGTAGATAGGTTAAAGTAGCCACAGTGCTCAGAAGCCCTCTTGACCCAGCTGGTCTAAGGAAAATCTTCCTGGAGACTAAAGCTCTGATAAAGGAAATTTACTTCCAGCAGGTTCCACTCAGCCTAACCCTCCCCGTTCTTGCTTCCTTCTGCCATGGCACATTTTCTTATTTAAGCTGTTGGCATTTGAAAGGTCCCTCTGAATAATTGATGACTTTCTGGAAATATGCAGAGAGCATTTTTGCCAAGAACAGGAGCCCCATTTGGGGAGCTGGTCAGATTAGAAATTCAGTTTCAAGTCCAAATCCCTTTCAACCTGAAACCTTCTGTCAGCTTGGAAAAGGAAGGCCAGGGCTGGTCAGCACTTGGCAAGGAAATAGCCACATATAATTAGGAAAAATTTTTTAAAGCAACAAATATCACTCATTTCAGTGAACCAAAGCAGCTCTGGGAATAATTGTCACTGTCATTACTCTTTTGTGGAGCATAATCATTGTATATAATACTGCTACCTAGCAAATCTCACGCCTGTACATAAGGCACAAAGAATTAAGGTCATGACTTTGCTTTATGTAACTTTTTAAAAAATCATTTACCTATTGCTGAGAAGGTCCAAAGAGACACAGTCAAAAATACTTTTTAACCAACATATGGAAGAAAAAAGCAAAGAGCAAAAGATTATAACCTCTTTTCTCATGCAGACAATTTTGGCACATAGTAGTAACAAAATATCGCCTTTCCAGTCTCCATTTATAATCACAATAGACTTGGTCAGTCAAGAGAGACCCTTTCTTCATAAACTGTGAGTTCGACTCCTGGTCTTCAAAGTTAATAATTCCCAAATAAAGATAGTCTATGGCTCAGCCTGTCATCCAGCACTTTGGGAGGCCAAGGCGAGTGAATTGCCTGAACCCGGGGCTTCGAGACCAGGCTGGGCAACTTGGTGAGACCTCCTTTCTACAAAAAAGTCAAAAATTAGCCAGGTGTGGTAGCGTGCATGTGTAGTTCCGGCTACTTGGAAGGCTGAGGCGGAAGGACTGCCAGAGCCCAGTAGGTCAAGGCTGCAGTGGTTGTTGAGTGTATCACTGCACTCCAGCCTGGACAACGGAGTGAGACTCCAACTCAAAAAAAAAAAGACAATCTATGGTTTTAGTTGCCATTACATCAGGGCTTCTCAACTTTTTCTGATCCATATTTCGCTTTGTGAGTCTTGTGAGTCTTCTGAATTTGTTTCCAGAAATATCCCTAAGTGTATAAAATAAATGGATTTACAAAGGAAGCCAATTATATTATAAATATATATCATAAGTATTTTTTATTGGAAGCATTGTAATCTATGTGTTTTTTGTTACTGTGCTACATAACAAAACATAGTGAATTTGTCTGTTAACAACCATAATTTCAAAGTAGAGGCAAACAAACATGGTATTTTAAGATAGCTGTGCTGATGATAATACGATATGCAAAAATCATGTCTCAAAGTCACAAATACTGCTCACTATTGCAGTGTAATCTTTTGTCTACTTTCGTAAGAGATTAAAATGTGAATTTTTAGCTAAAGTTTATTAAAATCACTGATGTAAGTTTTTTCCATCCAAGTTCACAGTCCTTTAGACTTTATTCTCATGAACAAAAGATGCATATCCTTTTAATTTGTTCTGCCCATTACTTTAAATCCTCAATATCTTTAGAAGCTTTGTACTCACCTTGAATTAACAGATAGTATGTGTGTGTTGGTCCTAACTCAGGCATCATGAAAGGGTGTGGAAACAGGGTTTGCTGTCTGTATATGCAGACCGCAGGTCTATAGCTCTTTTTCTGCGCGTTAAATTAAGCAATGCACATAAATATTTTTTATCTCACATCTTCTCTGTTAAGATTTTCATTAAGTCTGGAGATTTTTATGTAATGTTAAGATTATCTGATTTATTTGTTTAGACTGGAGAGCTCCTATTTAGCATGCTGTAGTGTTCAGTAAAGGGCTTCTGACAACAAGCAAAGATTTAAACAATCATTTTGTAATCAGCAGGCCCCCCGAATCACATCTTAGCTCTAAGCCCAGGTACAAATCAGTGGGCTTATTGTGAACAAAGCACCCCACTTATTAAAATAATCTTTTAAAATCATTCATGGGGTGAAATTCTTATTAGGCTCTACATAGAATCTGTGAACAACACAGGTGTATATTTTTCATCAGGTGCTCTAAAATAGCTACTCTAATACCTGTTCTTTACTAGATATTGAGGAAAGTCAAAAGAATATGAAATGGCCTCCTTCCTACTTTCAAGAAGTTCATCATCTAGATGTAAAAAGAAAAAGACCTTGGAAATTAGAGACAACAGTTTAAAAGTCAATGTCCTACCTATACCATATTCCGGTACCTGGTTGTGAATGTCAGTAAGGGCTATATCTTCACCAAACTGATTGCAGGCAGATTGCATGCAGGGGAGGTTTTCCTAAAGAGGTATTTCAAAACTTGCAGAATTCAAGACTCATTTCCTCATAGGAATATATTTAAATAAGGTCTTTCATTCGGAGTGAAAACCGCTATGCTCGTTATCATCTAGGGGCACATTATAAGGAGTTCATCGTATAGCCATGTCCCCACAATCATATCATATCAGTTTTTTTTTTATCCTTGATTGGATATAGGTGACCTTAAGGAATTTGAAAAGAGGCCCGCTTTGCTGTTCCTTCTTTGTTTACTCAAAATTAACTCTAACATTTCCCAGAGTTCTTTCTGCCAAATAATTGCACAGTAAAAATGGTATTTTATCACACCTGAATTATGTTGCATGGTTACTACTTTGGAAGGTAGGAAAAAAGAGGATTCATGGCTCTAATGCTAACACCACTGCTTGATGAAAGTTTGAATGATATTTCTATTGGCTCTTTATATTGTTTCATTATAATAAAAGGAGAAACGCATTTCAGCACATGGTATAAAGACTTGGTTCACATTTTTCTGAGAAAGGATGAGTGCTATTTTTCTTTAACAGCTAAAGGGGCACTGCCAAATAACAATAGCCAATACACAGTTTATAATGTACTCAGCCCAATAGCCTCAAAGTGATATAATTTTGGCAACTACTTTTTAATTTGGAAGACTTTAATCTCAAATTTTTATATGTAAAATAAGACATCATTGGTATTTTATGTTATACTCCTTCAAATTTACATAATTCATATTCATATATCACGTAACTGAGTTGCATTTGCTGTCTAATTCACTATTGCAGTTACTTTTAAGCACCATCACCTTAGCCACTTTTAAACTTTCAGACCCTCAATTGTGGGGATCTTATAGTCATACAGCATTTAAGGTTTGCAAAACATTTTCTACTGTTTTCTTTTTTTTGGATCATTATAACCACCATGTCCAGTAGGTATAAAAGTTACAATATATTCTCATTTGAACATTATTGAGGCTCCTCAGGATTCATTTCAGCAAGTAATGAAGCCAGAATACAAAGCAAACTCAGAGTTCCTGGTTTTAAATCTGGAGACCTTCTTCACAAAACATGAAGGACATCAGGTGAGGAGGTACATAATTGCCTGGCAGATAAACAAACAACAACGGCTAGGATGGTCTGAAAAAGCACTCCAAATTATAGGAGTTAGGAGGATTTTACAAAAACAAAACAATTGGTGTCCAAGCCATTTTGAGGGGGTTGGGTAGAATTGTTGAAAGGCACAACTTGGCTCAGAGCAAGAGTGAGAGACTGAGAAAGCAAGAGCAAGAGAATTAAATAGCTCATGGTCTTTCAAAGAAGACCATCCTTGACAGAGCTCCAATGAGCTCAGAGTTGGAGATATAGCATCAGAACACAGTAGGTAGCAGCTACCCACAGGAGCCACAACACTTCAGACATGGACAGTGAGGAGGTCTGTGTGTGGCATGGAAAGAGAAGGCCAATGCTGGTCCAAAGATCATCTGGGCTGCTTTAATTCTCTTTGAGGGAAAGCAAGCCACTTGTCCTCAGGAAGCTCCAGTTTTTATATCTGAAACATGACTGCTGCCTTGTCTGGTTCGCAGGAAACTGGATAAGTCGACAAGAAAGCAATTTATGGGGAGATTCTGTGGGCTCTAACCCACTTTATAAATGCTGTGGGGCACCTATACAGAGGGTAGTGGAATGCTGGTTTATGGAGGTGCCTCTGTGATGGTGGTTTACTCTAGCAACTTAGGAAAGAGCAAACAAAACCAAAACCCCTTGTTTCTCTTGTATTCTTGATTTTATGAAATCCCTTGCTGGTCTCTTTTCTTCAAGATGAAATTAATATATCGTCACTGTGAAAGTCACTTGACTAGCCCAGGAATGAGTGATATAAAAATGAAATTTTCTTCTTCTCCCCCCCCCCACATCCACTTTTCAGAACAACCACTGTCACCAGTTTGGTGTGTATTGTTTCATAGGCCAGACATCTTCAGCAGCATGATGACGGGAAGGGGGCAAATTACAGATGCCTGTCCTTAGTTCTATCTGAGGAACGCCACATTTCACCCTGACCTTGGCTCTGAGTTGTGTAGCATAATGCAAGAATCATGCTGAATGGTTTGCGTGTATCTCGCCTGCTTTCCCCGGGCAGAACTGGGAGTCTTCACTACCTGGACGCCACCTTCCATTTCTGACACAGATGATGAATGGTTTGCTGTCTTCAGCCTGATTAGTGGCCATTTTAGCCAGCCTGTGGGATGTGGCCCTTTTCCCTCACCAGCACAAGCATGTCAGAGCCAGGGGAGCCTCGGCCAGCTCGGGGCTGCTGCCTTATAAATCAGGTCTGTGCAATTCGATGCAGAGAGCAGGACTTCCCAGAGAGAATGGACTCACTCTGCCAGGGGTGCTCTCAACTCCTGACTTATAAATCACTTCCTGGAAACCCAGGTGCAACATTCAGGTTTGTAAATCAAGTCTTTTTATTTAGGACTCATTGGCATGATTTTAAAATCTGTTTCAGTACTTGTAAATCTATATTAGGATTTGTAAACCCATTTAAGGATATGGAAATTAATTTTTGGACTTATAAAACACTAAAAACCAGTTGGCTACAACCACCATTAAAAAGAAGAGAGACTTATAAATCAAAAGCAGGCTGCTAAGATTTGCTGGCAGGTTCTGTAAATTAAACCTTGGGTTTTTAACTTCAAGAGTTTTGTGAATCGTCAAAGAAAAAAGCACAAGATTTTTATTCTAATTTGAAATATTACTGAGCAGCATCTCTTTTGATACTCTATTGATTAGTTTAATATTTCAAAGTAATGTAATCTATTCAGATTAGGAGGATTTGATTTATGGGACCTGTAGGTTTTCCCTGAAAAACCTTTAAGATAGACCATCCATACTCCTATCTGGCCTCGATTGAGAGAGTTAAGAGAATCTGAGACCATAGACGGGTCGTGGTGGCTAATTTTGTGTGTTAATTTGACTGGGCTAAGGGATGCCCAAATCTCTGGCAAAACATTATTTCTGGGTGTGCCTGTGAGGGTGTTCCTGGAAGAGATTAGCATTGGAATCAGTAAACTGAGTAAAGGTCACCCTCACCAATGTGACACAGGTATCATTCAGTTCACTGAGAGCCCAAAAAGAACAAAAAGATGCCAGAGGAGCAAGTTCTCTCTCCTCTTGAGAAGGAGCATCTTTCTTCTTCTGCCCTTGGGCATTGGGGCTTTAGGTTTTCAGACTCTGAGGCTTATGCCAGTAGTCCCCTTTCTGCCCTCACCCTACCCTACCTCACACCCCAGTTCTCAGCACTTGGAATGAATTCCATCACTGGCTTTCATGGCTTTCCATCTTGCAGACAGCATAACATGGTACTTCTCAGCCTCCGTAACCATGTGAGCCAATTCCCATAACAAATCTCCATATATAGACACGACTGATACAACAAGCACAGCATGGTGAGACAATCACTGTATTAATTCTGAGACTCCAGGTCATTTTAGCTGTGAGCTCTAAAGGTATTTAATAAACGTTCAATCTCCACAGTATAAGCGCCAAACCTCAACATTTTATCTATTAGATCTCATTAAATTTTTTACCTCCTGAGAAAAAACATTGCCCCAGTAGGTTGGTCACAGCCACCAAAGTGGTTACTATAGAGAAGTGGTTCCCAACTAGGGCAATTTTGCCTCTCAGGGGACATTTGGCAATGTCCGGAGACATTTTGGGCCGTCATAACTAGGGGAGTGCTACTGGCATCTAGTGGGTAAAGACCAGGAATGCTGCTAAATACCCTACAACCCTTGTAATTAGTAAATATCTGGTCAAACTCTCAGTAGTGTTGAAGTTGAGAAATCCTACCATAGAGGAATTTTTAGCACAAGCCAGTATAGAATGAGCCCATCAAAACCCCTCCATCTCTGGTTCTGATGACTGTCATTCAGGACAATCCAAGAGCTTTTTAGTTTTCAGTTAATCTGAAAGGAGAAAATGCTCAAAATTCATAATGTAATAGCTCATGGTATGAATATGCTTTGCTCCCTCAAATGTGCTCTATATTTGATCAACAGGTCTTCCGTAGAAACCAAAGTTAAAGCATCTGGTGAAAATATATTATTTGACGGGAGAGATTCCTTCATTTTATTTGAAAACAAGTATGCGAGTTAGAAGGGAATGCAAGGCAAGAATTCTTTCCAGCTTTGTTCAACAGTTTTATAAAGCAACCCCATGTAGTGAACTCCTAGGGAGCCTGAGACCCTTTTGATTATATGGTGTTTGGAATAAAAGAAAACAAATCCCATGTTCTTTTATCCTGACCTGAAAACGATTTCTAAATGATCACCTTGGGTGTTCTATCCCTCTACTTATTGCCGTGTTCTTCCATTTGAATTACTGCTCAGCATCACCTTAGAAGCCAGCTGAATATTGGCCGATTGTAAGAAGACAGTCTCGCATTGAGATTATAGCAGCTCTCCTCAGACTTGCACTATTCGTGGGCCTGGCCATTATAAGAGCCCTAAAGAAAAAGACAGGACTCCACATTCAAATGGTGCATTTGAAGCACGCAGTGAAGTATATTGTGCAAATGCAAATGAACAGAAATATGGCATTGTAAGAGTCAGCCACTTGTGCAATTAGGAAGGAAATCAGGATTTAGAGTGCAGCATCCAGCTGAGCACTCAATTATGCACACTAAAAAAAAAGTTTGAAGAATCTTGGTGTGGTGATTCGGGTCTTTGGAGAGTTTAAATCCAAAATATCTGAGATCCAGTCAGTATATAAATAACTGTATTAATACCCCACCTCATCTTCTACCCTCTACACACATTTCTCAATTGGCCTGGTAAAAGGCAGATTATTCCCCTAATTTAGTGTTTTGTTCCATTTTAAAACCATCTATGGCTCTTACTCAATAGTTTGCAAACTCGTTTTTCTTTCCATAGGGTCTGTAATCATCAAGGTACATAAAGACCAGCAAAGGGGTCTCCCATCAGGTCATTTGGGCTATTCATAGGAGCTTAATGTATAAAATACAGATTGAAAAAGATCACGAAAATTCTGAATTTCTTGGAATTTCGCTGTTATATGTGAGACAGCACAAAGAAAACACAAAACTCGATGGTCAGAAGCAGTGAACTTATGTTTATTTTATTATTTTTCATTATCTAATAGGTGAATGCCCAAGAAAAGGATGGAGAACACGTAAGGCTAACCTAACGGGAAAAAAAGCAAAATAATAAGTATTTGTTATAAGATAAAATACTCCTTCTCTTACTGTTCCCCACTTCCAATCAATAAGCTTCCCCTTGAAAGCATAGATTCCATACCCATGATCCTTTTAAACTCTTTTCTTTCTAACTGCACCTGCCAGATTCTTCATATATATAGCCTTCAGATCACAGTTCATTTAGCTAGTAATCTTTCAGCCAATATTCATTGTGATCCTAGATCTTCCTGGGCTCTGTTAGATGGTGAAATACAAAGGTGAATAAGACACTACCTGATACCCAGGCACTCACATTCTGATGGAAAGACAGATGTTGCAATGGTCTGAATGTCCCTTCTAAAACTCATCTTGAAATTTAATTGCCATTGTAACAGTAGTAAGAGGTAGGATTTTTAAGATGTGATTAGGTCATGAATAGATTAATGATGTTATTAGGGGAATGGGTTCATTATCATTGAAGTATGCACCTAATAGAAGGATAAATTTGAGCCCCATTTTACCTCTGTCTCATACACTCACCCTTCCATTTTCCACTACGGGATAAGGTACCAAGAAGGTCCTTGCCAGATTCTGGCACCATGCTCTTGGATTTCCCATCCTCCTGAACCGTGAGCCAAATAAACTTTTTTGTAAATTACCCTGTCTGTGGCAGTTGTTACAGCAGCAGGAAACAGACTAAGACAGACATGTAAATAGATAGTCACAACACAATCTATCCCATGTGCTAAAATAAAGACACTTCCAGGTATAATAGAAACATGAAAGAGGGAGGTGAAATCTTTAAAAGGTTACAGTGCTTAAGCTAATTCTTAAAAGATGCCAAGAGGCTAGGAGATAAAGCAAAGAAGTTGTAGGAAGAACATTAGGATGAGGAAACAGCAGAATCAGCCAGTTTCATAAGGACTCTAATGTTCAGAGTATTTGAAATAATTTGACATAGCTAGAGCAATGGTTTTCGACCAGGAAGGAGAGCAGGGGTAGAGTGATAGTTTTACTTCATGGAGAAGGTAGTATTAAATCACCTAGGGAGATTTATCAAACTACATGTCCTATGATGGTGAATTTTATTTGTCAACTTGTGTGTACCATGGTGCCCAGATACTTGGTCAAACATTATGTTTCAGTGAGAGGGTTTTTTTGAATGAGATTAACATTTAAACTGGTGGACTCCATACTGTGAGTGGGCCTCATCCAATCAGTTGAAGGCCTGAATAGAAGAAAAGACTAACTTCCCCCAAGCAAGAGGAAATTCTGCTGGCAAACTGCCTTCAAACTTCATCTGCGACATTATCTCTTCCCTGGGTCTTCAGTCTGCTGTCCCAACCTGCAGATTTTGGACTTTTTGATCTCCATTTTTCTCCAATTGTCTCATGAGACAATTTTTAAACTAAATCTCTCTGTGTGTATATAGAGACATACTACTGGATCTGTTTCTCTGCAGAACTCTGACTAAAAATCACAAAACTGGGACCTAGGTTGTATGAAGGACTTTGAGAAATAAGATTGCAGAGAAAGTCTACGAAAATAGGTTGAAACATGACAATCAAATAATCCAAAGATTTAATTACTGCCAAGTCATTGATAATATGCCTTTTTTTTCTTATGTCGTCTCCTCTTTTCCTGAAAAATACATTCCCAAAGAAATATCTTACCCTTTGTGTTGGCTCAGCAAGTGATATGGATTTTACAGTTGCCCCATTTTCTTATGGAAGCTCATGAAATAGCCTCAATTCAGGTAGTAAGAGAGAAACAAACTAGAGCGTCTGTAAACCATATCATTAATTTCAAGATAACTCAATATTGATTTTTTGAGAAACTTTTCTTGTCATCAAGATGCATTAGCCTTATGAATAGTCAGACACAGAGAACTTAAGGAAACATCACTAAATCATGTCCAACTAGACTGACTACATTTAGCACCGAAGTATGGAGTTTGGGGAACAATCTCAGGGATATATTAAATATGCACCATATTTTCTCCTGTACCTTCAAAGAAAAATCTTACTTCTTCATATTTATTAATAAGAGAAACTTATTTCCAGTTTATCTCAGGGGGGTGGAAAACTATCTCAATTAGCTACCCACATCTTTCCTGTAAAGTCTCTCTGATCTTACCTACATCGAAACCAATAGAAGAACAAATTTATGAGGGAACAAATCCAGGTAAGAAGTGCGAAGGAGGAAAGGCTGATACATGCCTCCTTTCAGATCTTTTGGGGCTATAGCTCTTGACACCAGAGGCATGTAAACTGGTGTTAGTCTTCCCAGGAGCCTATGGGAAGGCTAGGGGGTTCTCTTCAGTCAGTGTTGGCCGAATCCCTCGTGTCTACTCCACAGAAACCTCAGTTTGGGAAGGAGGGAAATTATAGGTCGAAAAATGCTCTTTTTGTAAAACTCTGGTCATAATGTTCGGTGAAATGATAAATGAATAGGTTTTCACAGGCAAACTACAGTAATTAGGTCATTCCTCATTTCTTTATTGGAGGCAGATCTGGATGTTTAATCATCATTATGTAATCATTTGATTTTTAGCAAAGCATTATGATTGGAAATATTATATATTTACTTTGCCCCCTCCCCTTCCCACTTTTAAAGGTGGTGATGAAGGGAGAAACAAAAAGCTTTAAATCATATCTGAAGTTTAGAAGGAAATAGGACCCTAATTTTAAATTGCACATAATTTTAATTCTTTTTTCTGATTTTCATAGAAATATTATATGGTATTATAATCATATTGTAAAAAATGTGAAAAATTTGTAAAATATAGGGAAAAAATAATATAATCACCCACCATTTCACTTTCCAAGAAAACCACCATTGTTATTATTCTGGTGAATTTCCTTTCAGCCTATTTTTGGAGGGATTTTTATTTTCAAAATAATATTCATAAAATAGCAAGATTTAGGCTAATATCAGACACACAGAGGCATTCCAACCAAGGCAGCAAAATACGATTATTTTAAAAAGCAATCTTGGAAAACTTAGAAAGCATTTTCACACTAATCACTGACCAGGCATGGCCACAATAGAGAATTAAGTTTTTCTTCTTATCTTTGTGCCCGAAATCAACTAGGGGAAATGAATAAACACAAATTAAGAACTTTGAAGGAATAAATATCTTCAAAGAGCTTGAATCTGTAATTTCCCCAAAGAACAGATTTATGATCTAAGCCCATTCTTTTCAACTTAATGCATCGACTCTTCCATAGGCTGGTAAAAAGCAGTTCAGTAACCGCATCTTCCATCCTCGGTGATAAGACCTCCTGCAATAGGATCAATAAGACCTGCTTTCATAGAACTTTTTTTCTTATCCCATAACCTCAAAAATCATTTTGTGCCACAATGATCACTACAGGGAGGAAAATAAAGAGATGTTGAATCTATCAAAGTTTTTCATAGCAAGGCTGGTTTATTTCAAACCATCACAGCATGGTGGTTAACAGCTCTGGAACAGCCAAAGGATGGAAGCAGAAGGAAAAAAGAAACTCAAAGATCCTCTTCTTTCTTTGCAGGCACCTTCAAAGTTAAAGGGAAATAAGATTCATATTCCAAGCATTTACTACCCAATTTGGCAATGGGAATTTCAAACTAGGTTTATTTTTTAAATCTGACTTTTAATTAAAAGAGAAATTTCTAAACTAAGCTTTAATTCAGCATTAATTTTGGGAACTGCCAATCGGGGGATAAAATGAAAGTTTTTTAGTCCAATTAAGTTTGGGACACCAGTAAACAAATACATTTATTTCTGCAGTTATTTTTCAGGGTTGTTACTATTCCATTTACACCGGACTCTCCCAAAGGATACTGCGGCATATCGTATTCCTCAAGTTTATATTTCCATTTTCCTCTTGTCTCAGTTCCACAAACTCATTTTGGGAAATAATTGTTTTGTATGTTTCTGAGCACCCAGATATAGTAGGTCTAATTCCACAGTTTATTCCTTATAAAGGTTATACTTATAAATACAAAGTCATGTTTATAAAGGGTTTAGTTGGCATGGAACCTTGCAGCAAAGTACTTGGGAAAATATCTCTGAACTTGGAATCAGTGGTCTAGGGTCAAGTACTGCCATGTCACATTTTAGGTTTATGATCTTGGACAATTTATTTAACCTTTGTGAATCTTAGTTTCTTCCTCTATGAAATGGGAGCAAAAGGCTTGCCTGTCTCACAGGATTGTTGTATGAATCAGCTGAAAGCTATTCAGAAAGGAGAATGCATTAAAAAAGTGTGGGGAGTTACTGCAATTGTGACTTGTGCCTGCTTTAACACTAAAACATACACTTATTACTGGATGTTTTCAAATAAGCTATAAAAGAAAGGGTCTGTGTGCTGTTTAGCAATTCTCTTTCTATTTCAATGCCTTACAGTGTTGTTTCTTCCTAAAATTGTGTTCTGTGTCTTAATTTCATCTCCCATAATAGACTACAAATTTTTGAAGTCAGGGATAGGGTCTGATATTCCCTTCATATCTCCTATAGCATGTTTCACTATGCTGAATTCATTGCTATCGACTAAAAGATTGATGACGCTACATTAAGTAGAGAAGATCATTAATACAGTTGAAGTTCTCCCATAGGAAGTATATTCAATGATGCAGATGGACCTATTAGAAGTCAGAAGACTCTTATCTATACCCTGTTTCTGCTGAAATAATATTTATACACATAATTCACTTAAGCAGCAGTTTGGATCAAAATGGTCAAATTATCTAATATGTTAATACAGTAGGAGAGTCTTTATGACTGAGATAGTAGATAAAGATTATCAAAAAGGAATACTCCCCCAAAAGCCAACTAACAAATCAAGAGAAGTTAGAAGTTTAAAGTGTGAAGCAAGGTGATAAATCTGCTCTCTCCACGTAAATAACGCTTAAGTTAATTCCAAAATAGCTTTATTACATTTTAAATATAAGGCCAAAAATTCCAAACCAGTGTTTTCCCAATTCTGTTTGCAATTAGAGAAAAAATTTTATCAGGATGCATTTTGAGGCAAAATTATATTTGAATACTTTGTGATTAAGTCATAATTTAACCACATGCTTTCTACAAACTGTAGATCTTGTTCCCTATTGTTTGTGGGTCCTCAGACATTCCTTCCAAAACACACTTAACTGAAAGGCAAAGCATACTTACCCTGGGAACCGGGGATCCCACATCCACCAAAACAGAGCAGCACAAATGTAAAATGTATTTAAATTTTATGTTTTATTTATCTTAAAATGCAAGCAAATTGCCCAATATATTCATGATGTGTTTGTGCCTATTTTAATATAAAATATTCTAAGCATATTTCTTATCATCAAGGAACCCGGAGGCTCCAGGAAGATGTGCAATGTGTTCATGGTGTGCTTTGCAGTACGACCTGGCACACACTGAGCATGAGGATCCCAGGAAGTCCTTGGAAAATCATCCAAGCTCAGCTCTTCAGTTTTAGCAAGCCTATTATTAAGCCCTTTCTTCCATGCTATCCAAAGATATACTACGACTATCCAAAATATATTTGCTTCCTTAAGAAAGAGAATAGCTGAAATTCACATCTGGGTTCTTCTCATACAATAATAAAAGAATCTTTTTTTAATAGATGAAGAACTATTGTGGTGAGGCTATAGCGTTACTTCACGCTGCAAGCAGGGTACGTGAACTTAATGAAGCTAATGTTTCTGTGTGGAACTGAGAAAATTTCTTCTTAATGGTTTTCTTCTTATTGTTACTTAAATTTATGTCAAGGAGTCTTACATTTCCCTAAGGAAACATGCTCAAGGTTTTTGCCTTCAAATTTCATTGATATACAAACCCTCCTAAGTCCCACCATGGGAATGAAAAGCATTGTGTCTTGCCTTTCAAGAAAAAAAAAATCTCTGTACTATTTGCTCAAGTCTAAAACTGTTTGACATAAGATGCTTAGCCTAACAGTATCTGAATACACCGTATTAAATGCTATTTATAAAAAGTAAAGCTATGCTAATGTGCCTATCTGCCCCCTACTGCTTAACAGTATTAAAGATTAAAGCCAATTGTTTTGTAAACTGGAGAGGCTGTAATGGTTTCTTGGGAAGTGCTCCTCGTCAGCATTCTAGATAAGGTGGCTATTACATTTTTTGCTGCTAGGATGGCTGACTTGGGTCATTATACACTTAAATTGAGTTGCTGTCATTGTTATATAATAAAGTGAAAGAGCCTTTGGCCTATAGTAATGTGGTGTACCTTTTAAAGAATGGGTAGCACTACCTGATTTATAAAAATGGGTCTGTTTGCATTCTAATACCAAGCTCCTGGGTGTTTCAAAGTGATTTAGATGAAATGTCCAAAGAATTCTCAGGTATATCAAAGACAAATAGCTGAGTTTAGCATTAACCTGCTTTCAATAATCATTGAAATCTATTGAGTGATTATAGGATGTAGCAGATTCATGGTTTTCTCCTCTTGTAATTTAATTGTCTTGCTCTGAAGTGGGGATAGTCAAGAACCTGGGCTTTTCATAATCCTATAAATTACTTGTTCAGATTAAAGAATTGCCATCCTGATCTCTTCATTCTAAGCATGTTATTTGAGAATCTTCTTACTACATTGAGAAAGCTATAAACTATTTTAATTCTCAAGTGGATCAAAAGGTTACCAAAAGAGATGAAGGATGACATCACATTTCTAGGGTTAAAGTCTTTTCCCACTCAAAAAAAAAAAAAAACCAACTAACCTTCCCCCAGGGAGAAATAATTTTCTCCACCCTTTTCCAGGCTTGTTACATTCCAGTCTGCTATCTAATTATGGAAAAGAAGGCTAGTGATATTTTTTAAATACTTATTTATAAATGATACCTCTGTTTCCAAAGTGCTTTCACTTTCTCCTTAAGCTTTTTTTTTCTTTTTCTTTTTCTTTTTTTTTTTTTTTGAATTGGAGTCTCACTCTGTCACCCAGGCTGGAGTATAGTGGCACACTCATAGCCACCCCAGCGTCAACCTGCTAGACTCCAGCGATCCTTCTGCCTCAGCCTTCCAAGTAGCTGGTGATACAGGCACGCGCTACCACACTTTGTTAATTTTTGTAATTTATTGTAGAGACGAGGTCTCACCAAGTTGTCTGGGTCAGTCTCAAACCCACGGGCTCAGGCCATCCACTTGCCTCAGTCTCCCAAAGTGCTGGGAGTACAGGCTGAGCCACCGAGGCCTCCTTAAGCTTTTTAAACATACACATGTAATACCTTCTTTAATGCTACATGTCTAATTCAATAGGAATATAATAATTTTCTTAATATTTTAAAATCAGAAACTAAAAAAAACAAAAAAAGCAAAACTGAATTTAGGAACTCAGCAGATGAACAGATTCAGTGATAACGTGGAACTTTGTCATCTCCAATTCATAGCAATGTGAATTGCTTTGATAAAACTCCAAGTCAGCAATATTTAAATGTAAACTTGTGGGACCAAATTTTTTCATGTATAGTATTCTCTAAAAATTGAAACACTCATGCATTTTGAATTGATCCAATAGCTCAAGAACACCTGACATTTTAATCATTACCCCTTTTCTGGGTCCTTCAACACTTCACATACCCTGTTCTGCTTCTCTGGGAGAAATACGTTTTCCTCTCCAGTGTATCTTTATCTTTGTCTGTGTTCTTCAAACTGCAAAGAGGACACTCAAATGCTCAGAGAGAGTTTGCTTTATTATGTGACTCTATTGAGTCTGAAAATGCTGCAATCACAAATAGCCCTCTGAAGATGCTTGTATACTTAAACAGGCACATGATTTTTCCTAGCAATGGAAAGCAATTTATGGCCTTTTCTATTGCTACAAAAGTCCTTTAGAAAATGGTACTCACAAGTATGACGTGCAAAGAAGACATAACTTTAAAGATGAACTGGTCATCCAGTGTCTTGTAGCCATGGTAGCTAATGTTGGTCAATAACCTCAGAAACGTCAGCCTTGTTGGCAGCACACCCCATCAAGAGAATGGGGCACCGGTTGGAGTTTGGTGCTGAGGGTGACCATCAGTGATGCACTATTAGCCCGTGGTACCTCATTTAGGTGTGGTCCAGAACCCTGTGTGCTTTCACCCTTTCGCCAGAATAATTCTGTAGAAAGATGTAGCTCCCTGCAATCCAATCCAGTCTAGAGAAGACAGAGCCCTATATCAGACTTCTGTATTTTAGAGACCCTTTTCTATCCCCTGCCCCCAGTTATATCTTCAGGATTTAAGTTCCAAGGTGAGTTATTTTGGCTTGGTGCTAAGGTCTGTGTCATAGCAATGAAATCGGCAGCCAAGTGGAGTTTTAGTATGAGGTAGCTGCTCTTCTGTAGCCAATATTAAGACCATGGAAACGTGATACTGATTCCCACACACTATTTTATCTCATTTTATTCATCAACAAACCCAACTTGAACTAAATATTTGGAAAGAGAGTTGTACCAATACAATTTCCTCCCTCAGGCAAGACACTAATGATGCATTATTTATGAAATGCAACAAGTGTAAAATTACTTTAGTCATAAAATACTTCTAGAACAAGATAAGTGCCTGCACTGGAATAATAATAAATTCTCACATACTTCTGTAATGTTTACTGTTCTAAGAATTTTACGTATATTAATTAATTTAATCCCCACAACAAACCTCTGGGGTAAATTCTGTTATTATCTGCATTTCACAAGTGGAGAAACTGAGACACAGAGATGAATCAGGTCTCTCAGTTAGTGGTAGTGAAGGAGATTTGAACTCTGACAGGACAGCTCTAAAGTCTATGTTCTTAAACCTTCTGCTATAAATAGATTGAGATTGATAAGGAAGTGGTAGAAAGTAAGATGAGATAGGAAGGCAGGGTGAGACTATGAGGTCACAGACTTAGTTGGAGTGAAATGAACCTAAAAAGAGCAGTAAAAGATGACTTTGAATGGATACAGGGTCACCAGTCACTGAACTTTGAATGAATTATTGAGTCGTTTGATCAGAATGTCATTAAAGGTTCTTGGGCATGTGAATAATGTAACTTAAGAAAATATATTCTAGCAAGGTAAGCTATTATAAGGAGAGGCTACTTTGAATATAATAAAAAATACAAACACTTTGTAAAACAATTTCACATTACTCTGCAAAGTTAAACATTCACATTCTCAGTGACCTGGTATTTCCACTTATAGTATAAATTCTGGTATGAGTATTATACATGAGTATCAGTAGGTATATACAATAATGTTTATTTATAATAGCAAAATGTCAAAAACAAAATTAAATGCTTTTCAGCAAAAGAATGAAAAAATAAAGTATAATATAGTTACACAATGAGATAGTATATAGTGTTTTAAAAAAATGAATGAACCGCAGCCATACTCAGCAACATAGATGAATCTTAGTAACAGGGGGTTAATAAAGCAAAACCAGGAGGCTTCAAATAACAAGGGAATTTTATAAAATTCCTGAATAAGTAAAACAAATATATATATTACTTAGACATATATATGATAAAAACTATTTTTAAAAACAAAAGAGAAAGATAAATACAAAATTCAGCTCTGTGTCATATCTGATGAGGAGATAGGGGCTTCAGATAAGGGAAGGAAGGACAGGTAGGTAGATGCAAGTTCTTTTCTTTTTATTTTTCTTTTTTGAGACAAAGTCTCACCGTGTTGCCCTGGCTGATCTTAAATTTCCAGGTTCAGGCAATCCTCTCACCTCAGTCTCTCAAAGTGCTGGGATTACAGGCATGAGCCACCATGCCTGGCCTACAGGTTGTTTTCAATGGTCTATTCCTTGAGTTGAGTGAGTGATTATTATCAAAAGAACTATTATTATTATTCTTTTATTGACATATATATAAATAAACAAAAGAAAAACATTCTAAATATCCAGATTTAAAAAAAAATAAGAGTAAGGAAGAAGGGAAGAGAGAAGGAAAGAAAATCAGCAAAGACAGCTCCAGGATAAAAGCGATTATGGACCAGGATGTCCTGAAAGTATCTCTCCAGTTACTGGAATTTTCTGGATCCACGTCCAGTTGTTTCTCTGCCTTTCTGCAATTGGTTTTCTCTAGTCGTCTAAGTTCCTTGGTCAGTTTTACTTACACCTAACTCAGGACTAAGCAAATGTTGTTTTTCTTTGGTTTATTTATATATATGTCAATAAAATAATAATAATAATAGCTCTTTTGTTAATAATCACTCACTCAACTCAAGGAAAACAAATACCACTGAGTATAGAAGAACCCCAGTGGCCAGACAATGCAGATGGGCCTCAGAAAACACTGTCTTCCAACACAAAAATGTCTTAGACTACGTTCCTGACAGTCTGCTTCTCTAGAACATAACCAGTAATGAGGAGACGACTGTTTTGAGACAGCTTGTTCCATCTTCAAACAGAATGGCTATAAATGTCTTCCATATAGGAATTCCAAATTGATCATTATAAGCACTAGTTCTTTTTTGAAGGACAGTGAGAAACAGGAAACAACCTTTCAAATACTGAATAAAAATAGCAAATTATTGCAATTTGCTTTAGTCCAAGATAAGCTTTCCTAATCTTTATTTCCAGGCCTTTTCCTTCTTGGCATTTTCTCTCCCAGTGCTCTCAGTACAATGAAATTAGAGCGCAATCCCAAGAAATGAGCTCAATTCTCCAGATGAGACCTGACCAATGCAAAGTAGAGAGGACTTAACACAACTCTTCTTTAATCTGAAGCCAAGACATTTACATCAATCACATGGAAAGATGTTGGCTTTGAATCTACGAAGGAAAGAATTAAAGTTTAAGGGTTGAAGACAAGCAAATGTTTCTTTTCTCGGGTGGATTATTTTATAGATATAATAGAAATAACAACACGTTATCTACAAAGTAGTTTAGAGTCTATTAAATGCTTTCATGGACATTATCTTATTTAGTGTCTGAAGCACCTTCAATGTCAGATGCTGGTGTCCCCATTTTACAGACGGAAACACCAAAATCATGGAACAAATAGAGAAGTAGAGAGAGTTAGGACTCATGTATTCTCCTCCTACATTCTAAAACTCTTTCTACAGTGGGATGTTGTCTCAATGATCAAATAATCATTAAATGGCTAGCCTCCCTCTAAACAACAAACCAGAAAACAAATTTTGCAACAGAGAACTAAATACACTATTGACTTCAAAATCAATAGGAAAAAGGCTGGCAATCCAATAGAACAATGGGCAATGAATTCAACTGCCAGGTTCACAGAAAGAGAAATACAAAAAGCCAATAAACGTGTTTTAAGATGCTCAATTTGACTCATAGTGCTAGAATACAAATTAAAACAACAGTAGGCTATCATTTGTCACTAAGTAAATTAGCAAATTTCAGAAAAAAATTATAATACAGTGCTAGTAAGAGTACAGGAATAACTTACACTGAATGAAGGAATAAATTAATGCCCTGTTGGTGAAAGTGAACTTTGCTACAATTT
Source organism: Cephalopachus bancanus (assembly GCA_027257055.1). Classification (NCBI taxonomy): domain Eukaryota; kingdom Metazoa; phylum Chordata; class Mammalia; order Primates; family Tarsiidae; genus Cephalopachus; species Cephalopachus bancanus. Next base: position 966,965 of record JAPVLO010000005.1, on the reverse strand, counting down.
TTTGAGTGACTGCTAATTTGAATGTTCATGTGTTGGAAAGTGAATTGCCAATGCAACAGCTAAGAAGTTAAGAGGTGATTGGATCATGAGGGCAGAGTCTCATGAACAGATTACTGCCCTTATCACAGGAGCGGGTTAGTAAGTTAGTGGTTGTCACGAAAGGGAGCTTGGCTCACTCTTGCAGTCTCTCTGTCTCCCATGCTCACATCTACCTTCAACCTTTCCACCATGGGAAGATCATCAAAAGATGCTCTTGGACTTTCCAGTCTCTAAAATTGTGAACTGAATGAACTTCTGTTCTGTCTAATTACCCAGTCTGTGGTATTCAGTTATAGCAACATAAAACAGACTAAGGCATAGTAAGTTAGCAATAACTATTTACATTTGAATACACTTTCCCTTTGGCCCAACTATTCCACTTTTAAGATGCATCCCTAAGGTTTGCATAAACATGAAAATATCTGTCTGAGGATGTTTATTGTTGCATTGTTTACATGAGCAAGTAAGTGTATACATTCTAAATGTCTGTTATTAAAGGATTATTATATAAAGCACAGTACATCCATGCAATGGAATACTATGTAGCTATTAAAAGATGAGGTATGTCCATTTTGAGTCTATGGAAATATATCTATTTAATATTAAGTCAACAAAACAGACTGCAGAATAGAATAGGATTTCACTTGTAAAAGAAAATCCTTTATGTATGAGGTCCCTTTATGTATAACTATTCATGCTGTACTAATTATATGTATATATACATGCCTATGTTTATTTTTTTTAATGTCCAGAAGAATACAATACACACCCAACTGCCAACAATGACAGTTTCTGGAAAGTGGAATTCCACAGAACAAAAGATAGAGAATGATGGGTATTTTTATATTTCTGACTTCTTCGATATCATAACATACTCAGGAAGAGATCTGGGATATTTTGCAATGTCTGGAATATTACCAAAAGTGGTATACTATGTAGTATCCTTTTGAACCAGAAATTCATAAGTCCAATCACTTTTATTTACTAAGCAATTACTTTGTGTCTGGTGTTACACTAAGCTTTTCACATACTTTATTTTAAATGACTCATACATTAAAATGCATATGAGTTAAGTATTAATGTCCATCATTGCACTGAAAGCGTGATCCAAATCTGCCAATATTATTGTTCATTGCCTCCACCAGACTGCAGGGGATGTATGTATTTAACCACCTGAAACTCCTTCCGACTTGTATTCCAGTGATGGTAAGAGAAATCAAAATAACAGCAATTCAGATTCTAAGGGACACCAAGAGAGTTGAAATTTTCAAGCTCACCATCAATGGAATAAGAGAGTTGTGTACTAAATTTACATCATCTTTGTAATCGAGGCCAAACATTGACCATGCTTCTAATGTCTAAGAAGTATCAGATATTTTAGATCATGTGTTACCATTTTAGAAAGAATCTGTGCTTCTTGAAGAGGTTTTCTGAAAAACAAAGTTCCCTACAGTTTTAACTTAACTTTCCATCAATCTCCATCTAGAAAATATGCAGGGACTTTGGATTCTGGAAGGTTTCGTCAGCACAAAAAGTATATATATTAATCGACTGACTAAAACTATTATGGGCAAATGAGATAACTGAAAAAAACAGCAGGAGAGGAAAGTGGGGGAATGCTTGATATCAAGTGCCTCAACTATTCATTTGTCTTGTAAAAGAAAATGAAAGAGGTAGATACCATGAGAAAGTTCTCTTCAAACATCTAGAAGCTCACAGTTAAAGAAAAATTAAATTTGCTTTGTGCCTTTCCAAAAGAAAGAACTAGAACCAATAGAAACCAGAAAATGATTTCAGTTCAATATATAGATAACTTTTTAATAAAACTGTCCAAATGGAATATACTATCTCAAGAAAAGGTGAATTATTCTGTTAAAATTTAATCACAGTCAGGATGACCACTTGGTAAAATGCTACAGTAGACTTGTGAATTACTCAAATTTGATGATCTTTGTATTTTCTTGAAGGGTTTTTAGTTCACTCATATTCTCATACACATCTTGCTTTGTTGTTCAATATGGGAAATATGGGAAAATCTGTGCATGTAGTAATCTAGAAATTAAAAATAGAGAAACAAAATAGAGAAATAAAAGTTGACGTTTACTAACTACTTATTTTGTGCCAGGCACTATTTGGAGTGCTTATGTATTAATTTATTTAACCCTCACAGAAACAAGTCGGTTCCTAATATGATTTCCATTATACAGGTGAGGAAACTGACATAAAAAGAGGTGAAGGAATTTGGTCAAGGTAACACAACTACTAAGTGGAGAAATTAGGATTCAAATTTAGTCTGTGAGGTTCCAACACCTGTATTCTCAACTCTATGCTAATGACTAAGAAGGATATTTACCAACTTTAAAACAGTGAGCTACTTCACCAGTCAGAGATCTGCATAGACTATACATTCTTTTTAAAAGGGTATCACAGGGATGAATCCTATAAATCCAAATTATTCACATAGCCACAGAATTCAAATTCTATCTTATTTTCCAAATCCCTAAGAACAATTGCCCAGCCCATATAAACAGAACAATTTTCATTTCCTCAGGTTAGAAGTGCAGTTTCTAACATGCTTTGCTTGGGGAGGGTAGGGGGGTGAGGGGAAGAGAACAAGAGCTGCAGGACATCTGAATGTGGTCTCAATTCTGCCATCACAGCCCTCTCAGATACTGGATGAGCCACTGGGCTACTCTTTTAATAAGAGCACCGGTCTCTGTTAAAGAAAAAAATATCCAGTAATACTTGGTAAAGAATGATAAGGAAAACTTTATTCAGGACCATCGCAATAGGTATAGGGACCACTGCAACAGGGTCTTGCAATGGGGGAGAAAGATTGGACTCAAGTGTGAATGCAGCATGGCTAGCGGAAATGTACAGCCAAGAAGCCATGTGTGGGTTGGCAAATAAAAAATTGCTAAGAGGAAACACCTAGGGTATGGGGGATTCTGGCTAAACTAACAGGATTCTTGCTGAAGACAGCCAAAGTTATCAAACATCACCTGGGGAGTGGTGAAGAATAGGAAACCTGATTCAATATCAAGGATGGTCTGATATTGGGGATGGGTGATTCTTGCTCAACTGACTTGGCAGGAATCTTCGCTAAAACTGGATTTCACAAAGAAGTGTGCAAATGAGCCTAGAAGATTCATTCAGAAGCTTAACTGAAGTTTGGCCAAGCGAATAATTTTTGTAAGCTCCAAAAGGTCCATTTAATCCCCAAAAATCCCATGAAGAATTTCACTGAGAATTGTTTCTATAGTACATATTTACAGCCTTTGTTTTTCTTACACTGGACTTTCATATTTATTGCCAAACGGTATTAGCTTCCTCTGAGCTGATCAGAAATATGTGGGTCACCTTCCTCGTGATTTATCCTTCTCTTGTGATCCATCAAGTTTCTCCCTGGAGATCTTAGTTACAAGTTTCCTTTCTTATACGAAGGAGAAAGATTAATATACAGAGGTGATTATATTAACAAGGAATAACATGCTGCATAGCCAGCAAAAAGTTTTAAAGCTAAAGAGGAACAGGTAACTAAAGTAATTGACTACTTAATCCCATGAATAACTTTAAAACCGCCCCCGTGTTACCAAAATTTTACTCAGTCCATCAAACAGATACTAATTCTCACTAGTATTTTTGTCTTCCTAACAAATTTCATTTTCTACTTCTGTGACACACAAGTATTTTATAGAATTGTGATATTGTGAAATATGTATTTGATCTTCATTCCCATTTCCTGACACAGTTACTAAGATATTTGTATCTCTGGACTAATAAGCGTCTTTTATAATCTAATGAGATGACTGGTAGCTGGCAGCCCCCAGGTGGCTTAGGAGGGAGACTGGTTAACTGAAAGACCAAAAGATAGGCTTATTGGGTCAGGACTCAGCATCGCCCTCCAACCTCCAGGGGCTGAAGGTTAAGTTGATCATTAATGTCCAGTGATTTAATCAATCATGCCTATGTTAAAAGACTTCCATAAAAACCCAAAGGACTGGGTTCAAAGGGCACTCAGAAAGGTGAACAAAAACTCATCCACATGTGTTGGGAAGGCAGTACACCACAGCTCCACAGGGACAGCAGCTCCTGCGCTCAGGACCCTTCCAGACCTTGCCCTACGTATCGCTTCATCTGACTGTTCATTTGTATCCTTTAAAATATCTTTTACAATAAGCCAATACACATAAGTAAAGTGTTTCCCTCAGTTCTGTGAGCCACTCTAGCAAATTAGTCAAAACCAAGGAGGGAGTCGTGGAAACCCCAATTTATAGCTGGTTTGTTAGGAGTTTCAGAAGCTTGCACTTGTGACTGGCGTCTAAAGCAGGTGAAGGGACAGTCTTGTGGTACTGAGCCCTCAATCTGGGATCTGAGGCCACCTCAGGATAGACGGTGCCTGCATGGAATTGGAGAGTGCCTAGCTGGTGCTCACCGCGGAATTGATTGTTTGTTTGGTGTGCAAGGGGGAAACCCCACACATCTGGTCATGAAAGTGTTCTTGTCATGAGAGTGTCCTGGAACAAACAGCTTGGTTTTATTCAACTCAATAACTAACACAATGGCAATCCACTAAATCAGATTAATCACAAAAGAAAGAAAAAGGCAAAAGCAAAATATATTAAAATTTCTTATGTTTTAGAGTACATACTTATTTGTAACAAGTTTGTTACATGAATTACTTGTATTTGAAACAACTCACAATGCTACTCATAATATAATATAAATAAAGGAAAATCAAGGCTTGGAAAAATATGAATAAGGTAGACTATCAAAGCCAAAAAGAAAGTTCGACCTGTATATATGTTCTATGCTATTACTAAAATTAAGCTAAAATTTTGTCTCCAGATATCTAGGCAGCTTCTAATGAATGAGGCAACAAAATCAAGTGCATGGATTTTTTTTAATCATGTAAAAAGAATAATGAAAAGAAGTTCAAAGAAGAATTTTTACAGATCTTAAAACAGGAGGCAATGAGTAATACAGAGAATGTTTGGAAGCATCCCTACAGTATATGCATTAATGAGTTTTGTAAGAACTTTGTGTAGCAACTTGAGGGTGGAAAGTCAAGTCATAACTTAGTAAAAATAATTTTGCAGAGTATAAAGGTGGAGAAGGGAGCAGAAGATTGGAATTGAAATAGGTCTGACTTCTCATATCTATGCTAAGTTTTCTTTTTTAATGGATTCAAAAAGCCCTTTTCCCCTAGCTTTATTAGTTATAATTGACAAGTAAAAATTATGTGCATTTAAGGTATACAGTGAGATTTGATATCTGTAAACACTGTGAAATGATTACCACAATCAAGTTGATTGACACATCCATCATCTCACGTATTACGTGTGTGTTTGTATTACTGTGTGGTGAGAATGCTTAAGATCTAGTCTCCTAGTAAATCTCAAGTGCACAATACAGTATTATTAACTATAGTCACCAGGTTGTACTTTAGATCCCCAGAACTTATTCATCTTTTAACCGAAAGTTTGTACCCTTTGACCAACATCTCCCCATTCAGCAAGCCCTGATGGCAGCTCACGCATGACAAGAAAATCCATTGAGGTAGCCATCTGACACAAATTCTCATAAACCAAGCAATGCGCAGAAGCCTTTGGGAGAATGAGCTCTGTGGTCTCTAAGATGTGGTGATCGAGGGAATCAGAACAATCTCAGGCAGATTTTAATTTATTTGGCTGATTCCAACTTGTCTTATTCTTTAGCCAGACTATGAAAGTTTCTCTTTAGAATCTTGTTTTAATGAATGGTTTGTGCTCTTCTAAAATCACTGTCTGATATTTTATTTTTATATACAAAACCATATCTCTCTCCTCCAACACAGTAGATTAGTCTTCTGATGAGTGTTGCTCAACATTTTTCATTCTTTTACGTCTTTCTAAATATTTTATCTCTGTACAAAAAAACCCACTTTTATATTATATTCTCATCACTTTCTTCTCTACTGATATTTTCCACTTGAGACTCACAAACAATACTTTTCTTTCAACGTTCATTCTTTTTTGCTCCACTGTTTGTGGTTGTTAATTTTATTTGCTACCCAAACTTAAATGTAAGATTAATTAATACATAACATCCATACGCCCCTGCTCAGGTTCCCTAGGAAACATGGAATGTCCTCCAACCCTACACAGAAATTAAACAGTTCATGTAACGTTTATGTCTTGGCCATCCCATCAAGAGATTTCATGCTTGGTGATCATTTCCATAAGGAAATACCCATTCAGACACTGTACTTGTTGGTGACGAGATAGCGTCTGGTCATGAGACCACCAAGCAGCATTTCCAGGGTCCTCTACTAATTTCTCATTCTCCTCTTGCTCGTTGTCACCTATACAGTACACTTTCATGATTTCTCATGTGTTAATCAAGTTAGTTATTTTATCTTTGGAATTAAATCCGGTAGAGAGAAAAAAAGTTTTAGTATTATATGAGCGAAAGTGTGGTCTCCTTCACTTTAAACCCTGTAGGAGAAGGGGGTGAAAGGGTGTTAGATAGAAATAAAGGGAAATGCATTAATTGTGAAAAAAGCTGACTTGCAGGAGGCAAAGTGAGGACAAATGAGATTGGGAGAGGAGCAGGTATCAGCCAAAGACACCCGTCAGGAAAGAAAAAAAAAATTTTTTTTCATGCTTGTGTATTTGTCCTTCTCTCAATTTCCTTGTGTTCCTGTAAGCATTACACATTCCTATTCATTCTAAAAGAGGAGTTCCACACCCAAATGGTTATATTTATGACTTATAGTACAGTTAAATGAGGTTTTATTAACTCCAAAGGGAGCCATTGAACATGAAATATTTATTGGGAACATTGAATAAATACTTGTTTTTAAAACCTATTTTATGTTTTTGATGAAATTTACAATTAACGGCATCTTAAATGCCAGGAAACCTGATAGTGAAACTAATGTCATTCCTTCAGAAACTGTGCGTTAATAAGACCAGGCATATACTGAGGCCTTTTCTGGTGCATGACAATTAAACCATAACATTCGAATTTTTTTAAAAAAGCTTCTTTACTATGGGAGGCTATATTTCTATATTTTTGTATTATTCAAGATTCTAATAATTTACAATTATAACTTGTAAAAAAATAACAATAGGGGGACAGGTTTCAGCCTTGCTTTATCCCTTATGAATTTTGCTTTCATCTGCAGAAGACCATTCATACCTACATAAACGTGTTTTTTGCACAAATTTATTGACAAATAAAGGTCAAATTAGAATTGACAAATAAATTGACAGATATAATTGACAAATAAAATTTCATAAATTTAAGGTGTACCAAAGATTCTTGATACAATGTTAAGACACATGGTTTGTGTAGGCATCTGTAACTACAGATTCATATCAAGTTCATGGCATTTAACTTTACCCACACTCCATATTAAAGGACAAGCTCACAGTTCTGATTACTAGGAACTGTCTCACAAGGCAATAAAGAATGTAACAGTGCCCAGTCAGGAGGTATCCTAATACCTGTTGGTTCCATAAATAAAATACAGATGAGATATCCAAAAAATGTTTAAAGAAAAAATCTGTCATTAAACTTGGATGGAATGTCCAATAAAATATATAGTTTAAGAAGTATAGAATATTGCCTTTTAAAAGATGAAAGAAATTTAAATCTGAACCATCCAGATGGGATCTTGCACATAGAATTTGACAAGGAAGATGTCCTTGAAAAGACTTTGAACAATTCTAATTAAAAAAAAAAAAGCTCACCCATGATTTTTTAAATGGAGCCTTTCAATGCATATTGGACAGACAGAACTGTCTTTAAAATATGGGTTATCTTAGTTAAGGGCCATGACAATGTGTATTTAGCTAACTCAAACTAAATATTTTTGAATAGAGAATTACACATTACAACAGAAGCAAAATTTGGGAGTCTGGCTGTATTTTATAGCACATATCTTAGGGAAGAAATTGCCACTGCAAGCTAAATATAATAAAAATACACATTTATAACATTCATCAAATATCAGGCAGCATGCTAAGCAATTTACATACATTAGCTTATAAAAGTCCTTATGTTCTTTTCAAGCAGGCACTCTATTATTCCCATTTTATAGTTGATGAAGCTAAAATTCAAAAAGAATGTAGTGTGCTCAGCCAATAAGTGGCAGAACAAAGTTACAAACCCAAAGGCTTGATGCCAAGGTCTCTGGCTTGGTCACTATGCTGTAAAGAACAATAGGCATTCCTGTTGGGTAAACTTCATATGCAAATCTCCCAGCTTGGTCTCTCTACAATTTCAAGGTGGATTGAAAACTATTTTATCTCCAAGAACGGTCCTCAGATTTGCACACATACAGCTTTGTATATTCTGAAAAGGGAGGCGCATATATAACTAATCCCAAAACTAAAACTTTTTTCTCTCTACCGGATTTAATTCTAAAGATACAATAACTAACTTGATTAAATAGCTCAGTAACCTCACATATTGCGATTTAGAATGTCATACTGCTACAGTTCTTAATTCTACCATAAGTGCCCTTACCTTTCAGGTTAACTACATGACCGATTAAATACTCTGCACAAAGGCAAGGTGACTCTAGAGGGAAACATGCAATTATGTAGTTTCCAAGTAGTAATTATCTAAAATTAATTGCTGTTTTATGGGAGTTTTGATCATACCAAACAATATTTACAATTGCAATTCAATTCCAAGATATCTTCTTACTCTGCTTAGCTATCCAGCTAGCTGTTCAGTCATGCCTTCTCATGTTTGGGAAACATATATGACTTGTAGTACAGTTAAATGAGGTTTCATTAACTCCAAAGGGAGCCATTTGAACAGGAAATATATGCAATAGTGTGGAAGAAATAACACTGGAGAACCCAAGGGTACTTATGAAAAAAACATTGGCCTTCCTTGTGTCCACTTAGGTCAACATTTCTGACATTCATTATAAAGTCTACTGTTGTTATTGGTATAACCTCATCAAGAAAATTAAGAGTTCATTTTCCGTGCTTTTTTTCAATCCCTCATCCCCTGTCTGCCATCAAACGATAAGAGATCTAAGATCCTGTCCCATTTAAACAATGAGTCAAGTCAGTCATTTTTTAATTCTCTCAGGGTAGGGTTTTGCCTGTGTTATTTTTTTCCCACTAAAATGGAAACTTTTGAAAGTGAAGACTGGAGCTTATTATCAAAGACCCTTTGTAGTCTTTAAGCACAGGAAATTTGTATCTCTGATGCCTATCACATATTTTAAAAGAAGGTATAATTACTGCAAAATGGTTCTCTGTTTGAAACCAATGACCACTTTCCATTACAAATCTCTTTGAAATAATCATCTGTGATGAAAACACCACCCAGGAGTGTTTACTGAACACTCGCTGGTGACAAAGCACCAGGATAAGTATGCAATCAAATGATACTTGTCTGGAGTCTCTGACATTCTCTGCTTTAAGAAGGTCAACATTAACATCAATAGACATGAAAAGATATGCATAAGCTTACATTAACTTCCACTCCAAGTCCTCACACTTCTAGGCAATGTTTATCTGATTTTCATTCCCTGGAAAGAAAATGTATTCATTTAACCTGATGAGATGGGTTCAATCTGACTGACAAACTCTTCAGTATTGATGTTTTATTGCTGATGTTGTTTAAGGTCTGAATTCCTTCCAGCTCTTCAAAGGGTTGCATCTGTTCTAAAGCAGAGAAAAAAAGCTTTGACCGTTTCATTATTCTTTGATGGAAAGAATCTTTGGCCAATACCTACTCCTCTCCCAATTTTATTTGGCCTCACTTTGCCTCCTGTAAGTCAGCTTTTTTCACAATTAATGTATTTCCCTTTATTCTCTATCTACACACCCTTTGACACCCTTCTCCTACAGGGTTTAAAGCGAAGGAGACCACACTCTCACTCAGAACCCCAGAGCAGGGACTAATCGAGCTGACACAGCTCAGTAATGGAACCATCAGGCATCTTAGAATATAAAAATGAATGGTAATCCAGTTCATTGTTATGAGTCACTGCTTTTGATCATGAAATAAACATCTCTCAATGACATGAAAGAAATGGATATTTTATATGTGTGAGTAAAGTTTCATGCATTGTTGCTCCCAAGGTGTCACTTTGGTGAAAGTTAAAGAGGTTGTACCTTAGCAGTTAGGCTAAATCAATAGATATTTATAAGCAGATATTTCACTTCCCAATGATTGCGGACAGTGAATGGACAGAGTAATATAGAAAAAACTATCAGCAATGACATATAATAAAATTGTATGGACAGTAGTCTACGAAAGATAAAAAACTTATTGAATATCAAAGAGTCTTCACAGAGCTTCCCATGCCTCAAACTTTACAGTGACATTGTTTGTTCATTAAACTCAAAGAAGTTGTTGAAGTTTTTGACTCCAGAAATGAAACTTAGGCAGTTGACAGCACATATTTTGTACATCTAAAAATGTAATAAGTGAATATCCATCCCTGATTTTCTAGTAAACATTCTTTCCAAATGATAGGCTAGTGCCTTGAGGATCTGCAACTAATTGCGTAATCACTAGTGTGTGAGTCCCTGAATCTTAAGTACTCTTCAATTCTCAAGTTTCTAAGGGAGAAAGACTTAAGTGACCCAGTATGACCAACCAATCTAACATAGTCTTTCGTAATTCCCCTGTCCTTGCACAGATAAATCACTGTGTTTCTTCCCAGATTGAGTTTGCTAAAATATTCTAAATTCAGACAGATCAGAAAATTTCTTGGAAATATTTTCTGAAGTTCTGCCTGGAGACTACCACAAATTTTCCAGGGAAGAGATGAAGATTAAATAGATAAGTCGATTAGGTGACTGATTGACTAATGTGGTTCTTGCCCCTTGTTCAGAGTAAAGAGGTCTCAGCTTTAATCATTTAATTTAGTCTTGGAACTCACTTTCAAAATACGTTCAAGAGAATTACATTAGGTTCAAAAAATTATATTTTCTTCAGACACAATACTGTCAATCCAAACATCTCCAATCAAGTTCCTGGTAGAACTTGGCCATTGCTTTGTATTCTCCTGTCCCAGCTCTAAGACAAGCTTTGCATGAAAACAACTTCAAACCGATGAGTAAAATATTATACATTTCTCTGAGGCCCATTGTTTGAGCCATCTGAACAACTGAACACAGAACCAAAAGGGTTTTGCCTTATATATTTCCTCATAAATGTTCTAATTAATATTCTGTCTCTGGGCAGTACAATTTCATAAACCAACCCCCAAAGAGAGAGAGTTGCTCTTTTCCTTGAAACCTGGAGATTGCAATCAACATCCACTTTATAACAAGGAGGATGCTAATAAACAAAACTACTAAGTTGCATCATCTACAGGGAGCAATTCATCGCTGAGGAAAGTTATTTTACAAATGAAAAACTAAAGGGCAGTCAGTCTCCAGTGCCAGAGGATAGTTCTGATGTTAGCCACATGAAAGAGGAAGCTCCACACCCAAATGGTTATCAGAATTTTCTGGAGGTCTATGAAAATGTATTAAGTCTGAGTGTCTCTCTAAGTCCACTGACCTAATTCTTAAGAGGTGAGCTGATGAATACATTTTTTTTAAGTTGCCTAGTGATTCTAATGACCTACCAGATAGTGAACCCATTTAAAGGACAGTGGTTCTCAAAGTGTGATCCAAAGTTCAGCATTAGCAATGCAAATTATGATGCCATTGTTTTACAGAATTCTGGTCAGCCACGTGACTTTGAACTATGGCTGCCATGTTTTCTAAGCTTTGGCACCCTCCTCTACCTTGGGGAGGTGAGTCTCCAGTTTTTCTCCAACTTACTGTCTAAATAAATTATATTTTCCAATTTTTTAAAAAATGCATATTATTGGGCCCCACTGCAAGCCTCCTGAATCAGACATTCTGGGAACAATGGCTAGGAAGTAATATGTTAGCAAGGCCTCAGGGTGATTCTGATGCAACTGAAGTTTGAATACCTTTGCTCTAGAGAATTTACGTCAAGACTGGGCTAAAATGAACCAAAGTATTTCACCTTTATCTGGTCATTTTGCAATTTTACTTTTTTTTTTTTTTTTTTTTTTTTGAGTTGGAGTCTCACTCTGTCACCCAGATTGGAGTGCAGTGGCCGCTCCCGGACACCGCAACCTCGACCCGCTGGGCTCCGGTGGTCCTTCCGCCTCAGTCTTCCGAGTAGCTGGAATTACAGGCATGTGCTACCCACCTGGCTGATTTTTTTTTTTTTTGATTTATTATAGAGATGAGGTCTCGCTGCCCAGGCAGATCTCGAACCTGCGGGCTCAGGCAATCCACTCATCTCAGCCTCCCAGAGGCGTGGGATTACAGGCTGAGCCACCAAGCCCAGCTGCAATTTTACTTTTTAGAAATTCTGACAGCAATTACGTATGGAAGGAACAAATGGAGCATAGGACTAGACTAAATATGACAGTGGGGAAGAGGGGACACCTAAAGCCACATTGCCCAGGATGCTCAGATTTCATGCCCAGCAACAGGCATGTATTGAACCCGAGAACTTGGGGAATTTCTGTTTCTTACATTTGCAGGCACGCTTTAAACAACCTGTAACAATATCTTCTAGGTTGAAGGAATGAACTTAACTCATGTATTGCTGTATGTATGTGAATTTTCATCTGTCAGAAAAGCAAAAAATATATATATATATATTTTGACGCTCATGTATTTGTCCTTCTCTCAAAGAAGCATCACACCTCCCATCCCTATTCATTCCAAAATGCACTTCCTTTCTGACCCTTGTAATTTTGAATATTTCTCCAAGAATCTGCGACTTTACAACAGTATTACTCAACTTTGTTTTTTAACAATCACATCTCTAGGGAGGCTTTTTAAACTTTTTTTCCCCTTCTCTCCCATATTATTTCACAAATATATGGTATAGCTGTTTATGTACGACAGTTGACCCTTGAACAGCATGGGTTTGAACCGTGCACTTCTACTTATACACAGATTTTCTTCTGTTTCTGCCACACCTGAGACACAGCAACAACCAATTCCTCCTCTTCTTCCTCCTCCTCCTTCTTCCTCTACTTCCTCAGCCTACTCAATGTGAAGACTGAGAAGACAAAGACTTTCACAATGATCTGCTGCCACTTCGTATTTTCTCTTCCCTATGGTTTTCTTGGCAACCTTTTTTCTATAGCTTATATTATTATATGAATACAGTTTAACATACAAAATATATGTTAATCAACTGTTTGTGTTTTTGGTAAGGTTTCTAGTCAATAGTAGGCTATTAGTAGTTAAATTTTGGGGGGGTCAAAAGTTATCCTAGCATTTTCTTTCTTTCTTTCTTTCTTTAAGTGGGAGCCTCACTCTGTCACCCAGGCTGGAGTGCATTGGCATGCTCATGGCCACTGCAACCTTGTTCTGCTGGGTTCAGGTGATCCTTCTGCCTCAGCTTTCCAAGTAGCTGGAACTATAGGCTCATGCCATCATGCCCCACTAATATTTTTTTTTTTTTGTAGAGATGAGGTCTCACCAAGTCATCCAGGCTGGTCTCAACCCACTCACCTCAGCCTCCAAAAGTGCTGGGATTACAGGCTTAAGCTGTCACGTCCAGCCTTATACTAGCATTTTCAAAGACACAGGGAGTCAGCACCCCAAACCTTGAATTGTTCAATCTAATTGTACTTGAATTGTACTAATCTAGATTTAGTAATCAAATGGAAAGTATTAGGCAGAAAATCCAATCTTAGTCACAGATCAGGCGTGGTACCATGCTGGAAAATTGTGGAAGGAACCCTGGCTTTCAGTTCATTGTGGAGGCCACTGGGATGCTCCTCCGGGAGGCTGCAGTGAACCAAAGCAGAGGTTTCTCCTTCCCTCCCCTCCACCCTTTCCCCCACCTGCCAAACACTCATACACAGAGCATGCACACTTCAACTATTTCCACAGCTAGGCAACTTTCCTGCTCCTTCAGTCCTAGGAAGTCACCTCCCTATTCCTCCAGCTCCTCCTTCTCTGAGCCCAGATTTTAAAAAACAAAAGTCTTTTAAGTTCCCCAGATGCAAGGCTAACCCAGGTCATATATATGGTTGCTCTCTGAAAGTGGAGAGGGGACAGAGATACTTGCCATTCTCTAGGGTAAACCTACAAGCCAGTTTGTTTCTCCATTACTTTTTCTTGCTATCTCTAAATTCTCGACTTTTCAGAGGCTGGGCTAGAGGTGACTAAAAGGACAGTTTTAAGCCCTAATGAAACTCCTTCCCCATTAGGCCACTTGTTGAAAGGGTTCTTATTCCAAAGTGACACCATGCTGCATAAGAAGAAGTTCAAATTTGCTTTCAGTAAGACAAGAGCTCTAACCCCATCACTGCCATTATTATCTATGTTACCTCTATAATCCTCAATCTCTTCATATATAAATTGAGAAGAAGAATTTGGTGGCTCAGCCTGTAATCCCGCGCCTTTGGGAGACTGAGGTGAGTGGATTGCCTGAGCCTGTGGGTTCAAGACCCACCTGGGCAGGCGAGACCTCATCTCTACAATAAATCAAAAAATTAGCCAGGTGTGGTAGTGCACACCTGTAGTTCAGCTACTTGGAAGGCTGAGGCGGGCAACAGAGTGAGACTCCAACTCAAAAAAAAAAAAGAAGAAGAATTTGAAGTCTTATTGTAGAGATTAAAAGAGAATGCATGATAAATTCTACCACAGCTCCTGGTATAAGATATAGGATAAATAAATGGCAATATTATCATTGTTAATACTAACTAACTCAACCAACTCAAATATGAGTTTTCTCCTTCATTCATTTAGAGTGCCTGATCAGGGAAGTATCAGGGAGTACTAGAAGAATAACTTCACCATAAAAATCTCTCCTCCCTACCCCTACAAACAGAGAAAATGGTTTTCTTGTTGCTCAAACTCAAATCATGATGGTCCTAGGGACATAGCTAGGTAGAGATCTGTCTTAGAAAAGAAAGTAGACTAATTCCTGAGCAAACAATGCCTGAAAGGAACAAGTGAACTAAACTGGGTGGATCATAAGGTAGAATTCATTATTTTGTGACACGCCCTCAATACAATCAGACTGTATCTGAGTGTCTGGGTAGCTTTGACCTTATCCACTGGAGTGCAATGCCCTATCACCTGAGGGCAAGTGTCCACTGACAACCTCTTTTGACCAAGGAATGTTGTGTTCCAAGTCTAGAACTGGCTAACAAGGAAGTTAGCTGTGAACTGTAAACAGGTATAAATTGATATTCATCAGCAGATTTTTCTAGGAACTTCCCAACTTTTGACTTGCTGTATTGCTCTTATAACTGATTCAGTCAGCAGGGAATAATTAGCAGCCATGCCACACAGGAACAAAGTGTGCAGACTTGAGTTGATGTTGTGCTTAATGAGCCTATTTAAAAAGTTACAAATCACCCAGCTTCCCATCAGCCTCCACTTAGCACTTTCTCATGTAGAGTGTGGCAAAAATCAGAACCCATGCTGATGAGGCTAATTCAGCCTTGAAATCTGCCATTTGCCTATATGCCAAAGGCCAGGGTATGTAGCAAACTAGAAAAGAAAGCAGCTTTTTCGTATGTATTACATCTACGACTAATACTGTGAGGTTAGTGAGAAATAAAGATCAACTTTCAGCTGGTAAATTTCTGTGATATATTTGAACAGATAAATGTATATATGAATAATCATCCTAATCATCAGCTTACAAGTTACTCCTTTTAGATGGCAAGAACTTTTAAAAAGGGACCGTCCTATCATTGTGCTAGCAATCTACAAAGTCATTTTTATTTTTGCTCAAATAGTATTGATTGTGAAATATTTTCAAAATCTTTTCTTCCATGTTGATCCCTCTCCAGAGCCAGAGAAGAAATTCCACATCCTCTCACAATTTATTGCATAGTGACTCTACTGGGATACGTTTAAAAAGTCCTAGTGTTCTGCACAGCTAATATGTGGCAGAGCAGAGGAGGTGGTTGGGTCATCCCAGGCTGGCTGTTTAGAAGTCTCTTGACTCTGGCTGACTCCTCTCCAGGAGACCTCCCATCTGAAGAACAAGGAAGGTTACTTTCATTTTCTTAGTCTCACCTTGCTTTCTGTCTTTCTCCTACCCCAGTTAAGCCTGTTACATGCCTAACACAATTGCCACTCTCCTTTTCAAATCTTTTCTTGGTGGGGGGAGAAAAAGGTTTTCTTTGAAATAAGCAGAGGTTTGGCAAAATAGCTTGGCTGGTTCCCCATCTCAAGTGACTTTTTTTGCCACGCCCTCTCTATGACACAACCATCGAAGCCCCATCCCTTCATCAACACCTACCTGGACACCTCTTCTTGACATTTCTGTCTCTCCCCCTTGTAATCTTTTTGAAAATATTGTCAGATTAATGCTCTCAACGCAAGTCTTCATGCCTCCCTATCACCTATAGCAGCCACCAAACAAGAGTGAGCCAGAGCTTACCAATGACTACTATAGTTTATTTCTCAATTATTAACATATATATATTTTTTTTATTGTGAAGTTGTGGGGTACAGTTAAGAGTTAGGTATACAATTGCATTTCATTCAGGCACCCTGTTGATATGGGATGTTTCCCCGTACCCAGACAGATATTTGCTACTGTTAATCCCGTCTCCCTCCCCCCACCATAGTTTCCCAGTACGGTCGGTCATTTTCGTATAGTATTGCATTGGATGTTTAAGGTTCATTATATGAGTGAGAACATGTGATACTCGGATCTTTGTTTCTGTGAGAGGTCACTCAGTATGATAGACTCTAGTTCCATCCAGGTTGCTGCGAAATTCATGATTTTGTTCTTTTTTATGGCTGCGTAGTATTCCATCGTGTATATGTACCACATTTTTTTAATCCAGTCCTCTTTTGACAGGCAGCATGGCTGTTTCCAGGTTCTTGCTATTGTGAACAATGCTGCGATAAACATGCGTGTGCAGGTATCTTTTTTATACAGTGACTTGTGTTCTTCAGGATATATTCCCAGTAGGGGGATTGCGGGGTCATATGGGAGGTTGGTATTTAGAGCTTTTAGGAATCGCCACATTGCTTTCCACAGAGGTTGCACTAGTTTACACTCCCACCAACAGTGTAGAAGTGTTCCCTTTTCACCACACCCTCTCCAGCAGCTGTTATTTTTTGAGTTGTTGATAATTGCCATTCTGACTGGGGTTGGGTGGTATCTCAGTGTGGTTTTGATTTGCATCTCCCTGATGATTAGTGAGATTGAACATTTCTTCATGTGTTTGTTGGCTGCTCGGATGTTTTCCTTTGTGAAGTGTCTGTTCATATCTTTTGCCCATTTTATAATGGGGTTGTTTGTTTTTTTCTTTTCAGCACGCTTGAGTTCCTTATAGATCCAGGATGTTAAGCCTTTGTCAGACCTGGAGTTGGCAAATACTTTTTCCAAGTCTGTGGGCTGTCTCCCTGCTCTCTTGATGGTTTCTTTGGCTTTGCAGAAGCTTGTCAGTTTAATAAGGTCCCACTTGTCTATTTTCTCTCTTATGAGCTGTGGGTTTTGGGTTTTGTTCAGGAATTGGATGCCAGTTCCGATTTCCATGAGGGTTTTTCCTTCACTTTCTAAGGTTCTTATGGTTTGAGGTTTTACATTTAGGTCTCTGATCCATTTGGAATTAACCTTTGTGCATGGGGATAGATAGGGGTCCTGTTTCAATCTTCTGCATGTGGTCAGTCAGTTTTCCCAGCACCATTTACTGAATAGGTTCTCCTCTCCCCAGTGGTAGGTGGTGGAGGCTTTGTCAAAGATGAGTTGGTTGAGAAATTGAGGTTTTGCTTCTGGAATCTCAATTCTGTTCCATTGATCTATATGCCTGTTCCTATACCAATACCAAGCTGTTTTGATGATTGTAGCTTTATAGTAAAGTTTGAAGTCTGGTAGTGTGATACCACCTGCTTTGTTTTTTTTTTTTTTTTTGCTGAGGATTGTTCTGGCTATTCTTAGACGTTTGTGTTTCCATATGAATTCCTGCATTGTTTTTTCTAGGTCTGAGAAGAATGTTGCTGGTAATTTGATGGGTATTGCATTGAATTTGTAGATTGCCTTAGGTAAGATGGACATCTTCACAATGTTGATTCTTCCAATTCATGAGCATGGGATATTTTTCCACTTGTTTGTGTCATCTTTGATTTCTTTGAGCAGTGTTTTGTAGTTTTCATTGTAAAGGTCTTTCACGTCTCTGGTTAGGAAGATGCCAAGGTATTTCATTTTTGTGTGTGTGTTGCTATTATGAATGGGATTGTGCTTTTTATTTGGGTTTCTGTTTGTTTATTATTGGTGTAGAGAAATGCGATTGTCTTTTGTACATTTATTTTGTATCCTGAGACTTTGCCAAAGGTCTTTATCAGTGTAAGGAGGTTTTTGACAGATTCTCTTGGGTTTTCAAGGTATACAATCATGTCGTCTGCAAAGAAAGATAACTTGACTTCCTCTTTTCCTATTTGGATACCCCTGATTGCCTTCTCTTCTCTGATTGCTCGAGCCAGGACTTCCAATACTATGTTGAACAGGAGGGGTGAGAGTGGGCATCCTTGTCTTGTTCCAGTTTTCAGGGGAAATGGTTCTAATTTTTGTCCATTTAAAAAAACCCGCTTGCTGTAGGTTTCTCATAGATGGCTTTTACTATTTTGAGGTATGTTCCCCGTATGCCTAGATGTTCAAGGGTTTTTATCAAGAAAGGGTGCTGGATTTTGCCAAAAGCTTTTTCTGCATCTAATGATATAATCATGTGGTTTTTGTTTTGACATCTGTTGATGTATTTAATAACATTTATGGTTTTACGAATGTTGAACCAGCCTTGCATCCCAGGAATGAAGACTACTTGGTCATGATGGATGATTTTTGAGATGTATTGCTGAATCCGGTTTGCTTGGATCTTGTTGAGAATTTTAGCATCTATGATCATCAAAGATATTGGCCTATAGTTCTCTTTCTTTGCTGGATCTTTACCTGGCTTGGGTATCAATGTGATGTTGGCTTCGTAAAATGATTTGGGGAGCGTTACATCTTTTTCAATCACCTGGAATACCTTCAGTAGGATTGGTATCAGCTCCTCCTTAAATGTCTTGTAGAATTCTGCTGGAAAGCCATCTGGTCCAGGGCTTTTTTTTGTAGGAAAAAAAAGGAAGTTTTCTTATTATGTAGTCGATTTCCTTGATAGTTATTGGTTTATTTAGGGTCTCAGTTTCTTCTTGTTCCAACTTAGGTAGGTTGTGTGATGTCAGAAAGTCCTCCATTTCCTTAAGGTTTTCAAGTTTGTTTCCATACAAGTGTACGTAGTAGTCTCTAATGATCTTTTGTATTTCTTCAGGGTCAGATGTGACTTCATCTTTTGTGTTTCTGATTGTGCTTATTTGGTTTTTTTCTCATTTTTTCTTGGTCAGTCTAGCTAGGGGACCATCGATCTTGTTTATTCTTTCGAAGAACCAGCTTTTTGTTTCATTGATTTTTTCAGTTATCTTTTTGTCTTCTATGTCTGGATTTGGGCTTTTATTTTGGTGATCTGGATTCTTCTGCTGAAATTAGGGTTTTTGTGGTCTTGCTTTTCCAGCTTCTTTAGGTGTCTTGTCAGGTTGTTAATTTCTGTTCCTTCCATTTTCCTCATGTGTGTTTGTAGGGATATAAATTCCCCTCTTATTACAGCTTTTAAGGCATCCCAAAGATTTTAGTAAGATGTTTTTTCATTTTCATTTGTTTCCAGGTATCTTTTGATCTCTGTTTTGATGTCATCATTGACCCAGGAGTTATTTAGCATCATGCTGTTTAGTGTCCATGTCTTTGGGGGTTTTTGGGGGGGACTTTGTTGGTGTCAATGTTTATTTTTATTCCACTGTGGTCCGAGAAGGTGCATGGTAGAATTTCAGTCCTTTTAAATTTGCTTATACTTGATTTGTGTCCAATTATGTGGTCGATCTTAGAATATGTTCCATGTGGTGATGAGTAGAATGTGTATTCTGTGGTCTTTGGATGGAGTGTTCTATAGGTATCAATTAAGTCCATTTGGTCCAGAGTCTCATTGAGGTTCCGGATCTCCTTGCTGATTTTTTGTCCTGATGATCTGTCTAGGGTTGTGAGTGGTGTATTAAAGTCCCCAGTTATTATGGTGTTAGAATCAATGTCTTTCTTTAGTTTTCCTAGAAGTTGCTTTATGAATGTTGGTGCACCTATGTTGGGTGCATATATGTTTAGGATAGATATTTCTTGTTGATGGAGTGAACCTTTTATCATTATGTAGTGGCCTTCTGTATCTTTTTTAATTTTTGATAGCTTAAATGGTATTTTGCCTGAAATTAGGATCGCGACTCCTCCTTTCTTTTGTGTTCCATTCACCTGAAAATTTGTTTCCCATCCTCTTACTTTGAGTCTGTGTATGTCCTTCCTAGTGAGATGGGTCTCTTGAAAGCAGTATATTGTTGCCTGGTGATATTTTATCCATTTTGTCATTCTATGTCTTTTCAGTGGTGCGTTTAGTCCATTCACATTCAGACTAATTATTGAAATGTGAGAGTTCGTCCCCATCATGGAGTTCTTATTGAGTTGTTGTTCTTCCACTTGGTTTTTTCTTTTTTCTTTTTTGTCTTTCTTTTGGTTTTGGGGTTGGTTCATGTATATTTTATTCTTTTCCCTATACTCTTGTGAAGAATGTTGTTCTTTTTTCCTTTTCTTCTGTGTTTAGTACTTTCTTAAGTGTTTCATGTAGAGATGGTTTGGTGGCAGCATAAGTTCTTAGGGATTGGATATCTGGGAAAGATTTTAATTCTCCCTCACTGATGAAGCTTAGCTTGGCCGGGTAGGTTACTCTTGGTTGAAATTGTTTATCTTTTAGGACTTTGAAGATAGGGCTCCAAGCTCTCCTAGCCTGCAGGGTTTCTGCAGATAAATCTGCTGCTATTCTGATTGGTCTTCCATGGTAGGTGATCTGGCCTTTTTCTCTTGCTGCCTTTAGGATTTTTTCTTTTGTGCCTACTTTATTTAGGCGAATTATTATGTGTCTAGGAGTTGGTCTTCTCATTTGTTGTCTTTTGGGGGTTCTCTGAATCTCTTGTGTTTGAATTTTTGCATCACTGATTAGATAAGGGAAGTTTTCTTGAATGATCTCATGGAAAGTTTGTTCTGATGTGGTCTCTGTTTCTCTTTCTGCCTCAGGGAGTCCGATTATTCTTAGGTTAGGCCTCTTGAGGTAGTCACTCATCTCTTGAAGGTTTTGTTCTGTCATTTTGAGCTTATTTTCTGTGTTTCTAAGAGTTTGGGTTATTTCTATAGTTTGGTCCTCAAGCTCTGAGATTCTTTCTTCTGCTTGGGTAATTCTGCTTTCCATGCTTATCAATTTGTTATTTATTTCATTCAAAGTATTCTTTATTACTGTTATCTCAGATATCAGCTCCTTCCTAGTTTCTTCTTGTGTCTCCTCAATTCTTTTTAATCTCTCCATTATGTTTTGATATCTACATTTGCATTTTGAGACCCTTCATTCTGGGGACTTTTCATTGTTTGCATTCCAAAGTCAGTTTTCTCAATGTCTGCTCTCTCAGGCATCTGGGAGAGACCCATACTCTTCTTTTGGTTTTTCTTCATTTCTGTAGATTTTTCTCCCTCTCCCCCTTTCCCTCCCCCTCTTCAATTCTGTTTTTGAGGGAAGGTGGGGTTGCTTTTATTTCTCTTCTGCAATGACCTGTTCTTCCTTATGAGGGTCTTCTGGCTTTGTTCACTTTTCCCTCTGCTTTACAGTCTGTCTATTCAGCAGTATGCAGCCTTGGTCCGTTCAGAGAATCTCACCAGTTCACCTATGCCGTCGCCATCTTGCCCCGTCTCTCTCAACATATACTTTTTTTAAAAAAAATTCAAAGGTGGGGGAAATATGCAAAAAGGCCAAAATATATGTAAAAGAGAGCTTATATTTCTATATGATAATGTCATTTTAGGACTTTGAGCACAATAACTATACTTCAGACCATAATTTCAATGTAATTCATAATAGAAACTTCTTCTGTAATCCAAGAAGCCATAGATGACATTCTAAAAAGCTGCACAGATTCCTAAGGCTAAAGATCAGCCAGTGCCACAACATGGCTCACCTACAAGCTTCCATTGAATGTCAGAGTCAGCCGGCTCGGTGGCTCAGCCTGTTATCCCGCGCCTCTGGGAGGCTGAGGTGAGTGGATTGCTTGAGCCCGAGACCCAACTGGGCAGCAAGACCTCATCTCTACAGTAAATCAAAAAATCAGCCGGGCGTGGTAGTGCGTGCCTGTAACCCCAGCTACTGGGAAGACTGAGGCGGAAGGATCGCCGGAGCCCAGCAGGTCAAGGCTGCGGTGGCCAGGAGCGGCCACTGCACTCCAGTCTGGGCGACAGAGTGAGACTCCAACTCAAAAAAAAAATGAATGTCAGAGTCTTTCATCCCATAGTGACTATCCAACCCTCCCACTCCACAGGCTCTCTGGTGTGAACTCACTGATCTACCCAGACCTGGCTCCCAAGTTTCCTCTACTCATCCAATCCATTTCCTCAGGATATTAGCACTCCCAAACACTGCCCATTGCTTACTATCAGCTCTATATATTCCAACACTGAAGACCCCCAAGGAATTATCGTTATTATTATTTTTTTTTTGAGTTGGAGTCTCACTGGGTCGCCCAGACTGGAGGGCAGTGGCCGCTACCGGCCACCGCAGTCTCGACCTGCTGGGCTCCGGCGACCCTTCCGCCTCCGCCTTCAGAGTAGCCGGAATTACAGGTGCGTGCTACCACGCCCGGCTGATTTTTTGATTTATTGTAGAGATGAGGTCTCGCTGCCCAGGCGGGTCTCGAACCCGCAGGCTCAGGTAATCCACTCACCTTAGCCTCCCAAAGGCGCGGGATTACAGACTGAGCCACCGAGCCCAGCTCCCAAGGAATTATCAAATGTACTTTGCCTTGCAACTGCACTTTAAATTTCTATAGCTTTTCATATGCTATAGAAATAGTGTATGAGTTAAGCTAAATTTGAATAGATTATCTGCGATATCTATATTACATCTTCTTAAAGCTTTCGAGAATTCTTCATCCTACCGTGCTGCTTCCCTTCTCAAGATTTCTTAAATAAGAACAATTATGGTTTGCTAACCTATTCATATGGGTCTCTGTTTGCATCATATTTATAACTCATAATTCTCCAACTATATCATAAATTCCTGGTGGGAAGGAGCCCGTATCTTTATATTACCGACAGCACCTACCTGGTGTTCCGTAGGTTATTAAATGTTTGTTGACCTAACTTTTTATCTTGACTAATGTTTCATCTATGCTATATGCTTTGGATCAAACATAAATTTTTTGATTCTAGAAACATGTTTCAGCATTATAAATTTGTAGTACTATTAAGGGAATTAGTCATGGTAATAGTTATTTGAGGTAACTAGCTTCATAGGCTACTGGATATCCACAAAAATAAATTGAAAATATAATATCCAACCAGTACTCACAACAAAGGAAACTGTGACAAAGGAAAATAAGGTGGAAGATCAAACACTATTCTAAAAAAGAATCCAAAGAGCATACTGTGAAATAGATAAGTGATTGTTGATGAACTTCTCCAATCATAGTAAAATCCTTCTAACAGGAATAATTTTGCATGCAAAAAGAAATCTTTTGGGGTGTCTAACTGGAGTGGGCAATAATCACTAAGTACTCACCACATGGCAGATACTGTCCTAAGCATTTTACCTACATTAATACTCATATAAGCTCTGTTATTTAGGATTAGTATCCCTAGTTGGCAGATGAGAAAACTAAGGCACAAAGAGAATAAGTGTCTTGATCAAGACAGTAAGGCGTGTTTCTGGTAAAGCTGGGGTTTGAACCCAGACATCCAGCCCTAGTTAGTGTCTGTGGTAACTCCGTGTCTTGCAGTGTTTCGACACAAAGTAGTAGTTGGCATGCAAAAAGCTTTCAGACTTTTCTTTTAAAAATTCTTTAGTCTTTATAATATATTTTCTTTTAAGGGGAAGAAGTGTTGACAAATCTGAAATTACAACTAGAGAAAGCTAAAATGCAGTCTGCTTTACATGCTAAAACCTATTTTCTATTTTAAAAGTTAATTGACTTAAAAATTACTTGTGGTAAATAAATATGATAATGAATTTGAGATGTGGCAGAACTTGGTTCTAACCTGAGAAAAGTGAATTTGAATCAAAACGTACCAAACAAGCATTCACACCACCAGAGATTTTCCATTATCTCTATTATTGCACAATTCTAAAAATGTTTCTTTAATAATTTGCTTTACAGCTGGATCAAAAGCAGTATTACTTTTCACTCTATGAGAACAGTGCATGAAAGTTGAGCTAAATTTTACTCAAGTGTTTGCATTAAGCTTTCTACAAAGCATATTGAAGATTCATAATAAAATAATAAAATTTTTTATTATTTATTATTATTCATAATAAAATTCAATTCACAAAATATTTTAATCACAACTTTAATAAAGTATAAAATTATTTTCATTCAATTTACACCTTATAATAGTCAGAATAAGTTAGTGATATGCTGTGATAACAAAAAAAAATCAGTGACTTAAAAAAAAAAAAAGCCGTAGGTAGCAAAGTTCCTTGTCTATATCTGCATGAGACTCTGTCAAATGGAGGGCAACAGGAGGACTCTGGTCATTTTTGTCTTTGAAGAATTCACACTGACAAAGATTCCACCATTTGATGACTTCACCTCAACTAAGCTTTCAAGTTCACCACAACTGGGGAAGAGAATAAAGAATCACTGACCAGCTCTTTTATATGTCCACCCAGAAGTGTCATTTCATTATCAAAATAAGTCCCATGGCCATGCCTAACCTCCCTGTAGTTGATGTCCTTTTTCCCTGAAGGAGAAAAGAACTATACAGTCTTCTACACATGACACCCTCCACATATTTTTATTTTCACCAATTTTTTTAAGTATATATTACGTTACATATGGGTCTATGAAGTTAATAAATTTAGATATTTCTTTTTTAAAAAACTTACTGTACAAACTAAAGAAAAGTGAAAACTTAAAAAGTAATTTTATAATTATGAATACCAAAAGAACCACTTTGGGAGAAAATATATTTATTCATTTTATAAATATTTATTGAGCTTCTGTTTATGTGGGACTTTCCTCTAAATGTTAAGAGCGATTCAAAAATAAACTTTAGAAAACTCAGGCATCTACTGCCACAGAGCTTAGAAAATAGATTAGATAAACTGTCTATGTCAATAAATAAAACAGGATACTTAACAGATAAATACCCCAAAAAGGGTCAAGAAAACTGCCACATGCATTCAAAGGAGAGAGACTTCTGATAACAATTTTTTGTTTTTGTTTTTGTTTTTTGTTTTGAGTTGGAGTCTCACTCTGTCACCCAGACTGGAGTGCAGTGGCCACTCCCGGCCACTGCAGCCTCGACCTGCGGGGCTCCGGTGATCCTTCCGCCTCAGCCTTCCGAGTAGCCGGAATTACAGGCATGCGCTACCACGCCCGGCTGATTTTTTTGATTTATTGTAGAGATGAGGTCTCGCTGCCCAGGCGGGTCTCGAACCCACGGGTTCAGGCAATCCACTCACCTCAGCCTCCCAAAGACGCGGGATTACAGGCTGAGCCACCGAACCTGGCTCTGATAACAATTTTAAAGCTGAACACAACTTTACATATTTGGGGTTTCAATGCTCTCATTTTAAAGATGAGGAAAACAAGACGCAAGAAAGATTCAAAGTGACATGTCCAAAATCACTTAGAGTTAGGTAGTCGTTAAATGATGGTTCAAAGAGTAGAACTCATCTGCTATAAATGAGAGAAAACAAACAAACAAATAAATAAATAAGTCCAGACGTTTAAGGAACACTAAGATAAGGAATATTAAGAAAATAGCCAGTTAAAATCAAATTTTCATTTCCAATTAGAAAAAAGATTAATTTCCATAACAGTTAGGCTAACACATTTACACTTTCAAAGCAGTGCAAATAAATACTACTCTTAATGAGCCCATGTACCTTTTAAAAATCCATAATGAAACTGTTTTCGTAAAACATATTTTATTGTCTCAGAAAGCACTAGCCAAAATCTTTAAAAACTGGAATAGTAATTTGAATGTTTAGCCTAGTATCTTTTTAAAAAGCCAGAGAGGAAGAGAAAATCCAAGATGAAAATTACAGCAACTCTATTAATTGTTGCTCAAAATGCCAAATTTACATATGTTTAAATAAATCTAAATGGCAGAACTGACCACTAAGCATTTTTAGACAAGTTTGGAAAAATTGATTATGTTCTTCATCTTTAAAAAAACAACTTACTATTCCAAGCATTTGCCTTTTTGTCAAAGATAATAAACTTGATTAAGCTTATATAAATTACACTGTACTAAACAGGATAGTAACTAAAAACACATGGAGAATAGAGTTAGCCTTACTCATTGCATCACGTCCAAATTTAAACTTAATACCAAGCATATATGCTTGGCTTAGAGACTTTTTCTAGTCTTCTTTTTAAAGCTGCTATTCATAAAAAGGTCAATAGGCTGTCTTTTAAAAATAAATCTGTAATCACTACAAACTGTCACCGTATCTGACCAAAAGCGTGATGAAAGACCAGAGGCTAAGACTTGAGCGCAGTAGCTCAAAGAGTTAGAATGAAACAGTAGATGGAAGAATTCAAAGGCAGGGGCCAAGACCTGTCCCAGTCCCTCAACTGAAACAACGTATTCGACTTTTGATAGTCGTAACCTAGGCCATCTGAATATTTCTTAATCCACAGTGACTCTTAGCGATGAGCTCACTGTTTCCAAAATAGTAGAAAACCACCACGAAGGCATGGGTCTTAGGTTACCTTCTGAATCTTACTGGGGAAGTTTCTAGGACACCACTATTTATTCTCCACAGCAGTGGCTGTCAACCGTCTGGCTTCCCCAGCTCACCGCAGCAATGCAACTCACCACGTCACTAGTGGCTTTTATCCAGGGGAGACAGGAGGATGCAAACTTAAGGAGCGTATCTAAACCCCAGGTTATCTGTCTGGCCGCTCAGCATTTGTTTCTTTTCTCACACCATGACTATCAGTTGAAGAGCACCTCTGCACAGCTTTGCGGCAAAACGTCCTGACTGTTCAAGTTAATATTGTAAGCCTGCATGGCTCAATGAAATGGAACAACACCTGCTGAAAGAGTCTCAGATCTTCCTGTTGACTTGAGGCAGTGAGCCGAGTGTGAGCTGTGCACACATGTGCAGCAAGTGCACATGTGAAGTTCAGTGTTCACAAGGCTTTAGAAGTCGAATACTTAGTTCCCACAATCTCATAAATAAGGTGCTATTAGCCCCACTTAGTTGATCACAAAGCGAAGATGCAGAGCAGTTAAGAGTGTGCCCAAAGTCTCAGAACTAGAAAGTGGCGAAGCGAAGTGTCAAACACAGGCACATCCAAATCTCCATCTCTTTGGTCACATCCCAAAGGCTGCATCTACTTCACAGGCAAAGATAGAGCAGATAGGACTCCCAGGGTTACGAGACAAGCACTCTGTCTTGGGGACCACTGATCTTGGCACTGCCTCACTTACTCCCACAGATTCCACTGTGTGTGAACATATGAAATTGATTCGGAAAGGTGAGGCCATAAATGTTGGCTTCATTGCTGGCAGGTCACTATAGGATACGGTCTGAAACATCTCCACAGAGCACCAAAGACTCCACAGTCCCATCTGAATACATTTTTGCAGCTTATCTTCCACTGCTTCCTAACTGATTGCAACGTCTAGTTCGCCAAACGGATCTGCTTACTCTTCCCCAAGCAAATTCTCACTGGACCAACCCACTCCTGACTAGCCTCTCCTTTATCAGAGTTTTACAAGAAACCCCCACATGAGTTATTCACTTGGCATCTATTTTAGAATATCCCAAACTACACTTTATATGACAAGAGTATCTTGTCTCCATAAATTGGTGACACAGACACAGAATGTCATAGCTAGGAGAGAGCTGAGAAATTGCCTGATACAAAACCCCCATATTACAAAAAAAAGAAAGTGAACCCAGTGTCACACAATGGATGGATAAATCATATATCAACAATATTTAATCAAACTTAATTATGATTTTATTTTACTATTCTACATAAGGAGGTTATCAATATTAGTTATTACCTCTACATTAATTATGTCAGCAGTCCAAATCTGGCAATGATATTATTTATGGTGCAGCTTAATTTGGAACACAATTGCCTTGGCTCCTTCTTGGAAAGCAAGTCTGTGTTATTCAGATGAGTATATCCCATAGCAGTATATCCCATAGCAGTCAGCCTAGGACCTGTGTATAGTAGGTGTTAATTAGCTGATTTTTATCACATTTTATTTATCCCAAGAATATCCCATCCAAATAAAATGTTATTTACATGCATGACACACAAAGACAAGATTTATCAGGCCAGCAATAGTTTTTGGCGAATATTCGTGCTGGATCTCTCTCTTTCTCTTGTACTCCAGATCTGCGTGCTTTTCATTTGATCTCCAAAACCCATGTGTTTTTCACCCTTTCCGCTTCTACCAACCGAGCCCAGGCCTTTATAGTGTCTTCCCTGGACTACCTCAAATATCCCCACTGGTCTCCCTTCCATCTTCTCTCAACCCTCCTTCAATCATCTTCCTGCACACGCACAACATTCACCAACTTAAAGACATTCAGTGGCTTTCCATTTCACTTAGAATCAGAACTGAACCCATTAGCACACTGCAAAGTCTGTCTCTATGTTTCCTTCTACTTCATTCTCTGCCTACTCTCTGCTTGGCTTCCTTGCGGTGCCTCAAGGAGACCATGTTCTTGCTTGTTTCACAGTCTTCCATATATACACTTCTTCTCCTGGATTTGCTCCAGGAGTGGTCCTCTTAGGACTCTTTTCAGGCTTCATGGTTCAGCTTAAATGTCACTTCCTTGGAGAAGTCCTCCCTCTCAAATTAACCCCCTTACCACCACGTTCCCATCATCTCCTACCTCAGCATTCTCCTTCCTGCATTCCACTTACCACAGGCACTTGTTTTATGCCTGTGCCTTCTCTACACCACCCCAGGATTTCAACAAATAAAGACTAGTATCATGCCTGCCTTATTCTCACAATAGTATCTCTCTGCCTGCCATTAGGCCTTGACTGGAAGAGTCACGCAATACATTAGTGATGAATAAATAAATGTCCTCAAAGATTCATTCAAATATATACATATGACTTCATCTGAAAGGCTTCCATAAATAAGATGATATTTTACCACAAAAAATACAATTATATGTGTGAAAGTTATACTGTCCCTGCCCCTTTTCTTAGAGAAATGTGGCTGAAATAGTAAATCTGGATTTCAACAGGACTTTGACTACTCTGGTGATATCTTTTTAATGGAAAAATGTCTTAAGTATGAGCTGCGTTCCAAAGTTTCTAAGCTTCCTGGGAGATTCTGATTCAGTGACTAAGGATGACATTAGGAATTTGAACTTAGAAGATATACCCCAGATAATTCTTATCATCAAAGAAGAATATTGGGCCAGGTCAATTGTTTCCAATTTTGGCTGCACATGAAAATTACCTGGGGAGCTTTAAAAACAATACTAACGCCTGGATTCTACTCCAGAGATTCTGATTTAATTGGTCTGGGGTGAGGACTAGACATTAGGATTTCTTAAAGCTCTTCAGTTGACTTTAATGTGTAGCAAAAATTGAAAGCCACTGAACTTGATGACAACATGATAAGATAGATGTGTAATGGATTAAACAACCATGCCAAAGAGGACACCAATGAACAGTTTGAAAACAACCTATGAGGAAGTTCCTTCTAATCGCAATTACAAGCTTTGACTTCGGGCCTTTCCTGACCAAGACTTACCAATGACTTAGATGGAAGTAAAGATGCATGCCTAGTTATTTTTTCTATTGCTTTAAACTTCAAGGAATGGTAAAGAGTTTGGCTGACAGACTCTAAAATAGTCACCAAACCGGAACTATAGAACAACAATTGTTCCAAACGAGTGACTGCATAAAGTCAGAATGGTTGTGACACTGCTCAGCAGCAAAGTAATTTGAAAGAGACATGGTTTTATCTAGCATTGGGCTCCATAGGTATCTACAGGTTGATATGGCTACCAGGAATATTGTTTTCCTTAGGGGCAATATAATATTTAGTGTGAATATGTATTCAGTACATAATCCTTGTTTAGCAATATGATATTTAACATAAATATATTTAGCACCCCACCCTATACTGAAATCAGGGGCATCACAGAGAAAGAAAGACATGCTAAATAAAGTCACACATTTGCAGGAGGGAGCAAAGAATTTGCCTACAGAGAAAGAAATGGGAATAAGAGAGGAAACAGTGACATGACATTATCTTATAAATATTTGAAGGATCTGTGTGGAACATGAATTAGATTTATTCTGAAGGCACCAAAGGCTACAACTATGAAGCTATAAGAAGACAGGCTTAGGCTCAGTGTGAACTTTCTAATAGAAATGTCCAGAGGTAGTGTGAGCTGCCTTGGAAAACAGGGCATTCCCCATCACTGAGAGTCTTCCAAGCCTAGAAGGAAGAAGACTGGGCAAGCCTCTCTTTCTATGTGATCCTTCTTTTCTGAGGCATTTATTATTACAGTTGCAAAGGCATAGAGTTGATGAAAAAAATTGGCAAACACCAATCGCGATCTTGGACTTGTATGTCTAGAAAAGGAGGGCCTTCCCAAGGCTTAAGCTTTCTCCTGAGCAGTAAGCCTCCCCATTTGCCCTTTCTTTTTTGTCTCATTTATTTCTTTTTTCTGGTTCAAGCCCCATAAAAGAAAAGACTCATAAGTCAATCTTTGATTTCTAACTACACAGTACTCAGTAACTTGGCAAAGGTAGTTGTAGAATTTACACTTTTTTCAAACTGCTTGTTCTAAAATCGTTTCCTCCTTTTCCCTAGTTCCAACCAAAAACACTGTCAAAATTGTGCATAAATCTATATCTTGAAGACATAGTAATCCAGCATTTATTTCTAGATTTGTCTAAATTCCGCTTAAATATTAGTCTTCCCATCTTCTCTTCCTTTCCTGTCACGGGGAGTTTATTCTGTCAACTCGGAGACAGTTTCTGTTTCAAAAAGGGCTTCCCTCCTCTTTTGCTTGTAAGTCCACACTATTTCTGAATGGGCATGATCCAGTTTGCAAAATCAAGCAGGCGCCACCTTGTATTCATCCAGATCAATATATTAAGGTCTGCAAACATTCATTTTTGTACAAGACATTTATTATGCACCTATTTTCTCAAGAACACTCTGACCTTGAAACATCTTAGAAAAATACACATAGTTCCAGACTTTTTAAACATTTAAAAAAGACAAGTCATTTGTTCACACACACACAGATACACACACACACACACACACACACACACACACACACACACACACAGTCATTGCATATCTACAACAAGTAAGTTGATTGCTGGTGCCTGGGTAAAGTAGCAAGTGAAGACTGACCCTGTCCTTGTTTGCATTTTACACTTATTGGGGTGATTATTTGATTCATGCTCTGGGGAAGAAGAGCATGAATTAAATAATCACCCCAGTAAGTGTAAAATGCAAACATGAACAGTGCTGTAAAAAATAGTACGTGGACATGGCGGCTCACACTTATGATCCCAGTCTTTGAGAGGCTGAAGCAAGAGGATGACTTGAACCCAGGAATTCAAACCTGGGCGACATAGTGAGGGCTTGTCTCTATAAAAAGTGCAGAGATTAGCCAGGCATGGTGGCATGCACCTCTAGCCCCACCTATTTGGGAGTCTGAGGTAGGATCACCTTAGCCCAGGAGGTCAAGTGTGCAGTGAGCTGTGATCATGTCATTGTAGTCCAGTCTGGGTGACAGAGTCAGACTCTGACGCAAAAAAAAAAAAAACCAAATTACATGGAGTTTATAGAGCTGAAAGAATTGATCAAACTCAGGAAGGGCAGGGACGGAAGAAATGGCCAATTTGGCTAGAAGTAGATATGTTCAGTATCTTCACAGAACTCAGGTCTGAAACTCATGGTAGAAGATCAATCCTTGGAAAAGTCTTCTCCTTTTCCCATTGTCACTTTCTAGTGTATTACCAGATTTATTTCTATATCGTATATATCATGTATCACGTGTTCAAGTTACATATTCACTTGTTCACATTTTTATTTCCTGTCCTCCCACTAGAATCTAAGCCCCAGAAAGACCATTTTCTTCTGTCTTGTTCACCACTCTCCCCACATAGTAGTTACTCAATAAATACTTGAGTATTGTTGAATGCCCATCTGCAAATAGGTTATCATTGCAAAGAATGAGAAATAAACTCAATAGGTACAGAAAAGCCATTCATGACTATTCAGAACTAAGATAAGCATTAATACTGAAAAAGAGGTTTTTGTTCAAATAAATGTTGATTTTCTATCACACTTATTTCCTCAGGCAACCCAAGCTGAAGCTAGACTTGGGTAAAAGTGGATAAATGTCATATCTTAAAAAATGTGATTGTCACCAAGTCTGAAGCGTCTTTTAGCTTCCCTGTTGCTAGTCACTTAAAGCCCCAGGCCCAGCACCCAGCAAAGCTGCCCACAGAACCTACGTAAGACGGGCTTGGCCTCCAACCTCAAGCGACATGCCTGTCTGACGATCCTACTTGTCCAGACAGGATCTTTCACACATACCACCCTCAGTCCCGGCAAAGGGATTTTTCACTTTCCCTCCTCTGTCCAGAACCAGTCTCATCGAGCAAAAAATATCTGAGACCCAGAGTATATGAGGGGGACCCCAAAAAACCAGAATTATTTTTTGGAGGGCAGGCTCCTTGTAGTACAGGCTTCCCCCACTAGGTGAGTGTTCCAGGAACCCATCAGCATCAGTGCATCAGCTAGTGTTGTTATGAGAGGCTGCTTTCAGCTTCAGTGAATTTTTTTTTTTTTTTTTGAGATTCACGGCATTTGCCCATTTCATGATGAGTGATTTACAAGAGCGTCTGCCCACATCACACTGAATGTTGAACCGTTTTTGTGCTAAAGTGGCATGATCCTTCTCCCCACCCTTCTTATACACTTGACCTCTCTTCAAGCGATTTTTTTTTTTGCTTCCCCAGATGAAAAAAGTCTTCAAAGGGAAACATTTTCGCTGATGTGGAAAAGGGGAAACAAAAAAAGGCGGAAGCACTAAAAGGCATCACAACTGATGAATTTAAAACTGTTTTGAGCAGTGGAAAAAGCATCTTGATTGGTGTATTGCATCAAACCGAGAGCACTTTGAAGGTGACTGAAATTTAAACATGTGAGAATAAGAACACAATTTTTATAAATAAATTCTAGGGTTTTTTGGGTCCCTCTTGTATGACTACCTGTAGCCCGATCTCCCACTTCCTAGAATACTCTAAGCCCCAAGAGCCTGGAGCTTCCTACCCCAACAACTTGAGCCTGATTTTATGGCTGCATGACCGCTTCCCAGGGCTCCATTCTCTCAAGGGCAGACAGAACCACTGTGCACACCCTTGAGCCTCAGAAGCAGCAATTTGTTATGGAGTGATTAGGACACAATTGTGTGTAGGGTCCACGCCCTTGCAGGAGAGGCTCTTCATGGTAAGGAACGGAATTGCAGGTGGGAAGAGAAAGGGGCCAGGCCTTCCTTTGCTTCTTCCTCTGAATCTACCCCACAGCACCTGTGACCTTGTCTCTGGGGCCAACCTAGGTTTGCTTAAAAGTTACTGGAGGCTTTCCAGCACTTTTTAAATGAACTTCAAACACTTTAGCATGGACAGGAGGGTCTCCAGCCTGCTACTCCAGTGCTAGAGCCAGTCAATTACAGTGAAGGACCACGCCCTTCTACACCTTGGTTCCTTTGCACGTTCGCTCTATTCTGCTTGGTCTGCAGGACCCTCTCCAGCTGCTTGACACTCCCTCATTTTCCAAGAGGGTCTCTAATCAAGGGTCACCACTTCTGGAAAGCCTTTTCAAACATTCATCTGACATAGGGATCCCTGGTCTGTGCTCCCATAACACTGAAGCACCACTCTGTTATTCTCCTTTGCTTAAACCCAAAAGACTAAATCCCTCGAAACCAAGGACTAACTCTTTTTATTTTTTTATATTCCCAACACCAGACACATAGATAACTTTTTAAAAATCACCATAAATAGCTATTGGTAAGGCACTCAGACTATGAAAAACTTCCTTAATCATTTTGAAAACAGAAAATTACTTTCTACTTTTGGTTTGTGAAAGCTGTATTTATTATTCTTAGCTTAACAGAAAATAAAGACCCTGAAGGTAAAAATACACAATTTACATAAGTGAAAATACTATTAGTAAACAAACACTGTGAAAAATGTTCATCCATGCTAGTAATCAAGAAATGCAAATTAAAGCAATGCTGAGAAACGCTCTGCACATTAGACTAGCCAAAAATATTTAATGACAAAACCTAAGGTTGCTTAGAGTGAAATTGTTAGATCTTTGACTGTTTCTGGCATTGCAAATTGTTAAAAACGTTTTTGGAAAGCAATTAGGCAATATTTATTTAGAATCCATGAAGATATTTATACCTTTTGACCTAGTAATTGGACTCTTGGGATTTAGCCCACTCAACACAAGTTTTTTTTTTTAATTCTACAAAATGCTACAAAATATTCAATGGTGCATCACAATAGCAAAACCCCAAAAATAGTCACGTTGCCCAAATGTATGTTAATATATGTAAACATAAACTAAGATATTTGCTACCCATATAACCAAAAAGGAATTCATACCAAAAACAGATTTTTTAAAACCTTCTATAAATTAATAAGAAAATAATAAGCCAGTAGGAAAATATTTGAATGAACATAAAATGAAAATTTTTATTTCAAAAATAATAAATATGAATGGTCAATAGACATTGAAAGACGTGCAACTTCACTGATATTCAGAAAAATGAAAATTAGAGCCAAAATAAACTATTATTTACACTCATGTAGTTGGTACAAATGAAAAGGATAATGATAGCCACATTGGTAATTGTCCATTACTTATGACCCAGGAATTTTTCTCTTCAGAACCTATCCAGCTTAGAGAACTTGGAGTGACATTCAGAGACAGGTATAAGAAGGCTCATAGCAGCACTTTTTGTGAGAGCAAAATGCTAGAAATAACCCACATGTCCATCAGCAGTAAAATGAATTTTTAAAATTATGGTATATTCCACAATGAAATACTACACATCAGTGGCAGTGAACAAACCAAACAGTGTACAACATAGAGGAATGAAGCATTAAAGTGTTGAGTGAATAAACCAAGTCCCAGGAAAGTATAACAAATATGCTTTCTTTCATAGAAATTTTTAAAAATTCATCACTAAGTGTATTGGCTAGTTACTATTAACTTATTGGTGATACTCATGTGGAAAACTATAATTAAAACCAAGGGGGAAATTAACAAAACCCTTCCTGAGAAAAAGCTTCTGGAGAGACTGACTAAATGGGAGCTTGTGAGCAAGTGGCCAGGGCTTTCCTGGTGAAGTAACTGGTGATGCAGCTGCTCTGCTTGGTCCCTAGTGCTTTCTGGGTCTCAAAAGCCGAGCGCTATTTTTTCTTCTTTTTTCCTTTTTATTCTTTTTAGATTAGAAAATATAGTTTATTTAGAAAGCAAATTGGAGAGAGAATATTCACCTCCCCAAGGTAAAGGAGGGGAGCCAAAGCACTTTTCTTTTTTTAAAACTGACAAAAGTCTTCCTGGGAAGAAGCTGTTGGGAGAGACTGCCAGCTCCAGGCTGTGCTTCACCACTGCAGCGAAGGAGAGACTGCCGGCTCCAGGCTCTGCCTCACCACTGCAGTGCTTAGCTGAACACTGGCAACAAGGACAGCAGAGGGAGCCCGGAGGCAGAGCCCCACTGGAGAAGATGAAAGAGA
Source organism: Cephalopachus bancanus (assembly GCA_027257055.1). Lineage (NCBI taxonomy): Eukaryota > Metazoa > Chordata > Mammalia > Primates > Tarsiidae > Cephalopachus > Cephalopachus bancanus. The sequence continues at coordinate 931,050 of JAPVLO010000005.1, read as the reverse complement.
CACCCTTCCACCATCTTGAAAATGGGGCAGGAAAGTGCTCTGACTTGCTTAACCACAGAGCAACAGACCCAATCTCCGTGACCAATGGATCAACTAGTCAGGGGTTGATAATGACCAGGGGTGAATACCCTGAAAGCACAAATTTTGGGGGGACAGAATGAGTGCTGAGTCTCAGGTGCCCCACACCCTACCCTGATTCAACTGTGGGACAAAGGGTATGGCCAGAAAAAGATGAGGAAAACCTCCAAAGAGATCTGTGGTGAGTCTGGGGCAGACCCAACCTTCTTCCTTCCCAGCAATCCTCTGAATGTCAGACCCATACAGGTGGGACATGACTGAGGTACAAAATCAGGTAGAACATGGACGTCAGCCACAATAGGAGGACTCCACTCCAGGACAGGCCTGACTGGGGCACCCCCACCCCTGTAAGTTCCTGGGGAAGAGACAATCCCTCACCTCCCCAACAGAGGGGATCCCCCTGGCCATACAAGAGTGGAAGGGGAGGACTGCAACCCCACCCCCACCCCTCCTCCTTCCCTGGTCCAGACACTGGAGAGATACTGAGAGGCAGAAGCTCTGCAGGAGACATCAGAGAACCAGATGAAAGGAATAATTATAGAACCTGCAACAAGAGAGCAGGTTTTTCTTTTAATTTTTAAAAATTTTTGCCTGTTTGTTAGCTTTTCTAATTTTTTTATATTTTTTCCTTTGTGCATGAATGCATGTGAGAGTTTGATCTGCATCCCCCCCCCCATTTTCTTTCCTCTTTCTTCTTCTTCTTCTTTTTTTTTTTCTGTTGTTGTTGTTGTTGTTGTCTGGTTATGTGTGTATGTGAATGATTGAGTGTTCATCTTAAAGAGCTTCTTTTTGTTGGTTTGTTTTTGCTCTTTTGTTCTCTCTCTCTCTTTTTTTTTTTTTTTAGTTTTATATGTGTGTGTGAATATATGTGTGAGGGTTCAATCTGAATTCCTAATTTTTTTCTTTGGTCTTTCCCCCCCCCCCGCTCTTTCTCTTTTTCTTCTCCATTTATTTTGTGCTGAGCATGTGTGTGTGTTTGGCTCTCCTAGTTTTTTAGGTTATTGTTTTTTTGTTTTGTTTTGCTTTGCTGTTATCCCAGTTTGTTTTAATGTGTGTGTGTTCAATTGTTTTTTTGCTTTGGTTTCTGTTTTCATTGTTTTGCATTCTTTGTCATTTCTTATTATTTATTTATTTATGGTCCACTTCATTTCGCTCTATGTTTTGTCTGCTCTCCTCATCGCTGTTACTCTATCTTGGACTCAGGGGGTACACACATGTACCCATTGCATCGTCATAGAGTGGTGGTGGGGAGTAGGTCTTTACCACAATCAGTGAACATTGTGATTCGCACATTATTTATGAATCCTAGTTCCCCATCCTCCACCTTATTCGACTCTAAAAACTACAAGAGACAGCAAAGTTTCCCACCCAAAATGCTGTTTCAAAATAGAACAAATCCAAAGCCCAGATCAGAGAAGAAAAGAAGGCTGAGCAAATAACAGAAGTGAGAGCCTCTCCCACTGCCACCGAATAACAGAACTAAAAAGAAAAAAAGAGATCTGTCACAAATGAAGAAAACCAAATGGAAGACCACAAGTAATTTCAAGTATCACAAAAAGAAAACACCTGAAAAATCAGACCTCAGACCCAAACAATGGAAATCACCAATGACTGGCCCCAGAATATAACAGGGATTAGAGAATGGATGGAAAGAGTGAATAAGATTCAAGAAAGACAAGATGCAACACTGAAAAACTTGTAACAGAGATTTTGGCCAAAAAAATTTATCCAGGAAATAAATAACAAGATGACAAGCATGAAAAATAGAATTAATCTGGCAGAAGAAAGAATCTCAGAATTTGAACACCAGAACATGGAATTAACCCAATCTGTAAAAAACATAGAAAGAAAACTCAGAAAGAAATAACAAAGCCTATAAGAGATGTACAAGTATATCAAGAGACCAAACCTAAGCCTGATCAGTATCACAGAAGAAGAAAGGGAAATGGAGAACACCTTCGAGCAAGTATTCCAGGAGGATATCCAAGAAAACTTTCCCCACCTCACCAGAGATGTGACCATGTGACCATTCAAACACAGAGGTACAGAGAACCCCCACAAGACATCAAATGAGAAGACCAACTCCTAGACGCATAGTAATTCACCTACACAAAGTAGGCACAAAAGAAAACATTCTAAAGGCAGCAAGAGAGAAAAGTCAGACTACCTCCAGGGGAAAACCAATCAGAATAGCAGCACACCTATCAGCAGAAACACTACAAGTTAGAAGGGACTGGAGTCCAATATTCAAAGTTCTCAAAAACAAACAATTTCAACCAAGAATGTTCTACCCAGCCAAGCTCAGCTTCATCAGTGATGGATAATTAAAATCCTTCCTAGACATACAATCCCTAAGATATTATGCAGCTTCAGATCAGCTCTATAGGAGCTGCTTAAAAAGGTATTAAGCACCGAAGAAAAAAAACAGAATGGCCACACAGTTCCCAAGAGAACAGCAGAGCACAGAATCAACAGAGAATACATTCCAGCAGCAAATGTGAAAACACACACATATGGTCCACTTGGGCCTGCAGAGGAGGAGAAAATGGGAGACATTGTTCAATGCTTACAAAATTTCAGTTCTAAGTAAGTTTTAGGGCTCTAATGAATAACGTGTGATTATAGTTAAGAATAATGTCTTGTATGCTTTAAAAATAGCTAAAATAGTAGACATTATATGTTACCATTACAAAAAATAAAAATGGCAAAAAGGTAAGGTGATTGATATGTTCATTAACTTGAATGTAGTCATTGTATCACAATGTACAGGCATATCAAGTCATTACATTTTACACAATATATGGTTATACAATTTTTATTTCTGTAAAAAATTTCTGATGGTGAACACACTTAGACACATGTATATGTATGTGCATATGAATATGTCTATATATATAACCTAGTCCTAAGCTTCATACTTACAAAAGTATCATAAAATAAAAGTTATTAAGAAACAAAAAAAGAAAGGAAATGCACACATACATTGACCCCAAAGCTAAAAGAAAATAAGCAAAAGAAAAAAGAAAAAACTCTATATAAGAACCTCATGACAGGGGAAAACAATCACATTTCAGTAATCAGAATGGATGTAAGTGGACTAAATGCACAACTAAAAAGAAACTGAATGGCAAACTGGATAAGAAACCATGACCAATTATTTGCTGCATCCAGGAAACTCACCTCACCACAAGGGACACACACAGACTCAAAGTTACAGGATGGAAAATGAGTTTCCAGGCAAATGGATCACAAAAGAAGGCAGGAGTTGTGATCTTCATATCACAAACAACTTTTAAGCTATCAAAAATGTAAAAAGATATGAAAGTACACTGCATAATGATAAAATGTTCAATTGTTCAACTAGAGATATCCATCCTAAACATATATGCACCCAACACAGGAACACCAGCATTTATAAAGCAACTACTAAGTAAACTTTAAAAAGATCATGATTTTTACACTATTATAGCTGGGACTTGATTACTCCACTAACAGCCCTAGGTAGATCATCAAGGAGAAAATCAACAAGAGATCAAGAACCTCAGCTTGACAATTGGCCAAATGGACTTAACTTACAGAATATTCCACCAAACAACCACAGAATATACATTCTACTCACCACTACATGGAATGTACTCCAAGATCAATCACATCCTCCACCAAAAATCAAGCACAAACAAATTCCAAAAGGTTGAAATATTGCTGTGCACCCTCTCAGATCACAGTGAAATTGAAATAAATAGCAACGCCAACAAAATTTACCCAAAGCCCACAAAGACATGAACACTAGACAGCATAATGCTGAACGACTACTGGGTCAACACAGAAATCAAAACAGAAATTAAAAAATTCCTGGAGACAAATGAAAACAAAGAAACAGCCTACCAAAACATCTAGGATGCCATGAAAACAGTTCTAAGGGGGAAATTTATATCTCTATGAACACACATCAAGAAAATGGAAAGTTCACAAGTTAACAGCCTAACAAATCACCTAAGGGAGCTGTAGAGACAAGATCACCAAAACCCTAACTTTAGCAGAAAAGTCCATATCACCAAAGTAAGATCCCAAATATGGGACATAGAAGACGAAAACATCAACAAAGCAAAAAGCTGGTCTTTGAAAGAATTAACAAGACTGATGGACCCCTAACCAGAATGACCAAGAAAAAGAGAGAAAAAGTCCAAATAAACACAATCAGAAATACAAAAGATCACATCATAACTGACCCCAAAGAAATATAGGAGATTATCAGAGATTATTATGCACACCTGTATGAAAACAAACTTGATAACCTAAATGAAATAGAGGACTTTCTGACATCATACAACCTCCCAAGGTTGAAACAAGAAGACATTGTGATACTAAATAGATCAATAACAACCCAGGAAATTGACTTCATCATAAGAAAACTACCTACAAAAATAAAAAGCCCTGGACCGGATGACTTTTTAGCAGAATTCTACAAAATGTACAAGGAGAAACTGATACCAATCCTATTGAAAGTATTCCAGGCAATTGAGAAAGATGAATTTCTCCCCAAATCATTTTACAAAGCTAACATCACATTGATGCCCAAACCGGATAAAGATCCAACAAAAAAAGAGAACTACAGGCCAATATCCCTTATGAACACAGACGCAAAAATCCTCAACAAGATTCTAGCAAATTGGATGCAAAAAAAAATCTCAAAAATCATCCACCATGACCAAGTAGGCTTCATCCCCAGGATGCAGGTCTGGCTCAACATCTACAACACCGTAAATGTAATTACATCAACAGATGTAAAAACAAGAACCACATGATTATCTCGTTAGATGCAGAAAAAGCTTTAAATAAAATCCAGCATCGATTCTTGATAAAACCCTTAAACACCTAGGTATAGAATGAACGTATCTCAAAATAGTGTGTCATTTACGATAAGCCCACTGCCAGCATATTGCTAAATGGGCAGAAACTGGAAACATTTCACCTGAAAACCAGAACAAGACAAGAATGCCCACTCTCATCCCTCTTGTTCAACATTATGTTGGAAATCCTAGCTGGAGCAATTAGACAAGAAAAGCAAATCAGGGATATCCAAACAGGAGAAGAGAAGTTAAGTTATCCCCCTTTGCTGACAATATGATCCAATACTTTGAAAAGCAAGAGACTCTGTCAAAAACCTGGTTTCACTGATAAAGGACTTTGGCAAAGTCTCAGGGTACAAAATAAATGTGCCAAAGTCAGCCGCATTCTTATACACCAACAGCACACAGAACCAAATAAAAAGCACAATCCCCTTCACAATAGCCACAAAAAAAGAAATAAATAAATAAATACCTTGACATCTTCCTAATCAGAGAAGTGAACACCTTTACAATGAGAACTACAAAACACTGTTCAGGGAAATCCAAAAGACACAAACAAATGGAAAAATATTCCATGCTCATGGATAGGAAGAATCAACATTGTTAAGATGTACATCCTACGAAAGACAATCTACAGATTCAATGCAATACCCATTAAATTACTAAAATTATTCTTCTCAGACCTGGAAATGACAATACAGAATTTCATATGGAAACATAAACAACCATGAATAGCCAAAACAATCCTTAGCAAAATAAATAAACCAGGAGGTATCACACTTCCAGACTTCAAACTTTTCTATAAGGTTACACTAATCAAAAGAGCCTGGTATTGGTACAAGAACAGGCATATAGACCAGTAGAATAGGATAGAAATTCTGGAAACAAAACCTTAATTTCTCAAACAATTCATCTTTGACAAAGCCTCCAACAACAACTACTTAAGAGAGGAGAACTTGTTCAGTAAACGGGACTGGGAAAACCGTCTAATCACATGCAGAAGATTGAAACAGGATCCCTAGCTATCACCATACACAAAAATTAACTATAAGTGGATGAAAGACCTAAATGTAAAACCTCAAACTATAAGAATCTTAGAAAATGCAGGAGAAATTGGAACTGGCAACCAATTCCTGATCAAAACGCCAAGTGTCCGTGCCATAAGAGATAAGATAAACAAGTGGGATCTCATCAAACTGAAAAGCTTCTGCAAGCAAAAGAAACCATCAAGAGAGTGGGAGACAGCCCAGATTGAGAAAAAAATATTTGCCAATTATATATCTGACAAAGACCTAACATCTAGGGTCTGCAAGGAACTCAAATGTGCCAAAAGGAAAATAACAAACAGCCCCATTAAAAAGTAGGCAAAAGACATGAATAGACACTTCTCAAAAGAAGATATACGGGCAGCCAACAGACACATGACAAAGTGCTCACCCTCACTAATATCAGAGAAATGTAAATCAAAACCACATTGCGATACTACCTAACCCCAGTAAGAATGGTTATCATTAATAAAACAAACAACAACAGATGCTGGTGAGGATTCAGATAAAAAGAATGCTTCTACACTGCTGGTGGGAATACAAACTAGTGCAATCTCTTTGGAAGACATGTGGCAAGTTCTGAAAAAACTTGAAATTAACCTTCCATATGACCCAGCAATCTTCCTGTTGGGAACATACCCAGAGAAACTCAAATCATTCTATAAAAAAGATACCTTCACATGCATGTTTAGTGCAGCGCTATTCACAATGGCAAAATGTAACCAACCGTGCTGCCCATCAAAACCAGACTGTATTAAAAAAAAATGTGGTACATAAACACAATGGAATATTATGCATCCATAAAGAAGGACAAACATATAGACTCCGCTGCAACTGGGTGAATTTAGAGAGGATCATACTCAGTGTTCTATCACAGAAGCAAGCAACAGAGTGCCATATGTTCTCACTCCGAAGTGAATCTTGAACAATTACAATACTATAAAAAAGGGAGTGGCAATAGTGGGAAACTGTCAGGGGAGGGGGCTGAGATTAGCAGTTGAGGGAAACTGCCAGGGGGGTGGGCGGTGGGGGGGTGAAGAACACACAAGGGTACCTGTGTAATGAGCATTGTGTACCTAACCCTGAATCGTACCTCACATCTTTAAAAAATTAAACATTTAAAAAAATTTTTAATAACAAGAGGGAAAAACACAAAATTCAGAGTAATTTCCACTGGGGAAGGTAAAGAAAGGAGACTGGAAGGAGACACTGGAACTTTAAAGGTAAAGTGGAGTTTCTATTTCTATAATTGGGTGGACAGCATATGAGAATTTGTTGTATTATTGTTTCTTACAACCCACACTAATTTTGTAAATATTATTTTATATCTACTCAGTATTTAACAAAAAATTCTTTTAAAAAAACAGGGCACAAGATAGCAAATACAGTATATCTCATCCATATAAAGACATATCAGTGTAAATAGTCACGAATGCAAACAAGGTGAAACGTCAGAATATTATCAGTGGTCTGGGAAATGAATGCTGGTTGTCTTATATTGGATTGGAAAGATCAAATCCTCAGAATGATTATGTATAATCTTAAAATAGCAGAAGAAAAGTATAAACCTCCTATTTTAGAGAAAAAGTTAGGTAGATCCATGTGACAGGATTAAATTTGAGTATATTTCGCCTGTGGGACTTCCCCCTGCGTTTTCTTTTCGTTCATTCCCCTTAATAGTCATCACATTAGTGTCATTCGTCTCAAAAGTCATTCATTGACTGGAGGACACCAAGGAGAGAGAGAAAAAAGAGAGATAAAAAAGAACAACTCTTGGCTTTGAATTTCAGAAAAGTCTGTGTGGACCCCTAATAGAGGAAAAGACTTGAAAGCCAAGGTTATTGATTTGCCAGACCGTGCATTATGGAACTCACTGAAGTAAGCTGGGCTTAAAATTTATGCAATTCATAATAAATGGTAATGATAGCAGTTGCAGAGCTTGACTGTACTTGAAAGAGTCCAAATTTCTCTTGTATCCCCAAAAGGGGTACACAATAGAGCAGGTGGAGCCTTCTAATTAGGACTAGGAAAACATAAAGTGATCAGCATGGACATAACTTGTGGCCAGGGCAGACTCCGACATATCAGCAGATGCAGCGATGCAGAGACTAGCAATTAAAGACACAGTGAATGAGTTATACCTCAGCAGGTACCAGAGGATGCTCTCTGGCCATATGCCCCTTCCCACTACTGCCTAAACATAGCATAACACATCACCTGAAACTGAGATGTTACACTGAGGAGAAGGAGGAAGGGCAAGTTGACTGAGAAATCACTTCAAAAAGCTGAATCTACCTAGAAGTGACTCCATAGATTTTAATCCTCAGAACAATGAGGGCTTTGAATAGAAATAAAGTTAGTGATTGATAAAACAAATAAAGGCATATTTTTTGCATGAGGCTTGTGAAATGTCATAATCGCTACTTCTATATGTTTAATACCATTAAAAAGAAATGTGTGGGTTTGCACAAATTTTTTTTAAACAGTGGAATTTTATTCATTCTTTATGTGTTTATATATATATCCTAAAATATTTAACAGTAAGCATATATTTCCTTTAAGACTAGACAAAAATTAAGCTAAGTTCATTTTTGAAAAATTTAAAAAAGCAACTGTATAGGTTCAATGCTATTATCCTCCATTCCCAACACTGTCTATTTAAGAATATAAATTATTGTAGTGTAGAGGATTTTTTTTAACCTACACGAAGATGTCTTTCTTATGAAAGTAGTGCATTTTAAAATATTTTAAAGATTTAAACAGAAATAAAATAAAGATAATTCATCACTAGCTGTCCTGCCCTATAAGAAATACAAAAAGAATTCAGGCTAAACAAAGAATACGAGATAGTAACTTAAATGTACAACAAGAAATAAAAATCCCCAGTAAAAGTAACTACATAGGTAAATATAAAAGATAACATAAATATATTTTTGGAGCACATTTTGTCTCACATATGTTTCAAAAGACAATTGCATAAAGCAATTGTGTTGCTGGGCTTACAATGTATAAAGATGTAATTTATATGGCAGTAATCCCACAAAGTAGAATAAGGGAATGAAGCTATATTGAAACAAAGTTTGTATTGAAATTAAGTTGATATGAATGAATTTTTTAAATTAAAATTTAAAGTAAAATGTTAATCATAGTCTCCAATACAACCACTTACAAAATAACTTTAAAAAACAGTAAAAGAAACAAAAAGGAAATCATATAATACACCGGGAAATAATTAACACAAAATATGGCAGTAATTAAGAACAGATAGACAAGACATTGGGCATACAGGCAATAAATAGTAGGATGCCAAATGTTAATGCATTTTTATCAGTAATTGCATTAAATGTAAGTGAATTAAACACTCCAATCAAAAAAACAGAGATTAGTAGACTAAATTTTAAAAAACGAATTCAAGACATGCTGTCTATAAGAGACATTTTAGAATCAAAGTCACATATAGGTCAGAAGAAAAACATGGAAAATATATATCTTACAAAGAGTAATCAAGAGAGTTGTCAAAGTGGCTATGTTAATATTCAACAAACTATTCATTATGATAAAAGTATTTTCTAGAGACAAAGGACATTTTATAATGGTAAAAAAAAACCCACTCATTGGGATAATATCATGATTACAAATGTGTACTGAATAACAGAGCCTCAAGTGCATGAAGCAACCACTGACAGAATTGAAGGAAGGAATAGGCAATTCAACAATAACAACTGTAAATTTTATTATTCCCACTTTCAATAAGGGACAAGTAGGCAGAGATCAACAATGAAATAGAAGACTTGAACAGTTATCCCTTGCAGACATCTCATAAAACATTCCACTCAACAACATCAGAATACACACCCTTCTCAAGCACACATTCTCCAGGCTATACCATATGTTGGGTCATAAAATAAGCCTCAAATTTTTAAGAGAAATGAAATTCTACAAAGCATGTCCTCTGACTCAGTAAAGCACAATTAGAAATCATTAAGAGAAGGAATTTTGACAATATAAATATGTGGAAATTAAATTTAAAAGCTATTAATCCAGAGGGTCAAAGGAAAAATTACAAGGAAAATTATAAAATATTTTGAGATAAATAAAAACAAAAGCACAAAATTAAGAGCTATACATACCTATATTTTTAAAAGAAAAATCTCAAACCAATAACATAATCTTCTACATAAGAAACTAGAAAAAGAAGAGCAAACTAAACCCAAAGCAAACAAAATAAATAAAATAATAGAGTAGGAATAATTGAAATAGAGAATGGAAAAACAATAGATAAAATTAAAGACACTAAAAGTTGAATCTTTTAAAAGATCGACAAGCCGGGCTCGGTGGCTCAGCCTGTAATCCTGCGCTTTGGGAGGCTGAGGTGAGTGGATTACCTGAGCACGCAGGTTCGAGACCCGCCTGGGCAATTTGGCAAGACCTCATCTCCACAATAAATCAAAAATTAGCCATGCATGGTAGCATGCGCCTGTAGTTCCAGCTACTTGGAAGGCTGAGGCAGAAGGATCGCCAGAGCCCAGCAGGGCGAGGCTGTGGTGGCCCAGAGTGGCCACTGCACTCCAGTCTGGGTGACAGAGTGAGACTCCAACTCAAAAATAAATAAATAAATAAATAAATAATCGACAAAAATGATAAACCTTTAGCTAGACTTACTCTGTCAGTCTGCTTGAGTTTCATAACAGAATAGCCTAGACTGGGTGGCTTAAACAGAGAAAATTTTTTTTAACCACAGCTCTGGAGGCTGTAAGCCCAAGATCAAGGTTCCAGCATGGTTAGTTTCTGCTGAGTTCTCTGTCCTTGGCTTGCAAAGGACTGCCCTCTTGCTGTGTTCTCACATGGCCTTTTTTTCTCTGTGTGTCCTTTGTGTGTCTTCCTCTTTTCATAAGGACATCAGTCCTGTTGGATTAGGGTCTCCCTTATGGCTTCATTCAACCTTAATTACATCTTTAAAGCTCTTATCTCTAAAAACAGTCATAAGGAGTTTGGGGCTTCACCATATAAGTTTTGGAAAGGGCAAAATTCAGTCTATGACACTGACCAAGCAAAAAAGATAGGAGACTTAAATTATTAAAATGTATATAGAAACTTAAGCAGCCCAGGATAACCAAAAGAATCTTCAGTAGAAAAAAGGTAAAGGACTCATATGTCCTGATTTTCAAAACTTACTACAAATCTACAGAAATTAAGACAATGTGGTACTAAGCACATAAAGAATACAGGGGAAAATAAAAACCTTATATTTATGGTCAATTGATTTCAATAAGAGTGACCAACACAATTTATTGGGTAAATCATTGTCTTTTTTAACAAATAGTACTGGAACAATTGAATATCCACATGCAAAATAATGAGGTTGGATTTGTACCTCACACCATATAATTGAAATTAACTCAAAATGGGCCATAGATCTAAATGTAAGGTTGAAAATATAAAACTCTTAGAAGAGGATATAGGCGAACATTTTTGTGGCCTTGGATTAGGCAGTGGGTTTCTTAGATATGACAATAAAGGTACAAGTGAAAATAGAAACAACTATTATAACTCAACAAACAAAAAAAGGCAAATACAGAAAAATAAGTTCTAGTGTTCTATACCTCTGTAGGATGACTATAGTTAGCAATAATATGTCATATAGTTTCAAATGGCTCGAAAGAGGCTACTAAACATTTCCAACACAAAAAAGTGTTTAAAATGATAAATATGCTAATTATCCTGATCTGATCACTGTACATTACACATGTAGAAACATCACTATGTACCCCATGAATATGCACAGTTATTATTTGTCAATTCAAAAAAGCACTGATGTACCATAAAAAAGCAAATAACTCAATTTAAAATGGGCAAAGGATTTGAATGGACATTTTTCCAAAGTAGACATATGGTATGAATGTCCATTTTTTTCAAAGTACACAAATGGCCAGTAGGTACAGAAGATGCTCAGCATCATTAATTATTAAAGAATGGAAAAACAATAGAGAAAATGAAGGACAGGAAAAGCTGAATCTTTTAAAAGACCAACAAAATTGACAAACCTTTACTAGACTTACTGTCAGTCTGCTTGGGCTTTCATAGCAGAATACCCTAGACTGGTTGGTTTAAAAAATGAAAATGTATTATCATATGGTTTGTAAGTTGTACCTCAATTAATCATTAGAGAAATTCAAATCAAAACAATAATGTGTCCACTTCACTAGAATGGCTGAAGTAACAAAAACAGAGCATAATAATTATCAGTGAGAATGTGGAGGATTGTAAAATGGTGCAGTTGCTGTGGAAAATAGTTTGGCAGTTTCTCAAAATGTTAAACACGGAATCACCACATGATCCAGCAATTCTGCTCCTAGGTATATGCCCAGAAGAAATAAAAGCGTAAGTCCATATGAACACTTATACATGAACATTTACTAGTGTTATTCATAATACACAAAAAGTGGAAAGAATCCAAATGTCCATTAACTGATGAATGGATAAACAAAATATGGTATTACTGCACTATGGTATATTATTTGATTATAAAAATGAATGAAGTGTTGACATATACTATAATTTGAGTGAGTCTTGAAAATATGTTAAGAGATGCGACTTAGAAAAGATCACATCTGATATGATTCTATTTATATAAAATGTACAGAATACAAAAATCCATGGAAACGGCGAGTAATGATGGTTAGCAGGGGCTAAAGATAAAGGGAGGGAAAGAATGGGAAGTAATTGCTAATGGGTACAGGATTCCTTCTGGCATGATGGAAATGTTCTAAAACGTAGGTAGTGGTCATGGTTGCACAACTCTATGACCACATTAAAAATCATTGAATTTTTAAATGCACTTTAAAGGGATGCATTTTATGGCATGTAAATTGTATCTCAATATATGTGTTACTTTTTTAAAAGAACGTTAAGAGCAACATTATATTGTTAATGTCCCCAAACCAGAGACAACTCAAATGTCCACCAAATGCAGAATAGACCAATGGGATAGTGTACTGCAATGGAAAAAGCAAACAGTTCCACACACAACAATACGAATGGCTCTCATAAAAGACACAATGAGCAGAAGCCCACCATCAAAAGCATGCAGTGTGATATTAGAAGTTACAATTGCTACTGGGGCGGGGCGTGAGAGGGCCTTTCAGAGAGCGGGTCATGTTTTATTTCTTAATCGAGATGCTGGGTGCTGATCACATGAACGTGTTCGTTTTGCAAAACGCTCGTCAAGCTGTGTGCTTTTGACTCATGTACTTTCATATATGAATATTATGTTTCAATAACAAGTTTATCTACAAAAAGATAGTATTTCTCTTCTGTACTATTTTCTGAAGTAACCAACCAGAAAATATAACAAAGAGGAATTAGATACCATTATAATTATTTAATTATATTTGATCATTTGCTTATTCTCTAGCTAAGTGATTCTCAACTGGGGACAATTTTACTACCCAGAGGACATTCGGCAACATCTGGAGACACTTCTGATTGTCACAATGGAGGGTGTGCTGCTGGCATCTAGTGGGTAGAGGCCAGAAATCCTATTAAATATCCAACAATGCTCAGGACAGCCCACAACAAAGAATTATCTAGCCCAAAATATCAACATGTCATAACTATGCTCTAGCTCTTCCAATAACTCTTCCACAAGGAGAGATCATCTGTTTGGTTTATATCATTATACCTAGAACCCATCAAAATGCCTGGAACACAGTAGAGTCTTCATAAAGTTGTTGAATTAACAAATCTCTCTCTCTCTCTCTCTCTCTCTCTCTCTCTCTCTCCCCCCCCCCCTTTCCTCCCTCTCTCTTACATACACACACACACACACACACACAGAAGCATGAACACCTTTTGTCTTGCATCTTGTAGCTCACTCACTCTGTCAGGCCTAGATTTACTTCATGCTTTAAAAGAATTTGCCTTTTAAAACCTAAGCAGATCCCAAGAGGAGGCCCAAGTAAAACGAGGCGTGAAGCAGACCACTCAGACTTACATGTAGTAAGATTAAGCAAAGTGGTAGAGAGAGACTTTAAGGATCAAATGCTTCAAAACAGTCACCAAGAGAAAAAAAAAATCAAATAGGAATTTGGGGTTAAATCCTGAGATGATATTTTAAAGTAGGATTTTTTTCCAGAGAGTTCTCTATCCTTTATGTCGTGTCCTTCAAAAATTTGGAACAACTAGTTATAGCTGCAGCAGGTGGGCAGCTGCCTAAAAGGGATCATAGCCATTTCTCTCTGACTGATGGTCCGCAACTCACATATTGAGAAGAGCTGTCTGAAAATGAAACATGTCTGGTTTTAATTTTTAAACTTTTTCTGAGATCCTGAATGGACGTTCTGGCCCCTACCATCTTCTTTCAAATCTACGCAGATAGCACTTAGAAGACAAGGACAGTCAGCAAAAAAAGCTTCACAAATACCTCTCAAATTATTTGCGTGGATTTGGACGAGTCAGTTAACAACAGAAGGCTTTAGTTTTCTTGTCTGTAAAGCATGTGAATTAGACTAAACAACTTCAACGCCCTTTCACCTAAAATTTGATGATTCAATGATTGAAGAAGGCAGAAATTGTAAGCTCTAATGAGGTGATATTTTGAGCTTTGCCAAATTGTGGGGTTTTTCTAGATAGTTTCCCTATTAAAGCACAAAGCAACAGCTTCACTTGATACCACCAACAGGTGTGTAATTAAGCCTGATCTTTCTCCAGCATAGTTCATTTTCCACTGATGGGTCTACAATTAAAACAACTCCCTCCCCAGAGAAGGATACATCAGTGTTATACTTTTCATCTTTAATTACACTGGTTGAAGATGAGTAAATGCGCCTGAGATCCCAATTGGGAGGGAGCAGATTCATTAGGTGGTTGGTTACATGCCATCTAGTCTGCATTTCAGGTTACTGTCGCTGCACAACGAAGATGGCCTTCAACAAATCTGCTCAAATATCCCGATGATTAAGTCCATCTACCACTGCCTAGCTTTACACAGGAAATGTAATTGAGGAATATTAAAGGTCTGGACTCCTCAAATAGATAAGCAGGGTGTCAAAGCCAAAGCTAATTTACTACTTCAGTGCTTTTTTAGTAGAAGGGCCAAAATAGCCCATTAATACTTTCTAGAAGAAAAGGGAAAAGTTCCAAATTTTCCTATTACCAGCCCCTTCCCAGTAGATCCTTATTACAGTTCTTTCTCTCCTTTCTCTCTACTTTCCTCTCTCTCTCTCTCTCTCTCTCTCTCTCTCTCTGTCTCTCTCTCTCTCTCTCTCTCTCTCTCTCTCTCTCTCTCTCTCTCTCTCTCTCCCTCTCCGTCTCCTATTCCCTGTCTCTCTTTTTTTCTCATAGCATTAATACAGTCTGGCTTCTGGCTTCCTCTCTTCATTTATTTGTTTACTTGTATATTGCCCAGTTCTAGTCATTAGAATGTCAGCTCTGTGTGTAGGAGGCAGAGGAGCCTCTGTTTCATTTAAAACCAAATGGATCACTAGAAGCACGGTGCCTGACCCTTGGCACCCACCAAGTATTTGCAGAGTGAATGAATAAATATTGGTTGGGAATATCTTTTTAAAGATAACTGTTACTACACTTGATCTTAGCCAAAAGGCCGAGAAGCGATGACTCAGCCTGTAATCCCACGCCTTTGGGAGGCTGAGGTGAGTGGATTGCCTGAGCCCGCGGGTTCGAGACCCGCCTGGGCAGCGAGACCTCATCTCTACAATAAATCAAAAAATCAGTCGGGCGTGGTAGCGCATGCCTGTAATTCTGGCTACTTGGAAGACTGAGGTGGAAGGATCACCGGAACCCAGCAGGTAGAGGCTGCGGTGGCCGGGAGCGTGCCACTGCACTCCAGTCTAGGCGACAGAGTGAGACTCCAACTCAAAAAAAAAAAAAAAAGATAACTGTTGGCGGAGATTTGAAGTAACTGTTGTTGAGCCAGTTTGCCAGACTTGGCATTTCCCTGGCACACTTCGTTGATTTTTGTTTGTTTGTTTTTATACCCACTCAATTCATGATTTAATCTCCATTTCCCATAGATACAGTTAGGTCAAAGTTTTTAAGTCTAGAGCATAGACTGGGAATTGTGTCCTTTAGCAGCAGGTCTCGGTTGTCAGCTTAACCTCTCTGGGTGCATTCTAATGACGTCCATCTTGGCTTCTGCCTGGGAGTAATTAGTCACTAGGGTGCTAATTGCCCTATGCCCTAAGCTGCCTCCCAGCTATTATGGGAGGAAATTGGACACTTTTTCAAGCAGGAAGGCATAACAGAAGTTGCCTAAAGGAGCCTATGAAAACTTACTTTCCCCAGGCCCCAAACTTACCTCCTGTTAGGTTACCCACCTCCCTGCCTGAACATTAACATCCTGACTTTGTGTGAATACTTAAAGCAGAGAATTAGGATTTTTCAAACCTATAAAACCAAACTCTTAAACCATCTTGGATTCTGGGCTGCAAGCAGAAAAAGTCTTTCTTAGCAAAGACACATTCCCTTCCATCTCTGCCTTCAGACAGGAGAGTCTCTACCTAAGTCTGCCTCTTTTTGGTAGGACATTACTGAGGTTTCAAAATAGAGTCCACAAGATCTAGCATCTTTCTACTTTGCTACCAAGCCCCTTAATTAATGTTCAGTAAGCACATGGCCCAAGCACCAACATACCAAAAGTGGCATTTTAATCATCTGCTTCACTCTCGCATAACACAGCTTTGCACTTCCACAGTCCAAGATAATATTTAAAAGTGTGAATTTTTCGAAGTGTGATGGAAGGGTCTTCACTCTCCCCCACCCAACTGCAGATCAGCCTGTTTGCCCCACATTGTAGGATCACTCATTTGTAACCCCAAATTTTAGAACTCATTTTAGTATCAGAGGTTTTTCTGATGCAAGTGAGAGAAAATATGACTTAAGCAAACAAGCAAGAAAGCAAAAAATATTTTAATGGCTTACTTAATTTACAAGTTCAGGCTTGCACCCTTCAATAGCTCAGCTGGTAGAGTGGAGGACTTTAGAAGTTGTAAAAGTTCAGACTTGACTAACTTGAAGACATGGATAGACTTAGATGTATAGAAAGGGTGGTCAACATTCCAGGATTACATCTGCCCAAAGTCAATTGGAGTGGAAAAGAGCCCACGTTTTGAGGCTGTTTAGTCAAAAGGTTTTAGGATTTGATTTAATCCAAGCCAGTTGGTTTGATTTGGGTCATATGTCCACCCCTAAGTCAACAACTTAGGCAAGGAAATGGCCAGACTTATGTCTTACGTTCATCATAGTTCCAAGGGCAGAGTAAACTCCACGTGAAGCAAGTAAGTAGAGTTTGAGAGATAATGATTTCCCCAAAGAAAATTGGAGAGCTGTACCAGAATAACAGTATAGCAACTACATCCTGGAAAGCCAAAATCATAGATATTCCTGCTGGGGCTCTTAGATGAGGACCGTTTTGCTCCTCAGGAGGTCCTTTGTCAATATCTGAAGACATTTTTTAATTACCACAACTAGGCTAGGTGATACTGGCATCTAAAAGGTAGAGGTCAAGGATGTTGCTATACAGCCTACGGCCACAAGCCAACCCTCTACAACAAAGAATTACCCAGCCCAAAATGTCAATAGTACCATGGTTGATAAACCCTGCCCTACAGTAACTGAGATAAATATTTCAGCATGGTTGGGCCAAAGGAAATGGAAGTATGAACTACAGAAGGCAGAGAACATAAACATACCAAAAAGACTCACTCCCTAGTCAACTCAGGGCACTAAATAGGAAAAAGGTAAAGTTTCCCAAACACTTAACAAATAATGTTCAAGAACTATACGTATTCATTGTTCAGCCATCTGCACCACACTTCTAAGATGGATACTACATATGAGTTTTTCAACCCACCAAGATTGTAGCTTTCATACACTAATCATTATGCTAAAAAGAATTATTAAATATAATTAACGACCGTCTAACTGCTAAATTAATGATCATGTGTTTAGTCTTACTCTCCTTGGCTTATTTGCAACATTTGAAATTTTTGATTACCATTTCTCATGTGAAATTCTCCTCTCTCGGTTACTGTGGCTTCATATTTTGCATTATTTTCTATCTGCTCCCCTCAGATACCTCACACTGACTTTCTTTTTTTAAAAATAAATTTGATCGTGCACATTTAAGGTATACAACATAGTGTTATGGGATATATATGGACAATAAAAAGGTTACTGTAGCGAAGCAAATTAACATAGCCTTTATTTCACATAGTTACCCACTTTTTTGGCAAGAGCAGGTAAAATCTATTCATTTAGTATGAGTCCCAAATACAGTGTAATTTCATTACCTATAGTCCTCATGTTGTGCATTAAGTTTCTAGACTTGTTCATCCTACATATCTGCTACTTTGTATCCACTAATTTAACATCTTCCCATTTTCTTCCCCTCATCCCCCTCACCCTAAGCCCTGGTAACCACCATTTTGTTCTCTATGTCTGCATATTCGAAATGTTTTCTTGAGATTGCACATATAAGTGAAATCATGTCATTTTTTTTTTTCTGTGCCTGATTTACTTCACTTAGCATAATGTCCTCCAGGCTTATCTACACTGTGGCAAATGGCAAGATCTCGTTCTTTTGGGAGACTGAATAATATTCCATTACACACACACACACACACACACACACACACACACACACACACACACATTACAGCTTTCTTATCCATTCATCCATCAACAGACACTTAAAAGCTGTTTCCATATCTTCATATCTTGGCTATTGTGAATAAAGCTGCAATGAACACAGGAAGGCAGATATCTTTACAAGATGGTAACTTCATTTCTTCTGGGTATATGTCCAGAAGGATTGCAAAATTGCACCTTTCGTTTTCCAGAGACCATCTTCCATTGTCGAGCTGCATGTTTCCTCTTAAAAATTTGAATCACCCAGGTTGTGGCATCATCTCTAACTCCTCCCCCACGTCAGTCACCTGTCCCAGCAGTCGCCCAGTCTGGTCAAGTCTGATTCTGTGATCTTTCTTGCATCTTTACCCAAACTGTAAGCCTCATTACTGCCCACCTATTTTAGGCACTTAGCACTTTACACTGAGCTATTGCAGAATCCTCCCACCTGCTCTCCTCCTCCATCCCAGGCCAATCTGCCATACATATTGTTGTGAAATTACCCTTCTACACGCCTGCTTTAATGATAACAACCATTCTGTTTCTAAGTCTTTCGATTCCCAACAAGATGAAAGGTAATCGCTGTAGCCTGGAAATCAAGGTTCTTGATAATCTGCCTTCAGTGCTAATTTTCAATCCTGTTTCCTGCTATTGATTTACACAGAGTCTCTCCAGTCACAGTGGTTTCCTAACTTTCTGCATACATCTTCATGATTCTGTTCACACTTTCCTTCCAAACTATGATACGTGATGCTTCCTCTCTCTCAAGCATGCTCTATCACCTCCCCAGCAGTTCTTCTACCACACAATTGGAGCAAATTGTTTCCCACCTCCATGCTTACTTATATTCTCTGTTCCCTGGTCTGCTCATGACCAAAGGCAGAAGTAATGTCACCCAACCTCCCATATTCTGGAGTTCATCTCAAGACACGCTTACTGCTTCTCCAAACAGAACAATGCCTATCCCCACTTTAACTCCTGGGCCTCCACCTCCCTTGTTAACACAGTCCCAAACTCTCATGCCCAGTCCTTACCCCTGGGCTTTTATTGTTCCCTATTCCAAGTGTCTGTCCTCTCAGAGACTCTTCAACCACTGACCCACACTCCTCTCCCACTCCCAGGATGTGGAGTTCCATGACAAGTTCTGCCTAGGTTTTGAGGCATCATCTGTCAAGATACCTCACTACTTCACTGAAATTCTTCCAAAATCAACTGTTTTGCCCATAATGATTCTGCCTCTTGCAAACAGTTCCGTGGCTGCCAGATTAAACAGTATGTCAGCACCTATACTTGAAGTCAGCCCCCAGCTCCTGTCCTACTTTAGGAGACAGGTCCAGTTCTGAGCCTAGGACCCTCTTTCCTGGACTAGCCCACCCATTGTAACTGACCCAGACCAGCTTCATTCCCAAAACGCCTAAGCTAAAACCACATTTGCTTCAATTGCATTCAAGAAAGCATAGCCTGACAATATTTCCTCACCCTGAGCTATTTCTGCAGTTTATGCTGCAATAATATATGTGGTCTATACAATTTGTTTGGCAATGAATCCTATACTACATTTTAACATCTCTTCTACTATTTCCCATGGCCATTTTAATCTGAGTTTAACTTTTTACAAATCTGGGCTCATCTATTTCAACAATATGGAAGGCAGTCTTTCATAGAAATTCAATAGGGTTTCCAAAGTTGGATAGCCAGATTCAGTACTGCCTGTTTTACTAGCTACATAATCTCTAACTGCAGTTTTCTTATACTGAAGGTGGCTAAAATAAGTTACCATAATACTATAAGAAAGGGATTGACAGTAGCAGAATAGTGTGGGGGAGGGGAGCACATAACATCAGTTAAGGGTACCTAATCTCAAACCAGGTGAAGTGGGGACCAAAGGAAGACCCAAGCTTTACCTGTACGATGACCACTTGTATACCTAGTCCTGAATTGAACCCCACATCTTTAAAATAAAATAAAAACAAAAAAGAAAGTGGTTAAAATAACAGTCCTTACCTCACGGAGGACAGATTAACTAAGTTAGGCATACAAAGCACTTAAGACATTAAACATGTGTTTATCATCAGAAAGTCCATGTTACTTTCTAAACGTTATGGAAGTGGATTGTTTTTACCTCAGATAATTAATAGCTGTAGAGTCTGGTATATCTTTGAGGCCTTTTTTTAGCAGTGAAGGTACATAGGTTAACAACCTGAGATGGAGACAGGAAAGGAATTAGGATCCAGACACTAAAATGGTTACAGAATCCATCAGAAAATGGTGTCACTGGGGCCTGAACTTTGGCCAAGTTATTGGCTCTTTGCTCTAGTGTCATTGTCAGCTGGTCACAGAAGACCCTGGAAAAGGAACTTTTGATCTAGGACAAGAGTCAGGGGCTTCCAATCACAGAGCCAATCTTGTAGTTGGTTGAATTATACACGGAAGTGCAAGAATTGCTTTATGGTGCTTAGGTTTTTAAATTTGTTTCTTTGCTGCCAAAAGCAACTCACACAGGAAAGTAGTAAAACATCAAAAGGTAAACCACCTTCCTTTTTTGATTAATATATTACTTTAAAAAGTTTCCTGTAGGCTCATTCGTGGTGAAAAGATATAAGGCTAGATTAAAAGTATGCATGCACCATGTTTAGAATTATTAATATTTTCATAGAACATTGCCAATTATTTTGGTTGATTGTCATCAAATCAACAATAATTATTCAAATATTCTTCCTCCATCCCTTCATATCTTGAGTAACCAGGATTGACTCCAAGGGTAAGCTAAGGATGTGAACAAACGCATTTTCATCTGGATTTTATGTGTGATGGATGCTGTGATTGCAACAGCCCTCAGAAACTTCTAAATGTTGATTCAGGAGTTCCCAATTAAAGTGGTTATGGAACCCATCCAGTCTTCTCCCTTTTTGCTTCAAGATGTCTTGCAAGGGTAGTATTCCTTAACACATTAGTGTAGAAGATACAAAGCCAAAACCCTTCCCAGGACTTATTCATGTCTCCAAAAATTACCTTGGAAATATCAGCCAGCTTGATATTTTAAAAAAAAAACTCAGATTTTTAAAATCTCAAATTCTTACTTTCTAAGCTTTAAATGGAGAAATATCATAACTTGAAGAATATTTTGTTTTTTATTGGATTGAAGATTTTGTTTGTTTATTTTCCATGTGACAGAGTTTGCCTATGTACTTTCCAAGAACATTCAATGTTTTTGTAAAATTCCATCAGGATCAGGGGTTTTCAAAAACTTTCTACCTTAAAACAAGAGATGTGATATGACATGCTCACAGTATTCAGTAGAGCATGATTTCTAAAGTGTAAAGGAATACCACCTTCACCATCAACTAGGATGAGGACAGGCATATAAGAAGGCCTGAAGCACTGGAGTAAGTTTGAACAAAAACTCGAGATTCTGATACAGTTTCTGATTCGCAGATAGGGGTAGGCAAAAATGGTCCTTCTCTCTGCTTCCATTAACAGTCTCTGATGGCTGCTGATTCATTTCCCCTTCTCCAACAAGGCAATGACTAGATAGTTTCAAATCCAAGAAAATCTGTGTACAAATTCTTTGTACACAGCAAAAAAAAGTACATAGAAAGTTGAGAAATAGGCCAAGTGTGGTGACTCATTTCTATAATCCCAGTACTTTGAGAGCTGAGGCAAGAGGATCACTGGAGTCCAGGAGTTTGAGACCAGCTGGGGCAGCAGAGTGAGAATCCCACCTCTACAGAAAAAAAATTTTTTTTATTAGTCGGATGTGATGGTGTGTGACTGTAGTTCCAGCTACCAGGGAGACTGAGACAAGAGGACTGCTTGAGTCCAGGAGTTTGAGGCTGCAGTGAGCTATGATCATGCCACTGCACTCCAGCCTGGGTGACAAGTGAGATCCTGTGAGAAAGAAAGAAAGAAAAAAGAAAGAAAGAAAGAAAGGAAGGAAGGAAGGAAGGAAGGAAGGAAGGAAGGAAGGAAGGAAGGAAGGAAGGAAGGAAGGCGGAAGGGGGAGGGAGGCGGTGAGGGAGGGAGGGTAAAACTGAGAAATATGATGTGTATCTTTATTGGTACAAAATGAATTCATTTTTAAATAGATATAATGGTCAATAGATAGCTTTGCTTTTCTTTTAATTACAGAGCTGTGACTCTATAAAATTTGTGGTGATTAGAATTTCAAAAGCATGGAAAACATAAAACGACTATAATGTAAGACAACAGTAGAAATAACCACTCACCTTTTCGTCCAAGGTGAGAAACAATTTATTTAAGGAGTAAAAACAGATGCTGATTTTGTTCATTTTTATCACCAATATAATATAAACGATGACAAGAAGTCATTTTCTTAACAAGTGAGCTAATAAACTTTTTGTAGTTATTTATCAGGCTATTACAATGCAATCTCTGTTATGTATTTCAAATTTCATACCTTCTTTATTTCTTAATTTCAGAAGGTCAGCAACATAATGGAGCTGAGAATTTTCTTCTGCTACTAAATCCCCAGAGTCAAAGCCTTAAACTGGATCACTTTTCCTTTACCTCAAGTTCAAATTACTAATCAACAGAAAGGAAAATCCCAGTTGTGTAATCTTTTTACATTAATTTCTCTGGCTATATTCTGGGTTCAATAGTCTGAATAAGGTTTCTCTTAATGCTACATTTTTCCTAGAAATTTACATTAGATGGTCCCCAGACAATATTTAAGATAATAAATGAGAGTGTCAGGGTGAAGGATTATCTAAATCCTTCCATGGTGCCTCAATCAAAATGCAATTAATAATGAACTCGATGCCTGATAAAATATACCCAGTCTGTCTCAGTAAATAAACACAATGAGGGCAGGATTTTTCTCCTATATGAGATGGCTTGTATGATAACAATATTTACTGCAGGTAAGATCATAATAGCTTATATTTATCAATTTCCTGTTATCTGACAGAAACTTCACTCTGTACTTTTTGTTCATTAACTCAAAACCCCAGAACAACATGTAAAGTAATTATCAGTGTTTCCATTTTTTATTATTATTTTAATTTATAAGTTTGTTAACTAATGGTATAACCAGTATTTGATCCCACTAAATTACACTATCTCATGGAGAACATTTGTGAGCTTTAGATGACTCTGCCAACAATTTCATCTCCAGAACTAAGAGTTTGTTTATTTAAGTTGATTATAAATCCCCTAATAAATTTAAGTTGTTATGTTTTCTTTTGTTTCACTTTTCCTCCTCTCAGATTTTTGCTTTCATGAGATTTCTCCTTTGTAGTAAGAAACCAGAGCTACGAAGTATTTCTTTGTGGTTACATTCCTGATAAGGGCACACATCTTAATTAAATGAAAAATAATAGTGTGCTTCAAGAGTAACTGCGGACAGCAAAGCAAATTAATAATTTGCTTACTTTCCTGCTTCATACGAAGCCGGCTGGGTCAGAGTTTCTAACAATATTCTAACATTTGTATAGAGGCTGGCACACCTGATTTGGTTTGGATGACTATCATCTATATATCAAATAGATGACTACAGAATCCACCAAGGATATGATTAAAGTAGTAATTATTTATGGACGGTATGCTTCTGTTTGTTAATGGAGAACCATAAAAACAGGGAAAGTAGAAAAACAGGAAGTCCCAGTTCAAATTGTGTTCACATTCACAGAAAGAGACACGCAAGCCATTTGTCTCCTTTCCATTAAATCTGAATAAGTCATACAAGCAGTTTAGTTATCTTCTAAAAAAGAAACCCCTTAACTCATTAGAATTTCTTATTTTACATAGCAGTAAAACTTGAAACAATCTTAAAAATAATTGTACAGGATTTACCAACCAAATGTTTTTTAATGTTTTGCTTTCCTATAAAGAAGTGTGTAAGCATTGACGTAAGATAAATCTTAAAGAAATTCCTTATTAGACATTGTTTTATCTACATTTTGTAAGTATCCATATGATAAAGAACACACAATATAAATGGCAATAATAGCTACTAGTAATTGCCCATTCAGAGTAGTACAAACCACCTACTCTTGTAGCAACAATGCCACAGATAAGTGCTGTTGGCACATACATTGCACAGATGAGGAAAAGTGAGTCCTTGAGACATTCATTAACTCGCTCAAGTTCACATTGCAAGTAAGCAGCCAAGCCAGGTTTCAAACCCAAATTTATCCGACTCCAACACCATCCTCAAAGCAAGATGGGCATCTTTTCTGTCCTAAGAAAGGTTACATTCTCTACATATCCCTGGAACCCTCACACAAAAGCCTTGAGATCATTTGCCAAGGAAGGCAAAACTTATTTTTAATCAAAGAGATAAACTTGGTCCAAATGGAAGCATTTGATCTCTAATTCAATAAACGCTCATTGAGTACCTACAGCTTGCATGAGCCATATGCTAGGTACCTGGGGTTACACAATTGGAAAGGACATGAGCCTGCCCTACAGGGCCTTAGTAACCAGTCAGGGTATGTCACTGTCACTCCTGGAACTTCAAAGAAGTGGCATCTCTGTTCCTGAGCTTCTCCTCTCCTGTCTCCTGGCCATCAAGCAAAAAGCCCACCTCACCTTTTTCAGCTCTCCATGACTACTACTACTCCCATCTTCTCTTTATTTTGGTAACTTGCATGTGGTTTTGGATTGTTTCTGTGATTTTGTTCTTTTCTCACACCCACATCATTTCTGTCTGTGGCAGTCAGCATCCACATTCACCACCAGGGATGACCCATAGGATCCCTGGGTTAATACAGTCACATACTTCCCAGATGTTCTGTTCAGTTATCTCTGGATCGACATCTTTTCTCAAAAAAATACACATCAGTACATCCCAAACATAATTATCTTTCTTTAGACTCTGTGGGTACTCCCAACTGAGAAAAATTTTGGAGTAAAAGCTGTATTTATGATTCAGTTAAGCAAACCCTTGTCTTGGCTGTCACATTTACAAATTCATTCCTACAAGCATTACTGTGGTCAGGGTTCTTTTAACTTAAGTATCCTTAGTGAGGTAAACGTGACATTATTCGGCTTGGTTCGTGTAAATTAAATTATCTGTTTGATAGATTGTGATTGACCTAATCGTTACAATGCAGCCAGAGAAAACTAAGGGAAGGACAGCATCCAGTACACACCTGGATAAAGTCCTCCTACATCCAACATAAAGATCCTGGACAGTTGAAACATCAGGAAAGCAGAAGGACGAAGGAAGATGAGACGGATGAATAAGAGAGGCCATAGCATGAGCTTCAAACTCTACCCAGTGTCAAGACTGACATTTACAAAACAACAAGATTCATGTCTTCACTCAAAGTAACTGTTTTTTTTTTAAAGGCTTCTGCAAACCTTTTTTTTTTTTTTTTTTTAAGTTGGAGTCTCACTCTATTGCCCGGGCTAGAATGCAGTGGCACGCTTCCGACCACCGCAGCCTCGACAGGCTGGACTCAGGCATTCCTTCCGCCTCAGCCTTCCAAGTAGCTGGAGCTACAGGCACCTGCCACCATGCCCAGCTTATTTTTTTATTTATTGTAGAGACGAAGCCTTACCAAGTTGCCCAGGCTGGTCTCGAACCCCTAAGCTTAGGCAATCCTCTCGCCTCAGCCTCCCAAAGTACTGAGATTACAGGCCTGAGCCACTGTGCCCAGCCAACTATTTTTAAAGTAAGTTTATTACAAATTAAATAGAGATTTATAAAAATGAATTGCTCAATTGTGTCCTCATTGTCATTTGGAATACCTCACCAGCCAAGACCTTCTTGGTCTGCTCTACCAGCTGGAATGAAAGGCAGAAGAGAGGACTAGGGAACGTTTTAGAAGAGGAGGAGGAGAATCTCGCAGAAGCAGCGGTGCTGTGAACAGTCATTAAATACTTGTGTTTCTATACAGTCCATAAATCATCATGTGAATAGAACCAAATTTTAAGCCTCATAAATAATAACAGGGTTATGACTGGGGGCCATGGCAGAAATCTGAGAACACGTACATGGTGATTCACTTGGCATGATTCACAAAGCACCCGTGTGGGTGCAAAATTTTAAAAAGATAAATCAGAAATTGCATCCGATTTAAGATTTCACGGCCACTCAAGGTGAACATTTAGTTAATCTTCACTCATTTATAACTCCCATATTATTTCCAAACGAGTTTGTAGTATTAGTTATACAAACTAAAAGAAAGCCTTAGTTTTAGCAACCAATTTTTCTAAAAATAAAAAAATAAACTGCAGATTGCTTCCTCTTGAAACAGAGAGCTTGACCCTTTTTCTTTTTCTTTTTGTCACTTTTTTACTTCCTCATTCACCTCATTTGGGCCAGTCTATGCGCTGTCATACTCAGTCTATTCATTTTTCTTGGCAAAAGGAGGCTATTTAACCTCTTGGTCACGGAACAGCTTTCAAGCAATACAATACATACACTCTTCCACAATTTCCCCATGACCTGTACCTAGAGGCTACCCTTCGTTGGGTTTTAGGTGTTCTTACTCACATAACCTGATTTGACACTTTTGACTGACTTGGCAGCTCATGTGCCTGATTCATCGCTTTTTGGCCGTCTGGAATTTCTAGAAAGAATTTGACTGAGTGTCTTGATTGGAAAGAGAGGGGTGGTTTCATTGAGCAGATGTCGAAAGCTGTTTCAGACATAATCATAATATTTTATGTTTGATTTGCTTCTAACTTTCCAAAATACTTTCATATTCATCCTCTCATTTAGTGTCTAGTTTGTTGTGGGAAAATGAAGACAGGTCAGAGTAGAAAGAATAAAAGAAGAGAAACTTAAGGGCCTCAGGAGAGGTTTGCTTTACTATAACATATGAGAAAGAAAAAATTTAGAGATCACAAGGGGACAAAGGTAGATTTATAGTGCTGAAAACCTCGTAGATGATAAGAAACACCTAAACTTGTAGATGGAAGACAGTGGGCAGCAACTTGTTTATATTGGAAAGTGTAATCATGCTTATTTTCCATGCCATTTGACAGGGCTCATTTCAACTGAAAAGTTCAAAGTCTTTGTTCTATAATGCACAGGCATTTGGACCCTGGTCACTGGTCCCTTACAAATCTCCTGGGTTTAAGATTTGGCTCTGCCACTTGCATGTTGTTTAACCTCAGAGAAGTTACATGTCTTTAAGACTCAACTTTTTTCATCTCTAAAATGCAGATAATACTGTAATGGGACCAATGCCATAGGTTGCTGTGAGGATTGCACGCATGTAAAGTGCCTAGTAGTGCCTGGTGCATATTAAGTGCTCAATAAACGGTAGCAACTGTTGCACAGTAAACACAAGTAGTTTTGGCATTGTCACCTCTTCCAAAAGAGCCTAGGGAAAGAATGACCGACCGTAGCCAAGTAAAAATCTCATCGTGGTCAATAATTCTCTGTATTAAGTTTCACGAGTTCTCCCTACATCTTTGACAACAGTTCTTTATGAAAATAAAAATAAAGAGTAATAGAGTTAAATTAACTACGGATAGGGCTCTCTGAAATTGAGTATAATCAGATGAAGTCAAGTCCCCGATGTAAGGTTAAGATTACATTTCTATTAGTTTATGTAACTAAATTAACTAGATGGTTATAAGATGTCTATATATGACATATGCATACATACCCCCAACTCTACCACCAAAGAGAAAGAAGCTATGGCTATAGTTGACTCTTCTCATATCAAAAGTTCAAGGTGAATCAGAGAGAATCATTTAAGTTTAGATTAAGGACTTCAAACTAATAGAAACTTTCTGCTTCTTTCCCACTCCTCAATAACCACCCCTCCCACAGAAAATATACCTGTCCTCTTTATTGGAGGAACTGATGCTTAGTGAGTACTTGTATTTGCCAAGAACTGTTCTCACGCATGCTAAAACAGCTTGCAAAGGTGCTATCAACTTCCGGGAGCAGCTCCATGACACTACAGGCTCCTGTTCAACCCATTGCTTATAAGTTCCTTTCAGCAAATAAGATGTGTCACTAAGATCCTTCTTTGACTTTATCATAGATATTCATCATGGCCACTCTTACAAAAACTTGAGATCTTCTTCATCTAAAAAGACTGTTCTTTGGGTGCCAGACAGCACAGAATACAATGCCATGTTGCTGTGCTTCCTAGCCTGGGGCTCATCTGAAGAATTCAAAGGTTTTATTTCTCCTTAAACAACATACTTACAAATAGAAACATTGCCCTGTACTTATCTCATTAAAAGAATCCAACCTCCAAAGAAACTTTATGTACTTCCTCATCCTACAGAGACAGGCACGGTGCCTCAGTCTGGTTTATAATTAGCATTGCCCAAGGACTAAATTGGCCTTTTATTTCCAGATAAAGAAAGCTTACAAAATATTGTGCAAAATGAGATCAGGCTCAACGTGTACATTCTTCTCTCTGAAATTGAGTGTAATCAGACGAAGTGAAGTGCCAGATGTAGGGTGAGGATTACATTTTCAGTCGCTAATTTTAAATGTGAGTAATTCTGTTCTGGGGGTGAGGAGGTGGGAGTTAAGATGCTAAGAACCCAAATTTTTAATTACTTCTGAAACAAAATCTTTCATACACGTTGACATTTGTAATTTTAGTGGGCACAATGTCAGGAACTAGACTGTATCTTGGCCTATAATATGGTTTTTTCTTTAAAAAAAACTTCATATTTATTCATCTATTTTCCAACGATTACTTAAAACTTTCATTCTTCTCAGACACAGTAGTTGCATGTCTAAGAAAACCGTTATGAACTACATTTCTGTGTTAAAGGGAATAGAGACAAAGAAGTTGACATGACTCAAACATGTTAGTGTTAGAAGCCAAACCAGGAATTTATCTGCCATGAAACTTCTTTCTAAATACAGATGGGACCACCCTAGAAGGGCCTGAGTTGCCTGCTTTAAAGCATCAGTGGACAGGCCTTATCAACAAAACCCTCCTCCCAAAGAGGGTTCTTAGCCATTGCACTCAGATCCGATCCCACAGACATGTTCTAATTCCGTTTTATCTGAGATGGAGCCAGGGACTCCGCATTTCTCATAAGCACCTGGGTGATGCTGCTCGTCTAGCAACCGCACTGAGGAGCGAGGTTGAGCGTTCAAGACGATGCTGGAGCATAGACAAGACTCCCTCTAACTCCAGCCACTTGTTGAATCACGTACCTCTGATTTACATGAATCCTTCCCCTTGGATAACAAGTATATGATTGAGCCTTTTAAGATTGTGCTCCAGTAATTTCGATTTTCAAAAGGCACACTCAAAATAGTTCACTGTACCCACAAGCACGCTTCAGTCCCTTAACTTGCTCCAAGACTTGTGAAATCCATCACTGCTGTAGGGGGAAAGCACTTTTGAAACGGAATTGAATATGGGGTGCTGCCTGGCATATCAATGAATCCGGTACTGGCTTCTCCCCCCACTTTTGTTATTCACTGTTTTTTAAAGAGGTAAAAAGAGACTCAAAATAAAAATTCCAGGTGCTCTTGGCTTCTGCTGTTTGCTTCTTGTGTGCACCTTAAAGTGTTGAGTGCCTCTGAGCCTCAGTTTCTCCAAGCATAAAATAGAAGGATTTTCCACTCAACTCTGTTAGAATAGGATTTATAGCCTCTAGTGAAACCTGCTGTGGAAAGATGCTATAAAAAATGTAGAGTGTTCTTTTGATTATGGATCACATCTGCACCAACCAGAAACATTTTTTTAAACAGAAGAAGGACTTAGTGTTCTCCATTTTCTACATTTTTTTTCTTCTAATGAGGTATGGAACTATGTAGACCATAATGACTATAGCTTAAAGAGGAGGTTCAGTTACTATGTAATCTCATAAATCTCTCTTAGCCATAAGTAACAGCTAACCTCTACTTCCTCTGATATTTTATTTACCCTGTAAATCAGCTCTATTCTTTCGCTTCACACAAAGGAAGTTGGGAGCCCCAACTCTCCCAGGAATGTAGAAGCAGACAAGTCACTTATGTGTGCCCCTGATCCAGGAACCTCCCTGCAGGCGGGCCACCCCCCAGATGCAGGGCGTGGAGTCCCATCAATCACAAAGGACAGTTATGCCAGCAGGGTCTGGGGAGGTGAGGGAAATACTGAGCTAAAAATCGCAGCCGCCTGCACTTCTGCGGCACAACCATCCAGAACAAAGAATGGAATCACAGAAGGGGAAACATTAGCCAAAAACACTTGTTTGGCATCAAAGCATGTGTCTTGTTCTATTTGTCTTTGCTTTTAATTAACTTCAATCACACTGTGTGTGTAGACACAATGTGAACAAACACATAGTGCGGCTTTGCTTCCTCACTGAAGATTTGTCCCAGCTGGGGTGAGGTGCTGTGGCCTCTTTCTTTTCGGAAGTAAGATGCCCAGCAGGTAGGACCAGTGACCTGTGTGATAGGACTGGTGAGGGGGTTTGATGCCCCCTCTTTTGTCTTCCTCCACCCCTGCCCTGCTCCAAGCACATGATATAGAAAGATAGGACATCAGTAGAATTCTAAGAAGAAAGACTTTATGTTAACCTATTTGTCAGGAAGACACAGGCAACTTTGATTTCCAGTCTATTAATGGAAGGCAAAATTTCTCCTAATCAGTTTAAAGGAATATCTTTTGGGCACCAGAAAGTATAATGAAATATAGTACCCTTTAATTTCTTACAGGTCATTTAGCGTCCAGTTTTACAGACTTCAAAGAGCGGTTTAATCATACAACGAAGAGAAAGGCTTATAACAAAATGATTTACACAACTCCTCCCTGCTGCAGCCATGGGGAGGTGAAAAAAGAAGATTTTTTAAAAGTAGGAAAACAAATTAAAGAAAAAAGGCAAGGTGAAGATGAATCGGACCAGAGGTAGAAGGTGAATAAGAGGTCAAAGGCAAGATAGAATAAGTCTCAAGATCTATGGTTTCTGGAGTTTGGTTTCTAATTAGTACCAGTATGAACTTGGAAGTTAGATAAAGGAGCTAAAAGTTAAATACCCACAGAAAAAAAGAGAAAAGTGACCAAAGTTCTTACTTTTTTAGATGCTCTAAGTTCTAAGTAAATTTTGCCTGTAGTATTCATTTCTATTGGATGGCTGTCTGTGTGTGTGTGTATGTGCGTGTGTGTGTGTGTGTGTGTGTGTGTGTGTGTGTGTGTGTGTGTGTGTGTGTACATGTATCATGATAGTTTAGGAGAGATAAAACTCTGATTTTCCCATAAGTTTGAATCATTGACTCATGCTGTTACTACATAGATAATTTCCAAATCAAGCATTTTCCAAAGACCAAAACAAATCTATGCCTGCACCTGCAAAAAACATCCCAGATCACTTTCAGCCTAGTTGTCGCCTACCAAGATAAGAAAATTCTGTGCTGCTTGTCCATCCCATACCCAATCTTGATAATTCACCAGCTCACACACAGCTGCCAGCTTCTCTATGTTTACATGTTCCACATTAAATAATAAGCTACAGCATACTGAGTACACTTTCAAATCTACTAGAATTATCCTTTCAACTGCCTAGAAGTTGAAAAAAACATAGTTTTACATTGTTAAACTGAGATTTGAACCATTGTGCTAAATCCTTCTTTTAAAACTACAATTTCACACTCACCTTATAATCCCAACTTCCTTTATGTACAGGTCAATATATAAAGAGGATGTTATACTTTTCCTACTTGTCCTGTGTTTAAGTGAAGTGCTTTTTTGCTAGCTTTTTAGCTTTGGAAACACTTAACCCTGTTTTTTTATGGGAAGAAGGTAAAAATACAGATAGGATATATCTCAGTCGACATCAGTATTTATTCATTAATGCATTCATTCATTCAACACATCTTTGCTAAATGTCTGTGTAGGTGCTTGACACTGATGGTGGCTACAAAAATAAGATGAGTATTGCACTTAGCTAGTACAAGATATCACCAGTGAAGGATGCTGGCAGAAGGGTACATGGGACTTTGTATTGATTTTTGCAACTTCCTGTGAGTCTACACTTGTTTCAAAATTTGAGGGTTTTTTTTTTATTTTTTTGTTTTGTAACTAGGGTGACCAACTATCCAGGATTCTATCAGTTTTAGCATTGAAATTCTCACTTCCTGGAAAACCTTTCAGACCCTGCCAAATCAGGACAGTTGATCATCATATAAAATGAAATCATTGTATCTGTTTCGGTGATCTCACATCTAATGAGACCATGATAAATCAATGGAACAAAAAAGCACTAGTGAAGCAAAACAATGCCCAGTACATGTGTGACCATGCCCAGATGTCTTGTCTATGGTAGATATAGCTAAAAGATCACAGCCTTTTTTCCTGAACTTAAACATACTTCGGAATCCTTCTCAAAACCCTACTATTCCAGGTAGCAACTTTCAATGAACTGGTGGTGTTAATAAAATTCATTTGCTATTTTGTATTATTTTATCATACCAAATAATTTTTCAGGCATTTTTATTTCCTTATACAAAACTCCAACTTCAAGGTCATGCTCTATTCTTCACTGTTAAAATAAACATAATTATTACGAGTTGCTTTACCCAGTTTTGCATTTCTCCTGCAGGATCTTCTCGATGTTCTTCAGGGTAGCCTAAGACTAATTTGGTCATATATTGTCAATTTTAAAATACAACACTTCTTGTAGATGTCCTTAAAGTGCAGACTATATCTATAAGATATACACACACATTTAGGTATGTCAAGGAGATCTGTTAAAAAAAAGAAGAAGAAGAAGAAGAAGAAAATGAAGACAAAGATAAACACATGCACCAGTAAATTTTCTTCAATGAAAATGGTGCTAGAATTTCACATTACAGGGTCTATAAAGCAAATTTACAAAATAAGTGCATCTCCCTCTAGCATCTGTTTACTTTTTAAAATAAAACTACAACAGGATGTGGTGGTTCACACCTGTAGTCCCAGCTACTCAGGAGGCTAAGGTGGAAAGATCACCTGAACCCAGGGCTCAAGGCTGCTGTAAGCCATGATCATACCACTGCACTCCAGCCTGGAGACAGAGTAACACCTTGACTCAAAAAAAAAATGCATAAAATAAAATAAATAAAACTACATATAGACTCATGCACACATTGTTTCTGTACTTCTTTCTTCCACCTATCTTTCCAGCAAAATAATGAGCACATAACATCTATTTCAGTCTTATTAAGTACATTTGTACTTACTGATAACAGCAAAGCTCTCCATCTGACATATGTATAGTGTTCCATACTCACATACAGCTCTGGAATATCTCAGAAAACATAATGCAGAAGAGCATAAAAAGGTTTTAGAGTCACACTGGGTTATGTCCAAAGTCTGGCTCTGCCAGTTTCTAGTTATGTGATCTTAATCTCTATGAAACCCAGTTTCTTCATGTATAAGATCATTAAAGTAGTCTCTGTCTCCTTGGGTCTCTGTGGAATTCAATGAGACAATGTGCATAAAATAAATATATATTAATAGCATTCATTTATTTTTTTATATATTATTATTATTACTTTAGTTTCCTTTTCTGGTTTTCAGTATAATTAAAATCAAAACTAACATTTAGGACTTTAGAAATTATTTTGAAATTTTAATTTTCTTTTTTATTACAATTATTTTATTCTATTATATGCCTAGGACTATCACTTTTATGCCACACAAATATAAATCATTATGTTTCAATAAACATTTTTAAATGTCTGCTCAACATTCAAATTGCGTATATACCACTGAAAATTGCTATTTATAAATTGCATCACTGTCAAGAGGATACATACCAGTTGTAATTGAGCCAACTTAGAAATAAATTCAAATTTAAATAAAAGGCAATAGATTTTCTATTCTAAACTATCAAAGTTTGATCTAATATCTCAGCAGCACTTAAGTGGTTGGGTGATGACATTTACTTCCGACTTTTAAATTTTTTTATGAAAACTAGTGGAAATGAGATTTTTAAAGAAATGAAAGACTAAAGAGTTGGAATTTTTACCTCTTCTTTTTCTAAATATACTCAGGGCACAGGAGGTTTTCATAAATGCTATTGCCAACTAGCTGAGAAGCAAATATCACTGTATGAAAACTGTACCAGTTATCTTTATGTATCTGGTAAATGATATAATGTCCAAGATAGTCAATTCATTAAGTCACAAAATGTTTAGTAGTGTGCATATTACACATAATGTATTATTTGAAACTATTTTCCTCTCATCTTAGAGAGTATTTGAGTTTCAAAAATATAAGCATATATTCTGTAGCTGAGTTTACCTCCCCCAGTAGTCTATCTGGTCTAATTAAGAATCTTGAAATGTCAACCATAGAGAGGTCTGAAGCCATAACTCAGCCACAAGTCTCTATTATTAATTTAAATATGATCGCAAATAGCACAGACGCAAAGTGAACAAGGACAGTTTGCAAATGAACATATAAGCCAAATCAATCTGATCATGTAGGCACAAAAGTCTCCCTCTGACTCGCCCTCAGCTGAAAAGATCCAAGTGAGGCCTGGAATTACCATTGCACTGGTTTCCGTCAACCTAGTTTCACAGTGTCCAGTCATTCTGTGTGTTCTATATTCAGTGCAGCTGTTGTTGTGGCTCCTGGGATGTTATACTCAGTAATAAGTTATTTTCCAGTCTTTTGGCAAGAATGGGGCTATAAGAGAAAAGGCTTGTCTTGATGTGTTCCAGCTGGAAGCAAATACGTTTCTCCATTGAAAAACAGGTCATTGCCTGGAGGTTTCCAAATTTTGCCTAAGTGAGCACTGGGTTAGGAGTTAGTAAGGAACCCAGCGGTTTTATGTGATTAAGGAAATAGAGAGACAGTGATCCAAGCCCCAGGAAGAGGTGAAGAACTCTTCATTTCAATCCCAGGTTTCCTTGCTAACACATTTCACAACCTTGAAAACACCACTTAGCCTTTAGCTGTGCTTCCATAGCTATAACCCTAATTATTTAATATTTATTGAATACCCATAAAAAACTGGTTCCAAAAGAGACCTAAAGCAAAAACAACTAGCTCTCTTACTCTAGTGTGTATTTTATAAGGACCCCATTAGCTGTATTTCACAACCTACCGCTTTGAAAACGCACTCTGCACTAGACTAGAAAAGGATCATTCAATATTTAGGGACTATTCATTAGTAATTTTTCAATTCAGATGAAAGACAGCAGATGGAATTGGCTTACTTTTTGACCCAGTGCACCACTCCAAGCAGTCCTTGGTTCAGAACAAAATGAGGGTTTTAATCCTGATAACTACAACCCATTCTACGAAGATGGATGAAGACGACAGCCAAAATACAGGGGCAGTTGTGAGGTTATATTTCAGTCACTTCGACTTAGCTGAGGTTTGATGTTCTTTTGGTTATTTTATCAAAGATAAGCTTATAATAAAGCCAAGGAAAAACAGTGCTTTCCTTCTGTAGCAGCCTAGAGTTGGCTCTCTAGTGTTGAAAGGCACACCCCGTTTTCTTGACCTATGTCACCAACACATTTTGTCCTCATCTAACAAGATGTGTTTGCATAGATGGTACCAGAGTTGCTAAGAACGATTTGAATCTACAACCCTGAATAGTCACTGGCATTTGCGGCATTCAATGTGGTATCATGCTTCCGTAGCTTATTCATGGATGTGTATGACCGATTGGTTTTCCCTACAGTGTGGAACTGTTTTCAACAGCAAATCATATACGCCAAAATCTTTAAAGTAGTTATGCTAGTGTGAGTTTTTTTTCTTTCTGTTTTGCTTGCAATTCTTGTTTTAAAGCAAGGTTGCATGGTTATTTATCCTAGCCTCAGAAGCCATGGTAAAATGTTGCATTTGATGACACAAATTGAAAATCATTTAACCAGCCAGGGAGAATCATTTTTACCTATTTTTGGATTCAATATCGTAAGTACCTCCACCACACTACAATATTCAGAAAGATATTTCTTCTCTCGTTTTCTGTGTGCATGCCCTACATTTTTTTTTTAATCGGCTGTGAAAAGATGGTAGCAAATACAGGCAGGAAACAGTTAAAATATCTGAATGAATCTAAGTAATTTTGCTTTCAGATTTATATATCTTTGAAAATCTATCACTTTAGTCCTAGCCACTTCAATCTAGATGATTGTCTGTGTAAGAACTGTATTGAAGATTACTTTAGCACTATCTGTGAAAAAATAATAGTAATAACAGATTGCAAAGTCAGTAAATTTATCCAGCCTCATTAGAAAATGAGAAGTTCCACAGAGATATATTTACCTCTTTAGGAGCCCAAACTTCTACTGAACATCATTTAGCATTTTCAATACACTTTGTGTTAGCATAGTAAAAAGAATTTGTTATCCTGCTACCCTTTGATATAGTGGTAATCTCATGAGTACTAGATATGCAGGCTGTTTTCCCATACACAAAAAGGTCCCAGGTAGCTTCACAACGGGGGATTCTGGCTTCAGTCTTCTCTACCATTCACTGTGCACTGTCATTTCTCAGTGTTTGGAGTCTCACAGCCCTACCTCAAGACCACCTTTGCTTCTAAGGTGGAGGCACACAAATCAGCAAAGTCTTTCAAGTTTGTATTCTCTGCTGGCTCTATTTCCACTGGAAGAAGATTTACCAGACCAGAGGCTGAATTACGGAAAATGATAGAACAACAAAACAGAAAACAATGAGATAAGTCCACAAATTATATTTTCTGCTGGAAATGCATACTGGCCAATATTTCCTATGTGATCTTCATACAAATCATTTTCTCTGTAAGTTTACTCCTGTGATCTTGTCTTTACTAGTCAACTCTACTTTATTCTACTTCTGCAGTTTATGGATGGGATTTTAAATCCTAATCCTATGCATTCAAAGTTCTGCACACCTTTCTACGGACATCTGGTCACCCTATGGGTATAATTTTCTATTCTAGCCATACAGGTCTTTGATGAAACCGTAAAAGTTTCACTGGGCTCAAGCCTAGCTCATTCTGAACACTAGTTATAACTAGTAGCTACAGCCTCTAATGTTAAAGTGGATCCTTTGTAAGCCTCATTAGAGAAAATTTCATGACTTATCTATAATACCCTGACATGGCAGAGAATTCCATTCTTAGCCTCTCATTTAGTCCAATGAGCCAAGACAGGCTGTCCCTGATGAGCGTTACCCCCCACCTCAGCACACAGTATAACAGAGCCAAGGAAATTCCAAACTGCTATTCATCACCCATGTGAGAGAAATACTTTATGACCTTTAAAGTGGGCCTTTGCCCATTAATACAGCTCTCTGACAGTACTCAACACACCGACTCATGGTGGATTTGGCTCTTGGCTCAATGGGAGCTAAAGGAAGTTAACTCAAATCACAAAAGGGCAATTTTTATTGCTTGTTTCTGTGGGAGCCTAGAGAATTTGCTTAGGAATCTAAGTCCTATGGCCCGAAGTACTCAAACTGTCACTGACACATACTACAAGTTCATGGACTAGTAAAGACCACATGGACCTCTCAGTTTCCCCTAAGGGGAATCTAATCTGTTGGTCCTACAGCTGTGCAGAGATCTTTTTTAATAGTAGCACTATTCTTTAAAATTAGTGTCTGTTTCATGACTAATTTTACAGGATTATGTGTGACCATTAAATCAATATTCTCCTTTGCAGCGTGCAGTACTGCCTTCACTTTCAAAAGTTAAGGTTCTTTAAAACCATATTATTTTTCTCTTACAGAACAGCCAGTCGGTGAGAACTATTAGAATCACCCTCAAACGATTATATTTTATAATGTGTTTTCACATTGAGCAAAGGCAGAAGTGGGGAAATGAGCCCAAATCTCTTCAACCCAGATGAAACGTAAAGCAGCCTAATTGAAGAGGTCGTTTATCCAGAGGCCAGGGCTGCTTCAGAGAGCTTAGATCAGAGCCCATCCCTTTGGTGGACTACAGAGCCGCTCTGTCTTCACCTGGGGTCACTGTGTGCCAGGGGTCAAACCTGAAACTGAAAAGTAGAATAATTATCCATTCAGCACCTGACTCCACATGGTGAAATGTCCCACTAAATTATGCCTGGGTGATCAGAAACAATATCCAGGTGCCCTGGGTGCTCCTTCTGTGGAATGCCCTCCCTGTCCGCCTGCCTCTCTCCTAAGTCCCCGGCAGATCATGGGATGGCCAAGACTGGCTTCATCTCTGTGCTTTCCGTCAGCTGCTCTGTCTCTAAAGAATGGAAAATCTTTCTTTCAACTCGAATACCCCTCCCCACTTTCCTGCCTGTTTTCTTCCAGGCAGTGTAATTTGAGCTGAAATACAAACACAGTCACTCACCTTTTTTTTTTTTTTGGCCCCTGTTGCTTAAAAACTGAAAGGAAGAAACAAAGGCCCTAGCGTGAACTTTAGAGATGAATACCTCTTCTGGTCTCAGCTGTCAGATTTATTTCTTCTCTATAGCTAAATCAGGTCATTACACTACAAATCTTTATTCTGCATGAAAGATTTAAATCTGCACAGAATTGATGGACTTGGGGGAGGGGGGACATTATAAAGCCATACATGGCAATTGGCCATAGTTTTTATCTGGATGTTTGTATAGGGCTGCTATCAAATTCTGATAAACTTTTCCTGACCCCTTTCACTTTCCGGAGTCCCTGGGAATCCCAAGGAACCAACTTCATTGTCCCAGCACTCAGACTTTTGAGCTCAATTATAAACTCGCTCCACATCTAAGACGTCATGTTTCCACACAGCTACTTTAAATAATCAAAGAAATTAAAAGATCTTTTGGATTGCTTCATAATAATAATAGTAATGTTTTAAAGTTTCTTTAACTCAAGAATTTGTCCTTGGCATGCTCTAAATTATTTCTTAAAAAAAAAAAAAAAAAGGCAGGCATAATGGAAGGCTTAGCGATTCCATTCAGCTGTTTTAAAATCAAAACCAAAGAACAGCGGTGGCAGCACAAGTCTGAAAAGGCATTAAGTCATCAAAATCACCATTCAGTGAAACAGCTTTGGAACAGATGTCTCTCCCATCATTTTTATCCCAAGAATTAGGGAGGGGACATTGAATATATTGATAAAGATAATAAAAACAACCAGCCTTAAGTCAGTGCTGCTTTCATACAGAATTCTTTAGGCTGACTTGTTACGTGGTCCTGAAGTCCCACGACAGCCTTTACCTCATGTCGCAACCTCTTATTTTCTTGGTATTTCAGAGGATGGAAAGATGATGGTGAGTGTTGAGCCCTAAATTGGGATACATGTGTTGTTGCTACAGAAAACAAGAGAGTAAAAACTCCTGGGTAGCCTGCTAGGCTGAATAGAAGTCACTATTGTTCAGTATCCCCAAGCACAAATCCCGATCTCGGCAGAGCCTCCAATGCACAGGCCTCCAAGAGACAGAGGCTGCCGTTTACACGAACGAAGGAAAGCAAGGGCTCTGGATTCAAAACCTTTCAAAAATGTCCATTTGCCACCTTTTTTAGTCACGTTTTCTTCCTACCCACCATGGAGGTCCTCTTCTCGGTTGTTTCAAAAGCAGTCTACTCCTCTGAAGGAGGAAAGGTGGGAGCCTGACAAGAAGCAGAAGGAGACGTTCTTGGGTCAAAGCACTTAT
This sequence comes from Cephalopachus bancanus, assembly GCA_027257055.1. NCBI lineage: Eukaryota > Metazoa > Chordata > Mammalia > Primates > Tarsiidae > Cephalopachus > Cephalopachus bancanus. Next base: position 890,960 of record JAPVLO010000005.1, on the reverse strand, counting down.
GTCAAAAGTCCCGTGAAAGCTGTTGGGATCCTGCCATAAACGTTTGAAATCCTGACTGAGAGAAAGGCTAGAAACTAGGGCCGACCCCACACACAACCTTGAAGCCCCATCTGACAAAATTATCTTTGACCTGGTCCTGTCATCGTGTCTGAAATTGCTCCCTGGGAAGACCTCTCCCCTGTTAAGTGTGTCTCCTTCAGAAGGCCCCTATTTAAATGCTAATGTTTTGCTCACCCAAGATCAGTCATTAGTTTATCACATTAGCCTCAGTCACCCTGGGAAAATGGAACTTGGCTGGGTAAGCACTAATGAAAGGCAAGGTGAAAGGGATGTTCCAGAACACGTGTGGGGAGTGGAGATGAGAGTGCTGGTGGACAAACAGAGTGTCCTGGGGTCGGAACCAGAGTGACAGGCAATGAACCAGTTCTCTCCTCCCTCAGAAGTGGGGTACACAGACACCTCCTGGGGAGGACGCTAAAGGAAGATTAAGGGATACGCTAAACAAGCCTTATCTCCAATCTCTAGTTTTGTCTAAGGCTGGTCCTGGTTGGGTCTAAGCAACTCCAGGAAACAAGACAGTAAATCCTAACCCACATCCTGACAAAAAGAGTCAGTCGAAGAGTCCAAATGCCTCCAGAAGAAACAACTCAACTGGGAATCTGAAACACACAGTTGGCCCTTGCCATTTAAGATGGTCCACAGGAAACTAGGCCAACTTTGTTTGACAGAATGACAGCTATTCCCTCAGTGGCTTTAAGATGTTATTTGAAAATCAGATTTTTTTTTAAAGCAACATCCATTGTCAGGCTTGTTTTTCTTTCAGTTAATCTAAATGGGAACATCCTTATCTGCAAGGACACAGATACCTTTTTGTGGAGCTTTCTGCAACATACAAATGTTTTGCATTTGTAATTGGTAATGATCTCTCTGGTTAAACTAGGATGTTCTGTACTACAAATGCCTATATGTACTAACAACATGGGTTAGATTTAGGAAAAGATGATTGCCTTGGATGCCTGAAAGAACTGGATAACACAAAATGGCATAATATTTGTGCAAAGCTATTTTTTGAAACATACTTAAATTCAACTTGTTTTCTTAATTATTTAAAACGATGCTTATTCTTAACATGCTTGAATGTCTCCCAGAGGGGAAAGTGGTCTATGAAAAAGCTTTTGATCTTCATTCATCTTCAAGCATCTGCAAATTAAAGGACCTGTTGGGGAAATAGTCTGCTCATTTGTTGGCTGAGAGGCACTTTTGTTTTCAATGGGAAGAAAGACATTCAATTAAATTTGGAGAAATCTCCTTAAATTTAGAAAATAACTATCTTTCCACATAAGCAGGAATATGTGATTGCCCAGGTATTTTCCAGTGACTCTAGACTGGAAGGACAGTTTCAAAATACTCAAATAATAGGGCAGGAACACATGTCCTTCCAAAAGGCATCTTTTCACTTACGGCATCACCATAATGCCATCAAGATGAAGGATGTTTGAGGATGGAGGTGAAGAAATTGGCATTTAGGCAGAAGTCAAATGATCCAGTGAGGTAGAATTAACAAGCATCAGTAAAAATAAAGCTTTCTGGTAAAACTGGCATGAATTTCATCTTTAGTTCTAATACTTCCTAATTATGTTGAAGCTGAGGAAGTCACTTAATTCCTCTGGGCCTCAGTTATATTGTCTACAAAATGGGCACAATAATACCCCCACCTTTATAAAATTGTCAGTAATATTACAATGAGATAATTCCTATAAAGGGTAATGCATATATAATGCACAGTACCTGGCATGCAGTAAATAACAACATCTATCACATCAACTCTTCATCCTTAATATTTTAGGCTACATCTAGACCAAGTCCATGATATGAACACTTTTGGTCAAAAGATTTTTGTGCAATATGGGAAGAGCAGTTAACAAAGAGAACAGAGAACATTTGAAATGGTTACTGTCATGTGTGATTAAACCCCTTACTTTTAGCAGGCATGCTGCAAACGTTTTAACAAACAAGAAAAGCACTGATTCAGTCATTCCTCTTCCCGCTAAAATCATTTTCCATCTGCCAACATGAATAATCTTTGATGTCCCTGTTATTCATTCACTAAATAATACTGAACCTACAGAACTCTGCTAGCATTTCTTATCCAGCTCTTGCAGATTTTCAGACATACCTTAATCACAAAGAAGGATCATGAAGTCCATCCCCTATAGTTCTATATATGAGGAAAGAGGCCTCAGAGAGGTTAAGTACTTCACCTGAAGTCAGAAGACCTGTTATTGGCAGAGCTGGTATTAAATATTAAAAAGACATGGCTTCTGGTACTCCATCCTATCCTCTTTCTACTACCCACATATCACTTACAAGAAAGACAAAAAGTTTGTATCTCTTCTAATTCCAAAGTACATGACTCAAAGGGAAGATTTCCACTAGGAGTTGCAAATCAGACCACTCTAGTGAAACTAGCAATTTTATCCAATGTTTATTAAAACAAATCAAGCCATGCTACCCTATTAACTTTGTCTGGAAACCTTAATATACTCTGTTCCAGTAATAACACAAAAGAGTAGGAAACTATTTAAGCAATAAGACAAGCCAGGCTATACAGCATCAGTGATTCATGCACAACTTGAGAGTGGGGGAAACTGAGTTGAATTTCACCGATGCACTCAGTGAAGGCATTAATTAGCAAACTGCAATGCTAATAACAGCCTGGTTGAAGATGTAAAAGTCTTCTTTTAACAAATTGCTAGGCCCAAAATTAATCTGATTTTTAACGATAAAGTGCTTTAGGATAACATTTTTTGTAAAAAATTTCAAAATTTTTAAAAATAAGAAAAAAAAAGAAATTAGGCTAGGCACACACACACACTTCTTTCCCCCTTTTCCCCATTCCTCCCCCATTTCTGCCAGAAATTAGACACTGCACTAATTCCAATAGCACTTCTGCAGTGTGGACAGTTTGTCTGTCTGTCTGTTTGTTTGTTTTCTTCCATTCTGGTTTATAGTCAAGGAGGGAGAAGTCAGAGGCCTCTCTAGATAGGTGAAGAACTACTCAGCTAGCTCTCAGAGCTGGAAAGGTGTGTCTGTAGCTGAAGAGAGTTGAAACATCAAGCCAGAATTTTTCTGTTCTCATTCAGTCTGAAAACCAATATAGAATTGGAAACCTTGCTTCATGCTTCCTTACCCCAGTATCTGCAAAGCTCACATAGCACCCTATAATTCAAACAGAGAATGAGATGGCCTGGGGGCGTTGTGTGAACGAGTCAGGAGCCAGGCAGGGCAGACTGCATTCAAGCTTTCCTGGTACTGATGACAACCGTTAGCTTCCACTATTTCTGACTTTTCCATGCTTGCTCTCTCATCATGTCACATCTTGAAAATGCCGCAAGAGAAAATTCCATTTCAGCTCTAATAATAGAAATGGATAATATTTACCACTTTAACAGATTGTGCTGTGCCGTGAACGAAGGCTGCCTCTTCAGTCACATCATATAGATGAAGTTTCTTCGGCAACAGTGGAGCATATGGGAATTAGAAAACTAAGTAGACTGTGGGAGCATTTGTGATTTTAAGAAAGTCATTTAATCTACATCGTGGTGTTAAATGGAAATCTCATCCATAAAAAAATGTATGTTGGAAAAGCATCTAAATGTCTAAGTAGGGGGGAAAGGCAATTTTTAAAATGTTATTTTAAAGGATATTAGTGGCACTAAATCCTGCTCTACTGAAAAATCAGATTATTTTCCCAAACAAAAGCATAGTCTATAAATTTAGCAATAACGATGTGCCGTATTGGTCAAAAATAGAAGAAAATGTCAAGATGCCCTTGAGCCACGGATGAAAGCAAGATGACTGAATTGCATGCCAGATAAAGTACAGCCAATACAGGAAAACAATAAGTAACTCGAATGAAGATGTGAACAAGGGTGTCTGAGGAGAAACTGTGCACCTTCTATGAATGGGATTTCGCCCTATTTTAAGCCCACAATGGACCGCAAATGTTGGATTTCTGCCATGGCCAGTCATGCATTTCCCCATCAGGATACAACCAGGAAGTTGCACGTGGACTCTCACCTTGAGGAAATCAGAATGCTGTGAGTATATTAGAAACAAATATTAGAAACAATTAACTTTTCCCTGGGTCAGAGTAGATGGCCGACAAACAGTGTCAGTGAATGCAAACTGCAGCAGTCTCTGCCTGGGGAGAAAAAAATGAGCCTAAGTTTGGAAAGATGCAGCCAATCTGCAGAAAAGAGATTTTTTGAGATACCAGAGACATTGATTGAGTCCCATGTTGATTAAAATTCAACAAACCCTTATTGTACCATATGTGTTCCAATACTCGAGTAGCTAGCTAGGTAGCACCTGCCTCACCATCACGCTGCAGCCTTAGATTCTCTCTACATACTGTACTCAGTAGGTCCCTCACAAGAAGAGTGAAGCGAGTGACAACAGAAGATGGTGGACCTCCCTTAGGCGATGACTTGTCTCCAACCTATCTTGGACCTTGATCCACTGCAGCCTTACTATCTACACCTTCCCTCAATAGCTGCAACCTCTTGAATCTCTGTTACAATATGGTGAGCAATGAAAAATTCGCCCCTCTACTGAATCTTAGAAAAGAGTTTTGCTGTATGATACACAGAGGCATTGTGGCAGCAAATTCAAGAACGTCGACATAAAAATCCGTAAATGTGTACATCATTTTTTGTTAAATTATGTTATCCTGTATATTTAAAATGCACCATGGTTGAAATTTAAATGCCAAATTGTCTAGGTCTCACGTCCTGCCAAATATGCCTTAAATAGACAAGAACTATGCTATTTATAATCTACAGAATACCATGAAAAACCCCATTTTCCTAAATGTACAGTGTGGAAGCTAGGATGAAAGAGAGTGTTTCATTTGATTTATAAGTTTTAAATTATTTTAAAAAAATAAGTCACCCAAAACTAAAGAGTTGTGAATGTGTACACCATTTTTTTAAGAATTCTTTTAGGGGCTACAAAAGCCAAATATTTGAAGAACATGGAATTTCGCCCTTCTGTGAATATCAGATCTTTTCCAGGAGCAAACCATTTTTCAAGAGTAAAAGATATTTCAAAGACTCTGACTGAATGTCTAAGAGGAGTTGGGAAGAACTCTCCAACAAAGAAAAAGGAATTTGGTGGAGAGATGAAGGTAGGGAGAATGCAGATGAAGCTGCCTCTTTCATCATTTTGCCCATGAATGGAAGTAGCCGCTGTGAGGATGCTCGCTGCAGACACCCTATTACGGGGAGCGGAACTGATCCAGGGCCTCAGCTGCAGTTCTGTGAAATCCTCCTCAGCCTCTGCCCCAGGGCTGCACTCCTCACAGGCGGCTGCCAGCTAAGGACTGCACACAGCAGGGATTCCCATGCAGAAAGGTTCCTGGGTCCTGGACGACGGGGCTCCTCTGGTGTCCAACGTGGGCTCAAGGACTTCTCAAAGCCTTTGTCAACTCCTCCTTAGATCGCAGCTCAGTCTAGGACACTTCCACCCAACCTCTCTCTCTTTTGCACTCAGAGTGAGACTTGTCTCGTGGTCTGAAGTTTCTCCCAGTCGTGCCTCTCTATTTTTTTTCTTCTAATAAAATCCTTGCATGTTCAATTTCATCTTACTCTCTGCCACTAGAAAGTACATAAGTTCCCTAGAAGCCCGAAATCATTTTTGTTTCCTGCAAATCTAGTGTGTGTGTGTGTGTGTGTGTGTGTGTGTGTGTGTGTGTGTGTGTGAGAGAGAGAGAGAGAGAGAGAGAGAGTATGTATACCAGGGGAACCCAAAAAACCAGAATTATCTTTTGGAGGGTGGATTCCTTATTGTACAGGCTTCCCCGGCTAGGTAAGTGTTCTAGGAACCCATCATCATTAGTGTATCAGTTAGTGTTGTGAGACGCTGCATTCAACTTCAGGGAATTTTTTTTATTATTATTCTCTCAATGCGTATGCCCATTTCATGGGTGGTTTACAAGCACACCTGCTCATGCCAGACTGCATGTTCAGCAGTTTTTGACCAAAAACAGCATGACCCCCGTGCCTCACCCTCCCTGTTCACCTGATCTTGCACCAACTGACTTTTTTTTTGTTTGTTTCCCTGGATGAAAAATGTCCTCAAAGGGAAACATTTTGCCAACGTGGAAGAGATGATACAAAAAATGGCAGAAGCATTGAAAGGCATCAAAATTGACACGTTCAAAAACTGTTTTGAGCAGTACTAAAAGTGTCTTGCTAGGTGTATTGCATCAAATGGAGAGTACTTTGAAGGTGACTAAAGTTTAAACACGTAGGAATAAATACACATTTTTTGTAAATAAATTCCAAGGTTTGGGGGGAGATATATATATTATATATTATATATGTTTATATATTATATATATTCATATATATATATTTCTCTCCATTTTTACATATATAATCTCTAGAGGTTTCTCTCCAGAAAAACTGCATGGATTTTAAAAATTCATCTGAGGAAATTTCTCCACCTGGTGAACTCCTCACACCTACCTGGAAGACAATTTTTCTGAACTCATTGAAAAAAGCAGTCTAGTCATAAGGAGACAGTTTATGCAGAGACCGTTCATGCAGTCAGATAAATACTCATCAAATGTTGGAAGCCAGGTTTTGGTTGGGGATGCCTTATTTTTTATATTTCAAAGCTTATAAATCAAGTGAAACACTCTCTTTCATCCTAGCTTCCACACTTTACACTTAGGAAAATGAGGTTTTCCATGGTGTTCTGTAGGTTATAAATAGCATAGTTCTTGTCTGTTTAAGGCATATTTGGCAGTATGTGAGACCTAGACAATTTGGCATTTAAATTTCAACCATGGTGCATTGAAAATAAGCAGAATGGCATAAGACATAAGCTAGGCTTCTAAACTCTGGCTTTTTTATGACTGATAGTTAAAATAATGTATCAAGAGGTTAATACCCCACTTGAAATTGTCTCTACGTCTCTTTCTACACACAATTGGTTTGACTGTTACGACTGTCAAGATAAATTAGAAAAGAGTTGAGCCAATTGTGCCTTTAGACACAGCTTTAAATATCCCTGCCATAGATGAAAAATGAAAAGGTTAAACTAGAAACTTCTAAGGTTTCCTCCTTCTTTAGTAACACAGGATTCTATAATTCCATGGCTTAATGCAGTCTGATATGTTTAGAGTTCTCCCTCCCCAACTATGAGTTCCTTTTACATGAAATCTGGGTACAATGGAATTTCCTTCTCTAAACATTTTCAGCAGTTGTGACGATTACAGTTCTAATATAAGGGAATTTCTAGGACACTCCTGGAACAGCCTCAATCAGATGATCAGGAACCACAGCACTGGCTCTACGGCTTTGACTCATTTGCTCTCTAAATCTTGCTCTTATCTTATTTTTCGCCTAGGTCCTTGAGTCCCCTAACCAAAAAATTAATAAAACTTTAAGAAACTGTCCTACCCTGATGGTTTTAGGAACCCAGGCTTTGCAAGTGAAATAGGATTTCTAAACTCTCAACATCCGTAAATACAGGAAAGAGATTTTTTTTTCCTCTCTTCAACATCCTCAAGTTCTGTTCAAAGCTACTTTTTCAGCTCTGTGTAAATCATTGTTTTACACAAACTAAATTAACACAATTTTTATTACGTTTCTTGCAACAAAAGCTGCATATTAGAAATTAATTCAATTGAATTTGATACCAAGATTTTAATAGCCCAACTGTTTTATAACATGCAACATTTTTCATGTCAAATTGATTCGCAATGTTAACAGTATCTTGTTCTACGTTCCACAAACAATACAACTTCTTTTACCTTAAGTGTATGATGAGGTCCAAACTCATTAAGCAAACAGTGTTTTCTATTTGCTTATAGTTTAGTTCATTAGAGAACTGCACTAATGAAACTAAGGTTAAGAACACCTTTCTTGGCCAGGCTCAGTGGCTCAGCCTGTAATCCCAGCATTTTGGGAGACCGAGGTGAGTGGATTGCCTGAGCCTGTGGGTTGGAGACCAGCCCGGGCAACTTGGTGAGTCCTCCTTTCTACAATAAAATCAAAAATTAGCCTGGCATGTAGCTCATGCCTGTAGTTCCAGCTACTTGGAAGGATGGCCGGAGCCCAGCAGGTCGATGCTGGGGTGGCAGTGAGCGTGCCACTGCACTCCAGCCTGAGCGAAGGAGTGAGACTACAACTAAAAAAAAATAAAAGAACACCTTCCTTGTTAGCCAGCTACTCTCTCTTAGTTTCAAGACCAAAGACTTCATTTAAAATCATAGCCACAGTCTCAAACTTTATATGCTGTGAGTCACAACAAGGATTAGGTGATTTTTGGCTATTTCCTCCATTTAAATAAATATTTTAGTTTTACTGTGAACTATTTCAAACATAGACAAGCACAGATAATAATGTAATATACCACGTTGTCCCCTTAACCACCAATTTTACAAATGTTGATATTTGACAATATTTGCCTCAGATATTTGTAAAACATAATGCAATAGAATAAAGAAAATGTTAATAATTCTGTCATTTCCTCCCTAGAAGAATCGCCTCAACACTATGTATCCTTCCTACCCACATTTTTAATCTTTATCTATATATGTATATACCTATAAACATATACTATTGTTTTTAGGTATTCTGATAATTTACCTAATTGTTACCACACCATATCCTTTCAGAACTTTTGTTTTTCCACTCAACATCATATGAGAGGGAAATCCAAAACAACAAAATGATTTTCTGGAGGCCGGGTCCCTTGTAGTACAGGCTTCCTCTGCTAGGTAAAGGTTCTAGGAACCAGTCAGCATCAGTGTGCCAGCTAGTGTTGTGAGAGGTTGCGTTCAGCTTCAGTGAAATTTTTGGGGGGAGATTCTTTCATCGCGTTTGCCCATTTCATGATGGGTGATTTATGAGTGCGCCTGCTTACACCACCCTAAGCGTTCTCCAGTTTTTGACTAAAAACGCCATGACCCAGGGCCCCATCCTCCCTCCTCACCCAGTCTTGCACCAAGTGACTTTTGCTTGTTTCCCCAGATGAAGAATGTCCTCAAAGGGAAACATTCCGCCAATGTCAAAGAGAGGAAACAAAAACCGGCAGAAGTACTGAAAAGCATCAAAACTGACAAGTTCAAAAACCGCTTTGAACAGTGGAAAAAAGCACCTCAATCAGTGTATTACATCATGCGGAGAGTACTCTGAGGGTTACTGAAGTTTAAACATGTCAGAATAAATACACAAATTTTTATAAACAAATTCCTGGGGTTTTGGGGGGTCCTCCGTGGTAATTTGGTGTGTATCAATTTTGTTATATATAGATCTAATTTATTCATGATGATTGGTGTATGGTAGTCTATCAAATCGGTTTAACTTGTCCATTTTCCTATTTTCGTAAAATTATATTGTTTCCAATTTTTGCTAATACAACAATGCTCCACTGACATTTTTGAGGGTAACTCCTAGTCTGAGATTTCAGTCAGGATATAAAACTGGGAAGCAGATCCCATGTCTTGTAGGTTACATACATCTTCAACTCCACATCCACAGATATTGCTAAATTACCCTCCAAAGTGGTTGGACCTAAGAGTGGCAGTTTTAAAAAGTTTCTGTGTTGTCATGTTTTTGTCAACAATTCATATGACCAAAATTTTTAAGTTTTGTCAATCTGCCGGTAACAAAAAGCCCCATTTTGTTTTAAGTTTTATCTCCCACTGTGACTGACAAAGTTGTGTGCCACTTTATGTATTTATTTATCAGTCTTAAAGATTTCTTCTAATAATTGTCTCTCCATGTCTTTTCTCTATTGAAATGTTTTCTTTTTTTGTTGCTTTTAGACTTTTATTTAATAAGTATTTTGTTTACTAATCCTTTATTGGTTGCTTGCATTACAAATACCTTCTCCTAGCATGTGCCTTATCTTTTCATATGGTCCTTTTTTGTTTGTACAGGTCCTTCCTATTTTAAATAATGAAAGGTATGTCTTTTTAAAGTTTGTGTTTTTAGAATCTGTGTAATAACTTTCCCTACCCCCAAAAAATCATTAAGCTACTTTTCTGAACTTTTTTCACATTTTTAAATGTATCTTTACATTTTTAACTCATTTAAGATTTACTTTTGTGTATGGTGTACAGTAGACTTACACATTTATTTTTTCCATGTGACAAATCAATTGTCTCACCATATTCTATTTATGTTCTCTTTCTCCACTGATTTGAAAGCTACTTCTCATACAGGTGGCTGTGACTAGCTCCTGTTCTGTTCCATTTGCATATGTGTACAAGCCTCTGCCAATACAGCACATTTTAATTATTATGCCTTTAGAATAAGCCTTGATAAACGATCAAGTTCATTCTCTTTAATCTTCTTCAAATGTTTTCCTTTGGTTATTCTTGGCATTGTATTCATCTATATATATTTTAGAAACAACTTGTCAAGTTCTGAAAAAATTTAAGATTTAGATCAAACTGCCTTTGATTTTATAGATTTGAGGAATAATTAAACTTTTAATATACTGAATCTCCCTATCCACAGACATGGTATAACTCTCCGTTTATTTCGGTATTCTTATATATCCTTCAATAAAGTTTTATAAATGTTTCCATAAATGCTACATTTTAGATATGTTAAATTTAGTTTCATGTACTTTGTCATTTTATGGGTGTGAAGGATAAGATATTTTAAAATTACATCTTTAAACCAATTTTATCTGGTTCATTCAAATACTATCAATTTTTGTATATAGTTTTTTAGACAGCAACCTTGATGAACTTTCTGGTTATTTCTACAAGTTTGTAAGTAGATCCTCTTGAATTTCATATGCAGATCATCACACCATCTGTGATAGTGATTGGTTTTTAATTTTTCCATTTCCCGTACCTTGTCTTTATTTCCATGTCTTAATGAGCTGCTGTGGACCACCTGTACACTACTGAATGGAAGTGAAAGCAGCAGGCATCTTTAAATTATTTCTGATTCAAAAAGAATGCTTCTTATGCTTCGCTATTAAGGATGAGGTCTACATTGTTTTAAAATGATAGACATCTTTTATTAAAGTTTTTCTAAGATTTGTTAACATGAATGACTGTTGCATCTACTATAGATCCTGAGACTAGTATTTTTTTCCCATTAATGTGGAAAGTTACATTAGATTTTATATGTTAAACCATTTCTCAAATTCTCAAATAAACCCTACTGGTATTTCTTCAGTTCTGGAAAATTCTCAACTAGTCTCTATTCAAATGTTGATTCCTTCCCCTTTCTTTCTATTTTTTCTTTCTTGAGATAGATGATGATTGATAGATATATAGATATATCGGTAGATAGATAGACAGATAGATAGACAGATGATAGAGGATAGATAGATGATTAAAAGAGAGAAATAGAATTTCTACAAGAGGCATGTTGGACTTCCTCATTTTATTGAATTCTGTTGCATTTCCTTTCTTTTTCATTTTTTTCCTTATATTTTTTCTGCATCCTGGGCAATTTTCACAGGGCTAGCTAGCTTTGAGGTAATCAATTCTATTCTAATCAAGATTTTAATATAATTTAATTCTTTTGCTGTTGTTCTTTTAAAGATGTGGAGTACAATTCAGGACTAGGTATACAAGTGGTTATCATACAGGTAAAGTTTGAGCCTCCCTTTGCATCACTGCCAGCATCTGCTGATGTTTGTTTTATTAATGATGGCCATTCTTACTGGGGTTAGGTGTATTTCAATGTGGTTTGATTTGCATTTCTGTGATGATTGGTGAGGCTGAACACATTTTCATGTGTCTGTTGGCTGCCCGTATATTTTCTTTTGAGAAGTGTCTATTCATGTCTTATGCCCACTTTTTTTTTTGAGTTGGAATCCCACTTTGCCTGGTTTGAGATCAAGAACTTTTATTGATGTTGTGCACCCCCTCCCTCACTCCGACAGTATCCCGCTACTACCAATCCTTTTCGTATAGTATTATGGTAAATGTCCAGGGTCCGCTTATCAGTGAGGACATGTGGAATTCTGTTTCTTGTTTCTATGATAGATCACTGAATAGATAGACTCTAAATCCATTCAAGTTGCTGCGAAGTCCACGTTTGTCCTTCTTTACAACTGTTTAATATTCCATTATGTAAATGTACTTTATTTTTTTATCCAGTCCAGTTTCGATGACCAGCACAGTTGATTCCATGTTTTTGTTACTGTGAATAGTGTTGCAATAAACATGTGTGTATAGGTATATTTTTTGTAGAATGATATGAGTTCCTCCGGGTATGTTCCCAGTAGGGGGATTGTTGGGTCATATGGAAGGTCACTATCTAGTTCTTTTAGAAATCGCCAAACTGTTTTCCAAAGAGGTTGCACTAGTTTGCATTCCAGCCAGCAGTGTAGAAGTGTTCCCTTTTCTCTGCATACTTGCCAGCATCTGCTGTTTGTTTTACTAATGATGGCCATTCTTACTGGAGTTAGGTGTATTTCAATGTGGTTTTGATTTGCATTTCTCTGATGTTTGGTGAGGCCGAGCACATTTTCATGTGTCTGTTGGCTGCCTGTATATTTTCTTTTGAGTGTCTATTCATGTATTTTGCCCACTTTTTTTTTTTTTTTTTTTGAGTTGGAGTCTCACTCTGTCACCCAGGCTGGAGGACAGTGGCACACTCACAGTCACCCCAGCATCGACCTGCTGGGCTCCGGCGATCCTTCTGCCTTAGCCTTCCAATTGCCCACCTTTTAATGGGGCTGTTTGTTTTTTTCTATGTGGTAATGAGCAGAATGTATATTCTATAGTTGTTGTGTGGCGTGTTCTGTAGGTGTCTATTTGGTCAATTGACAAGTTGAGGTTCTGCATCTCTTTGTTGATTTTTTGCCTTGATGATCTATCTAGGGTTGTTAATGGGGTATTTAATTCCCCAGCTATAATAGTATTAGAGTCAATATCTCTTTTTAACTTACTTAGTAGTCACTTTATAAACACTAGTGCTTCTGTGTTGGGTATATATATGTTTAGGATGGATATTTTTTGTTAATGGATTCGACCTTTATCATTATGTAGTGTCCTTCCATCTCTTTTTAAATTTTTGATAGCTTAAAGGTTGTTTTGTCAGATATTACGATCACAAATCCTGCATTCTTTTGTGATCCATTCACCTGGAAACTTGTTTTCTATCATCTAACTTTGAGTCTATGTGCATTCCTTGTGGTGAGATGCATTTCCTGGATTCAGTAGATTCTTGGGTCATGATTTTTTATCCAGCTTGCCATTCTGTGTCTTTTCAGTGGTTCATTTAGTTCTGATTATCAAAATGTGATTGTTTATCCCCGTCATGAGGTTCTTATAAAGTTTTTTGTTTGTTTGTCTGTCTTCTTTTAGCTTTTGGGTTGATGTATGTATGTGTTTTCAAGTTTGTAGTCATGATATATTCCCTGTTGATTCCAGGTTCTGCTGTTCTCTTGGGAAGTGCATGGTCATTCTTTTCTTTTTCTTTCTTCTGTGCTCAATACCTTTTTAAGTGTCTCCTATAGAGCTGGTATAGAGGCTGAATCTCTTAGGGATTGAATGTCTGGGAAAATTTTAATTCTCCATCACTGATGAAACTGAGCTTGGCTGAGTAGGAAATTTTTGGTTGAAATTGTTTATCTTTGAGGATCTTGAATATTGGACACCAGTCCCTTCTTGCTTGTAGTGTTTCTGTTGATAAGTGTGCTGCTATTCTAATTAGATTTCCCCTGTAGGTAGTCTGACCTTTCTCTCTTGCTGCCTTTAGAATGTTTCCTTTTGTGCCTACTTTGTGTAGACGAATCACTATGTGTCTAGGGGTTGGTATTCTCATTTGATGTCTTGTAGGGGTTCTCTGTATCTCTTGAGTTTTGCTGGTCACATCTTTGGTAAGTTGGGGAAAGTTTTCTTGGATAACCTCCTGGAATGCTTGCTCCAAGGTACCTCCATTCCCCTTTCTTCTTCTGGTATACCAATCAGGTGTAGGTTCGGTCTCTTGATATAATTGCTCATCTCTTGTAGGCTTTGTTTTTTCTTTCTGAGTTTTCTTTCTATGTTTTTTACAGATTGGATTAATTCCATGTTTGGTCTTCAAGTTCTGAGAGTCTTTCTTCTGCTTGATTAATTCTGCTTTCCATATTTGTCATCTTGTTATTTATCTCCTGGATGAAATTTTTTATGGCCATAATTTGTTACAAGTTCTTTCAGCATTGCATCTTGTCTTTTTGAGTCTTATTCACTCTTTCCATCCATTCCCTAAACCCTCTTGTATTCTGGAGCCAGTCATTGGTGATTTCCATTTTTTGTGCTCTGAGGTCTGATATTTTGGGCATTTTCTCTTTGTAACACTGAGAATTACCTGTGTTCCTCTGTTGATTTTTCCTCATTTGTGACAGATCTCTTTCTTTTCTCTTTAGTTCTGTTTTTCAGTGGCAGTGGGAGAGGCTTTCACTTCTGATGTTTGCTCATCCCTCTGTTCTTCCCTGATCAGGACTCTGAATTTGTTCCATTTTGAAACAGAGCTGTGAGTGGGAAACTTTGCGGTCTCTTGTAGTTTTAAAAGTTGAATGAGGTGGAGAATGGGGAGATGGAATTCAGAAATTACTTGCAAGTCACAATGTTCACTGATTGTGGTATGGGTTTTTGAGAGTCACTCCCCACCACCACTTTATATGACAATGCAGTGGGTACATGTGTGTACCCCCTGAGTCCAAGATACAGTAGCAGCAATGAGGAGAACAGAGAAAAGTAGAATGAAACGAGATGGACAAAAATTTAAAAATAAATCTTAAAAATCACAGAACAGCAAGAACAGAAATCAAAGCAAAAACAATTAAACACACACACCAAAATAAACTGGAATAACAACAAAGCGAAACAAAATAAAAAACAACAAAAGAAACAGGAAAACCAAAACACACACACTCCTAATCCAAAATGAAAGGAGAAGAAAAAAAGGAATTAAAATCAAACCTTCACACATGTATTCACACACACACTGAACTAAAAAAAGAGGAACAAAAAAAATTGAAAGATGAACACTAAATCCTTTACACATACACATAAACAGAAAACAAAAAGAAAAAGAGAAAAAAAGAGAGAGAAAAGTAAAAGGAGTGGGAGTACTTAGATTGAACCCTCACATACACATTCATGCACAAAGAAAAAATATTTTAAAATTAACCAACAAACAGAAAAAATAATTTTTTTTAAAGAAAAACCTGCCCTCTTGTGGCAGGTTCTGTAATTGTTCCTCTCAGCTGCCCCTCTGCTGTCTCCTGAAGAGCTTTGACCTCATTCACAATCTCCCCAGTGTTCGGCCCAGTGGGGGTGAGTGGGGCTGCTGTCCTCCCCTCCCATTCTCCTATGGTCAGGGGGATCCCCTCCAGTGGGGAAGTGTGGGATTGTCTCTTCCCCAGGTACTGGTGGGGCCACCCCAGCTGGGCTTATCCTGGAGTGGAGTCCTCCTATTGTGACTGATATCCAGGCTCTGCCTGGGTTTGTTGCTCTCAGTCGTGCCCATGTAGGCCTGACATTCAGAGAATTGCTGGGGACGAGGGGGTTGGGTCAGCCCTGGACTCACCACTTATCTTTTTGAGTGTCTTCCTCAGTTTAATCAGGGTAGGGGGTGGGGTGCCTGAGACTCAGCACTCATCCTGTCCCTCTGGAATTTGTACTTTCAGGATATTCCCTCTGAGTCACAATCAACCCCTGAGTAGTCAATCCACCAGTCACAGAGATCGGGTCCATGGTGAGCTAGCCAGAGCACTTTCCTGTCCAGTTTTCAGGATGGTGGCAGGGGCATCTTATGTCTTCTCCAGTAGGGCTCTTCCTCTGGGCTTCTTTGCTGTGCTTCCTATGCAGCCCTTGCTGTCAGCGTCTGGCCAGGTACTGTACTGGTGAGGCAGAGCCTGGAGCCAGCAATCTCTCCTAGCAGGTTCTTCCCAGGAAGGGTTTTGTTGATTTTTTTTAAATGGTGCCCAGCTTCTAGGGACCAAGCAAAGCAGCTGTGACACCAGTCACTTAACCAGGAGAGCCCTGGCCACTGGCTCTCGAGTCCCTACTCAGTCAGCCACTCACACGCCCACTTACCAACATGTACACAAAATTTTCTATACACTCACTCACTCACACTGGGAGTCTGAACGACTCCATCACCATCTTCCCTGGAATCTCTCTGTATTTTAATCCTTAATTAGCAACTACTTTTTGTGACTTCCAAACATTTTATTAAATTCTTTTTCAATTTGCCTATTTTCTTCATAGAACCCTATAATTTCTTTATGGACTTTGTGATTTTTAAAATATTTTTATTTTAAGCATACATATTTTGAAATTACTTTCAGATTATTTATCTCATGTTCTTGGGATGCTAAGTTTTCTGTTTACTGTACTGAATCAGTCAGGATTCACGAAGGAGGCAGAACCCACATTAGTCATTTAACAGAGACAATTAAATATAAAGAATTATTAACTAGTAAACAGGTGGTTAATAAAAAAAAGTAAAGGAAGCTGGGCATGATGCTCCTGCCTGTAATTCCAGCACTTTAGGAGGCAGAGTTGAGAGGATTGCCTGAGTCCAGGGGTTCAAGACCAGCCTGGACAACTTGGTGAGCCCTCGTCTCTACAATAAATAAAAAAATTAGTCAGGTGTGATGGCACATGCCTGTGGTTCCAGCTACTTGGAAGGCTGAGGCAGAAGGATCGCCTGAGCCCAGCAGGTCAAGGCTGTGGTGGCCGTGAGCATGCCACTGCACTCTAGCTTGGGTGACAGAGTAACACTCTTACTTAAAAAAAAAAAGAGGGAAGGGGCAAAAGAGGACTCTAAGAGATATAAGTATAGAAAATGTAGGGAACAGTTATTCCCTCTAGGACTCATGGAGGATATCCAAAGAAGAAGCAAATTTGGAAAAGACCCCACCCCTCCAAGGTTGAGACTGAGAACTCATTGAAGATGGTGTGATTACAACCTACTAGATGGTAGAGTTTTCTGGGATTTTATGGGCCAGAATTATTCCAAAGAAATTGCCCTCCGTGAGGTGTGGACCGTGTTTCCTGGTACAGTGGGCTGGAGCTGGTCTACTAGACACTGCTTGCTGAGATACGAGAGGATGCAGAAAGCTGACCACTGGGGTGCCAGAGAAATTCCCTCTGGGTCACAATCAACCCCTGAGTACTTAATCCACCAGTCACAGAGGGTGAGCTCTGGGGGGTGAGCCCCACTGGGTCTCCCACACAACACTGATATCTGAACCTCAGCATGGGCCTTAGAAGGAAGGAAAAAGATACAAGAGCTAGAAAGAGAAGACCCCTCTTCCACTATGACCTGCATGGCCTCTGCAGCACCCTCCATGCACAAAGCCTAATTTTGCATCATCTGGCAAAGAACCCAGCACCATTAACAAAAATCAGGGCAACAAGAGGTAGATTTGAATCCGAGAACCAATAAGTTGATAACGGGAACAACAGACTCTCTTGTGCTGGATCATTTCCTGCCATGGCTTATAAATATTGATGTTAAATTCACCACTCATGAAGGATTAGTTTTTATGTGAAAGTTTCCTTAGAGTTAAGTATCCCTTTAGGGAATTTTTACATTTACTTCTGCCAGATCTTCACGAGTTCCTCTGGTCATTTCTAAATTTTTATATAAGTGTCTTGGCTTAGGGTTCCTACACAACACAAACAGAAAATATGAACCTCAAATCTGTATATGGTGCAGGCTTGTGACTTCAGTTTTCACAGAAATATTTTTTATTCTTCGCATAACGTTAGACAACATCTTAGCATCCAAGATCCAAATTCAACATCTTAGCTGCTTCTCTGAGCACTGTGGTGGATTTTCTAATGTGTTTTGAGCAGGGCAATAAGAAGAAGGGGCGCTGGCTTAGCCAGGTGTGGTGGTCCATGCCTGTGGTCCCAGCTACTCAGGAAGCTAAGACAGAGGATCACTTGAGCCCAGCATTCAAGGCTGCAGTGAGCTATGATCACACCACTGCACTCACTCACTGTCAGCCTTGGTGACAGAGTGAGACTCTGTTTTAAAGAAGAAAAAAGAAGGAATAAAGAAGAAAAGAAGATGAGAAAGGAGGAGAAGAAGCTAGGGAGAGGAAAAGACCAGATTAATCTACTGTCTTGTCATAAGTTGAATGACCCTCCATCCACCCCAAAACTGTGCTCGTCTTCTTTCAATAATCCATTATGTGCTGATGCTTTTCAAGCTATACCTCGAGCCCAAACTCTGCAAAGATCCAGATTCACACATCCATCTTCAATGTGTACCTTTACAATCGAATATCTCATAGAAACCATAGATTTCTATCCAAACTGCTCCCCGACCCTGTTTGTATACCTCCATTTCATGTCTCAGAGAATGATGCTCTAAGTCATAAACATGAAAGGCATTCTAGAATTCTGCCTTGCCTTCTCCGCTATCCAAAACAAAACAAAACAAAATAACCCAAGTCTTATAAATGTTATTTCCTTCTGCTTTTAAGATCCAACATCATTTTTTCATATCCATAGCCTTAATTCAGACAGTGCTTTCCTCGCCTGTAATCTAGCCTCCTCCGAAAACATTCAAACTTTTAACCGCGTTCTTCAGAGCCCTGCATGATCTTGTTCCCCTCAGTCTTTCAGATCTTAACTCTGCTGCTCACCTCCCATGCTCCAACCGCTGGTCTTTTAATTCCTTGAACATGATAGGCTCATTTACTCCTTAATTCAACATAAACTTTATGACAGTTTTATGAGATCGGTACCATCCCTATTTTCAGGATAGAAAACTGAGGTTTACAGAAGTGAAGTAACTTGTCTGCAGCCATCCCTCTAGCAAGTGGTGGTCAAAGTAAGACTAGACTTACCACTGTACTCTTTTACCTCCAAGATAACCTCAGTAAGGCCAGCTAGGAAGCTGTTCCAGTGGTCCTGACCTTGAGAATGGTGGCCATGAGAATATCAACAAAAATAGCTGAGAGAGACATTTCAGAATAAGGAGTGACAGTTCTTGAATCAAATAAATTTAATAGTTACCTCCAAGATAATCTCAACTTCAAATGTTCTATTCTGTGACCCATAATGGTATTTCCATTTACAGACGATAGGTTCATAAAATATGGTCCTTTTAAATGTAAGGCATACATTAAAATCAAAAATAAATCCCAAGATTAGTATCGAACAAACTCTAATATTCATCTTATATGATTTTATGTAACAGTTATAGTCTATAAACATTTTATGTGGAATAATTACACAACCACACACACACACTCACAAGCATATATCCTCCAGCACAATATTGTTATGTCTGAGCTTGTCTTTCACATATCATAAATATTTTTAAACTTCACTGAAAGCAGAACTTGTACACAACTATCTATAAATGTGGCTCCTCTTTAAGTTCCCTTTTTGCTTAACAATTTTTAATCTTTTTTGGCTTTTAGTGTCAAAAAATCAATATTCAATAACAAAAGCAATTGAGAGGATGTCTAATCAGATAGATAGGCTTGCAATCACTTTTATTATTGTCTATAGCTCTTTTGGCATGAAAAGAATAAACACATTCAAGGCAGCATCTCCTCCAAAAGCATCCACATCCTTGGAACTTGTGAATACACTGTATTACATGTCAAGGGGGAATTAAGTTTCCAGATAAAATTAAAGTTGTTAATCAGCAATCCTGAGAAGGGGTTAACCAGTGGGTCCAATGTCATCACAAGGGTCCTCAAAAGTGAAAGAGAGAGGCAAGAAAGTCAAACTCAGAGTGACACTGTGAGAAAGATGGATTTTCCACTGAAGCCCTCAGGAAGGAACACAGCCCTTCCCACACCTGGATTTTAGCCTTGTGAGACACACTTTTGACTTTGACCTCTAGAATGACAAGAAAATAAACTTGTGTTGCTGCAAGTCACTAAATTTGTGGTAATTTGTTATAGCAGCCATAGCAAACTAATACACCCTCCCCATCCTCTGAATAGGAGAAAATATTGAAATTAAAACCATAACATTCCTGTTCAAAATAACTTTAAGAGTAAATGAATTGATTTTATTTGTTCAGATATGCATTCATTGCCTGCTCAGGTTGCCAGGTCTCCTCTTTAATTTTGCTCTCATCTGTATGCGAATTGCTCCCCAGGACTAAGTCCTGCAGCTTCGAATTCAGAATCACCACTTAAAGATAATAATGTCTCATGCATGCATTCAATTAGTCAGTCAGTCAACAAGCATTTATTCTTCTAGCCAGACCTCTCCCCTGAACCCCAGACACAAATAAGTAACTCCTGCCCAGCATAGCCCCTAAGATACTCAAGTGACATTTCAACTTCATATGTCCAAAACCAAACTCCTGATATTCCTACCCAAGTTTCAACATTCAGCTGATGCGAAGTTCATTTTTCTGCTCATTCAGGTTAAAATCCTTGGAGTCATCCCTGACTCTTCTCTTTCCCTCATAGTTTTCCATTCCCATGTCCTGCCTGCTCTACATCCAAAATACTTCTCACTACCTTCACTGTCACACCCTCATCCCAGTCACCCTGTTCTCTCAACTAAGAGATGTAACCGGTCGCTGGCTTTGCTCCGTTCAGTCTATCCTCAACAGAGTTCATATTCAATATGAATTAAGGCTATGGATATGAAAAAATGATGTTGGATCTTAAAAGGAAATAACATTTATAAGACTTGGGTTATTTTGTTTTGTTTTGTTTTGTTTTGGATAGCTCTGCTCAACACTTCTCAACTTTTCTCACCTCACTCAGAGTTAAAGTCATAGGCCCTGCTACCTCTCTGCTGTCCCACTGCCCTCATCTCTGTGACTCTCTGTTTTGCTCACTCAGCTCCAGAAACACTGGCCCCTTGTTCCTGGATAAGCCAAGCATACCTCCTGCCTATGTTTGTTTCCCCTTCTTGGTGACTTGTTCCCTTTCCTGCCCACCTTACCGAAATGAGCAAACCACCACCCCTCATCCCTTCTCCTGTCACTTTCTACCTAATTTCACCTGCTTCATTTTTCTCCATAGAACTCATCACCATCTGACTTATTACACATTTACTTGCTGATTTGTTGATTATCCAACCCCTCTCAATACTACTAAAGTGTAAGCTCCATGAAGGCAAGAACTATTTTTTGCTCATGACTCCTAGAATCTAGAATTGTACCTGGTGTATAATAGGCATATACACAAATATTTAGAGAATAATAAAGTCATTGTTCCAGGTCCCAGGGATACCAAGAAGACTGAAAAACAATGCTTGGCATTGAAGAATTCACAGTCTAGAGCAGTACTGTTCAAAAAAACTTTCCATGATGATGGAAACATTCTCTACCTGTGCTATCCAACATGGTAGCCGCTAGCAACATGTGGCTACTAAGCCCATGAAATGTGACTGGTGTGACTACGGAACTGAATTTTCATTTTATTTTGCTTTAAATTTAAGTGATCACATGTGGGTAGTGGCTACAATATTGGACCCTGTAGGTCTAGAGGAAGAGATGGACGTATAAACCCATAATACTGCGAAGAAGGCAATACAGTTAGTGTCATGGTAGAGAGGTGCAACAAAGTGTTATGGGAACCCAGAGAAGGGAGACACTGGTTCTGACTGAGTTTAGTTTCCTCCACTAGACCCTCCAAGAACATTCCATGCTTTTCCTCTCACTACTTTGCATTCTTGTGATTTTTATTTTATTTATCATTGTTTACTTGATGACAGTCTTCCTGACCGAGATATGAGACCTAGAGCTGTGACCATCATCAGCTACCAACAGGAGGCTTTGCACATGGTAGGCAATTGATAAATATTGATTTGACTAACAACTTGAATAGTTGTGGGAGTCTTCCAGAACCAGCGATATTTGAGTCAGATCTTAACGGAGGAGTAGAAGTTTGAAAGGATACAAGGCAGGGAAAACACGTGCAAAAGCAGAAAAGCATGGTGTCCTGCTGTCTGTGGAATAAGGAATTCCGTGGTTTCAATGCATATATAAAGGTCGACATCCTCACTTCTCACTATTTGACAGTTCAAGCTAGACATAACTTTGTGAGCAGTGAGACAAAGACTTTGTGAGCAACAAAACCCAAAAGCCAGTGTGAAGTTAAGAGCCAGGCAATTGATTAGTGAATTGTGACAAAATAGATTTAGGCTTTTACAAATCTTTAGCGCAATTATAGCCCTTTATTAAGTATAAAGGTTCTCTAACTTTTTCCTGATCTAGAATATTATGGTATTTCATCTTGTGGAGAACTTAGAGATTATTTAACTGAAAACTCCTTTGGTCAGATGAGGAAATTAAGACCCAGAACACAGCACTAGTTAATGCAGAAGTGAGACCATAATCCAGATGTTTTAGCTAAAAGTCTGGGTCATTATCAATACACAGTGAATGTACAGCCACATGTGTTCCTCTCACCTGACACAAAGTAAGCTACTGGTCCTACAATATGTCCATTCATAACCTCCAATCACTTTACAAAACATGCAGGGAGAGAACTCCATCATAAATTATCTGTCCACATATGAAAAGAACCCTCTAGGCCACCCAGTAAAACACAGATAAAATAAACAGCCATTACAAGCCTTGAGAAATAGTAACAAACTTTGAAAGAGTTATTTTAGTAATACAGTGTAAAATAAATTGCTATTTTCACAAGCACAACAGGATGTAAGATCTGTGCAGTATATGAAAGTGACAATCATACTCTAGGTCTGGTTTCCCATCCTAAATAGACTAGCTGGGTTACCTCAGGCAACTATGTAACCTCTTTGAGCTTCTGTTTCTTAATTTCTGAAATATAGGCATTGGATCTTCAAGGTCCTTTCCAGCTGTGTGGTTTTCATATTTTACTGAGTCAAAAAGAGAGAAAAGCAGCAGAACAAATTCCCACTTGGACAGAGGAAATCTGCATTCAGATCAACAATCCTACGGATATTTCTTCTGTCAATCTATAAATCTGTCAAACCATGCATAAGTTGCATGCCCCAAAACAAGAGCTAGCACTGCAGCCTTTTCTGTAACCTACATTTGAAGTGTGCTCCAGAAATGACACTGACTAAGTATTGTCCTTATGTCTTACACACCCTGGGCCAGCACTCCAAGATTCTGTGAGTTCTCGGGAAGCCTCTTTCATTTTAAGCTGTGATGTCTTCTCCACCAAGCTACCATCACTTTTTTGACATTAAAATTATATTGACTTCCACAGACAGAGACGGGATAGAGCATATGCTTTATTCATCCTTGTATAGTCTTTCTTCAAAATCTCTGGGAGCCCTAGAAATCAAGCTCAAATTCACAACAAATAAGAAGAAATAGAAATAGTTTATTGCTATGGAAGCAGGTATGTCTACCTACACTAGACGCGTATATGCAAATCCTCAAACAAAATCACCAAGATTTACCTTTGACAGTTTCAGTCACTGAAAATGAGACTATTGCTTTCTTCTTTTAATTTAGTTGCATCCCTCATGCACAAACACAAGGAAAATTCTTCCTTTGACTAATCTTTTGTACCATACCTGATGTTGATCCCTACGTTCTTGGGCTCTCCAGCATGTACCTATGCATTCACAGGGTGTCTCTTAGAATATGCAGATAATCTCCTATGAGCTCAATTAAGAACAGATGGTTAAAAACTTCAAGGTAGTATTTGCATAAAAAGATCGTCTTACTTTGACACCGTAGAATTTTATATTACTTTTAATTGTTTTCCCGGTTAAAAAAAAAAAAAAAGCACCCCCTCCCTTAAGCAAAAGATAACAAGAAAATTTGGCTTTTTTTTTAACTGACAGGGAAACATTTCACACTAAAGGCACTATGAGGGGGAAAAAAGGCAATGCAAGTTACATAAAGCAATATGACATACTGTGAATAAAAGCATCACATCTGTTCAGATGTACAAGAAACTTACACTCAATCTGATAGCAAGACTTAAGCCGCCTCACCTTCTCAGAATCCAAGCAAACCTTAGTAATCCAAAAAGCCTCTAATCCAAGATCACGAATTTTATTAAAGAAGAAAAAGTACCCTCAAGCCAGAGCCCATTGACCCAGTCGCTTTTGTAAATCAAACTTACCAACATGGTTATCGTAAGTGGTGATCTTATATTCCCTTTACATTTCTTGTCCTTCCTGTTGTGATTTATAGACTGAAGCCTGGATTGGTGAGCAGCTCGTGAACGAGGTAATAGAAACAGTTAGGGATGAACTATTAAAAGAAGTTATAAACAAAGAAGGCGTTGTCAGATCTTCAACTAGAAAAATTCAGCAACATGGTCACTACAAAAGCGATTAACAGAAAGAATATTTAGAAAACACAAATAGCCCCTTCTGTAGGGGCTGATCTTGTTTTGTACACACAGGAATTTACCCATCCAGACCACACTGATGGGATTAGGGCTGGCCATGTGACAAGTGTAGCCAAAAGTTGCTGAGCAGTGAGCTTCAAGATGACCTGCCACAAAAAGTTTCACCAGAAACAAAGGTCCAATGAGATTCTTGCCAAAAACAAGGAATTCGTCAATCAGATTCTACTTCTAATAATTTTATTTGGATAAATGGAGAAAAATCAGGCTATTAGCCAAAGGAAATGAAGCTGAAAAGATACTGTGAATAAGATCCATGCGGGGCCAGGTCAAACCAATGTCATGAGGAAGTCAAAGACAGGAGGAAGCAAGAGCTATGACACAGATAAGATAGATAAAGGAAAGAGACAACAGTGAGAAGAAATGAAGAGCAAAACTAGACAAGAGAAGATAATCTCACCAATGACAGAGCACTGAAATGGATGTTCTACTGTCAGGATCCCTAGAATAACCTTAGAACTGTTTCCATTCTAGTGCTGATCTCGTATTCTTGAATTTCTCGGAGACTTTTATTTATCCTTCAAAAAGTCCCCAATGACTTAAGCTAGCCAAGAAAACTCTTCATTCCTTGAAATTAAAAAAAAAAAAAATCTAGCATATCCTTTGACCACACACTCCAGGGTTTTGGTTTTTTTTATCATTTTCTCATTGATTTGTTAGAGTTCTGTATATATCAAGTCTATAATATGTTCATCATTTGACTTTTAACATAACAGTAGGCAGCATTTATTACATTCCATGAACTTTACGAAATACTTTGCAGGGACTATCTCACTGGGTCTTCAAAACAGCCCTGAGATGAGAACAATTTGGCACAGAGTTTAACAAATTTGCCTGAAGTCATTGAGCCAATAAGAGGAAAGGTAAGCAGAGATCAAGCCCAGCTGGGTCAAACTCTAGAGTGCTCTCAACCCCAAGCATCGCCATTCCTCTTTTATTTATTATTTTTTAATTGTAACAAAACACACATAACACAAAATGTGCAACCATCACCACCACCCCCTCCAGAACGCTTTTCATCCTACAAAACTGAAACTCTGTCCCCATTAAACAATGACTACCCAGTTCCCTCCCCCCTCAGCTCCTGGCCATCACTCATCTATATCCTGTCCCTATGAACATTAGTAGAATTACACAGCATTTGTTCTTTTGTGACTGGCTTATTTCACCAAGCATAGTGTTCTCAACATCATCCATGCTGTAGCATTATCAGAATCTCTTTCGTCTTTAAAGGTGAATAATATTTCATATACATATATACTTTATTTTGTTTATCCATTCATCTTTTGATGTACATTTAGATTGCTTCCATCCCTCAGCTACTGTGAATAATGCTGTTATGTACATGGAAGTACAAATATTTGTTTGAATCCCTGTTTCTAATTCTTTTGGCTAAATATTCACATATGGAATCGCTAGCTCTATTTTTAATTTTTAAGGAACCAGCATACTGTTTTCCACAGTGGCTATACCATTCTACAATCTTACCATCAATATTTGTTTATTTTCTGGGTATTTTTTTTATAAGAGCCATCTGAATAGGTCAGACACCATTTTTCTTTCACTTTATGGGGTTGGAGTATGTTTAAAATTCAGAAGTCTTGAAATGTTTATGTACATAAATTATCTTTATCTTTAAAGCTTTTCTTTTTTGTTTCAAAAGCCCTTCCCCATCCCAGGATAATATAAATATACATTTCTACTACATTTTCTAATACTTCTTGAATATATCTGGGATTAATCATATGAAATAGACTAAACATTACTTTTTTGGTCTTAATGATTAGGTAATTGTCCCAACACCATTTTAACAATATAGTTCTTTCTATTTTAATACTTATATATATAGATAAATATCTTGATTATGTATTTTGTTTTTATACCACAAAAGCATTGCTGATTACTATAACTTTATAAGGCATTAAAGTACTTGGTTGGGACTAGCTTCATTACTCGAGTTTATCTAAAATGTTACAGGTAGATGTTTTACCACCATAAACATGTGAGGTTTATATGAAGGCAAAACCATACCATTTAACTTAATTGCCTGCTGAAGATATCACCACAATAAGGAATAATATATTTCATGTTAATAATGAAGAATCAAAATTTATCATGAAAAATGTCTTCTTAATAGCACTGCCAGGAATAGAGCCAAAAAATTTTTTATGCATTTTAATGAGATTTATATCAAATAACAATAATGTAAAGCTTCATTCCTTCAAAGACTAAGGGACAGAGAGATTATAATATTAAGCATCAACAATAAAAAATAACCTTTTAAGTACAGAAATGCATTGGTGGAAATGGGTTTAATTTTAATCAGCACTTAGATGTCAATAAAGCATTATTCCCAGAAAGATGAAGTCCCAAAATTCCTCGAGTATCATTCATTGTACTTCCTTTTTCATCAAATAATTTGAAATTATTATAGTCTTCTGACTATAGTTTCTCCCCACTATCATTCATACAGTTGTTGGTTGGCTCTTGCAGGCTGTAGTGATAATTATGATGCTGTTTATGATTTCAAAGAACATCTTCCCACAATTTTATGGCTTCTCTTTCCTGAATCACCTCTTTAAAATGCCTGCACTACCACAAACTTGCATTATAACATCCAACAAGACCTCTTACTTTGCCTCTTTGCCACAGGTCTAGCATTACCATTTGCAGCTATTAAAAATCAAAAATAATCTCCAGTACACAAACAGCATAAAGAGAGACCACAGAGGAAACTATACAATTTGCAGAACACACTCATCTCAGGATAGCATGGGGGAAGACGCATTCACCAAGGACATTTGCAGTACACGGCACTAAACATCCATTTGTGTTATTCAGCAAAAAGTCCACCATGGGGTAGCTTTCACTGACAAAGAAACTAGAGAGCATCTTGGGTGCAAAAACATATTTTTTAATAGCATGAGGACAAAAAAAAGCATGTATCTTTTAATAGCATGTAGAGGGCAAAAAAATAGCATCTTGAGCGCAAAAACGTATCTTTTAATAGCCTGGAGAGGGCAAGACTGGCAGCAGGAAAATGGCAGCATTTCCTAAAGTAATGGAAGTTTGCATCAAACTAATGGCAGCAGGAATACAACATGATATCTAGTTGACTATAAAGAATAAGGCAGAAGAATTCATAGATAACTCACAAGATTATTCTTGGGTTACTTCCACATACTGGTCCAGTAAATGTTTGTTAAATGAATAAGGGAATGGCTATTCAAAGGGAGGTCCACAGACCTGCTGTCAAACTGCTAAATATTTGTTACTGATCCACATAACAAGATAAAGATCTTGCTCCAGAAGGTAAGTTAATTAGGTCATTGAAGCACGTTGTTTGGTTCAGTTGACATTTTTTCATAAGAAGATTGTGTCAATGAAGGAAGCAGTACATGGGTACATTCTGCCATAGCCTCAATCAGCTTCATTAGGAACAAGTATTTTGATAGTATATGTGTTCTGGTCAGATCTTGTACAATAGGCCACTGCATTCAATTCAACTGTAGATACAAAGGTGGTAAAACCTTCTGACAATATCCATGGAACCAGTGCTGAACAAAGACACTCTTAATGCCAAGGGTGAGTCTAGAGCTGACCTTTGGAGCTGGTAAATTGATGGCTCCAAGGAACAATGCATTTGATGGATAAATGGCTACCCATACAAGTCAATTCCTGACTTCCGTTCAGAAAAATGGCTATGCTGACATTGCTGTGAGCTATACCTGGATTAAAGATAACTTCGATAATGGCACAAAAGGTAGATTGGACTTCATAATCAAATGGTCGTTTGAAAGATCTCACTTTTTTGAACTGAAAATATCAAAAACATCATATAAAATGGATAGGTCTGGCCATCTGCAGAACTTTTCCTGATGGTTTGTGACTATAAAATGGATTTGAGAAAATCATCCTTCAATTGGTATGCTTTCTACTGCATATAGTAAAAAACCTAAATTACAATGACTCCCACAAAGAAGGAATTTATTTCATCACATGAGTGAAAGTCTAAAGGTAGTCTGGGCTTTGGCCTTGAATTCATACAATGACTCCAGCTTCATGTCACTGCATTGCTCTAGGTTATTCCTACTGCCATGGGACTTCACCTTCAAATTCACAAGAAAGAAGCCATTCTGGCTTCACACCCATACTCTTTCCATGGTACCCTCTTAAAAACAGGGAAGATTTTTCCAGAATCATCCCAACACCAAATTTACCTTCATATCCCATTTATCTAGATTGGAGTAGCACAAACTCCTGGACCCATCCCTTTAGCCATAGAAATGGCATGGCAGCTTACACTTGGCATCCTAAAACAGACACTGGCACTAACTTCGCTGGGATTTTCTTAGACTAATTAGAGCTCATCCTTCTAGCTAAGGTCAATGCTCCAAACCACCTAGCTGCTGTGAAATGGATGACATGTCCTACATAAGATACAACCCAAGCTTCATTAAGAAGCAGACAACCTATGGTGTAAACTAATAAAGATAAACAATAATTTAGAACATTATAGCATGAAGTAATGTCACAAGAGATGTTTTTGATAATAGACATTTCCAAAAGAGAAATATTACCTAAAGAGAATTGGGAGGTTAGATTTTCAGTATATCTGAGTCTAGAAGTGACCAAGGAAAATTATGTCATGATTCCAGAAGATGGATTCCGGTAATTTAGGCAGAAATAACCGTAGGGCAGAGAAGGATTAACTCCAAGTTATATTAGCCTGAGGAGACTTCCCTTGGGCAATACCTAATCTTTTTGCTGTAAATTCTATGCTCACCAAGCAACCTTCAGAATTATTATTTGTCCTTCTGAGTGACTAGCCCCACAGAAAAGGAATGCCTGGTTGAAAAAAATGCTCCTGATTTTAAAAATCAGCTCTATTTCCCCTGGTAAATTGGGAATGTGGTTAATAAATCATTCTCTTTTGTATTTTGTTAGAAAGAATCTATCCCTCAAAGTCTGTTCACACTAACAAAATAATAGAAGTGAGATCTTGAAAGGAAAAAGCTGAGGCCTAAACCCAGGACCTTAATGTTTTCACCAAGGTATCATGTCCATGAGGCCTAGCCTAATTCTGCCTGCTGACTTCCACTTACATGGGAAGTCGGAAGTCTCATATCTGAGCAGCCCAACAGAAAATCCACCAAGCAATCTCCAGATCTTTAATTGAACAGAGAGATGCTTCAACATAGGGGTTATGAGCCAAGTCTTTTGGACCAATGAAGTCTAAAGAGTTGTTATAGTAACTAAATGAGATAAAGTTTACTAAGTGCCTGGCACATGATTAAGGGTTTTTTTGTTTTGTTTGGTTTGGTTTGGTTTTTTTTTTTAAATTGTGGTCCTTGTATAATGTTATGATTTCTGCATTAGACTGAACGGTGCCTGCCAACCTTGCCTAATAGGGAGCCCCACAATAAATGAGAGCTTAGTAAGTACGTTTGAGAGATATGACTAGAGAAAATGAGAGAAAATATAATCTGAGAGGCCATTGTAACTTGTAGCATCCAGTCTTGATTCAGATTAACTCAATGTGAGACCACGGCATGGAGAAAGTCTGATTATTGTCTGCTTCCTAATCAAGCAAAAGTATCATTATATAGTTCATATTTGTTTCTGAATTGTTAAAAAAAACTAGAAAATACCACAGAATATTAATTTAAAAGAGGGAGGAGACTGTGTTATGTGAGGAATAGCTGAAGAAATTAAAGTATAATGAATCTAGAAACAAGAAGAAAAAGCGGGAAATGTTAGCCTTCCTCAAACAGTTGAAGGATTCGAATATAGAAACAGGAACATAGAGAGCCTATGTATGTTTTACTGGTCTGTCTCTCCATTAGATTAGCAAGTGCCTTGAGGGAAGAGATTGTGTCTCACCCATCATTGTATTCCCAGAAATTGAATTGGTGCTTGGAACATTATAGGTACTCAATAAATATGTGTTGATCAAATGAGAAGATAGATGGATGGATGGATGGAAGGATGAATGGATGATAAGACTGAGAGAGAGGGACAGATGGATGTATATTATCTAAAGCACTATAAGATGTTAATGCCGGGAAGAACATTAGAAAAGAGGACACTAAGATACCAAAATAGAAAGAACTTCCTAGGTCACTCACTTAATTTGTGTGAATGCTGACTACCACAACAGCTGTGATGTTTAGTTCAGTACTTTTTCTATTATCTTTCTATCTATTCAAATATGACAAAACTGAGAGAATCCTCATGATAGAATCTGGGCATAGGACGCGGTTATGGGCTGAATTGTGTTACCCCCAAATCCGTAAGTTGAAGTCCTAACTCCCTGTGCCTCCGAATGTGACCTTATTTGAAAATAAAATTATTACAGACATCATTATTAAAATAAGGTCATACTGGAATGGAGTGGGTCCCTAAACCAGTATGACTAATAAAATCTAGTATGTTCTTATAAAATGGGAAAATTTGGACACAGACAAGCATAGAAGAAAGATGATGTGAAGAGACACAGCCAGAAGAGAACCATCAACAAGTCAAGGAGAGAGACCTAGAACAAATCCTTCCCTCCCAGTCCTCAGAAAGAGCCAACTCTGTTGACGTCTGCCTCTCAGACTTCTAGTTTCTAGAACTGTGCAACGATACTCTTCCACTGTTTAAGCCAGGGGTCCCCAATCTGGAGCCTCAGACCCCTATGGGTCTGTAGTCTGTTAAGAACTGGACCGCATAGCAGGAGGTGAGCAGTGGCCAAGCGGAGCTCCACTTTCTGTCACATCAGCAGTGGCATTAGTGTCTCACAGTAGCATGAATCGTATTGTGAACTGCAAATGTGAGGGATCTAGGTTGGGCACTCCTTATAAGAATCTAATGCCTGACAATCCTCCTTCCCTCCTCACCTGTCCATGGAAAAATTGTCTTCCACAAAACCCATCCCTGTTGCCAAAAAAGGTTGGGGACTGCTGGTTTAAGTTACCCCGCATCTAGTACAACCTCTGTGGAAAACAATGTGGTGATTCCTAAAAGATCTAAAAAATCAACCAACCATATGACGCAGCAATCCCACTTCTGGGAATATACCCGGAAGAACTCAAATCAATCTATAAAAAAGATAGCTGCACACGCATGTTTATTGTAGCACTATTCACAATAGCAAAAACATGGAACCAACTGTGCTGCCCATCAAAAGTAGACTGGATTAAAAACTTGTGGTACATGTACATGAAGGAATATTGCACAACCATAAAGAAGGACAAAATTATGAACTTTGCAGCAATTTGGATGGATTTAGAGTCTGTAATACTCAGTGATCTATCACAGAAACAAAGAACTGAGTATCACATGTTCTCACTCATAAGCAGACCCTGAACAATTATCATAATACTATAAGAAAGGGATTGGCAGTAGTGGGAAACTGCCAGGGTGGAGAGCAAAGGGGCATACCTCACCAATAAGGGTACCTGATCTCAAGCCAGGTGACGTGGGGACCAAAGCGAGGCCCAAACTTAACCCGTACAATAACCATTTGTATATCTAACCCTGAATTATACCTCATATCTTTAAAATAAATTTTTAAAAAAAAAAACTACCCATCCTATGATACTTTACTGCATCATCCCAAGCAGGTTAATGAGACAGTAAGGCCAGAAGATGGAAGAAACCTGAGATCAGCATTCCTGCATCACCTCTGAATAAAAGCACATCACTTATCAGGAATACCTAGACGGATTGAGAGTTGAGTAAGAAAGAAAACCTGTATTGTATCCAACCACTGGATTATGAGGACTTACTTGTAATAGCAGCTAGTATAACCCAATATAGGATTTAATTAACTAATTTAACTGGCAAGTCATTTTATGTTATTTTACATAAAAGCAAACATGGACCTATCATAGAAAACAATGTAACGTCCACACGTAAAATTTTAGAATAAAAAACTTCAAACTTCAAATGAGGTCACTAGGGTGGGCTATAATCCAACAGGACTGGTATCCTTAGAAAAAGATATTAGGACACAAACACACAGAGAGGGAAGACCATGTGAAGATACCTACACGCCAAGAAGAGAGGTTCTCAGGAGAAACTACCCTCATGGAAGACCATGTGAAGACACCTACAAGCCAAGAAGAGAGGTTCTCAGGAGAAACTACCCTCATGATCCTTTGATCTTGGACTTCTGACCTCCAAAACTGTGAAGAAGCAAATTTCAGTTGTTTAAGCCTACGATACTTGTTACGGCAACCCTACCAAACCAACAGAGACTCAAGTCCTTTTCCCCATATAATGTACGTTCAATCTGTTTAATCCAGCAGCTCTGTATTACAGCACTGAAGAAGACACTTTGCCTGGCATGCACAACAGAACCCTGCCAAGGACGTTACAGACACTCCTCATTGCAACACCACATATCTGCCAAAACAGCCCTGTGATGTCAGTAAGACACTTAGGACACTAAGGCTTACACTTATTTAGTGACCTATCTATTCAAAGATTCAAATCTGGTAAGTGGTGGAGCCATTCAATTCAAAACCAAGTCTTCTGACCCCTACACTCCCTGAAAATAGCCACCAAAGTTTATTGAGTACATACTGTGTGCCAGCGTTTACACTGTGTGCCAGCGTTTACACCGTGTGCTTTACACCCATTATCTTATTTAGTGCCTACAACAAACACTTGGGATGAGGGGTATCGTCAATGCCCATTTTGTAGATAAGATTAAACTGAGAGGCCAGGCTCGGTGGCTCAGCCTGTAATCCCATGCCTTTGGGAGGCTGAGGGGAGTGGATTGCCTGAGCCTGCAGGTTCGAGACCCGCCTGGGCAGCGAGACCTCATCTCTACAATAAATCAAAAAATCAGCCGGGCGTGGTAGCGCATGCCTGTAATTACGGCTACTTGGAAGGCTGAGGCGGAAGGATCGCCAGAGCCCAGCAGGTTGAGGCTGCGGTGGCCAGGAGCGACCACTGCACTCCAGGCTGGGCGACAGAGTGAGACTCCAACTCAAAAAAAAAGATTAAACTGAGAATTCTACAGGATAAGTGACTTGCTTACAATCCCACAATAAGTGGTGACGTCAGGCTTTGAACCCCAGCCACCTCCCTCCAGAGCCTGGATATATAACCACTGCACCTATTGCCTCTAATTCATCTTCGTCTTCTCCTCATGAACCTCTTCCACATGTCAGCCTGGCATAATGTTCACTATTTTCAGCAAATGCTCCAGCTGTTGCTAAAATATCCACCCTCCATACCTCCTACCTCGCAGAGCAGGTGCACAGGGCCCACCTCTGGAGTCAGGGACTTTCTGCCCTCTAAATGCAGGAGGTGACCCAGAATTTGACACTTGATGCCAGTGACTGACAGTCTCTGATTAAACCATGTCAGAAGCAGGAGGAGTTTGATGCTATTGGTTTGTTTGTTTGTTTGTTTTCCACTCTGAGCATTCAATGGCTTTCCTCCTTGAATCGGGATCACAGCCAACATGGAAGCTGAAATCCTCTCTGACAACGTTTGCTGGATTGCCACAGTGAATTAGTCCAGATCCCCATGGACTGCCTTTCTCTTTGTGCCAACTTGTCACAGTAGCAGCAGCAAGGAGGGTGACCCAGTGCTTTTAGTCTAGACATATAGTCATCGGAGCCCTGAGGGCTCTGGGCAAATTTACAAGCTTTTGAGACAAGGACCTGTCTGATAACAAAACCAACACCTGATAACTGACACCCTAAAGATAGAGAGCTCTGCAGAGAAATATAGAACTGACAGCCTTCTTAGCGTGTCATACTACTTCACCCCATCTACTTTTGCTTGGTTTGACAATGTCAGCTTCATATGCACAAACCTCTTTCTAAGAGACTAGATTCTCCCAAAATCTTTGACACCAGAAACACCCCAGCCAGGGCCTCCTCTGATCATGGAGAGGGAGAATTCTCTTCCTTCCCCCGCTGCCTTTTGGAGTCCAGAGCTGAAGCTGATCTCATCAACGGCCCCTGCAAGACTGGTGGGAAAAATCTACAGTTCTCACCCCCACAGCCCACCATGCTCAGCCCAAACGTGTCTGGGAAAAGGCTGCAAGAGAAACTAGACTGCTAGGTGTGGGTCTTTGTTTAGGAGACCTCTATGCCCAGATTTCTATCCAGGCACAGGAAGGGCTGCTACAAAACGAGACGTGCCTAATTAGGGCATGCCTATACATGGACAGTAACCTTATTTCAGACCATGGAGGATAAAAAGCATCCCTCTTTGAGTAAAAAAAAATTCTGTCTACCTCCCAGAATAAGAAAAGTAAAGTAAAGCTAAATGAAAGTCACCTCTCTCTCTCTCCCTCTGTCTCCTCTCTCAGTCTCTCTCTCTCTCTCTCTCTATCTCTCTCTCTCTCTCTCTCTGTGTGTGTGTGTGTGTGTGTGCGTGTGTGTGTGTTTCTCTGTCTCTTTCTCTCTCTCTCTCTCTCTCTCTCTCTCGCTCTCTCATCTGAGAGAGCGAGAGAGAGAGAGAGCCTCTGAAATCAACCATTTTATTTACCAAGTTCTTAGAATGCTGGATGATGTGGCAAGGCGTGAATTCCTTATAAAATGTAAGTGGCATCTGCAGAAAAGAGTTGCAGACCATCCTACCCAGTCACTCTGGCTGCACTGCAAGCCTGGGCTCGAGAACTAAAAATCTATCTCAGATAATTGACATTTATTTGATTGAAACAGCAGGGTGCCCTCCATCACCATGGGAGGAGACCATATGGAAGAACAGTGCGAGTGGAGATAATGTTTGTCTACTGAGTGTGCCCATGTGTTTAGAGATTATTCACAGGGCTCTGGGGACTCCAGTATGATAATGTTTCAGCCAAATTAGAATCAGATTAATTGCTCTAATCTAATGGAAAGACAATGTTTATCAAATTATTGCTCTTTTCACCACATGATATTGCAGTGTCATTATTCTTTGGGTTTAAGAAAGGAAATGAAAAGACTCTTGTAGCACATCTGCTCAAGAGTTATATGATAGTGCTTTTCCCACTACACATGGGACTGCAATGCAGTTGGCAATTCTGTGAAGTAACCAACAAATTAAAGTAAAAGATCTGTAGTGGATAAATCTGCTGGAGTCCTGTGAAATCAGTTCATATTTTGATAAGACTATCTAAAGTCAATTAACTTTTTCCAGATTTGAGAGATTTTCTTGTTCATATTATGTACGGAGTGTTTTCCTCTATAAACAGGGAAGAGCTTCTTTAAAAAAACCTTAAGTGGCACTTACAACCAAATTCTAAAACTCCTTCTCAAAATATCAAAAACCAGCCCAGTTTTTCAACATCTAGGGAGGAAATTGAACTCTTAGAGACTCAGAGCTTGTAACCCTCTATGGATTTATGCAAGAGGGTGAAATCATCTCTATGTTATCAGACATCTAGGACTCCACTGGCTCCTCAGCACTAAAGGCTTGCCCACCTCACTGCCTCTCTCTGGTCCATTATTTGTAGCCCTGAAAGTTCTCAGAGGTGTAAAGCGCTGACCAGGTGTCAGTCTAAGAGGCATAAAGAGTCATGTCCAAGCCAACGACCTTACAGAAAGGTGCTGGCTACTAGTCAGTGCTTCCCAACATCTACTAGGCTGCGTGCCAGCTCCTACAGGGAACTGAGGAAGGTGATAGAGAAGGAATGTTCTCCCATCTACATCACCTTACAGAGCCCTATTAGTCCCTACAGAACAGAGAAAAAGAATCAAGGAGCACAATTTGTATGTCCACCTTTGTGTACACACTGACTATTTTTAAATGGCAGCACAAAGGTCCTTAAATGTCCATGAAGGCTGTGCAGAGATAACTATCAAGCTTCAGCTGGACCACATGACAAATCGATTACCACCTTTTCTTTGAGAACTAATGCCTTTTGGGAAAGAATCATAGCAAATAGAACCAGACAGAGGAGGAAATGGAAATTATTGGTCATATTATTAATTCTATTTGCATGCAGTATTTCTAGCAGGAGATAGAAACCTCACCTTCATATGTCTTTTGCAGTTGGCTCTTCAGATTTATTGCTTACAAAACATTGATATCGTCAAGATCGGAGGTCTTTTTAGTTACCTTTCCAAAAGTTTTACTTGCCTTCTTCCTTCCCAAAAGTATATTATATTCTCCAAGGCACATATAATCACAGAGGCTGAACCATCTACATTCAGGTCTAGAATATACATTTTAATTTATGCCACTGCTAACTTTTCCTCACTTGCACCCTAAAGTCATTCTTTGGACTTGAAATGTTTTAAAAGACCATGACTACACCTATCATTACTCAGTTGGTCTAAGCAGTATCCATATGTCATTTTACAGCCCACATTTGTGGGGTGTCAAGACAAGGTTAGGCACACAAGAATAGAGTCGATTGCTCTCTGATCTGTCGAAGCTCAAATCTTGCTGTGACTTTCGTGTTGCTGCCTCAACAATGGACTCCCTTGTGCTAAAAAGAGTCATTCTTGAGAAATAAATGAAGAATATCGTAGCTATATTGATGCCTAAGAAAACAGTGTATGTTTTTCAAGACAAAGCACAGAGCTGTAGATCTTCATTAATTACAATGCACCGGAACAAAAAAGCAAATGCAACCACTGTAATTAACAATGTGATGCCAATAACCCCGTCTAAATGCTTTCATTTCACTATAATTTAACAGTAAGAGCCCGAGAAATTATTTTAATCCTTATTTTTGCAATTCATTTTGGAAAGGTTGTGTGACTCAGTCTGAGGCATATTCATCCATTCATTTACATTTTTATTTTAAATGCCTTCATTATCAAACTTCTTTAAACCCTACCCTATCATTTAGAACTGGATTTCAAAACTTTTATTGTAAACCAAGTATTTGTAGTAACATGAGTGGAATTCATACAAATATTATGAGTACAATGGGCATTTTTTTTTTACCTCTTCAGGTGGAAAAAATGAAGCCATTCTTCACTGAATCAAAGGAATAACTTCAGCAATACACTCAAATAGTTATCAGCTTAGGTCAATTTGTAATAAACATGGAAGAACAGCTGGCCAATCCACAAATATTTATCTAATGCTTGTAATGTATAAATGCTAAAGGAATAAAGGATCTCACTCTGACCCACAAGTTAGAGAAGCAAAATAGAGAGCAATGAAAAATTCAGAGAACAATTATGTGCTGATTTAAGTGGTTCTTACTGTAATTACAATAGAAATTCAAAGGAGAGAAATTGGTGTTGAATAAAGTAAAAGAATGCTTTTATAGAGGTAGAATTTATATTTGTCCTTGAGAGTTAAATACGATTTCAACAAAGGAAAAGAAAGGTAAAAGAATAGCAGAAGCAGAACACAAAGAAGGAGAAGAATTGGGCAAGAAGAAGAAAGGGCCCACCTGCTGACTGAGAGACTATTTAGTAATTGAGAATAACACTGGAAACATAGCGAGAGGAAATGGTCCATAGGAAATGTCAAAAACTAGCAGATGGACTTACCTTGGTACAGTAGGCAATGTTGGAAGCAATGAGAGAGGGTGACGGTTGTAGGAAGTTCGTAGCTGTATTGGTTGGAAGAGGGAGACCCTGGATTCAGAGGTAAGACACACAGAGCTGACAAGATTAGAACTTCAGCAAGGATGGTAGCACTGGGCATTCATACAGGCAAAGTAGGAAGTCATGCAAGCTGCTTATTTTCAGAGGTTCCTAGTCACGGTTTTTGAAAATTAAGATTTAGAGCCCTCATTGTTTCAATCCAAAGCTTTGGTTCCACTTTAATTAAGGATCTTGAGTTAAGCTGATAGGATTGGGCAATGTGTTAAACTGTTATCAGACAGTCCTGCCTCAAGAAGAATGAATTTAAAGGACTTTTGCATTTTTGATTTTTAAGAAAGAATTTTGACTAGAGGAAGGAAGATAGACTGCCGGCACTGTGAATTTGAGGGAACAGGAAATAGATATTATTGAGGAGGCTCGGAGTCCAGAAGTGTTTGAGACAGGCTGCCAAAAACAGATTTAGTCAGGAAGTTTGTAGCTATATTGGTTGGAAGACTCCCCCTGGATTCAGAGGTAAGACAAAGCTGACAAGATTAGAACTTCCGCAAGGATGGTGGCACTGGGCATGCATACGTTATTTAAATGTATTTACATTTTTAAAAAATTTAAATTATAGAAGGAAATTTCATTTTGAAACCAAAAGGCAAAGCTAATGCAGGTTGCATAAAGAGATAGACAATGTGAAACATAACTTCTAAATTATTTGAAGACCGTAATATTGCTAGGGCTACTAACAGGAGGAAAGTGGCTATTTTTAAAAAAATTTTAGAGGTTAGTAAAAGCCTTTAATTCTCCTTTTAAGCAGAGTTAAGCTGTAGCCAGTTGAAAATGCATGGCTGGTGTAAAGGCAAAAGCAGGATTACAAATGAAGATTTAGAAGTCACTCATTCTAGAAGTGACTGCTGAAGTGAAGAGGAGAAATTGTGGGAAATGGAGAACAGCCAGCCAGCTTTGGCTCTGGAAAACACGAGAAGGAATGAGATTAAGAGTGGCACAGGAGCTAGCTAAAGATACAGAAAAAGAGCAGAGAAAAAACAAGAAGGCACATTGCTGTGGAAGTAACAAGGAGAGATTTTTTTTTTTCTTAATGAATAGTCAGCATGATCAAGTGTCTGAAGGAGTCAACATGGATGAAAACCAAGGAAAGTTCTTAAATCTGGAAGGAATTCATTAGTCATCTTTGAGAAACTCAGTGCACCGGGGTAATACAAACATAAAACAGAACTCAGGTGATTAAGTGTTGAGGCGAGAGAGAAGAGAATGATTGAGACAGAAAAGAGACAGAGAAAAGTGGTAAGAAATGATATGCCAGTATACAAAGAAAATGAGAACCCACGCTACGAACCTGCCACCTTTGAGCTTGAAAGGTAGAATGAGGGGAAAGAGGGTGAGCAATCTGACAAAGTGAAGGCAGAGGCTGTAAAAATTGGGGGACTGAGCTCAACATTGAATAGCTTTCCCTTCATTACCGTTTCCTTCTCTGTCCTCCTCAGTCTTCTGTGTAAAATGTATATGTGAAGGCTGTGGAAGATTTGAGAGCATAAGCGAGAAGAAGAAAGCGACTCTCCTGAGGTGTGCTTTGGGTTCGTGAAAGGTTGACGAGCACAACAGGGCCAGAGTAAAGCTGGGCAGCAGATGTTATGGTATTAGGAGGTGGGACCTTTGGGAGGTAGTTAGGTTATGAGGGTGTGGCACTCATGGATGGAATTAGTGCACTTCTAAGAAGAGGCTTGAGGGCATTCTCTCTCTCTCTCTCTCTCTCTCTCTCTCTGTCTTTCTCTCTCTCTCTCTCTCTCTCTCTCTCTCTCTCTCTCTCTCTCTCTCTCTCTCTCATCATCTGCCATGTAAAGGCAAAGGATACAGCAAAAAGATGAAAAGACAACCATTCGCAAACCAGGAAGTGGGCCTTCCTCAGACACTGGATCTGCCAGCACCTTGATCGTGGACTTTCCAGCCTTTAGAACTGTGAGAAATAAAGGCTAATTGCTTAAGATACCCAGTCTATGATAATTTGTTATAACAGCCCAAAATGACTAAGACAGCCTCTATCTGCCATCATCAGGATTTTTTGGTGACGCAGTGTCTCCTCTAGCAGTGCCTGGAGATTAGCTACAGTAGAAAAGAAAACCCTTGAAGGGATAATCGGGGCAGACTCAGCTCACTGCAGCATTAAGTAAAGGAAGTCAGGAAATAAAAGATGCTGGAGGGTGTAGAATTGCTGTGACTCACAGTCTGTCTGGAGTGGATGTGTTCAGTGTATCCTAAAGAAGCAATATAGACACACTGATTACAGCATGGGCTTTGGGGAAGAACAGACCTGGTTTTAAAATCCAGCTTTACTATGGACTGGCTATATGCCGTCTTGTAAATAATTTAACTTCTCTGAAATGTTTGTAGATCACAATGATGTTGCAAGAATTAAAAGCATTGATTTACATGAAGTACTCAGGAAGTAGTAGCTGTGATTGTCATGACTGAATTCATGTGAGTGCATTGAGGGCAAGAAACAAGCAGCTAGTGAGCTGGCTGTTAGAAAATGAGAACTGAAAGTTCACGGTCTCTGTGGTACTATTATGGTGAAGTTGAACAGGAGTCATAGTAGAGTTCTGAGGAGTGGACAAATTGGAAAATATGCGAACCATAGAAAAGGGTGATAGTTTGCCTGAACCTTTCATTTTCTTGAGCCAATTGCTGTTATTCCATGTATTATGTCGATGTCATGTACTATGCCTATGTCTATGAGGAAGCATAGGACATAGCAGTGGCTAGGAGGAGGTTCCCCAGTGTCCCCCCTGTGTCCCTTCCTCAAACTTTTAGAACCTGTTCTCAGTGGCACAGACAAAAGTCACACAGCTCCCCGCTGCCGCTCGATGTCACACACCTAAAGGATGACTTCAAGGTCTGGGAAGATGTACAGGAATATCACAGAAAGCTGGCAAGAAAGAAGGAATTACTTCTTTCAGTGCTGTGAGTATATCTAACAACCTGAGACACAGACTAGCAGTTTGTGATTTCTCTCCCAAATCTTGCTGGGACATAGCCAGGTTGTGAATAGATCAGAATAAAAATAAACTGCCATATTATCATCCACTGAAGGATATTTTATTGTTGACTATCCAAGGTCAACATTTCTAGAAGACACTTCCATTGAAAGCTAGTTCAATGTAACATTAACATCAATCCCAGGAAGAAAGGGTTCCAAGGGCAAATAATTTTAAGAACCACTAAATTAAATGAGGTCAAATAGGCTTCATCACTGCAGGATTTCTCAGTGCCTTTTATAGGTTAATGTTGTATTGTAAATCTTCAAGACTGATTCTTCATTTCTCAGACCTCTGTGACCCTAAAACACTTTGATCATGGAATATCTTGAGACAATGGGGAAATCTGTTGCTGAACCCTTCAAGAATAACCCTGAGCCAGGATCGGTGGCTCAACCTGTAATCCCGCGCATTTGGGAGGCTG
Organism: Cephalopachus bancanus; assembly: GCA_027257055.1. Taxonomy (NCBI): domain Eukaryota; kingdom Metazoa; phylum Chordata; class Mammalia; order Primates; family Tarsiidae; genus Cephalopachus; species Cephalopachus bancanus. The sequence continues at coordinate 849,651 of JAPVLO010000005.1, read as the reverse complement.
AGGGGAGTGGATTGTCTGAGCCCGCGGGTTCGAGACCCGCCTGGGCAACTTGACGAGACCTCATCTCTACAATAAATCAAAAAATTAGCCAGGAGTAGGAGCGCGCACCTGTCGTTCCAGCTACTTGGAAAGCTGAGGAGGAAGGATCTCCGGAGCCCAGCAGGTCGAGGCTGCGGTGCCCGGGAGCAGCCACTGCACTCCAGTCTGGGCGACAGAGTGAGACTCCAACTCAAAAAAAAAAAAAAAAAAAAAGAATAACTCTGGTAACTGCAGCTTTAGAGCCAGTCCCCTTGCGTACCCTTGAGGGATAAAAATCACTGAACATAAACCCAATATAGTCGATAGAGAGCGTTCCTCTCTTTCTGAGACAGACATACAGGGTAATAGCTCAGGATCTGCCAAGATCTGTAAACCTACCAACCCCCACACGCTCCTACTGATCCACAATGGGATGAAGAACCCAACGGAAAGACGCAGACAGCATCCTTGGGGCAGACAGCAGCAACAGTAATACTTATCCAGCCCTAAATATTTGGGCACCATTCATTCATTCAATGCTCGCACAATCTTGGGGGTATCCAGGATGGGTATTGTTAACTTTATTTACAGATTTTTTTTTAACAAAGCAGCAAACAAATCTGAGGTTCATAGAAGTGAAGGCACTTTTCCAAGATCATTAAACTTCTAATTAGAAAAACCAGGACTCAAACCAAAATCTTCTAATTTTGAGGGCAGTGTTTTTTCCCACTATACAAGGAAAACAAACTGCTTAGGGATGAAACGGTGTTTTAAAACTTTTCTGTAAGTGACAGTCAGGGCTTGGGGAGAGTGAGAGGAATATTTTGTTTTGTAGATGCTGTCAAAGGGTGGGAGTTTTAGTCCCTGGACTCCAGCATTAGATTCCAGAGAAACATGCCCTAAGCTATTGATAGATATTGTTCAAAAAGAAGCTGAAAGCCTAAGACTAAGAATAGAAAGAAAAGAGAACAATTCTGATAAATTAATAAGTAGTTATGATGAAGAAAGAACACATTAAAGGGGGGAGAGGAAAAGAAACAGCTCTGGAACCACCAATAATTTGCATGGGAAAATAATGTGCAATTGGGCTAGAAACAATATTTGTATATTCTTTGAACGCCAAGGCCCAGGGTATTGGATAACAAAGTGTTCATCAGTGAGCTGTTTAAAGGTTTATACACAGCACTTGAAAGGATGACTGATTACAGACACAAAATAAGAAGTTATTTGAGAAGCTGGAAAGCTAGATTTTTAGCTAGATCTAAAAAATAAAACCTAATAGGAATAAATGCAATATATTGGGCTTATATCCAAAAATATCTTCAAATTCATGATAGTGGTGCATATCTAAGTAGTAACCTGTGTTAAAAATAACAGTGGATTTTAGCTTATAGAAAACTCGATGTGAATCAACAGCATAATATGACCACCAAAAAAACTATTACAGATTATATTCATTGCAGTCATTAACACCATATGATGCCAAAAATGACCTTTTAAAATACTAAATTTTATTTCAGTCATGCCAAGTCTTGCAGCAGGTTGGACAGCTTTTCTGCACAGCTCTCTACCGTGTGGTGACTCAGGACCCAGGACTCATTTCCATTGTGTTGCTATGTCATCTGGAGTACACGACTCTCGAGGTGACCGTGGAGAATTCCTTGGGATATTCTTATGAATCAGACCTACAAGTGGGATACATCATTTCTACCTATATCCCAATGACAATAATTAGTCATATGACCCAACCAAGGGTCATAATAGACAAAGAAATATGAAGAAATGTATATTTACCGTGTGAATTCCTGCTGTCTCTGCCACATATAAGGGGGGACCAAAAAAACCCATCATTTAATTTTTAAAAATGTAAAACACCTGTAGAGATGCTTTTTTCACTGCTCAAAACTATTTTTGAACTAGTCCGTTTTGACACCTTTCAGTGCTTCCGCCGTTTTTTGTTTTACCTCTTCCACATCAGCAAAATGTTTTTCTTTGAGGACTTTTTTCATCTGGAGAAACAAACAAACAAACAAACAAAAAGTCACTCAGGGTGAGATCAGGTGAATAGGGAGGGTGGGAAATAGGGATCATGCTGTTTTTGGTCAAAAACTGCTGAACAGTCAGCATGGTATGAGCATGTGCTCTTGTAAATCATAAAATGTGCAAACACGTTGAAAGACTTTCCAAAAAAAATTCACTTAAACTGAATGCAGCCTCCCACAACAATGCTAGCTGGTATACTGATAAAAATTGGTTCCTAGAAAACTTACCTGGTGGGGAAAGTCTGTACTACAAAGGTCCATCCTCCAAAAAAAATTCCAGAATTTTTGGGGTTCCCCTTGTGCATTCTAAAAATATTTAGCAAAATATAGCATTTAGAATGAGAGAGATAATTGCCACTTTTCTCTGGGGCCCTGACCAGACCTTATCTGGCACTCAAATACTCAGCTTTAGTCCTAGGCTTCACACTCTAAAAAAGATGCTGAAACACTGAAACACCTTCCAGAAAGGGCAACAGAGATAGTGAGGTCAAAGTATTATTTTATGGAGAATAGTTACAGGAAGTGGGAATATTTAACCTACAGTTGAATCTAAGGAGACATAATAGCTGTCTTCCAGTGTATGTCATTTTAAAGAAATGCTAAAGTACTTCCTCAAGGTCTCATAGGCTGGAATTTAGCAAGTTTTGCAAAAGTGAGACCTGGCCAAGGACAGAATGAGCTGCTTCTGCATGTCATTCTCCCTTTGCTGGAGAGCATTAAATATACCTTGCAACACCAGTTGCTGGTTGCCCAGTGTCTCAATCCATTTTAGGTAGCTATAACACAATACCACAGACTGAGTACTTTATCATGAACAGGAACTTACTTAGCTCATGGTTCTAGAGACTGAGAAGTCCAAGAGTGTGCACCGGCATCTGGCAATAGCCTTCATGCCACTGCATTCCATGGCAAAGGTGAAAGGCATCACACGGGTGAGAGAGCATGTAAGAGAGAGTAAGAAGGGGCCAAACCCATTTTTTTTTTTAATAACAAGCCCGCTCCAACAATAACAACCCACTCTCAGGATAACAACATTAATCCATTCATGAAGGCAGAGACACATCACCTCTCAAAAGTTCTACTTCTCACCACTGCTGCCTTAGAAATTAAGTTTCCAACACAGGAACTTCAGGGGACACATTCAGACCACAGAAGCACAGTCAATGGTCATTATTTACAGATTCTGAAGCGACAAATTTGCCTACTCACTAAAATGTATTTGTACCCAAAATCAATACTTTGAGGCTTCCACAGTCATGCACAGACATACAGAGCAGCAAAAAATTTGAGTAGACCAGCATGCACCTTTCCAGCTGAGATCAAACAAGCTGATATGCTGCCTATTTGTTTCAACTCTCATACTAGAAACACGTATCCTTTCCACAGTCCATTGAAGGTCACGTTTATTGCTTTTTGTGTGTTTTCCCTTTTTTTATAGATAGGGTCCCACTCTGCTGCCCAGGCTAGAGTACAGTGGCACAAATCAATCCTCCCACGTCAGTTTCCTGAACAACTGGAACCACAGGCACATGCCACTACACCTAGCTAATTTTTGTATTGTTTTTAGAGATGAGGGTTTGCGATGTTGCCCAGATAGTCTCGAACTCCTGGTCTCAAGCTGTCCTCTCACCTTGATTTCCCAAAGTGCTAGGATTACAGGTGTAAGCCACCATGACTGACCTTTTGTGTTTTTGTTAGAGATTTTGTTGTTTAAAATGGCCCCAGGTGTAGTGCCAAAGTGCTGTCTGGCATTCCTAAGTACAAGAATGTGACTTACAGAGAAAATACATTATTTAGATAATCATTATTCAGGCATGAATTATAGCACTCTTAACTGTCAGTTTAATGTTAGTGAATCAACAATGTATATTAAATAAGGTGTCTTTAAACAGAAACACAGATAAAACAAGATTATATATGTATTGGTTGACAAAAATGTGATCGGACTTACAGGAGTGTCCCTTGTATTTCTGCTATGATCAATGGTTCAATATTGTTCATGGCAACATATTAGGATAAATACCAAGAGTAATGAGAATCAACTGTACTGTGCATATTAGGAAACAATGATAACTACCTTAGCTAACAATCACTGCGCACTAATAAAGTACCAAGAAATATAGCTGGCCCTATACAGGGATTATCTTCTTTAAAGTCTATAACAATCCCATGAGATAAGTAGTTTACCCCTTTTATAGGTGAGAAAACAGGCATATACTTATCCAAGTTCCCAGGGTTCAAACTCAGACAGCCTGACTCCAAAACCTGCAGTCTTAATCCTGTACTGTAGTGAGTCTCACTAGTTATCCCAGTCTGAACTGGTAAGATTCTGTGATTTTCCCTGAATTACAGACAATCCATGCCTGTATCCTTTAGTACTTGTTACTTTATTTTCTCACTTCCTTAACATATGCAAAATACTGAGAGAAGTTATCTTTGCATTAGACATACATAAAAAGTGAGAGGACATAAACCTTGCCTTGGCATTCCAGTTCTCAGAAGCACAGAACCTACCTGCTTTTTAACAATTCACTTATAAGACCAACCAATGTTGCAAACATTTCTTGTCTTGCTCCATTCAGACTGCTATAACAAAATACCATAAACTGGGTAGTATGTAAACAACAAATGTATATTTCTCACAGTTTTGGAGGTTGGGAAATTCACAGTCAAGGCACTGGCAGATTCTGTGTCTGGTGAGGGTCCAACTTCTGGTTCATAGACAGCACCTTCTCATTGTTTCTTCACATGGTAGAAGGGGTGGGGTAGCTCCCTAGGGCCTCTTTTATAATCCCATTCATGAGGGCTCCACCCTCACACCTAATCACCTCCCCACCTCCCTAATACCATCAAGTTGGTGTCAGGATTTCAACACAAGAATTTGGAGGGACACAAACATTCAGACCATAGTGCCCCTCCTTGAAGACCAAAAAATACAGCACTCTCTGCCTATTCTACAACATGTTCTTTCTCTGCCCCAAGCCCTACCACTGCACCCCAAGGAAGGGGCTAAATGTCAAAAATTGGTCTTTCCTTGGGACCCTGAATTACTGAGGACACAATTCTCCCTGTGACCTCTTGCCTCTTTGTTCTGGAGGCCCAGAGTGAAGGGGTGGCTCTACAACCAGGATGCTGAATAATCAAACTCTGAGATATAATTAGCAAGTATCTTTACTTCTGCCTCCCACTATATGTATAAAATGTATTCAGTGGAGCAAAGTTCTTCCACTACCAACATGCAACGGCGGGCAGTTCTGTAACATTTCAGTTCACTGTCAGATTATAAAATGTTCCCGTCACTTTAGGTTGCAAACACATCTTGTCCCATCTTCTCTACTCCCATACGTGTCTTACACTTCCAAAACCTCATCCCCCATCTTATTGTCCTGTCATGGTTATAATGGAGAAGGAAAGAAAGGGAAGAGTGGAAGGAAATTTTTTATTTGGTTGGTAGCATTGCAAGATGACTTCATGCTCTCTGAGCCAGTCAGATATTTACAGATCTTATTTTTAAGGCACATTTGAGAGATCCTTGGAGATTCTCATTATTACAATCCTCTGCTGCCACTTTTTAGACTCGTGCAATGCATCTCCAGTCTGGTTGGTCATCGATGACTGCTGGGACTCCATCAGTGGCCTCCAGCTCACTTCATCTGCTGAGGTGCCGTTACCTCTCTGATCAACAATATTGAACAGGACCTAAGCAGCCATCAACTCACTTCTCTCATTTGTTCTTCATGTCTACCATGGGAAATACCCCCAATTCTTTAACTAAATGAATTCAGGGTATATAGGCTATCCTAGTAAGTCAGAAACCATTCATTCTCCAGGTCATTCATTTCTCCAAGCAGCTGGGCAGCCCATCCTTCAGATGCTAACCAACCCAGAAATATTCAGAGGGGTTTGGCTGTAGACCTATCTTCATATTCTAGATTCTCCAGGCAGGAGACAGACACTGTCTGTGGAGACTGGCTAACTGCAGGGGTCACATTTTAGTATCTCCAAATTGTCTTGTTGGAGACCAATGCAAGAGAGAGGCATCCTCTACCCACTCCCCTTCATGGTGAAAATTCACAATTCACCCAGCACCATTCTCCAAAGAAATCCTTTACCAAAAAATTCCCTGTCCATAGATATTTACCCTTATAACTCTTTTCTGTACTCAAAGTGACCATAGGGTTGGAGAGTCATAAAATCATGTTGCCCATCAAAGCTGGGCTGGATTTTTAAAATGTGGTACATGTATACAATGGAATGTTATACAGCCGTAAAGAGGACAGAAATATGGACTTCACAGCAACTTGGATGGATTTGGAGTCGATCATACTCAGTGAACTATCACAGAAACAAAGAACAGAGTACCATATGTTCTCACTCATAAGCGGACCTTGAACAATTATAATACTATAAGAAAGGAATTGGCAGTAGTGGGAAACTGCCAGGGGAGGAGGGTTGGGATTGGCAGTTGAGGGAAACTGCTAGGGGAGAGAGGGGCACACCTCATCCACAAGGGTACTGGCATAATCAATGCTTGTATACCTAACCCTGAATTATACCCCACATCTTTGTAATTTTGTTAAAAAGCTGGGGTTTAACCACCAAACAGATGCTCTTTCTCACAACTCATTCCAGTGTCTAATATTAATCATATCTTGATATCTTGGTTAATATTCCAGTTTAACATTCTGTATAGCTATACATTCCTTTTCCCAAGATATAAATGTATTTTTCAATCTCTTAAGAATGTGGAAGGTGTGGTTCTAGATGTGGGTGTTATTCTGCAGGCCATTTGCAGCTAACCAAATGGTCTTTAAAAGTTCTAATTTATTTTGTCTTTGAAACTCACACAATTACAGTAATTTTTTAAAATTATGAAATAAAACAATAAACTTTTTACATAATTATTTCCTAGATAGATAGTGAAAAGTCTTCTTTCAAAAGTAATTCTCCAGGCTTAACAAAGGATGAAATCCCTCATGTATGGCGTACATGATCTACAGAATAAATAAGCACAGGACTTTTATCCAAAATGGCTAAAAAATTCTGCCTAGGTAGGTTCTGTTTTGAAAACTTCTATTTCTCAGAAACCAACTCCATTTCTTTCTCTCCTTGTTTCAAGGTCAGTGGTGAGTTCTTTATCTTCATGTGCTTATATTAAGAAAAAAACCAATAATTTTTCATTAAAGCTTAAAAAGGTCATAACCTCTCAAGCTACTCTTAACCTAGAGTCATTTCTCATTTTTTGTATTCTTCTTCCTCTTTTTAAAATATAGAGTCAGAACTAATCATTTTTTCTCTAAAGTCTTCAGTTTTAATAGGGTCACAAAAAGCATTTTCCTTGTCTCTTGCAGAACACAACTATTCTTCTTTCCACACTGAGGTGCTTAAGTCACCTCAGTTCTCCCCTTGTACCCAAAGCACCTCATTCTCCAACCTAAAGGGCAGAGACACTGGAGCTATAAAAGAATTTCAGAGGCCCGGAAATACTAAGGAAGTTAGCCAGGTCTTCGTGAGTCTCAGAGTGGTGGCCTATCCTGAACATGTTTGGATAAGATTATGTGAAACCAGCTAACTTATGTATTTGAATATGCGCACAGTAAAAACCCTACAGGAATACTTAAAGTGTCTAGACTCAAAGCCACAAAATAGAATCCCAAAGACAAATTGAACCTGATCACTTTACCTACCTTCCATTGAATAACTTGTGGTTGCTTTTCAGTACTCAAAGCAGTGGTTTCTGAAACAAGATACGGGTGTCCAGGGGCTTAGCAAGTTGAGCCACTGGGGTATGGGAAGAAAATGTTACACTTCACCGGGCTCGGTGGCTCTGCCTGTAATCCCAGCACTTTGGGAGGCCAAGATGAGTGGATTGCCTGAGCCCACGGGTTCGAGATCTACCTGGGCAACTTGGCGAGACCTCATCTCTACAATAAATCAAAAATTAGCTGGGCATGGTAGTATGCACCTGTAGTTCCAGTTTCTTGGAAGGCTGAGGTGGAAGGATCGCCGGAGCCCAGCAGGTAGAGGCTGCAGTGGCTGAGAGCGGCCACTGCACTCCAGTCTGGGTGACAGTGAGACTCCAACTCAAAAAAAAAATAAAGAAAATGTTACACTTCTACTTGTATTTATCTAAAAAACAAGAACACAGTTAAGGATCTCTAATATTTAATATATGCATCAGTTTGGCACACTCAGTCAGTGATTTGGTTGAGCAAATTATGACCATTTGCATATGCCATCCCTCTGAATTTACATGATATGTAGGATACCTTTAACTAAACCAAGCATCACAAAATGGACAAGTGACTCAAAGAGACCTTTCAAAGAAGCTCTGGATGAAAGAAAATACTAATTATTTCAATGAATAATAAGAAAAGAATGAGACAAACATTCTCCCATTTCCAGTCTGTGCTCTTCACCACAGGAGGAGATGAAAGCAACAATGAGATCATCAGACTTGTCACTGGGATGCATTTATTTTCCAAAAACAAGCACAAGGTCTGTTCCTTCCAGTATTTCTGCAGCAAATGTTTTCATTGTTACATGATTTTTGTTGCTGGAAATGGTATGCATCATCTTCAAGGGCTGCCAAATACAGATGCATAAACTTACTATTTCCCAACCTATTTTTAAAAGTTTCAATAGTTTGTGACCATACTGTGTAAACTGTGAAAACAAAACACCTTCAAATTCATTTGCATACTGACAAGCAATTGACAGCAGGGAAGATGTAAACATACTAGATGAATTCAGACAAAAACTTTTGCCTAATTGGTGGATAGATTTGAAAAATAATTGTCATAATTTGTAAGAGACATCAACAATATAATTCTCCCACCTAAATCCATGTATCTTGAGTTATTTTCAGCAGTAACACCTTTGAAACCACATATTAAAGAAAACTAATCTCGAAATGATACATTCAAACAGCTGTACCTCTAATTGTTAAGCCAATATTTTAAAACATAATTAAGTATAAGCTTTAACATTACTTTCATTAGACATCATCATTATTATAAGACTGCTAAAAGATTTTGAAGCATTAATAACTAAAATAAAATGTATTTTAAATATTTATCTTACCTTCAGCTGATCTTTTTTAAATATCTATGTTTGTTTTATAATATATACAAAATAGTTTTAATACAGTGATATATGTAAATCATTTATGGAAAATAAAGATATTTGGAACAAAACTCAAGCTATAACTGAGAGAGAAATTGTGCAGTAAAACAGAGACCATAGGCGTGGAAGCTCAAGTTCAACTGCTCTGGCAGTTTTCTCCCATTCTAGCTGTCTCATTTGCCAACTTTCCCCACTTCACCCACAACTACCAACACTATGTTTTGGTCAGTCTTTTAATCACACCAAGCTCTTTTATACCTCTGCACCTCAGCCTAGAATATTTTAGCCTCTCTTGTCCATTGCAGAATTTCCACTTTTCTTTTAAGACCTAGACCAAATGTCACCACCTTCCCTGTGGATATTTGCTCTATTCCCCTAAATACATGTCATCAAGGAGATTTGGTTTGGGGGGAAATATGATAAAAGAGGGTGTAGTAACTATAGACGATTACTGCACACTTTTATAACGCCATCTACATTTTCTTCATAGAACTCGTGACAAATAAAACAAACAACAACAACAAAAAATAGACAAGCCTTGCATGGTCCAGGGGTGACAGTGTGAGCATGTGAGCCTTAAGTGGGAGGTGGGGGCGGGGTGGATTTCTTTATATAGTTTGTGTGATTGTTTACTATCTATGGACCTGACAACATGACTGCGAGAATCTTGTTTGTTTTTGTATACTGATGCCTCCCCAGGCCTAGCACAAAATGAACTAAGTAATCACAATAAGCTTTAACATTACCTTGACATTCTGCCACTTGAAATCTAAGTCTGAGGAAGTTACTAAAACTTATTGATCTTCAGTTTTCTTACCCATGAAATGGAGATTCTGCATTACTTTATAACAGGGGCCAATAGACTTTTTCTGTAAAGGGCTCGACGGTAAGTATTTTCAGCTTTGTAGACAAAATGGTCTCTGTTGTAACTACTCAATTCTGTCTTTGTAGCATAATAGTTGCCATGGACAATACAGAAATAATTTGACATGGTTGTGTTCTAATAAAACTTTATTTGCAAAGAAAAGTTGATGAACTGGATTTGGCCTGTGAACCGTGCCCTTTCCTGATAGAATTAGGGTGAAACTGAATTAACCTATACAACACAAGTAAAAACCCCAGCATATTGTGATTACTTTGTTCATTTTGTGCTAGGCCAGGGGAGGCATCAGTATACAGAAACAAACAAGATTCTCGCAGTCATGTTGTCAGGTCCATAGATAGTAAACAATCACACAAACTATATAAAGAAATCCACCCCGCCCCCACCTCCCACTAAGGCTCACATGCTCAGAGTTAGGCTGACCACAGTCACCCCTGGACCATGCAAGGCTTGTCTATTTTTTGTTGTTGTTGTTGTTTGTTTTATTTGCCATGGGTTCTATGAAGAAAATGTAGATGGCATTATAAAAGTGTGCAGTAATCGTCTATAGAAATGACATTGCAGTCTGAGAAATAAGTTAGCCAGATGAAAGGGAAAGGGAGGTATGCCTGTTCCAGGCAGAAAGACCTACATGTGCAAAGGCCCTGAGAAGGAAAACAGGTTGGGCAGCTTTGCCAAACAAAAGGAAGGCGGAATTGGACATGGAGGGAGAGGAAGATCAGGTTGCATAGGTAGGGAGGGATCGGGGGACTTGGAAGACATATAAAGGATTTGAGACTTGATTTTCAGTCACAAAGAAAGTGTCAAGTATTTTTCAGTGCGCTCATAGGCATATCCAACATGAAGTAATCAATGCGATGATTGTTCTTATATAATTAGTACTTATAAGACAACAAAAAGATTCGTGAACCATCAATACTAGTAACACCTCTGAAAATAGTTTCTCCTTCAAACTCTCCCCATCAACCCCTTTCGACTGTGCCATCTCTTTCCAGAATTCTGGGTGCCTGTCTGAAGCAGGTCACTCAGAGAGTCGCTCCAGTCCTGGAATGAAACGTGTGACCCAAGGCAGGGCACATGACATCCTCCCTTCCCCCGAGGAGGCCCCAGCAAGGCAGCAGCCATTGCAACCGTGCACCTCGCAGACATGGCAGTCGCTCACAGCCTCCAGAGCTGGCATCAGCCTCAGTCTGGCACCCGATGGCACTGGCAGCAGAAGATGTGGAGTTCTGTTCTCAGGGGAATTCAGGAAGCTGTGGAGCAGCAGGAGGACCACAAGGGCGTTGCACGTGAGCTCAGGCAAGGCATCATCCTGCCCACTCTAAACCAAGATTTTACAGAAATGACTGGCTTGGTCCCTAAAGAGGAGCCAGGGCTCTCTTCTAGAAGCAGGTGAAACACAAGCCATGGAATTGCAATTAATAGTCCCCACCATATTTCTGTTTTGTGAGTGCGAAAAGACAAACGCTAAGGCTAAGGGATAGAAGATGAGAATGATGAACTAAAAGCGGAGGAGAAAAGAGGAAAGGCAAAGGGGATCCGAGGGAAAGGAATGCTCATGGTCCTCTCTGACTGCTGCTAGGAAGGAGCAGTAACAAGGGGACCAGTGACGTGGAATACCAAGAAACAAAGCCAAAGCAGGGACGGAAGTGGAAACCAAAAGGGGCAGATGAAGATGGACAGACAGAGCCTGAAGGAAACAAAATAAACTCAATAGATTTCTGAAGTGCCTTTATCAAGATAAATTGCTTTTGTCACATCCTGCTGTTCTCCAGCATGAGGAAGTTGTTGCCTGTTATCACTGACCTTTCCAATTCTGCTTAGCTGCTCAGCAATTAACCAGTATTCCCAAGACGGCCTTGACTCTGCGCTGGAGGAGATAGCCACAACAGGTCCCCGGGGTGAAGGAAGAAGGGAAGAGAACCTGCAGAGAAGGAAATTACTGCGCGGGCTGCCGAACCATGGCGCCTCGTAGGCTTCTTGCCTGTGGTTCTAAAAAATCATCATCGTGACGCACACTTTTTAAATTTAAAAACTGCCTTCTGTCATTTGCAACCCAGTCACTGCTCTCCCCTACTTGCTATACCTGCAAACCTAAGGCAGAGGAGGCTTAAGTTACACACCAAACATCACACAGACCCCAGGACAGAGACGTGAGAGGTGAGCAACAGCCACCTGGCCCTGAGAGCTCGCTCGTCCACTGCATCTCCTGGGACTCCAGGCAGAAGGCCCAACGCCTTGCCCAGACGTCAGCCTGGCGACGTTGGTTCTTCTAAACCTTCACTGGGAATACCTTGGGTTCTGCTTTCAGGTGATGAGATTACAGATTTCTCCGCCACAAATCGAAGATCTTGGCAACCTTCTCAAGCACCATTAGAGCAAGAAGGATTTGAGGCATAGAGAGAGTGCAGATTTACACAAAGCACATCAACACAGGGTCTAACATAGAGATCTTAAATCCCTCATCACTCTTCCCCCATCTTCATCATTCTTGAAATATCCAGACCTGAGCTCACACCCATCTAGCACCTCATCCCTCAGAAAGGGAAACAGTTCCACTATGACAAAGAGGCAGCTCAAGAATAACATAAACATGCCCTAAATATGAGATCATCACACGATTATCCTAGTTATACCTCAACATTGTGTCCTTTGTCCTGCCCATAACAAGAGAAACTTGCATTTTTGTCTTTATCCATATAGATGCATTATAGTGCCTTCTCACAAGGTCTTTTTTTTGTTGTTTTGAGACCAGACGTCTTACTCTGTTGCCCAGGCTGGAGTGCAGTGGCACCCTCGCAATCCTTCCTCCTCAGCCTCTTGAGTAGCTAGAACTACAGGCACATGCCATCACACCCAACTAATTTTTACTTTTTATTTGTTGATAGAGACGAGATTTCGCTATGTTGCCCAGACCAGTCTCGAACTCCTGGGATCAGGCGCTGGGATTACAGGTGTGAGCCACATGGCACCCGGTCTCTTATAAGGTTCTTTATGAGGGAGAAAAGTGGAGTAGAACAGCAATTACAGTCAATATTTGTTCATGTCAAGTGAAGATAATAACACAGTAGCTCTGAAACTGGGACAGCTCCAAGATGAATTTCATGGAACAGCAGAACAAAACAAACATGAATGGGGTTTGGACCCAGGCACAAGCATGCTGACGTAAGCTGATAGTGGAGCCTGATACCAGGTTACTGCCCCTCCTTCCAGACATCGTTCTGAAACAGCCGGGCCAAGTGCAGCCTCATTACTAAGTCCTTGTGGAATGCAACTCCGATCAGTCTTCAGTCTGGGTAAAGGAGAAGTTTTTTAAACGTATCTCATGTTCTCGGGGAATAATTAAGATCTCACCCTTACCTTTATTTCTCACGCCCACGGTGGGGCGGGGGTGGAAACGAGTCCACGTGCATGAGAACGGTAGTCAGCAAGGTCAGTTTAAGCTGGGAGGATGAATCATTCACCTTCAACGCCAGGCATCAAGCCGCGGCCCAGCAAACACAAGGTACCAGTTACCACAGTACATTTCACTGGCCCTTATTACCTAGTTTCCCAGACAGGAAAGGCCAAGGGGTGAGACAGTTTTCTAAAGGTGGAGATGGAAATGAGAATAGAAAAAATGTAAGATCCTAAGGATAGGTAACAAGGGAAGGGTATGTATATAGATGGGGTGGGCGTGGACTTAGTTCTTCTTATGTGTCTGTCAACTTAAACACAACCTGGGGACACTTCACTTGGCAAAAACAGGATGGCCAGTTGGATATTCTCTCCTTGGCCTAGGCATAAATATAAGGGAGATTATAGAAATGAGTGTTGTCACAGGTAGCCTCCTTCTGGGGAGGAAGGGAGTAGGGGATGGGGCATGGATGTACACATTAACAACTGCATGAGGTCAGCACTATGTGGCACTGAATGGCAAACTTGGGCTTGGAAGGGTTAAGCAGCTTGCCCATGCAGCTAAGTGGCAGGACCATGTCTAGGTTGTCACACTACAGCTCTGCTCCAGTGAGGGAGAGGAAACATTCTTACTAGGAGTCCGTGTAATGACTGAGTTTGGGTGAATAAGGGACCCAGTGTGCTTCCTGATTACAATGGTTCGATTCTGTTGTGACATTGGATTACTTTGTGTTTTGCAGAAAATCTGTGGTGCTGGGCTAAATTCATGCATATTAAATTTTTTAAAATTAAGTCTATGACCTAAAAGAGCCTCATGTTAATACGCAAGGGCTTTAACCTGGCAGTTGTACTCGTGATTAAGAATCCCTTTGCAAGAAACTAAGCCTGAGCGCAGAAGTTGTTTTTTGTAAAAGTCACATTGCCAACAGTTTTATGAGGCTTCTGAAAGTGATCAAGTTGACTTACAAGATACAGATTTGCCAGATAGATGTCCTTGCCAATGCACAGCTCCTTGTCTGAAATGAGACACAACAAGAAACATATGAGAAAGCAAAGTTTGCGGAAGCAGAATTTATTTAATGTGTAAGACCAACTTCTTTGGGATGACATAGTTAATACAATGAGTTTGCAGGCAGCCACTCCCTGTTATATTCTATTACAGAGCAAATTGTTACGGTTACCAGACAAACCCAATAGAAAAAAAGAGTCCGTAAGTTCTCCCAGAATCATTGACATAACCTTATCTTTAATGGTCCGAGTATATGGCTTCTATACACAATTACAGACTCTCAGAGACATCCATATACTCCACATCTATGTTTCTGGAAGAAAAAAAACCTCTTCTTAAATTGATTTGCCCTTTGTAACTGTCACAGATATGTTTTCCCTGTTTTGACAGGTAGTTGTAATTCTATTAGCAGCCCATCGACTTCCCTGTGAAATCGATCTGTGTTGGGCTGGCTGGGTCTTCCTAAACTGACTGATTTATTGCTTCTGCATGTTTTTAGAAAGAGAGCACGTGCACGCTCGCAAGTGAGCTAAAGAGGCCAGAGGTGGGAGAGGATGCAGGAGAGGAAATGAGACGCTTCTCTGTCACCACCGAGTATAAAGTATCTAAACAATGTTTGAAAACAAATTATTTTTAGCCTTGCTGTTAGCTGTCTCCATGGCAGGTGAGCTGCGACCTTTCGTCGGCAGTCTAGCTGAGATGCCTGCTGATGCCCGCAGGAATAAGTGACTGTCAATTTTTCTTATTAAATTACCTCGCTGTCTCATGTTTAAGCTAGAAGAACTTGCTCACCCCAAATGTCCTCGATGTCAATCTATCATGTTTGTCTAATTTTGCCCTCATATTTCCCATCCCACAGTCACTAAGCATGAGTAGCTGCCTCGAGGTGGCCTGGTCTCTGCAATCTTGCCCACTGAAGGAGAGCACCAGAGCCAATCTGCAGGAGACGACAGTTTGCCAGAGGTCAGAGACGGAAATTACCACTCCATCTTGTGTGAAGAACCACATTAAAAAAGAAAAGAAGCCAGGCTCAGTGGCTCAGCCTGTAATCCTGAGCCTTTGGGAGGCTGAGGTGAGTGGATTGCCTGAGCCCGCAGGTTCGAGACCTGCCTGGGCAGGCGAGACCTCATCTCTACAATAAATCAAAAAATCAGCCGGGCATGGTAGCACGTGCCTGTAATTCCAGCTACTCGGAAGGCTGAGGCAGAAGGATGGCCAGAGCCCAGCAGGTCGAGGCTGCGGTGGCCGGGAGCGGCCACTGCACTCCAGTCTGGGCGACACAGTGAGACTCCAACTCAAAAAAAAAAAAGAAAAGAAAAGAAAAGAAGGAAAGGGAAGGGAAAGAAAGAAAAAAAGGGGGGAAGGAAAACTTTAAAATCCTGATCCTAAAGGTCGTATCCCAAGATTTATAATGGAATCAGACAAAACTAAATTAAAATAGCATGTGTGAAATTAAAGCAATCTGAATATAAGTTGATTTTCCAGGTACTAAAGAACAAATCATCGCACAGTTATATACCTTTACCGAAAATTACTCCAGTGTTCACTTCATGAAAATAAATATGAATATTAACATCTCACAAGTACCATTTGCAATTTCATTCTTGAGCAGTATTGTGGAGAGACTAATTCTAAGCAGAATTATTACTAGGAAATGCAGTTAAGTAGGCAAATTCCATGGTTACACCCTTTCTTCTCCAATTATGTGTATCTATATGTTTAGGGACTTCCACCACAATGCTCAACTCAGCCTTATCCTTTAGAATAACAGTGGAGCTTGTCATCTTCTCTACCCAGACCTCCTCAGATGTTAGACCAGCAAGGTGATATACTGTATTTACATAAACGAATATGCTTAATGTATTACCTCTCTCAGTAAGATTTCACATTTTCACCCGGAATTCTTATAGACATAATGCTCTAATCCAGAATAGAGACTAATGACAAGAACCTTGGGGCACCAATGAAGACAGATTTGCTGATGGAGGGGGTATTTATCAGTGGGTACCTTTCAAAAGTCCGCAAATCACACCCCTAGAAGGATGCTCATTCTAAACCGCAGGAATTAACCCTACAGAGCTCTGTAGAAACTGATAGTCCCATGCTGTATTATGTCAAGTTGGTTATGCTGAGATATCTGAAGGTTCTGGGTTAAAGCTGACCAAAAGAGGACCTTGTGTGAGATTTGGAAGACAAGAGTAAAGCAGCAGCCTGTACTCCTGGAAGGCAGTCACAATCAGACATGACAGCAAACAGATGCAGAGTGCCTGGTGGGCCCCAACGGGTCCACACCCTCCTCTGCTTGTGTTCATCTCATCTTCCCAAGTGATGCCCTGCTAACCAACAGTGGCCCCAGGCACACTACCAGCTGCTCAGCTATGGTCCTCAGAAGCAACAGCCACACAGAGGCAAGCCTCCCAAAATCCTTTGCGTAGTTTCGATTTGGCAGCTGGGTGTGCTTGCCTTTTCAGATCAGGCAACGCAGTTTTCCCTGCAAGCTCTCACTCTTCCATCTTGACCAGAACGTCAGATATACTGACAAAAGTTTTCTCTGATCCTCCAACTCTTCTGCTGGACCTTCCTTCCTCTTTCCTCCCATATTTGTGTCAGATCGAATTCCTTCAAAAATCTCCTATTCCCCTACTACTCATAGGAGTCCTGCTTCCTGACTGACCCCTAACTGATACAATCTCCTGCAGATGAGCTTTACAGAGGCCACGTCTTATGTGTGGAAGGCTGTGCACATGCGCAAAAGCTATCTCCTGTTACCAGGAACTGGAATCAACTTAAACCTACATTATCTGTCTGAGCCTCTGATTTGTGTTGTATGTGTGAAACGTAATTTACAATTCATATTTTAAAATTGTTTATTTTATCATTTTTAAAGCTGAATTTGGTTTTCAATATGTGCTCTCCATGCATCAGCTAAATTAATGAGGTTGCAGACTCAAGTTTCAAAAAAAAATTCATTAATGGAGCAATCACCAACAACCACCTGGAAGCCCCAAGCTAGATAGATCATATTATACCACACATTCTCTCAAGTAAGGGCCACTAGGTCATGAATATTTACAGTTTCTGATCAAAATCAATATTAGTCTTAAGTCAGAGGTTGAAATGCTCTAGATCTCAGGACACAGAATGCTCAAAAAAATACAGACCCCAAAATGTGTCCTACGTAAGATTTTAAACAAGTGTTTTTAACTTAATTACCTAGCACATATGAACTATGGGGCAAAGGTCTAATTACATTCCCACTAAAATCAGTATTTAGCTTACAGCCCTCAGGTGTCATGATAACAAGGTTCAATCATGTATTGACACTGATGCTGATTGGAAGTATATCATTTTGAGTTGTTCAAGTGTAATTTCACCAAAATCATGTCTCGAAACTCAAGCCTTAGTTAAGTGTATTAGTCTCCTAGGGCTGCTGTAACTAAATACCACAGACTGGATGGGTTAAACAACTGATATTAATTTTATCCCAGTTCCGGAAGCTGAAAGTCCAAGATCTGAGTGCCAGCAGGGCACGGGCATGTTTCTTGTGAGTCCTCTCTCTTAGACTTAGTCCTCTCACTGTGACCTCCCATGGCCTTTTCTCTTTGCATGTGTGCTCCAGATGTCTCTTCCTCTTCTTATGACACCTCTATTGGATTAGGACCCCACCCTTATGACCTCATTTAACCTTTATAACCTCCTTAAAGTCCCTATCTCCAAGTACAATTACATTGGGAGTTAGAGTTCCAACATGTGAATTTTGAATTGATACAATTCAAACCATAACAATGAGGAGTACTGATTTTTTTAAGACTGATTTGAATATATGCTCTATATGTTCATGACTCAGGTTTGAGTCATATCTAATGTGTGTATGCCAAGCAGAGATGCTATCCACTCACCATTGCTATTAAACTTTGCAATAACATGCACTGATCCCAGATTTCTACTTTTTTTATTTTTTTGAGTTGGAGACTCACTCTGTTGCCCAGGCTGAAGTGCAGTGGCACACTCACGGCCATCCCAGCTTCGACTTGCTGGGCTCCGGTGATCCTTCCACCTCAGCCTTCCAAGTAGCTGGAACTACAGGCAGGTGCTACCACGCATGGCTAAGTTTTGATTTATTGTAGAGACGAAGTCTTGCCAAGCTGCCTGGGCTGGTCTGGAACCCACAGGCTCAGGCAACCCATTCGCCTCGACCTCCCAAAGTGCTGGGATTACAGGCTGAGCCACCGAGCCCAAACACAAATTATTTTTTACCTGACTTCAAACCAAGCGAAGTGGGGCCAAAGGGAGGCCCAACTTTACCTGTACGATGACCACTTGTATACCTAATCCTGAACTGTATCCCACATCTTTAAAAGAAAAAAAAAAATGGATGTTTGTGATGGGCGAAAGAAGAAGCTTGAGAAAAGCAACCAATGCAATAGGAACCAAATGGGAAATTCACAAAGAAAAGCAAAAAAATCAGGCACTGGATAATAAGTAGATGAAATAGGGTTACAAATAGATAATAAGGAAAGCCTGGAGTTATAGGAAAAGTAATTGTATGTGTGGGTGTGACTGTGGGCGTGTGAGTGTGTGTGTGTATGTATTTGCACACATGATACTTATAAAGCATCAGTGTCAGAGGAATTGAGAGACAAACATCAAAGGGTATAAACAGGCCCACCTATAAATGCTGCCTTTTGGCCTGATGCTCACAACAGGTTCATTCAGATTTGGTCAGGGGCAGGGTCACACGTTACGATGGAAAGGTGACCCCTCATAAGAAAACTGTGAAGACAAGTGCTCTAAAACCCCTTGTAAAGGGACACTAGTTTCTGGTACTTACCACACATTATAACAAATGACATTTATTTTATACCAGTTCCAGAAGTTGAAAGTCCAAGATCCGCGAGCCAGCAGGGTAGGTTTCAAGTGAGTTCTCTCCCTTAGAGGACGGAACTGAATGTCTTTGGGCAGGAATGGCTTAAACTGGAACTCAAAAGGGAAAAGTACAAACTTCTGCCATGAATGTTACCCCATTTTCTGTAAGATGGAAGAAAACAACATCAAAGAAATGCATCAGGATAGACCGCAGTGAGAGAATTCCAGTTGCAATTTTTTCCTCATAGTGAACTAATTTTTAAAATCTCATCTTTAAAATCTTTGAAGCTATAAAAAAAACTGTAATATGTGGAGCTTTTCTTGTTTGCTGTGAATATCAAGTGCTGATAGAGTGCTCAAAATTGCACAAGTCATACACACAAAGCACAATTTCCACCTTTGAAAGAACAAAAATGTTTTTAAGAATAGAACTGGATAGCACAAACAAAAGAAGCCAACTTCCCCGAAGTTGCTCAGGTGTCAGATTACATTTGCAAAATCAAAATTATATCATGATTTTCTTGTCCGATTTTTAATTTGCTCTAAGCCAAATAAACATGAATAATGAGAAAGAAATTTCAGCCTAGGAGCTGATGACATCGTAAACCATATAAAGGACACTTGGTTGGTTTCTGTCATAAAATTCCATCATAAAAATCACACCTGCATGAAAAAAACTTTGTTTTTTTCTACCAGTTTCTGTCTTTTCCTTTCAAAATCGCCATCCCTGCCAAAAGACATTCAGTTCAGTGCCTGGGACTATCAGTTGTTAGGGCTTGTCAGCAGTCAGAAATCATTCACATATATTTCCTGCACCCTTCCAACGCTATAAATAAAAATTTTACCCTAGCTCCTACTAAACAAAAAGATTTGGACTTAAATGACAGCAGTCAGAATTTAGGTTAGATAGAAATAGGTATTTTTGTAGTGAGGGAACTTAAAACCAGAAAGGTTTATATTGAGACAGACTAGAGCCCCATCTCCCCCCCACCAAAAAAAAAAATAAAACTATTTGAAAGTACAATGTCGTTTTCTCCAAGATCCAAGTCCAGAGCTTGGATAACTATAAGACTTTGCATATTAAAAAATTATATCTATTCACTGATTTATTCATTTACGAATCCAACAATTCTGTGATTAAATCAGAAAAGCAACATAGGAAGACTTTCAGTCTTCATGTCTATTCTTCCATGAAATATGAGTTTTTCACATCTTTGTTATCATTTTCCCATTAATCAAAGTCACCCATGAATGTCATTATTAACACATTTGATAACAGAAATTGAAGAATAATGGAAAAATTTCCAAAACCTTCAAAAGACCTGGGTTCCAGTTCCAACGCCATTCTATAAGCTGGGTGATCTTGGAAAAAATTAACTACCTGGAGCTTCAAATTATTCACGACCAAAATAATGTCTTTCCTCCCTACATCACAGGCTTACCCTAAGGATTGTATGCAATAATGTCTGTAAAAGTGCTTTGCCAAATATAAAACATTAATCCTGCAATAGATGACTAATGAGCTATAGAATCACATCCAAATCACAGAAAAGAAAACTGTTCTCAGTTATAAGAATATACAATATAGATGCAGAGAATAGTATGTAAACACCAAGGTGGGGTAGGGAACGGAAACCTACAAAAATATTTGCTCAAGTTTTTCTTGAACAGATGGAAACCACAAGGTCTCTGCCATACTTTGTCTTCTTTGGGTCTCCTGTGTTTTAGGAGACAGCTTTTTTCCACTCCGTTTTTCAGTTCTTGATGTGGCTTTCCAGCACTTTTGCTCCACTGAGAATCACTGTGTTAAAGCCTGCTGACATCCAGCTCTCAGGAGCCTAGACACTTGTTTCACCTTAGAGAACATAGAATATGAATCATGATTCTCTTTAGTATCCTGTCTTAGGCCCATGAGAGTTTAAATTTAAATTCTGAGTGGAGGTTGGCCTGTCTTTGCTCTGCGGTGCATTGTTAATCTGGGAGACTTTAAACTTTTTTGAAGGCAGTGGCATGGCAAAATTAACTTTCTTATTAGTAGGAGATTGCCAAAAACTCAAACATACCAGAGAAATTCATAAAGGAATTCATATAGAATCATACAGTATTCCTGCAAAATGTTTGTCATAATAATCAAAATTACTTCGAGGTGTCTTGAAAAATACAAAAAGTTCTAAATAATAATTGCAAAAACAGACAAATGTTTGACTACAGATATGGGGAAAAGATTACAGGTGGCAAATGAGTTCTCTTCTCTTCTGAATCCTCGTGTAATAGAAATAAATTGTGAAGTCAAAAGAGACATTCAAATTTCAAAACTCAGCTAAATGTTACCTAGGGACAAAAACCAAGTGTTTTGTGGCTTATTTTGTGGCCACCCTCTTCACAAATTCATGAAATCTATTTTCATACTTTGACCTGTTACAATAATACATAACTTGAAAATGTACTCAATTTCTCCAATATTTAAAAGTGGCATCCTTAAAACTCATAGCTCTTATGGTAGCATAGATTATTCAATTCTTTCATGTACAATTCCTAATGAAGATACCTGAACCCACAATGCCCAAGTTATCAACTGCATGTAAAGACACCAAAAATAATTCCAGAGTTAATTTTCTATTTAATAAACTATTTCAGCTCTTCAACTTCCTTTGTCTGTTCTGGTGTATGATTTTTTTTTTAATCATCTTCTCAGTCATCCCTCCAAAAGAGTTCTAACTTTGGTATCTTGTTAAGATTTTTCAAACATTCAGATTATTGTCTGTCCTTTATTTTAAGTAATGTGTGTGCTCCCAAAAGCCAATGAAGCAGCTTGTATTTATAGTATGTTGGACTTCATACTCTGATGGGCTGTGGCAGACACAGAAAATGGTTCCCATGTGGAAATCAGTCAAAACTCAAGCCCATAGATAGTTAACTGCTAAACCATGCTACAGAATACAAATGCTCTTGGAAATCAGAGGCAAGAAGAACACTGAGTATTGCAGTGGTTCAGGATTGTCTCCCTGAAAGAGAGGACTTGAGTTGATCTTAGGATTTTCAAGTGAGGAAAAGATGATGATTAAATTCCAGGAAGAAATCAGTCAGAAATCTGACTTACTGACTGCAGGTAAGGATGATGTTAAAAGGTGATGACGAATTTGTTTGGCTAGGTAGAAATCATTTTGTAGAATCTTGATAACTTGACAAAGAAGTCAGACTTGATAGGCAAAAGGAAGCCTGAAGGCTGGTTCTTGAACAAGAACATAACATGAAACATTCATGTTTAAGGAAGCTTCAGGTGGTAATTATAAACATGGGACTGAGTAAGAATGACACAGAAAGTCAGGGCACCTGTTTGGAGGCAGCTATATAAATCTGATTGATAGCATCAGAAGCATAAAGAAAAGATATAAGACTGAATACCTGGAAGGAAATTTACTGATGATATAGTCCAAGTTATTTTTTCAGAGGTGGAAACCAGGACTTAGAAAGGTTACATGACTTTACAAGTTGGTCGTCTTCCCAGTTAGCGACAGAATCAAGACTTAAACCTAAGTTTTTGGGCACCTAGAAAACTTCACTGAAGAAATTTTGAAGGCATTACAAAACTTGATAATAGGCAAATCTGGTGATAACAGTAAAGATTAAAAGTATAAGGTTTGCTTCTGTGACTTAGAGTCTAGAGGTAGATGTCTTAACAGTGCCACAATTATTCGTGAGAGAGTTAAGAAAATTAGCTAAAGGAAGAAGCTGATGAGTTAGAATTCAGTAAAACTGAATGTCATAGGCTGTTAGAATATTTAGGTAGACATTTCCTACAACCATTAGAAATAAGGAACTGCTCAAGGCTGACAGCACAGTGCTACATCTTCTGCCCAGATCTCTCCCAAACTCCAGTATTACTTTATGTCAAACCACTCGTCTGACACTAGCATCTCCAACTTGAGATTGGTCAAACTGAATTCATTATCTTTATTCTCTATTATCCACACTGTTCATTTTTGCTGGACAAATATTTATTGTTGTTGAAGTCAGAAGCCTGGGGCTCATCTTTATCTCCTTTACCTCATTGACTGCAGCCAATCAGTGACCAAATCCTGACTGATTTTTCCTCCTCTGTGTTTACGACAGTTGTCTGTTAACTGGCTCCACTGTCACTGACCTGAATCCTATTTTAGTTTTCTTCCATATATCTATTAGAGTGATCTCCTAAATCATATCATCATGTTACACCTTATTTATAATTGTCTATATAATCCATACGGAGTTTAAGCCCTCCACCCCCATACTCTTACCCTTCTTTTCTTCTCAAGATCTCCAGCCAATGAGAATAAATGGAATTGTTCAAACAGTCTATCTGGTTTGCATTTTTAGTATCTTCAATTGAGTAACTCTCTCTGTTGGATTTCCTTCTCTCTGTATCTCCCCTACTCATATTCTACCTTCCTCCTAGGTAACGAACAGCTATCTATTGTATATTTCAATACTGAATCCAAATATGGCCATCTTTATATAATCTTTCCTGATTGTCCCTCCCCCGGTAGACTTGATCAACCTCTTCTTTGTGTCTTCTTTATACAGAACCCATGTTATTGTATTGAAGGATACTCAAATGCCTACAACCTCTTCTAGACCGGATACTCTTTAAGAACCAAAACCATATTCTATCCACTTCTGTATCCCCTCAAAGAGATCCTGGTCCATGGTATGTACTTCATACAGGAATGCATTTATGCATTATACAGACACTTTAAAATTATCCGAATAATGATAACACTTAAATGAGACCAGAAAAGACCTGAATGGCAGTTAAGATCCAAAGACAGCTAAGAAAGCCATGAAAAAAACAACAATGATTTTTTTAAAAAAACCATTGAAAAGCCATGGGGAAAAAAAGAGTTTTAAGAAAGAATGGAAGAAAATCATTCAAAAGGAATTTTTTAAATTATTAAAAGATATTTCTATTACCATTACTATAGAATTGAAAAAATAAAGGCAATCTAGGCCTCCACAATATGGCACTTTCTGATATATTGATTTACTAGAATATTATAATGTCAATAAATAGTTAAACATGAAATATATAGGCAGGTAAATGCTTATGTGAAACAATGCTAAACAAAAAAGTAGAAAATGTTATACAACCCATTGATTACAACTATATAAAGATATATTTGTTTAAATTAAAAAGCATAAGATGGAATAAGTATGGCTACTGTGTTAAAACAAATGAATTAAATATATTTTTTCTGAAATATTTATATGTTTCACTTAAATGAGTAATTTTTTAAATAATGGTTGTTAGTATTAAATTCAATTAAAATTTTCAGTTATTTATAAGTAAAAATATGTCTTGCATGGGCTTTGTAAACTCTAGCTCCTTTATAAAGGGACTAAACTATGAGTAACAAAAATTATCAAGCTATAATGTCTTTGCTTTATATGTTCAAGTTTTTGTTCTGTGGGGGGTTTTGTTTGTTTGTTTTTGTAAATAAGGCGTATCTGCACTTACTAATATAGTGTTATATTATTTTTGTGATGGTCCTCTCTTCAAAACACACGTAATTGGGACTTGACTTTCCAGTTTCTCTTCCTGGACTATAGTTTCCTAATGTTCTTCATAAGTTACTTGAGCAATAAGTCAGCCAAAAAATATATGTGGAAGCTCTAACTATGAAGAGTAAATGTGTTCAGTATACCAAGTCCCTTTATTTCCAACAAGACACCTACCTGGGGCCATCATTAATTCCTTAGGATATCAAGAAATAGGGTGAGGTGTGGGTGTAGCTATCAGGTTGAAATAGGAGGGTCAAATTAAAATGCCCCAGGCAGGCAAGGAAAATTAATGAATTAAATCAAGCTTGCGAGTCCATGTTTGTCCATAGGAGAGTAGTTACTCAATTTGGTGACAGGTTCCTTTGAAGAAACGCCAGCCCAGTGTTGCTGGAGTTTCACAATAGGCAAGAGAATTTTTAAAATCCAGATATGTCCATGAAATTTCATCATTTTAAATGTCTGTTGAGTGAACTATGAGACTAGAAAGTAATTGGGGCCTGTAGCCCTAGCTGAGCCTAATTACAGCAGAAGTCACACATTGAAGGTCACAGCTTGGAGATAGATTTTGTTTCCCTTATGCAGTGTTTTTCAAAATACTGAGCTTCTGCTCCATTTCAGGCACTGAGCTAGGTAAAAGATTAGTAGGAGTTATTAAAGAATATAGTGATTAAATAGAATATCCCTTTCGTCACTTCCCTAAACAAAGTTCACGGGGAAAACCAGAGAGGCCCAGTCAAAAAACCAACAAGAGTACTTATATGTGCTGTTGCATAGATGCTAAGGAACATAGAATTCCAATGATAGGAATGAACAATGTTGTTAGAATTAGAAATTGGGAAGTTATGGGTGGCATTAAAGGGAGAGATTTTGATTAGTGTTAGGGCATAGATAGTAGAAAAATAAATGAGAGGAGAGAAATTAAAGACAGCAAATATGGACCACTCTTGTGAGAATATTGAGTAAAACGGTGAAGGGATAGATTGGATAGTAACTATGGGGTAACATGAGGAAAGCATTTATCTTATCTTAAAAATTTTTAAGGATGATAAAATTTTAAGCAGATTTGTAGGTCAAGAAGAAACCATTCAAAGGCAAGGGGGAGATGTAGGAGAGAGAATGTAAGACAAGAAGGTTCTGGAGGATTCAAGAGCAGCTGCATAAGGGCCCAGATGGAAAGAATTGGCCTTGAACAGGATGAAGAAATTCTTATCTTATGAGAATGGAGGAAACTATAAAAACTGAGTAAAGATTAAGGCAAGTGTCTGCATGAGACAGGTCCTCAATTTTTCTCAACACATCTCTTTCCTGCAGAGTTGTGATGGATGGCATATGAGTCTCAAAGACTTCTCTTTCCTTCCAGCCAAAGACCCATGCAACCAGCACTCCTTTCCTCTAAGCCCCACACACTGAGGTTAGCACCATAGGTCTTATCACTTCTATAAAAGGAGAAGAAAGCCAAATGAATAAATTTCCATTTCCCCTGACCCTAAAGTTGAATTTATATAAAACACCTAGACTGGGTTTCCTTTTCTAATTGGCCATCCGAACGTACCAGCATTAGTATGCTATCCCCTGACTCGATCTACTGAATGTGGTAAAAGAAAGAGTACGTACTGAAGAAAGTTTTCAAAGAGATCCAAGAGAAGAAGAAATATTGTCCAGTTCCAGCACTTTCCACATTCTCTATATTGCTTCTACTAAATAAAGCTCAATCCTTATAGGTAAATTTTAGTGAGATTTCAGTTTTCCCCTAACCAATCAGAAGACCTTTTTTTCTAGCAAGGGGACAAGAGGCATAACATATTGAACTGTATGAAATAGTCCATTTCAAAATGTCTTCTTGGATAAAAACTTTCCAGGTCTAGAGGATAATAATATTCACCTGAATCGAAATCTCTCCACAATGCTCTTTTAAATAAACAAATAAAATTAACAAGGAACATAAACAAAACTGCATATAACCCTTCTACAGTACTGAGAGACTGAGCCTACCATGAACTCAAAACTACCATAAATAGAGAAATAACCAACACATTCCAATAAATCTCCCAACCACCACAAACTTTTGAATTTGAGGAGTAGGGAAAGGAGGCATCAGTGAGAAGAGAGGAGGAGAACAGTGAATTGAGACTAAGCACAGGCAAAATTACCCCTCAAAAAGAGAAAGCCCAACACTAAGTGGCAAAATACTGAAAAACAGGATTTGGTACTTCAAAGCACCAGGACTTGGTAGTGCACAGTGCCAGGACTTGGTAATCCACAGCACCAGCTTACAAATAATTAGAATAGAATGTGACAACCTCTGAGAAGAATTTCTTCTAAGGGAGAATCACATAATAGAGGAAAGATAGTATTTCCTCTGGAAGGCATGGCACCTTATTCCTTGAAGAGAAATTAAGAAGACAGGAGAAAATATTTAAAATCCTTCATAAAGAAAAAAGAAAAAAAAACCCACAAATACCTTCACTTGTATCAGCATTGCCAACATCATAAATTAAAGAGATTGTATTTCACTATACTTCAAGAAATGTCACCCAAAATATGGCTAGGAATAAATAGAAAAATTAAAACTAATTTTAAGCAAAGTTATTATACAAAGAAAAGAGAAAATGCATTTTAGCTAATAAAAATTATCACTCCACCCCCCCCCACCAAAACCCAGGAGGCAGAAGAAAAGTGTAACACAAAACTCCAAACTGAATTAAATAGCATACAATACGCATTTAGAAAATTAAGAGAAAACTCTGATGATTAGTGAGGTTGAGCACTTTTTGATGTGTCTGTTGGCTGCCCATATATCACCTTTTGAGAGGTGTCAATTCATGTCTTTTGCCCACTTTTTAATGAAGTTGTTCTTTTTCTTTTGGCTTGTTGAGTTCCTTGCAGATCCTAGATGTCAGGCCTTCATCGGATATACAGTTGGCAAATATTTTTTCCCATTCTGTGGGCTATCTCTCCACTCTCTTGATGGTTTCTTTTGCTTTGCAGAAGCTTGTCAGTTTGATGAGGTCCCACTTGTCTATCTTATCTCTTGTGGTATGGGCACTTGGAGTTTTGATCAGAAATTGGGTTTCAGGTTTTACATTTGGGTCTTTGATCCATTTAGAGTCAATGCAATTCAAAACCACATTGAGATATCACCTAACCTCAGTAAGAATGGCCATCATTAATAAAACAAACAACAACAGATGTTGGCGAGGATGCAGAGAAAAAGGAATGCTTCTACACTGCTGGTGGGAATGCAAACTAGTGTAACCTCTTTGGAAGACAGTGTGGCAATTTCTGAAAGATCCAGAAATTGACCTTCCTTATGACCCAGCAATCCTCCTATTGGAAATTTACCCAGAGGAACTCAAGTCATTCTTCCAACAAGATACCTCATATACATGTTTGTTGCAGCTCTATTCACAATAGCAAAACACATGCAACCAACCATGCTGCCCATCGAAGCTGGACTGGATTTAAAAAAATGTGGTACATATACACATGTGGACTATTATGCAGTCATAAATAAGGACAAACATATAGACTTTGCTGCAACTTGGATGGATTTAGAGTCTATCATACTCAGTGATCTATCACAGAAAAAAATAACAGAGTACCATATGTTCTCACTCATAAGCGAGCCTTGAACAATTATCATAATGCTATAAGAAAGAGATTGGCAGTGTGGAAAACTGCCAGGGGAGGGGGAATGAGATTGGCAGTTGAAGGAAACTGTCAGGTGAGGGAAGGGCACTCCTCATCAACAAGGGTACCTGCATAATGAACATTTGTATACCTAACCCTGAATGTACCCCACATCTTAGCCATCTACGAGAAACCTACAGCCAGCATACTCCTAAATGGACAAAAATTGGAACCAATTCCCCTGAAAACTGGAACTAGACAAGGATGCCCACTCTCTCCCTTCCTGTTCAACATAGTATTGGAAGTCCTGGCTAGAGCAATCAGAGAAGAGGACGCAATCAGAGGTATTCAAATAGGAAAAGAGGAAGTCAAGTTATCTCTCTATGCAGATGATATGATGGTGTACCTTGAAAACCCAAGAGAATCTGTCAAAGACCTCCTTACATTGATAAAGGCCTTTGGCAAAGTCTCAAGATACAAAATAAATGTACAAAAGACAATCGCATTTCTCTACACCAATAATAAACAAACAGAAACCCAAATAAAAAACACAATTCCATTCACAATAGCCACAAAAAAAATGAAATACCTTGGCATCTTCCTAACCAGAGACGTGAAAAACCTTTACAATGAAAATTACAAAACACTGCTCAAAGAAATCAAAGCTGACATGAACAAGTGGAAAAATATCCCATGCTCATGGATCGGAAGAATCAACATTGTGAAGATGTCCATCTTACCTAAGGCAATCTACAAATTCAATGCAATACCCATTAAATTACCAATAACATTCTTCTCAGACCTAGAAAAAACAACACAGGAATTCATATGGAAACACAAACGTCCAAGAATAGCCAGAACAATCCTCAGCAAAAAAAACAAAGCAGGTGGTATCACAATACCAGACTTCAAACTTTACTATAAAGCTACAATCATCAAAACAGCTTGGTATTGGTACAAGAACAGGCATATAGATCAATGGAACAGAACTGATATTCCAGAAGCAAAACCTCAATTCCTCAACCAACTCATCTTCGACAAAGCCCCCACCACCTACCAATGGGGAGAGGAGAATCTATTCAGTAAATGGTGCTGGGAAAACTGGCTGACCACATGTAGAAGATTGAAACAGGACCCCTATCTATCCCCATGCACAAAGGTTAACTCCAAATGGATCAGAGACCTAAATGTAAAACCTCAAACCATAAGAACCTTAGAAAAGGAAGGAAATACTCTCATGGAAATCGGAACTGGCATCCAATTCCTGTACAAAACCCGAAACCCACAGGACTTAAGAGAGAAGATAGGCAAATGGGACCTTATTAAACTGACAAGCTTCTGCAAAGCCAAAGAAACCATCAAGAGAGCAGGGAGACAGCCTACAGACTGGGAAAAAGTATTTGCCAACTCTAGGTCTGACAAAGGCTTAACATCCTGGATCTACAAGGAACTGAAATGTACTGAAAAGAAGAAAACAAACAACCCCATTATAAAATGGGCAAAAGATATGAACAGAGACTTCACAAAAGAAGATATCCGAGCAGCCAACAAACACATGAAGAAATGCTCAACCTCACTAATCATCAGGGAGATGCAAATCAAAACCACACTGAGATACCACCTAACTCCAGTCAGAATGGCAATTATCAACAACTCAAAAAATAACAGCTGCTGGAGAGGCTATAGTGAAAAGGGAACACTTCTACACTGTTGGTGGGAGTGTAAGCTAGTGCAACCTCTGTGGAAAGTAAGTGTGGCGATTCCTGAAAGCTCTAAAAATTGACCTTCCATATGACCCTGCAATCCCCCTACTGGGAATATACCCTGAAGAACACAAATCACTCTATAAAAAAGATACCTGCACACGTATGTTTATTGCAGCGTTG
This sequence comes from Cephalopachus bancanus, assembly GCA_027257055.1. Classification (NCBI taxonomy): domain Eukaryota; kingdom Metazoa; phylum Chordata; class Mammalia; order Primates; family Tarsiidae; genus Cephalopachus; species Cephalopachus bancanus. Next base: position 819,258 of record JAPVLO010000005.1, on the reverse strand, counting down.
TTCACAATAGCAAGAACCTGGAAACAACCATGCTGCCCAACAAAAGAGGACTGGATTAAAAAAATGTGGTACATATACACGATGGAATACTACGCAGCCATGAAAAAGAACAAAATCATGAATTTCACAGCAACCTGGATGTAACCAGAGTCTATAATACTGAGTGACCTCTCACAGAAACAAAGATCAAAATATCACATGTTCTCACTCATATAATGGACCTTGAACATCCAATGTAATACTATAAGAAAATGACTGATGGTACTGGGAAATTATGGGGGGGGAGGGGAATGGGATTAACAGTAGCTAATATCTATCTGGGACTGGGAAAACACCTCTTATCAATAGGGTGCCTGAATGAAACGTAATTGTACACCTAACCCTTAACTGTACCCCACAAAACGATAATAAAAAATACTGATTAATTATTTTTAAAAAAATAAAATAAAATAAAATTAAGAGATAACTACATTTAGAAATTCAAAAACTAAAAAAATTTTAAAGGATAAACATGTGTAAGGTAATTAAACACAGAAAGAAATTTAATTAAAAGATAAACTATCTCAGCAAAAAGGAAAATGTTACAAGTTACCTAAAAGATAATAAATATTTAATTAGAGATGCTGAAAAGAAAGAATAATAACCAAGAAAATGAAAATAAAAATGTAAAAACAAAAGAGTGAAAGAGGCCAAAGAAAAACGCTTAAAACAGAAAAGGAAGGTCCAACATAAATGCAATAGGAGTGCCTAAAGAAGAAACACAAAACAATAACACAGAACAGAAATTTTAAAATATAATCAAGAAAAACTTTCTGGAAATAAGAGATAATTAATTTCAACATTGAACATTCCCACTGTATAAATGGAAAAACTGAAGAAAGTAGTTAAACTACTAGGCTTTATAAACAACAAAAAAAATCTTACAAGGCACTGTCTCCAGACAAAAATACCAAATTATTTGTAAGAGAAATTAAAAGTAAGAAAACTGGTTTGAGACATTTTAAGAGCAATATGCTAAGGAAGGCAACAGGGAACAGCATTCCCAAGAAATTTCTTAAAAAAAAGTAGAAAGAATGTTATATCCACCCAAGCTGTGCATTAAAGCTATAGGAAGCAGGTTTGAATGTGCATAAATTCAGAGAATATTGTACCTATGTGCTCTTCTTGAAGAATAAAATGGAAGATAATCTTTACCTAACCAACAGATAATTAAGGAAACATCAGCAAAGGCACAGTGGTGTGCATTTAATATATTAAATTGTGATGCTAAAACAAAGAATGGAAACATGGGAGGCAAAAATCTCATGTGAACATTGTATGTAACAAAGAAAAATGAAGGCAACTAAATAATTGGAAGAAAAGAAAAATAGAAAAGAGTCATTATACAGGTAATAGGCAGGAGTAAAAGGCTACCATTTAAATTGACACTCCATATTATAAATAATTAAGTAAAGAAGAAGGCTATTAAAGACACTATAAAAGTATAAATACAAAGGTGATGGGTAGAAAAAACACAGACTTTCCTAAATACCAAAAGAAACTGGTTTAAAAGTAGCAGAGCCAGGCTCGGTGGCTCAGCCTGTAATCCCGTGCTTTGGGAGGCCGAGGTGAGTGGATTGCCTGAGCCCATGGGTTCTAGACCCACCTGGGCAAGTTGGCGAGACCTCATCTCTACAATAAATCAAAAAATCAGCCGGGCATGGAAGCGCACGCCTGTAGCTCCGGCTACTTGTAAGGATCCGGCTGAGGTGGAAGGATCGCTGGAGCCCAGCAGGTCGAGGCTGCGGTGGCCGGGAGCAGCCACTGCACTCCAGTCTGGGTGACAGAGTGAGACTCCAACTCAAAAAAAAAATTAAAGTAGCAGAAATATACACCAACTAGAAAAGGAAATATAGTAAATATAACAAATAATAGCAAAATTTTAGAGTTGAAACTAATCAAATCAGCAATATATATGAATTAGTATACCTTTCCTATAAAAAGAAAAATATTTCAAATTAGTTTATAAAGCAAAACTCAACTATGCTGTATACAAGAGGCAAATCTAAAACAGCAATTTTAAAATTTATGTTTAAAGGGTTAAACATAAAGGTATGGGTATAGATATACACGACAAATGAAAACTATAGGAAATCAAGTTTTTAATCTTAATATAAAGTAGAATTCAGGTCAAAAAGCACTAAACCAGAAAAAGAAAGGCACTATGTCATGCTAAAAACCAGAATTTACCTTAAAGATAGAACAGTTATAAAGCAATTATCAATAGCTACCTCTGAGAAAGTGGTTCTGTCTTTGGCTAGTGGATTAGAGGGTAAATTAAGGTGAACTGCTAAAGAAATATGACAAAGCTAGGCAATGTTAAAATGGCTGTTCATTGGCTATATTGATTCCATATTATGTCCTTTCATTTCCCTCTCCTGTTATTTTAAAATATTCTTATTTATATCTGGGAACAGGGATGAAGGTCAGGCTTCTGTAGCTGCTTCCTGCTAGATAGGGGCATAAAGATATCCCTACCTGTCTAGAGTAAAAGGAGAGGATGGGATGCCAGAGAACAATGGAGTTGCTAAGCATCTTTAGTATCTGTTTACAAGGCACTGTGTACAAGCATATACTATTAGAATTAATACTCTGTGATGGCGTGGAGCAGACCCCCATCCAACCACTTTAATGTCTTGCCCCCATCAAGGGGATGGTTTAAAAGCATTCAACCTCAAGCAGCCATTGGCCATTGTTTTGTTTTTTGGTTGTTTTTTTTTTTTTTTTGAGTTGGAGTCTCACTCTGTCGCCCAGACTGGAGTGCAGTGGCCACTGCCGGCCACCGCAGCATCAACCTGTCGGGCTCTGGCGATCCTTCCGCCTCAGCCTTCCAAGTAGCTGGAACTACAGGCGCGCGCTACCACGCCCGGCTGACTTTTTTATTTCTTGTAGAGATGAGGTCTTGTCAAGTTGCCCAGGAGGGTCTCGGACCCGCGGGCCCAGGCAATTGCTTTGTTAAACTCTGGTGTGTCTACATGGCTCTTTGAGCTATGGCCACCGTGTTTCCTAACTTTGACCCCCTTCTCTCCCTTGAGGAAGTAAATCTCTCTCTCTTTCTCTCTTTCAAATTTAGTTTCTAAATAGACTATATTTTCCTATCTAAAACAAATTTATGGATATCTATGCACCAAAAACACAGAAAGCATAAATGTATGTAAATCAAAAATTATGGTGCAAGGAGAAAAGACATGGAAATCTACAAAGAATAGAAAAATTTAATACTTATACCACTCTAGCATGAAACTAGTCAAATGGAAAAATATAAAGATATAAAAAGAGCTGAGTAACATAATTAGTAGAATACAGCTTATATGCCTGAGCCCGCAGGTTCGAGATCCGCCTGGGCAACTTGGCGAGACCTCATCTCTACAATAAAAATCAAAAAAATTAGACGGGCGTGGTAGCTCGCGCCTGTAGTTCCAGCTACTCGGAAGGCTGAAGCAGAAGGATCGCTGGAGCCCGGCAGGTCGAGGCTGCGGTGGTTGGAGCGGCCACTGCACTCCAGTCTGGGCAACAGAGTGAGACTCCAACTCAAAAAAAAAAAAAAAAGAATACAGTTTATTTAATACATGTACAAAATATAACACTACATCATTATAGTAAAGAACACATTCTTTTGGATACAAAATAAAACTTCGCCAGAATTGATAATGTGCTAGGTGAAAAAAAAAGTATTTTTTTAACAAAGAAAATGTCATAAATTACTTAAAATAGCAACATTATGAACAACACATGCTGACCAGAATGTAGTAAAACTAAAAGATAAAATGCAATCAAAAAGTCCCTCCCATCTGGAAAAATTCCTTTATTTTATTAAACAACTATTTGGAAAAGAGAAAGGAAATATAAACAGAAAATACAGAACTTCTGAATAATATTAATGACATGAATACTACATGTCAAGATATTGGATACACTTAAGGCAGTGGTAAAATAAAATTCACAACATTAAATATTTACATTAATTTAGTGAAAGAATGGAAATAAGTAAATGAAATTCCCAATACAAAAAGAGCAAGAAAGTAAACCAGAAGTAATGACTAGAACAGAAGATAAAGATAAAAGTAGAAATTAATGCTGCAGATATTTGAAAACAGCAAAATTTCAAAATCAAAATTTTGAATCTTGATGAAAAACTGATGAATTAGACAGATAAAGAGGCAATTTAATCAAGAAAAAAGGAAGAAAGTGCAAATATGCAAACTAAGAAATGAAAAAGAGGAAATAATTATTAATAAGAAGATAGTCTTGTCTATATCTATGCAAATAAAACTAAAAACTTCAATGAACTGGGAATTTTTCTGGGGCAATACAACTGATCAAAATTGACTCTAATAAGATAGAAAGTTAACACACCTATTTCCATAAAAGTAATAAATATCAAGAAATATCACCCCTCCACCCCCAAAATGTTTGGTTTTTTTTAAAGCCTATCAAACTCTTAGGAACCAGAGAGTTCTAATGCTACATAAATTATTTCAAAGAGTAAAATAAAATTAAACTTTAAATTTTTTATTTAAAAATCAATAAAAATAATGTCAGACTAATATCACCTATAAATATCAATATAAAACCTAAGTAAAACATTAGAGAACAGGATCCAACAGCACTTACAGAAAACAATCAACATGGTTAAGTGGAGTTTATACAAGGAATACAAGGATATGATATCAGAAAACATATTAACATAATTCGCTCTATTAATAGTTCTAAGAACAAAAATTATATAATTCCCTCTATAGCTACTAAAAACAACTGAGACAAAAATTTGACTCCCATTGCTAACAGAAACTATTGAGAAAATAGAAATAGATGAATAATTCCTTAACATGAAAAAATACATATTATTTAAAAGTCTGCATGTTAACTACTGAGTATTCACTAGCGGTATTACCATTAATGTCAGGAACAAGGTATGGCTGCCCACTATTTTCACTGGTATTTAACACTGTGCTGGAGTTAGGCAACATTTGACTTTTCCATTTCACAAAACAAAAAAATTGGAGACTGGAGTTAGACAACATTTGACATTTCCATTTGACAAAAGAACAATTGGAGGCATAAGAATTAGATATCAAAAAGTACAACTCTCTTTACTTGTAGAGGACTTTTACATACTTTGACATTCCTAAAGAACTAATGATAAAATACCCCTCAAAATTAAAGAATTCCTTAGGGTAGAAAGATATAAATGTAATATGCAAAACTCAGCAAACTTTATATACAGAAGTAATAGAAAAAAGATGTGATGGAAGAGAAAACCTTTTTTACAATGGCAAGGAAAAAGAGAAAATACTTAGGAATAAACTTAATAAGAAATGTTCATATGAATAAAATTATAAAACACTCATAAGTGGAAAGACTTGTCTTGAAACATGATCAAAATGTCAGTTTTTCCCTAAAGTAATGTTAAAATTTAATGCAATACCAATTTTTTTTAAAAAGCAAACTCTTTTCTAAAGTTAAACAGATGATACTAAAGTTCATATGGAAGAATAAACATGCAATAACACTTAGAATACACTGAAAGAGAAAAGCTGTAGGAGGATTTGAGCCCTACTAGATAGTATAATATATCATAGAATAGTGTAGTACTGATGAATAAGTAGACAGACTGCGGACTAGAATAAAAAATTGAGGAACAGATCCAACTATATATGAAAATTTTTTGATAAAAAAATTGAAAAAGCATTTGGTAAAGGTAGTGTCTCAAATTACTAGGGTGAAGCTGAATGTTTTAATAAATGGTGTTTTTTCTATTTCTTTTTTATTATTTCAATATCTTTAAGTGGCATCAGAGCACCCAGAAAGGAACAAGAACTGCAGCACACCCCACAACACATCAAATAAATGATAACAGCCACATTGTGCAAAAAGCAGAAAAATCAATTGACTTGGGCTGGAATAAGCCATACTCTTGCCTGGATCAAGGCGCAAACCATGGCAGCCTCCAGATGCAGTGGAGAAGCATTACCCCAGTGGCCAGAGACTCGCTCCCAATCCCTACTAAGGTAGCCAAAAGTGCACACAGGTGGAGACCTCGACTTCCATTCCCATAAACTCCCCTCAAAGACTCAAAGCAAATAGAGAATTTGGGTAATCCTCCTAGCCCCTCCCTATTTCTAGGTTGGCTGTGTACTTCCCTGGAACAATACTCATCAAGCAGAAAGCCCACACCCACCACCAGTATTGGCTATCACCCACAAGCACCAGCTCCTAGCTAGAGGTCAACAGCAAAGCCCATCACACCAGTATAATACCTCAGCTTTGGGAAAGGTCTGATCCCAGATCTCAGTTAACACCACTATCCAAGTCACACTGACCACTCAGGACACTTTGAGCCTGGGCAGGTACTGAGCACAGGACCACTACAGATGGTAATTGAGAAATTCACCACACCAAAGCTATATATAACCAAGGGATCCATATAGTGCCATATCAGCACCCCTGTCAATCTCAAATAAGAGTAGTCTACCCACATTAGAAGAAACCAGAATAATTGTGATAATATGAAAAGCAGAGTCCTTCAACACCCTCAAAAAACCAAACTAACACTTCAGCAATGAACCCTAACCAAAATTAAATCTTGGAAATTCCTGAGATAGAATTCAAAAGGTTGATTATAAAATTGCTCAATGAGATTTAGGAGAAAGTTAAAAACCAAAGTAAAGAAATTTAAAAAACGATTTAGGACATGAATGAAAAAATTTCCAAAGACACACCTGACCCTGAATATTTATCATGATACTATAAGGAAAGGATTGGCAGTAGTGGAACATAGTCAGGGAAAGGTAGGGGGAGCACATAACATCAATAAGGGTACCCAACTTTAAATCAGGCAAAGCAGGGACCAAGGGGAGCTCCAACTTTACCTGTTTGATGACCGTTTATGCACACGTAATCCTAAATTGTACCCAACATCTTTCAAATAAGTAAATAAATAATTTTTAAAAAAACAAACTGAAATTCTGGAAATGAAATCATCATTTAGGTAAATACAAAATGCAGTGGAAAGTTTTAATAGTAGACTAGAACAAGTAGAAGAAAAGATCTCAGAACTTGAAGAACAAGCTTTTCAAATTAATTCAATTAGACAACAATAAAGAAAAAAGAATCAAGAGAATGGCATAAAGTTTCCAAGAAATGTGGGATTATATAAAATGTCCAAACTTAAGAATCATAGGTGTTCTTGAAGAAGAAAAGAAAACAACAGGTTTAGAAAATCGATTTGAGAGAATAATGGAGGAAAATTTCCCTAGCCTTGCCAGGGATTTAAACATCCAGATACAAGAAGCCCAAAGAACCCCCAGAAGATTCATTGCAAAAAGTTCATCCCCAAGGCATATAATCATCAAGTTATGCAAAGTTAATGTGAGGAAAAAAATTTTAAGAGTAGTGACACCAAAGTATCAAATAACTTACAAAGGTAAAGTTGTCAGATTAACAGCAGACTTCCCAGAAGAAACCCTGCAAGCCAGAAGGGACTGGGGCCCAATTTTCAATCTCCTCAGACAGAATAACAGTCACCAAGGATAGCGTATCCTCCAAAATTCAGTTTCATAAATAAAGGAGAAATTATATCTTTCTCAGACAAGCAAAAGCTGAGGGAATTTGTCATTGCTAGACAAGCTCTACAAGAAATACTCAAAGGAGTTTTGAACATTGAATTAAAAGGCTGAAATACAGCAGTAGAAAAATGCTGGAAATCATGACGTTCACAGGGCTTATGGAACACCAACATAATAGATAAAATAAACAAATAAATAAGCAATTAGATAACAACCAGCATGATGAATGGCATAGTACCTTACATTATTATCCCTGAATGTAAATGGTCCCAATGTTCCACTAGAAGATACAGACTGGCAGAATAATTGAAAAATATCTGCTGCCTTCAAGAGACCCACTTAACACACAGACTCCTAAAAACTCAAGGTAAAAGGATGGAAAAAAATATTTTATGCAAATGAAACCAAAAATGAGCAAGTAGCCACTTTCATATCAGATAGAAGAGACGAAATTCATAACAGTACAAAAATATAAAGATGGTTATTATTTAATGATCAAGGGATCAATACAATAAGAAGACATAACAGTGTGTGTGTGTGTGTGTGTGTGTGTGTGTGTTTAGAGACAAGGTCTCTCCAAGTTGCCTAGGCTAGTCAAGCATAACAATTTAAATACATACGCACTCTAACACCAGAGCCCTCGGCTTTATAAAACAAATTCTACCAGACCTAAAAAAGAGAGAGAAAGATAGCAATACAATAATAGTGGGAGATTTAAACACTCTACTGACAGCAATAGACATATCATCAAGGCAGAAAGTCAACAAAGAAACATTGGAGTTAAACAGAATCCTAGAGCACATGGAACTAACAGGCATCTACAGAACACTCCACCCCAAAACTACAGAATATACATTTTTCTCATCAGCATATGGAACATTCTCTGAGATAGGCTATATAATAGGCCACAAATCAAGTCTCAATAAATTCAAAAACTCCAAATCATATCAAGCACCTTCTCAGACCTCAGTGAATTAAAACTAGAAATTAAATCTAAGTACAATTCACAAAACAAAATAAACACATGGAAGTTAAACAATCTGCTTCTGAATGATCCTTGAGTCAACAATGAAATCAAAATAAAATTTAAAAATTACTCAAAGTGAATGATAACAATTAAGCAAGTGATCTAAACCTGTCGGGCACAACAAAAGCTGTGTCAGAGGAAAATTTATAACACTTAAGACCTACATTAATAAAGCTGAAATATCTCATATTGACAACTTAACATCACACCTAAAGGAGCTAGGAAAACATAAAGAAACCAAACCCAAAGATAGCAGGAAAAAAAGAAACAACAAAGATCGGAGCAGAACTAAATGAAATTGAAATTTTAAAAAAATACAAAGGATCAATGAAACAAAAAGTTGTTTCTTTAAAAAGATAAACAAAATTGATAGACCACTAGCTAGATTAATTAGGAAACAAAGAAAGAAAATTCAAATTTGCTCAATTAGAAATGAAAAGGGAGACATTACAACTGATACAACAAAAATACAAAAGATCATTCAAGATTATCATGAACACCTCTACATAAACAAACTAGACAATCTAGAGGAAGTAGATAATTTCTTGGATGCATACAACCTTCAACCTTGAATCAGAAATAAATAAAAATCCTGAATAGACCAATAATGAGTAGTATGATTAAAATAGTAATTAAAAGTCTCTCAACAACAACAACAAAAAAAGTCCAGAGCCTGATGGACTCACAGCTGAATTCCACAAGATTGAAGAGGAAAGAATTCTCTAACTCATTTTATGAAGCCAATATCACCCTGATACCAAAGTCAGGAAAAGACACAACAAAAAAAGAAAACTACAGACCAAAAACAAAAAAAAAAACTTCGCATCCCTGATGAAGATAGATGTGCAAACCCTCAACAAAATATTTGCAGACCAAATTCAACAGCATATAAAAATAAATAATAGCAATCCACCACAATCAAGTGAATTTTATCCCAGGGATGGAAGAATGGTTAGACATACACAAGTCAATAAACATGATCCACCACATAAACAGAAATAAAAACAAAAATCAAATGATCATTTCAATAGATGCACAAAAAGCATTTGATAAAATCCAGCATCCCTTCATGTAAAAACTTTCAGCAAAGTAGGCATAAAGGAAACTTTCCTCAAAAAAATAAAAGCCATATACAACAAACTCAGAGCCAGTGTCATCCATAACAAAGAAAAGTTAAGTTAATTTCCCTTCAGATCTGGAACAGTGCAAGGATGTCTACTTTTAGCACTACTATTCAATATAGTACTGGAAGTCCTAGCCAAAGCAATCAAGCAAGAAAGAAATAAAGAATACCCAAATTGTAAGAGAATAAGTCAAACTATCTCTGATTGCCAATGATATAATCTTACATTTAGATAATCCTAAAGACTCTTCCCAAAGACTCCTAGACTTGATAAATGAATTCAGTAAAGTTTCAGAATACAAAATCAACACACACAGCTCAATAGCGATTCTATATACCAATAGCGACCAAGCAGAGAGTCAAATCAAGAACTCAATTTCATTTACAATAGCAGCCAAAAAGCTAAAATACCTAGAAATATATTTCACCAAGGAGGTGAAAGAACTCTACAAGGAGAAGTACAAAACACTGATGAAAGAAATTGTAGAAAACACAAACAAATGGAGAGCCATCCCATGCTCGTGGGATGAAAGAATCAACATTTTTTTAAATTACCATATTGCCCAAAGTAATCTACAGATTCGATTTAATTTCTATCAAACTACCAACATCATATTTCACAAAACTAGAAAAAACAAATCCTACAATTTATATAGAATAACAACAATAAAAAGAGCCAAATTAGTTAAAACAATCCTAAGCAAAAGAGCAAAGTTGGAGGCATCACATTACCTGACTTAAAATTATACTACAAGTCTGTAGTAACCAGAACAGCATAGTACTGATACAAGAGCAAACACATGGACTAATGGAACAGAATAGGGAATCCAGAAATAAACCCTAATACATATAACCAACTAATCTTTGACAAAGCAGACAAAAACATACACTGGGGAAAGGGCACCCTATTTAACAAATGATACTGAAAAAATTGGATAGCTGCGTGCAGAAAAAATGAAATGTGTTCTCTGTCTCTCACCATATACAAAAATTAACTCAATATAGATTAAAAACTTAAATGTCAGACCTGATATTATAAAAACCCTGGAAGAAAATCTAGGTAAAACTCTTCTGGACATGACCTAGGCAAAAAATTTATTGGAGAAAACCCAAAAGCTAATGCCACAAAAACAAAATAAACAAGTGGAACTTAATTGAACCAAAAAGCTTCTGCACAGCAAAAGAAATAATCAACAGAGCAAATAGGCAACCTACAGAATGGGATGAGATACATCTGACAAAGGACTAATATCCAGAAACTACAAAGAACTCAAACAAACCAGAAGAAAAAAGCAAATGATCCTATTTTTAAAAGGTCAAATGTCATGAACAAACATCTCTAAAAAGAAAATATATGAGGGAGAACTCCCTCCCCCCAAAACCCAGTGTTTATTTATAAAAAATAGTGCATTTATTCCTGCATGTTTAAACTTCAGTCACCTTCAAAGTACTCTCCACTTGATGCAATACACCTATCGAGACACTATTTCCACTGCCCAAAACAGTTTTTGTACTCATCAATGTTGATGCCTTTTAGTGCTTCTGCCATTTTTTGTTTCACCTCTTCCACATCAGCAAAACATTTCCTTTTGAGGATTTTTTCATCTGAGGAAACAAAAAAAAAGGTCGCTCAGGGTGAGATCAGGTAAACAGTCAGGGTGAGACATGCGGGTCATGACATTTTGGATCAAAAACTGCTGAACACTCAGCGAGGTGTGGGCAGATGCACTCGTAAATCACCCATCATGAAATGGGAAACACCCAAAAGAATCGCAAAAAAATTCACTGAAGCAAAATGCAGCCTCTCACAACAATGCTAGTTGGTACACTAATGCCAATGAGTTCCTAGAATACTCACCTAGCTGGGCAAGCCTGTACTACAAGGGATCCATCCCCCAAAAAATAATTCCAGGTTTTTTTTAGTCCCCCCCACACACACAAATGGCCAACAAACATAAAAAAATCCTTCAGCATCACTAAGCATCAGGAAAACGCAAATTTAAGCCACACTGGTGTTAGAAAAGAACCACCTTGCACCAGTCAGGATGGCCATTATTAAAAAATCAAAAAGCAATAGATAAAGAAAATATAATGACTTCTATAACCTGGCTGCAGAGAAAGACTCACTAACCATGATTCAAAATTTGGAGGTAATTAAAGAAAAATTGATGTGTTTGACTACATACAATTTTTTTAAAAAATTTACTTGACATAAAACAGCACAAGCAAATTCAAAAGACAAATAACAAATTGGTAGAAAAATCTGTAAGATATATCACAGATAAAGAGTTATTACTTCCGATGCAAATAAATAAATAAATAATAGACAAATTAAAAAATGGACAAACAAATAAAAATCCTATAGCAAAGTGAGCAAAAGTTATGAACAGTCAATTCACTGAAAAAAGAGTTTAAGATGACTCTAATCATATGAAAATAATATTCAACTTCACTCATTATAGATAAATAAAATTTTAAATTGCAAAGACATGCCACTTTTCACCTTGGCAAAATTCAAAATTTGAAAGCTCGACAACAAACTTTCATACAGCACCAATGGGAATGCAAACGATACAGCCTTATGGAGAGGACTTCAACAATATCGAACAAAACTGCATGCACATTTATTTACCTTTCAATCCAATTTATCCCTTTTCTAGGATTTACCTGGAAGTTACACCTCCAAAAATATGAGGTTATTCATTGCCACATTATTTGCAACTAAAAAATATTGAAAATTATCTAAGAGCCCGAACATAAGTGACTCAATGAATGAACTATGGAACAGACCTATAGTGAAGTATGATACAGTAGTTAAAAAGAATGAAGAGACTATCTATGAAACTGAGTGATTTTTATGTCAGTGCAAAGACGTACGTATGGTACGTATTTAAAAGAGAGGAAGGCAGGAAACATACAAGAAAATGCTTTGTTTGGAGGACAAAAATCAGTTACCTACAAAGAGGTAGAAGAAATGAGATAAAAAGGATAGAAGAACCATTGATTATACCTGAGTATCCATTTTTACATACTTTTGAAAGCATGTCCATGTTCTAGATATTCAAAAGATAAAAGTAAGTCAACAAGGATGGGGAAAACCCAGAAAATCTAAAACTAAATGCAAACAGAAACGAATGAATCAAGCTGTATTTTAAACAAATGATAGAAGCACTCCATGGGAGCAATAAGGAACTGACAAGTTACTTTTGAGCACCGACTGAAGAATAAAAGAATTGCAAACAAATCTTGAGTGTGTCTTGGTAGGTTTGTGTTTGTGGTAATAAATGTGTATAAACTTCAAAACTATTTTATGTACCTTAAAGGGATGAGCAAATGAGTAAAATATGTTGATAGTGCCAGAAACTGAAGTGCTCACTGCAGAAAAAAGGACACGCAAACATGCAACAGAGAAAGGCAAGTAAAGAACTCTGTGAATTTGGATTAGAGTTAGAGTATCAGCATGAGCTCATGATTTCTAATACACACACACGTGCATACACACACACACACACACACACACACACACACACACACATACACACATACACACACAAGTTCTGTTCACCAATAAGGGGCTTCATAGCAAAAAACACTTAATACCCCCCTCTTGGTTTCTACATACTATTTTCTACTAATAGAAACAAGGTTCCCTGCAGAAGTGCTGATTTCAGGTTTGTGTCAGAAATTCAATACCAGCCTTAAGTAACTTGTTATGCCAGAAAATAAGAAAGTACTCAAAACAATGATGGAATAGTGTCAAAAAGACCCAAGATTCAGTTTGAAGGGCCTCCCACTGACCAAATCTAGGTGCCATTTAAGCATAAAAATAAATACAGTAAGAATTACAACCCATTGAGTGAAATAGGAATCCATGAGTCCATACTGATACAAAATGATTATGATAGGTGATAGATGATAGACAGCTCTCTGTTCTAATGCATCTTATTTCAATGTTAATTTATTTGATTATTAATAACAATTGATTCTCAGGTTTTTCTATTTCTTTGAATTGTCTGCCCATGTCCTCTCTCCTTATTTTGACTGGAGTCTTAAGTTTCTTGTAAGACTATAAAAGCTCTCTCTCATCATATGATGGCATGGTAATCGCTTATCACATTGATTGTAACTATTTTTCCTAATTTGTCATTTTCCACGTAACAAACGAAAATTTTTATTTTTAAAAACTCCTTCTGGTAATAAATGCACATTAAGAAAATAACTACTTATTGCATATTATATTCCTTCAAACATATTCCTTAACTTTTCATCACAAAGGTGAAATTTAAAATCCCCCCCCCAAAATCCGTAGAGAAGACCGTTGATGCCAAAATGGAATAGGAAAGGACTGCATGGGTTAATGAGAGAAGAGTCGAATTTGTGCCCTACACCACTCAATTGCGATAGTGAAGGGGACTAGAGCAGAAAACCGAAATGCTCTTCCACAGAGAAATTAATTGTGTTCTTAGATTTGAAACCTTTTCAATGAAAAATTTCCTGTTGCCCAGAAGCACCTTTCTAATTAATGATCTTTCGTTTTTCAGGTAGGCTCTTCCTGCACAAATCCTCTCCGTTCTTTATGAGGGAAGAGACATTTAAGGCGTGAACTGCAGGCTGATAGAATAGGAGAATTTACATGGAAGTAATGAACTGGCAGTTGGGGTCCACGCAGCCCAATCTTATGCGGGCAGCCTTAAGGTGGGGGTCGTGGGGGAAGGGTGCTACAAGAATCTCTGCTCCCTGGTTGGTGGAGAAAAGTGTATACTGACTCAAGTCTCCAGTGAATTCTTGAAAAATCACTGCACAGTTAACTTCTAAATTACTGAGGACAATTGTAGAGATCAATAGAAAACACCAAGCTCTAAAGACATTTCCTACGGCATAATTTGAAGAAGTGGAATACATGAAGCAGTGAGCCACAGAAAATCGGGTCTTAGCACTAATTAGAAAATTTTCTAAGCTTTCTTTCTCAAGAAAATCATTGGTTAAAGGGACAATTTGAAACATGGCTGGTTTACAAATTTTTATTTGGTCTGAAAAAAATTACAGCCAGATATTTGAACATTCTAAATAAAATTGTGAGAGTGATTAATTACTTGCTGTTAATAAAATTGTAATGAAAAATTGATTATTCACTAGTAGTTAAAAGCTGTTTTCCATATGTCAGAATGAAGACAGCCTATAAAGCAGAAAAAAAGTAAAATACCCACTAGAGTATCTTGCTTTATCAGAAAAGGAAGGAAGAAGCTTAATACTGTGTCCCGGGAAGCATAACTTCCTCCCTTAAACCCTAATTTTATAATATTTATTTTCAACACTTAATAAATGCTTACTTTATGCTTAAGACTATTAATCCTGACTACCAAAGCAATCCTTTTCTTATAGCTTGATCCCATGTGAACCAGAATAGAGATGCCCCAAAGAGCTATTCGGTGTATACCTATACGTGTGCATGGGGTTTTTTTTTTGTTTGTTTCAGTAAATAGTTTAGGGCCACTTTTGCTCTTGCTACCAATGGAAAATCCTGCTGAAACTACATTCACGTTCACCCATCTCATTTGATTTTTGTTTGTGTGGTTCAAGTATTCACACTGACATGATGTCTGAGACTTTTAGTGCCCTAAGAATGCCTTTGCCAAAAACAGTTCTTTTAGATAGAAATAAGAAAATAAGCACTCTTTGAGCAGATCAACTGGACCAAGTTTTCACCTTACTAAAGAGGATACAACCTATAGAAATAGAGTGTCAGGGTGTTCGCTGACTCATCGTCTCTCTCAAGATTGTCACCTATCCTGTCCCAACTGCTTTGACCAATCACTGCCAATAGTTCTATCTTCTACTCTCTGTGTGCAGACTCAAAATGTGGTCTAATTTGAACTTCTTTGGCTTTCATCTCATCCTGCCAATATGCCTAGGTCACATCCTATGCATAATTGCTTCATACTATCTTATATACTTCTCCTGTATTTGGCAAAACTAAAATTCAGACCCAACGTCAATTGTTGTTTTCTCCCATTTCTGAATTCACCGTAGCTTCTCATTTGCTTAAGAGAAATCAGATATTATCTGTGTTATATTCTGCTAAATTTGTAATGCTTGTTATAATAAAACGTGTAAATACCAAAACAGAGACCAGATGAATAAATTGAAATTATAAGTATACATTATGCCCAACCAAATATCAGTAAGAGTCCACTGTTGTATTCTAAAGTCACATGAAAATTTTCCAGCTAAATATTGGGCAGACTAGATTCCAATATATTCTTTTTATTATATAATTAATATATTTGTTGTAGAAAATTAGGACAACATAGTTAAGCATAAAGAATATGAAAACCTCCCTAATTCCACTGCTTAAGATGACCATTGTTAATATTTGGTGTATGCCCTTCCTGATTTTTCATATTTCTTTCATTTTTTTCCCATAATTGTGAGACTCTTGCTGTATGATCTGCTTCATAATGTGCTTTCTATTGACATGGAAATAAATATACTTCCAAAACATTATTCTTTATAGCTGCATTTTATGAAATATATGAAAGCCCTAACTTGGTTATCCAGGTCTTAAAAGACTTTTAGATACTATACCTTATACCTGGATTCATTTTTTTACATGGAATTATGACTCAATGATTGTTTTATAATAGCTAACACATGCTGACCAGGCTCCACTTAAAGCCTACTATTGTATCAAAACATCAGCAATAATGTTTAGCTCTTAGAAAAACCATGCCTCATAATGTGAAATCCAGCTAAATACATTTTTTATTGAACTACAGCATTAGTTCCTCGGGCTCATCTACTATCAATTAGGGTGATAAGCAGACACTCAAAAGCTAGCTTTTCAATTATGTTTTCTACCTTTAACTGAAATGTTCCTGTCATTGCATATCATGTAGTAATTTTGAAAAGGCTTCATCTTAGCAACCAAGTGATAACTTTAAAATCAAGAATCTGAACCAATTAATTCCTAACATTAATTACTTCTTTTAAAACAAAAGGCACTTTAAAGTAAGTGATTGCAAATACACTTTTTATCCCACTAACAGTCCTTATCTCTTTTTCCCCCAGCTCACAATTCTGTTGACAACTCCTGCTCAGACTCAAATCATCATTCAAATCATAATTAAAGCATAATTCTGAGCTCTCTTTGTACATGCTAATTCCAAAACCACCAGATGTAAAAGCCACACAGAAATTCCTATAGAGTATTATTAGCTTGCAAGGAGCAGAATTAAGATGCATAAAAGTATCTTCTATAGCAAGTAAATATTTTGGTTTTAATTACATTATTACCTTGTTTTATGCTACTAATTACTACAATTTATTGTATAATTGACTCTCGTAGAAAAATATTGCCAGAGCAGCTCTGCAGTTTTAAACTGAGGATAGTATATACTAATGATTTCGCTTAACCACTCACGTCTCTTAAAAAATATGTGAAGTATTATTTGTAATAGGCCTGGTTTGTGTATATGGCTTATGTGTAGATCAGATTGATGGCCAGGAGCCTCCATTCCCTACCTTTACTCTCATGTCCATCATTTCCCTCTTTTACCTCTGCCTGCTCACCTGGGTTGACCACATGGTTATTACACCTACTTCCTTAACATCACCTCAGAAAGCACACTGAAGTTCATCGGTAACTGTAGTCTAATTCTTTCATTTCTGATCTCAGATCTCTGGTTTATCTTGGTCTTTAATCACTACACAACCTCCTTCCCTGGGCTTCCAATTATTTATGAACCCCTAGAATTGCAAATCTTTGAGATCTGCTCAGCCCTTGAAAAGCACCACCATTGGAGATCTGTTTCTATAACCAACAATGCTCGAAGAATGAGAAGCAGAATAAGATGGCTGTGAAGACACGAACTCTAAAGTCAAAGTACCTAAGTTTGAATCCTATATATATTGCTTACTAGCTTTGTTTTCCCACTATTATATAAAGTTAACATATATTATGGTTATTTGTTTTTTTATTTCTCTATCTATACAGATTAAAAGCCTGTAGCCTTTAGAGCAAAAGGCTCTATATTAGGCTGAACACTGGAAATAATAGCAGTTTATCGTAGATTGAAAACAAATGAACTCATTCTGAGACTCAGCAGTCACTCATAAGCCACTTGAGCTGCCTCTCCCCTTGCAGTTTATGACCTCAGACAAGCCTTTCCGGTGAAATAAAGCCTGTGTTCACTCCAGGGCCATCAATTGTTCATTCTGTAATTTGTACCAAATTTTAAAGGTTATAAATATTTGTGGTGAAACCTAGTTGCTGAGCTACATTCATTCACACTTAGGCGCCTTTTTTTATTAACTACAAGACTATTGGCTGGCATTTACTTACTTCATAATAACCTAATCATACGTACCTTTGAACTCAGGATGTTCTTCAAATGCCATGATTTATTATGTCTTCCTTGGTCACATAATTCTCAACCTCGTCAAATTCAACAAGGTCAACCTCATTTTCCTAGAGTAGTAACTAACAATAAGAGTGAAGATTTATTTCTTGCATGAAACTATATATACTCGAATTCTGTTTTCAGATTTAAAACAATTTTTCGATAAATTATATTGCAAATGACAATGAAATGAGTGAAAATAATCAAAGACATGCATTTTTTCTGCCTACCACTTTGAAGCCTATTCCATCTTATCGCTCTGCTTTTTGTTTAATTTCTCTTGAACTAATGTGCCCTCTAATGGTTAAAATAAAAATATAATCAGAACCATACACATGCCAACATGTTAATTGCGAGGAATGTTTCTGCTTAAAAGATACTTCTTTAACTCGGATGTATGCTTTCAAGATTAAAATTGATGTTTTAATAAATAATAACAAGCATTTTATTTGTTCTGTACAACAGACAATGAAAATGAGGTGCAGCAAATAGACTTTTATCAAACAGATTTCAGTGCTGGTTCCTATTTTTAAAAAGCCATCAAATAGTTGTAATTATGTCTATAATTAAGTCTTGCATGGGTTGATGATGAAATATAGATTGGGGTTATCACTATTCTAAAATTATAATGTAAGCATTTAACTTAAGAACTAGTACTTCAAAATAGATTATCTTGGTTCTTTGCTTTTATTTCTCTAACCTAAAATGAACATTTGTCCACACTGCTTCCAAAAAATAGAAACATATATACACAAAAAATTAAATAGCTGTGCTTTTACGTTCACAATTTACCCTCAACGTTCATGTGCTCTTATTTTTGGTTCCACTGTAATATCAGAAAATAATGGAGATTAAGTAATTACCCAATTAATGTGACCAATGCCAATTATCTATTCAGATAAGACAGGAATTCAGGGAGACATTACTTGAATGGTTTAGCTTGGCTGATTAAGTTCAGGAAAGTTATTGTGGTTTTATAAGACAATTTATCTCTAGAAAGAATTTGGTCAAGACAGAAAATCATATATATAGAAAATATATTAAATTCTGTCTAGAAGAATTAAGACATAAACAGAGAATATCGTGCTGACTTTTTGCTTTGTTTAACCATTATTGTTAGTACTTTAAATAATTTGCTTCTTATCAAAACATACTAGTACGTCCGTAACATGAAGTTTTTAAGTCCCTTCCAATTGTTGATACCTTTAAAAAAAAAAAAGCCTTTTTCTTGCCTCAAAAAGAAGATATTCTTTTTTACTATTATATATGTGATAACTGTCATTGAGGTGAACTGACCTATTGAAGACTGCACAAAGTCAGTGATGGAAACAAGACTTATTTATGTGGTTTGTGGTATTTTGTGCACAACACATGAATGTAGTATTTTGTTGGAGGGGAAAAAAAGTAAAATTTTTCTGAATTGAATTTATTCCCAGTACTAGTTTTACAGCTGTACAATCTGTAATACATAAATGATATTAACAATTTTAAGTGAATACAAACATATTAAAATGACTGTAGGCAGAAGGACAGGAAATCTGAATTCTAGCTCTGTGCTACCACACAACACTAAGTAAGGCATGAAAGATTCTGATCATTGGTTGTTCATCTTAAAAAGAAGAAAACAGAATTAGATAACTTCTAAGCTCCCTTCTCATTTGAAATTGGAGGTGTTTTTAATAACAAATGGAAAAAATATATAGGTATTTTTGTACACATGAGGGGGGATCCAAAAAACCCACAGAATTTAATTATAAAAACTTGTGTGTTTATTCTTACATGTTTAAACTTCAGTCACCTTCAAAGTACTCTCTGTTTGATGCAATATTGCTCTCCAGAGGCTTTTTCCACTGTTCAAAACAGTTTTTGAATTCGTCAATTTCAATGCCTTTTAGTGTTTCTGCCATTTTTGTTTCACCTCTTCCACATTAGCAAAACGTTTCCTTTTGAGGACTTTTTCATCCGGGAAACAAAAAAAGTCACTTGGAAACATCGGGTGAATAGGGAGGGTGGGGTATGGAGGTCATGCTGTTTGGGGGAACAATCTGATGAACACTCAGCACGATGTGGGCGGGTGTGCTCGTAAATCGCGCCTCATGAAATGGACAAACATGTCGAAAAATCTCCAAAAAAATTAACTGAAGTCGAACACAGCCTCTCACAACAACACTAGCTGGTACACTAATGCCAGTGGGTTCCTAGAACATTTACCTAGCAGGGGAAGCCTGTACTACAAGGAGCCTGCTCTCCAAAAAAAAAAAAAAAACAATTCTGGGTTTTTTGGGTCCCACCTTGTATAATCTAAAATTATAAGATGTCATTTAGCTTTTTAAGATTTTTTTTCTTTTAGATTTCATCATTGTACTTGATCATTTTGCAAAAATGCATAATATTTAAACAGATTAGGAGAAGATTAACATATCTGGTGAAAGCACTTTAAAAAGTATAACCACTAAAAATGAATGTAAGTAATTCCTACTATCATTTACTTTGGTTTACATTGATTTTGATTCACTTGTTCAGCTTCTATTTTGTCTTGCTTTCTGGTATATGTTCCTACCTCTATACTTGGGAGACAGGAATTCTTTTCTCCATATCAACTCCCCATGTTACCACTGTTCAATAAAGGTGTTTTCAATAAGATTGATCAACATAATCAAGATTGAGTTTGCCAGTTTAATGAATAGAATTCATCTGGGATCCAGGCGAGAGAATGATCAATAAATGAGGTGAATGAGTGTGTTCTCATAGTCTTTAAGGAAAACTTAGACACAATATGCCAAAGAGTTTAAAAGTACATGTATTAGTAAATGCAAGTTTGCACCAAAATCTATATAATGATAAATGACTGGAACTAAAGATGTCTTGGTGGTAAAAGTGACACTACCTTAAACACACACACACACACACACACACACACACACACACACACAACTCACATGACATAGAATTGAAACTGGCAGTGTTCTGCTCCTAGTTCTTGAATCCCATAATTTCTTGCTATGAAGAGAGCTGAGAATCAAGGAATAATCCATCCAATGATTCTTCTGTGGTTTCTCAACACAGCATTAGCCTGGTGGAGCCTCCACGAAGATCTCCTGGTGGTAGCTGGGATTGGAGGCTGTGCCAAGGAGTCTTGATGCAGTGACTAGAAAACCTCCCCTTGGCTCTGTTCTGCCCAGCTCCCTTTCATACTTGTATCCTCTGCAAGCAGGAGGAATGCTTTTCCTTCTACCAACAGAAACAGAAGCCTGGGTTGTGTATATGGCTTATGCGTAGATCAAATTGATGGCCAGGAGCCTCCATTCCCTACCTTTACTCTCATCTCCATCATTTTCCTCTTTTACTTCTGCTAGCTCACCTGGGCTGACCACATGGTTATTACACCTACTTCCTTAACATCACCTCAGAAAGCACACTGAAGGTCATCTATAACTGTAGTCTAATTCTTTCATTTCTGATCTCAGATCTCTGATTTATCTTGGTCTCTATTCACTACACACCCTCCTTCCCTGGGCTTCCAATTATTTATGAACCCCTAGAATTGCAAATCTTTGAGATCTGCTCAGCCCTTGAAAATCACCACCATTGGAGATCTGTGTCTGTAACCAACAATACTCGAAGAATGAGAAGCAGAATAAGATGGCTGTGAAGACATGAACTCTAAAGTCAAAGTACCTAAGTTTGAATCCTCTATATATTGCTTACTAGCTTTGCGACCACAGACAAAGTAACTTTACCTCTCTAGGTACCAGTTTCCTCATCTACAAAATAGGAACAAGTATCGCAACCTCATAGAGTTATTGCAAGGATTAATCGTGTTTCCACAATTAAAATGCTCAGAATAATGTCTGGCACATAATATGTGATCAAAAATGTTAACTGTTATTAGGATGACCAATTTAGCTTTTTCCCTCAGTCACAATGACCGAACACTAAAAACGCAATTAAATTAATTTTAATGACTCAACCATCTGGCAATCTTAGTTTCTATTTTTTATAATCAAGGTGCTCATAAATCCTAGTTTTCCTGTTTACACCTACTGTCCTGAGGTAATTATTAATAGTAACCCCTCTTATTCTCAAAGGTATCCAGGTTTGGACAATAACATATGTAATCACCCTAGTTATAATATAGAGCACACAGTTGTTCTCCTGTACAATTAGGAGAACAAATTAGGTGACCTCTGAGATCATGTAAAACATGAGAGGGTTTGCAAAAATATACAGGTTATATATGTGAAAAAAAATGTTTTGTAAATAAAGTCTAAAATCTGATCAAGTGTTATTAGCGTTGGTAAGATGACATAATTTGATGACTTTTTAAATGTTTTAATAAATAAAGCATGAACTGATGTGTGTGGAAGGCTGCTTTTATTTTACATGTTCAAAGTGCGTGAGTCAGTTCTTCCTCTCCTCTTCCTTTCCTTTACTTTAAACTGGATTGGAGGTGGAACAGATTGAACAAGAAGAGAGAGCTCCTTCCTTCTCCTTAAACTCAACCTATGCCATCACAAATCAGGGTTCCCCCAAAAAGCCAACAAGTCTCCAATCCAAGTCTGGTGAGCAATCACTCCTAAACAAGTGCCAATTGAACTTCGTAAATATAACAAAGGAAAAAATTGATTTTTAGAGTCTTCTATTACTGCATGAAATCTACAGAATGACAATATCAAATCTGAGAAGTAATAACATCTTCATTTAGCTCATTACTAAACATTTCAAAGTACTTAAAGCCAGAAATAGCTTCTGGAGGATGACATAATTTCTTAAAGATTAAATTAAATGCACCACATGAGAGGTTTTATTTCGTATCTCTTTTCCATCATACAAGGAAGTTTTTCCAATTTGAATATTGTACTATTTATGTTCATCTTTAAATTAAGCACACTGCTTTATTATAAGTCATTGATAAAACTTGTAAATTTAAGCTAGATAACACCTATAGAGCATATATTGCAATCAATACTACTTACTTTAAAAGTTGATTGATATATAAACATAGTTCATAATTATAAAAAATAGAGATTTTTATGTCAGTAGACATGGAAAATTTAATCTTAAATATGAATCACACTATAATTGCTTGATTGTTGCAATGAGCTGAAGGGGGGAAAAACACAAAAAACAAGTATCCTGCAGAGAACAAGAAATTGTGAAAGCAATCATAGAGGGAAATAATTGTTACATTTATGATTCTTTCAATTATGGATTATGGAGACATTTGCACGGCAACCTCTTCAGTTTCAAGACAGCATGGTGTTTTATATAATAAGCCTCTGAATAAAGCAACTGTTATCAATAGTGTTTGCAACTTAATTGGCTACCTTTGAAGCTAAGGAGGTCTTTCTGCTTTCCAGCTTTGATTCCCAGCTATATTTTAAAACATTGGCATTCTGTCCAGCTGTTTAACCTCCATTTATGTTCATAGATTCTCCAGAGGATAGTGCACATACGTTTTACTAGAGCTAAGCAACATTTTCACAAGGGAGAAATAACCCTAACAATAAGCCCAGAATCTGTTAAGCATTCATAAGTGTGTGTATTTATACAACAACATGCCTACACTGCACCTCTACACTATTATAATTACATTTAACATACAAGGAACATCACCTCAAACCACAAGTAGAATTTATTAAGTCCTTAAACAAAGCTAGCCTCTAATGTGCGACCCCTTTGCCAGAAATAGTATTAACAAGGATGCATTCCCTGCTCAAAAGTTTATCTAGAAGAAGCTCCACCTTCAACAGGCTTTGCTTAAAGGCTGATGTTCTCAAAAGCATCTGCCCAACAGAAATGCCAGCCAGTGAGGAGAGCAGTTTGAGAAATGACAGTTTCACTGCCCTGGTTTGGAATAATCAGAAAGGAGGAGGCTTACTCATATAATACTGTGAAGAAGAGAAAATAGAAAGCAAAAATACACACCTCGTGATTAAAAGGGGAGATCCAGAATTCTAATAACCCAAATATCTTGGGAGGTAAAATCTGGGGGAGGGAAATATTCATCTCAAGCTAATTTCAGTGATCCATCCCATTTGATTTTGCTATAGTGAGGCCTCAGCTATAATATGACAACGTCCTCTTTAATTCATGCCATGGGGTGACTAAGGGGGTTTATTTGATGTCTGTTGTTTATTTGATGTCGATCAGTAATAGTAATACAGAAAGGGTAAAAAAGAATGGATATTAGAGACAATTATATTTAAAAAGTAATTCCGAGTGAAGTCTTTCACAGTGATATTATCTCAAGTAACTCAGTGTTTTGATTAGTTTTACCTAATTAGTTTTATCAAAAAGAGATTACTTCTCTTTTCCTGGATGACCAATGCTTATCTAAAACTATTTGGGAGAGCCAGGCTTGGTGGCTCAGCCTGTAATCCCGCGCTTTGGGAGGCTGAGATGAGTGGATTGCCTGAACCCGCGGGGTGAAGACCCGCCTGGGCACCTTGGCGAGACCTGATCTCTACAATAAATCAAAAAATTAGCCCAGCGTGGTAGTGCGTGACTGTAGTTCCAGTTACTTGGAAGGCTGAGGAGGAAGGATCGCCAGAGCCCAGCAGGTCAAGGCTGTGGTGGCCGGGAGCGTGCCACTGCACTCCAGTCTGGGCGACAGAGTGAAACTCCAACTCAAAAAAAAAAAAAAAAAAAAAAACTATTTGGGAGGAAGTAAACACAGTCGTGGAAACTACTCAATCAGTTCCTACAGAGGAGTGTTTCTGTACCTCCGACATTTCCTTCTGCAGCTGGCCCTATGTCCTGCTGGCCCTAAACAAAGATATGTTAAAATTTCAGAGATGTTGAAAGGCTCCCAGAATACCTTCCCATGAAATCCAATACTAACAAATTCCCACTTTTTATGGCTTGTCCTGTACCCCAAAGGATTGAGTCCAGAAAGCCCTTATTACAATATAAATATATTACTGGAAGTCTTAACGCTTTGTCATCCACTATGATAGCAATAGAAACTTTGCAATTTCATAAGCTCTTTGTTAGAAAAGGCATTGAAAACATGAGGTTAGTTTTCATTTATTCAAACATATATTGTCAACCAACCATAGCTAGACTAATTGCTGGGAATCTCAAGATACATCTTTTTAAATGCCTCTACCTTCTGAGAGTTTATTTTTTGTTGGGAAAGATGGACATGCTGTACACAAGTAATTTTATTGCATGTAATAGATGTTAACAAGGAATTGTTTGATTACCAAAAAACCAGAAACTCGTTTGAGCAAGTTCAATAAAGGAGATAGCCAGAAGCGGTGGCTCAAGTCTGTAATCCCAGCACTTTGGGAGGCGGAGGCGAGATGATTGCCTGAGCTCAGGGGTTTGAGACCAGCCTGAGAAACATGGCAAGACCACGTCTTTACAATAAATCAAAAAGTTAGCTGGGCGTGGTAGCACACACCTGTGGATCTAGTTACTTGGAAGGCTGAGGAAGAAGGATCACCTGAGCCCAGCAGGTCGAGGCTGGGGTGGCCATGAGCATGCCACTGCACTCCAGCCTAGAAGACAGAGTGAGACTCCCACTGAATAAATAAATAAATAAATATAAATAAGTAAAGGAGGTATCAGCATAAAAATTTAAGAGTATCTAACAAGAAATTGCAGTCTCAAGATCTCAAGAGGGACTCAGGCAGGAATTAATAAGCCAACAAGAACCAAGAGAGTGGCCCAGTCCTTCTCCCTTTTGTAAGCCCCCAAGTTTAACTCATATTTGCTTTTTCCTGCAATCCACTCCATTTTCCTACCCTTTTCTTCAACTCAGGTCTCTTAGCTTGCACACAAGACTTCATCAACCCTGCACAGACTATGAGATCTTATTCATCCAACACTCATAGCCAACACATTCCCTTTCTCTATAGCTCCATGTCAATTACTTAGAAAGGGAATTTGACTTAATCCACCCCTAATCCAAGGACATAGCCTCTTGAAAGAAAGTGTGATGATAAGGGTAAAAAACTTGCCCTCTCCAGAAAAATAAGGTGATTTCAAGGTAAGCCTTGAAGGAAAGGTACACATTTTCCAGAGAAACGAAGAAAACAGTCCAAGAAGATATAATGACATGTTTAAAGGTATGGATGAAGCAAAGCAGCCCATAAATAGCCTATAAAGATCCATGTATAAGGATTCATGGAGGCAATTGATTAAGCTGGGAAGACAGCCAGCGACCAGTTTAGTAAGTATTTTTTATGCCCTGCTAAAGAGTCTGATTTTTACCCTATAGCTGATAGAGGCAGGGTGCCAAAATATTTAAGCAGAGGAGAGAGAAAAGCAGACCTGTGTTTTAGAAAGAAAACTCTAACAGCAGGGTAAAGGAGGGACTATAAGGAGACCAGGCGAAATATACCACTCAAGAAACTATTTCAGTAATTCAGACAAAAGATGGTGCAGACTCAAAATAAGACCATGGCAAAGAGGAATCGAGGAGAGGAAAGATTCAAAAATATTAAGAAAGAAGAATCTAAAATGGAATGGGGTCAGTTCAGAAAAGCAAAGAATCATAAGCTTTGATATGGGGAAGAGAAGGAACGTTCAGACCAAACTCAAGGCAGGTGGTAAGGGGCGTACCAGACATGGGAAAAAGAACACACAGGCAGAAACGATGAGCCTACAAGACACATTCTGCCTTCTTTCTAATCTTTTCACGGGCTAGTCTATTCTACGGCCTGTAAAGATTTAAATCCAAATAAATAACGGCAAACTCCAACTCTTTAGGGTGTGAGCACAAGGGGCTGCAAAATAATTGTCAATTAAACCTTCACCAAAGGCACACCTTTGTTATTCTATCATTGAATAACCTTGGTTATTCTATCATTTTATTTAAATGTCTGTCAATGCAGCCTGTTACACAAAAGGACAAGAATCATTCTTAATGAAGCTTTGACTTGTGAGTGCTTGGCCTTGTTTCATTATGTATTTAATGAGAAGTTTTTATGGTGTTGTTTTCCTTTCAATTTCAAGAATAAAAAGTAAAAAATAAAAAATGCAAACTCCTCAGATGATCCTATGACTTTGAAGCCACATATCTAAATATATGATCTCTTGCTTTTGCGTTTAGAAGCCCTGGGGAGCTACATTATCTGACTGATTATGAATGCGTATATTTTCATAAGAATATGCAATCTTAACCAGCTCAGCACAGGACACTGAAGTGACTAAGTATCAAATTAAAGATTATTCTTTTTTGTGTGTGGAATTCACTCCAGCAAGAAATTGAACACGGGGATTTGAAATCTAAAAACAGTGGGACCACCTCCTGAGACGTTATTAATTATTGGTGGGTCCCAGTCTTCCAGTTTCTTATCTCCCCATACACCCAATGCTCCCATTGCTTTAAATTATTATCATTATTTGCTTAATGCCTTCA
The DNA here is from genome assembly GCA_027257055.1 of Cephalopachus bancanus. Lineage (NCBI taxonomy): Eukaryota > Metazoa > Chordata > Mammalia > Primates > Tarsiidae > Cephalopachus > Cephalopachus bancanus. The sequence goes on along the minus strand of JAPVLO010000005.1, from coordinate 791,732 downwards.
GTATGCTTGGTACCCTGGCAAGCACAGGAAAAGGTGCTATACCTGCCCAGGGGCTTTCTACCTAAATTACACAGATATAATTTAAGTTTGAAAATGGGTTGTAATTGTCAGTTGCAGTCTTTTCAACGGACTTAGAAGCAATAAGACAAAACTATACATAGGTTCATATACTTCTTTTTCCCCCACCTTGGATCTTCGTTCTCTTCCACAGCCTGGTTCCCTAATCCAGACAGCAGCATCACAGGTCAGTAGTGAGAGGCCATGAATAACAGAAAAAATTATTAGCACTTAGAAATAATCCTTAGCCAGGGGTTGGTGGCGTGTGCCTGTAGTTCCAGCTATTTGAAAGGCTGAGGAGGAAGGATTGCCTGAGCCCAGCAGGTAGAGGCTGCGGTGGCCGTGAGGCATGCCACTGCACTCCATCCTCAGCGACAGAGTGAGACTCCAAGTCAAAAAGAAAAAGAAAAAGAAAGAATCCTAGTCGGGCTCCGTGGCTCAGCCTGTAATCCCGCGCTTTGGGAGGCTGAGGTGAGTGGATTGCCTGAGCCCGCGGGTTCGAGACCCGCCTGGGCAACTTGGTGAGACCTCATCTCCACAATAAATCAAAAAATGAGCCGGGCATGGTAGCACGCACCTGTAGTTCCAGCTACTTGGAAGGCTGAAGTGGAGGGATCGCTAGAGCCCAGCAGGTCGAGGCTGCGGTGACCAGGAGTGACCACTGCACTCCAGCCTGGGCAACAGAGTGAGACTCCAACTCAAAAAAAGAAAGAAAGAAAGAAAGAAAGAATCCTGGATGTGCCCACTTCTCACCCACTCCCTGCCCCCTGAGGGAGTTGGGATGCTGTGTTCAGAAGCAGTGACTCAAGGGTGCTGAGGAGGAGGGAAAGCCCCAGAACTACCTTCCTCATCTCTGACCCTATTCCAGCCAGTCCAAGTGTCGATATGGCTGGCAGCACCTCCATCCCTGTCCAAACCTTCACCATCCTCAGACGCCTTGTTCATCCCAGACCTCTCCTCCAACTCCTGTGACAATTATCTAAAGAAGAGAAGTAGGGTCTGAAACTCCAGTGCCTCCGATTTCACTTCTTTACATACTCTGAGAAACACATCTCATCTATGTATACGTGTGTGTTTTCATAAAAGTCTAAGCATATAAAAGAAGGGGGAAATGGGAGTTTCCTTTCCCTATATTTCCTGCCTCCATTCCCATTATTGCTAGTAAAAACAATCCTTTTTAAAAATTAAAAAAAAAATGCTGTGTTTGCCTCAGGGTCAGATGGGTGAGAGGGCAGAGGCAGTGAACCAGATGTCTATTCCACAGGATGGAGTAAACCCCAGACAAAAACCACAAGAGACAGACATGGAAAATTTCTGGCTGACTGTCCCTTAAGCCAGTGACGAAAGGGCTGTAGGGGGACTGATGCAAGAGATGGGATGTAAATCATCTCTACAATAAATCAAAAAATCAGCCGGGCGTGGTAGCACGCGCCTGTAATTCCGGCTACTTGGAAGGCTGAGGCGGAAGGACCGCCGGAGCCCGGCAGGTCGAGGCTGCGGTGGCCGGAAGCGGCCACTGCACTTCAGTCTGGGCGACAGAGTGAGACTCCAACTCAAAAAAAAAAAAAAAAAGAAATATCCCGATACTCCAGAGAATGACGGTGGCTTCACTCTACTAGAAAGTTCTCCACCCCATAACCCCACTGCCATTGCAGCCACCACCAAACCAATCACACCCCCAGACCCTGCCAGTGGTGTCTACCATCAGTGGTTTGTCATCAGGGCATTCCTTGTTCCCTCTCTCCAGCAGGAAGGAAGAGTAGTCCTTCCTGAATGCATAAAAGTGAATCATACAGTACACCCAGAAGCTCAATCACTGAAAGTTATCTCCCTGCACAACGTCCTTACAGAGTGACATGGGTTCCACTGTTTTTTTGAGGGCTAAGCTGAGAACCACCACATACACACCTTTGTATGGGAGGATGTTTGAGTTATCTAGATCTGGATATGCATGTGTCTCCTTTAAAATATGCATTCCTTGAAGGCAAAGCTCTTGGCTGACCATGAATACAGTGAACAGTGTATATATGAATACATCTCTGAAGGCTAAGCACTTGCATTCTCACTGCATTACTGCCTGCTGGCTTCACCCTCTGCCTTAGCTCACACAGAACCAGCTCCTTGGTCATTTCAACCCAGCAGCTTAGAGCCAACCACACGCACTTCCACAACTGGCAATGTCAGCACTGCCACCTTCTCTGGCCATCTCTTCTGTTTCCTGTCTATACTATTTCCACCCTGCATTCCCTCCTCAACACATGCTTTATATATACATTCGGTATTAATTTAAAGGTTATTTACTGAATGCCTACTATGTATAAGACATTGTGCTGAGTACAAGGTATTTTAAGATACATTAAGTTCAGAGTCCCTGGAGTGTTAACATGCCTTTCACGTCTGCTCTAACCAACAATTTATAAAATTTCAGCTGCGTCTTAGTCCACTGATGCATTACGAACCTAAATCCTTATCCCTCATACTCTTGGCATTTGTCTGGAGAGTCTTGAGTGCATGCATAGTTCTTTTCTTACTGATCCTTTAGTCTTATTGTTTAGATCACCACAAAACCCTGGTCCATTTTCTTTGAATGAACCTTAGTTGTTCAATCATGAAAATAAATGAAATAGCCTTCCATCGATGGCTCAATGAAAATGTGTTTTGCAAAAACATTTTAAAGGTAACTTTAAAAGTAATTATGTCTGACGGGATTCAAGACACGCCACCCAAAATATGGAACCCTAGTATCTTTTAAGCTGAAGGAATATTTTAAGCTGAAAGAACTTGAGAAAAGGGCAGAAGCAGGAAGGTTCCCCTAACCTTCCTCCACCAAAAGAACTTACATTTAATACATTGGTGTGTTTGCCTTTTGTTAATCTTGCTATAAGGCTTTCAGCTTTGAACCTATGGTAGGTAGAAGAAAAGATTTTTTTCCTCAAAAATATGTGCATCTATTCTGTATCAATTCTAAAAAAGAAAAGATATTTCCTTTTCCTACATTACAGAGATGACTTACAGGAGATAAAGAGAGTAAAAGGAAATAAAAGCTACAGTAAAAGTAAAACAAATTAAAATAACTAAAATCCTGAGAGAAAGAGGTAATGTTGAATCATGTTTACTTGAAAATGTAGATTTTCAAGGGGGAAATGAGACAGAGGTGAGTTTTCACTTGACAAAAAGATTTACAGTATCACTTTGCAATATAGATAAAGCATGGCTCAATTACCAAAAACAGAATATACATACCTCTTTTCTGGTACACATGAATATAGCAAGTCTGTAGTACTTGTACAATAATCACTCAATATACACTTGCTAAATAATGGATGATCGTTTCTCAGTTTTTAGCTCCGTTCTGTCTTCTAAACCTTGCCAAATACTTATGAAAATAATAATCAGGTGGGAAGCATATTTTACAAACAGGTCAAATGATTTAAGATGGGATCAGTCCTCTGTTTTCTCTTCGCTGCCCAGGCAAAGGCTAATATATGATTGTCAGATCTGGAATCCATAAATGTCATAAGCACAAAGCTAGATAATCCATATCATGGGGGGAGGGGAAAGGTGCAGAGTGGAAGAGAGGAGAGAAACAGAAGGACTCCATCTACAGAAGGCATTTTATTATCATACATTCTAAATGCTGGTAAAGGGATGTTTTAATCTTATTGTAATTATTTTTTCCTTGTTTCTATACTGCCACAATTCTTGTATCCAAATTACTACCTCTATTTGCCAGTAAATTCACTTTTTCTCTCTATACTTTCTATAGGTTTTTTAATCTTATATTTTTCCAGGTTTTCTCATCACTGCCTCTCCTGCCCACCCTCTTCTTTCATTAGTCTATGTAATCTATTCTTTTTCTCAATTATTTTTTTTTCAAGTTTTTTCTCATCTTAAATCGGGTTTGTATATAATCAGGCATATAAACAACAGTAGTAACTAATACAGGATGCTAAAAATAAGTATAAGAGTAACATCATTCTATTAAAAAAATTAATCAGCTTTCTCCCCCCTCAGCGAGGATTCCGCTTTTGTTTTTGTTGTTATAAGCATCTTTACTCAGTTAAAGGTGTAAGTGTGTATCAACATTTCCAACAAGAGCGCAAGACCTAAACTAGAAGCCCAGAGAATTCAGGGTCTGTAAAACCATGCGGGTGCCTTGACTTTTTGATGGGAATAGATTTGGGTCCGGATGAAGTCACCGATGTTCCTCTGAAGAAACAAATGTCAGCGCGACCTATTAAAGTCAACCCTGAGCTAGGTAGCAACAATGAGCTGGGGATTAGCATTGACAGCTCCCTTAATGTGATTCTTTTGGACAGGGATTAATTTAATGTGTTGCTGTCAAATGAAACAAAAAACGAGATGGATTTACTAATGACTCTATTCTATACCACACACTTTTCCACTCCTGATCTATGTCAGAATGAATCTGACAGCAAGAGAAAATAATTTTTAAAATGAAAAGGAAGAAGACATTACCTTCTTGACAAACTTTCAAGAAGGGAGTCGTTACTGGGCTCCCACGAGGGAGGATGAGCAGGGGTGCCGGGCCACGTGGAGGGAGGCATTGGGCGCTGCCTCCAGAGAACACACAGAGCTCCAGGGCCCGGCCCCGGAGTCTGGTCCCAGCCTGTCCCAGCTTCCGCATCCACTTGCAAGGCGGCCTCGACTTCTCCAGGCCTCAGTCACCTCCTATATGAATGTTCAACGGTTGTATTTGCGAGGTTTCTAAATTTCCTCTTGACTCTAAACTGCTCTTTTCTAGAAGAGGGAGCCCCCAAACCCACCAAGAGCACTAGACTTGTTTCAAAGACAACTCGCTGTGCGGCTGTGACAGAGAGGGGGCGAGTCAGAGAGCGAAGGTTGATCTTTAGCAAAAAAAAGGTTTGCCAAGTCAAATGCTAAAGCCTCCTTAAAATAATTTGGATCCTTCTTTTGTTCTCCCTAACAAAGAAACTTTAACTCGCAGTTCTCTGCAAAGAAAGACAATGCAGACAAGCCAATTTCGGGTGAAAGGTGTCTCGTCAATTAATAACCATTGAATAATCACGGAGGATTGGCAGGCGCTATTCATCGAATAGGGCGCTCATAACAGGAATCTGCACCGATTTACGATACAGACTGGGCAGTGTTCTTCCTGGCGACCGTTTGTTTTCACTCCTAGGAGTGCACACGTTCCTAGTCTTGGGTATTTGTGTGCTTCCTGTAAGGGACCGCGAGGACGGTCAACAGCCCGAGCCTCCTCGTGGCTGTGCCTCGGGTCCCCCGGACGGGGACGCCTCCTGGCCGCGCGCCAGCCCAGGCACTGGGACACGTGGTCCCGCCGGCGCCGGAGCCCCGGGGCTTGTGGTCACCCGGCCAGGGCCGGGCGCATCGGTGGGTCCCAGCCGGGCTGGAGGCGGGGACCCGGGATGGCGGCGCGGGCCGCCGAGGGGGCGCCCCGCGATGGCGCCGCTGGAGAAGAGCCGGGCCGAGACGGGAGCGGCGGGACGGGGCGCTTCGGCGCTCGCCGGCGTCCAGACGCCTCCGCGGCCCGGCTCTGCCGCCCAGACTTCGGCCGGGTGGGGGCGCCGAGAGCCGGCCCCCGCCGACGCCCTCCAAAGCGCTGGGGCTTGGGGAGGAAGCGGCTCCCGCCCGGCCGCCGCCGCTCCGGGGCGCCCTCCCGGCCCGCTCGCGCTCTGCGGGCGCCGCGCGTCCTCGCCCCGGCGGCCGGCGTGGTCCGGCTGGCCCCGGATCCCGGGCGAGGAGCGCGGCGCCCGCCGGCTCGGGCGCTCGCCGGGTGACCTTGGGCAGTCACCTGACCCGAGTCTCAAGGTCGCGGCTTTCCCGCCCGTGGCGCGGGGCCGCGACGCCGTCCCCCCGGGCTCCCGGGAAGACGAGCTGGAGGGAGGGGCGGGGACCACGCTCGCGCGTCTGGCGCCCCGCGCGTCCTCGCCGACTCCGCTTCCTCTCTTTTCCATGCTCTGCCTTCTCGCCCCTCTGGTTTTTGCTGTCGCGTTTGATCCTGGGTTTTCCCTGGGTTTGGTCCTCCCAGTCTCTCGCAGCATCCCTTTTCGGCTTTTCTTTCAACCCTCCCTTTCCTCCCATGTTCGTTGGTGGGGCCGGATTCATCAGAGATGCGCTTCCACTGCCGAGGCCCTGGGCTCCCCCAGACACCCCCGTTGTCCCCATCAGCCTCCTCCCCGGGCTGCCCCAGATAAACCGGCAGCCGGGAAGGCTCCGCTGACTGTGTAAACGCCGTCTGAAGACGCGGGTGACCTGGGCCCTCTTCCGACCACTAAATTTCTGCTGTGCGGGACCCCTGAGACCACGGCTGCCTCGGGCAGGAGCGGCCGCGGCTTCTTTGTCACCTTGTCCCCGACGCCAGGCGGGCGTAGCAAACATAGGCCCGCGACCGGCGAGCGGAGTGGGGAGGCCGAGCCTGGAACCCAGGCTGCCAACGACTCGTCTTGGTTCTTGGGACAGAGAAAGGTAGCTTTATAGACGATGCGCCAAACCCAAAGAGGAAGATAGTTCTAAAATCTTCAAATAAGCTGAAGGATACTGTGCAAAAAGAAATTCGTAGCACCGTGTTTACTCAAGCATTGTATTTTTTTTAATGTTCCATAATTTTTTGCCTATCAAACTGAGGTTTGGATCAAGTTCATAATTATGAAAGTTAGGTTAGAAGAGAGAAAATTAAAACACCACAAAAGTTAAATTGCCTAAAGATGACGCGTTGCACTTATACTCATTTACTGAAACATTTTAAAGATGCTTTAAAATGCACATTATTTCTTTACAACAAAAAACTACTACTGTATACACTATCATGGTACAGATAGTACAAAGAGTATAAATAAAATATCATCAACTATAACCAAAAGTTTGCATAAGAACTTTTTTAAAGGAAGCAAAAAGCTTGGGAAAAAATTTTAAAACCTCTTGTAAAAAAAAAAGCTAAATAGATCATTTTGGGTTGCTTCCAAGTTACTTCCAACCTAAAAGTAGCAGGTTTCCTTTGAAATTCTTTCTCATTTTTATTAGAATCTAATTGAACATCACCTGTAAAAGATGGGGGAAGGAAGAAAAGGGGGAGAATATCAGTTCTATGCACAGATTTTTGAAGAAGTTAAAGAACCACAGTACCACCTTGTGGGGAAGACAGATTTTTTTCTTCTTCTTCTTCAATATTGTGGTTGTGTTTCCCTCAATCACAGTCACACAGGCGTGTACACACACACAAATTAAAAATAAAAACAAAGCCATTCAAGCCACAGTGGAAACATTTGGGTCTATCTGAATAAATTGTGATAATATGCATTCTCTAATATTTTAAGCACACTAGCATGTTTATATTAAACTTTTAAGATTCTATACAAGTTCAACATAACAATAGATGGCATTAAGTAACTATAAAGTGAGCACTGTAAATAATCCCACAAATCAAGTGTTAGGCATGAAACAAGCAGTAAATGTAAAATTATTTGCTTATTCTAAGAGAAGAATAATTCTTTTAAAATTGGCTTAGATTTCACCATTGAATACTATTTATACTTGTAAAAAATGTATTTCTTTGTTCAATCGCTTGATCTGGAAAAGCCATATTCTTAGAAAAATATAAAACAACTTTTTATATTTTAAAGTTGTTTGTCTCATTATATCTAAGAATGGCGAAGCAGCCAGACATTTATGGAACCCATAATCTTTATATTAACAAAACTGTTCTAAGCACTTACAGGAAATATAGAGGGCACACATCATAAAGCTCGGATTTTAAGAAGTAAAATTATAAGACTCCAAAGCCAAGAAATGCAAAATAAAAATGATTCCTCTTCTGTTGTACATCTGGAAATACCTTACATGACACGAAATGTTTCCTGCTCTAAATGTGTTTTCTGTAAGGCAAGAGGGAATTCGGGGGTTACCTATAAGCATTCTTTATTCTTTGTGCTTTTGAATCACAGGGCTGGTATATCCCTCTGACCTTCAGGAAGGACTAAATCAAAAGCATCCCAGGAAGAGACCAGTGTATTTCAAACTGTGTTCAGCAGAGCCCTAGGGGCTGTCAAAAGATTAGGAGGGGAGGGGAACACCAAGAAAGGCGCCTCACTCCCAGCTTCCACCAAGCAATTTTGCTTTCATCGTTTTCACTTATAGGAATTCTGCCTATGATTGAATGTCAACAACAGGCTCCGTGGCTCTACAAATGTGAGAAAATTACTCATCTAACTTAACTCCTTTCGTATAAGTCTAGTAAAGAATTGCTATAAGAAATGCCCTGATGCTGCCTGCAAGTTTTCTAACAAATGCACTTTAAGAGCAGTGTTCCCATGCTTCCACAGACTTTTAAAAGTATGTTTTAAGTTTTTAAAAAAAATTTTTTTTAATTGTTCATTACAAAATGTATACAGGTTGAAAACATCGGTTAAAACTGAAGAATATTAAATTAACAATCTCCCTCTCGTAACCTCAACCCATTCCCGGAGTCACACAGTCAACATTTTGGTGTGTACCCTCCCAGACACTGCTGCTCTGTGTGCATAGGTGCGTGCGTGTGTGGGTGCTCACACATATCCACATCCACAGAGTATGTGTGTGTGTGTTTGTTTTAAGAAAACAGGATCATATATCAGTGTTTTTCTCCTGAATGCCATAAGGACATATTTCTGTGTCAGTAGTTACCACCTCATTCCTTGCAATGCCTTCATAGTATTCAAAGTATGGATGTATATAATTAAATCTCATCCCTCTTGATGGCTATTTGGATTTTTGCTTTTATATCATATATTTGCACTTGCTTTTTCCTCTATCTGAAACACATTTTCTACACTTTTCACCTGGCCTACCTTTACACATACAAGTTTCTATTTTCAATGTTGCCTCCTCAGAATAGCCACGCTAAAAGAACAACTTACAAGAACAATTTCAAAATTTAGAAACATAATTTTTTCATATAATAGACTTTTCCTGAAGAAACCAACCTTTTCTCTATCTGAGCATTTTAAACACAAAAGAATAGGATTTTAAAAGCATAGTTGTATATTAATTTCTTCTCTACAAAGCAAATAAGCCTACATCTTTTTTTAGATTTTTCCAACACTTCAAGAATGAGATTTATGCTCTTTTGGAAAGCTGTGTGGCAACATGTTTCAATATTTTAAATGTTCATGCCTTTCAACCCAACATCGAGGTGTCTTTTCTATAGGAATATTCATACACTTTCATTAATATAGTCAACACATTCATTGAACACATCTACGTGCTATCCATTTTGCTAATTTCTCATAGAAGAATAGTTAAAAGAAAAAAAGAAAACACAGGGAGATTATATTGTAGCGGGAGAGACTTCCACTGGATAAATAATCACATAGTACATATGTCATTATAAATTGTAATGAATAGTAATAGGAAAATCACACGATAACAAATTATTTTAACAGTGGATTTTCTTCCCAAAGAGCTACAAAATAGCTCTCATTATTCGTCACCTTTTAAACTCGATCTTTGATGATGTACTTTAAAAGCATTCCATGTGTTCTTTCTTTTTCTTAGGTATACCTTAACACAAAAACTTCTTAAGTCTAGTGAACCTTTGCTTGAGATTGACAAGCCACTGCTTTCAGTTCATTTTAGCCCCTGTCCCAAATTTATCATTAAGATATTATTTAGATACTTAGGCCTTGGCATCTTGCCAACTTTTCTGTTTTTCCTTTGAGAATTCATTTTCCAAATGAAGACAAAGCATAATAGGACGTTATTTATATCCATAAAAAATACCATTCAGATCTATACACAAATCTGTAAATAAATACCATTGCTAGGATAAAGTCAACAACACAGGGGAAGCTAAATTTTGACTAGCCGTCAACACCAATCTAGCACAATTTCAAAATCGCTGCTGCTTCGATGGTTCAGGAGAGTCCAGATTTTGCCTACAGAAGATACTTTGGGTGTTTCCGTGTCTAAGATATTGAAGTTTGTACTTTAATAAATGAAAAGGTATGTGTGAGTAAGGCTCAGTGGCTCAGCCTGTAATCCTGTGCTTTTGGAGGCGGAGGTGAGTGGATTGCCTGAGCCCGCGGGTTCGAGACCCGCCTGGGCAACTTGGCAAGACCTCATCTCTACAATAAATTGAAAAATAAGCTGGGCGTGGTAGCACGCACCTGTAATTCCAGCTACTTGGAAGGCTGAGCGGAAGGATCGTCGGAGCCCAGCAGATCGGGGCTGCGGTGGCCGGGTGCACTCCAGTCTGGGTGACAGAGTGAGACTCCAACTCAAAAAAAAAAAAAAAGAAAGAAAAGAAAAGGTATGTGTGAAAGCAAAAGGCTAACATAAAATATAAAGTGTATTCTATTATATTGGAGCAATAAGGACTAGGGGAGAAAAAGATATTTTTTAGCTTTCAAGGACGTCAGTTGTGACAGAAGTAACAGATACCAAAACTAAGCTGAGCTGTGAACTCACACAAAATTTAGATATATCTGAGCATATCTAGAGACAGGTGAGATTTGGTCACCCCAAGGTCTATTTGTAAAAGATGCTTCTGGAAAATCACTCATCTTTAGGTTAACAGACTTTCAGAGCACCAGTTTGACCCAACAAAGTGTAATGAGCTAGTCTCCATACATAAGGATGATTTTGGCTGTGTTAGCAAGCTTGTGTGAGACAATATATGGAGACTTCCTGAAAGCACTGGTAAGAATTTAATAGACCAGGATGGCCTCAGAGTAGGTGGGGGAAGGTAATAACCAGAGAAACCTTGATGTGTTTCTACTAGTGTAGAACTGTGATCTTATTCTGTATCTGTATCTGGTGCACCATGAGGAAATATGAGTTAAATAACATAACACTAGGCCCCAGTTGGAGAAAGTCATTATGAAGCCGACATTGGCTTTTTTGTGCCAAGTTCTTTCTTTTAAACTTTGGCTGAGTTTGAATTTTGGAAGCAGGGTTATTTCTATTTGAATCATGAGAAAAACAACTACTGTAGAAAGGTTAGTTGAGGGTTCATTAATGATGATAACTGGTATAAGTCAGTATCTTGAAACTAGTTGACTAAAAACCCAAAAATCAAAAACAGAACAGCCCTGTCCCCTAGCGGTTGTAACAGGGATTGACTGGGACAGGGAGCGTGAGGGAACTTTCTGAGATGAAGGATGTTTATACTATGATAGGGTTTGGTTTATAAAGATATATTCATGTGTCGAGATTCAGCAAAGATTTACTCATTTTTATATGTAAACTTTACCTTGGAAGAAAATTATATAAAAAAGCACACTGAATTCTTGTTGATATGAATGCTGAAATATTTAGGGGGAAATTTGCCAATTTACTTTCATCAGTAAATACATCAAAAATGTATTAATGGGCAGATGAAGGGTTAAATAGCTGGCTAGAGAGAGATGTAATTCAGCAAGCAGAGGAAAATTTTAATGACAGAATCTAGGCGGTAGACATTTGAGTGTTCACAGCAAAATTATTTCAAGTTTGCTGTGTGTATGAAAACTTTAATAATATAAAATTCAGAAAAAACAATTCCTGGAATCAAAGAAGGTTGGAATTCTAAAAGGAAATGCAGTAGACTAAGACAAAATCGATATATACCCCTATGTGAAACCAACAGAAAACCAGAAAGATGGGCAGGGGCATAGGCAAGATCAGAGTGTCAGCTCATCTCATTGCCCCTACCTCCGATTCCCCAGCACCCTACAATCGGTTATACTGATTATCCCACCTGGAGGTCAGTCTTTCCCTGATTATCCAGCCATTTTGTGTGCTAGGCAATCAATGAGGAAGCAGGTACAGCTGTTCACTACACAGCTACCCCTTACACACACATCACACTCAAACAAACAAGCCTAGAAGCGGACACTTGCCCACATTCTCAGTCTCATCATTGACTTCCATGTTGCTGCCTGAACCTCTTCTGCCCAGTCAGGTTTGAGATTCAGTGCCCCAGTGAAGACTGATGAGATTCTGGAATTACTCTGTCCTTTTGAATCCCAGCTCTGGGAAGCTCTAGTCATAAGGGTGGTGTTTCTGTTTTGGTTCCTGTTATCTCATCGGGTCTCTGTGGTCACTCTCCCACTTTGGCGCCTGAGGCCCAGCCTATCACATAAATAGATGATGACTGCTGTACCAGAATGACCCCTAGGATAGACAGCTTAAAAAGAGGGTTAGCAAGGGTCCTAGACTTGTAATACAGAGACTCAAAAAAAGGTTGAAAGAGTTGGGGCTATTTCTAAAGAGCCTGAGATCAAGTCACATAATTATTCAACAAATATATTCAAGTCTCTGCAATGTACTAGGCACTATGCCAGGCACTGAGTAATTGGTGGCAAACAAAACAAATATAGTCTCTGACCTACAGAGCTTGCAATGGTGGGAGAGTTAGTAAATAAACACCGTATACTTACATATACATGAATATATCATAACTCATTATAAATGCTATAAAAAAAACAGGGCTCTTTGAAATAACTTTTTTATTGAAAGCTGTTGCATGCACAGGTACAGTGTGTTATAGGAAAAGAATACAGATTAAAATCAGTGATGGGAAGAAATACATGAAGCAGAGTCTGGGGAATTAGCAGACACAGACCTTCTGTTGTCCTCTCCCCATGGAGTCAGGACACATTCCTTCCCTGGCATTGATGTATGACAGTAGGCACAGAACACTGTCAACCAGGGAAGCTCGCTTTAGTCTTTGGTGTCCAGAGTGTTTATTGGAACTTGACCACATGCTATACAAATGGCTGACCTTTCGTCTCCAGTCACTTTTGGATATTGGTGTTTGGCTGATGCCTTTAGTTTCCAGTCCCTTCTAGAGGCAAAACTGATACTGCGCGGGCCCAACCGTCCACCATAAATCACATTGCTAGACTATTTAGTGGCCGAAGCCTTTAAGCATACAAAGACACTTACATGACATTTTAAGTTCCAGGAGATTACCTTCTAGTACCCAAAGGCTTGCCTATCTCTCTTTGGCCAAGGTTAATTCTTCACTACACTAACAGGGAGGGAAGAAAAGAGGAAGACAGTATACTGTGTGTCAGTGAATATGTAGGCATCTTCTCCTTTCACCCTTTGATTGTTATTAGAAAGATACTAAAATTGTCTTTATTTTACAGACATATGGATTTAGTGATATTTAGTAATTTATCCAAGACCATGTAAGTAGTAAATGGAAGAACCAGGATTTGGGCCTCTGTTGGCCTAACTCCAAAGGACATGATCTCTTTGAGATAATATTAAGGTAACGCACTTTAGATGGGTTGGGTAGGGAAGGTTTTTCTGAAGTGCCATTTAAGCTGGAATCGTGTGAAGGGAAGTACAGGAGAGAGTGGGAACGATAGGCAAAACAGAGGGGAGAAAATGTGAACATTTCTGAGACAAATTAATGTTAGAAGAAAGAGAAGGAAGCAGGTGTGACTGGTATAAACTGGTGGAAGCCAGGGAAGGGATAGGTCCTTGGATAAAGTTTTGGACAAGTGAGCATGGGCCAGATTTTATCATGCAAGTCTGATAAGTGTGTCAAGGGCTTTTATTAAGTACAATGGAAAACAACGTAAGGGTTTTTGGCAGAGAAATTAAGTCTTCCTGAATCCTACCTGCCCCAGAAGTAGCCCCAGTTCTGGTACCAAACCTTCTGGAATAATACAAGAATGTCAGTGCCAAAAGATCAGGGATTTCTATTTGTATCACCCACTACTCTTTCCCCCATGTCTAAGACAGCAGGACATGTTTATTCAAACATTTGAAAAAAATGTTTTGAATAAACAGTATATCTCTAAGGACTGTAGGTCTTTTTTATTACTATAGATTTAGTTCATACTTAGCATTTAATGGCTCTGCCCATTTTTTTTTTTTTCTTTTGAGTTGGAGTCTCACTCTGTCACCCAGACTGGAGTGCAGTGGCCGCAGCCTCGACCTGCTGGGCTCCAGCGATCCTTCCGCCTCAGCCTTCCAAGTAGCCGGAATTACAGGCATGCGCTACCATGCCCGGCTGATTTTTTGATTTAATGTAGAGATGAGGTCTCGCTGCCCAGGCGGGTCTCGAACCCACGGGCTCAGGCAATCCACTCACCTCAGCCTCCCAAAGGCGCAGGATTACAGGCTGAGCCACCGAGCCCGGCTGCTCTGCCCATTTTTAAGCATCTAACTATGGATTCAACACCACAGGGCACTTATTGCACATAGCAAAGAAAAGCTTAAGTCTCCCACACATCAGACAAGAGCCAATTTGCTTAATATTTCAATCACAAAAATCTTATGGAGTGGGGGAGACCATTGTGTTCATATAGAGTGTATATTAAGGATTAGAAAACCTACAGTTACAAGAGAGAGAAAAATGCAAACTCTAAAGGGGTGGTGGGAGAATGTTGGTGGAACGGTTGGAAATTAATGGTTCAAGTAAGACTTCAGGGGTGGAACTCCAGGTATCACCGAACCCAGAAGCTCAGGCTTTGTCAGTAGGATTCTTTTTCTCTCCTGCTATGTGCCAATTCCTTTTATAGGCTTTGTCCTCAAGCAAGCTCTTCCCAAATGGTCACAAAGACAGCTACTAGTAGCTCTAGGCATACAGACCACCAGCCTAGAGACCCTAGGAATAAAAATGACGTTTTCCTATAGTTCTAGCCAAAGTTTATTGTTTCTGATTGACCCTACTTGGTTTATATATCTACTCCTGAACCAATCACCAAAGGGATGTCACAAAAGAGATGTCCTGCTCTCCTTGCCCATTCCTATATGGTGTTCTCACCACTAAAGGGGGAACAATCAACCCCACCTGAAACCCAAGTATAAGAGTGGTCATTCTCCAAGGAAAACTAAGACATCAATGCCAAAATAAAAGTCAGCTGCAGCACATTAAGCATCATTTCTATATGCAAAGAATGACTAATAAACCATTGTTTTTTCAAAAGAATGCAAATATTATATGAATCCAAACCTTTAAATAATAGACTCTATTGCATATAAGCTTCCTGCCATATTTTCTCAAGGTTTGACTAGTTGTAAATTTCAGATAAGCACTGCACAGGCATACAGTGACCATTAGAAAATCATAATTTTTAAATGCATAAATCTTTACACTGATATATCACAGTAAGAAATAATCATTTGTAAGAATGTTTTGCATTCCTAAGAAAGCATTTACTTAATATTGTCTAAATTAAGCTTAAAAATGCTACTAAATATGGCACTTATTACAACAATATATATGTCTAGTTCATTTGAATATATGTATTTTTATGTTTTATATATTTATAATAGTATATATATAATATTCTGCATGGTATTAAGAATTATTTGTGCTTATTCAGATCACTTAATCAGGGAAGTATTCAGTTTTGAGCATTTTTATACTTAATCAAAAGTTTAAAATTTTCGTAAATATAGCTGAACCAAATATAAAAACTTTGAGAACTGCTAATCTCAGTGAGATATTAGTGAAGTAATAAAATAGACCTTGAAGCAAATGAAATTCTGCAACAGTGAAAAGTCATTTTAAAAATAAAAGACTGAAGATGAAGAGGGGAAAAAACTGGTACATAGTAGATGTACCAGTACCAGATATGCAAAATCAGTAAGCTTCAGTCAATATAGAAGAGCAGAGCAGAAAAAATGTATTACCATTCTAGTAATGCAATGTAAGTACCAGGGAAAATAACTGGACATATTAAGTAAAACCAATAACCTTTTATTAATAACTAAGAAATCTACGAACAGCATTCATTTGCAAGAAAAACATGCAAATATAACAACAAAATAAGCTCAACTTTAAACTTTCATGAAGGCAAAAGTTAAGACGACACAGTCATTGGTCTTAGTTATTACTGTGTGTCTAAACCCTGCTATAGTACCTAGCACATTGTAGATTTTCAATAAAGTTTATTCAATTAAAAAATGATGTATGTATGCAAAAACTCTACCTGTTACACTTGCGATTTAAAGTTAACAATTAGATGGGTCATTTGGTGATCTCAGAGTCAAACCACTTAATCGAATACAAAATTTGGGTGAACATGGATTAAGCGAATGTGAATTTATGTACCAGCATTTATATAGCTGCAAATCTGCAATCAAATATACCCAGTAAGATTCTGCCAGTCATATGTTAAGGTATATAAGTTTTCAAGTCTGAAAAAGAAACAAAAATCCTGCCCATCATTCATATCTAGTAGATTTGCACTGCTATAACCAAGATTTTAACTGGATTGTTTGGACAATACCAAGTTCTTCTTTTTCTTTTTTCCTTTTTTCTTTTTTTATTCTTTTTTGAGTGAGTCTCACTCTGTCACCCAGGCTGGAGCGCAGTGGCATGCTCACAGCCACCGCAGCCTGGATCTGCTGGGCTCAGGCAATCCTTCCACCTCGGCCTTCCAAGTAGCTGGAACTATAGAGGCCCACTACCACGCCCGGCTAATTTTTTGATTTATTGTAGAGAAGAGGTCTCACCATGTTGCTCAGGCTGGTCTCAAACCCCTGGGTTTAGGTAATTCTCTCGCCTCGGCCTCTCAAAGTGCTGGCATTACAGACTTGAGCCACTGCACCCAGCCAATACCAAGTTCTTAGTTAGGTTTCCCCTAGGAGCAAACCCTGAGACAAGAGTTGCGTGCACGTGGTTATCTGAAACAATGATTCTTACAGAAAAATAAGGAGGGGATATAGAAAAGGAAAGACAAGCAATATAAGGTGCAATATTAAGCCAACTGTGCAGTAAACACCACAGGAAGCTCTAGAATTATACCCACTAGAGCCCAGGGATTTATTCCTCCACACCACAGGTCACTTTGCCATCATCTGGGGTACATTAATTTCCACACACTTCCAGCATGCTCATGTACGTGGCGAAAATGGATTTTAGCAACCCAAAGGTAACCTCACAACAAAGATGTAGGTGCTAGCTGTGGGAAGTCAAGCTTACAAATGTGGAAATAGAGAATGTGAGGGGACAGGGTTGGAACACCTAGAATGTCTGCTGTACCTGGCATGTATCGGCAGTTCTTATGTGAGCAAAAAAGACTCTCAAGTAAAAGAGATGAAATGAAAACAAAATATAACTGCAATTTCTTTTTAGTTCCAGGCTAAACAGTCTTTACAGGTACCATCGTATAGTGACAACTACTGTCTACACTAAATAAATCACTGTTGCTTGATGAAGGGATGAACAAATGAATTAGAGCACCAGAACAACACAACCATTAAGAGTTCACTTGCACTGAGTTCTGAGTTTTCTTTTCTGAAGTTCACTTTTGACAACCTAGCTAAGAGGAGATGGCTTTTTTTTTCTTTGAGTCAGTGTCTCATGCTGTCACCCAGGCTGGAGTGCAGCTGCACCACCATAGCTTACCACAACCTTGACCTCACGGGCTCAAGCGATCCTTCCACCTTAGCCTCCTAAGTAGCTGAGACTACAGGCATGCACCACCATCGCCAGGTTATCTTTTGATTTTTTGTGGAGACAAGGTCTCACTAGGTTGTCCAGACTGGCTTTGAACTACAAGCCTCAAGAGATTCGCCTGACTCGGCCTCCCAAAGTGCTGGGATTACAGGTGTGAGCCACTGTGCCCAGTGGGGGATAGCTTTGATGTAGTATGGGGGGACCCCCAAAAATGGAATTATCTTTTGGGGGCAGACTCCTTGTAATAAGGCTTCCCCCACTAGGTAAGTGTTCTAGGAACCCACTGGCATCAGTGTACCAGCCAGCATTGTTGTGAGAGGCTGTGTTTTGCTTCAGTGATTTTTTTTGTTTTTTTTTTTTTTTTTTTTTTTTTTTGGTTTTGAGATGCTTTCAACGATGTTTGCCCATTTCATGATGGGTGATTTACCAGCGCACCTGCCCACACTGCGCTGAGTGTTCAGCAAATTTTGACCAAAAAACAGCATGACCCCCATGACCGACCCTCCCTATTCACCCAATCTCGTCCTGAGCAACTTTTTGTTGTTGTTTTCTCAGGTGAAAAACATCCTCAAAGGGAAACGATTTGCCAATGTGAAAGCGATGAAACAAAAAACAGCATAAGCATCATTAACAACTAAAAGGCATCATTAACAACTTCAAAAACTGTTTTGAGCAATGGGAAAAACATCTTGGTAGGTGTACTGCATCAAACAGAGGGTACTTGGAAGGTGACTGAAGTTTAAACATGTAAGAATAAATACACAATTGCTTACAACTAAATTCCAAAGTTTTGGGGGGGACCCCTCTCATACTTTTTATTTCATAAGATACAGTCACATATTCCATTTCTAGCCATAAAGAACGAAGAATAAAAATGATAGATTAAGTTCTAATAATTTCTCCTAATATATTAAAACATAATTACATAGCCAACTTAAATCTAAAGCAAAAAAGCATCTTGAATGTAAGAAAATTCATCTTACTTCTTCTCTACATATTCTGAGTCTCTCAAATTCTTTCTCAAGATTCAATGGCACCGCAAGGCTAAATATGTAATGCAGATTTGCATCTTATCCTTGTCCTGCTGCTAATTTTGTTGCTTAGAAATCATTTTTATGTCAGCTCAATATACTTCAATTGGAGGTGAATTATCAATTCTTATAACTATTTTTATACATTAAGCTAGTGACCTAGGATATAATATATTATTTGTTTTCCAAAGGAGATCAATTCCAGGCTTATTAAAGTTGATAATGAGTCCCTTAGAAAAAAAGTAGAAATCAATTCTGAGCAGCAGAGTTAAGATAAGCAATATTATATGAAATTAAAACCAAAGACAAGTTCATTCGTGTTAGTTTAATAAACACTATATGTCAATTAAAATATGCTATTGTTTTTCTTTTAATGAAGATGGCTCATATTGATTAATAAACTTTTAGATTGTCTGAATGTATGACGAGATGTAGAACTTACTCTCATTTAGATTAATCAAGAATTGTTTAATTTAGTCTCAGGAAAATTTCCCTTTAGGCTGTAAATTTCATCTGGTTTGGGTCAAGATAACATAAAGTACTAACCTTAAGCAATTATCACTTAACATACTTCTAAGAAGTATTTCTTAGAAAAGTTCAAGAAATTTAGAGACTTAAAACCTTAGCATAAACTGAGTGATAATATTTACTATTTTTCATACTCTCAAAATTGCCAGTTTCCACCTGATACCATGCAGGATAGCAACATTATATTTGATGCACTCATTTATACACATTCCTAAACATCTCTGAGGATTCGTTCCTAGGGACTAATTGAACCCACAATTCTTAAAATGTTTTACTCTGCTTAAATTTCAACTTCAATTTCTTCTCCCTGAAACTGAAGAATCTCTTCACTCTCTTCCCCAGATTTTTAGTATAGTTGGCCTTAAATCTATAGAAAAATATCAGATTTTTTAAAAAGAAATACTATCACAAAAACCATAGTAATGCCGCCCTAAAGTATAATGAGCTTATCAAACTCTTTATTTCCCAGGGAAAGTTCATATTAAAACACACACACACACACACACACACACACATTTGGTCAGGCCTAGTGCCTAATGTTTGTAATCCCAGCAATTTGGGAGGCCTAGGCAGGAGGATTGCTTGAGCCTAGGAGTTTGAGACCAGCCTGGACAACATAGCAAGACCTTGTCTCTAGAAAAAAATCAAAAAATTAGCCAGACGTGGTGGTACATGCCTGTACTCCTGGCCACTCGAGGGGCTGAGGTGGGAGAATTGTCTGAGTCAGGAGGTCAAGGCTGCAGTGAGCCATGATTGTGCCACTGCACTCGGCAACAGAGTAAGACCCCAACTCAAAAAAAATCTTCAAACAAGGAAGATTTTTTTTTTTTTTTTTTAGTTGGAGTCTCACTCTGTCACCCAGACTGGAGTGCAGTGGCCGCTCCCGGCCACCGCAGCCTCGACCTGCTGGGCTCCGGCGATCCTTCTGCCTCAGCCTTCCGAGTAGCCGGAATTACAGACATGCGTTCCCACGCCCGGCTAATATTTGATTTGTTGTAGAGATGAGGTCTCGCCAAGTTGCCCAGGTAATCCCAAAGTGCTGGGATTACAGGCTGAGCCACTGAGCCCGGCCAAACAAGGAAGATTACAATTAACAATTGTCTTAAGGGATTCCAGTATGTCCAAAAGCATACTCGACGAAAGGGGATGGCACAGGATTTTTTCACACGACTCAGAACAGAACACAGTCTAAAACATCAATTGTTTATTTCCGCAATTTTCCATATAACGTTTTTGGAACATAGCAGGCCACGGGTAACTGAAACTGCAGAAAGTGAAGTCATGGATAAGGGGGGACTACTGCATGCAGCACTGTTTTCAAGCCTCCTGTTCATCTAGCCTATTGTAATTGTCCCCAGCTTAACTGCTCTCCAGCCCCTCACTCAGGACTAGCAGACTATATTGTCTCTTTAATTCACATGGGCACTAGTGACTTTGGTAAGCAGGAATGAAAAGCCTAATCCTGCTTTGAAAGAACTGATAAGACTGAGTTACTAAATTTACAAAACCAAAGATCAAAGCCAAGATCAAGATGTCCTCAGTATAACTGCCCCATGGACCCTACCAGAAAGAGTTTTCAACTTCAGTCAAAAGAAGTGCATTACAACCGGGCGTAGTGACTCACGCCTGTAAATCCCAGCGCTTTGGGAGGCAGAGACGAATGAATTGCCTGAGCTCAGGGGTTCGAGACCAGCCTGAGCAACATGGCGAGACCTCGTTTCCACAGTAAATCAAAAAAATTAGCCGGGCGCGATAGCGCATGCCTGTGGTTCCGGCTACTTGGAAGGCCGAGGATTGCCTGAGCCCAGCAGGTCGAGTCTGCGGTGGCAATCCAGCCTGGGGGACAGAGTAAGATTCTGAGTCAAAAAAAAGACAAAAAACAAAGTGCGTTACATATCAAAACAGAAACTAACACCAACTTTCTTCTTTTAAACAACTGAGTTGGCCCAAGATTAAAATGCAATTGTTAATCTTTAGTTCTTCAAAATGAATTATTCAAGTTATTTATTAAAATAAATGCTGCTGTCTATATGTGACTCAAGGGTTTCCAACTCTGACTAAGCTGTGAAATAGAAACAAATGCTGTCCCAGTCAAGTCAGACACTTACTGAATCAGTATCTGCAAGAGTAATACTGATTGACCTATGAAGTGGTGGCTAACTTTGGTTATTGCATCATGCTGTCTATTTCTGTTCCTCTATATAGTATTTCATTAATATTTACATTTTTTAATACTATGCACTTTGGAAAATATAGAAGGCATTGTACTACATATTTTCACATACCATTTCATATACATTAAACTATTTAGAAATAGATTGACATTTTAATATGACTTAAATTCCTATTAACAAGTCAAACAAAATATTTTAATATTGATAGGACTATATCATGGCTCATTTAGTACAATACTTACAGTTAGCATGGCTAGTCAGACTTCAAATATTAAAAGTTTACCAAATTATGTTTTCATTTGACAGTTCAAGCTAAAGCATGGGTTTAAAAATCCATACTGAAATTGTCTTCTGGACTTTAGACAGAAAATTCCATTAAGGAATAGTTGTCATAACTCCACTTCCTGAATTTCTTCTAATACTTCTTCAGCTATCTGAGCATTAAATATTGATTTCCTAAACTGTAATAGAACAGGTGAATATCGAAGATCAAACTAAAAACACCATTTGGGGATGATTTACCCAGTAGTCTATTTCCCTTAACTTTCCAAATGCCTCCGGGCATAATTAAAAGACCCTGTTACTTTCTGTACTGCGTGTTAAAGTTTAAGTGTGTTACATAATTGAATTGATTAACAATTTTTAGAAGATTAATTAGCATCCCAACAGAAATTTAACAGAACTTTTCATTAATACCTTAATCTTGATAGTACCAATTTCCCTCTCAGAGCACTTTGAATTCCCAGAGATGGCTTCTAAACACGGAGCCTCTATTTACTTAATGGAGCTTTGCGCCACAGAGAGTAGCTCTGTGGGGTGCTGGGGAACTTTGAGGAAGATGTGAAATGGGTTGCTAACGAACAGGAATGCAAAGTAGGTCCTCTCAGCCTTGCAGGTTTCAAGCACTACAATATCCCTTTCCCTGATTGCAGCTTCAGCAGAGTAGAGTGGTTTGTTGTTGAAATAATGAATAGTAGATGGCATGCATTTTAGTGGAAAGTTTTAATTTGTGATTCCCTGAGGCTGTGTGAAATGAAACACCCTTATTTATTCCCGTAAATGAAACCAAATTGCTTCTGCAATTTCTTTTGAGAAAGATCTTCTAAGAACACCGATTTGACATACTAGTCTATGATATAAAACATTTCATGAATCCACTTTTGTAGTGAAGGGTACTATTTTCATGAAAATTATTTTTATTTCTGACTCATGGTTTTAATCTGATTAAGTTCCTGCTTTGAAAAACTTATCCTGAGGTACATGATAATGCTTAAACTTGCCTCAGAAACTTGGAAAATAAAAATCTGTCTGTTCTCTGATTTTTTTTTTAGTTAAAATATTAGTTATTTTTAAAGTAGTCGTTAGTGCCATAATAAGACCTTTTTAGTAACTATTAATAAGCAAACTATTCAAATGAATTAAATAGTAATGGATATTTGGAAAAAAGATGAAAATTTATCCTTGGAAAATCTAGGAAGAGAAAGTATCCTAAAAGTTAGAATATTAAAATTGGAGAGATGTTTAAATTGACCAGGAAAACAGAGCATTTTTAAAACCCTCAGATATTCAAGAAATCTTCATTTCAAATAATTGGCATGCTAATTATATATCAATTTAGCTATTTATTAATCTTCCCCCAATGATATTATAGAAAAAAATTTGATTAACACAATCCTTACACCTGAAAAAATGCAACATCATTTACTTAGAAAAGTAGATACATTCATTTACTTTCAAAAAAGTGTCTGCTAAACACAACTCTTGCCACCAGTGGAGCTAACATCCAAGGAGTAGGAGATAGGAGAACAAAAAATAAACAAGGAATAAAATAACAAGATAACGTCAGATAGGTAAAAAACTAGAATTAAGATAAAACTTAGTAGTTTAAAAACTTAGAAAATAAAGAGGTAGCCAGCCAAAGGAGGATAATATCACTCTCTCTGAGACAGTGATTGAGCTGAAACCTAAGTGATAAGACAGTGACATCTGCCAGGTGTGGTGGCTCAGCCTGTAATTCCAGCACTCTGGGAGGCCGAGGTGAGAGGATTGCCTGAGCCAACAGGTTCGAGACCAGCCTGGGCAACTTGGTGAGATCTCATCTCTACAATAAATCAAAAAATTAACTGGGAATGGTAGTGCACACCTGTAGTTCTGGCTACTTGGAAGACTGAGGCAGAAGGATCACCTGAGCCCAGCAGGTCAAAGCTGGAGTGGCCATGAGTGTGCCACTGCACTTCAGCTGGGATGATGGAGTGAGTCTTCAACTCAAAAAAAAAAAAAAAAGATAGAAACATCTGTGGGACATTCTGGAAATAGCATATCCAAGTTGGGAGCACCTTACCTGTAAATCACTAGTAGTACACAGAAAGAAATATCTAACATATTCAAAAACAGACCTTCTCCCAACATTTGTGGAGCTTAGGGCAAGAGTACATGGAGGTCTACATAGTATATATAACTACCAGATAAACTGATAAATGAAATATATTCCATCCTCCTATGTTGACAATATTCCCTTCACCAGAACATGATGAAATGAGCAAAGCAAGCCCCCAACTCCTGTCTCAATGTTATTTTTCAAGCTCCTATAATACTTATTACCCAAGAAAACTATAAGAACTCTGTAATTTATTTCCTTGTTTTATACTGGCACAATCAAGATACATCAGTAATTTTCAATGACTTTTATACCATTACTCCTTTACTCATAAAACGTCAAGAGTTCATCAGGCACATGACATTGAAGGCTCATTGAAATCTGAACCTAAATTACCTTCATAGGCCTACTTTCTTTCACACATTTAAGACTAAAAGACACATCCTTGTATACATGTGAATTAATTCACAAAAGATAAATGAAGATAAAGAATCCTTTACACACCTACATGTGGGCATGCCCCCCTGTCCATCTTTGCACTCTCACCTTGAGAGAGAGAGAGAGAAAAAAAAATGATGCTCTTTGGCTAGCCCTCCGGAGGACTGACCCAGAGAAGAAGCTTGCACACATATCTTTCAGGCTGCCTGCCTGGGTACTTCGGGGTCCTAGAACGTGATTTCCTCATTCTCCCATCCCATGAGAAACATGCTGCAATAGGAGAACCAGAGAAGGACATTTTACAGTGTGAGGCTCAGGGTAGAACCCCCATATTGGGGCTAGTGGGCAGTGCTGTACATGAAAATTTACCAACATGCTTCTCCCTGCTCCTCAGATCTACCCAAGCCAGCTTCTATTTTCCTTGCAAGATTATACCAGTCAGCAATAAGCTGTCTTGAGACAACCATCTCCTAGTGTCTGTGATGGAGAACTGTTTTCCCCATTATCACCACTCAAGGAAGGAAAAAAGAAAAACTAACAATTATTTCCCATTTAATGTCTATGAACCAGTCACTTTGAATCTGCATCAAAACCTTTAATGTAGGTATTAGGTAGATAAACTACAGTTGAAATTTCAAGTAATTTATTCAAGATATGTGGCAGAATCAAGATAAGAATTCTATCATTAGAATTCTAAAACCTGTGCTTTGAAGATAAAGCACAGAAATCCTAACTGCAATTAGTTTACCACCTCTCTCCAAAGCATAAGCAAACTAGAAACAGTTCAGAGAAAGAAAAATAAGATAACCAGAGAAATAGAATAGCTTGTGCACAAAGATATCCTAAAAACATTAAATTTAAACACAAGGATGTTCATCTCAGTGATATTTAAAATGGGGAAAAATATTAGAAGACCCTCAATGTCCAACAGCAGTTAGATAAATGACCCATCATTACCCTGACTTCTCAGTTCCTGTCCTTCCAAAAACCGACTTCTCCTTTTCTCCACATCTCAGATAAGATCATGCCCCCCAAATTGCCCCATCTGCGAAATCACAAATGCAAACATCTCCCTCTTTAAACACAACCCCACATCCACCCAGTTTGCCCAGGAAACTTCATCACAGCTGTCCTTCGATCACAAGGCAAACCTCCGCCCCACTGACCCTTTCACCTTCTCCCAATCTATCACCCCCTTCTGATGTCTCTTTATCCTCTCCTCTGGTTAGCTCCCATGACCCATCATTTCAACTACACTCTTACCAAAGCTCTAAACTCCTCACCCCATTGTGGGTTTAATTCACATTGTTCTATTGTCGGGGACCAGCCCTGACAGAGGGTGGGTAAGGACCGCAACGGAGAATCCAGATGGCGAGAAGAGACCACTCAGAGGCAGTTTCTTCTGGGAACAGTCTGATCAGGACTGAAGCCAAATTTTATCTGGACTCCTTTCAACTTATATACCATTTTTCATACCCTCCAGCAGTGTTATAATCACTTGCTGGGGGTGTACACACTCCATGATGTATATTGCGATTTACAAACTATGCATCACAAGACCATCACAAGACTTGCAAGCTCCAAGCAGGCGTGCCTCACAAATCTCACATCAAGGTCACAGGTGCACAAATACAGTTCGTTTAAAAGTGTCTTCCATAGTGTTCAACAAATCATTCATATTATACTCTTTGTTCTAAATCCTGATTAATACAAAAACTTTCTTAGTTAACTCTAGGTTCAATCCAAGTTCACTGACTCCCAATATTTTTTAACGACCGATATTATCAACTTAACACTATACTATAATCTATTAGTTTACCTAAATGACTTAATTTTTATTTATTCCATTAACCTATTACGATTCAACATAGTGGCCTGTAATTCTATAACAATTAATTCAAAACTTATTCCTTACCATGACTTATATGAGTTTCGGGATCTAGTGTTTGGACTTTAATACTATGCTATATCTCATTAAGCTAATACCTTATCATTAAATCTTATAATTATCATTGACGTATGATTTTAGAATCATAACACTATAATTCTCATTCTATTCTAATAAAACTATGACTTTAACCCAAAACTTAAATCTTTTTTTCCTAGTATATTAATACATGGCTACGTGTAAAATTTCCTATTGTCATATTAGAAGCAAAAACTACAGCGTTGGGAAAGTTTCGGTATCTAATCAAAGGACCTTAAAATTGGCCTACAGGAACAGGAACTAAAGTCATAATCTGAGAAAAGGAAACTTAAAAAACTTAAACAAAACCTAAAAGTTTTCTACGAGTGCTTATTACTGTTTAAATCTTTCCGATGGAAATTATATCGTCTTAAATGAATGTTTTATCCGAACAAGTCTATTCTAAAAATCAAATAGTGTCTGCCACACTCTTGGATAATGGACTGTGCAGTTACTATGGAAATGGCCACGGGCTGAAGCAAGCAGTTTCGGCATGTAACGAAACTAGAAAAACGTCCTGAAGAAAAACGCCCTGCCCGGCTAAAAGGCGGGGCAATAAAACTATTATAATTCAGTTTCTAATCTTAATCCTAGGAGGAACTACCTTTGGGAACAAGAGCTGAAGAAAAACGCCCTGCCCGGCTAAAAGGTGGGGCAATAAAACTATTATGATAATTTAGTTTCTAATCCTAATCCTAGGAGGAACTGCCTTTGGGAACAAGAGCTGACTCACCAGCCTACCAGGAATAGAAGTTAAAGAATATCTAAAAAGAAGTAAGATTTAGAAAGGACAAGGTCATTCTGCTGTATAACCTTTCATCAGGTGTATAGAGACTTTACTTATGAGTTTTACTGCCATGTATGCACACTGGTCACTAATCACACGCCAATATTATAGGTATAACCGACATCCTATGTCAGAGGCGATCTTCCAGATGGGCCTTTACAGGCCTCAGCCATGTAGCTATAGATGTTGGCTCCCAACATTCTATATTTGGCCTCCCCTTAACCAGCCACATTTTTCAAAAAGTTGTACAAATTACTGCTCTTATTTCCCTTGCTTCTCACTCACCTCTCAATCTAACACGTGTTTCTATCCCCATGGTGGAAATTCCTCTAGTCAATGTTATGAATAACCTCTGAGTCCCTAGATCCAATAGACACTTTCCAAGTTGTTCTTATGTTTAAATTCTCACAAGTATTCGACACTGAAACATTCTTTTTATCTTAGTCTCTACACATCATTTTTTATCTTCCACGAATTTCTCTGGCAGTTCCTCCACCCACCCCTTTACAATTTTATTCCGAGTCTCTAAGTTCTATTCTTTCTCACTTTACACATTTTTCCATTTCCATTACTTTAATTATCATCAACTTTGTCTTCTTCCCTAAGATCAACTACCCACTTGATAGTAACACTTGGAATTCTTTCCAAGACCTCGAACTCAGCTGTCTAAAACGGCTCTCTCAATTCTCTTCTCCACCATCCTCGTTACAGTTCTTCTTCCCTCCTTCTGTAAAAGGCAGCCTTCCTACCCTGAGTTGCACAAGTGATAAAGCTGGGAATCCTTTACACCATCTTTTCCTTTGCCTCCTTCCCCACATCCAGTGTCAGTCACTAACTCCCACCAATTCTATTTCCTGAATGTCTCTCGAATCCCTCTGCTTGAATACAACCCCTATGGCCAAACCACTTTACTTCCTGCCTTGACTACTGCAACAGTCTCCCAGCTCGGTGCTTCTCAAACTTTTTCATGTCATGGTACAGATAGAAAATGATATTGTAAGATACTCTGGGATAAACTAGAAAGGATTTGGAGTGATATATTTGGGTCTGAACTTTTAAAATCTTTGCTTTATTACACTATATAATTTTTAAATAAAATCCAATGTGTTAGAGACAATGTTAAACACTGAATTTGTATAATCAAATATATTCTTCAAAATTTTAATAAGAAATTTTATAAACCTTTCTTCATGAATACAGTTTTTAATATAAGATTTTATACTTGAGGTGATTACCATTCAATTCCTGATCCAGAGTTCTTAAGGATGATCTCTTCAAATTCTTGACAGTCATCACCAAAGAGAAACTTTGTTCTTACAAGTAATGAAAAAAGCATTTCAATATTTTTACAACCATTCAAAAATGTACAATAGTTGAAATTGCATTTAAAAGTCTAACAGCTCTCTTATTTTAATTGTCAGATATAATGTTCAAATTTCTTGTGATGATATGAATTTTGAAACACGTTGAACTTTTTTGTAGCAAATATCCAGAAAACAATGATGAACATTTTATTTGCAGAACACATGGGTATCATCAAAGCAGTCACCTGCAGCTAGTTTGGATGGGGGATGAGGGGGAAGAACCATAGCTACAAATAGAAATGTCAGCTAATGTGATGTCAGAGAATGTTTTAGAGTTGCTGCACTTGCCAAAAGGCATGTGAAACACAAGTTCTTTCAGCAGCTCTGAGTCAGCTAAACTTCAGCTTAGTTTCTCCTGGGATGCCAAAGACTTGGAACGAAGATGTGAGGAGTAGAAAATGTGGAACAAACTCAGATATCAAATAAAGGCACATATCTGGGAGCTGCTCTTCAGCGGCATCACTAAAATGCTGAGGGATTGGCTATCCTCTGCATACTCCATTTTTAAATATAGTAAAGCAGAAAACTATGTCTGCACTTCCTGGAAAGAATATTTGATTTAGACATGTTTGGTTACTGGTATAGAGCTTATAGTAAAGTTCTCCAGAGAAATAAAACCAGTAGGATATAGATGAGATTTATTATAGGAATTGGCTCACATCATTATATAGGTCATTAAGTTACACCGTCTGCATCTGCGAGCTGGAGAACCAGAAAGCCAGTGGTGTAATTCAGTCCAAGACCTGAGAAGCAGGGCAGTCAATGGTGTAACTCCCAATTTGACTCCAAAATCTAAGGTAGGGACTAGTATAAGTCCTAAGTGCAAAGGCCAAGACCCAGAAGCCCTATGTCCAGAAGCAAGAGAAAATGTCCCAGTTAATGAAGAGTTGTGGTCACCCTTCCTTCACCTTTTATTCTACTGGGTCTTCAGTGGATGGGATGATGCCTGGCTACATTGGTGAGGGCAGATCTTCTTTACTCAGTCTACTTATTCAAATGCTAATCTCCTCCTGAGAGCCAGATATAATGTTTCACCAGCAATCTGGGCATTCCTTAGCTCAGTCAAGTTGACATAAAATGAACCCATCACAGAGATCAACTTGAATAAATATATGAATAATGAGCATTTGTTGATTGCATACCCAGCAATCATTCTTTACTGTTCCTAAGAATATTCAGATTTTTATTTTGGTTAGCATCTTCTCCTTCTCCTCCTCCTCCTCCTCCTCAAAGCTCACATTTCCATGAACCCTGGATCTAGGCTAAGCAACATACAGTCACAAATTGCTTAATGACAGGAATATGTTCTGAGAAATGTGCTATTAGGCAATTTTGTCATTGTGTGAACATCCTAGAGTGTGCTTACACAAAACGTTTTCTGGCACAATAATGCAAATGGAGCTGTCATGTCCTATAATAATGCCTTCTCCTGGAATACCTCCTGAAGGATCTGCCTGAGGCAGTTTTAACAGTTAATATTTTTATATAAGGAGTACATCCTAAAATAATGATTATAAGTATAGTATAGTATAGTAAATAAACCAGTAACATAATCATTATCAAGTATTATGTGCTATGCAAAATTGTATGTTACATTTTGATGATTGGCAGCACAGTAGGTTTATTTACACCAGCGTCACTACAAATATGTAAACAATGCATTGCACATTGAGATGCATCTAACAAAAACGATTAGACAATATAGCCTACTATGTACCTAGGCCATATGCTAATCTGCTTGCTACATGGGATATCTATTGCTCCCAGGTTACAACTGTTCAGAATGTTACTGTACTGAATACTAAACACAATTGTAGCAAAATGGTATTTGTGTATACAAACATAGAAAAGTACAGTAAAAATACAGTATACAAGATTTTAAAATGGCACACCTATATAGGGCACTTACCATGAATAGAGCTCGCAGGACTGGAAGTTGCTCTGGGTGAGTCAGTGAGTGACGAGTGGATGTGAAGGCTAGGACATTACTGTACACTACTGTGGACTTTATAGATACTGTAAACTTAGGCTACACTAAATTTATCTTAAAAATTCATTTCTTCATTAATAAATTAATCTTAGCTTACTATAACTTTTTTACTTATAAACTTTTAAATTTGTTTACCTTTTTGATTTTTTTTGTAATAACACAATTAGCTTAAACACAAGCTTTACAAAAATATTTTCTTTGTATCCTTATTCTATAAGCTTTTTTCTACTTTTTTTAACTTGTGAACTTTTTTGCTAAAAGCAAAGACAAACAATACATTGGCCTGGGTCTACATAGAGTCAGGAACATTATTATCATTGTCTTCCACCTTCATATCTTATCCCACCAGAAAGTCTTCAGAGTCAATAATACAAATGGAGCTGTCATCTCCTATGATAACAATGCCTTCTCCTGCAATACCTCCTGAAGGTAACAGCTTCCTGAAGCTGTTTTACAGTTAACTTTATTATACAAGTAGAAGAAATACATTCTACAATAATGATTTTTTTAAAAAGTATAGTATAGCAAATACATAAACTAATCACATAGTTATCACTATAGAGTATTATGTACTGTGCATAATTGTATGTTCTATACTTTTATGACTGGCAGCATAGTAGGTTCGTTTACACCAGCATCATCGCAAATATGTGAGTCATGTGTTGCAATTTGAAATGCATATTAACAGAAAACGATAGATGGATGTAAGTATGCTTGGATGGATAGTTGGACAGATATATATTATAATAAAGCAAATATAGTAAAATATTAAAGGAAGAATCTTGATGGTGGGCATACAGGTACTAACTGTAAAATTCTTTCAACTTTTCTTTATATTTTACACTCCTCATAGCAAAATGTTAGGAAGAAATCAAGCAGGAGAACTGCATTATGGCTGTAGTGATTCACCTTTTGTCAGGATTCTAGTCCTAAACCGAAGGTATCAGAAACAGATCTTATGCACCAGGGAGAGGACTGACAAAAGCTATTCATTTGTCCAGAATATATAACAAGTATTTCTTGAGTTCCACTTGGCAGCATCCACTGTACTAAAATCTAGGTTTTAAAGAAAAACATGGACCTGCAAAGTGATAGCACCAGGTAAGAGGTGACCATCCTTGTTTGGAAATGCAAGAAGAGGAATTGACAGATGAAAATTATTATCCCATTGCTTAATTCTGCTTCCATTTGGTTATCAGAGTGCCGCACATCATCTCATATGCCCTGACTTCTCACTTGGACAATTGAGTGGATGGGGGATCCTTTCAAAATATAGGAAACACACAGAGATGAACAAATTTGTGGTGGGTGACAACTTTTGAATTTGCTTTTTGTATCTTGAAGTTTAGGTGTTTACATCTAAATAGATGTCCAATAGATCCAGAATTCTGGAAAAATCTGAGTATTGGGAGGAGACTCAGAGACGTCATTATAAAAATTGTATACCAAGGCCTTGGTTAAGATCATCCAAAAAGAGTGTGCTCAGGAAAAGAAATCTCTCATTCTTTTATCCGCTCATCAAACTGTCATTGAATGTTACTAGAAACTACAAATAAGAAGTGGTAAAATGTTTTCTGGAATAACTTCTCGATGGACAAATCAATGACCTATTGGCAAACCCAAATGTGTTTACTTTACTTCTGTAGAGAATTTACTGGAATGGCTACTATTTCATTGGAATGCTCTCCTCTGGTAACATACCAATCACCCATCTCCTGACTTTCCCCCTTTCAGACTGTTCCTTTTCAGCCTCTAGACTAAAAATTGATATTTGCAGGAATCCATCCTTGGTCCTTAAATCTTCATCTCTAACCCCATTTTTTTTAAAGTCAAACTAAATAAAGTTTAACATCTAGTTTAAAACCAAAAATTGTGCCAGTACAATACATCATGGGCAATGCTGTCCGCCTTGGAGATGGACTGATCTAGTTTGTGGGGACCATAATTGTTTTAAACTCTGAGCCTATTTTCTCATGAGCTGAAAATTAAGACCAAAAATACTTCAACTGCAAAGCTATTGCTGATAAATTTATCAATCTAAAGCACTGGTAAAGTCCCCCATAACTTGAGATGAACACGAAGAATTAGGCCAAATATAAGTACCTTATCCACCTAATCCGAGTAAGATTTGTAAAACCGGAATATTAACTTCTGTTCGTGAGCGTCCAGTTATTTAGGATGCCTGCACTGACTCATTTTTAGAATCTCTCAAAGCGCCAAGGACTGGCTCATAGTAACAGGAGCAACTGCTTCCTTCCACATACCACACTGAGGTAAAGACATTTTGCAAGGCATCTTAAAGAACAGCTCAGCTAAGTCTGGAACTGAAGCCAAAAAAATCGCTTCGTCACAAAAACTCAGCCCAACACTACCCCGCCCGTTTGCAGAACACCCAGAGAAAAGGTTCACGGAGCAGAGGCAAAACTCCAGCCTTTAACTTTCCCGCTGGTTCTCAAAGGACCAACCACACTGACTTTCCGTCGTGCTTCGCGCCACTTCCGTTCGCGCACGATTATGACGTCACGCGTCAGCTATCGCGGTATCATCCGGTTGCTGAGGCCCTTGAATGAAGGTCTCGCGAAATTTGTTCTACAGGTTTAAGCTTGCCTCTCAGCTTACTCCACCCTATCCCCAGCCCGTCCATCCTTTCTCTTTCCAAGTCACAAAGTTCCCCCCCACCCTCCTTCTAGCTTGCTGCTCTCCTCCTGTTTCCGATTTCAGACCGGAACCGGAAGCGGGGTGGGCGGGGCCCGGCAGCGGAAAACGCAGCGGAGCCAGAGCCGGGACACGGCTGTGGCCGCTGCCTCTACCCCCGCCACGGATCGCCAGGTGGCAGGACTGCGCGGCTCCAGGCTGAAGGTCGGTCCGGAGGCGGGTGGGCGCGGGTCTCACCCGGATTGTCCGCGCGGCACCGTCCCCGGGCCCCCCGGGCGCCGCGAGGGATCATGTCTACAGCCTCCGCCGCCTCCTCCTCCTCCTCGTCTTCGGCCGGTGAGATGATCGAAGCCCCTTCCCAGGTCCTCAACTTTGAAGAGATCGACTACAAGGAGATCGAGGTGGAAGAGGTGAGCGAGGGCCGGCACCGAGACGCCGGTCCCAGCCTGCCCCTGCCTCTGCCTCTGGCTGATCCCGGCACGGCAGGCGCCTCCCCGGCCCCTCTAATTCGCCAGGCCCTGCGGGGTCCACCCAGGAGTCCCCATAGCCCCTCAGAGGCTGAGTGTGGGGGACACTCTCTGCGCTCAACTGCTTCAGGGTAGCTGTCTTTTTTCCCTTCACTTCGCCACGCATGAGTTTGGAGTTGGTATTCTGGTGACCAACAGGAGAATGAACTGGTGAGATAGTGTGATCCACCCGCTCTCATACCTGTAAACAATAAATTCAGCAAAGACCGGGGTCGTACTGGAGTTTCAGTTCGCTGGACGTGGTGTTCTTGAGGGCCAAAGGATTGTCTTATATTCGACTTCTATCTCAGTGCCTGGCATGTAGAGAATTCTCAATAAATGCTTGTTAAATTAATAGATCATCTAGTCTGATATACCGTTTTTCCGCCAGTATCGAATGGTTTTCAGTTTCTCCGATAGCAGTACTTGTAATATTTTAATGTTCCGCTTTCAATTAAGGCTAATTTAGAGGGGTTTCGCTGTTAATAGTATAGACTGGTCCATGATGAAAAAGGTGTTTCAAGTAGCATATTTTGAAGAGATAACTAATGATTTCGGTGACCACCAGAGTGTAACACCAGACTAGAAATCGCTGTTAGGAAACCAAATCCATTTTTTCTTCTGCAAGCATTTATTTTAGAGCATAGTATTTCAGTGTGTCTTTAAGACGTTACTTTTAAATTAACAGAGGAGTAAATTAATAAGGTCTATACAATTTTTAAAAGTAAAAACGGCGTATGTATATTTTTTAAACTTTAGAACTTGTTAAAACTTTGGTTGAAATTAGTATCTATTCCTGCCAGCAGAGACATGCATGCAAAAAGAAAAAAAAATCTATCAAGCAATTACCATTTATTCATCATTTTAAAAATGTGTTAAACACTTTGCATTACATCTATCATAAAGAATTCTGTATTCCTGGTTAAATATTATAGACTCTCAAAGAGTTATCTCTACCTTAAAAATCTAAAATTATTTTAAGGTAGCAACAACTTAAAAGTAGTGAGATATTAACGTTCAACGAATACATTTTTTTCCTGTGCGTGTTTTTGAAGAATAATGCGTTACTGAATCATATATTTTTAGCGCATAAATAATTTTAGAGACAGTTGAAAACGTCCTCACTTTACAAGTGATATTATGGTGGGAAGAGCAAGGTTTTTGGAAAGTTTCATGTAAGATTTATTATCTGTATGATTTGGGTCAAGTTTCCCAACCCTTTTGAACTACCTTAACTATAAAATGGGAATAATAATTTCTATTTCATTTTATCTGTGTAACAAAACCTGGTAGACAATATATGCAAAACACCCGACACGATCCCTGACACATATTATTAGGAAACCTAGTTCCAGAGAGGAAATATGACCTGTTTTAAGGTCA
This sequence comes from Cephalopachus bancanus, assembly GCA_027257055.1. Taxonomy (NCBI): domain Eukaryota; kingdom Metazoa; phylum Chordata; class Mammalia; order Primates; family Tarsiidae; genus Cephalopachus; species Cephalopachus bancanus. The sequence continues at coordinate 757,090 of JAPVLO010000005.1, read as the reverse complement.
CATGGCTAAAAGAAGACCTGTATTTTGAAAAGGGGGAAGTGTTTTTGGTAGGTTTGTTTATTTATTTATTTATTTTTTTTTTATTGAGGCTATGATAAATTCCTCTTTCAGAACTAGATAGTTGATCCAGCTTTCATAGCTAACATTCTTTTTTTTTTTTTTTTTTTTTTTGAGCTGGAGTCTCACTCTGTCGCCCAGACTGGAGTGCAGTGGCTGCTCCCGGCCACCTCAGCCTTGACCTGCTGGGCTCCGGCAATCCTTCCGCCCCAGCCTTCCAAGTAGCCAGAATTACAGGCATGCGCTACCACACCCGGCTGATTTTTTGATTTATTGTAGAGATGAGGTCTCGCTGCCCAGGCGGGTCTCGAACCCGCGGGCTCAGGCAATCCAGTCACCTCAGCCTCCCAAAGGCGTGGGATTACAGGCTGAGCCACCGAGCCCGGCTAACATTCTTTTTTAAGAATAAAAATTCAGTGAGTCAGTATGCAAGAATTGCAGTTTTTAAATAAGCATTTACGTCTACTCTGTGGTGAACTGCTATGCTTGTAGACTGCAAATTGCTATATAATAATAACTTGTACTTTATGGTCTACCAAATGTTTTCACAAACTTGCTTCATTTGATTCTTTCAACCTTAGTTTTTGCAAGCTATTTCCTAAAGCTTTTTTACGTTCTTACTTCATGGCAGAAAGCAAGTTACTAAGGAGACATTTGTCATTTTGCTACTTTTCTGCCAAAGCCTTCAAGATCCTTCTTTCAGCTCAGATAATATTTCAGAGTGTGTGTGTGTGTGTGTGTGTGTGTGTGTGTGTGTGTGTGTGTGTGTATTCAGAACATTAATTCCTGTTGAATAGATTTCTGTTTTTGGACAAAAATTTCTTTCTGATAGTAGGCAGTCATTTAGGGTATTTTTTGATTTTGTTCTTTTTCATTTTCAATACTGTTTATTTTCACATTAATCCAGGGTGTATGATAGACATTCAATGGCTATTTCTCAACTTAGAGTTCACTTTTAGGTTAAATCACGAATAAGAGAACAAAGAAAGATGACCAGAAACAAAAACTGTTTTACACTGCTTTCAGTATTTTGTATTGTACAAGTATATTGCCTCCTAAATTAAAAAATCATATTTTGTATTTCTCAAATAACATAATTGAATCACATATTGATATAATTAGAAACTATGTTAAAAAAACATTTTAGCCATGGGCCAAATATGCAGTCATTTAGCAGATTTATATTTATAAGACATCAGCTGATTTTAATCCTTGCATTCCTAATATTTTAACTCAGTAATATTAGTTTGGCACTTCTTAAATTCAATTCTGATAACCTATTATGTAAGGTCTCAGCCTCAGAAATCTACCCAGGTGCTTTTTGAAAGTCATTTAGTTTCTACCATTCTGGATCTAGGTGTAGGGAATGTTGGAACAAAAAGCATGTATATTGGGATAAGGTTTCAAGGAGTGGTGAAGACAGTGTGGTGTAATGGAACATGTACTGGACTGAAAATTAGAAAATTTAGATGCTGTACTGATTTCTGCCATAGTGTATTACTGTAAATTTGAGTCAGTCACCTCATTTTTCTGGGCCTGTGATTATTTATGTAAAATAAGGGAGCAAACGATCACTCAAGGTCTTTTCCAGCTCTAAAGTGAAAACATGCTCATTGTTTCCAGTATTTATGCTGTTTCCATAGTAAGCTTAGAAGTTCTTTAAGGACAGTGATCATGATCTTCCATGGAATTTAGTTGGTGATCAGCTAACCATGGGTAGACACAGCAACTGATATCCCATTTTACAGATATTGACAAGTGGTCATAGAGTTTGATTTGCCAGAAGCCATATGCCTATGTAAATAGAAGAGCTGGAAATTGAATTTGAGATTTCTCACTTGAGTCAGTTGTTCTTTCCATGAGATTTACAATATCACTTCAGTTCTTTCTGGAGAACTCTATAACCAAACCTAATATGGGAATGGGGAAACAAAATACTGATTTCCTTTGTAGTATAATTGGTCCTGAACACTTAATGAGCATTCCCTGTGTATAATACTGCTAGGGTATTGTGGAAGATGAATAGAAGAATCCTAGGATTCTATCCTTAAAATGTCTGACTTAGTATGACATTAAAATAAACTCAGAACATTTAATTATGTTTTCAGAACCACAAATTTAAAACTGTGAATATAATGTAAACTGAGCACTTAAGCCATAATTTGAAAGTAGAGTTAAGAAGCCTCCATTGAGTAAGAACAAGTTTTAAACTAGGTTTTAAATAAAGTGACCATCATGGGTTGGGAAAGTCACTAAGATGAATTGTCTTTGTAGTTGTTCCTCTGCTTAGTGTTCTTCTTCCGGAACTTCATATGACTGACTCCTTACCCTTCAAGTCCTACCTCAAATGTCACTTCCTTAGAGAATCATTTCCTGAGCCAACCTGTATCTTTTTCATTTATCTTTTATGGCACTTACCAGTAATTGAAGTTGTGTATCCCCTTCAGCAAAACATATCCACATTTGTAACCCCAGATTTTGGTAGCATAGTAGTTATCACGTTTGCCTCACACATTTGCCTAGCACCTAGATAGTTCTCTATAAATATTTGTTGAATGAGTAAATGAAATGATCATGTAGAATTATGAGAGTCTTGAGAATCAAACACCCATCTGGTTCTCTTATGTTGCATGTAATAAAACGGGTTAAGATCAGTTGTGTGATTTGACTAAGGTAGTACTTAACTAGACAAGAGCTGTGTGTCTTATTTTAATGTTAATTCTGTTTCACTCCATTGTACTTTGCAAATACCTTTGTTTAGCAGGGGTAAAAGATGCTGTAAAGTAAGCCAACTGCCGACAGGTCTTTACCAGAGTACTAAAAAGACCCGTTAACAACAGTTACTATTTATTTATTTGAGTCAGCCGTCTCACTCTCGCATGATCCCAACAATCACGGCTTGCGGCAGCCTTGACCTCCTGGGCTCAGGCAATCCTTCCACCTCGGCATCCTAAGTAGCTGGGACTACAGGCTAGTGCCACCGCGCCTGCCTAAGTTTTTGATTTTTTGTAGAGACGAGGTTTTGCTGTGTTGCCCGGGCTTGTCTTGAACTCCTGGGCTCAAGCAATCTGTCTCGAGCCCTCCCAAAATGCTGGGATTACAGGCGTCAGCCACTGCACCCAGCCAATGGTTGCTTTTTAAAAAGAATACGCATGATGTTGACCTCAACTATAGTGAGCGGGGCTACAGTGTGGGACTGTATTATCACTGCAGCATTCATATGTGTTCTTATGCTACATTAAAGAGACAAAGCTTTTGTTTAAAAGCTAGTGATTGTATACTAGGAAGGGGGAATATAGAAAAAACTTCAGCAGTGATGTAGATTTTGTAGGTTTAGGTAATAAATATACAGGGAACTGATACCAGGAAAAAGACATAGCTTATAGTGGGATTTATTAGTCACTATTTATTTATGGATATTCAAAATAATACATTATTTCATGTGAAACTTAGTAACCATTAATTTTAGTAGAAATCTGGAACGGTTATTATAGTAAAGAGATAGCTATGGAGACAATTTTTGTACTGTACATGCATACCTTCAAAGATAACATGAGTATATTATTTGAAAGGCCTATTATGTGAGTCAGATGTATTATGGCAGACTTTAAAAGACTACATGAAAAATGCAGAAGAAAGTTTAAATAATCAAAGCTTACTTTTATGTTATCAAGTCTGTCTTGTCAGCAGATGACAGTTCTACTCTGCCAGTTTATTAATAGATATTGAAGTTCTGAAATAGTTGGAGGCCCCAAGTCCTAACTAATAAATGTAAGATCTGTGCTTGTTCTGTCATGTTCCACATTTGTAGCCAGAGCGATGGCGGCATCGCCAGGGGTCCATTCACATAGTTGATACAACAGGGCCAAACCAAAATGACAGCTATAGTCATTGAACTAAAAATAACATGAATTGGGGACAACCGAAATAATTATTTCTTAGTAAATCAGGAGCACCAAGCATATATTGTTTTCTGTTTAGTTTCTTGTAGGTGTGTGTTTGGTTTGTTGTTTTTTTTTTAACCTGACTTGCCTGAAGAAATGGAGTTATCTTCCATCCTAAAGAGACTGGTTTTTAAAGGAATTGCTTTCTTTAAAAATCACACACACACTCACACACACCAGATTCTTATTTTGGTTTTTGTGCCCTTTAATAGTAACTGCATGGAAATATTCTACACATCATCTCATTCTTTTTATATTTTTATTAATTTAAAGTTAATCTGCTTTATGATATGAAGCTACACTTGTAGACCCAAGACCTAAACCATATAAGGAGAAATGGTTATTATAAGAGAATTCATCTAAAACATTTTAATTTAGAAAACATCATTAATTTAGAAGGAAACAATTCTAAAGTGACTTCACTATTAAAACTAAAGTCCTCTTTGCATTTGTCTATTCTATTTTTACAGATGAGGGATTGTGAAGAATATCTGAAATATTTATTTAGAGGTTCACTATTTTGGTTGATGTATATGCTGAGGGAGACATTGTACATGTAACTTGCATATGTGCTCTTTTTTGCACTCTTGATGAAAAATTGATCTTTTGGGAAAACAGTCATTCAAAATAATTGTTAATGACAGTGTGTCAAAGAAACTGTTATATTATTCAGATAAGAATACAGTCCAAAAAGCATCTTTGGTTTGTGGACTTGAATTTGAAATTTGGTAGTAACTAAAAAGTGACATTCTTTCATTGTTTTATAACTTGAATGTTAGGTTTTTAATTGTTTGCCTCAGTCACCAGTATGCTCAAGAGTGGCCACCTCTGTCACTCTTTTCTGCTGATCTACCATATGTCAAGAAAAACATCAGATTGCTTACTGTAGTTTGCAGCATTGACTTATTCCTTATCTAATAATGTACATAATCTCCTTATGTGTTTTTAGACTTGACCTTCATAGTCCAGATGAGTTATTACTCTGTATCTGATCTTCTCTACCACTTTATATTTTCAGTTAATGCCCTAAGTAAATTATTACCAAGCTATTTGCAATTCTTGAAGATGTCATTTGAAGAAAGTATGTGAAGTATATTGTAATGCCTTGGGAAGCTTTTTTCATTCTATACAGGTCCTTTTTCCATTCAGACCAATTATAATTCAGATTTTCTCCTTTAGAGAGCTAGTATCAGCATGAAGGAAGGGAAGGCAAAATATAGCATGAAACAACTTTCTCAGTTGTATATCATCCAATTACTCTGTCTTCTACCCTTATGGATTTATGCCTACACACTTTTACAGCATGTAACACCGTGTCTGTATTTTCTGTTTTCTTTTGAAGACTGTTTAGAAAGTAACTATTCTTCTTCTTCTTTTTTTTTTTTTTTTTGAGTTGGAGTCTCACTCTGTCGCCCAGACTGGAGTGCAGTGGCTGCTCCCAGCCACCACAGCCTGGACCTGCTGGGCTCCAGCTATCCTTCTGCCTCAGCCTTCCAAGTAGCTGGAAGTACAAGCACGCGCTACCACACCCGGCTAATTTTTTTGATTTATTGTAGAGATGAGGTCTTGCCAAGTTGCCCAGGCGGGTCTCGAACCCGCAGGCTCAGGCAATCCACTCACCTCAGCCTCCCAAAGGCGCGGGATTACAGGCTGAGCCACCGAGCCCAGCGAAAAGTAACTATTCTTCTGTAACTGATTGCAACATGAGTCTTCCCTCTTTTCAGCTCATTAGAGAAAAGCATTTAATCATGAAATCAGCATGAAAGTTGATTTCAATGTAAGACTTGCCTCTTTCAGGTAATTTTTTGCTCAGAAAATTCAAAATTTACTCCGTTATCTCAAAGTTCAGTCTTCCCTCACAGGATTTTCCTTTTCCTTTCTCCCGCCCAAGTTGACTGACATCTGGAGCTCTAGAAAACTTCCATAAATAATATCAACATCAGGAAGGGCTCTCTGGTCTATGTGATGGCTTCTACTGAAGCATATTATGTTGTTAATGTATTGGCCTTAATGCAGTGGTTCTCAAACATCAGAATTACCTGGAAGCTTGAAATACATAGAGTGCTGTGTCCTACCAACCGACTCAGTAATCTGGGGTTGGAGCCTGAGAATTTACATTTCTTACAAATTTCCAGGTAATGCTGATGCTTCTAAACCAAAGACCACACTTTGAGAGCCACTGGCTTAATGCTTTTACTTTCTTATATCTGCTTTCTTCTTGAAATGCTTTTTTTCTCCTGACGTCTATGACACTCTCCTCATTTGCCTGCTTCCATATTGACTGTTCCTTCTTAGTCTTTGCTGACTCTTTCTCCTCTGTTGTGTCCTTAATGTTGGAATGCTTCAAAGCTCAGTTCTTAGATCCCTAGTATCTACATATTATTTTGTGGTTATCTCATTCAATTCAACTAGAAATCCCTGCTATGTACTGATGACTGTCAAGTTTGTATCTCTTTACCTAACTTCTCCATCAATCCCCTGACTCATGTTTCTACCTTCTCACTTGATATCTCCACTTGGATATCCAAAATGTATCTTAAAATTCATATGACTAACACCAAATTCTGGATCATTTTTAAAATGTTCTTTCTTCAGTCTTGCCCGTCAATAAACTCTTAACCCAATCTAGACATTTTCCTTGATTTACCTTTTTCTCTTCACTTGTCCTGCCCTCACGCAGACTATCAGCAAGCCTTATCGACTTTACCTCTAAAACATGTCCCAAGTCTGCCCAGTTTTCTGCTCTACCATCAGCCTTGTCCCTTGTCCTCACAGCTTGCTTACAAGTCTCCTAATGGGTCGCTATTTATCTATTTTTGCTTCCCTACAATCTATTCTTTAAATAAGACCTGTAATGGTTTTACTTAATGTAAGTCACATCACGCCTCTCCTTTAAATTTCTCCAGTTGTTTCCCATTGTACTTGGTCTGGAATCTAAACTCTTTTTCATTGTTCATAGAGCCATTCAGGATCCAGTCTCTGCCCGTCCCTTCAGCCTTATCTTACATCATTCTTCCCTTCTCCCAAATGCACCAACCACACCAGCCATTTTAAGTATTTCTCTAGATCATCACTAAGTTGTCACCTTTCTTAATGAGGCCTTGTGTGACTACCCTGTCTAAAATTGGGGTGAGGGGGAGTGCATCCATGTGTATATATGCACATAATTATCTGCTTTTCTTTTTGGAACACTTATTTTCTAAAATGGTATATATTTTTAGAATATATCTCCCTCTTTGTCTTTCTTCACAAGAATGTAAACAGCAAGAACAAGGATTTTAATTTGGTTTGTTCACTGCTCTATCTTCAGAGCCTGGAATAGTGCCTAGCCCATAAATGAAGTTTAAATATTGTTGAATAAGGAAGTGGGGTTTTCTTTTCCCTTAGGATGTTTAGGTGTTTCTTTCTGCCTGATCTTTGGTTGGTGCTTTTTGTCATCCTGATATCAGGTTAGCAACTTCTCAGGTGGCCTTCTCAGACTACACATCCTGGAGCTGCACTAGTCTCTTTGTCTGTCATAGCATCTTATTTTTTGGTGTTCTCCACATGGTACTTATTTACAGTCTTATATTTTTCTCATTCATCTTTTGTGTGTGCGTATCAATTGTCTCTTCTTCTTCTCTCTTTCCTCCACACATATGAGAAAGTGCATTTTCTGTAGATCAGGACCTTTGTCTTCTTTTTGTCTGTGTTTCTGATATCCCACACAGTAGCTGGATATAGTAGGCACTCAAGAATTATTGGTTTAAGGAATAAACAGATGAAGTGCATCATTCCTTTAGCACCCCTTGAAGGTAGATCTTACCCATTTCTCCCTGTTTGCTGACCAGGCCTTCACCTTGTCTTTCAGTGTTCCTCTGACTCTCCACTGTGTTCTTCATTAAGCCCCCTCTGCTTGAGTTGACTACCATCCCACAGCCTCTGACATAGGTCTCAACACTCTGCCTTACAACAGCCTCCTTCCTGCAGTCAGGAGGCTCTTCAATTTTCAGTTACGTTACCTTTCTCTTGGCAAGAATTTTGCTGTATCACTTCATGTTTTGCTGGGGCTGAGGGAGCCTGGGGTAGGGCCTCCCTCCCTGTTTCCCCTGCCACTATTCTTACTTCTTTGTAGCCTCTCGTGCTTGCAAAGCACATTCCGTAAGGCTGCTTGCTTCTAGGATCTCAGTGAAAAGCTGGGGCATAAGTCCTTTTTGCTCTTGAATCTCTAAACCTGTCCTGGAAAGGGAAGGGAGCCGTTCTTCAGCCTCCATTGTAAACTCTCATCTTTTGTTCTCTTTACTTGGTAAATGATTAAAAAATTGTAAATACTATTTTTTAGTCTTAAATGTCCTCTCTACCTCACTTTCACCCCATGAAGATAAGGGTTCATCTTTATGTATTTTTTTTCTTCTTCTCACACTTGATATCTCTACATTTTCTGCCATTTGAAAAAAAATTGGGAAGTCATTTTCTGGTACACAAAAATTTAATTCTTTTAAACATTACTCTGTGCTTATACCTTACTCCTTTGAATTCATAGCAGTTATTTCTATCAGATATTTCAGTTCAGTACAACCTTGGGAAACTTCACTGTTCTTTATTATAATCTTTGATGCCATTATTCATGATGCATGTGAAATATCTTTTGGTCCTAAGGAGAGTGGGGACCTCTTGAGGCCATGGACTCTCATCTTACAGGAATGTGCCTGATTCGTGTTTTAGGGTGTTCTGGAAAATTGCTTTCTCAAGCAAAAAAAAAAAAAGTGTATTATGTCCTCATTGGGCCACATTTTGCCTCCCATGGTTTTAAGTTGAAAGCTCAGAGTCAGCTATCTTCTCATCACTAGGTGGCACTTGTGGATCACGTATAGTCAAATGAATTTTTGTAACAAGTGCATGATTCACAATTATAGATAATGTTTGAAATCCCTGCATGGACATTCCTTAGACTAGAAAAATGAAACGAGGAGTCCTATTAAGTACTGGTTGCTTTGATATATTTATAAATAAATACATGGTTAAAGAATACGTTAAATTCATACTCATCTTTTCATAGTTAATAGTAATATCAATAGATAGGCTGGCCTCCGTGCATCTCTTCTTAGCTATTATCATAAAGTTGACACTTTTTAAGGATCTGTTTGCTTTTCATCTTAGTTTATTGTGACAGAAATGAGTACTATTGCTCTTTACACTGATTTACACACAACTCTAAGCACTTAACTATTCTTTTATAGTATTTAAGGAAATACCCGGTTTTAACTTATGAACTCTGTACTCACTAAGGAAAATGTAAGCACCTCCATTTCACTCTTGAGAAAATAGAAATTCAAACTTGTTCAGCAATAATAGCTAATGGTTAGACAGAGCCCTACATTCAGACTCAAGTCTGTTGGATTCCAGAGCCTGAGTGTGCTCTTTCCTATATTCTGATGGTACCAGGTAGCCAATAGCCCTGCATGGTAAAGTAACTGAGTGACAAGTGCAAATGACTGATCTTGGTTCCTTTGTCTTACTTGTGAAGGAGAGCAAGAGCCTAACCGGCAGGAGGACCCTAAATACCCAGGGCTAGGAAAGGTAAAAGGAGAAGTTAACCAAAGGAAAGACCTGCTACCAGAGATGTTGCCCTACTTTGCAATTGTTCTTAGAGGCCCTGGTTCCTTTAAGCCAGTGATGGATGCAAGCTATAGTGATCATTATGGGCTCTAGGCTTCAAATCCTGGCTTCTCTGAATACTTTTTTGCCTGTGTGACCTTGGGCAAGTTGCAAGCTTGTGACTCTGTTTGCCTTTAAAATGAAGTGAATTTGTTAATGCATGAAAAACAATGATCTTGCCTGGCCCATGGTAAACATTTAATAAATGTTAACTAACAATTTGAGTGACTTTATAATTGAGCAGTATGAGAATGTTCATACTACTTTATGTGATTCATGAAGTAGAATTTGAGCTATGGCTAGAGTGGCCATACGTCTCAGTTTACAGCTACTGTCCTGGTACGGTTATTATTAGTACCCCCTTTTTATCCCGCAAAGCGTCCCAGTATAGATAATAAATCATTTGATCACTCTAGCTATAGTCAGCTTTGTTATAGAAGAGTTTTGTGCCAGGAATTTGTTCATGTAAGTTTGTCTAAAAAGGTTTCTCCAAGGGAAGACATAACTTCTACTTTCTGATATATGAAGGACTTTATGTATGTTACACATCAGGATTAGTAATATTGGGACTACCTGGCATCAGACTACACCTCACCCCTTGCTAGCTATAAAGCCTTGGACAAATTAGTTTGTTCCTTTAAAGCTAAGTGCTTTGTCTGTACAATGAGCTTAGCGTTATTAGTACTTGCCTACTGGAGCTGTGTAAATAAATCATATATGCAAAGCATCAACTCAGTGCCTGTTACATAGAAACTACATATATAGGTGATATAGAAGTAGATCATTCGCTTAATAAAAAGGCCTTGATGTAGAGTGCTTAGATACATTGGAAGTTGAGAGATTGGAGTAGATGGCACTTAACCAAGGCCCTTTTCAATGATAAATCTGATGATTTTGTTCTAACAGGTATCAAAAGCTATTCTTAGTTTTTGTTTTGTTCTGGTGTTATTTTTATGTTATGGTAAATTTCAACCATTTGTAGAAATAGAACAGCATGAGAGAACAGTGAACCCGTGTGGCACCCACCAGTTCACTTCAACAATAATATGATACATGATTGATCTTTATTTTTATAACTTTAATGAGATATAGTTTACATATCACAAAATTCGCACATGAAATGCACAGTTCAGTGACTTTTGCAAATTTACTAAGTTGTCAGCCATCATCACAAATTAGCTTTTAGACAGTTTCTTCACCTTGGCGCCCACACACTTGCTACTGTTAATTCTAATTTTCACTCTCAGCCCCAGGCAACCACTAATCTGCTTTCTGTCTCTATAGATTTGCCTTTTCTGGACACTTTATATAAATGGAATCTTACAATATGTGATTTCTGGTGTCTGGCTTCTTTCACTTAGCATAATGCTTTTGAACATCCATGTTGTAGCATGTATCAGCAGTTGGTTTCTTTTTCTTGCTTAATATTTCATTTAAGTCACAGTTTCTCTATCCTTTACCATGGCCAATATTTTAACATCTGTATTTGTATCCTTTCTCCTCTATTCCCTATACCTACTGAGTTACTCAAAAACTGTTTTTAGCTTCTTAAATATGATAGCTTAAAATGTTTATTGTATTTATATGTTCCTACTTTTTAAATTTTCCCAACCATCTTCCATCTTCTCATTCATCTTCCAGTGTTAATTTTCTTCTGCATTTGACAAATTGCTTTACTTTGCCTATGCCTTCATGTGTCTTTTTTGTGTTATTTTTGGTTTTGCTTGAGAGTACGGGGGTGTCCAGACCATAAACTTTCAAAGATAGAGACAATTATGCATTTTATTTTCTCCTCACTTTAATAAAAATCATATTTGTTCAGTAGCAAATCTAGATACTGATGATTTCTAATTTTTTTTTAATCTGAAAGATTGTGTTGCATATTGACTGGATCTATCTGCTTCTGATTCTTGCTTTTGGTTTATTTTTATTTTTTTTAACTCAGGTTGTTGGAAGGGGAGCCTTTGGTGTAGTTTGCAAAGCTAAGTGGAGAGCAAAAGATGTTGCTATTAAACAAATAGAAAGTGAATCTGAGAGGAAAGCTTTTATTGTAGAGGTAAGTTGAGATGTAATTTCTGCTGTGTAGTTCTTCACCTAAGATGTTTTGTGAATTTAATGTTTTGAAAGATTGTTCCTCAATTGTCATTTTATTTGTATATGTGAACAACAGCAATTTGCTTGAACCAAACAAAGGTAGTGCCATAAAAACATTTTTTCACTCACACTCTTAATTCTGGTTAAAAATTAGGAGAAAAGAGACTATACATATATGAATTCATCCCTGAATTAAAACAGTCATCCATGGAACTCAGATCTGTTTCAAGGCATAGTATTTTAATTTTAAAATAGAAAAGAAATGGTAAGCTTTCCCATTATCTAAAATTAAGAAGATAAATTTTATGCATTCAGTTTTAACTTAATGTTTTTAGAAACTCAAATGAGATTATATTAAAGAAATAATTTCAAATTTGGTTTTTCTCATTTGGCATGAAAATTTACAGCTTCTCTTAGAGATAGAATGGTAAAAGATTATATTATCAGATTTATCCTTTATTTTATTAACTTTATGTTATTTTGTATATTCGTAGTATTTAATTTAATCAGTGTTTTAGTACTATTTAACCTCATTGACCAATGGATAAGTGGCCTCTACCTTATAAAGCTTCTGATTTTATATCTGTTTTCATTTCATTATAATCCCAAAATACGATTCATAGTTTTTTTAATGTATAATATGGAGAAATGAGGATTTAACTTTGATATGATGAAGTGATTTATAATTGGCTGAATAAAATGAGAAATACTGATGAATGGTTTGATGTCACCTTGAAGAAAGCTGACCTCTAATAATATGCTCTAGGAGTCTGATCTGGCCTCATCTTTGCCATATTCACGATTTTTATTTATGGTTTCAATAAGGTCATCAATCATATACTGTTATATTGGCAGTTTCACAGAGCTGGGTGAAATAGCATGTGTGTTAAATTATAGGAATCATGAGTTTAAAAGATTATAATAGCTTGGAAACATTTTTTAATCAAGATTATATATGCATATAATTTAAAGAATCAAATCATTCTCCAAGAATTCTTAGGGGGAAAAAAAACCTTTAATCCCCTATATCTCCTCTTGTCTAATTTTCTGCTTTCCAGAGATAACTACTTTGAGCTCATTCCTTCATTTTTATTTGGTGTCCCCCAATGCAAATACTGTTTATTACACTTTATCTAAAGAGTCAACCTCTAGTCGTCTGCTGGGCTGATCAGAGGCAGTCGTTGAGCTGTTTGAAGGAAGGAATCTTGGGTCTAACTTTCAAGCAATCCCCCAGCCCCTCCTAGTATTAGTTCACTTGCACAGATACCCAGTACCACAGCCACCTCTGAACCTTTGGGAGGTTTTGGAAGATAAATCTGGTTGCTTCTCAGTTTTTCTCATTGCTAGTTTATGATTTAGCTCTTTTAGGCCTCTACCTCTAGCTCTTTTAGGCCTGCTGTTTCAGATATTGCTAGTTATTTGCTTTCCACCCTCCAAAAATGTGTGCTGTTTCCTCATTTCACATTCTCTTCTTCCTTCTGGGCTTATACCTTTAAAAATTTTTTAAAAAGACAAAAAAATTTATCTTAGTAGGATTTGGGGAGGGAGCAGGAATAAATGCTTGAATAATCTACGAGGGGTGACCCCCCGAAAAAATCAGAATTATTTTTTGGAGAGCAGGCCCCTTGGAATACAGGCTTCCTTTGCTAAGTTAGTGTTCTAGAAATCCATTGGCATCAGTGTAGCAGCTTATATTGTTGTGAGAGGCTGTGTTTGGCTTCAGTGATTTTTTTTTTTTTTTTTGGAGATACTTTCAGCATATTTTCTCATTTCATGTTGGGTGATTTACGAACACACCTGCCCCACTCCGTGCTAAGTATTCAGCAGTTTTTGACCAAAAATTATATGATCCCCATGCCCCATCCTCCCTATTCACTCAATCTCGCCCCAAGCAACTTGTTTTTGTTTTCCCGGATGAAAAAAATCCTCAAGGGGAGATGTCTTGCCAAGAGGTGAAACAAAAAATAGCAGAAGCACTAAAAGGCATCAAAATTGACGAGTTCAAAAACTGTTTGGAGCAATGGATAAAGCATCTTGATAGTCGTATTGCATCAAATGGAGAGTACTTTGAAGGTGACTGAAGTTTAAACATACAAGAATAAATACACAATTTTTTATAAATAAATTCCAACTTTTAGGGATTCCCCTTATACTGTCTGGAGGTCAGTGCTGAATCTTAGCAGGTTGAAATATAATAAGCATATAAGTCTATATAGTAAATAAATAAAATAGTGATATTAATTCTTCTGTTAGAATCAAAAACCCACAAATGTTGACTGTTGAATGATAAAACTTTCTAGTAACATACAGTATAAAGCTTTAGAGATCTTAGCAGACTTAATATGAGCCAGCAGCATAATGTAGGTAATAGAGAAGGAGAGGAAGAAGAGAAGGGAAAGAGCAGAAAAGAGAGGAGAAGGGAAAGAATAAATAGAGCAAGAAGCAGTTTGTAGAGTCAAGGGGAGATACCTTAATAGATGTTTAAGATCTAGAACAAACGAAATGAGTACAGCCAAACCCTCCTCTGACCTCAGTGTGCACACTGGATTGGGGAAGATTAAAACTGGATGTAGGGAGACCAACCAGGAGAACACTATAGTAATTACTATAGTGGTTTAGATTGGAACTAATAAGACAATGGAATTACTATGGCAATGGCAGTGGGAATGGAGAGGAGAGAATTAATTCAAGAGATGAGGAATGGAATGGAGGCAAGTCGACAAAAAGAGTACACAGCTTAAGTCAGAAAGACCAAAGATCAAGCCCCGGCTGTACCACTTCCTAGCTATAAGATGGTTAACAGCTCGTTCGGCCCTCTGTGAACCTTAACTTTAAGATCTCATCTTTAAAATGGAAATGATATTGCCTACCTTGCAGAGTTGTGATAGTTATGCAGTCTCCATAAAGTATCCACCAGGGCCCCAGGCAGAGTAGCTAGACTATTCAACTGTAGCTATGAAGATGGGATGATAACAGTGCTAACATGGGTTCTTCTGGCTTAGCTCAGCTCAGTGCCATCCCTGAGACGATGTCCTGACATTTCTTGGCAGAATTAACTTATTCTATGTACTCATCATGCCTTGATCATAACTCCTTTTATAGCACTTTGCACTTTGCTTTAATTATTTGTTTACGTCTGTCTCCCAAATAAACTGTAAGCTAGAGACCAGAGTTTCTGTGTCATTCCAGAATGACACTTGGTATTTCCAGTGCCTGTGACCACAGTGCCTACTACATAGGAAATAGTGATTGTCGGAGGATATAAATAGGTGTTTTGTACAAGATTTTAATGGTGGTACGAAGTTAGTACCTCAAAAGTCACACTGTTTAAAAGACACCTTAATTTGTTTCAGCTTCGGCAGTTATCCCGTGTGAACCATCCCAATATCGTAAAGCTATATGGAGCCTGCTTGAATCCAGTAAGTTGGTCACTTTTTCATTGTCATATGTCTGTTAGAAATTACATGGCAGGTGTGTGTGTGTATAGTTTATGAATCTATTTTGATCTGCTGTCTTAGATGTATTTCTGAAAGAACTGTTGTACTTTATGCATTTAATTTGTTTCTAGTCTTCTAGCAAAACAGTATGTTGAATGAGTTGTTTTAGGTGATCTTGTCCAATAACCTCATCTTCTTATGAGGCTTTTGATACCCTGTGACAGCACCTACCTACTTACTAGCACTGGAGAAACTCCCTCAGATGTCTTGTGATGATGTTTTTGCATACGTGTTCGCTCAGTGGGCTCTTAAAAGACAAGGTCTTAGTTCATAGATACCTTTTTTGTTTCTTCTAATGCCATTCACATAGTAGGGGCCAAAAGAATGATTTTTAATGCATCTATAAAACTAAGAGGTTGAATTAAATGCTCTCTCAAGGGCTGTAAGATGCTGGCACTCTGGCTAATTTTTCTGGTATGTATTTCCTTTAGGTGTGTCTTGTGATGGAATATGCTGAAGGGGGCTCTTTATATAATGGTGAGTATCATTGGACATGTCTTTATGAAGTAGATTAAAATAATTTGAAAGCTTTTATATAAACTGTAAGTTATTTATTGTTCCTCACAATTTATTATCAGAGTCTCAAAAGGAGGTAATTTTAAAAATCTGCTGAAGATTAGACATGAAAAGATAAAAAAGATACTATAATTTTAGTATGTGGAATTTAGGGTCTAGCAATTTTTTAAATTGATGATACTTTTCATTATAATAAAAGCATTTTTTGGAAAATAAAGTTTTCTTTTAAAAAAAAATTTATTTCATTTTTTTCAGAGACAGGGCCTAACTCTGTCACCCAGGCTGATTTGTAATGATACAGTCTTGGCTCACTGAAACCTCCAACCCCTGGGTTCAAGCAGTCCTTTTGCCTCAACCTCCCAAGTAACTGGGACTGCAGGCTTGCACCACCATGCGCTGCTATTTTTTGTAGAAATGGGGTCGTGCTTTGTTGCCCAGGCTGGTTTTAGTGGTCCCTTTGCCTCAGTCTCTCCAAATGCTGGGATTTACAGGCATGAGCCCCCATGCCTGCCCTGCTTTTTAAATAGATTTTTAAAAATCTTCAGACTTCTTTCTTTTTATGCCCTCTCTTAGCTTTGAGTCTACTCATTTTTAGAACTCTTTAACCATATCTCCATTTCACTCTACTCTATTTTTTTCTTTGCAAAAAATAAAATTGTGAAATCTCATTTCATAGAACATTTTAATTGTTAACAATGAAGGAAAACTGTGTGTATCATTTAGTTACCTTTGTGGAACTGAGCTCCTTTACCTTAAAAGTACCAACCATCTACATAATATCTTGTCATTTGCAGCACCATTTTTGTTAGTTAGTCAGTCAGTCAGTCAGTCAGTCAGTCAGGATCTCACTCTGTTGCCCAGACTGGAGTGCAGGACACCATCACAGCTCACTGCAGCCTCAGACTCCTGGCCTCTCAAGCAAACCTTTCTCTTGAGCCTCCTGTGTAGCTGAGACTATAGGCGCATGCCACCATGCCTAGCTAACTTTTTTAATTTTTTTGTAGAAATGAGATCTCACTGTGTTGCCCTGATGGGTCTCAAATTTCTGGGCTCTGGCAATTCTCCCCCTTCAGCCTCCCACAGTGCTGAGATTGCAGGCGTGAGCCACCACACCCAGCCTGTCATCAGTTATATAAAATAAATTGTTGCATTTTATTTTCTAATTTGCATTATTTTGTGTAAATTTTTATTTGTATTTACTGCCTACATGTGCATCACTATTGATGGCTATCTAATATCCCATCGTTTTATTTGATTGAACTGCATCTAGTTTTTAGCTATTATAGAAAGTACAGTTGTAAACATCTCGATATACTTTGTTTTGTTTCCTTCTGTACTATTTCTCTGCATCTCTCTTATAGCAGTGTGCCATAAGACTGCTCATAATTTATGTTACTATGTGAAAGACTTCATCAATTTGAAAAGATGTGGTAATATCTGTTCATTTTACTTGAATGTATGAATAGCATTTAATAGACCTATAACATAAGAATGTTAAATTATTATGTGGCAGTTATCCATTCATAATTATTAGATATTTTTATCTTTTTATTTATAAAATAACTAAAAGCAGGACTCACAGAGCACATATGGAAAAATCACCAGTCGTGTGTTCTGATAGTGCTTGCATTCACATTGTGTCTTTTATTATATGCAATAAAGTTCTTTTTAGTTTGTGCCTTTCTTTTGCAGTGCTGCATGGTGCTGAACCATTGCCGTATTACACTGCTGCCCATGCAATGAGTTGGTGTTTACAGTGTTCCCAAGGAGTGGCTTATCTTCACAGCATGCAACCCAAAGCTCTAATTCACAGGGATCTGAAACCACCAAAGTAAGTTCTAATAACGTGACACCCTTCCCTGCCTTCCTCCTTCTCGCTCTCATCACCCGCACCTCCTCAATTCAAGCAACTGCTCAGAAGTTTCTCTCTTTCTTTGTGGTCTCCTCCACGTTTATGTTTAACTCACCTTTATCATTTAGTCACTTGCCTGAGCTTGTATTTTAGATGTTGTCTTTAGTGGTATTTTTATTTTTAATAACTTTTACCTTAGATTAGCATACTCTAGAATCTGTTTACCTGGAAATCTCATTTTGTGCCGGTTGTAAGTGATGTTGCCCCTAGACAGTTCCTTGAGCCTAAACAGGTCTGACTTGTACTTGCTGTATCCCTAATAACTGTCACGGTGTCTACACATAGTAGATATTCTACGAAAATTTGCTGCATTGTTATTATTATTGGCACTTTCAGAGAAAAGCAAAAGAGTATTTCTGACATCTGGGTAAAAATTGAAAATATTTTGGATAACTTCATAATGTGACTCCTTGGGACTTTGAAAAACTTTTAAATTCCTTAGGTACGTGCTTTAAAAAGCTAATAAGCCTTTTGGGTTTTTTGTTTGTATAGATACTCAGTTAAAGAAAACATACATGTAAAACGTACTGTTTCCTTTTCTGTTTTTCTTTCCTTTATGCACCTGTGACAGTAAAAAAAAAGTCCCCACATGCCTTCTCTCTGTCCCCTGCCACCACCTCACTACATTTGTCTTTAGATGAGAAGTTCCTGCATAGAAAATCAACATACTCTTCAATTCTTTCTTTCTCTTGATACTGGTGTAAAGCATTAAAGCACCCTTTCTGGATGTAACTTGTCACTGTCTTGTCTAATCTGATACAGTCTACATAGGTTGCAACTTAGAATCACTATTCTTGCTAGTGTAACTTAGTCTACTCCCAGTCTTAAACTGGTTTTTTGTGTTCCCAGGTCCCTGGCAGAATAATGTTTAATCTCTAGACTCATGACATACAATTTTTTTGACTTGACTTCTGAGACTATTATCTTAGCTACTTGCTTAACTAATGAAGAAGTCACTTAGCCTTTTTTCTCTAGTCGTGGATAGTCTTTTTCCCACTGTATTAACAGAGAGTTAAATTATTAAAGCAAACTTATGAGAATCATAGCTCTTATACAGCAATAAATTGACTAATGAGTCAAAGGATATAGGCAAGCATCAGGCACAGACAGCATTCTTTTCCTAGAGGAACCTGAAACCATCAGATGCAATACCCAAAAGTGTCTCTTTTCTTCTACTTTAAGGATGTGTTTTGGCTTTGTAATAAGTGAGTAGTTACTGAACAATATGTGAATGACTTCTTATAAAAGGAAGTTGTTTCCTTTTTTTTTTTAATCCATGTTCTCAGGTTGAAGAAATGTCCTTCTAAAAATCATTTATAGATAGGCATTCTCCTCTTACTAGTAAATACCCTTAACATATTTACAAAAGGTCTTGTTTAAGTCACTCATTCTTCGTTGGATTTGTATTGTAAATCATCTTTGGAGCACTTAGTATACAAGTTGGACTTTAGACTTAGGATTGATATTTCAGAAGGTACTGGGAAAAAGAGAAGTCTTTGGAATGGCTATGCTTTTATATACAGTTTAATATATGTGAATATCTGCTATATCTTATTATTAATGGAATACCTACGGATTCTGTGGTCAGGAAAGGTTCCTCAGAGTAACACAAAAAAAGCTTCTGATGATCTAGTGAGCTGTTTTATATAGTATCAAGCTGTGTGTGTGCACACTTTATTTACCTTTGCAAGTTAATTCACATGTACATCAGAAGTTAAAATGTGTTTTTAGTCTTAATTGTAGGAAAGAAAGTAAACCTACAAAGATAATTTAAGTTCAGATTTCAGTGACCCCTCAGTGTCATGTTCAAGCCTTAAAGTCTTATGAGTGCCGGCTCGGTGGCTCAGCCTGTAATCCTGTACCTTTGGGAGGCTGAGGTGAGTGGATTGCCTGAGCCCACGGGTTCGAGACCCGCCTGGGCAACTTGGCGAGACCTCATCTCTACAGTAAAATCAAAAAATTAGCCGGGCGTGATAGCGCACACCTGTAGTTCCAGCTACTTGGAAGGCTGAGGCGGAAGGATTGCCGGAGCCCAGCAGGTTGAGGCTGCGGTGACCAGGAGCGGCCACTGCACTCCAGTCTGGTTGACAGAGTGAGACTCCAACTCAAAAAAAAAAAAAGAAGTCTTATGAGTATAGGAGTGATGATATATAAGTTACTCAGAAAAACTGTGGTATTTTGAATGTACCAGTATAAAATAAAGGAATTTTCTTGGGTAAAAGTTTGAAAAAGAACATTGAGACGGGAAACTTTTTTGTTGAAGTGTGTATTCTGGTAAATTGCACGTAGCACCTTTTCGCTTGAGTTATCATGGAAATATTTTTGGTAGTATAGATGTAAATAGTAGTTCATCTGGTTTAGTTTAGTCACATTGGACTAAAAGAGAACAAATCTTCTAAATAATCTCAGATATAAAAAGTATATAAAATTTGTAATTAGAATGAATCCCCATTTACTGCTGTTGAATATTACTGTAGTGTAATTATGCAAATTATATTACTCATGTCTATTTCTATTTGTCCTCCAAAGCAAAACCTTGTGAGTACGCTACTTAGTGATTATAGATGGATGCTATAGCATCTAGGAAAGTCAGAATCATAGGTTCAGGAAGTTTTCTAGAAATCTTTCATTAGGTCATTTTAACCATACTAGATTTGTACTCCTCCCACTCATATATTAGAAATTTTAAAAATGGTTTTGGGATTGAACATTTTAAGAAGTATCTTCAAAATAAAGGCATTTAAGTTGAAGACCATTTTTTCTTTCTATATTGGTCTATTTTACTTTGATTTTTAAATTAGATGATATTTTTAAGTTAATACATATTTATGATTAAATGCCCATTTCAGGATGCCATAATGTTGACCTACTGGAAGTTTTTTAAACCCATATTTTATTTTGGCCAGAGCTATAGTTGTGGTTAGGAAAGATTGGGGAGCTAGAGATGGAGCCATCAAAATGTGAATTTAGAAATCTCTCTAAGAGAACAAGACTATGGTCAATTCATTTTGCTGATGTCCCTCTGAACCGTTAGGCTGTTTTAGTGACCAGTTAACATTTTACAAAAGTTAAGTGGTAGCATTCATTTTGGAACCTTTCCTTTACTACAAATGTCTCTTTTATTGTATAATCAAATATTGACCTTGTAACTTTTGAATGTTTTTTTTCCTTTAAACAGCTTACTGCTGGTTGCAGGAGGGACAGTTCTAAAAATTTGTGATTTTGGTACAGCCTGTGACATTCAGACACACATGACCAATAACAAGGGGAGTGCTGCTTGGATGGCGCCTGAAGTTTTTGAAGGTAAAATGGCGAATGCATGTTATGATCGATAATCTACCTTCAAGTGAGTCCAATATGTGTCTCTAGGTTTTCTCCATTTCCATGGCTTTATTTCTGCATAGTACATGATTATAAGGAATATGTGAATGTCTAAGAAGGAATTAAATAAATATAGCCTTGTATTCTAAATTTTATAGCAAGATTTACGTGGGCTAGCATCTTCTATGCCGGTTTAAGCATATATACAATTGATCAGTTTACAGACACTAAAATTACAAAATTGCTATCTCTTAGAATTCCATACTTGTGGTGCTTATGATTATTCACAGACAATGTGCACATGCAGAGTGGTGCAGATTTTGAGTCAACCAACACATGTTGCCAGCTGAGGTCCAACAAGGCAGTGCTCTACATCCTATTTCAGCTTACATGCTTTAAACAGGTGTTGTTTGTATGGTCTATTTAAAGCCACATTTTTCCCATATTTGCGATTTTTGTTGGTGATTTTGCTGTTTAAATGGGCCCCACACACAGTACTGCCTAAGTACAAGGAGGCTGTGATGTGTCTTATAAAGAAAATACATGTGTTAGATTATCTTCATTTGGGCATGAATTACAGTGCTGTTGGCTGTGAGTTTTATATTTATGAATCAACAATATAGGTGAAATACAGCATCTTTAAGCAAAACACACGTGAAACAAGGTTATATATTGATCAGTTGGCAAAAATGTTGTGACCAAAGGCACACAGGAACCTAACCCTGTTTTTCTCCTAGGAACAATGATTCAGCCTTCACTGATGCAGTATTCACAGAGATTTTATAGAGCATACATACCAGAATAATGAGAATTAGCTGTACTTTTGTATTGATTTCCTAGCAGTTAGAAGTTGACAGCCATAAAGCTTAAGTGAGCATGCCTTAAAAAGAATCCAAGTAATTGGCCAGAAATAAGATGCTAAGAGCCACAAAGGGCAAACTTATATGTTTACTTTTTTTTACACCTCTCTATATCTCACTCAAGTTCTAAAAGAGTAGTCCATAAATTATATACTAGGTTCCTGAATAAAAACATCCAAATATCTTTTAAATGAGAGAAGGTGAACTGAGGGTGTACGATTGGTATATTAGGAAGTGTGAATGCCAGTAAAATTCAGATACATTCTGTTTGTCAGAGTCTGGTTATGATTTATTTCTTTTATTTTTGATGGCTTTAACTTTTTTGAGTTTTTTTGTGTTTTCTTAGCCACCCCAGAAAATGAAATTGGCTATGCAGCTAATCACTTGAGTGGAACCATTTCACCCTAAAATTTGTTAAGAAGTTATTGTACAATTATGTGAAATATTATGCAAACTTAAATAATGCTTCTTGTTTTATATATAGAATACATACATTTGGCATTGTTTTCAAAGTGTTTACTTATTTAATATATTGTTCTGTAAGTTAATATACTGTTCTGTGAGTTAAAATGGCACAGTATTACTATAGTAGGGAGTACAAAGAAAATTATACGCAAAAATAATAGTTGTCTTTAATTCTGTAGAGCAGTAAAACTCAGACTATTAGGTTACATAGATTTCTTTATTTCTGAAAGTTGCTAACTGGTAGCACCAATAGCCCAAATTAGATTGTAACATTGTTGTAATGCTATGTTACAGGTACTAGTTAGTATGTAAACCTATCACTATGGTAAGCCTAGGCAACATAGGGAAACTACCTCCTACAAAAAATCAAAAAATTAGCCAGGTATGGTGGTGTGCACCTATAGTCCCAACTACTTGGAAAGTAAAGCAGAAGAGTCCCCTGAGTCTAGGAAGTCAAGGCTGCAGTGAACCTTGATCATGCCATTACACTCCCACCTGAGCAACAGAGACCCCCAACTCAAAAACAAACAAAAGAAAGCTATTTCTATAATAATTGCTCGTTCTTGTAGTAGGTTGGGTTTTTATTTTGGGGGGTTAGATTTCTTTGGTTTAGGAGGGGTTTGGTTTTGGTTTTGGCTGTTTATTTTGACTGATCCACCCATCAGTTTAGTAGTTCTATAAATATAAATTTTGCTATATAATCTGTTTGCTATAAATTTGTTGTCTCTTATTTTCATTACTTAAAATTGATGTTTAAGTTTGTAATCTATGAATTTTACCTCATTGAGATAAATACTTATTATAATAAAATAATATTATTTTATTATTATTATAAATATAATTATTGAGAAAATTCTACTTTGATAGCAGAGTAGTGCTATCCATCAGAGAACAGGGAGAAAATTTAAGATTAAAATATTACAGAAAGGAATATACATATGTCATACTTTTCCAGAGAAGTGTCAGTCTAAATATATAAAAGACAAGGCCTGTGCCTCTTGATGAAAATGACCAACTTTCTGAAGTAGATTGTGTGGTGTATTGTTGATATTTATTCATTTAAAAAATATATTTGTTGAAAATATTTAAAGTACTTCAAAAAGTAATTTTTTAGCTCTGTTTGTGACAACCTCTTGTTTCTGTCCAAGACACATTCTTAAGATTTATGAAAGCAGTTGTTCTGTAAGTCATATGGAAAAAAGTATTGAAATTATGCTACCTTTTTTTCCTAGGTAGTAATTACAGTGAAAAATGTGATGTCTTCAGCTGGGGTATTATTCTCTGGGAAGTGATAACACGTCGGAAACCCTTTGATGAGATTGGTGGCCCAGCTTTCAGAATCATGTGGGCTGTTCATAACGGTTTGTAAAAATAAATTTTTCTTGAAGGTATTTTGTGTATTTCCTATTAAGAAGATTGTTTTTGTCTCCCTACCTGAAAAAAAATTGTCTCTAACATTAAAAAGAACAATTTTTTTTTACCAAGCTACTTTCCTATTATCAGTCTCTAACCCTCTCCTTGTCCCAAAGTCCAGCAGGACATCATTGGGAGCTATCCTGGCCTCCACATGGGACTGAGGATGTTTGCTAGCTGCGCTGATTAGGGAAAAGTCATCACTGTCTAGGTTGGCTCTCTCTTGGGAATGGAGAAGCATCTGACTGGAATCTGTGGGAAAAAATAAATACATATGCAAAATGTCTTACATGGTTAAGATGATTAGGGAGCTATAGCCTTTTTCTCCTGAGGAAGCAAGGGTCTCGTCAAGGAGAAACAGCAAAGAGTAATAACGAGTTGTTACTTAAAAGCTCATAAAGGCGGCCATTGCCAAACCATCATCACCGTTGCCTGGCTAAGCTATGGTGTGGCCATGTGCTCTTTGAAGGGGGCTGTGTTTTCTTAAGCTTTGGCTCCCTTCTCTAACTTGGGGAAGTGAATCTCTTCTTTCTCTCTGTCTCTCCAATTTACTTTCTAAATTAACTACATTTTCTAATCTAAAAAAAGCTCATAAAGGCAAAACACAAAGTTCCTTACCTATCCTTCCTTTTTTATATTCTCACCCATCCTTATGAGGTGAATACTACTGCCTCATTTTGCAGATTAGGAAACTGAGTCCTTGAGAGGTTAAATACTTGCTCAAAGTCCTAAGATTAGTTAAGTGGTACAGCTGAAATTTGAATGCTCATATTTTTAAAATCATACTGATTTATGGATCCAGCGTCCTTGTATCTCTCCTATTCCTTTTATGCCTCTGGTAATGATGTTTTTAACCACATATGATGTTAGAATACATCCCCTTCATTAATAAAGTTACTTTCCATTTGCTTTGGGAAAATAAGCTCTTCATGAAGGAAAATTAATTAACCACCTTAACTTTAGTATCACTCTTGGTTATTTCTATTATGTGCTTTTATAATCATTCTCATTAATGGCATTTTTATACATTATTCCACATGACAAAAACAAATTGTCTGCCTAATTATTTAGACCATTCATAGATTTATCAAACCAGTACCATCATCTAAGTAATTTTTGCTGGTTTGGGGTTTTTTTTTTTTCAGTTTCCTATACTGCCTTTAATATCATTGACCTTTTAGTGTCATTGTAGAGAATGTTAGAACATTAACAAAGACAGTTTGCTTTCTTTCTCTCTGTTAATTGCCAGTAAATAATTGAATGTCAGTAAAGAATAAAAGAACTAATTTGTTAACTGATAAAATTACAAAGTACTTTTATTACTCCAAATTATAGACTTTAAATTACAAGATCTATAAAATAAATACTGCTTTTGAAATACATGTAAAAAGCTCACACCATTTTTTGTGTGTAAATACATTCTCCCCCCAACTTAATTTTCAATTATAGGTACTCGACCACCACTGATCAAAAATTTACCTAAGCCTATTGAGAGCCTGATGACTCGTTGTTGGTCTAAAGATCCTTCTCAGCGCCCTTCAATGGAGGAAATTGTGAAGATTATGACTCACTTGATGCGGGTATAATCCTTCTTTTGAGGGACTTTGGATTTAGGAGAATTTAATATACACAGCTTTAATGGGATTTTAAAGTAAAGGGGATAATATTACTGTATTTTGCTTTATACTTTTCTGCATTTTCTAAGTTAGACAAGGCGTTTTTTACTCCTACAGTCAGAAGAGGAAACGTTACTTTGTAGGGGAATCTAGTTCTTTATCATGGGAAGATAGCTAGACTAGGTTTCCAGACTGGGTTTTTTTTGTTGTTTTTTGTTTTTTTGTTTCTGGGCCTGTTGTCTCATCTCTAATGTGAGAGAAACTGAATTATAGGGTCTCTTAAGTAGTTACAAAATTTTGGAATAATTCCAATGTAAGCTAAACTAATTTTAAATTGTCTGATACAGATCTTCAAGTATTCAGTCATTTTTTTCAGGACAGTAAAAAGGTTGCATTCCTAGACATATTTATTTGAGTGATTTTTATTCGGGTTTTTGGTTGCATATTTTCAGGTTTTCCTGAAATTTCCTGGGATTTATAGTATATTTTAATTTAGAAGAACCCTTTAGAAATGATTATCAAATTTTCCTACTCTTTAAATTAAACACTTTTATATATATTTGAAGTATTTTAGGCCTCTAGCTTTTGGTACACTAACAGAAACTGTCAAATAGTATCTTGGCTTTAAAAAGCATGTATCTATGAAAACACCTGAATTTCAGAACAATTTGTTTAGTAGAAGGCTATTACGTGCTCCTGAAATATAAACTTAGTGATTTCCTAAATGGTGAAATTGTTCATTCTGTTGAAAATTACAAAATAACTTGAACTAATCTGGTTAAAGTTTACCATTATATTTGGATACCAGCCTTACATAGAACACTGTGACCCTAAAGGTGTGTGTATAAGAAGACAATTTAGTTTCTATAGCCAGTTAACTTAAACCTTTGAGATATATAAATTGTTCAAGTTGTAATTTTTCTTATATGTGCTTTGTTAAATTTAAGGAGAATACCTTCTTTTTTGTCCCCTTCATTCTAAACTTTTTGTCCAGCAAATACTTTCAACACGTCTCCAATTCGTAAAAGATCATGCATAATCTATATAGATAATTAAAATATTAGTTTTAACAATTATTCTATGGTTTATAGTTTCAGTTGTCACACTAACAATCATTGCAGCCATTTGGAAGTTTATATCACTTCTATGAAAACACAAATTTGTTTCATATAATTATGAGGAATGATACTATTCTATTTTATATATTTCTCTAGAAAAATATTTGCTGTTCTCTTCAAGACTATCTGTAGACTTCAATGTAAACTAGATTCTTAGGTAGGTGCATGGTGTTGATCTTAGCTGAAATTCAAAAAAGAGCGCATTATCATTATCTTTGTAAAATCAAAAAATAGGCATCTACAATTTCAGTATATACCTTAGGGAAAATAAACCATTACTTTGCTATAGTTAAATCCCACAAGGGAATAATTGAGATGTACTCTTCAAGTTAATTTCAACAGGATCTAATTTGTATAAAAGAAATTTTAAGCTGTGATTTATTTTCTTATATATAGTACTTTCCAGGAGCAGATGAGCCATTACAGTATCCTTGTCAGTATTCAGATGAAGGACAGAGCAACTCTGCCACCAGTACAGGTGAATAGATAGATTGGAAGATTTTTTTTTTGTCTCTGTTCCCATGAAATTATGATCAAGAAACAATGAATGATGTTGCCATTTGCATTTTAATTCCTCATTTCACATGATTGACTACAGTGTGCAGATGCATCATTCTTTATGAAGACACCCATATTAAAGAGTTATTGAAGACCTGCTTCCAAGTTTTGGAATTCTTGCATAGTTATGTATAAGAAAATTGCAAATTATGTTGCTATGAATATCATTCTTAATTTGAAAAATAGTTTTTATGGGGCTACTGCTAGATCAAGTAGTATTAAAAATTATGGTAAATGTATATAACATTTTTCTTCATAATGAATGCCCTACTTTTTGGTTCTCTTCTACTGAGACTCTTATTTAAGAAAGTATGTTTGGTTAAAAGTGCCTCAGTTTTCTAAAATATAAAGTAGTAGTGGACTATGTAGTTTGTGGTTTTAAAAAAACAGAAATAATACTGTAACTTAGAAATATTGTACTTCTCAAAATATAATGGCATTGTAAGTATTTCATTATTAATTTAATCAAAACTAAAGTTATACGTGAGCCGGGCTCGGTGGCTCAGCCTGTATAATCCCGCGCTTTGGGAGGCTGAGGTGAGTGAATTGCCTGAGCCTGCGAGTTTGAGACCCACCTAGGCAACTTGGTGAGATGTCATCTCGACAATAAATCAAAAACTAGCCGGGCATGGTAGCACGCGCCTGTAGTTCCAGCTACTTGGAAGGCTGAGGCGAAAGGATCACCGGAGCCCAGCAGGTCGAGGCTGCGGTGGCCAGGAGCGGCCACTGCACTCCAGTCTGGGCGACCGAGTGAGACTCCAACTCAAAAAAAAAAAAAAAAAAAAGGTATATGTGCACATATCCACACATATGTATACCCTGCACTTATTGGCAGTATTTTTACTGATCAATTTCTCCTACATCAAGAATAGTATTTTTTTTTATTTTAAGCTGCCTTATTATTTGGCTAGTTATTCTCAAATTCTAATTTGACTGAAAGTCTTGTAGCTTTCAGTTGCTCCGAGTTCTAAAATGAACTTCTCTAGAATTCTGTCATTTGCTTCTCCCACTTACTTCACATCCTCTCTTCATTTCTGTACTGTGACCTTCAGTCCTTTGAGCCTTCTGCCTTTTCACTGACCCTCAGTCCTCTTGGGTCTTCCTTCCTCCCTCCTATTAACTCCAGTCAGCTGTTATAATTCCTTTGGGAATAAATTGTATCTTTCTAGTCTCTCTCTCAGCCTGATTAAATTCAACACTCAGCTTACTCCTTGCCTGTACCAGTGCAGTTGAATATGGATGGAGATAGCACATGTTTACTATCCTCAAATGTGTACTTAGTGCTGTTAGACAGTTGTACCATTTTTAGCTCATCTCTTCTCTTAGATGTCTTAGTTTTATACATTAACCTCTCCTCAACGTCAAACTCATCCTCTTCATTCCTCACTCTCAGCAGACCTTGTTTGTTCTTGCTCTGAGAAAATTGGAGTAGTGAGAAGACAGCTTCCAGAACATCTGTGCCCATCTACACTGTATTTTCTTTTCTTACTCTGACTGAACTATTCATGCTTTTAGCTGAAGGCAAAACTTTCTCCCCCTCTCTTGCATCAGTTTTAGCCTTTCTGCTGGGATCATTCCCAGAACATACAGTCTATATTTGCACTCTGTAACTTCTCTCTTCTCATTCTCTCTTGCGCCTACTCCATTCAGACTTATAGTATGCCACTATTCCAAAATCGTTCTTGTCAAGGTCACTAGTTATTTCTGCATTACTAAATACAAGGAATGCTTTTTAGTTCTCATCTTAATTTAATTCTAATAGCACTTGACACAGTTTATTACGCTCTCCTTAGAATGCTTTCTTCAGTTGGCCTTCAAGTCACCATGCCAGCCTAGATTTCATCTTTTATCTCTGACCACTTTTTCTGTTTTCTTTGCTTATTATACTCATCTCCTCAACCTGTAATGTCAGAGTGTCCAGGGCCCAGTCATCTGGCTTCTTCACTCATCTGTGGATGCTCATTTCCTTGGTAACCTTATCCAGTGTCCTAGCTTTATATACTGTCTATTTGGTGATGTTTTTCTCTACCCCATACCTGGCCTCTATACTCATATATCCAACTCCTTGCCTTATATATATCTGATTAGAAACTCAAACTTAGCCGGGCTCGGTGGCTCACCTGTAATCCCGCGCCTTTGGGAGGCTGAGGTGAGTGGATTGCCTGAGCCTGTGGGTTCGAGACCCGCCTGGGCAGTGAGACCTCATCTCTACAATAAATAAATAAAAAAAATCAGCCGGGCATGGTAGCACATACCTGTAATTCCGGCTACTTGGAAGGCTGAGGCGGAAGGATCACCGGAGCCCGGCAGGTCGAGGCTGCGGTGGCCAGGAGTGGCCACTGCACTCCAGTCTGGGTGACAAGAGTGAGACTCAAAAAAAAGAAACTCAAACTTAGCATTTTGCAAACTGAGTTCCTGATACTTTCTTTAAACTCACTACTCCTTCGTGTTCCCTATCTCAGTTAATAGCCCTCAGTTCTTCTACTAGCTCAGGCTAAAAACCTTAAGATATATATATATATATATATATATATATTTTTTTTTTTTTTTTTTTTTTTTTTTTTTTTTTTTTGAGTTGGAGTCTCACTCTGTCGCCCAGACTGGAGTGCAGTGGCTGCTCCCGGCCACCACACCCTCGACCTGCTGGGCTCCGGCGATCCTTCCACCTCAGCCTTCCGAGTAGCTGGAATTACAGGCATGCGCTACCACGCCCGGCTGATTTTTTGATTTATTATAGAGATGAGGTCTCGCTGCCCAGGCGGGTCTTGAACCCGCGGGCTCAGGCAATCCACTCACCTCAGCCTCCCAAAGGCGCGGGATTACAGGCTGAGCCACTGAGCCTGGCAAGATATTCTTGACTATTAGAAGACTGTTACACATCTTGGTCCTTTTTTGTGCTGTCCTTAAGTTTCATTTAAAATGGGTTTGCTTAAGTATCTTCATTAGCTTGAAAAGTCTTATTTCTACTCATATCTTGCTAGTTTATAAAAGAATGTAAGTTACATATTTTTGAATGAAGCATTTGTATTATTCCCACCCTATACTCATAAATGTTTCTGCCTCCCTAGGCTCATTCATGGACATCGCTTCTACAAATACCAGTAATAAAAGTGACACTAATATGGAGCAAGTTCCTGCCACAAATGATACTATTAAACGCTTAGAATCAAAATTGTTGAAAAATCAGGCAAAGCAGCAGGTTTGTTATGTTACTAAAAGTAAAATTTATTTGGTAACCTTACCAGTAGTCATAGCATTTTACTAACTGAAATTAATTATTTACCATTTTCTATTTTATAAATTCTGAATCTGCTTCCTGAAGCTTACAGATAGGCTTAAGAATACAGACATACGATGAGATTTTCCTACCACTTACTACCCATCAAATTGTTTTCCCTATTTATGATTGCTGCCTTGACCAACTCTGTAAATTTCTCTTTGTGATAATTTCTCACTTTAATGGTTGGTGATTAAAAATGTAAAATGGGTATATTTTTGGCTACACTACCCAGTTAAAGGAGTTGTCCTAAATCTGTCGTGCTGTTCACATTTATTGTATTTCTTCCATCGTTTAAAAATATTTTATGGGGTGATTTTACTGGTCTTGCCTGAGGCATTTAAGATAACTCCCGACTCTGGCAACTGTCCTTTCATGGAGGCAGAACCTGTAGCTTGCGCTCCCTTAGCCCCTGCTGTCCCTTTCTCTGCAGACTTCCCATCCTCTCAGAGCAGAACAGGAGCCGTAGAACCCCACTTGACATCTTCCTCCTTCTAGGTTGCCCAAGATTTCTAAATCTAAAGAACTTCATTAATTTTGCCTGACCTGTAATTTCAGCAGAGTGAATCTGGACGTTTAAGCTTGGGAGCTTCCCGTGGGAGCAGCGTGGAGAGCTTGCCCCCGACCTCTGAGGGCAAGAGGATGAGTGCTGACATGTCTGAAATAGAAGCTAGGATCGCTGCGACCACAGGTGAAAAGCAACCACAAGTCTAAAGAGAGTGAACATGTGCATCAGGCATCGTAGTTTCTGTGGTTTCCATGGGGATGTCAGAGGTTGTGTGTGTGTGTGTGTGTGTGTGTGTGTGTTTAAACAGGAAGAAGGTTTACAATATACTTTTCTAAGCTTCTAGCAACAATTTATGCATTTATCTCAAATTCCAAGTAAGGAAGATATGACTTATAAAATTACTTGGATTAGAAAATATGCCTTCCTGGTTACAGATTTATCAAATGTAATTGTTTCTGCCCAAACATGAGCTGAAAATCTAAGTGAGAAACTGAAATTTTGCCATAACTAAAATGTTTTAGGGAATTTGAGTGATTCTACTAGATTTTTGTTCTAAACTCAAATAATAGCAAATACATTGTTCTGAAGTTAGTAGAAAATGTATTCCAGATCCAAATATAATTGAACTTCACTATCTGTTCCTCCTTCCTTCCAGTGACAAAAATAATGCTGATTGTGGTTAATTTTTTAATTATAAAAGATCATTTTATTGGACCTTGAAAAGGTAACATTTAAATTCCATTTTGTCAGTTTTTAAAATTATTAATCATGGAAGAACTGGTCAGCAGTTACATGTTTTATTAACCTAAATAAATTGGCAACCTTCTTTTCTAACCAGGTTTTATTTTAGTAAACCAATTTAATTTGGTTTGAGTTTTTTTGGTCTGATTATCCCCAGGGATGTAAGGAGCTGATTATAAAAGTAAACACATTTCTGTTGAGGAAAATGTAGAAATGTAAACAAGCAGGAAAAAAAATTATTCTACTCAGAGATAAACAGTTTTGTATTATCTGTAGTCTTTATATATGTATACATGTGTATCCCATTTTTTTTAACTTAGCTAACTAAGTTTTATTTTTTCAGGTTTGTTTCTCATTTATTTGTTTGCTTTTTTTTTCTTTGTTTTTGCTAAACAGAATTGTCTCAGTGTGTGTATAGCTGCTTTCAGAAAGAATTTGTCAAGATGAGCCATCATACTATACTTCCCTCAACTAATCATAATCACTGATTTTATCAGCTAGCATTAGAATCCATTACATATAACAGAATATTCAAAATAACAGTGTCTATGATACATAAGCTTTAGTTTTCACATATAAGCATGTCTGGAGGTAGACTCCATGGTCATCAGGCAGCTGGTCTCCTATCTCCGTGCCACAATCCCTGTTACGTATCTTCTGTCCGCAGGTTACCTTGTGGTCCAAAACGATTGTCATAATTTCAGTCATTACTTTTACATTCCAGCCAGTAGGAAGGAAGAAATAAGGGGAGGGCGAAAGTACATTCATTTTCTTTGGAATAGCTTTCCCAAATGTCCCTCCTAACAACTCCTACATGTCATTGGCCAGAGTAACGTCAGATGGCTACACATAGCTCCAAGGGAAAAGGGCATCTGCTGTCTTTCATCTGGGAATTTTTCTGTCCTAAATAAAATCATAGTGCTATTCTAAGACAGAAGAGAAGAACAGAGATTGGCAGGGGATAGCAATCTCTGCTGCAAATGGATCTTCAGAAACAACCAAATTGAGTGGAAGTCACCAGCCACTGACAAACCCATGAGTCTCCATGAGTCATAAGTATTGCTTTAGAGCAGATATCTCAATGTAGTATCTGGTGAGCGCTACCCAGGGACATACCCTCTTGCTTGAGGAATTTTTTGCACTTCAGGGATATTATTCAAGATCTGCCAAATACTAATTGCTATTCTAAAACAAAATAATATTATAATAATATTTTTATCTCTTTTTCTAGTATCATTTTCCTAGTCAAGCACCTGGCTTATTATTTTTTATAGAAGTGATATTTCACTAGAATAAAGATAGTCAAACACTAAAATTACCTTATCCTTTCTTACCTAAATATAGAAAAAATGCTGTTGAATTTTACACAATCTAAATTTTTTAGCAAATTGCTTTACTTGAAAGGATTTATTCTCTCCAGCCTTTTAATAACCTTCATTTTTACTGCGAATGTACCCTTAGTTCTGGAAAGTATAGTAAATATGTAGTTTACTAGAAATATATATAAGAACTTATAGTTACAAAAGCATATATATTTTATACTTTGATTCAATAATTATCATTTAGTCATTGAATTTGATTTTATAGCACATATCCAGAAACACCTAACTTGAATGCACACACACATACGCATATTCCTTTGTGTAATTAAAACAAATTTGGCAGCCTATTTCTTTTTAATTCCTCTCTTCCTTCCCCTCCTTCCTCCCTCAAGCCCTGTCGCATACCAGTAGTTTCATTTAGGTAGACTAGTACTTTGAACACATTTGAAATTTTACTTCGTCATTCTCCTGCAGCTTTGATTCTTTTATTTATTTTTTTCCTGCTGTTAAAACCAGTTTGTGAAACATATTTATTTGGTAGTTGTTTGCTTTTTAATCACGCCTTTTCTAAGCATGAACGAAAAGTTCGATAGTTCTGCATGCCATTCTGCATGAAATGTTATTAACGTAACTATTTGAAAATTTGTCTGTTTTTGTAGTTAGTCTTTTTCTGTGTTACTATTTGTGGTTGTTTGCATGTATACTGTATATATGTGTTTTTGCAGCCTATTCCAAGCCTAAACGGGGCCACCGTAAAACTGCTTCATTTGGCAACATTCTGGATGTCCCTGAGATCGTCATATCAGGTATCATAGACCACCTGAGTTGGTCTATAGCTGTGGAACCGGAATAATGATCCCTGGTACTTTTAAAATGCTTCTTGCTCCAGTTTTTACAAGTCATGAAAATAGATACCTTGCATGCAGTGATTAGGGAGATGATTGAAAACATTTCTGAAGCAGTCTTAAAAAGATACCTCAGATCTCTAATAATGAAATAAAATAGAAGAAAAAAAATAAGTCTTTTCTCAGAAAGGAGAACACCAACCTAGAAATCTACCAGTTTCCTCTCTCCTTTAAGTGACCACATGAGCTAAACTCAGACCTTTTTTGCACCCAGCAGAAAGAGGAAGCAACTGTTTAAAATGCTGTGTTGTCCTTGGTTCTTTTCCTTCCCTGGTTACTACTTTTTGGGATCCCTCTAGGTTTTCTATCCCAGCCTCTTTCTGTTGGTAGCAAGTGAATAGGAAGTTGAGAGAAGACAGTTGCTAAATCACATTTTGCTTTAACTTAGAAAACAAAACAAAGTCAAACTAAATGAGATGTGCTGCTTTGCAGGGTATCTTACCAAAGAATCATGTAAAATAAATGGTCAATTCTGATTCTTGCACATTAACAGGAAATGGTACTTTTACTGTCTTAAATTGGTAAACTGATTTTATTTCTTATGGTGATCATTTCATAGATGAATACAAATCACTTTTTCCAATAGAAACTTAAATATTGATTAGACTTTCAATATTAGTTAATACATGCTATGAGAATCGTCATTTATCCTTACATTTTAGATTTTCTTCCACCTCTTTACCCAAA
Organism: Cephalopachus bancanus; assembly: GCA_027257055.1. NCBI lineage: Eukaryota > Metazoa > Chordata > Mammalia > Primates > Tarsiidae > Cephalopachus > Cephalopachus bancanus. Next base: position 722,642 of record JAPVLO010000005.1, on the reverse strand, counting down.
ATCTTGATAAAGAAACACACAATATTTTCCACACACATTTCTTGAATTTGAGTTGGATGAATTCTTCAGCATACTGTCCTTTGCCTGTGATTGTGCTAAACTTTACGAAGTGGTAAACTCTAAGGGCAGAGACCATGTCTTTGTTTCTTACTATTTTTGTTGGTGGTGGTTATTGACTGTATCAGCAGTAGCTGGCTCAGCACTCCACATATTGAACATGTTAACATAGTATTTGTTAAATATGTGTTTATTTAATAAATGGACAAACCATTGTTGGGTATCTCCGGTGGCTAGTAACTAGGATACAAAAATACAAATTATGCAATTCTTAGGTGTCGTTTTGTCTTTATAGATAATCTTTCCCTGGTTATCAAAATATTTCCTTATTTTACAGCATCATCACTATTGCTGTTCAACAAATAGAGTTAACCTTGCATGTAATTTCTATATATTGAGTCTGGGCACTGTAGAAATTAACAAAGTACATTTTATCTCCATACTGAAAAGTGCTTTGTATAAGGAATAGTACTCTTGACTAAAGAAGTGGCAATGTTTAAACATACTGCTGAGCTGTAATTTCCTTAAATGTTTGCAGGAATCAGGAAAATTTAGACAAATGACAGTATAATTTTAGTCCAGGTCTTTATGGATAAACATTAAGAACAAATACGTATACACACACACGTGGCAATGTAACCAATACAATACAAGATATGGGATAGAGATAAAAGGGGAAAGAATAGTAGTTTACAACTGTCAGGTGCTATATGTACCTCCTACAACAAAGAATTATCCAGCCCAATCATTCAGTACCAACGCTGAAAAACCTGATTAGATGTTCTCTGCAACCTACAAAGTAGCTTGAAGTACATCATCTTAATTGACCTTCATGACAGCCTTATAACTAAGTTACCAGATGAAATTACAGCTGTTTTACTGAGAAGGAACTTAGGTCTGATGATGTTGAGTGGTTTTTCCCAGAATCACACAGCCAGGACCTCAACCCGGATCTGACTCCAAATCACTTACTTCTATTTTGTGCTTTTTTGTTTAAGTTGGAGAAGATAGAGTAATTCTGTCTTGCTCCTTCTTTGTGTTCATTCAGGAGTGCTTGTCAAACCTGGGAGACCCTTTTTTCTTTTCTGCCATGAGATCCTTATAGTGTCAGGAAATCTCAATTCTCTTTATTTCCAGAGTAGCAGAGCTATGCAAATGAAAATATCGTTAGGAATTTTTTCCCAGATATCCAAACATTAATCAGTTGTACTTTCTTTAATATGGGTACAAGCACCGGTATTTGAAACTGTTAGACATAAAAGGCAAACATCAGTGTGTTCCTAGGTCATAAGAATATGTCAGATTTTCTACATGGCATTTGAATTATAAAGGAAGATGACATTTAGTTTCCCAAATCTCTTAATTCCTTCTAGAATATTTTTGCACTAAGAGTATTACCCACAAGTTATATGGTATTAGCCAAATACTTCTTGATACAGCCAAACTGTTGTTAATTAGCATCAGTGCCCAGTTGTAAGCATTTTTTAAAGTATAGCTCTTTTTTTTCTTCATGGATAAGCAGTTTCAATCCTGCTTTCCTTTGGCCAAGTGCAGTATACTGGGTCAAATGTACTTCTTGGAATGAACTGCCTCTCTTAATAAGAATGTTCCCTCAAGCATCACAAAAAGGTTTTACGTGAACATATTTAGAATGACTAAAATACCTAACATAGTCATAGGCAAAGAAATCCAAAAACCCTAGTCTTCTAATCTTGTTTTTTTACTTGTTCTGTAGTATTCGTCAATTTAGTATTCTCTCAGACCATACAGAAATTTTCCTTTAATACCTCACAACTCCATATGGATCAGACTGTACAATTTTTTATACCTCTTCTGCCTTATTCCTAGCTCTGAAGATGTATTGGCAGACTTTGGTAGGATAACACTACCTTCTGCTTCCCACTGTCCACCTGCCCCTTAAAGAGTAAACTGTAGATCAGCCTGGCTTCTTATTACCGGGCAAAACAGAGTTAAGAGCAAATTACCAATAGAGGATATATGACATTTTTGCTGACTCTTCATTTGTGGAGAAGGTCCTGCCAAGTAGCAATGTGCTACCTAAGCAGAGCAAATGTAAATGTGGAAGTTTCATGCCCAGGATTTAGACCATTTGACCTACAATTTTCTAATGCATTTTCTTATTGAACATTAATAGTTGGTAAGTTGGAATGGGCTTTGAGAACAGGAAATAGGCTTTCTTAAAATGTTTTCCATTAAAACTTGAATTTTAAGAAACATAATCCTTTCTCCTTTTAGCTGTTAAATTTTAATTTGTTGTAATTTTATTTGAAGAAAAGGGAATGAGTGACAGATTATTGGATTACTTTAAGTTTTTCTGGATATTCTTTTTTCCAGGACTTTAATAAGGACAATAAGAACATAGATATTCGTTTTACTTAGATTTTCTCTACTTTCCGTCACATTTTGTTTTTGTTACTATTCAAGCTTCCAAGCATTTATTTTCCCCCCTTCATCTCAGATAAACAAATGAAATATGGATTATGTTAGTGAAACTACAATAAATTCTGTTAATAGCGATTCATCTGATGTTAGAAGAAACCTAAATGTTACATTTATTTTAAAGATCCAAATGTCAAAGATGAACAATTGTAAAAGAGCAAACGAAACAAATGAAAAAGTTGTTGCTTCTACTTTTGTGCCTAAAAGTTATCCAGAAAAGAGCAACAATTTTTTCCAGTTTAAAGCAGAGAGAGAGAATGAACAATTAAGAAAGTAAATTTTGTTCATGGTTCTAGCATCAATAATCAGGAGGATCCTGCTCTGAAGTCCTTGTGTGAGTAGTTATACCACTTCAGGAAATCAGCTGTGATTATAACGCATTTTTAAATCTGCTGGGAAAAAATACTGTCATATACATGTGGACATACCCCCCCATAAAAAGTTTAATGGAAGCATTCTTTCTCTTCACATCCACTGTCGTCATATAAAATTTGTGTACATAGTTTATAGCAGCTTGATGGCTATTGTAAAATAAAATGAATTTTCAAAATGTGATTTGCAAAAGTGGAATTTTCCAAATACTGATATTGACATTATAGTTTAATATATCTTGAGAAAATTAGCTAAATTAAAAATTTTATAGAATATTTATATGTAAGCCGGTTTTGTTAATGCTATCAGAATATCATAATCAATAATTCTGAATTAAGTTCTTAGTTCAGACAAAATGTGTAATGCTTGATTTCATTCTAAGCACTTGAAAAATCTCTTCTCCATTCTGTAGATAAGCACTGGCTTGAAGTGTTCCAGTTTGAAAAGCCGAGCCCTTGTGTGCTTAAGTATACTTGCCATTTGTTAAGCTTGAAGTTATATGGCAACATTTGAGAGTGATAGAATGCCTTGACCGAAGAGGATTTTCTGTCTTGCATACTGTTCTTAAGGATCTGATAGAGGAGATTGAATATACAAATGATTTTTAGTCCAATCTTGTTGAAATATATATTTTTACCTAATTCCTTGAAGAGCCTAAATTTGGTACTTAATGTTTGTAAAATCATTTTTAAAGCCAAGGAGAAACCTTAGGTGTTCTTATGCTTTCAACTGCATTTAGATCTCTTAACTGTAAAAAATTTAATGAGTGTTCACTTTTAATTTTAGTCAAGGACATTTAGTTCTATTGTATATTAGTTTTTTTCAAGAGTATGGTAAACAGTAAAGTGGAGTAAGAACGTGGAAAGACAACATGTCAGCCTTCTAATACTTAAGTATCATTGCCCTCCTTCAGAAGTGTCAAATGTCAGACATTGGGAACAGATGAGTATGTGGCGAGGGCTTTGTAGACTTGGTAACTGGAAACAGAGCTGGTTTTTAAGGATACTTGGGCACTGTTTTGCTTTCTGCACCAGAATGAAACTATCATCTTTCTAATACTCTCTTTGGTTCAAGAGCTAGTAGGTGTGGGTGTTTGTAAGCATTCCTTTGACTGGAAGTATGTAATTATTAAACATATTCCCCTAGATGGTGCAACACCAATATGAAAAGACAGTGAGAGAAAGCATTGAGTTTTTCTGACTGGCAAGTTCCTACCTAGCACAGGTAGTGTCATTAGCAGTTGTGAACTTATGATTAGGGATACCATATATCCGTAGTATGTATACTAAGACATATACTATACCAGTTTCTGTGCATAGCCACCTCATGTTCAGTAAAATTCTGTGTTGTGTGGCAAATTAAATAGAGAAATTAATCTTACCTTACACTGAGTATTTAGACAGTCTCCACCACATTGTAGTACACCAAGATTACTTTTTGTAGTCTAAAATATTGGACTCTAACCTAATAGAGCTGGTTATTAGAAAACTGGTTTTTTTAGAAAGCAAAACTCATCAATAATAATTGCTTTCCTTTGATAAGAAAGCAAAAACCAAAATGCAAAGCCTGAAGGGGCTTTTCAGTGGAAGAGCCAGAATTTGTTGAAATTACTAAAGGAATATTAAATTTGTTGCAGCCTAAATGAGAACACATATTTTAAAATTACATATTTCATGTATCGTGAAGCAGTTGTGTAATACTGCATTGTCTCGTACTGTACAAATCTTTTAATATCTTTAATGAATTTTACACATGACGATAGCAGTGTCCCCCAATTCTACTATTTAAGACTTACGAATGTCAAACTTCCCAACATTTAGGCTATGAGATGGCTTCAGGAAAATGTAGAGTCTTTAGGAAGTTTTTTTAAAAATAGAAAAAAAATAAAGAGTAGTGAAGATAAGGAAAGCTATGAAATGAAAACTGATTTTAAAAAACAAAAACCAGAACCATATGAGTGACTGTCTGGGACCTAAGCCAATAGCCCCTGGAAGAACTCTGTGAAGACTTTGAATACCAGCTCAGGAAATCACTTGTACTTAAAAGAGTAGCTTTTCTTAAGAAATGGATTCTGTCTTTATGACATTACTGAAAAAGAACTCAACTAGCCTTTAAGTGACTATTCTTATCCTTTTTTTCTATTTGGGGGAAGTGGGGTGGATTTACTATGTACTGGCAGTGTGGTGTGTTCTTTACTTAGAAGAGTCATTCTAAAAGGTGATTTGTTCTCTATTATAAGTCATGAAAGTTTCAGAATGCATTACAATGTTAGATACTCTGGGCAGCATATGTAGGTTTCAAATCCCTTGATCAGGCATCTGCTTACATCATGTTGCCCTCTTTTCTACTCCTTTTTTATTTATACTACCATGTATAACACAGGTATGCACATATCAAAGAACCAACAAAATGTAAAATGTGTGAATTTCTAAATTAGTATTCAGTTGCAGAAAAAAAAATCAGAATCAATCCAAATTTGCTGAGAACACACCCAGTAATTTTCATTTGAAATAATAGGAGATTGACTTTTTTTCTTACATTCGTATTTCTAAATTATGACTTAAAACTTAATATTGGAGCAACGAGTATTTGTTGATTGCAATCCTGTTTTGCTTTGTCTGAACTATGCGCCAGATGATTTCTGCCATGGTTTTGCTAATTAAAATGCATTGCCTAATATTGCTTGCTTTGACTCATGCTGTAGCTTGAAGATTTCTCATTTTATGGCATTTGTTAACTGTCAGCTCTTCTTTACCCTACTTTCTTAAAAGTTTTTACTTCCCTTTCCTTCTGCCTACCCCTTCCCCCAACACCTAAATTTGAGTTCAGTTTTTGTTGTTATCGCAATGATGATGTAATAGTTTATAGACACATGTGCTGGGTGGTTCCTCAGATTCACAAATGTTGCTGTGTCGCTAATCTGAAAAGAGAATTCCAGACACTTTTACAGGCCTGTCTCATCACTGCTAATTTTAGAAGGAGTGTGTTGAATGAAATGTGCCTAAAATTGCTTATTAGTCATGGTGGTGGGGATCCTTTTTGTATGAGAAAACAGGGATAGTTGAAATTATTCGTAAAAGTAATCTAGTGTGTCTGCACAGTTTATTGTCTTAATTTGTAAGGAAAGGTTGGAAATTTGGGGAACAAAATGAAACTTGAAGTAAATTGAATTCAAATTGTGCAAAGATTCTGAAACAGCTTAAAATGGAAAAGGAGAATGTCTTACACTTTCAAGGGTGGTTATAAATGTAAGGTTTTATATTCGCTGTACATATTATTGCATTAAACTTTCTTATTCCACTATAAGGCCCTTTTAGTTTATGTGCAAAATAATAATGGGGTCACATGGGCTAAGGTGCTAAACTAAGTTGTCGATAGGCTTAAAATAATTTCTTTATACACAGGATTATGAAAATCTAAAATTTTTAGAATGCATTCTGTCTGCTAATTGGGCCACAACTATTAGAGTACATGTTCCAAGTGTTGCCCACTGGTGAGAAATTATATAATAACAACTTTCAGGGTCAAAAGAATGTTGAGCATTGTATCACCTGTTACTCATAGTGTTTTGATGTTTCCTTTTAGACAGCTGATCACTCATCTTAGAAGATGCCATATAAACAGCTCTATTCCCAAATAAAAGTGCTGAGTGAAACTAAGTACTTAATTCATTTCATTTTGCATAGTATTTATATTTATAGGATTCTTTCATAAACTGATTTATTTAATTAAATTCTTGTCAGCACGGAAGTTCCTAAATCAGGCTCAACGCAGTAGACTGTTTCAACAAACTGTGTGTTTGGGAACAAAGTGAAATTCATTCTTCTCCAGTAGGAAATTAAGAGTTGTTCACAAATAATAAATTACTAGATTCTGACAATGATTAACGGGATTAAGTAAATGTGACTTAGTATAATACATTTAAGCCTAAGCATCTTTTTAGGCCCTGAAATGAACAAGGTATTGCTGCCAGTTGAAAGTCAGTCGTGTCTTACAATCTGCTAGCTGTCTTGCTGTAAAAACTATAACGTAAGGCCCTTGAAATAGATGCCGTCATCAGCCTCAGCCCCCAAGCATTCATCTATTTAAACACATGACAGAAGATGGTGGAAGATAGTTCAGCAGCTATTCATGTGGTAGGAGTGGTTACTGTATTAGGACATGCTCTGTTGTGGCCAGCAACTTTTGAGTTAAATTCCTGCAGCTGTTTCTCTTCCCTTTTCCTTCTGTACATCTTTCTCATCTTTTTTTTTTCTTTTTTTTTTTTTTTTTACAATAAACTCACTTGTTCTTTTTCCCACAAACATTTTGTGTATATCCAGGAGCAACAAATTCCACTTCCTTCTGTAGTAATTATAACCGTATTGTCTCAGTTTGAATCAATTTCAGCATTCTCTTTTTTTTTTAAGGCAACGGACAGCCAAGACGTAGATCTATCCAAGACTTGACTGTAACTGGAACAGAACCTGGTCAGGTAAGATTTAACATTCAAATTATCTGTCTTTGAAGAATAATAGTAGGTAGAAATCAAGAATTAACTATAATCTGCAAAATTAGCTTTATGAGTTACCTAAAATTGTGATAGAGAAGTTCATTGTCACTTGAACTTAAGAAGAAAAAATTAAATTTCACTTAGAAGGAAAAATTATAAATGCCTTTATTAATTTAACTTGAAAGGTAATTTATAAAAATAAGTTGCATAAACTCCATGGGAAAGCAAATTGTTCAGTAGGGCTATCTGTTTTATATGTGTTTTATAATAAGTATCCAGTTTTATAATTTAAAAATTTGTCATTATCATTGTCCTTTAAAGTGAATCATTAGTGTGTCTCCTTTTTACTAAGGAGGAGTATAATTATTTCTCCAGTAACTCTTCAGGGTTACATAGGACTTTGACATACCTGGAGAACTTGTAACATCTTTTTGTTTTGCATATCCACTGGATTTATATTTCTGTAAAGTATCTATTTAAGCAAATGGATACATTCTAGAAAGGCTTCTATCCCAGTTGTTAGTTTTATTCTTTATGTTCAAGATGCTCCTCAACTCCCATTGTCTCTTTATCACTGCTTCTATGTAGATGATCCAGAAAGTTCTGTAACTTAAGCCATTGCTGACTAGTGCAGAGTTTTAACCAGCCAGGTATATAAAAGTACCTCAGTCATTGTTTTTTCTCTGTTATTCATATTACACTTGATATATATAATTTCTAGGATATTCTATAAAATGAATGAGGACTAATTATCAGGTGTTTGTTCTCAGTTGTACTGATATTAATTTTATGAGTGCAACATGCATCTCAAGTAATAAAATTATTATATAACATTTATGTAACATTTTTGTGTTATATATTATAAACTATCTGATTTAATGTATGGTAATATATATTAGTACTTTTTATCCTAGAAAATTATTTTTTTATTATATGAATTTTATAGCATATTTTAAATTTTGGAGGTTCTTTGTAGTCACTAATAAAAATTTTAAAACCTTTTATAGCCATCAGCTTAACTAGCAAAAACCGTTTCAGAAGTTTAAGTGATAAATATCTTTGATCTCCCTTTATATCTGGAAATATGTTTATTTCACAACTCAATGCTTAAACACATAGAACACACATATATATAAAATATACACAGACACATTAATTTACTATGTGTTTTATGATATGAATAACTCTAAATCTGGGTTTCATTTATTTCATAACAGTTTTTTCAGTATATCTGTTTTTGTGAGACCCCAGAACTTTTGGCTTAAAATTTTCATTTTCCGCCCCCAAAAACTTAAAAGTTTTAATCAGACCATTTAGTAACAAATGGCTTGTCATCTGGCATTTGCTTTGATTCCTTGGAGACTTGATGAGCTCAGTCTTTTAAACTGTTTGCTGTTGCCATTGATATTCCAGGTATGAGAATGTCTAGCCAAGTATCTTCCTTTGACTAGGAATGAGAAGCTTGCCCTAAGAAATGCCAGGAGTAGCTACTAGTGTGAGTGCTTTTCTGTAGACTCTAGAATAAAGGTGTTGCCATAATTCAGGACTGATCTTCCCATACCAAGCCTTACTTATTTCCTCACAAGTTCCATATTAGTTAGGATTTTGATTATTACCTTTTAATTCACAGTACCTGAAATGTCATTGTCTGTTTCACAAGATTTGGGATGAGGGAAAGTTTGATAGATATGGCAGTACAACCTGTTCTAGAACCGGTGATTTTAGCCATAATATAGCCAGATTTTAAAACTGATCCGCTGTAAAAGTTATTTAAGTGTTATAATCTTAAAATGCCTAATGTTTAGTTTGGGATGACAGTAGCAACTAGTTATCCTAATATACTGTGAACACATTTTTCCCAAAAAGTATGTGGTAAATGCCATGACATGTTTTTGTTATTCATGAAGATAGTATTCATTTGAGAAAGAAAAGCATTCACAACATAGATTTCCAAAACTTGAAGTTACTGTTTTGGTTGTTCTTGTTGTTGTTTGGGTCAGGGTCGCACTCTTCACCCAGGCTGGAGTACAGTGGCATGATCACACCTCACTGCAACCTCGAACTCATGGGTTCGAACAGTTCTCCCTCCTTGGCTTCCCAAGTAGCCGGGACTACAAGCGCATGCCTTCGCACCCTGCTCGTTTTTTTTTTATTTTTTGTAGAGACTTTGTTGACCAGACTGATCTCGAACTCCTGGGCTCAAGCAGTCCTCCTGCCTTGGCCTCCAAAGTGCTGCGATTACAGGCATCAACCACCATACCCAGCCTGAAGATACCATTCTTTTTGAAGTCTGGCTAAGTGTGATTAGGCAGATGCTCAAATTTACATTTTTTTTTCCTGGCCATGGGAATTGATAATAAGAATGAAAGAATCTAGTCCATCTCATACAGTCATCAGAAGAAGAGAGAGAACTTACTAATAAAGTTTGATGGCATTACGTTTTGTAGAGGAAAGTGAATTGACTCAGATTTGTGCTTTGGCTCTTAATAAAATAACTGAGACTTTCCATCTGTAAACTAAAATTAAACTGGTTGTCTTTCTAATACCATCTCTAGTTGAGAAGAATAGTGAACAAAGTAAGCTGTTTTTTGTGTGCACTGACTTTGTGCCCATAGTATACATTATCTAAATCTTAATCCTATGAAATTAGTACTTTTTTCCCTCCGTTGCAGGTGGGTAAACTAAGCATTAGGCCTAAGTCTCTTCCTTCCTTATCCTGCCAGTAATTGTTAAAACTATGTTTTGAATACAGATCTGATTCCAAAGCACTCAAACGCTGCACTCTTACCATTCTATCTTGTGTGTAAAACTAGATGTAATACATGCTGATGTGACCATAGATCTCTTAAATTTCAAGTGTTTTGTTTTCTGGTAGTTTGTATGGTCATTATTTAAATAGTTTTCAGTGATGATGAGTTATAGTTGTTTCATATCGTTGGAGAAGGTTAACCTATCCTAATAGTTACTTTCTACAGATTACTGCACACATTTATTTTCTGCACATCTAGGTTTGCCATTTTGTGTTTCACTAAAATTATACATTCTCATGTATGCCTGCATTCTTCTGGAGTTGTATTCAGTATAGATCTACACTTAAGAATTATCTTAAAGAAGGCTAACGTCAATGAAAGTTAACAACTGCAAATGATACAATTATGATTATTTAGAGAACTGGACATGCACATTTCTATATGAACTTTAAAATCTACTTTCACGAGTCAAATATGAGGCTTTGGGCAAGTTCCTCAGTTTCCTTGAGTTTCAGCAACCTTATTTGTAAATGGGAATCTTAACATCCACCCCTCAGAGTTCTTATCACATGTGAAAGTTCCAGACACATGTAGATCCTAACCCATGTTGTGTGCCTGCTTCCCCTAGGGTGCCTCCCAGGACTCGTGATACCGCTTCCTTGCTCTCATGATAGCATATCACTAACCAGGAATAACCCGAGTATACTTGGAAGCTAGTAAAATCCACAAGCATTCTATTCTTTTTGTATTGTAAGAAAAACTTATGTCAAGGATCGTGGAAAGAATTTACCTTAAAGGTCTTTTATCACATATTGAGAGATAGTGTACATTGTTATTATTTAAAATATATGATTTTTGTACTATTTTTGTCTGTCCTCGTTTCACACCTCTTTGGTGTAAATAAATTATGTTAAAACTCTAAATCCGAAACACACCTAGCAGTTTTAATTAATTTCTGATGCATAGTATCCCTTTCTCTTGGAAAAGAGATACTTTTCTGTTGGAAAAGACCATCTAAGAATACTAAAATTGTCCGGGCTTGGCTCAGTCTGTAATCCCAGCACGTTGGGAAGCCAAGGCAAGTGGATTGCCTGAGCCCACGGGTTCGAGACCAGCCCGGGCAACTTGGCAAGATCTCGTCTCTACAATAAATAAAAAATTAGCCTGACGAGGTAGCATGCACCTGTAGTTCCAGCTACTTGGAAGGCTGAAGCAGAAGGATCGCCGGAGCCCAGCAGGTCAACGCTGGGTTGGCTGTGAGTGTGCCACTGCACTCCAGCCTGAGCAACAGAATGAGACTCCAACTAAAAACAATTTTTAAATACTGAAGTTATAAAATTTCCTAGTGAAGCCAGAATTAGAGTGAGCCTAAACCTTTAGATTTAAAAGAATATTTTCAGTACATCCCATCATGAATAGATTTAATTGAATGATCGATGACCACCTTATATAATAAGGTACCCATGTAACCATATTACTAACTTTTGCCCATTTTTAAAAATATTTGTGTTATTGAAATATTACTTTTGCAAGAATATATGCAAATCAGCATTTAATCACTGTCTTAATTTTAGCAGCTAAGATTTCTTAGCTGAGGGTATTAAATAACTTTTAAATGTCAATCTAAATAATAACTCTGGGTGTAAATTCTTGACCTATGAAAATATTTTCCCACTCTTTCAGGTGAGACATAAAAAGCTGAGCTTTATTTTTATCTGTAAGATAATTTTCAATTCCCTTTTATAAATATAGGGATAAAGTCCTGGTCAGAAACCAATTTTGGTTCAAGTCTACTGATGGTAATATGCCCCTGCAGTTTAAATTTGGCTTAGTAGTCTTTTGCTGCCTTAAATTGCTGTGTGGCATTTCTGTACTCCATAACCACCTTCACATCCAATCTTTGTGGTAAGTTGTTTGCCTATGTCTCTTAAACTTTGCCGTTTATATGGGAATAAATGTCTTGAAGGAAGGAGCAACCTAAATGAGTTTTAATGTTTGAGAGCATTTATGGCCCTCAGAATTTTGCCAGTGGTTTTTAAAAAATAGCTTCTGTAAAATAAGTCTTCTTCAGTATTTAGTTGCAAGCAGTAGCATAAGTTTAGCCACAATCTAGTTTATTTTTTTAATTTTCAAATGTTCCTCTTATTTATGCCTTTTATCAATGATGTATTCAAAAAATAAAGCATGCCTTTATTTTTTAAGTATTTATTTAGTTTTTTAATTCAAACGTTTCAGTATATTATGTTATTCATTGAGAAACACATTTCTTGAACCATAAAGACTTACTTAATTTAGGATTTAAATCTAGCTCATTATAGCTTTTCTTATAGCTAGACTCAGAGACCGTTTTTGGAACTTAAACTGAGAGTGTTAGCCTTCTATTTCTTAGTTTTATAGTTATAAGAAACCGTAAGTGGAACAAACAAGCATGCACATGAGATGCTAAGAGTTGCTTGGAAAGTAGAAAGTGAAAAGAAATATGTAGCAAAGAATTCTCTCAGTAAAGAGTTAAGCTTGAGGAGTGCAATATAATTCAGATGAAGCCCAAATAGATGTCTATGTTTTAATAGTGCAAATGTTCGGTGTCCCTTTTTTTGACTATACAGAATCCATTTTTATATTTTGAAAACCTTATTCTTGTATTATATCTTATTTAATTTATCTTACTGATACTCATTCTCTCATGTCACAAATATATCTATTTCTCCTTTAAAATGTTTAAACGATGGCATTATACTGATTCTGAAACCCTGCTCTGTCACCACTTTAAAGAAAAAGCACTTTTGATTTACAATAGGAATTGTATTCATGGGCAAGTCGGTGTACTCTTCTTAAATCATCAAGACTTGCTTTCAGTCAAAGATGGGTAAAAGTGTCCTAGAAGTATGAGTTACACATTTCATGCCTGGTTCTCTTTGGAGTATGTTCTTATTCTTATATACCAAAGGTAAAGAAGCCTAAGTACCAATCTTATATCCTAGTGCCAGTAGCTCGTGTTGTCATTTTGTTCATTGAATAGCTGTAATGTGGCTATTATATATTCAGCAATCACCTAGATCCTGGGGAGTATAATATAAAAGTGCACATGATCTCTGCCCTTGAGACAGTAGCATACTTTTGAGGGAGGAATCAAAAACTTTGAGAGTAATGTATTTCATACTCAGTAAGAACTACTGTAAATACATCCAAAATTCAAAGAAAAAAAGTAATTGTGATAGGGTTTAGTCACTGAGCATGCTTCATAAAAGGACTTGATTTTGAACTAGGAAGGGAATTGTTAAGTGCCACAAATCTACTCATACATTCCCAACTTATATTTGCAGCTATCTAATTATCCATCATTTAATGGGGATTTTTATTGTGTCAAGACATTTCATGTACATTATTTGATTTGATTTTTATAACCTGATGAGGTAGGTAATACTGTCCTCATTTTTCTATTGAGTCTTAGAGATTAAAGTTACCTAAAATTGTATTACTTATAAGTAGCAGAGCAGAAACTCAGACTCTGAGCTTTTGTCTCCAGGGCCAGCTTCTTACCTATGACTACTGCTTCTCATCCACACTTAAAAGGGGAACGTAAGGCTCAGAGAAGCTGGGATATTTATGCAAATTCACACAGCTATTAATGGCAGAATGGAAAGTTTAGAACCCAGGTCTCTAAAGTATTAGACTTTTTAAAAGCATGTGAAGCTGCTGGTTTTTTACCTAAAAAAATTTAAAAACAGCAATTTTATATGATTCTGTTTTGTACTTGACCTGTATACCACACTGCATTATCCTTGAGTCAGAATATGGGGTCATCATTAAAAACTGGAAAGGAAATTGAGGGCATAAGGAATTGTAAGAGGGAAGAGAATCTGGATGTGTAAGGTAAAACTGCTGATGGAGGATCATGAATGCCAGGGTGAGAATTCAGATCAATAACAATCAATCAATGAACATTTTATTTACCTGCAGTGCACTGTTAGGCACTCCTTATCCTCAGATACAGGGCCTGGCTTTGTGCACAAAGAACCAGAGAAGTCGCCAGAATGACCACATAATGTTGAAGGGGACCTGAGCTGGGCCTTACAGGATGGGGAGGGATTAGCAAGGAGAAGACATAAACAGAAGGAGCAGTCTGATGTGGAGTTAAAAATTGGTTGCGGCGTAGAAAAGCTTTTTGGAATTTCAGTAGGTACCCAAGGTAAAAGAAGCACATTTCATCAGTTTTCTTCAAAATTATTTTACGATTTTATTGCTGAAATAATTATAAAAGTATCATTCACTAATTAGCCTCCTGAATCCATTGTGGGTTTTCAAGACTTTGAGCACTGACATCACATCCTTTGTGGTCACATTTTGATCTTTGTGCTCACACTTTGTCCTCACATTTTTAACCCAGCCCTGTAACCAACCCTTTCCAGATAAAGAGAAGTTGAAGCAGACTGCATAATTAGAGCTCATATCTGCTGGGTTCTACTCAAGGGTATTTTGTTTTTCTTTTTCTTTTCTTTTTTAGAGACAGGATTTCTCTCTGTTACCCAGGCTGGAGTGCAGTGGCGGGATCATAGCTCACTACAGCATCAAAATCCTGAGCTCAGGTGATCCTTCTACTTCCGCACCTAAGTAGCTAGGACTACAGGTGTGCACCACCATGCCTGGCATATGTGTAGATAGATAGATAGATAGATAGAAAAAAAATTTTTTTTTTTTTGAGAGACAAGGTTTCACTATGTCTCACTATGTTGCCCAGGCTGGTCTCAAACTTCTGGCCTCAAGTGATCCTCCCATCTTAGCCTCTCAAAAGTGCTGGAATTGCAGGCGTGAGCCACTGCGCCCAGCCCTTCAAGGATACTTTTGTGTTTTCTATCACTTTACTTGAGAAAGTTGAATTTGAGTGTTTCTGTGGTTACATGTTGAAAATAGATAAGATTCTCTGAATTTTTTTTAATGTTTCATTTTCTATCCATGTTCTTTTTTTGAGTCTTCTGTTTGGTATTCAATAACACTTCGAGGAAAGGGTGCTTTTTAAAAAAATCCTCATGAAATCCATTTTAGTTTCTATATCCTTCAAGAGTCTTTAATATATTAGACATTCATACATAGACAAGAATATGTGCAATTTATTAAGTTATGTGCAATTAATAAGTTATGAAACTTATTAATGAAATAAACACTCATCAACCCACCACCCAGTTTAAGACATAGAACTCTAGCATTCCCAGTAAGAATCCCTGTTCGTTCAGCACCTGTGGCTTGCTTGTCATCTCCCCACCATCCCAGCGTCATGTTCTGTCATGTGTCACGTGTGCAGACTTCATAAATACCTTTTATCTGGTTAAGAAATTCTCTTAAATGAAATTCCTAATGTCAAGTGAGTGACCTTTGCATTTGTTGGATAAACTCAACTTTTTAAGTGATTATTGTTTTTTATACTGCCAAATTCTATTTATTAATATCATTTTTAGAAATTTTGATTTTTGCATCTATTTTCATAAGGTTAGCTAGTAATTTTTCTTTCTCAAACTGTCCTTGATTAGGCTTTATTGCTTTCACAAAATGAGTCAGGAAGTATTGGGGGTTTTTTCCCCCCTTTTTCAAAATAATCTTCTTAAGACTGGAAAAAATTGTTTCTTGAATGTTTTATAGAGCTACTTATAAAACCCTCTGGGCTTGGTGTACAGACATGGTAATTCATATGTTTTTTAATATTTGTCCATTTAATTTAATATTTGTCCATTTAATTCTTTTTTAATTTACTGGACACAAACTTTGTATAGTATTGTCTCTGTTTTTAAAATATTTTACTATTCTTCATGTTGAGAGGCTCATAAGCTTAATTCTTTTTCTAGCTATATAAGTTAGATCCCTAGCTTAATGTTTTTTGAGGGTTGCTTTATAAAAGTTTAGCACATGTTCATTTTTCATAAATTTTCATGTGTATTTGAAAAGAATTTGTGTTCTTAATTTGCTAAGCAGAGAGTGAAGCTTGTTTTTATAGAATTCAAGTTTTAACTGTGTATGTGTTTTGTTTTATTTTTTAGTCTGATTTTATATATCATTGACAGAGGAGTATTAAAGTATCTCACTATGAGGGTGAAAGTTTCCCTTTTCCTTACAGTGTTTTTGCTTTAACTACTTGTATGTACCGGTCATAAACTTCGAATGACTATATTCTGCATTGAACCACTTATTATTTTATCTGTTTCTTTCTTTTTTTTTTTGGCCCTAAAAATACATTTTTTCTGACATTAACATAGATATGGTATTTTGGTTACTTTTTGCCTAGTTATCTTTTTTTATCTTTTAACTTTCTGTTTTCTCTGTCTCTGTGAATTAGAGATATCTCTTACAAACAGCATTTAATTCAGCCTGACAATCTGATTTTTTTTTTTCTAGATCCTACCTGGAGAGTTTAATCTATTTATATTTATTGTGATTTCTAATAAGTTTGCTCCTCTTTATTTTATGTCTTCTCTTTCTTTTTTTCTTGTCTTCTGTTGAACTGAATAAATTTATTTCTCACTTTATTATTTTTCTTTCTGGTTTGTGAGTTAGATATTACTAACTTTAGTAAATGCCTTTGACATTTTAGCATTTAGGCCCAACCTAATTAATATCTGTTCCTTCATCTTGAACAATACAAGGTTTTTACAATCAGTGCTTATGCTATTGTTATTCAGAATTTTCATGCCATCTTAATTGTTTGGTAGTTCTATAAATTTGTCACTGTTTCTATTGCTGAATATTTGAAGTGTATAGATTTATCCTCTTGTTTACCAGTATTCCTGATTGCATCTTGGCCCTTCTGTCAAGGAAGAAAATTTTCATTTTCCAAAAATGTATGCTTGAGAAATTCTGATGATAAGAGTTTGTGGATGGTAAACTCAGTTCTTGCTCATCTGAGAATGTTATTTTGACCTCATTCTTCACATTTTTTGTTGGCTAAACAGTTCTAGGTTGGAAGTTATTTTCTTTTAGTTCTTTGACAGTATTATACTTTCTTCTGGCTTCCCTTATTGCTGTTTAGAGTCTAACTGATATTCCTTTGTGGGTAATCTGTCTTTTCCTTTTGGCTGCTTTTTTTTATCTGTTAGAATGTGACTATATATGTTTCATGTTGAACTCAGTATGTAAGTTTTCTCTTATATTTTATGCTTGTGGTTGAGATTTGTATCTTCCATCAAGTCTGAAAATTTTATGTGAATTCAGAGTGACTGCATTTTCTTCCCTCTACCCAGAGCCACTACCAAGCAGACAAATTTATTTACTGTTTGGTTTTTGGGGATATTTTTTTCTTCTCATTCACCTTTTCCCTGAGAGTGGAAGCCTTTGCTAGATTTTAGCTTTTGCTAGATTTTAGCTTTAAGCTGAGGTTTCTCCAGTCTTATGCTCATCCTACAAAGACCCAGAGCTTTATGGTCTGTTCCTCTGAGTGCAGCAGACAGACAAAACAAAAGCTCTAGGCCATTGGTGTTCAGTTGAAATCCCCAGGGCTTTCAGCTTACACAAAACGAGTCTCTTGATCTTGTTTTATTTCTGGTCTCAGAATATTATTCTTAGTTTGTTGCAAGCTCATCAGTTTTTAAGAGGTAGCATGTGAGTGCAAGTCACTTTTTACATATATAATATTCTTAGAGGGTTTATTTTAAGTTTTTTTGCAAGAGTTTTTGAGGGGATCTCTATTAACAGAAATAGAGATCTGTTCTTTAACTTTAATGGAAATGTTCTCTTACCATTTTTTTAAATCAAAAATCACATTTTGTTTCTCCTGTCACTTCTTCCTACAGGTGAGCAGTAGGTCATCTAGTCCCAGTGTGAGAATGATCACTACCTCAGGACCAACCTCAGAAAAGCCAACTCGAAGTCATCCATGGGCTCCTGATGATTCCACAGGTGACCAGTCTTTTTCCTCATTATAATTATGAAGCATAATTCATCATGTTTATGTTCACTTAGTCATGTCATTGCTATAATTGTTACTGAGGCAGGCATTATACAGTGGTTTCGAGTTTCATATTAATAAAATCAACTATGTAGCAATTTTAAATATCATTTTGAGTACTGTGACAGAGACTGCCTTTTCCTCTGTATTATTGTTCCCAGATACTAAGTATGTATTTTGAAGATAGTTTGAGTTTTTTTCCAGTATGGAAGCATTTTGTATTCTTGATCATTCAGTCTGTGGTTTTCCTATTATGATCCATTCTGCAGGATGATAGTAGTAAAGTCGTTATATTTAAATAACTAAAATCGGCAGAATGGTTAAAATCATCATCAGTATCTTCATCTGAGTCTTTTGTTCTAAGGAGACAGAATATCATGTACCTGAAGGAGAAAAATTAATTTCTGACCTTTGACCTTTTAAATCATTTTTAGCTAATAAAAGTTTAGTTATATAAATATTCTGTTAAGTACAGCTTTAAAAAAACCTGTTAAGAGTTATTAAAACCTCTCAGCATGAATAACTAACTGGTCATGATAATAGTTTAAAGTCTCCCTATCTGAAGGTAGTGATGGAATGGTTTTGTTATAAGCAGACCAAATATGGTGTTGTAGTGGAATTTACCTTTTCCTAACATTAAGATAATACCTTGATAAATACTCACAAGTAGACTTACATGAAAATTTTTATTTATAGTTTATTAAGTCAGAGAGGGAAAGATGACCTCTTAGACCATGGAATATTAAAGCATTTGGAATTTTATATAAGTCAACTGTGTTATTAATAGTGGCAATTAAAATTAAAAAGCTTTCTGTCTTCACAAAACTGAAGTATTAATCAAGTATTTATAGTCATTTGGTGAGATTTAGTCAAGTTTAAAATTTAATTTAAAAAATTAACTGGGTGTCTTTTTCTGTGTCGTGTAAGTTAGAACTATGTTTAGCCAGGAGTGTACTCTCTAGTTTTAGTAAGTTTAAATTTAGTGGTGGCAAAAACTCCTAAGTTTCATCCCTAACACAGCCCAACCTAGGATTATCCAACCTAGGGCATTCACCACTGCTCAGCACAGTGCAGAATTCATCACAGACATGCTCCTCCCCAGTGGTAGACAGGGGAAAGCTCTTGCCAGATTTTGTCATTCATGTTCAGGTGATACCAGCTCTTTTTGGTTCCTAAACCGTCTGGTAGGGCAGTAAGGGAATACTTTCCCTAACATTACAGCATTTTCCTGGGTCTGGTACTCAACTTAGCAGAGCCTTCTAACCTCAACCTAGACTAATCTATACATGCCAGTTAACAGTGTCACATGCTGTGAATTTATGGGGGCAAAATCAAAAATTTGTAAGTATCTGTCACATAACTGCTATACTTATACTTGATTTTTGCACCTACCCTTCCAACTCCTATCTTATCTTTTTCTTTTTCAGTACCTAAAATATACCACAAAATAGGTTAGAAATAGATTAGATATTAGCTAGAAATAGGTTGCAATATCAATTGAATTTTATCTTTGTCTTAAAGTATGCTGCAAATGTGTGGTTATCATTTTTAAATAATCTTGAATACATTTTAAAAGTTGATTCTCTGGTTTAAGTTCATAATTAACTCAGCTTCAAAGAATTTCTAAGAAATGTGTTGATAATCAAGCTAATAGAATAAATTCTAGGGAGCAGATAGGTAAAGCCTTTTTCTTTGAAGGCCCTCTGACCTAAGAAAAAATTAAGAGTAGAAACATAAGTTAAAACAACCTAATTAGATTTTTTTTTTGTTTAAAAAAAAGAGAGGTTTCTGTGTATTTTCTGAGAAAACTAAAGAGCACAACAATTTAGTCATAGCAGATAATGAGTGCTCTATAGTTTTTATTTATAATGTAATGTGTATAAAAGGAACACATACATACTGAGAAGATCTAGTGAGAAAAATATCTTGACCCAGTAGAGAGATCCACAGAGGGAAAAACACACTGAAAAGTTTCTCCTATGCTTAGTACTTGCAAAAATAGATGTATAAGGCATGGCACAGGCCTAGCAATCTAGTTAGAGTCATGATACTGACACATTAAAAATAAATTCAAGCCGGGCTCGGTGGCTCAGCCTGTAATCCCGCACCTTTGGGAGGCTGAGGTGAGTGGATTGCCTGAGCCCGTGGGTTCAAGACCCGCCTGGGCAGGTGAGACCTCATCTCTACAATAAATCAAAAAATCAGCCGGGTGTGGTAGCGCATGCCTGTAATTCCGGCTACTTGGAAGGCTGAGGCGGAAGGATTGCCAGAGCCCAGCAGGTCGAGGCTGCGGTGGCCGGGAGCGGCCACTGCACTCCAGTCTGGGTGACAGAGTGAGACTCCAACTCAAAAAAATAAAATAAAATAAATAAATAAATAAATGAATTCATCATGCTATGTAATAAACTACTAAATTTACAGTACAAAGCTGAGTGTTTTAATAGTTAAGAGAAAGCTCAATTAAACAAGACCTGGCATGGTCTATGACTTTTTCATGAAACGGTGGGACTTTTTCTCCAGTCATAAAGGAGGAAGGAGAAGGCAGCATTCCACTGACAGGAATGTATAGTCAAAAAGTATGAGATGGCAACAAGTGTTGTGCTCAGGGCAACCAGAAAAGAGAGTATGACTAATTTAAACCAGCGTGAGTCTTGGCGTTCAGGAAAAGAGGTTAGATCTTATTAGCCATTACAACATTAATAAAACAAACTTTCATTAAGCAACCTTAATATCTCATGACCAATTACTGTTATTAGAAACTAGAAGCTCAATCTCAATTTAGATATAGGTGAAAAAGTGAAACTCTACTTCTTGGTTTTAGAGAAAAGATGAAATTCAGTGAAGGAACTTCAGTTCTTCACTATGGAGAAGCTGTAATTCTTTGAATAGCCCAATCCTTGGACTTTTTTCCTACTCCCAGAATACCACAAAGCATTGATGTATTATCCTGAATTCTAAAATACATATCAGATACTGGGTACTCATATAAAGTATCAGTGATTTAAGAAATACTAAAAGGAATGCAAATGTTAAATTGAGGAAACTTCTTCAAGACACGTAATTTGTCCTAAGTCAAAAGGAAATCATTTTTAATCATTTTTAGTTCTGGGAAAGCAATGCTTATGTGGGAGCATAGTTTGAAACTACTTTTGTGGGTGGGGGAAGGAGTTGGTCAGAGAAACAAGTATATTTCTTACTTTAACCACTTCAAAAAAGCATTTATGTTAGAATAGTAATTACTTTTCTTATATATGATTTTAGGGTAAGTACCTTAAAGCTTTATTGTTTTTCTTTCTCAGTTACACTTTAATAAACATCACTTTTTCAACCTAAAATGCATCCTTGACTATTTTAAATTGCCTTTTCTTCTTAATTTTCCACCTAGTATCAATAACAATAATAATAATAATAATAATAATAACACCAACATGTGTTAAGTGCTTAGTATACACCAGCATTGGATGGGGTTCTTTGCATGCATCATCTCATTTGTTCTGATTGAGCTCATTAGATTTTGGATTTACCTGCAAGCTCATACTCAGTGACTTTAAAAAAAACAAACCTAGACTATCAGCAATAAAGTAGGTTATGGAAGCATCAAATCATCTTAGATTTTTTTATCTAGATTGAGAGCGGTGCCTCCATTGTCATCGTTGCCTAGCCTTTGTCCTTACCATTCCTTCAGGGAGCTCCTTGTCAGAAAAGAGCCCAAAGATCACTTGTTTAGCTCATTTCTTCTCTGCTAATAGTGGGAAAGCAGCTACTTTTGAAACATAAAAGTCTGTATCACCTCACATTCTGCTTACTTCTGGAACTGTTCTACGTAAACATGAATGTTGGAAAGAGACTGTCCCATGCATTTCAGTCGAGTCGTGTGGCAATTTTTCCTGTTTTTGAAATGAAACAAAAGCTTTCTGTTCAGATAATTTGATTAAACCAGCTGGTTGAAGTAATCAATTTAACTGTTTTTGGCGTGACATTGAGCCTTTTTTGTTTCCATACTTCGTATTTGTAATATACTCTTATCAATAGCATCTCTCGTTTTCTGCAGAGATTCTCATCGGGAGGGGTGAGATGGCTGGGGAGGGGCGTCCACATTAGAATCTATATAAGTCAAAAATTATCCACTGAAAGAGAATTTGTCTCTTTCTCCCTTTCCCTGTTAAGGAACACTTGTGTTAACAGAGTTGATTTAGCCTTATGTAAAATAAACTTAGCATGATAAAGAGATGTGGGGTTTGTAGACGGGTCACTTAAGACTGAATTTAAAATATAAAAGTCCCATAACAACTGTTTTTGTTTTTAATTAAACAAGGACTTAGAAGCTTTAATGTGTCGTGTCTGTTCAGTTTATAGCCACCTTAAATTATAGATATGAGAATATGATTGCATTCTAATTATCTGATAATTAGGTGTCTTCTTTGTACCTTTAGAATTCAGAAATAGACTTTTCCATAACTAATAGTAATTACTTTTCTTTTACATGTTATTTACTGTAGAGGGAAAAGGCATCTCATGCTTACTTTCCTGCTGCTTGTTTATAATTAATTATGACAGATAATAAATAAAATACATGCTTGAATTCCAGATACCAATGGATCAGATAACTCTATCCCAATGGCTTATCTTACACTGGATCACCAACTACAGGTAAATGAGTATTTTTTCAGTGAGAGTTCACTTTTTTCTTCTTGGAGAGTTTATCTTTGAAACTAACAATTGTGTTCCTTTCCATCATTGTATATCCATTTATTTATACTTTTAGTCAGCCTCCTTATGTTTTTAAAATCAAATGAAAATAATCAATTCTTTTGGTTAAATTAATCAAATTTTAAATTGGCAGAATCATGTTCTTATCCTGACAGTTATTTTAAAATACTCCCTGCATTCCCCTTCAAGACTATGAAACATAGCATTTTCATGCTTTAATTTTAGTGCATTAAAATATAAAACTCATGTAAGCTCATTTCTATTTCATACATCTTGTGATACATTCTCAGGTTCATAGTGACTGAAAATGTAAATAAGGCACTTCATTGTCTCCTCATAAGTATGAAGGCTGTAAACGTCTTTTGGTATAATACAGTTTGGCAACCTGAAATGTCATCCCAGAAGCTACAAGTACTCTAGTAGTGATTCTCTGTAACAACAAAAGTGTTAAAACAGCAAGAGGAAATTTAAGTTCGAGTTAACTCTGACAAAAGGACACTGAGATTTTTCTAGGGCATGGTTTAACACTTATTTTTAAAAGATCATTGCTTTAGTGCTATAAAAATATATCACAGTCTCTGTCTTAACCCTCAGCTAGATATTGAAATTTGATTTAATTATGTTTTAACATGCCTGATTATTTTCAGCCTCTAGCACCGTGCCCAAACTCCAAAGAATCTATGGCAGTGTTTGAACAGCATTGTAAAATGGCACAAGAATATATGAAAGTTCAAACAGAAATTGCATTGTTATTACAGAGAAAGTAAGTTGTCTTTTATGAATACAAATAAAAACACATTAGCATTTTGAATTTAAAATATGTTAAGATGCAATATTGTTTGAAGACACGAAAGCATCATAGAGTTTTTAGAATTGGTCATTAAACATAGTTACAACTTGGATATTCTATGTTCATGTTTTTTAAGCACCTTTTTACTATTTTTTATGTAAAACGCAACCCTTTTGACTATAGCATATTAGTACTAAGGAAAATAAACTGGTGCTATTCCCCTTGTGTTTTATGTTCTCAGAGTTTTGAAGTTAAAGCTGTTTCGATTTATAGTTCTAAAGATTTATTGTGTCCTTGTACATAAGTGAAATGATTTGATTTACAAACATTCTGTTGTGCCTTAGAAACACTTTTGCAGGTACATTCTTTTGAGGCATGTTTAGGAGTGTAGGATGACTTATTAGATGGCTTAATTTCATAACTGAATGCTTTACTGGATATGTGTTTTTCTGAGAGTCGCAAAATCTTCCTTCTTCCCTTTTTAACGAAATTAGTCCAATTTCCATACTACTGTGTTTACTGTTCAAATGTACACACACACACGCATGCGCGCGCGCACACACACACACACACACACACACACACACACGTACATACACTTAAACATGGCCCTCATGAAATTTTATACTTATGAAGCTGATTTATGGGTGGTAACTAAAATGAAGTGTTACAGGAAAAAAAGCATGGCAACCTTATGTATGCAGGATTCCATCTATTAACTTTAATCTAAATACATGAAAATTCTTTTCTGAAGTAATTTTTGAAAAGTTTTCTGTTGGTACCTTTAAAAAAATGAGGGAAAAGAGTTGTATTACATTTTACTGATACATTGACTTAAATGAAATCAACTTGGTACCTTAAAAGTAAGCCTACATAGGAAATTAAATTATACAGTCTGAAAATCTTAGAAGTAATCTTGGCACTTTATGTTGAAAAAACCTCCATATTTCTTATTTTACATGTTTAACCTACACTGTTGTCATAGTTTCATCATTTGCGAGAATTGTTCTATGCTGGGAAAAACAAATAGTGGATAAAGGGGTTCCCTTTGAAAGCTTTGACAGTTTTAATCAATTTTAAATACTTTAAATGACAAATATTATTAGGAAATGATTTTGTTTGAATTTTTTTTGTTAATCATTCATTTATATCCTGTAACCTCACTTTAGGAGATACTTAATATTCCCCAAATAAAAGGGACTTAAAGATGTTTAGCAGACTGTAAGAGACTCTGAGAGTCTTTCCAGAAAATGTTTGCAAACATAAGTGGTTTAAGTGGTACTTTGTGTTTTTCTCACTGTTTTTAAAATAGAAATGAGCTTTAAGTTGGATAAAATCTATTTTAATGAGCTTGTGAATGTTCTATTAGCTACCACTCCGACTATAGTTAAATAGGATTGTGACTTCAGAATATGAATATGGTTATAAAAGTAGGATGTGAGTAATTAAAACTTTATTTTCCGGTAGCCAGAAAGAGCCTTTCCAAGCCTTTTTCTTTCTTCCTACAAAAAAAGAATACCAAATGAAATTTTCTAAAATTTGTATTTTGCCATTTTACCTGCTTTACTAATTGCCTATGTACATTTACTTACTAAAAGGATTCAGTTATTCATATGATTATACCAGAAGAGTGGGTGATAGTTTTCATTCCAGCCCACGATTATATTTGAGTAGTACCCCTAAGGTGCAAAATGATAGACCCAGAATAAAGGTTCTCAATAACTGAGCATTCATCATCAACCAGTAAGCTATGAATTTTCCATCATGTATAATATATGGTATTTGTTTTTAGGCAAGAACTAGTTGCAGAACTGGACCAGGATGAAAAGGACCAGCAAAATACATCTCGGCTGGTACAGGAACATAAAAAGCTTTTAGATGAAAACAAAAGCCTTTCTACTTACTACCAGCAATGCAAAAAACAACTAGAGGTCATCAGAAGTCAGCAGCAAAAACGACAAGGCACTTCATGATTCTCTGGGACCGTTACATTTTAAAATATGCAAAGAAAGACTTTTTTTTTTAAGGAAAGAAAAACGCTTATATTGACAATTCATGAGTGTTAGCTTTTTGGCGTGTTCTGAATGCCGACTGCCTATATTTGCTGCATTTGTTTCATTGTTTGTTTTCCTTTTCTCATGGTGGACATGCAATTTTACTCTCATTGCATAACATGGTGGCATCTGTGACTTGAATAAGCAGCAGTTCCCAGCTTCAAACCAGATGCAATGAACTGTGGCCATATATGCATGCTCATTGTATGAAGGCTAGCCTAACAACAGGGGTATCAAACTAGCTGCTAAATGCAAACATCATCCTTTTTTCCATGTTGGAGGTGGAACCTCAAGAATGATTTTATTCTTGTATCTCATCTCAAATTACTAATAATTTTTTCCCAAAAGATGGTATATACCACGTTAAAGACAGGGTATTATAAGTCTAGAGTAATTGGTGGTACATTACAGTAATATAGAACCTTTAGGAATAAGGTGAGGGTTTTGATGCCAGCATCCTTAGATCAGTACTGAACTTAATTCCATCCATAAAATATTTAAAGGTAAGTGGGGGCTGCTGTATTCAATGAAGCAATTTACCAGATTTCATTAGACTAAAACTTAATCATGATACCTTGAACAAAATGAAACTCTTTTTTTAAAAACAGGAGTCAAGATTTTTAATTCTATGGTTGTGTATATGTGTGTTGAAACTGTAAAGCTTTTATGACTAATATTAATATTTCAAGTGAAATTAAAATGCAAAAGAAAAGAAACTCAGCTTAAATGATCATTTCTTCCTATAATGATTATTGGATTATTTTATCATGTATTTGAAAAAGCTGAAGCGAAATAATGGAAAGTAGAAATAATTGCTCTGGCTAAAAGGCTTGGGCTTAGATTTCTTTTTATGATACCAAATGAGGAATAAACCAGGCAAATCAGAAGTTAGTAAGGAAGTTAAAGAAGTAATAAATTCATCAAGTATCCTAATTATCCTGGATATTGGAATAATTTGTTTTTCTTTCAAGCCCATTCTAGAATGCCTGCTGCCTTTCACCACTTTTAAGGGAATGTCAACACTTATAAAGAGAGTATTTATATTGTTAACAATAATTTTGCTACCAACCTTCAAAATAACTTAAAAGTAATAATAAAACATCATTGAAGTAATGGACTATACAAGCTCTATTTTTTCAGTTGGAATTAAAGTAAGTCACAGTTTGTACCAATACAAGGTGTCTTTTCAATAAGGATGTCATCAGTCTGGTTTTTATAGCATTAATGTTTTATGAAGAGAAAATTTTAAATGAAAGCATAATTGCTGTGATTAGAATTCTATCATGATTGTATTGTAGTCTTTGCTCTATTTCAAATAATAAGTTGAAGTTATCAAAACTATTCTTAAAAATGCTGAAGCAGGTAATTTTTTTCCATTATTTTTTCCTCCTCCCACTGAGTTTTATAATGTATGCAAGCAATAAAGGTAAAGAACAGTTTGTACTAAACTGTGTCATTTTTAACTTCTTCCAAATCAATTATTAGAAAGCTTCTGGGAACTAAATGCTTCTATCACTTAATTTAAACAAAAGTAGGGTCATTCCTAAGTAACTTGATCACCTAGCTGAAACTGATATTGGGCTCAACATAGTAATAGTCAAATAAAATTGGCAGAGATAATAACTGTAGACTAAGGAAAAATGTAACTTATCAGTAGCATTGCTGCTTATATGTACAATCTGTCACTCCACCTAAAGGGACCTAGTAACTGTAAGAGACTTTTCTAATTATCTCAGAGCACAAGATATCCAAGTGTGAAGGCTTGACATTTCCATTAGGATTTAGCATTGGAGATTTCAGGTTTTATTTCTAGTCATTGATGTATTATTGTTATTACATGCAGTCACTTCATAAAAATATCCAGATAGGTAAATGGAAGAAAATAGTAGATTCTAGTCATGGTACCAAATCCACTAGGCTGTTGAACAGTTGCTTGTTTGTTTACAGTAAATTCCTTGGGATTTTCAGTACTGTAGTTGTCCTGGACATTGAGTACAGTTCAGCCTTGCTCTGTATTTAAGTAGTTGTGTTGCCAGTCTTATACTTTTAAGTCCTGATGATCCCTGGAGATGGGAGAAAAAGATACCAGGGATAATTAAAATCCACAGCCCGTTTTATCTATGTCTTCATCCATCAAACCTTCAAATAAAAATGTTAACAAGGAGCCAAACTTTTTATTAATTCTGGTTTTATGATTTATTCGAACCCTCATTTTTTGGGTGGAAATAACAAACAGACAAGAGAGTGGCTAAAATGCACCAGTCTAAGAAATTTACAAACAGTCTCTGAATAAGTCCTAATTACATTTTATTCTTGCCTCCAGGGAAAGAAGGCAAAGCTTTTATCTAATCTGGAGGAAAATATTCCTCAGCAATAAAAAATCACTTTTTTGAGTTGAATAAAAATCAATTAAAAATATTTACCATATAGCAATAGCATATTGAAAAAATTTGTTAAAAGTTGTTTGCAAATGTTTGACTATTTTTGCTGAAGTATTTTAGAGTGTTGAATGTCTTCTCTCTTCAAGTTTTTTCCATGTTCCTAATTTCAGCTCCTGCCAGTAGCCAGAGATCACAGGACTTTCCTATGAAATTGTTGTTTCTTTCTATAAATGTGTGTATTTTTCAGCACCCAGCTCCTCTCTTCAAATGGTAGTAAGTTCTACTTCTGTCATTCGGAACATTTTATGTAAAATGATGTAATACAGAAATTTTTGTGCATACTGTGTAATTGAAGGAAGCTTTTTAGATTTATTTTTGTTTTTAATAAAATTCAGATTGTTATTCTAAACTGGTATGTAACAATGGTGAATGACTTATATCAGCAAATGAGCCGTGAAGTGTTCTGCTCTACACAGAAAACTAATGAAAACTGAGATGTCAGTATTCACATAATACTCAACTCTACTGTGCCGTAATCCTGATTTCTGAGAGACTAGGTAATTAGCCAGCTAACACATTATCTCCTTCCATTCAAAACTTTAGGTTAAATGGGTGTTCTTCACAATTTCAGGAGTTCTAATTTGTATGAAGTACAAATTAGTATATATTGCTAAATGATTCTTCTTGTTAGAAAACTGACTTCTTGGCGGGCACAAAATCCCAGTGCTTTGGGAGGCTAAGCCTCAAGGCCAGGAGATCGAGACCAGCCTGGGCAACATAGTGAGACCCCGTCTCTACAAAAAGTACAAAAATAAATCAGCCATGGTGGCACACACCTGTAATCCTAATTACTCAGGAGGCTAAGGCGAGACGATCTCTTAAGCCTAGAAGTTCGAGGTTACAGTGAGCTGTGATCACACCACTTCACTCTAACATGGGTGACAGAATGAGATCCTGTCTCTAAAAACATAAAAAATAATAATGTTTTAAAAGAAACCTGATTTTTGATAGTATTTATAGATTACATGAAGTATTTCATTCCTTTGTCAACCTACTGGCCCCCCAGCCTATATATATGTGCACATTCGTATAAACCCTACCTTCATTTGAGTAAATCCTGCCATTCATTTGCTCATTCTTTTGACAAATATTTGTTGATCGTCCATTATAAGGTGAACTGCTATTACTGCTACCAACCAGCAGGTCCATTTCAGTCACGCAGTAGTTTTCCCACTTTACAGATTGGAAAATAGACTCCTAAAGGTTCAGACTTGTGCCTGAGTCTGCCTTTCCCTCATCAGCTGTGACCACTGGTAGTCTGTATGTGAAAAAGAGCATAAGAAAAAAATTGAATGACAAATGATGGAAGGGAACATGAGGTAACTTCTAACCATCACTAGGGCTTTGTGACCACTTGCTACAGATGGCAACAAAGCCAACATGGCAACTCCCATGTGTCTTTAAATCCAAGTATGTGCTCTAAGCAATTTTGCCATACTCTGATTTTTAAATGTTCACCAAATTCTCGGGTTGTTTAGCTTTCACATTCATATGTTTGACAGATGGGATATCTTCATTTTTGTTTTTTGAGTCAGAGACTCAATCTGCCACCCAGAGTGGAGTACAATGACACGATCATGGCCACCATAGCCTCGACCTGCTGGGCTTAGGCAGTGCTTCCACCTCAGCCTTCCAGGTAGCTGGGACTACAGGTGCATGCCACCATGCCTGGCTAATTTTTTTCTTTATAGCCAAGATGAGGTCTCACCCTGTTGCCCGGGCTTGTCTCAAACTCTTGGGCTCAGGCAATCCTTTTGCCTCAGCCTCCCAAAGTGCTGGAATTACAGGTGTGAGCCACCATACCAGGCCTTTTTTTTTAATTGGGGTATAATTTATATACTATAATGTGCATCCATTTAAAGTATGTCATGAATTGAGTGTTGACGTGTATGTACCTGTGAAACTACCGCAGCAATCAGGATAGAGAACTTGCCTACCATTCCCCAAAGTTCCTCACTGCTCCGTTCAGTTGAACCTTCCATTCACGCCAGGTAAGGCAATCACTGGTGTGCTTTCTAACAATATAGACTAGAATTTTGCATAAATGAAATCCTACAGTATATAATCTTTACTTTTTAAGACTTTATTTCTCCCACTTGAATCATTTATTCTAAATTCCTTTAAGAGGAATTTTAAGTTTTCTGGAGGTTTTTTCTGTTTTTAGATTGCAGCTGCTTTCTGCTTGCTCAAATTCTACGAAAGACTAGGTTGATTATTACACCACAAAACAATTTGTAGAAAGGTATTTTCAGCAAGCACAATATTCTTTAAAAAATATTTGACATAGTATCTCATACAGATGCTATCAGCTCTCCTTCCTGGTACAGTGGTGCACATAGACATAAATAGTATTGTGTCATCAGTTCATGTACTGCTCACCACCAGACCCCGTTCTCCTTTTCCATCCATAACTAGCCACTGCTCTCAGGGTCTCACACCCCCCACTCCCAGTCCCACTAACACTGAGCTTCTGTGTTTTTTAAATGACCTGCCTTTCATATTAGTTATTCCTGACAGCCTTTAAAATCGGTGACTTCTGTGTTCCACGTAATGTAGGTTTTCCAAAATATATAAGGCCACTTTTCAATGAAGCTTTTCTGAGAAATGAATGGCTTTTAATTTTATCTGAGTTTTCTAGTACTTGTAAATTTCCAAGATGTAAAATGCATTTCTTATTCTGTAATTCAATGGTCAGTGATGTAGAGGCCATATAGCAGCAGGATCATTGCTTTGCAAGCACCAGGAGTTGAGTAGACGCTGGATATTTGTCTTCTGAAAAGCAAAGCTAATTTATAAAATGCAATTACTTTTCAGACTTATTGATTGTTTCTGTTGTGGGTACCTCTTCTTTCGTTATTGCAGTAATGACTGCTAATCATTGATTCACTCACTAAATTCAAATTGGAGACTAAAGAAAACTGAAATTGGGTGCAACTTTTGTGACTGAAGGATTAACATGACATTTCATCATTACATGCTCTAGAACCATTTTCACTTTTGATCAATTTCCTACAAAGTTTCTTAACTAACTATTCATCTAAAATGTGATAGACATATTACTTGCAAAAGTTGGTGCTGCTCATTTCTTTTGCATGTACCATCAGAATATTTTAACAGATGTTACTTCTTTGACGACGGGAAACATATCTTTATTATCCATGCTGCGTATGAAATACATTAATTGTATGCTTACAGAACAAATTTACTTTTGTACATTGGGACCATATACTTTTAGTACATTCTTAGTAAAACTCAAGTCTCACTACATAATTTGGTCTTCCCCTTCATGGTTCCAAGTTTTATGTTTAGCAAGATGGAGGAAGTAGTACAAATCTCCTTGGTCTAGGATGAACATTTCTTCCCTTTTTACTTTCTTTTTCTCCCATAGCAGAAAACCTCTTAATCTCCATGCTCCATCTCCATGGCCACTGTCTCCCTGTATTCATTAGGACATACGTTTGGTTTCTTCCCAACATCATAGTTTGAACAAGTGAGTAGTTCTTTCTTTCTCATAGAAAAAGCCTGTGTAATATGACAATTCTACTCGTCTGCATTCCAGTCAAAGAGGAAGGGGGAACAGGGAACGGGTAAGAGCAGTAAAGGTGCTTGTCACACTCCCATTCTTTGAACACAACTTAGTCACTGGCCACTTCTAACTACAGAGAGGCAAGGAAACATCATTTCAATGGGCAGCCACATAAATAGCTAAGAGACCAGAGTTCAGTTTCAAGTTAAGAAATGAAAGGATATAGGGGACAAGAGTAGCCACAGCCACCCTCCCTTGAGAAGGGAAGTAAACCACTACTCCACCATTTTCTCTGTCCCCACTTTCTACAATAAAAGGAGAGTAAGAAAGCCTGGCATCTTATCAGAATTCACAGTTAACTTACATTTTCATTAATGTAAAAATCTGACTACCTAGGTCCACTTGAAGATGTTCCTGTATGTATAACTGAGGCAACTGGGAAAAAATAAAATGAAACTTCAAAATGTGTTTTAAGTTGGAAATTCTGTAGTTGGAAACCAGACTTGAAATAAATATTCAATATCAGGGCAATGCCCCTTAGAAAAGAAATTTCAATAGAAAGTCCTTATGATAAAAAAGCAAAGAAAAAAGCAACTAAAGGGAAAAAAACTTTAACAAATTTAGAGATATAAAGAATACAACTGAAAGAGAAAGAACTACCGTTTATTAAGTGTATATTATGTTTGGGGCATTTCTTAAGTGTTACTTTTGCTTTAGAGATAAACCGAAGATCAAAGAGTTTTGAAATTTTGCTGAGCTAGTAAATTATGGACTCCAGTTCAAACCTGGGTCTTCTAAGTCTTAGAGCCTACAAAAATCTTGTTTTTAATTAGTTTAGCACTTGGGATGTATTTCTTGTTTACTTAATAAAAAGGGAGACCACTGGGTTCTTAAACCGATTCACAAAAGTCTATTTGGTCCTTCATGTAAAAGAAATAGTAATGCCATTTAGTGGAACAACTTCAACAAAGACTATAAGAGAGAATAAAAAAATGAAATAGCTGGTGTCTTCAGATGTTGACCTTGTGGTATTGTTTCCTTTTAAAACATTTTTCTCTTTTTTTTATTTTCTTTGCAGCAAAAATAAAAGCCAGGAGGGGGTAAACTTTAGACAACAATCTGACCATATTTCATTGACAAGGCATTCCACAGAACAGCTGAGTGGGCCAGGAACCTGGGCCCTTTGTCATGGGCACAACTGAAGCCTTTGCATGCATTCTACAAGGGCCAGAACTTTCCCTCCCATATTGGCCCCTACCTGAATTACTGCGGATAGGAGTGGACTCAATATGGGAAAGGATGCCAAAGGTATTCTTCAGAATGACACATTAGGTCCCAGGGAATGACTGCTGGTTCCAAAATGGCAGCATAGAAGCAAGCTGTCTTCACTTCTCCCCACAATAAATTAAATAAAGAGATAGATAAAATAAATAAAGAAAACAAGCTATCTTCACTCCTCAGCACAATAAATAAACAGTGCTGGGAATATCACCAGCAATATCCAGAACTCAAATACAAGGAAGAGACAATTCCTGGGGCCACAGAGAGGTGAGAAAACCCTGAGCAGGTGGTAAGAGAATCAGCCCTCCATATCTACCATGCCCCTCACCCCAGTCTGCCCAGCACCAAGTCCACAGAAAATTTCCTCCCTACTCCCAAGATCAAGTTGACAACCAGCTCTCATACCATCTTGGGTCTGTCTCTGCCTCACCCACAGGAAACATCACAAGTGCCTGAAGGGAAAAATATTTCTGAAGTCAACCAGAAACAAAGTTGGAGGATTAGGGGTGAGGAAAAAATACCATCTCCAGCCCTGGAAACTGCCTTGGAACTCAGCCAAAGGAGACACCAAATCTGAGTGGCTCTTCAGCAACATCCAGCAGTAGAAGGTTCATTTCACAGGTCCTCTAGTACAAATCCCTGGCCAACCTTCCCACACTACCAAGACATCCCTTTTGAGACCTTCCCACTGGGGACAGGTGGCACTCTGTTTTCTAGAACTGAGGCAAACATGGGCTTAGGGTGCCCTATAGTCCCCAAAAGGAAGCAGCAACCTAGCAGGGGGAGGAAATGGCAGATTACAAAGAATTTCTAAGCAACATCTAATAAAAATCAAGATAGAAGACTGGAATAAATAATGAATCTTTCAATGAAAAGATATAAGTGTACGAAAAACTATAGCAAACGGAAATATCTCAAAAGAAAAGAGCAAAATAGCAGTTTTATGGAAACTTGGTGATCTCCAAGGTAACACAAAAAAGCAATTTTAAAATGTACCAGAGAAATTTAGCATAGATTGAAATTTAAAAATCAAACAAAATTCTTGGAACTGAGAAATACATTTGCTGAACTGACAAGTTCATTAGGGGCTCTGACGAGCAGAATGAATCAAGCAGAGGAAAGAGTCTATGTGTTCAAAGACAGACTGAAAAGACAGTTGGGGAAAAAATGAAAAGGAACAAAGCTGACCTGTAAGACAGAAAATTATCTCAAAAGACCAAATGTAAGAATTATTGGTGTTCAAGAGAGTTGAGCAATGGGTAGAATACTTTGTCAAAGAAAATTTGAGAAAGAGATAAATGTCCAGGTGCAGGAAGGTCAGAGAACAAACACTAAACTGAGTGATGCCAAATAATATTAACCCAGTGCATATAATAACTGAGAAAAAATAAAATTCCAAGCCCCCAACTGACTGAGATGAGGCCCTTTAGACTAAGGGAACCCCAGAGAAACCTTAAAACTGAGTTCCTGACCAGGATGAGATGTGAAGTCAAACATACCTCATTAATACTCCCTTCCTCACTAACTGCCATTATTCTTTATTTCCTAAGGGTTAAACAGAAACCAGCCCTTTGGAAAGATGCATTCCACCCTTAATATCAACCAACCACCTGATACTGCTTTTCCCTTTCAAAGTTTTAACAAAACAATGTATCAGCATTTCTTCCTGACAACCAACCATGAAGTGATTCTGGCCCATCTGTGGAGAATGTGCAGTGAGGGTTTTCCATGTTCTCTGCTTTACCTCTTGACATCAGAAGACTGAAAACTTCACCCTTGCATCGTGCTAATGCCACCAATTATCGAACGTGGGTCCAATGGAAAGACATGAAGCTCAATTGTTCATGCTTGTGTTTCTTTTTTCATATTTATGACTCTTCCCATAACTTACTGGATATGTATATTTGGCCACCCATTCAACATAAATCCCTATCATATTATTTTGACACTTCAAGTGTCAGTTTCTGGCTTCTGGCCAGAGGCTTTGTTTCCCAGCCTCTCAAATGGCCATGCAGCAGGCTGCAACCCTTAATGAGAAGTAGTCTCCTTTTCAAATTTGTGAACTTCATTATTCATTTGGCATCATAAAAATGCCCAAAAACACAGAGGGGCTCCTAAGAGCAACAGGAAAAAAATAACATAAAGGAACCTCCATCTGCCTTGCAACAGACTTCTCAATGGAAATCATACAGGCAAGAAGGGAGTGGAATGACATTTTCAATGTGCTGAAGAAAAAAACAAAAATTTGCCAGCTAAGAATACTGTATGCAGCAAAGCTATTCTTCATATAAGAAGAGATAGATAATGTGTTTCCCAGAAAAATAAAAGTACCTCCACCAGACCTGTCTTACAAGAAATGCTAATGGGAGTTATTCAATCTAAAAAGGAAGTTTTTAAAAACCACATATGTGGAAAAAGAAAATACTTGAAGGTATAAAACCCACTGGTAAAATTAGGTACATAGACAAAACCAGAATACACTAATACTATAATTGTGGTGTACAGTCCGCTCATTAGAAGCCCAAAAGACAAATCTCTCAAAAACAATAATAGTTCCAGCAACCTGTTAAGAGATAAGCAATATAAAAATATGCAGATTGAGACAACAAAATCAAAATGTGAGGCTGATGGAGTTAGAGTAGTGCATTTTTGTTGTTTCTGTTCTTTGTGATCTGAGATAAGTTGTCATCTCTTTAAAATAACTTGTTACATCTATATAATGTTATGTGTAAGCCTCATGGTAACCACAATGCACAAACCTATAACAGATGCACTAAAATTAAATTGCAACAAATTAAAACTCACTACAAAAGAAAATCTCTTAACCACAAAGGAAGACAGTGAGAAAGGAAGAGTTACTAAACAACAAAATGGCAGTAGTAAATCCTTATCAGTAATGACACTGGATATAAATGGACTCAATTCTCCAATTAAAAGACATAAAGTAGTTGAATGGATAAAGAAACAATACCCAATTATATGCTGTCTAAAAGAAAATCACTTCACCCATAAAGGCACATCGATTGAAAATGAAAGGGTGAAAAAAAATACTCTATGCAACTGGAAACTACAAAAAAGCAGGAGTAGCTATATTTATATTAGATAAAAATAGCCTTCAATTCAAATACTGTAAAGAGAGAAAAAAAGGTCACTATATAATGAGAAAGGGGTTAATTCAGCAAGAGGATATAACAATCAAATATCTGTACACTCAGCACTGGAGCTCCCAAGTACTTAATGTGAACATTAATAGGTGCAAAGGGAGAGATGGATTGCAATACGATTACAGTTGGGGACTTAAACACCCCACTCACAGTCATGGACAGATCATCCAGACAAAAAAAAATCAACAAAGAAACAGCAGAGTTAAACTACACACTAGACCAAATAGACCTGGCTAACATTTATAGAATATTTCACTGAACTGCTGTAGAATATACATTCTTTTCATCAACATATGGAACATTCTCCAGAAAAGACCATATTTTAAGCTTCAAAGTAATTCTGAACAAAGTAAAAAATTATAAATTTTATCAGTTATATTTTCTGGCCACAACAGAATAAAACTAGGAATCAATCACAAGAGGAACCTTGGAAAACACACAAACATAGAAATTAAACAACATGCTCCTGAACAACCAATGGGTCAATGAAGATATTAAGAGGAAATTCAGACATTTTTTGAAACAAATGAAATTAAAAATTCAACATACCAAAATCTTTGGGATACAGCTAAAACAGTACTAAAAGGGAAGTGTATAACAATAATCACCTATATAAAAAAGGTAGAAATACTTTAAATAAACAACCCAATGAAGCACTTAAGGAACTAGAAAAGCAAGAACAAACCTAACCCAAAATTAACAGAAAAAAGAAAGGAGCAGAAATAAATGAACTTGAGACTAAAATGTCAATACAGAAGATCAACAAGACAAAAAGTTGGTTTTTTTAAAAAGATAAAATTGACAAACCTTTAGCTAGACTAAATATAAAAAAGAAGACCCAAAAAGGAGGC
Organism: Cephalopachus bancanus; assembly: GCA_027257055.1. Lineage (NCBI taxonomy): Eukaryota > Metazoa > Chordata > Mammalia > Primates > Tarsiidae > Cephalopachus > Cephalopachus bancanus. The sequence goes on along the minus strand of JAPVLO010000005.1, from coordinate 685,764 downwards.
ATAACAACTGAAACCATAGTAATACAAAGACTCATTAGAGCTTATTAGAAACAACTATATGTCAACAAATTAGAAAACCTAGGGGAAAAGTTCCTGGTCATATACATATGCAACCTACCATATATGAGTCATTAAGTAATAGAAAACTTAAACAAACTAACCATAAGCAACGAGATTGAAGCATAATAAAAAGTCTCCCATGGGGGGGTGGAGGAGGCAGCCCAGTACCTAATGGCTCTCCTGCTGAATTCTATCAAACATTTAGCGAACTAACACCAATTCTACTTATACTCTTCAAAAAAATTGAAAAGGAAGGAATACTTCCAAACTCATTTTACAAGGCCAGCATTATCCTGATACCAAAACCAGACAAGTACACAATGAAAAAGGAAAGCTACAGAACAATATCACAGGTAAACACCGATGCAAAAATTCTCAACAAAATAACAGCAAACTGAATTCAACAACACATTTAAAAGATTGTTCTCCATGATCAAGTGGGATTCATTTCAGGGATTCATGGATGGTTAAACTACACAAATCAGTAAATGTGATACATCACATTAACAGAGCCAAAACCATATGGTCATTTCAATAGATGCTGAAAAACATTCAGTAATATTCAACACCCCTTTAGGATAACCCTAAAAAAAATTGGGTATAGAAGAAACATAACTCAAAATAATAAAGACCATATATGAAATACCCATTGCTACCATCACACTAAATGGGAAAAAGTTTTTAATCTTTCCCCTAAGATCTGGAACAAAACATGGATGCTCACTGTCACCACTTTTATTCAACTTAATAATGGGAAGTCCCAGCCAGAACACTTAGGCAAAAGAAGAAATAAAGGGAAACCAAATTGGAAATGAAGACAACAACAAATTAGTCTTCTCAGATGGTATGATCTTAACACTTAGAAAAACCAAATTTAAGATACTACCAAAAAAATTATAACTAATAAACAAATTCAGTAACATTGCAGGATGCAAAATCATACAAAAGCCAGTAGTATTTCTATTTACTAACAACAAACAATCTAAAACATCAAGGAAGAATTTCCATTTACAATAGCTACAAAGAAATCAATTTAACCAAAGATTTGAAAGACCTATACCTAGAAGATTCTAAAACACTGATAAAAGAAATTGAAGAGGACACCAAAAAAGTGAAAGATATTCCATGCTTATGGATTGGATAAATGGATATTGTTAAAATAATAATACCCAAAGCCATTTACAGATTCAATGGTATCACTATCAAAATACCAATGACATTCTTCCAGAATAGAAGAAACAGTTCTAAAATTTATATGGAACCACAAAAGACCCTGAATAGTCAAAGAAATCCTAAGAACAAAGTTGTAGGTATTATACTATCTGACTTCAAACTACCTATACTATCGAATCAGCATGATACTAGCATAAAAACATGAATAGATGAGTGGAACAGAATAGAGAACCCTGATAGAAATCCATGCATTTGCAGCCAAATCATTTCCTCAAAGACTCCAAGAACATACAATGGAGAAAAGACAGTCTCTTCGATAAATGGTGCTGGGAAAACTGAATAGCCATAGACAGAGAATGAAACTAGATCCTTATCTCTTACCATATACAAAAATCAAAATTGATTAAAGACTAAATCTGAGATCTGAAATTAAGAAACTACTAGAAGAAAGCATTGGGAAAATGCTGCAGGACATTGGTCTAGGCAAAGATTTTTTGTGTGTAAGACCACAAAAGCATAGACCAAAAAAAAGCAAAAATAGGTAAATGGGATTACATCAAACTAGAAAGATCTGCACAGCAAAGGAAACAGTCAACCAAGTGAAGAGACAACCCTGGAATGGGAGAGAGTATTTGCAAACTATTCACCTGACAATGAATTAATAACCAGAATGTATACAAAGCTCAAACAACTCAACAGTAGTAAGTTAATAAGTGCAAAGGGAGAGACAGATTGCAATACGATTATAGTTGGGGACTTAAACACCCCACTCACAGTCATGGACAGATCATCCAGACAAAAAAAGAAATCAACAAAGAAACATCAGAGTTAAACTACACACTAGACCAAATAGGCCTGGCTAACATTTATAGAATATTTCACTGAAATAGAAGAGAATAACTTGAATGTTTCTAGAACAAAGGAAATACAAAAATGTAAGGGTATGATATCACAATTATACTGACTTGATCTTTACAAATTATATGACTATTAAATCACCCCATGTACCCTGAAAATATGTGCATCTTTGTACATCACTAATACCATGTTTCAATTAAAAAACATATAACAAAATTGAAAACTACCTACACTGTAGAGCAGATAGGGTATTGTGGTTATAAGTTTTCCAGATCCTAACCTGTCTAGTACTGTGAAAGCTTAGGGTATGAGTCAGATAAAATCTGCCATCATTGAGATTCACAAAAAAATAGGAGCATGGATTAGGAAAGATACGAAGTCGGAGCTTTCAGAAAGTATGAAAAGGCAGCTCAAAGTGTTTTCAGATAAGTGGAGGCCTGAAAAAAAACTTGCCTTTGTATAAGGAGGAAAGCATGAACATAGGAAAATGAAAACATGTTGAATATACCAACTTGCTCTTTTCCGCCACTCTCAACCCTATGGAGGAAGCATACAAAGTAAAGGTAAAACTGGAAGTTGTTTTAGAGGTATACTACTCTATAATTATGTTTATCACAGCATTGAGTAAAAAGAGAAAGAAACAACGTAAGCAGTCATTAGTCAGGGTTAAACAAATTAGTAGAGCTACACTATGAAATACTATCGCAGTCATTAAAAGGCATAATATAGTTCTACAATTGGTGTGTAAATCCAGCCATTTTGAGTTCCTTAAAAATACTACAGATTGGTACACCAAGAAGTAAGTTTGTAGCAGGAATGCTTAATTTTCACTATGTAATTCATTATGTAACCTACTCATCATGTTAACCATTCGTTATACGAGGAGGACTGAAAAAATTTTTTAAATGGAATTATCTTTTGGAGGGTGAGCCCCTGATAGAACTATATTATACCTTTCAATGACTGCAATAGTATTTTCATAGTGTAGCTCTACTAATTTGTTTCACCCTGACTAATGACTGTTTATGTCGTCTCTTTCTCTTTTTACTCAATGCTGTGATAAACATAATTGTGGAGTAGTATACCTCTAATTCCAATTTTACCTTTACTCTGCATGCTTCCTCCATAGGGTTGAGAGTGGCGGAAAAGAGAAAGTTGGTATATTCAACACGTTTTCATTTTCCTATATTCATGTTTTCCTCCTTATACGAAAGCAAGTTTTTTTTTCAGGCCTCCACTTATCTGAAAACACAGGCTTCCCCTGCTAGGTGTGTGTCTAGAAACCCATCAGCATCAGTGCACCAGCTAGCGTTGTTGTGAGAGGCTGTAAGAGGCTTCAGTGATTTTGTTTTTTTCTTTTTGAAGATTCTTTCAATTGTTTGTCTGTTTCATGATGGGTGATTTATGAGTGCACCTGTTCACACCATGCTGAGCGTTGAGCGGTTTTTGACCAAAAACAGCATGACCCCCTCCATGCCTCAGCCTCCCTATTCACCCGCTATCACCCCAAGCAATTTTTTTTGTTTTCCCAGACAAAAAAAGTTCTCAAAGGGAAACATTTTGCCGATACGGAAGAGGTGAAACAAAAAACAGAGGCACTAAAGGGCATCCAAATTGACAAGTTCAAAAACCATTTTGAGCAGTGGGAAAAGTGTCTCGATAGGTGTATTGCATTAAACAGAGTACTTTGAAGATGACTAAAGTTTAAACAAGTAAGAATAAATAAACAATTTTTATTAATAAATTCTGGTTTTTGGGGAGTCCCCCCTCAGATAAGCAATATAATGAATTCTGTAATCCATTATGCAAGCAATCTAAAGTACACAGAATTACACAGTTATATCAATAGATGCACAAAGGACATCTGATAATATTCACAAATAAAATAGATGGATTAAGATGAAATTTCCCAGACTTGACAAACAGTGAAAATGACTAATGCCATTTTTAATTTAACCTCCAAATAATTAAGCTGTGTGACAAAGCAGGCATGTACTTTCTATCATCATGCCATGCGGCTTTTTTTTTTTTTTTTTTTTTGAGTCATGGTCTTACTCTGTCATTCAGGGTGGAATGCAATGGCATGATCATAACTATCAGGGCTCACAACAGCCACAACCTGCTGGGTCAGGTGATCCTTCTATCTCAGTATCCCAAGTATCTGAGACTATAAGCAAGTGCCACCTTCCCCAGCTAATTTTTTTGTTTGTGTAGAGACAAGGTTTCACTGTGTTTGTTGCCCAGGCTGGTCTTGAACTCCTGCGCTCAGGCAATCTGCCCACCTTACCTTCCCAAAGTGCTGGGATTACAGGCATGAGCCACTGTGTCCAGCTAGTGTCTTTCCTTCAAAATAATCAGAAGTAAAAATGAGGTTTTTTTAAAAAAAATCTCACTGACAAGAGCAATAGAATTATAAAATATTAAGGAAAACTTTTAACAAGAATGAGGTAGGGCTGAAGACAATTATAGTATCTTAGTGAATAACATAAAACAAGGCCTGAATTTAATTTTTCTAAATGAGAGAACAATATCAAAAACTGTATGTAGGTATATGTACCTATAGATTTTTTATTTGCTTAATGTAATTTCAGTTGGAAGTCCAGTGGAGCTGGAATTGGGTTTATTTTGAACTGGACAAAATGATTTTAATGTTCTTAGGAAATAAATGCTCAACATTTGGGGTATAATTTACATACAAACTGTACATACTTAAAGTATACATCTTGATAACCTTTGACAAGATGTAGACACCTGTGAAACCACCACGAATCAATAATATGAGAGTTTCCCCAGTCCCAAAATATTTCTTGTGCCTATTGATAATCAGCCTTTCCTCTAGGCTCCATCTCCAGGCAACCACTGGTCTGCTTTCTATAATTATAATTATTTTGCTTTTTCTAAAATTTAATCCCACAGGATATCGTCTGATTTTGGCTGATGTTTTTTCACTCAGAATAATTTTGATATTCACCCATACAGATGTTAATAGTTTGTTCCTTTTTTTTTTTTTTTTTTTTTTTTTAGCAGGGTTTCGTTGTATGGATATAACACACTTTGTTTATCCAGTCATCTGTGGATGGATATTTTTTGACTGCTCCCACTTTTAGACTCTCACAGATAAAGCTGCCAGGAACATTTGTGTACAAGTATTTATGTAGACGTGTGTTTTCATTTCTTTCGGGTAAACACTTATAAGTAGAATAGCTGAGTTTTATGATAGGTATATTTTTAACTTTTTAAAACTGGTTTTGAGTTGGAGTCTCACTCTTTGTCGCCCAGGTTAGGGTGCATGGCACGCTCATGGCCACCACAACCTCAACCTGCTGGGCTCAGACGATCCTTCCACTTCAGCCTTCCAAGTAGCTGGAACTACAGATGTATGCCACCATGCCCAGTTAATTTTTGTGATTTGTTGTAGAGACGAGGTCTCACCAGGTTACCCAGGCTGCTCGAACCCCTGAGCCCAGGCACTTCTCGCCTCGGCCTCCTGAAGTGCTGAGATTACAGGCTGAGCCATTGCACCTGGCCTACATTTAACTTTTTAAGAAACTGCCAAACTTTTCAGAGTGGCTATACAATTTTATTCTCCCACTTGCAGTGTATGAGAGTTCTAGTTGCTTCACATTCTTGCCAACACTTGATGTGGTCAGTCTTTTTCATTTTAACCATCCTAATAAGCAGGTGGTGGGAGCTTATCATGGATTTCATGTACATTTTTTTTGATGACTAGTCATTTTGAGCATCTTGTCATGTGCTTATTGGGCTTTCATATCATTTATTTTGTGTAGTGTCTTAAAACCTTTTACCCAATGTTTAAATTGTGTTGTTTCTCTTCTTTCTATTGAATTATAAGATGTCTGCATATTCTTGTTTCAGTTCATTGTCTGATGTTTGTGCTGTGAATTATTTTCTTCCAGACTGTGGCTTGCCTTTTTATTTTATTAGTTATATTTCTCAAAAAGAAAAAGCTTTTAATTGTTATGAAGTCCAATGTATTCATTTTTTAATTTTGTTGTATGCTTTATACTTTCTGTGTTCTGTTTAAAAAATTTTGGCCTACCTCAAGGTTACAAAGACTTTTCCTTGTTTCTTCTAAGAAGTTACCTAGTTTTACTTTAACATGTAGGTCTGTGATCCATTTTGAGTAATTATTATATTTGGTGTAAAGTAAGGATCAGTGTTCATTTTTTTTCCATACAGCTATGCAGTTGTGTTCCAGCACCATTCATTGAAAAGAGTTTCCTTTCCTCATGAAATTGCCTTAGCATCTTTGTTGAAATCAGTTGACTATATGTGAGTCTGTTGGTGGATTCACTATTGTTTTTCATTGATCTATACCAAATTATAACTTTATAGAAAGACTTGAAATCTGAAATATAAGTCCTCCAATTTTGCTCTTTTAAAAAAATTTTTATAATTTCCATAACAATTTTAGTATCACTGTGTTAATTTCTACCAAAAATGTCTATTGGCATTTTTATTTGGACTGTTTTGAATTTATAAACCCACAATGGGGGGAAATTGACACCTTAACAAGACTGAATTTTCCAATCCATGAACATGAGTGTTTTCTCCACTTATTTAGATCTTTTCTAATTTCTCTCGGCAATGTTTTATAGGACTTAGTGTAGAGATCTTGGATCTGAGGGTAATAAATATAACAAAACAAGCTTCTATTAAAAGTAAAATTATAGCCTTGGGCACAGACACGGCATTCTCACTTTGAGGAAGCCATGGGACTAAGAATATGTAAAGACATAGATACCAAGAAATCACTTGAAACACTGCGTATAATGGCCAGATTTTTTAATATAAAAAAATACCCTACGCGGGTTCAAGACCAGCCTGGGCAACTTGGCCAGACCTCGTCTCTACAATAGATAAAAAATTAGCCGGGCATGGTAGCATGCGCCTATAGCTCCGGCTACTTGGAAGGCTGAGGTGGAAGAATTGCTGGGGCCCAGCAGGTCGATGCTGGGTTGACCGTGGGTGACGGAGTGAGACTACAACTCAAAAAAAAGAAAATAAACAACAAAAATGTCCATCAATAAAGGACAGGTAAAATTAATTATGGTAAAATTATGTAGTTTTTTTTAAAGGAAAGCATTAGATCTACGTATATTGATCTGGATGGGTGTCTGGCCTACTGCTACATGATAATAGGACATTGAAGAGCTGATTTAATACTATTTTGGTTAAAAAACGTCTTAAGCAAAAACAAATATGACATTCCTAGAAAACAGTGGGGAAACTCTGAGCTGTTTTTTTTGTTTCGTGTTTTTTTTTTTGAGTTGGAGTCTCACTCGGTCGCCCAAACTGGAGTGCAGTGGCCGCTCCCGGCCACCACAACCTCGACCTGCTGGTGATTCTTCCGCCTCAGCCTTCCGAGTAGCTGGAATTACAGGCGTGTGCTACCACGCCCGGCTAATTTTTTGATTTATTGTAGAGATGAGGTCTCGCCTGCCCAGGCGGGTCTCGAACCCGCGGGCTCAGGCAATCCACTCACCTCAGCCTCCCAAAGGTGTGTGATTACAGGCTGAGCCACCGAGCCCAGCTTTTAATGCCAGGAAGGGTGAATGGTGATGGAATGATTATTACTCTTTTTCTTAGATATTTCTTAATTTTTTGACATATAATGCATTTTGTAGGCATTATAACCTGTATAATGTAACATATATAGTCTATATAACGTAATGACCCTGGTGTAGGCCTGCAAAGATAATTGGTTTTAGATAATCCAGAATACTCCTTTCTTTCTCATTGATTTCCTGTGATTACCACAGTCTATAAATAGTGTAGCAAATAATCTAATATTTGAGGAGGGATGTGAAGGAAGGAGAGAAAATACAAGAGCCCAGCATAATGAATCAGCCATTAACCGCTGAGAGAGGACACGCCGACTAGCAGGTTTTCGTAGTACTTCCGCAGCAATGACCAGCCACGTGTGTATGACTCATAAATCTCTCTGCACTCCAATAAGGTTTTTGATCGGAAGCACACAGGAAAAGCTTCAGGAAGTTGTATGGTCCCTTGTGAAGGAAAGCTATGGAGGCAAATTCTTTAATGTCTGAGGAACAAATCCCAATCTCCTCCTGCCCTGGAGACACTCAGTTTATCGAGCTGTGAGCAGATTCATCAACAGAACACACAGGTAGACGGAAAACTTGTGTGGAGAGAAGCCTCTTTGTGCCTAAGTTATCAGACATCGAAACGAAGACAAAAAGAGCATGTCATCTTCACGCCCACACACCTTTTACAAGCAATGGAATGGGCTTTACTTTGCTTATTCATGAATTCATGTTGATAAAGGGGGAGTTTCCTGCTGTGCTCCTGTTTGGGACCTGCCAACAGGTGACACTTGCCAGCCACTTGGGGCCTTGACAAAAGGCCAGAAAAAGTACTGCAGAGAGATGCCTTCAATTTGAAGCTGTCTTAGCGTAGTTGCACACTTAAGAGGCATCAGTTGAATTTACTTTTTCCACTATTACTCATGCCAACCATCGCGGTTAAAACTATAGGCTCCTAACTTAAGAGACGTAAAACCGGCAGAAATCACACACACTCTGGGTAGGTGTATAAATCGAAAATACAGACACTATGCATTTATTTTTCTTGCCTAAACAAGCAAGTACCTGGAGCCAGCTTTGCTGCCTGAAGTGTCTAAGCATTGTTGCTGTAATTGTTCCTTAGAGCTTCGTTCCTTAGTGCCTCCTTTGAGATCTGAACAGCCTGCCATTCCCTGTAAATAGCAGCTTGTCACAATGACAAATACGGAGGTGGATGGTCCGAAATGCAAAGCATTCAGGCAGACTGTGTTTCAGCAGACTGTTACATGGATAACCAAGAAGCGGTTTCATTAAAAGGAAACATAATCAAAAGCACCTCTACTCACAAACAATGCTTTAGTCATGGGGGTGGTGGTGTGGAATGTGTTGTTTTATACTTTTAAAAAGCCAGAGGGGACTTGGAAATACTAAATAGTCGTTACATAAAATATTTCCTTGACCACATTTGTTCCAAGTTATCTTATTCTGCTGGCAGTTAGGAACCCAGCTTTCTATAATCCACCAAGATGTGACATTTTATCTCACAAGAGCATCTTCAAGCTCATTTTGAGAACACATGGACATGCTCCTTTTAACCGTTTATTTATTGATTTATTTAGGTGGATAACCATCTTTCTTTTTTTAGTGATTTTTATTTGTATGTGTGTGCGTGTTTGTATAAAGAAAAAGAGGAAGAGAAACAGGAAAGAACCATAGTAATGGGGACACAGTTAGACTTACTGACATGACAGTCTCCAGTGTTTATTACTTGTAATTCCAGGGTAGGCTTGCCCAGCAATGCGTATGTTTCTACTTTCTCTTACATCAGCATTCATAAAACTGCACTAGGCTGCGGGAAAGAAGCTGCAGTCATCAGAGGAGTTGTGCTTTGGAGCCTGAAAGCAGGAGGATTCTAGCTGACTGCATGAGGGAACAGCAAAGACCAGGGAGGCAGACCAGTTCTAGTCCTAGCTGGACACCCCTGCACAGTTTGATCTTGTACCTGGCCCCATCCGGTAAACGCAGAGGACTGGCCCAGATCCAGTGCTAAGCACCTCTCATCTCTTAGTACTGTGTTCCTTTCTCCCATTTGCACCAGGGCTCACTCACTTCCTCTGTTACACATACTTCCCGTGTTGATACTAGGAATGTAGCAGGCCCAGCATGCTGCAATCCCAGCACTTGGGGAGGCCAAGGTGGGAGAACGGCTTGAGCCCAGGAGACCTCCTGGCAACATAGTGAGGCTTCCTCTCTACAAAAAATACAAAAATTAGAGACCATACAACTTCTTGTACGTGCCTATAGCCCCAACTACTCAGGAGGCTGAAGTGGAAGGATGACTTGAGCCCAGAACATCGAGACGGCAGTGAACTAGAATCACACCACTACACTCCAGCCTGGGCAACAGAGTGAGACCTTGTCTCAAATAAATAAATAAATAAATAAATAGTATCACAATGTTGGGAGGGAATTAATATCGATTTGTTGATTCCTCCTTTTAGAAGAGACTCTACATCTTCACACAGTTACAATATTAATGTAAATTCTTCACAGTCATTTTGAAAATATGACGATGATTTTGGAAGCAGTAAGTATCCCGTGAACAAACGTAAAAGCCAGGCTCCCAATGGAAGATCTCTAGCGACGTAGGGAGAGTCCTCGAGCCGCGATGCATTGGGAAGACCAGCTCCACGGGAAGTCTCCCGGATAAAATGCCAGGGTAGCCTTCCCAGACTCAACGTATGGAAGTCTCTCTCTGTAAGTAAACCCGAGGGACACTGAGAGAAACAGCTGCTTCCAAATGTAAGTGGAAATTGAACTTAATACTCTAATCACCGTGAATTGTCGTGATTATTTGTGTAAAACCATAAATGTACACTATGACTAAACGAGTCATTTACAGAATATCCTTTCGGTTATTAACGTGGCATAAATACTAATCCCTGAAGATTAAGTTGAACACTAATCACTCTGAGCATTCAAGGACCTTTTATAATCCCGAGTTTCGTATTTACATATGGTAATTTCCCCTGTGGAAGCTGAGCAGGACTGATCCGTGCCATGTAAGCAATAATGTATGACAAGGCATGCTGTAACAAGGAAGAGGGTTTTCATTGCTCTCCCAGTCCCTCCCCCCCTTCATCCTCCATCTGAGCTTAATTAAAACTCCTCAGAACTTGGCTCTGTTGAACAAGAGGGCAAAACAAGCCCAGAAATGCTGACGAGCTTCTCCACGGCTACCTGCTGGGTCAGCTCATAAAGGCTCATGATTTTGTCACACGTTCATGATGACACGGCCACAGGTTAGGGGAAGCCTGGGCCCAAGAAGCAGGATCCACCCTAGCATGTATTTGAACAATTTGCCTTACTTTTAAAATGTGTTTTAAAGATGAATTTTTCTTTTCTTTTCTTTTTGTTGAGAAAGCAGGATTTATTGAGAGGACAGAAAAGCTTCCACAGTGGGAGGGGACCCGAGGGGGCTGCCCGAATTTTACTTTTTTTAAGATCATGCATGCACACAGATTTTAAATCAAATTTGTTTTTTAGGAAATGAGCAGCTGCCACCCCATCCCTACTCTCAGTCCATGTCTTGTATTTGCCTATTTGTAAATAATATGCTTACACTGCTATTTCCTGACATCCATTTTTCAGGCCAAAGTTTTGACTGTCATCTTAAAGTAATGAAGGATTTGGCTGGTTTACACACACCTCTGTCATTTCCTCACCTTTCATCTAAATATAGTTAGATCACAAGGTTAGATTAAATCAAGCAATATTGCATTATTTGGACTACTGTCATTTTTTTTCGTTTGTAGACAGGGGGGTCCCAGTATGTTGCCCAGGCTGGTCTCGAATTCCTGGCTCAAATGACCTTTTCACTTAGGCCTCCCAAAGTGCTGGGATTATAGGCATGAACCACCACACCCAGCCTAACTATGACTATATAAATAGTTTTCACCACTGACCCAAGTAATGTATTACTATGATCGCAATGGTCTAAATGTTCCTGTCTCCCCAAAATGTATATAGTAAAATTCTACCATCACCACAAGGTGATGTTATTAGGAGATAGATCCTTTGGGAGGGGATTAGGTCATGAAAATGGAGCTCTAGTGAATAGGACCAGTGCCCTTATAAAGAGACCTTGGAGAGCTCCCCAGCCCTTATGCCATGTGAGGACATGATGAGAACACTGGCATCTGTGAACCAGGAACCATGCCCTCACCATAGGCTACATCTGCCATAACTGTGATGAATTCCCGTTGCGTCCTTTCAAAAGGAGCTACTAGACAAAATCAGTGAAATGAGAGAGTCAGCCACAAAACAGAAAGGCATGAAATCCAGGACAGAGGGACCCAGTCCAGGAACACAGTGAAGGGAGGTCACAGGGTGACAGCCCAGCCCTGGCCTCAAGAGCACCCAGCTGCGTTGAGCTGGATGAGTTGCACCAGGCAGCGGCAGGAAGGTGTCTCCAAAGGAGAAGTGAGTCCGAGAGGTCTGGTGCTTGAGAATATGAAAATTGACTGATAAGTGTGAGCCACCTGGTGTATGGTGTTTTGTTACAGCGGCCTAAATGGACTGAGACAATCATTACACTGTTTTTCTTTTTAACCGATTCCGGTTTTTTCCTAGTGCCTTTTTTCATTTGCCTGTAGATTTACTACCATTGTATTTTATTTTATTTTATTTTATTTTGAGTTGGGGGTCTCACTCTGACACCCAGGCTGGAGTGCAATGACATGATCACGATGACCACAACAGTCACGACTCACAGCAGCCTTGACCTCCTGGGATCAGCCAATCCTTCCACCTCAGCATCCCAAGTAGCTGAGACTACAGGCACAAACCACCACACCCAGCTAATTTTTTTCAGGGGTGGGGGTTAGTTAGAGATGAGGTTTTACTATGTTGCCCTGGCTGGTCTCGAACTCGTGCACTCGAGCAATCAGCCTGCCGCGGTCTCTGAAAGTGCTCGGATCACAGGCATGAGCTACTGCCCCAGATGTACCACCTTTTAAAATAAGCGCTCCCACAGATTTATGACTCCTACCTATCAATAATCTTTCATATTCTCAAACACCAGACCCCTCGGATTCACCTCTCCTTTGGAGACACCTTCTTGCCGCTGTCCAGTGCCACTCCTCCAGCTCAACACTGATGGGTGCTCTCGAAGCCAGGGCTGGGCTGTCAACCTCTGGCCTCCCTTCGCGGTGTTCCCAGGCTGGATCCCTCTTTCCTGGATTTCAACACCTTTCTTTGTTGCGGTTTACTCTCTCATTTCGCTGATTTTGTCCAGTAGCTCCTTTGGAAAGGACATAAGGGAGGGAAGTGTTTTAATTCATTATATGTCTGAAAGGGTCTTTATTCCACACCAGCTGTTCACTGACCCCTTGGTTTCTTTCTCCCCAAGATGCCCCCAATCCGCTCACGCAACTGTTTTTGGTGCATTTTAGACGGCAGAGAGTGATTTTTTTCAGCATTTAAGGGCCTGCCCTATCACCACATAAGGAAAAAAATCTTGTCCTATGGCTACTCACTTCCTCTTCCTTTTTTGTTACCTCCTTCGGCCTTTTCTCAAAGACATGGATTGGGTTGAGGGAGGGAGGGATGCTGAGGTGGAAGGATTGCCTGAGCCCCGGAGATCAAGGCTGCTCTGAGGCGTGATCATCAGGCTCATGCCACGGGAGTCCAACCTGGGTGACAGAATGAGACCTCAACTCATAAACAAAATAAAATCAGATACATAAAATAAAAATGTGGTAAATCTATAGGCAAATTAAAAGAAAGGGGGCAGGTGAAGAACTCAATGGCAGGATCGACTCTCCTTGGACTCTGAGGACTTGGCTGTTTTCTAAGACAGTGAGTGTAGAGGGATGTTTGTCCAGGGCACCGCTTGTCCCGGTCCTCAAGCCCACCACACCGTGGGCCACAAGTGGTAGTGCTGGGTCTCATATGCTCCAACATCTGACCCCAAAGAATCAGGACTGGCCAACCTCAGAGAGAGGAAAATCTATACAAAAATCAACACTATTTTTTCGCCAAGTAGCCAAAGGAATTTAATGTGCTTCTGATGAGGGAGCAGGAAGGGGCATCCCTTAATAGTAACACTCAAATTAAGGGGAAAAGGAGAAAAAAGAAAGATTTATGGCCCCCACTGTCTCCATCGCCCTTCTCCCTTGCCTGCCTCTCTCTGTGGAAGCTGGAAACACAGGTTTGCATTTCCAGCTCCTGCTGCGGCTCGGAGTGGCTGAGGGACCTACATACGACCAACAAGTACTGGGAGCAGGCTACGGGAAGCTTCTGAAAAAGCTTCTCTTTCCAGAAAAAAAGGACAGAGGCTTGGAGGGAAGCAGGCTTTTGTTTCCTCCTGTCCTTCCTGCTGAGAGGGACTCACACCTGCAACCCTTGTGCAGGAAGGTGACACATAGCCCACATGCAGTTGAGGGAACAGAGTTCGGAATGACCTGGGTGAGCTGCACCACCAATCTGGAGATCACACTTGTACCTTCTTGGGAAGGAAGTCACAGCAATGCAGATTTTCAGCCCATTTTAGCTGAAAGCATACCTGACAGATGCCAGGAGTCGGAGAAAGCGTCCCTGCCATGATTGTTCATTGGCTTAGCTCCGTTCTATTCATGGATGGGGGTGGTGACTTGGCACTGGGGTCTCCTTACTGCTGATGTGACTGAGTTTGTGCTTAGATAGGATGACCACTTCTCTTTAGGGTTGGAGTCCTGCCTTGATTTTGTCCATTGCTGCCCCTAAACCCGCCGATGCCCACCATGGAATCCGGGATCTCGTATACCCCATTCCTCTGGTAGCGACCTGTTAGCAGCTCACCCAGCCTTCTCGGGATGGCCAATTCCCTGAGTGTGTGGACATCATATATGGTCTGTTTCTAGGCTCCCCGTCCAGCAGCTTAGGAGACCTGACCTTCTGCTGGAACTTGCCAGGGGCAGCTGCTTGCCTGAATGATTAGACTGTTACCATCTGCTGGGCACTTTGCTCTCTGGGCACCTACCTGGCTAAACTGCCTTCCTGTGCTGAATTCAGCAGAGTTAGCTGGCCTTTTCTCCTTCGACCCTCACCCAACCCCGGGGAGCTGTCTGGCTCCATGTCCTACCCCTGAGTCACGTCACAGGTGCCACGCACACGGCATCTAGGCCAACTTCATCCCCTCCTGGGTTCAAGTCTACTAAATCCCTCATTCTATTACTTATTCTTTTGAATTTATGAACTGCTCCTACTTCTCTTTGCGATGAGCAAAGTATAAATGCTCCATACACTGAAGGTCAATCAGTAAGTTGATAGGATCAAACCTATCTCGCAGGTTGTCCTTAGCTAAAGAAAAAAAATCCTCGAAAACATATATTCCATCCCTAAGTATTCCTAACACTGTCTCAGATTTTAGTTTTTTCATATCAAATTTAAAATGTAATTGATATGAAAATTAAGCTACAGCTGTAATGTCAGGGAAGTTTCTTTCTTTTCTCCTTTCTCTGATAGGTGAAGATTTTTTTTTTTCCTAACAAGCTAAGGATTCAAGACAATTTTTTTTTTTTTTATCAGTGCGTTCAGTGGCATGACCAGGACAACCAGACCGAGGTCCCCAAGGCTATTGTGACTTCCGAAGGATGTGTTTTGCTGTCATGTGTGTCCCTGGAGCGCACTACCCAGGTGGCAGCACCGTCTTCCAGAGTCAGAGGTCGGTCAGCCTGCCTTTATTTGACAGGTAAAGAGCAGTTGAGGCTGTGCACACAGGCAGTCCCAGCAGCCCTGGCTGCACAGCTCCTGCAGAGCTCCCTTCCTCAAAAGGTATCTGTTGCTGTTGCAAATGCAGCCAGTGTTCTGAGTGTACCACAAGCATTCACTTATTCAAAGATCACAAAAACTTTCTGAGGTAGCTACCATTATTATCCCCAGTTTTCAAGTGAGGACCTTGGCAGATCTCAGGAAACGCTACCGCAAAATATGACATCTTGGCATGCTGTGCATTTTAAGCTGAAGGACATTGAAAAAAAATCTTAGTAAGCAGAAAGGTTGTTCTCTGACCTACTCTCAATTCTTTTGCCCTGAATTGGCTACTAAACCTCACTCTCTTCTGCTGAAAATCCATTGTAAAACCTTCATTCCAGAAGAATCCTCCTGCCTAGAAGGAAAGAAGAACAAGAGAAGAATCTGAACAAACAGGCCTTACTAAGTTCTCCCCTAAACCATAGCCTTTTGTTCATCCAATCACACTTCTGGATGACATGAAAATGCAGTAGCCCCCAGTGGATGCCTGAAACTACAGATAGTACCAAATCCTACGTACTAGGATTTTTTTCCTGTGCGTACATACCTGCAGTTTATAAAGTAGGCGCAGTAAGAGGTTAACAATAATAATAAAATAGAACTGTGACAATATGCCGTAATAAAAGTTATGTGAATGTGGTCTCTCTCTCTCGCTCCCTCATATTTTAATGAACTGTATCATCCTCTTCTTGTGATCACATGAATACACTGGACAAGGGAATATTTCACATTCCAGATGGGTACTCACAATGGCGCATAATTTAAAACTTACGTGTTGTCTATTTCTGGAATTTTCCATTTACTATTTTCAGCCTGTGGTTGACTTCGGGTAACTGAAACAGAGGATTATTGAGGATAACTACTGTACACCCATTTCCCTATTTTGGGGGGTCTTCATTTCTGAAGGCTCCCGTGCCATGTAAAACTTACGTTGAATAAATGCGTGTGCTTTTCTCTTGTTGTTCTGTCTTTATTACAGGTGCTGTCAGCCATGAACCTTGTGGTGGGTAAGGAAAATATGTTACTTTTTGTCTCCTACCACACAAAGGCACCAGAAAGCGAAATAATTTGCGTACGGTTACTCAGTTTGTGAGTGGCAGAGGTTCCCACAGGTACAGGACCTTAGCTTTGGACTCCTTTTTTTTTTTTCTCTAGAGTCAGGATCTTGATTTGTCATCCAGGCTAGAGTGGTGTGTTCTTAGCTCACTGCAGCCTTGAACTCTTGGGTATAAGCAATCTTCCCACCTCAACCTACCAAGTAGCTGGGACTACAGGCACGTGCCACCACGCCCAGTTCATTATTTTTATTTTTTGTGAAGATAAACTCTCACCACATTGCTCAGGCTGACATTGAACTCCTAGCCACAAATGCTCCCTCTACCCTGGCCTCCCAATGTGCTAGAATTACAGGTGTGAGCCGCCAAGTCTGGCTTGACTCTTAACATTATACTGAAGTCTAAACAACATACCAGGGGAGAAAATAAGTGACTGTTTTGAGAAGATGTAAAGACCCTCAGAAACATTGAAATAAACTTAATTTTGCAGCAGACCTTTTTCTGCAAAACAGTAAAAAATTGACCAGGGCTTATAATCTGAGCATGAGATGTTTGCTAGAACTATAATGTCTTGATTTTAAAAATCAATTATGAACTGACATTTTTCAGATTAAAGAACTGGAAATGTAGTCATGAAAAAGGATGGAAAATTTCCTACTAAACAACATTATGACATTTCCCAATTTGTGCTCTTTGCAACAGAAGGTAATGGTTAGAGGCTTGCTCGCCATAGAGGTGAAAATGTAATTAGTGTTTTATAAGAATGGAGATCGTTTTGCTTTGTTTTGTTTTTGAGTCAGAATCTCACTCTGTCACCCAGGTTGGAGTGCAGTGGCCTGATCCTCGACCTCTTGGGCTCAAGTGATCCTCCTGCCTCAGCCTCCCAAGTAACTGGGCTACAGGCACACACCACCATGCCCGGCTAATTTTTGGGGGTGTGTGTATGTGTGTGTGTGTAGACAAGGTCTTGCTATGCTGCCCAGGCTGGTCTTGAACTTCTGGGCTCAAACAATCCTCCTGCCTTGGCTTCCCAAAGTTCTGTGATTATAGGCGTGCACCACCACGCCTGGCCTCCAGATTGGAGAATAAAGATATTCCAAAACGTAGAAAGAAGCAAGCATTTCCACAGGGTCAGTATCTGTGGGAGGATGGGAACAAATGTCCTCTGGAAGAAAAGAAAATAGAAGGGTATTCAAGAACTCTAGGGAAAATTGAGGGCCACCACCATGAGTTCCGACAGATACATTTCTCTTGAAAGAATTCATTCACTCCTCAGGTGCATGTACTGGTGACAGCGGGGCAAATGAGTTCCTGCCTTAAACAATTCATGAGTTCATGAGAAAAATTAAGGGGGTTAGGCAGGCTGTGGCTACCCACCGTGATGGCTGCCATTACCGAATTAGGCTCAGAGTGCTGGAAGGAGTATCAAAGACAGGCCCTGTCAGAGCTTGGAGCCAGGACAACATCCAGAAAGAAGTGATTCCTTAGCTGAACACTGAAGATTCAAGAGAAGTTGGCCAGGCAGATATTGTGGGGAAATACCCCCGAGTAGGGGCAGAATGTTGCAAGGCCTGAAGCAAAAGAGCTCACCTCTTGAACTCACAAGAACAGAAGTTTCCTCCTACGGCTGGAGTAGAGGGCGTGCAGTGGCAGGGCAGCGAGAAACAGGAGCCAAGGGTCCTAGAGAGGTACTAGGTCATGGTGCCGGGTGTGTCTTCCGAAGGGCTGTGGACTACATGGACAGTCCCAGGGAGCCTTGATCCAAGTCACCATTGTCCCTTACTGCAGCTGCTGAGCTGTGCCCTGCTGGGTCTTGGATCCAGTCCCACAGAGCAGCCCAAAGTGAACTTGAGGACAGGCAGATGGCACTGGGACTGTCTCCGACTGAAAGCCCTTCAGTAGATTTCCCCGGACATTTGTGTTAGGAGGGGGACACTTCATCTGGCCTCTGCTTCCCCTTCAACCCTGTCCCACAACCCGCTCCTCCTGGCGGGTTCTTCTCCCAGCTAACCCGATTAATTGGTGCTTCCTTCAAGAAACCCTCCCTAGCAAGGCTCGGTAGCTCAGCCTGTCATCACGCGCCTTTGGGAGGCTGAGGTGAGTGAATTGCCTGAGCCTGCGGGTTCGAGACCCGCCTGGGCAGGCGAGACCTCATATCTACAATAAATCAAAAAGTTAGCTGGGCGTGGTGGCGCACGCCTGTAATTCCGGCTACTCGGAAGGCTGAGGTGGAAGGATCGCCGGAACCCAGCAGGTCGAGGCTGCGGTGGCCGGGAGCGGCCACTGCGCTCCAGTCTGGGCGACAGAGGGAGACTCCAACTCAAAAAAAAAAAAAAGAAACCTTCCTTGATCTCCAATCTAAACCAGGCCCCTACTTAAGCTTTTTTTAATAAATGGAGGTGAAATTTACATAACAGAAAATAAACCATTTTAAGGTATACAATTCAGTGCAGCATTTACTACATTCACAATACTGGAAAACTGGCAGCTCTATCTAGTTTCAAAACATTTTCATCACCCAAGATAAAACCCTATACCCATTAAGCAGTCATTCCCTAACTCCCCCTGCCCTCAGCCCCTGGAAACTGTAACGGATAGCAACCAGACAACCAGAGTCGCCATCCGTGAAATAATTCACCTAAACCAGATGAAAGCACAGAAAGACAGATTTGGGGGGTTTTTTTGAGTTGGAGTCTCACTCTGTCACCCAGACTGGAGTGCAGTAGCCGCTCCCGGTCACCGCAGCCTCGCCCTGCTGGGCTCCGGCGATCCTTCCACCTCAGCCTTCCAGGTAGCTGGAAATACAGGCACGCGCTACCATGCCTGGCTAGTTTTTGATTTGTCATAGAAATGAGGTCTCACCAAGTTGCCCAGGCGGGTCTCGAACCCACGGGCTCAGGTAATCCACTCACCCCGGCCTCCCAAAGCACTGGGATTACAGGCTGAGCCACCGAGCCTGGCCAGAAAGACAGGTTTATTGAACACACTGCAAGGGAAACAGCAGGCATGACAGCGATAGGAGAGATGTCTGTGCTGAGGCACCTGTTTGAGGTTGCTTTGTTGGGAACTGGCCTTTTTCGGTTAGGGTGAGGGTGCCTGCCATGCATCAGTGTTCCCACCATGCAAATAAGGGCTTGAAACATGGTGGTTCTGACTGGTGGGTGTTCAACTTTGATTGCAGCCCACTCATTGATCAGTTGGAGATTAACACAAAGTGGCTCCTGTGTATAAAATGGCTTCCACATAAGCCACCAATCTGCTGTCTCCATGGCTTTACCTACTCTGGTTATTTCATATAAAAAGAATCATATAATATGTAACTCTTTGAATCTAGCTCCTTTCACTGAGCATAATGGTTTTGAGGTTCATTCATTGTGTAGCGTGTATCGGTACTTCACTTCTTTAAACAATTCAGGTACATTCCATTGCAAGGATATATACCATATTTTGTTTATTCATTCACTGTTGATGGTCACCTGGATTGTTTCTGTCTTCTGCCTATTGTGACTAGTGCTGCTATAAACATTCCTATATCGTACATGTAATTGTTCAAGTAACTATTTTAAACTCCTCTGAGTATACACCTTGGGGTGGAATTGCTGGGTCATTTAGTGATTCTACGCTTAACTTTTTGAGGAACCACCAAACTGGCTTCCACAGAGACTATATGCTCTCCCCACCCTTAATGATTTTATGCGTCTTCCTGTTTCTGTGTCTTACCTACCTTGCGAGCTCTGTGAAAGTCTCAGCCCTATCTGATTACTCACCGCTGTATCCCCAAGGGCTAACACAGTAGGCACTTCAAAATATTTGTTGACTGGAGAAGAAATGAGTGAGTGTGACATGGCTGATTCCCAGTCCAGACAGATCGCTCAGAATACAGGGTGGCAAATGGACGGGAGGGACCAGATGCCACCGAGACTATTAGGGTCTGATGGGTTCATCAGATGAGGTTCTTAGATCAGGTGAGAAACTTGCCTGTGAGCCGTCATCATCACAGAGCACAGCGCTGTCACGCAACTCAGCACACTGCGACATGCCTATTTTTTCACCTGGCTTATTCCCCCATCGGGCTATGAGTTCTTTAAAGGCAGCCACCAAATCTTCTTCATGTCGCCAGCTACATAAATTCTCAGCCAATGTTTGCTGCATGAATGATGAATTAATAGGAGTGGAGAAGCAGATAGTAGCTGTATGATCTTGGGCAAGACGCTTAATCTTGCAAGCCTTAGTTTCTTCAGTGGTAAAATGGACACAGTGACATTCCCTGCCTCATAGGATTCCTTTGAGGGATAAAAATAATGAAGCCAATGGGGCTCTTTGCACAGAGCTATCCAAGGCAGGCACACTCTAAATGGTGCCAGGCATTCTTTATGACTCTGCAGTCAGAATTTAAAACAATGGGCCTAAGATAAAATAAAATTAAAAAGAGATGTCAAGCAAAAAGAAGAAGAACTTCCTAATGCAAGTTTTATGAGAGCAGGACCACATCCATCTCCTTCCCTTGGTATCCCCAGTACTCCACACAGTATCAAGACAAATGTTGAGTGAATGTTTAGTAAGTGAGACTGTTGAAGAGTAGAACAGGCAGCCTGTGAGGTGGAGAGCTTCTCATCACTGGGTGGATCAGACAAAGGCTGAATGTCCATCTGTCAGAGGCACAGGAGAGGGGAGGCCTGCTGCTATGGTTTGAAAATGTGCCCAAAAGTTCAGGTATTGGAATCTTTTCTTTTTGAGTTGGAGTCTCACTCCGTCGCCCAGACTGGAGCGCAGTGGCCGCTCCCGGCCACCGCAGCCTCGACCTGCTGGGCTCCGGCCATCCTTCCGCCTCCGCCTTCCGAGTAGCCGGAATTACAGGCATGCGCTACCACGCCCGGCTGATTTTTTGATTTATTATAGAGATGAGGTCTCGCTGCCCAGGCGGGTCTCGAACCCGCGGGCTCAGGCAATCCACTCACCTCAGCCTCCCAAGGCGTGGGATTACAGGCTGAGCCACCGAGCCTGGCTAGGTGTTGGAATCTTAATCCCCAGTTTAATCCTCAATGCAACAGCACTGGAAGGTAGGACATTTAAGAGGAGATTAGGTCATGAGGGCTCTGCCCTCATGAATAGATGACTGTTGTGATTGGCCAGAGTGGGTTAGTTGTCATGGAAGTGGGCTCCTGATAAAGGGATGAGTCAAGATACATATCTTTCTCTCTTTCTATCTCTCTATCTCTCTCTCTGTCTCTCTATCCCTCTCTGTTTCTCTCTGTTTCTCGCTATCTCTCCCTCTCTCTATGTGTGTCTTTCTCTCTCTGTCTCTCTCTCTCTGTCTCTCTCCCTCCGTCCCTCCTTCTTTCTGTTTCTCTCTGTCTGTCTCTCTCTGTCTCTCCCCGCCCTCCGCCACCTTCTGTGAGGGCCCTCACTGGATGCGGGCCCCTCAACCTCAGACTTCCCAGCCTCAAGAGCTGTAAGAAACAAATCTCTGTTCTCTATCCATTACCCAGTCTCAAGTATTCTGTCACAGCAGCACAAAACAGACTAAGACACCTGCCCTAATAGGATGATGGGCAGGCTTGCCACAGAGATCCCTACGATTCTGAGATGGTTCATGTTCTTTGATTCCTTTTACGAGACAGCAGGCTTCTCCAGGGTGAGAGGTGGAAACAAAGGAAATTTTTTAAAAATGTCTCTAGAGATAATGGCTACCAAACAAACTACTTTTGTTCTCTTTCATGGGGAAAGGGAAGTCTGCATTCAAATTGCTTCAAAACTGAAGAGAATGAAGGAAACTGAAATTTGGAATTTTCTCTGGAGTCTAAGTTTAAGGAGGAAGGAGAGCTTCATAAAAAGCTAGGGCCTAAGACTTTCACTTAATCATTTCACTTAATATGCTTTTCTTTAGCAATTGTGGGCACTTTTGTATTTTCCAAGTGGAAAATCCTGAATATTATTTTTGTTGTGGTAAAATACACATAAAACTTACCATTTTAATTGCTTTTAAGTGAACCATTTAGTGGCATTATACACATTCACATCGTACAACCATCACTAGAACTTTTTCATCATTCAAACTATTATTTTAGAATATAAATATTCTACTTAGGAAATCTGCTCTAAGGTTAGAAGTTAATTATTGATCAGCAATTATCTTTTTTTAAAAAGATAAATTTTTTAAATTTAATTTTAAAAGATTAATTCTTTAAATTAAATTTGGAAAACCAAATAGAATATTATTTATCAATATAATTGGATGAAATTGCTTTCGAGAGGAATAAAGCTGAATTTCCTGAATAGAAAGATTATTTCAAGATATTTTCTATGTTTATAAACTGTGATTTAAATGTTATTTGTTTGAGAAACTGGAGAGATAAAAAATGATAAGGATTTCATGCATATAAGCCACACTGGTCAGTGACTCCTTCCCCCCAAACCTATTTCAATAGCCAATAAAAGCAGCTTTTGAAACACAGATGCTACTAGAAAAATTAAAACCATCAGCCTCAGGCAATCTGGTTAATAAGCTTTATTCGCTTTCACAGTGGGGCTATAAGCGTCTCTGTGTGCCCAAATCAGAATCTCATAGGTAAGATTTGAAATCCATGAACAATCCAAGTCATTTTTGACAGTAGAGCTAGTTTCGACTTCTTCTTCAGCTGGCCCCACGGGTCATCGGCAAGCAGGCCAGCTCTGCGTGCTTGTCTCCATGGGCCAGGGCAGTGGTGGGCCTGGGTTGTGCAGATCACAGTCCCCCAGGCGGCCAGGCCATGGCGGCCCCGCCACGGGACCTCACAAGAGTATGCAGGGGTCCAACAAGTCCTGCAATAATCAGCTTCATGTTGTTTTGTCTTACTTCCTTCATTTGAGAGAAACAGTCACCGAATTCAAAAGATTACCGGGCAGCAAAGGTGAATGAAGCAAACAACTGATACCAGTCACCATTTCAAAAGCAACTACCCGGAGAAGCCACTAATAGAATTTCCCAGTTTACAACTCTGGAGATGCGGAAGGCAAGTTACCATGGAAACAAATAGTCTCTTTAAAGAGAGACAGGCTCTTCTCTCAGTCTGTGCTCTTTCCAGAAGGGAGGAGGGGGGAGATGGGAAGAGGCCGGCCAAGGATCCGTCACTGGAACAAGGAAGGGAAGTTTTTTTTCTCATTATTAAAATTTTACCAATGAAATCTGTGTGAAGATTTAGCTCAAGATTATTTCACTTTCTTGGCGCTATTAAAAAACCCCAAGTTAGAGATTTTGAGATACTTACGCAGAATGACATTTTATTGGTAATTTCTTTAATTTTTTTTTTTACTTTATTCAATGAGTGACATATGCTGGTAACATGTGGGACCCTTCAGTATGATAACATAAAGGCAAAGAGAATCACTTTTCCTCGTCTGCTACCTCAACACACACCCCCTGAGGTAACAGTGTGCTTTTCCTGTGCCTCTGCCTTGCTTATGTATACATTTAAAAGAATATATACAAACAAAAAAAACAACAACTTGATTTTAAAATAGGCAAAGAACTTGAACAGGCATTTATCCAGACAAGACATACAAATAGCCAGCAGGCACATGAAAAGATGCTCCACATCACTAATCACTAGGAAAACGCAAATCAAAGTGAGATATCACAAAGAGATAACACTTCACACCCACTAGGATGGCTATTATAAAAATAATAATAAGTACTGGGAAAGATGAGGAGAAATTGGAACCCTTGTGCATTGCCAGTGAGAATGTAAATTGGTATAGCCACTACAAGAAAAAATATGGCAGTTCCCCCAAAAATTAAAAACAGACTCACCATATAATCTTGGAGTTCCGTTTCTGGACATACACCCAAAAGAGCTGATAAGAGAGACTCAAACACCCCTTTGAATACCTGTGTTTCGAGTAGCATTATTCACGTTAGTCAAAAGGTGGAAGCCAACCAAGTGTCCATTGGTGGATAAGTGGATAAAGAAAATGGGGTATATACATATAGCAGAATATTATTCAATCTTAAAACAAAGAAAATTCAGGCCGAGAGTGGTGGCTCATGCCTATAATCCCAGCACTTTGGGAGATCAAGGCGGGAGGATTGCTTGAGCCCAGGAGACCAGTTTGGGCAACATAGCAAGATCTTGTTTCTAAAAAAGAAAAGAAAAGAAAATAGCCAAGCATAGTGGTGATCCTTAAGGATCGCTTAAGCCAAGGAGGTCAAGACAGTGAACTGTGATTCTGCCACCACACTCCAGCCTAGATGACAGAGTGAGACCCCAATTCAAAAAAAGAGAGAGAGCGAGAGAGAGAAATTCCAACATGTTACAACAAGGATGAACCTAAAAGACTTTAGGTTGAGTGAAATAAGCCAGTCACAGGAGAACAAATACTATACAACTCCACTTATATGTGGTTCCTGAGTAGCCAAATTCATAGAGACAGAAAGGATGGTGGCACCAGGGGTTCCAGGGAGGGGGATTGGAGAATACTCATTCAAAAGAATTGCATGCCTGAGCCTGCGGGTTCGAGACCTGCCTGGGCAACTTGGCGAGACCTCTTCTCTACAATAAATCAAAAATCAGCCGGACATGGTAGCGCATGCCTGTAATTCCAGCTACTCGGAAGGCTGAGGCAGAAGGATCGCCGGAGCCCAGCAGGTCGAGGCTGCGGTGACCGGGAGCGGCCACTGCACTCCAGTCTGGGCGACAGAGTGAGACTCCAACTCAAAAAAAAAAAAAGAATTGCAGTGTAGGAAGTTGAGAAAAATTCTAGAGATGGATGATGGTGATGTTTGTACGACAATGCGAATGTCCTTAATGCTACAAATCTATATACTTATAAGTAGGGGACACTGGCAGGGGTGGGGGCACTTAACATCAATAAGGGTCCCCTAACCTCACCTGTACAATGACCACTTATGTACCCAATCCTGAGCTGTACCCCACATCTTTAAAATAAAAATAATTTTTTTAAAAAAAGAAAAACAAAACTAAAAAGTTAAACACGATGCATATTTTAACATAATAGCAATTTTAATTTTAAAAAATATGCAGGTGTTCAGGAGTTTTTTTGTTTGTTTTTGTTTTTGTTTTAGAAAGCAGGATTTATCGAGAGGACAGAAAAGCTCCCACAGTGGGAGGGAATCCGAAGGAGTTGCTCGGTTGTTGGGTTTTGCTTTTGCTTCTGCTTGCTTGCTTTTACTAAAAGAGAATTACAATGTACACAGATTCTTGTGAAACAAACTCCAAAACTTTAGGGTATAAAACAGCCATTTCATTCTGCTTAGATGAGGGATTCTGTGGAGCCGGAGTCTGACTTAGGCAAGGAAGGGACAGCTGTGTCTGCTCCATGGTGTTGGAGACCTCCTCTGGGAAGACTCAAAGACTCAACAGCTGGGAGCCGGAATCATCTGGAGGCTTCTTCACCTCCTTGTCTGGTATTTGATGCTGAGTCCTCACCTGGGCTGTCGATCGGAACCTGTGTGTCTTCCACATGAGCTGTACCTTCTCCTAGTATAGCAGCCACATCAAAGGGCCACGTCCCAAGAGAGCACAGCAGACGTAGACGGCATTTTTACAACCTAGTGATAAAAGAAAAACTTGAGACAAAATCAGTCTAATGGAGTTTATTTGAGCAAAGAATGATTTGAGACCTGAGTAATTCTCAGAACCAGAAAAGGTTCAGAGAACTCCGCTCGGCACCACGGGCAGAGGATTTACAGACAGAAGAAAGCTGAAGAAAGCAGAAGTAAGGAAACAGAAAGCAGGATGGTCGTTCCAAAGCTGCTTTCCTTGCAAAGGGTAAAGCAGAACGGGTTTCCTTCCTAGGCTGGTCAAACTGGTCTGTTTCAGAACTGGGATATTATCCCTCTCTCTTTCCTGATTCTTTGACGGGCCAAACAACTGCTGGTGACGTGGTGACATGGAACTTTAGCATGAGTGACTCCACTTTGGTTTGGTCTGTTGGGTCCCAGTGAAGGAACTCAGCCCAAACCCCTGGGCTCCTATACATTTTGTTTAGCAGTCGCCTCACAAGTCACACTGAGTCACTTCCAGTATACTCAGTTGGTTGAGGCAGTTACAAAGGTCTGTCCAGGTTAGATGATGATGAAGAGTATCGGGGGCGGGGGGCGTACAGCTGTGGCTGTCTTCCAAAAATGCAATCAGTAAAGGTGTAATTCTTCAACTTTTCTCATTTCTTTATAACTCCAAAAGTACTTAAAATTCCAAAAGTAACATGCATACAGTAGCAAAACTTGGAAAACAACAAGTTCCTCTTTAATTCAATCAACTGCAGTAATTATTTCCGGTCTTTGTATCCCATGATTACCTTGTAACGCACACACAGTTTGTGTTTGTTGTTCTTTGCCCTGTAGAGCGGAGCACACTGCAGGATATAATCCTCAACTCCAAACCTACTCCTTCCTAGAACTCCATCTTCTCTCTCTAGTGAACAGGAAACCGAGCTGCCACACACAGATTCGAGAAAAATAATATCGTGAGTGAGCTGTGCCCGAGTCCATGGTTATAGGGGAAGGAAGCCGGTGACTGCCCTGGGCGTGGAAGGCCAGCTGGGGAGCCCTAATTCATTTATTCTGCTACAAAAGCTTGACTTTGGGGTTTCTACAGAAAGCACGGATCTAGCATATTAGAAGCAGTCAAAGCCAAGGGTTCCCAAACACCACTCCAAACTATTGCTGGTTTTCACTGGGCTGCTACGAAATGAGAAAAGTAACTACAATGTGTGTGTGTGTGTTTTAATAAAACTAAATGTATCCAATTTAAAAAATAGTCTGGGCTTTGTTCTGAAACAATTCCTCATTTTTTGTGTGCAAAACATTTGTTTTCTTTTAAGGCATAGTCCTGATCATAGATTTTCTTAGCCTTTCTAATGAGCAAGATACAGAGATGACCATCCTACAGTCATCCCTATTGATCGTTTTTAAAATGTTACTGATGTGTGACATTCCAAAGTCTAGGAAGCAGTGTTCCATTCCCGACGACTCCCGCCTGGAGCATCTTTGGGGTCGATGCGTAATGTTTGTCGAAAGGGATTAAATTCCGAGGTAGGAACAAACTGCTTGACTCGAGAAGAGGATCCGAAACTCTGAATTTTGCCTGTGACAGTCCAGCTGCCAGGAATCGAACAAGTCATTTACCCTGGGGGCCTCTTAGCCAGCAAATCCAGTCAATAACTCGGGCCTTCACCCCTGTAGGGCCGGGAGGAGTGAAAAGCTTAATTGTCACAGGAGCAGAAAGCTAAGGGAGCCTGAGTGTCTCTATTGTACCACATCCTAGGAGCTTTCCTGCACAAAGGCAGTTCAGCAGGTCCTGTCATAGCTGGAGGAAAAAATGTGAGGAAGGATACTCTAACATAAGTATTTCCCTGGGAGTTTCTCGTTTCAATGAGAAGAATATTCTCTAATTAAAATGCCACTACAGTTTTGTTTTTTTTTTAACAAATTGCTTTCTAATTTCCCTTTGATCTGTTTTTTTCATTTGGGTTGTAAGGTTTTACAGAAATGTTCAAAACGCTTGGAGTCTGCATTAATTTTATTTTATTCTAGTGAAACTTCAAAGGACGAAACGAAAGGCCGACACAGCAGGCTAAGCTTTTTTCCACTTATGCAATAGGCATTTAGGGGTCGGGGGTGGCTGGCATCTACGCCGTGCCTGATGTTGTGCTGGGGGTTGGAGCTGCAAACATGGAAAAATACCACACGGTCCTGGCCCTCACCGGGTTCAGTGTTTCCAGGAGGTGATCACGCCGCAAGCAGAACATTGTCACGCAATGTGGTAGCCACGGAAATACCATCACACGGCCATTTTATGTAGGTCACTGTGGGAGCAAGATGGACTCTGGCTGAGCTGACACGTGACATGAAACATAAAGGAGGCAGAAGAGCTGAGGCAAGCTCAAGTTCAGGGGTAGAAAGTGCCATGGCCTGTGAAAGGACAGACCGAGAGTGGGAAGCCATTTTTCATCTTGTTCTTAAACCCTGACACAATGATGAGAAAGTAGAAGCTATGTTTTCGGAGAAATGCACACTTTAGGTATAATTAACTTTACCGACTTTGTCTTTTCAGAAACAGACTTCCAGGTATCAGAGGTCTCTCATCGTGGCAATCAAGCTTGCCTAGAGTACAGGGAATTTACAAGGCCTAAGACATCATGCATTGGGCAAGGACTGTAAAATCATGAAACTTGTAATTACAAAAGTTATAACCGCTCAGAGGGAGAGCAGGTGGGGATTCGATCTTCCAGTAAATAGGGCCCTATCTGCAGGGAAGCCAAGGACCCCCCTGAAAGATACACACTGGGAATGCCTAGGAGATAAGGGAAGGTTCACCCTCCATTAGGTCTAAGGAATGTCGTTTGGGAAGGTGCAGGAGAATTCGAATCCTTGTCACGCCCTTCTCTAGGGGCTGTGATAATGTGGGTGGACATTAGTGGGTCTCTGTGTCACAGGTTCTCCAAGACATCCACAGGTGGCCGATAAGGAAGTCACAGCAGTCACGGCAGTCACGTGCAACATCCCCAAGAAAAGGATTTAAGCCAGGACTCTTGGGGGCTACGAGGCCACACTCACCTAGAGTGTAGGCCCACTCCCTGTCTGCGGGGGGTGAACTTTTCTTGAATGAATCTTTTCTTCTCTCACCTCTGTGTGTCACAATTCTTTGCAATCCACTTGGATCTCTGGGTTCCCAGCGTGCACCTCTGGCTTGCCAGGCCTGGCAGTGTTGCACGCCTCCCTGCTCCACTCCACCCTCACCTGGTCCGTCCGTACCCTAACAGTATGTGTATGCGTGCGTGTGAGTGTACGTGTGTGTGTGAGAGACAGAGAGAGAGAGAGAGAGAGAGAGAGGGAGACAGAGACAGAGATGAGCAAGAGAAAAACCGAGAATAGAGACAGAGATTGAGATAGAGAGATAGAGAATGAGAATGTTTCCCTAATGAGAAAGGGTCAGAGTGGGTGTGACTTGGGGGCCTCACTGCACGGTGTGAGCACTGACCAGCTCACCTGAAACAAGGCCAGCCACGTCCTATGTCATACGTGGGTCTTAAGATGCAAAAGTTTACTTTGACAGTCTAGAAAGAAAGAATTTGTGTGAATTCCCGCACAAATTAGACTCCAAATGTGTGTTTTGAACACACTCCCCTACAAGAGGACCTGCGGACACCCATGCTGACCCCTGCGGACACCCATGCTGACCCCTGCAGACAAGAGCCAGAGATGTCTGCTGTTTTCCTATGGAGTGATTTGGGGACCGTAGCCCAACCCAGGGCTTCTCAGGCTTTGACGTCTTCAGGTATCACTGGAAATCTTGTTAAGATGAAGACTGTGATTCAGCGGCTCAAGATTCACCATTTCTAACAAGCTCCAAAGTGACCACAATGCCGCTGGGCCTCAGAGCATGCTCTTGAGTATCCAGAACTAATTCATTTGCTCCCCGCCTTACCCCCTCAACTGAGCTGGACCGAGGGATTCACTGCCTTCAGCTCCGCAGTTCACCGTGCAGAGGCTGCCAGAGAACTGTATCCACAACCTTCCTGCCCCAGAGGCATCGGTCCCACCCAGGGAGAGTCCAGGCCCTTGGGATCCAGCAGAGAGCTAGGTCCACGGACCCAGAACAGGAGGGTGGAAGTGGGGAGGAAGGAGGTGGGAATTGTAGATGGGACTGGCTCTTGCTCAGAAAATGGACTCTAAGGGATGGGAGAGGAAGGATGCAGGAGCCTGGGCCAAGGCTCAAGCCCATGGCACTGAGCACCACGTGTCTCACGTAGATGCCACATTTCATCAGGACACACAGTCCTTGCAACGCAGATTTCAAATCGCTACAAACAGACGACGAACTTGAAGTGCAGGGTAGTTTAGCCAATCACCCGATCTCCCAGCTGGCACACAGAGAAGCCACAGCTCACACCCAGGTCTGCATGATCTGAAAGCCCAGGTTTTTCAGATGTCCCCCATGTCACTGCCTGCTGCCTTCATAAAGATGGATGTGACAGGACTCTGTGTTTTGGCCTAGGAGGCCCTACAGGTCCTTAGGTCCCCAAATTCGAAAGCAAGTGCTATGACCAAAGGAGCCTTTACACTCCTGGGCTAGGCCAAGAGAAAGCGGGTCGAGAGAAGCTGACATCTGAAGAAGACCCTTGAACAAAGTGGCCGACCCTCCTGGTCCTGGAGGGCACCTGCCTTCATGTGAGCCAGCTGGGGGTCCTTGGCACCTTCATGGTCTTGGCCTGTGCGCGGGGTGGGCAAACTGATGGGTGAGCATCTTGGCAGAAATGGAATATTGACCTGAACAAAGAAGACGAAAAACTAAATGGAAAAGACTATCACGTGACAAAGTGTTCGGAACATAGAAAGCAATAATTGGTCACTGCTATTTACTATTATTATTACTACTGTTATTATTATTATTATTACTGTTGTTGATGATGAGATTCGGGACAAGCTACCCTAACATGCGGCATCTCACTATCTGAGAAAATAGAAGCAGGAAGGCAACTGACCTTCTTTTCTGAAGCAGGCCATAAAAGAATTCTGTGACGTCCCTCCAAAGTAGGTCCCTCCTTCCAGGATGAGGAAAAGATATTACCTTTTCTGCCCTACATTGTTGTTGTTGGGTGTGATTTCTGCACCTGCCTAAGAACCTGTCAACAATATGCTGGGAACATTCTCAGGTATAATTAGTCACAAAATAGTCCCCCCTAACCAAAATCTGAATAAGATCAGCCGGGTGGCCAAATCAACCAGTCTTAGTTTCGTCTTTTATCTTGAGGCAGTGGTATTTTGCATCCCTTGTATTCAGGAATCAGGATGCAGCGAGCACGTGGTCACTGCCTGTGCCTATTTGTCCCTCCTTCTTGAGCTATCGTTGTTCAACAAATGTGTTTCTGGATGTCAGGCACCTCCCTACAGAAGGAGCCTCAGACTGGAGCTGGAAGACTCGCTGCTCCTCATGGACATACTCTCATCTGTCCAGGTTCTCATCTGTCAAATGAAGACAATCACACCCACCTGCCTCAGGGTCATTGCTGTAAGGACTGAGTCAGACAATGTGTGTCAAATGAGGGACAAAAGTGCCAAGTCCCACACACATGGAAGCCGTGCCGTGCCTTTGCAGATGTCCTACCATCCCATTCTAATTTGGGAACAAACTCTTTATTAAAATTTCATTCTTATAGCCTCTGTGTTTCCTCTAAACTGCCTCGGATCCTTTGAGGAACCAACTGGCATTGGCTTACATGTATACATTCACAAAATAAAAGTCTACATGGAACCTAAAAGCAAAATGACATGCATATGTCTTCTATGCGTACACACATATAATTATATACATATAAACTTTCTCCTCTGTACTAAGCTCAAAGGACTGCTTGGTAAAGCAGGTGAGTTGTTCGCACAACCAGTTTAAAAGATTATTATTTAAAAACGGAAGTCGCCTGGAGCAGACAACTGGAAATCATTCCTCACCGCGACTCCAACAGAGGATGCCATCTAATTCTTGGAAATTTAGATGCGCTTCTAGTAATTGAGCACAAAAATGGGCCTGGCTCAATCTGCTCCTTGTATTTTGGTAATTTAAAAGGACATAGCGGAATTTTATTTTAATGGTAATTGCAAACTCATGCAGAAAATGTAAATGCACATTTCATGATTAGCTTGCAGCATAAACTATGGCTTCTATTAATGTATTCCAATTTGTAATTCTTTTCACAGTATGAGATTTGAAAGCTGTGATTAAAATTAATTAGGTTAAGTAAAGTTTATCCCCCCTGAGCACTGCTCTTGGGAACAAGCAAGAGGAAAGCGTAAGCTACATCTGGCTCTGCGGGAAACTGTGTCTTCGCAAGAAGTCGGCTGACTTCTTCTCTCCCTACAGAGGCTGCATGCTGCTTATTTGGCATATCTCAACCACCATGTATCTCCTCAAGGAGCTAATTGAACCGTTAAACTATTCTTTGCTGGCTCACAAAACCACACAGGCTGTGACTAGATCATCTTTAAATAAGGATATTAGGTGGATCTATCCACTGTTTACACACAATCAGTCTCGGGGTGGGGGGAGGCGTGGATATGTACTTCTGGTAAACCTAAGGTAACGGTGGCCACCCAGAACTCAGTACCGTAATTGCTGTAGAAGACGCGCCCAATGAGAGAAGAATAGTAAAGAAAACAACTAACACCTGTATAGACCTCTCTGCTTTACACAAACTCTCTCCGATATCATCGTGTTTGATCCTCTCAATGATCCTCACAAGGAGTTCATATGATAGTCCCATTCCACAGATGAAGGTACTGATGTTGAATGAGATGTCCAGGTTAAAGCGTGCAGGAGATCAGGCCATGGTTTTCTGAGTGCCTGCCCTATTCTCCTTGTAAGCACATACTTGATGGGTTTAAAACTCCCTAAAAGTATGTTTACAGACTACTTATTCTCAGGAAGGATTATGAGCCTATCACTTCAATACAATGCCCAAAGTTTCTCAAGAGAAACTTTGGGGTAGAAACTCTGATGAGATTGTTGCTATAATATCAAGGAGAAAACCACCCAGGGAGGACACGGTCATGCAAGCATTGTTTGGTATTCTTAGGTCAGTCGATTCAAGGGAACAAACCCATATCAAACATAAACCTCTCCAGAGATAAAGAATATTCCCCTGAAATTCAGAAATTAAATGAAGGGTTTTTAACATAATAGTTAAATTAAAAGGAAATACAAGCTGGGCTCGGTGGCTCAGCCTGTCATACCGCGCCTTTGGGAGGCTGAGGTGAGTGGATGGCCTGAGCCCGCGGGTTCGAGACCCGCCTGGGCAGCGAGGCCTCATCTCTACAATAAATCAAAAAATCAGCCGGGCGTGGTAGTGCATGCCTGTAGTTCCGGCTACTCGGAAGGCTGAGGCGGAAGGATCGCCGGAGCCCAGCAGGTGGAGGCTGCGGTGGCCGGGAGCGGCCACTGCACTCCAGTCTGGGCGACAGAGTGAGACTCCAACTCAAAAAAAAAAAAAAGGAAATACAAACGAAATGTACTTAGAAGTTGGAGAACACAGGACAGGGAGCAGGATGTTAGAATAAAGAAAATCGTGGCTTCACATTTGACCTCCCAACACCGGCTCAGTAGGTAGACTCCGGGTGTTGCTCACTCCCATTTTTCCAAGAGAAAAAGGAAATGTAAGCCACTCCCCCAGGTTACACTGGGAACTCATAAATGAGTCTTTGGACTCCTAGGCTAGTGCTCCTATCTTGACTCTCCCAAACTTTTCAGTGCTTTATTTGGGATGATGCAATTGAATAGGAAATTAGCATGCAAAACTTGGAACGAAATATTGATTTTATAAGATTTTCCTGAGGAAGATGTTGGTTCTTGGTGATAACTGCACAGCTTGGTCTGACTTGGGGTCCAGGACCCTTCCCAGAGCGGGACTTGCCCTTTTAACCACTAGGTGGCAGTACAAGCACAGCCTTCCAAGGACCCCCATAAAGCTGCCTGCTTATGGCAGTGATGGGCGAGTGGCTTGCTGACCAGGCCAGGGTTAATCAGCCCACAGCTCTGGTGTGTGGTGTCGGTTTCAGTGTGTGGTTACCTGGAGTTTCCTCTGTGCTCTCCGACCTCACCAGAGGATGCTCAGCATTGCTGGGGAAACTCCTGCTGCGGGATCTTCTACTGAACTGACTACAATGAATGAGGGGCAATCTTGACTGGACTCAAGTCATTCCCACCCCTATGACCGTGGGAGCCCCACTCAGACCCAGGAGGAGACACTCCAGATCACCCCCACTGCAGAACCAAGTCCTCAGGTCACAGACATTCCAGGCACTTCCGTGTTGCGCCCAGCTACAGAGTAAGTGCTGTTTAAAGGAAACCAGGGAATGGGAGATTTCTTCCAAAACGTGGTTCTCATCCCAAAGAAGAGCATCCTTTGGGGTGACCCAGCCTGCTTGCCTCTAGAAATGAGCACCTGCACCAAAGTAATGTCATCGATATTCATTAATACATATTGGATACACAGTATATAAGCGCTGTCTTATATACTTTATGTAGGTTAACTCATTTAATCTGGCAATAACTATAAGAGGTAGGTATTATGAATGCCCCGATTTTCAAACAAAAGACTTAGGGTTGGAGAGATGCAGTGACTTGTCCAGGCCCTAGAATTAGAATCCAGGACCCCGATTGAAAGGTGGAATTTGGCTCACTACATCAGTGCTTAGCATGGTGTTTAATTTCTCAGAGTATCTCACCCCATCCACCTCTGTGGCAGAAGGGGCCACGCCCATGTTCTGCTTCGGAATTCTTCGATGAGGTCAAGCAAAATGGCCAGAGGGAGAGCTTGAGGTGACCTTCCCCACTAGCCTGGGGCCTGTGCGCAGTTCCTGCAGGCCTGTTTCAGCGGGGGTTTGGCACCACAGGCCTACCGCAAGGCCAGGGAAACTTAGCAATCACCAGTTTTGCTCCTGACAAGCAGGGGAGGGCTGGGGGACCCAGGTGAAGAGGCAAGTGTCTCAATAGCACGGCCAGTCCCTACGCAAGTATCCCGTGTGCTCATCTCATCTCAGTGGGTGTCTGAGGCCATTGATGCTGCTATAACAAAATACCTGAGACTGGGTCGTTTATAAAGAACAGACAATTATCTCTTCCGATTCTGGAGACTGGGAAGTCCAAGATCAAGGTGCCGGTAGGTTGGGTGTCTGGTGATGGCTCCTTCTTCATGGACGGTGTTGGGTTGGTGCCATCACATGGCGGAAGAGTGCCAACGGGGCCGACGCTAGTTCCCTCCGCCCTCCTATAAGCAGGAATCCATTCGTGAGGGTGGAGCCTCCATGACTTCCATCCCTAGAGGCCCCACCTCGTAAGACTACCACAATGGGGATTGAGCTTTAACACATGAATGTGGGGGAGGGTCAGATCACAGCAGTGAGTTGTATCAAATCCAGGTTTTAGAAAATGGCAATCTCTGCTTCTCCTTTGTGCCTCTGGCCAAAGCCCTACTTAGTTAGACCTTAGAATCATTCTGACGTTAAGACAGAACAAGCCCAAGGATCTTAATTCCACTCATGGAAACACACCCTGGAATTGCAAATCTTCCTCTACGTTTATTTCCCTAATGGTTGTTCATGATGATTCGTTCACTGATCTGCATCAAAATGAGAACACAAGGATAATGTGACAAATTTTTCATAAAGCTACATTGACGAAATTTAGAAGATAATCTCTTATTTTGAGATTCCGTCCTTCCTATTTCTTTATAATTAAAATATTTCTCTCAGGGAGTAGTAGTAGAAGTTGATTTATATCTTAATACATTCCCCGGCAAAATAAAAACTTGGCAGGCCTATGGTGCTTTACCCTTTTAAAAAGAATTACAGATCAAAATCTGGGAACTCCAGCTGGGGGTAGTCCTCAAATTTCATTCACCCAGCACGTTAGAAGTGTTTTGTATCCTGCCATCTAGTGGTCATCCTCACACTCACCGACTTTGAAAACTCAAATAGCAGGGCCTGTGTAGACCCCGTGTGTGTGTGTGTGTGTGTGTGTGTGTGTGTGTGTGTGTGTGTGTACACATTAAGTGTTGACAGCAAAGATGTGTTAGCATTTTTTAAAACGCAGGTTTTGAAAATTGTGTAAAAATATTCAGAGTGAACAATCCTGCACCCGACTCATGTGGGCAGAATTGAAAGCAGGTGTGTGAGATTAGCACGCTATAACTTTTTTCCAACATTCATCACCCAAAGGTCAGCAACACTGAAACATTCATGCTCGGGAGTGTTATCAGCTCATAGGACATGAAAAGTTGTAGAGGAAAAACCCTCAGGACTACCCTCAACTCAAATGTGTTCATAACTTAACAACAGAAAATATCCCTTCCAGGCCTGGGAGGACCCATCTGCCTTTCAAAAATGAGTAAGTATATGTTTCTGCAGGAGTCTGGTGTCCTTGAGGCAGGCGACAGAGTGTGGGTTTGCGGATATCAGACTGTCCCTGCCTTTTGAGTGACCTCCGTGTAGATATGGCCTAACTCCCTGCAGCAAGTATGTTCACTTCTGCCCTGGTCGCCATGGTTGCTGCAGTCTCTGGAACTCTCTTCCCTTTGCCTCCCACTGACCTCCTCCTCCAAGCTGGCCTCTCACCATCAGACAAAGGATACTCCATTTCTGACTTCTTAATCAGAGAGAGGGGGAAAAAAAGAGAGAAAAGGGGAGAAATGCAAAAAGGAAAAACAAAAACAAAAACCCAAGGCCAAGGGACATGGGAGACTGGCTCTTTAGAAGGCCTGCCCTGGACAGCCCTTTGAAAACCCAGAAGATTACATGTAAAAGGAATTTAAACCATGTGGGGTTCTGACTCACCTGGGTCATCTTGAATTGAGAAATTCGGTTTCTGGACATTGGTGCACAAGCAGGCAGTCTGGAACTTGCTAGCATCCGTGTTCTGAGAGGTCAGGTGTATTGGTACTAGTTGAAATTTGAAATGCATTAAATCAATGAGCTGCAGTGTCTAGGTTCCCAGGCTAGCTCAGGAAATCCACTGAACCTGTTCTGCTTTTCTGAACTGCAGTTCTGATCTCCTTCAAACCACTTGCGCTTTCCCTGTGCTGGGCAGAGCATGAGGAATGGAGAGTTTCTAAAAAAATATAAACAATGATTCTCTCTCTCTCTCTCTCTCTCTCTCTCTCTCTCTTTGTCAAAAGTCTCACTTTTGCCTAGCTCGAGGTGCTCACAATCACAGTTCACCACAGCCTCAATCTCCTGGACTCAGGAGATCCTTCTGCCTTAGCCCCATGAGTAGCTGTGACGACAGGTGCATGCCACCACGAACGGCTAATTTTTTGTTTGGTTGGTTGGTTTTTGTTTTTTGTTTTGTAGAGATGAGGCCTCTCTCTGTTGCCTAGGTTGGTCTCAAACTCCTGGGCTCAAGCAATCCTCCTGCCTCAGCCTCCCTAAGTGCTTGCAATTAAAGGCAGGAGCCACTGCATCCAATCTGTTCTTTTAATGGTTCTCATCAGAGGCTCTTAGCACATCAGAAGTTGAATAATGAGTCCCCCAAAGATGTCCACATCCTAATCCCTGGGGGTAGAAAACAGAAATAAATAAATCTAAATCTCACTCATCATAGGTACCAAGGAGATGTGTGCAAAGAATTATTAGAGAAGGCAACAGCCAACAGTTAAAGAAACTCCAAGGGTGAAAACAAAGCAGTCCTGGCACCCTTGCTCTCTTGGGCTCCCAGACACCACGGCCTGTTTTTACTCATTTGCTTTTTCTCCTTGGTTGTCTGCCTAGCAGACTGTAAGAAGGGAGACCCAAAAAACCCAGAAATATTTCTTTGGAGGGCGAATTCCCCTGCTAGGTAAGTGTTCCAGGAACCCATCGGCATCAGTGCACCAGCTAGCATTGTTGTGAGAGGCTGTGTTCAGCTTCAGCAAATTTGTTTTGGAGATCCTTTCAACTTGCCCGTTTCATAGGGGTGATTTACAGGTGCACCCGCCCACACCTCGGTGAGTGTTCAGGAGTTCTTGACTAAATATGGCATGACCCCTGTGCCTCACCCTCCCTATTCCCCCAACCTTGCCCTGAGCCACTTTTTTTCGCTATTTCCCTGGATGAAAAAAGTCCTCAAAGGGAAACATTTTGTCCGTGCGGAAGAGGTGAAACAAAAACTGGCAGAAGCCCTGGAAGACATCCACATGGACGAGTTCAAAAACTGTTCTGAGCAGTGGGGAAAAGCATCTCAATAGGTGTCTTGCATCCGACAGAGAGTTCTTTGACAGGGACTGCAGCTTAAACATGGTAGAATATACCAATTTTTATAAATAAATTCTGTTTTTTGTGGGGTCCTCTCGTATGCTCCAGAACCCTCTGCACCCCTTGGGTCTGACCCGTAGAGGGCCCTCACTGAGTGTCTGATGAACTGAGCTGTCAAAATCAGGCACACTCTGTCTTCCATGCCTTCTATTTACATGAATCAGGTGCCTACTGTGAGGTAGTTGTATACTAAGGACTGGGATCAATAGTGAGCAAGAAAGATCAGATCCCTGCTTTTTAATATTTTATTTTATTTTTAGAAACAGGCTCTCTGCTCTGTCGTCTAGGCTGGAGTGCAGTGGTGTGACCATAGCTCACTGTAGCCTTCAACTCCTGGGCTCAAGTGATCCTCGCACTTTAGCCTCCTGAGTAACTGAGACTATGTGGACACCACCCCACCCCACCCAACTAATTTAAAAACCGTTTTTTGTTGTTTCTTTAGAGACAGGGTCTTGCTGTGTTGTCCAGGCTGGTCTCGAACTCCTGGTCTCAAGCAATCCTCCCACCTCGGCCTCCCAAAGTGCTGGGATGATAGGCTGTGTCGCCGCAGCTTCAGGTTCCTGCTTTTATTGTTTGTCATTTCCTGACCAATGAGTCTGCCAAAGATGTCACATCCTAATTTCTGGAATGTGTGAATATGTTACGTTACCTGGCAAAAAGGACTTTGCATTAAGTATCTCGGATGGGGAGACTATCCTGGATTCTCTGAGGGGGGCTGATTAACTAAAAAGGTTCTAATGGGAGGGAGGCAGGAGCCTCAGTTAGAGTGATGAGGACCACGACCAGAAGATGGGCAGCTTTAGAAGCTGGAAAAGGCAAGGAAACAGATTCTCCCCCGGAGCCCCCAGAAGGAATACAGCCCTACTAACCAACACCTTGATGTTAGCCCGGCAAAGCTGGTCTTGGAATTCTGACTTCCAGAACTGTAAGATCATGAATGTGTTTTGTGCTTAAAGACACTACGTTGATGGCCATGTGTTACAGCAGCAATAGGAAATGAATACAAGCTGAATATAGCTGTAGCTTATGAAACATTTTGCTTGGTGTTAAACAGACATTTAGAAAGTCATCCCAATAAGCTGTGATAATAGAGGAAGCACAGACTATCATTACGTCATTGCCCTCATTCTCTCTTCACAGATTGATTGGCCGAATAATTTATTCTTCTCTTTGCCAGAGTACCTACCTCTCTGGGGCTGTACCTTCCTGGGGTCGCAGGAAGCCAATTTGTAGCTTCCGGTGCCACTGCCCAAGGCTTCAAGTGCTTACAGAAGGCATTTGGTGACGACTCTGTCACCATAATGACAACTTGCATCCAGGAGGAATATGGTTCCCTCATTTACAGTCAAGTTCAACTTGATTTTCTGGTCATGGCACCCTTTAAAAATAGAGAGGAACTCTTATTTACATCTTCTTTTTCCAACAGGGAAACTGAGGCAGTGATCAGCTCGAGTTTGCTTCACCACCCAGAAGCAAGACAATGAGCTCAGTTTCTTTGACACCTAAGCTGTCCTTTGGCCTCTGATTATCGTTCCCCAAGGTGTTGAGGAAGCAAAATAAAAAGAGGAAATCCATAGGAGGAGGGAGATAGGGAACCAGAGAGAAAGGAGAGGAATTCTGGGAAGCGCCTAATAGTGAAAACCCATGAAATAAGAAAGCCTCCGTTTGCTACTTTAAAAACTGGGGGAAAATTTGACAACTAGTTGCATTTCATTTTGAAACTCATTTAACCCTAAAAGTCAAATCGAAACCCCAGGGGTGCAAACCCACAACAATCAAAATAAAAACAAGTTTTCACAAACCTGCTGCAAAGCTAAATATAGATTTTCAGATAAACCTACTCACTTCCAAATTCATGTCTTTTCAGAACTATCTCAAATATTATTTTAGAAAAAAATGTCAAAAGAAAAATAGTTTTGTGTGGGAGGTGGAAAACAGGCCGGGGGTGTATAAGTGTAGGAGGGATATTTATTTATCTTCAGCCTCCTCCAAACGGTTGAGATATTTTCAAATACCATTTGTGGTCACCTGCACTGGTAATCTTTTCTAATTGTGGCTAAAAGAAGCTGACTAAAGGTCCCTGTGTTTGCAGCAGGAAGACAATTAGTTGCCACATGCCACTGCCTTAGTGTACAGGTACCTTTCTCCATTGCACTTTTGACCTGGTTTCCTGGTGCAGGTGTATGAATCGCTCTGCATTCTGACATGACCGAAAGTATCATTAAAATTGGAAATGATCCAGGCATGGTGGCACACTCCTGTAGTCCCAGCTACTCGGGAGGCTGAGGTAAAATGATCTCCTAAGCCCAGGAGGTCAAGGCTGCGGGGAGGTGTGATCGTGCCACTGCACTCCAGCCTGGGCGACAGAGTGAGACCCTGACCCAGAATGTGTGCGTTTGTGTGTGTGTCACTGGAAACCAAAGTCTGTCGGCTGCAGCAGGAGACAGGACGGCCCTTTCCTTTTCCTGCTTATTCTGCTTCACCTCTGTGCTTAGGAGGACAAGGGAAGGTTGCCTTGACAAAGATGGAGGCGAGTCTCTAAAACATCCCGTGCCCTTGTGAGGCCTGTTCAGAATCACCTGCGGCCTGAGGGTTACGCTGGAACGTTGGCCTCTAGGCCTTTCAGGTTCCTCTGCGTGCGGGGAAGGCTTTGAACCAGGACGTCTGAACTGCTGAGCAATTTCTTATTAAGGTGTGAGCAGAGTCAGCTGGGGTTTTAGGCTTTTATTTGTGGTGGGCTGTTTTCCTGCCACGGTTGTTGTGGTTTACTGTCTACCCGAGTGTTTAAAACCGCTTTGCACAATCCGGTGACTTTGTTTCAGATCAGGCGTCTCTCTCTTGCCCGCCCAGCTTTGGCCCCCAGTGACACACGCTCTGCCGGGCACCTTCTCCCAGGCCTGGCTGCATTTCCATTGTGTGAGTCACCATCAGGGGAAGTGAGCAAGCACTAATACCTAGGACCTTAACATTCAGGAATGATAATTTGGGGAAAGTTAAGACAGCCCTCCAGACTGCTGTGCAAAAGACGGTTGGATGAAAGGAACAACAAAAATCAATCATAAATCCATGCAGTCCAAGACAAGGAACTGTTAAACTACAAGCCTTAGAATTTTGCAGACAGCTCCTAGAGATTTATGCTAAGGAAATAATCGTGAATATATAAAAAAATTTTCAAAAATCATCAAAAGAGTGCTTATTATGAGCCTGTCTATAATAACAAAAAATGGAAGAAACCTAAATAGTCAATAGGATTTTGGTATTGCACTAATTGCTTTATGTGTATTATCATCACATTTAACTCTTAAAACACCCCGGGGAACTTACACTTGGAGAGTATAAAGTACTCGGAGAGGTCAAGTTCTTTGTCCATGAACATAGTGCCAGTATAGTAACAATGACCCCCCCCCAGTTCATATCTACTCAGAACCCAGAATATGACCTTATTTGGAAATAGGGTCTTTGCAGATGTAAATAGTTAAAGATGTTGAGATGAAATCATCTTAGCTTTTTTTGTTTTGTTTTTTGTGTGTCAGGGTCTCGCTCTGTCACCCAGGCTGGAGTGTAGTGGCAAAATCGCAACTCACTGCAGCCTCGACCTCAGGGGCTTGAGTGACCCTCCTGCTTCAGTCTCCCACGCAGCTGCAACTACAGGCCTGTGCCATCACGCCTGGCTCATTTTCTGATTTTTTGTAGAGATGAGGTCTCACGTTGCCCACGCTGATCTCGAACCCCTGAACTGAAGCAATTCCTCCTCCTCCTCCCTCCCAAAGTGCTGGGATTACAGGTGTAAAAGCCATCCTAGATTTACATTCAATGACTGATGTCCTTAAATGAGAAAGGAGAGAGCCCTTGGAGATGAACAGGTCTGTGTGAAGACGGAGGAGACAGTCATGTGTTCACCAGCCAAGATAGCTGGCGGCAGCCAGAAGCCAGGAAAAAGGCACGGAACCGGCTCTCTCAGAGCCTCCAGAAGGAAACTTCAAGCCTCCTGAACTCTGAGAGAAAACATTTCTGTTGTTTTAAGCCACCCAGTTTGTAGTCATTTGTCATGGCCGCCGCAGGAAACATACACTGCCAGTGATGAGGACCCCTAGGGTCTAAACCAAGACTGACTCCAGACCTGTGCATCCCCACGTACTATGCTGCCGCGAACAGCAGGGCTCAAGATTGCATGTATAATATCACATTTGTATAAGACATTTGAATATATGCATAGAAAAGAACTGGAAGAATATACAGCAAAATGTTTATTTCTGGGTGGTGAGATTCCAGATGGATTTTAATTACCTTCTTTTTGCTTATCTGCTTTTTCCTTTTTCAGCACTGGAGTGCAGTACTTTCCATAGTAAGATACACACTGAAGTATGCAGGGTTAAGGAGGCATCGGACTGCCACTTACTCTGAAGTGGTTCAGGTCAAAAACTAATAATATATATCTACATGGAGAAAAAAGGACAGAGCAAATGTGGGGAAAGCCTAGCCATTGGAGAATCTGGGTAAAGAACACATGGAATTCTTTGCGTTATTCCTGCAGCTTTTTGGCAATTCTGAAATTAGTTCAAAATGTAAAAGCTACCCAAAAACGTGTTAAAAGTGTCCTAACATGGATGGTATCCAAAGTTGAAGCAGAAGCAATCTTATAATAAACGTAAATGCCAAGAGATCTGCCAAGAATCAGAAAAGTTTATTCGAGGAATAAAAGTGAATGTTTGTACCATAGCAAGATGAGACTCTCAACAATAACAACCAAAAAATGCTCAGAGCAAGAGAGACATGGAAAGAGGTGATGGAAGGAAGGAATGCCAAGAAGAAGTCCCTGATGAATGGCAGCCTTATGGCGAGGACAGCCTGTGCGACCTAATTCGGGTCTCAAATGTCCCTTTTGCACATACTCAAGTGGCGTAGGGCGAGTCCTGGACAAGGACTCAGGCTCTGACAACGGCTTTGCGTCACTGGTTACTCACCCCCCAGAGGGTGGTCGTCAATAATTATACAAATTACATTTCAGAAATAATATATAGGCAAGCCAGAAGAAGTGTCCATGGCCTTTTGAAAATATAAAACAACTGGCCGGGCACGGTGGCTCACACCTGTAATCCCAGCACTTTGGGAAGCCAAGGTGGGAGGATTGCTGGAGCCCAGAGTTCAAGACCAGCCGGGGCAGCCTAGCAAGACCTCGTTTCTACCAAAAAAAAAATTAAAAAATCAGCTGGGCGTGGTGGCATGGGCCTCTAGCCTCAGCTACTCAAGAGGCTGAGGTCAAGGTGGCCTTGAGCCGTGAGCGTGCCACTGTACTCTAGCTGGACAACAGTGAGACCCTGACTTAAAAATAAATCAATAAACAAACTACTAGCAGGTCATTTTATATATATAATGTTATAAATTATATTATATTATTTATATATGCTATATATAAGGACAGAGATTCTAATTATGTACCCGTTTTAAAGCTCACTTCCAACCAACATGTCTAGTTTACCATCTGGGCAAATGCAGGAAACAGTATGTCCATGACATGGGCTTATCGAAAGTCACATTACTAAA
Organism: Cephalopachus bancanus; assembly: GCA_027257055.1. Lineage (NCBI taxonomy): Eukaryota > Metazoa > Chordata > Mammalia > Primates > Tarsiidae > Cephalopachus > Cephalopachus bancanus. The sequence goes on along the minus strand of JAPVLO010000005.1, from coordinate 641,956 downwards.
TGGCGCTATTTCAGATGGCCCACCTACCACTAATTTCTATAAAAATCTGTGGCCATTGCAAACATGAACTCAGTGTTATTGGCCTTAGTTGCCATGTGTACAAGATATTTTGCAACCGAGCTGGTTCTCATTCGTCTGAGGGAACTGCTTGTTCCGTCTGTTCCCCACTGGTGAGGGCCCAGGCTGGGGCTGACAGGTCTTGCCTAGGAGCTGCCGGCCTCACCTTCACTCCCCAGCAGCGGAGATAGGTATATTGTTTGGCGGCAGCAGGCTGAATATATTAAGTGCACTTAATTGAGTCAAAGCATAATAGGTCCATTTTTATCCCACCCTCAAGTTGTTTCACGTTCAGCATTCCTCTGTCACAAAGGTTTGCTAATGGTTCCAATCTGCAGTGCCAAGTAGCTTGTGCCTAGGAAATCCATAAATGTGTGCATTTCTGGGTTCCTACAAAGCAGTTCAATGATGCCATTGGTAGGGAAAGGGTCTCACAAAGGTAGAGTGAGTACGCTGACCTGTCATCGTGCGTGCCTTTTCTGAATGTCCCTGGAGACACAACGAGTAGCACCATGAAGCATTGGCTGCACCAGCTGCCACCCAAATAGAATCACCAGCCAGGGGGAGGGTGTCTGGGTGGGAGGTTTGTTGTGTGTATATATACGAATATATTTTTCCTAATGTATTTGAAAGTAGTTTGAAGTGCAAATGGGAAGATTCCTTTTTAGTCTGAGTTCTTTTTTTTTTTTTTTTTTTTTGAGTTGGAGTCTCACTCTGTCACCCAGACTGGAGTGCAGTGGGCGCTCCCGGCCACCGCAGCCTCGACCTGCTGGACTCCAGCAATCCTTCCGCCTCAGCCTTCCAAGTAGCCAGAACTACAGACTCGCGCTACCACGCCCAGCTCATTTTTTATTTATTGTAGATATGAGGTCCCACCAAGTTGCCCAGGCGGGTCTCAAACCCACAGGCTCAGGCAATCCACTCACCTCAGCCTCCCAAAGGCACGGGATTGCAGGCTGAGCCACCGAGCCCGGCTTAGTCTGAGTTCGTATAGAAAGGAAAGCAGCTTCTTGGTAAGAATTCCAGGCCACCAGCCCCATCTCCACTTGAAGGTCTCTGGAATCCTTTTCTTCTGGGTTTTATTAACACTTTCTGCTTTGAAACATCATCGTGAGGTATAAAGAATGTTTCCCTTTAAGTTCTAAGCCTTCTTTTCAAAGTGAAACTTCCTTCCAAAGCTATAATGGTCAGAGCATGTTGGACTTTGGTTCTTATTTTTTGGAATAGTGCTTACAAACATATACAAAAAGCAGGACCTCTTGATCATCATGAACCCTGAGTCTGAGTGCAGTTTTTAAACCACTTAGGTCAGTCCATCTTAACAGATAAGTATCTGTGGGGCTGGTGTCATGATTAAGATATTTGCATCCAACTTGGACTGCTAGCCCTTGCCCAGAAAGAATTCAAGTGATTTACTGATGAGTTTTTAGTGACCCTGATGATAAAGTTAAAGCCTTGCTTCTGGAAATAATGCTAAGATTGAGTTATCTTTTAAAAAACAGCTAATATTTTCATAAGTGTGGTTGAGATCGTGTCCTCATATTTGAACTCAGTGCACTTATTCAGGGAGCTGCACTCAGTGAACCTACATACATTCTCTGGTCTGTGTTGCTCTAGTCAACCTTACAAAGGAGGGAAGAACCAGGTTATTGCATTTGTTTGTATAGTTGCAGATGAATTCTAAGTTGTCTGTTTTAAGAGGAAGAACTCTAGAGTCAGAAAGATGGTTTTCCTGAAGGTTTCCACATTATGTGCATGATGGTTGGGGCAGGGGTATCTCTTACAGCTTAAGGGTTACTTGTTTCTTAGGCAGTTTCTCCTGGACCTGCAGCCAGTGCAATGGTCACCGAACAAGCCAAAGTGTCTTGGGTTTAGACTGGTGGATCACAAACTCCAGTGTGCATAAGAATAACCATGTGTGCTCTGGAGACCCTATCCAGGTATTGATTCTGCAGACGATGGGAGATTGCATTTTTAACAAATGCTCTGGGGAATCCATGAGAAACACTGTTCTATATATTCTGATGGCAACTATTTAGACATGTTGTTTTTGGTGCTCCTATTTTATACTCAAAATTTCATTATTTCAAATATCTTTCTTATTAAAAAACAGTACATGAAAAGATAACCAACACCATTAGTCATTTCAGTCATGAAACTGAATTGAAAATTACAGTGAGGTGCTACTACACACCTGGCTATAATAAAAAAGACTAACAATTACCAAACATAGACAGAAGACGTGGAGAAACTGGAATCCTCATATCTTGCTGGTGGGAATATAAAATCATAACAACACTCTGGAAAAAAGTTTGGTGGTTTCTTAGAAAGTTAAACATATACTTACCCTATGACCCAGTAATGGTACCCATAGGCATGACCTCAAGAGAAGTAAAAGCATATACCTACACAAGGACTTGTACATGACTGTTTATGCGAGCATTATGCATACTCACCCTAAATTGGAAATAACCCAAATGCCCCTTCTGCTGGTGCATGGACATCTATACAAGGCAATCGTATTCGGCATTAAAAGAAGAATAAACTACCGAGGTGTGGTACAACATGGCTGAACCTTAAAAACATTCTGCAAAATGAAATAAGCCAGACACAAAAGACTGGAGATTGTAGGATTCCATTTAGGCAACATTTCTAGAAAAGGTAAATTTCTAGTGCTAGAAAGCAGATCAGTGGTTGTTTGGAGGGTACAAAGATTGTGAATGGGCAAAAGGGAATATTTTGGTGGTATTTAGGGAATGCAGAACTCTATACAGTTATTCCCCCAAAAGTCATTAAACTATACAGCTATCACGGATGAATTTTAAGGTATGTAAATTACACCTCAAAAAAAAAAAAAAAAAGGTGTTTTAAAAAAAAAGCAGGCTTCCGCGAATGGCAATTGGATGGTAGTGAGTGAATGAATGAATCAATTAAAAACATTTCCAAGTATTTAGGAGATAGTGTTCAAAGAAACATGTATCTCTATATGATCAGGTTGTGCCTTCTGCATTTTGTCATCAACTAGTCAGTCTTGTTCGTAGGTGGATTTTTTCTTTTCAGCTTACTCTGAGTCACAGTTTCAGCCACAGTCATCAACTAACTTATCCACAACCTGCCGGCCCGCAAACAGCTTTTCTCAAGTTTAGCTACCACTGGACTCTTCCCCTTTAGCCTAAGAAGCTATTTGGGCCTTTTCGCCTTCCTTTTTAGCCAGAAAGGACTGTCCACCATTCCCTCTGACTCATCTGCTTTCTTTTCCACGTGGCAGGAGAAGAAAAAAAGAGTTTTCAGTCACATTATATGTCTCAGTGTCAGCAATTCAATTGTTCCCTTAGCAACCATCGCTTTTCCTGCCGGCTTTCGGCGACACACTGCCTTCTCACAGAGCTTAGAGTCACAAAACATCTTGCTGCATGCCAGAAGCTGATTTCTGAAAAGGCCAGTATCTCTTCTTGAGCAAATTATTTTTTAAAACAATATTCGACCAAAGCATACGGCGTTTAGACAAAGGTGATCACGGGGACAACACCAAGGAGACGACGCCTCCCAGGGTCATTTGGCTGAAGCCAAGATAAGGGGTGTTTGCAGCCACAGAATCACTGTTCCCTCCCCACTGGTGGATGTCATGGGTCCCAGGGAGCTCAGGAGTGAAGAGAAGGGAGGAGGATACAGGGTGGGAGCAAGCCAGTGACTCTCCTGCCCAGGGGGAGAGACAGGCATTGGTTTTGCATCTGAAGCGGCCGGATTCACCGTGTTCCCATCTGACTCCATAAGGGGGTATACTGCCCCGTGCGCGTCTGTATCTGGGTGAACATGAACACCCAGGCTCAACATGGTCTCCTTTATCCTTCCATCTATGATTTATTTTCTAAGAGAGCCTGTAATTTTCTTTCCTGTGTACTCACCACTCTTTGAGAAGCAAGAACATCTCAGAGGACAGGGATCATGCGACAGCTCTCAAGAAAACATTTCCCAGACATCTTGAAAAGGATTTCGGAACTTGTGATAACTCTATTTCACAAACCCATCTCATCTTAGTGACAGCTGGATTGTTTTGTCTTTTATTATTATTATTATTATTATTATTATTAAGAGAAGAGAGGAATTTTAGCACTATTTGAGGGCAGAGTGGCCTTTTGGCATTACAGGCCAACAGTACTTGAAATAATCGCTACCAAAACTTTCATGAACCTCTGCTAAATATGAATTCTTGTGCACTAGGAGTTGGGTAGATTCATTACAAGATTGTGGCACCTGCCTCACTTTAATATATACATATTTGGGATTTTGTTTTTTAAACTGTTTTTATTTCTAATTTCTTTTAAATCAATTCTGTTCCTAATTCAAGCAGGTCTTCCTTGAGATGAACCCAAATTAAGGAAATTTCCCTGTGTATAAATTATTTAACACATGAGCTATTAACCCAGTGGGCTTGCAAAAAAGGAAGGAAATCCTTGGCCAAATTTTATAACCTGAGAGGAGAGAGACACGTGGTCTGTAACCAGGTGCTTCTGCTGCTGTTGTGAATCTCAGTTTTGGGGTACGGATGTCTCCACATCAATCCTTCTAGGTGTTTTGAACGATTGTTTTTAAGGCCAATCATTCCCTTAGGTTTTCCCAAAATAAAACTAAGCTACCAAGAACAAAATATTCAAACCACAAGTTAAGGGAGGGTCTGGCTCCACGTGGAAGGCCTTGGAGATAAGATTCGTAGGTGATTACCTCGAAGAGCCTATGAATACACATGTCCAACCTTCCCCGTTCACAGAAAGATGAAGAACCATTTACTTTTCACTTCACAAAAGGTAAAGGGAAGCATAGCAATTTGAGTTTGCATTTGGGAAATTAATAAAATATGTTTTATTATGACAAAAGAAGAATACATGTCTTCTTAACTCCTCTTTTTTTTTTTTAAGAGACAAAGCTCCTGTCACCCAGACTGGAATACCGTGAGCACTGATCACAATCTCTTGGGCTCAAGGGATCATCCCGCCTCAGCCTCCTGAGTAACTGGGACTAGGTACACGCCACCACACTGGCTAATTTATTTTATTTTTTCTAGTGATGGATGAGGTCTTGCTATGTTGCCCAGGTTGGTCTCTAACTCTTGGTCTTAAGCAATCCTCCTGCTTCAGCCTCCCAAAGTGCTGGGAATACAGGCAAGAGCCACCCCACCAACGCAAATTCCTCTATGCTTAATAAGAACCATCACTTCGAATGTACTAGGTCTGATCTGTGGTCACTGAGCAACCGAATATTAGGGTTCTTCTTCTCAGCATCCTTGGGGATGTTCCCTCACTGGCAAAGAGAGGCGGTGGAATGAGTACCAGAATCCCTCATGGCTATGATCCATGTCTATTTCTACTTCCTTCTGGTGGACTATGTGATTCCGTGGCCTGTGGCTTGTCCGCCCCCGCTCCCTAGACCTTTTCCCGGGCCCTGTCTGAGGGCTCCCAAGTGGCTGTCGCGTGCAGTGTTCACATGAGCATTTGTTCTCACCACCATCAAAGTCCCAGGTGGAGATGTTAAAAGGAAGAGGCGGGGAAAAAATGCACAGACACATCCACATCGACACACAGAGGGTGCCAAAGTAAAGGAAAAAACTGTATTAAAATTGTAATACTCAATATATACGATAAAAGATAAACACAAGTCACGTTTGACTTCTGCAATTACAGGAGGTGCTCCAAGTGGTTGCCATCAGCATCCAGACACTTCTGACTACAGCAAACAAAAAGTAATACATAGATAACATCACTTAAAATGTGCACACTTTTTTTGGCGCTCCCGGTATGCATATGTAAAAATATGTGTTCCAGGAAACATTCAAAGGGCTGAGGTAGCCCACGTTGAGTGCTCTGAGTCGCATCAAGGTGACTCCTCTGCAGGAAGTGACCCGGTGAACCCTGCCCAGTCACATGGGGCCCCTAACACATCCTGCTCCTGGCTGGGAAAGGCTTGCCTGCCACGCAGCCATGGTTTCTGGGCTAGAGAAACGGACCGATTGGGTATCTCTTAACTGTTTTTGAAAATCCTATATAAAGTCATAAGGCAGTTTAGCTCAGGAATTGGCATGCAACCTCCCATCCTCCTCCCCCAAGTCCCAATCTCACGCATGCAGCTTCCCTGGTTCCTTAGCAAAACTACATGCTAAAACCCTGTATGTCCAGGGCTGATCTGCCCTGAGTTACAGCCCAGTAGGAGAGTTTAAAACTACTCATCATCAAAACTAGCCACTCATTTTACAAACAGGACCAAAGTATTAGCCCTAGGGTTTTTGACTCTCGTTGCAAAAACAAGAAATGGAAATTCCCCATGTCTCTTGGCTCTAGTTTGGTCATCCATCCCTTTCCCCCATCCACGAAAAACAGGTCAGAGCCAAAATGATGCCCACCTTAGGTGGAGCCTTCAAAGCTGGGACTTGGTGTCATTTTTTAAAATGAATGAATGAATGATTGCCATGTGACTAATAAGGTGATAAAGATATCGATCACAGACAATGAGTTTCTGGGCTGAGGATGTGGAATTAAAAAGAAGGAGAGAGAAATAAAAAGACCACATCTATGAATATATAATTTATGCATTATTCAATTATGGAAAAGATTTGGAAAACGTAGAAAAATTCAAGGAAAAAAATAAAATCTATGACTTTACTTCCCAGACAGAGAGCCCTTATTGACACTAGGGTCTATTTCTTTTATCTTATTTTTGTTAGTTTACATAAATGTAATCTTAGGTTTCATTTCTGTAACCTGTTTTCTTTCCAGCGAGTAATGCACCATAGACCATTTTCACGACCAGTACCTGTGGACCCCAGGCTGGGCTGAGCTCCTGACATCACTCCAGGAACCACGCAGTGATTTATTACTTGTTTTACGAGTTAGGATGCAGACTTTGGCTTTACCTGAGTTCAGCAATGGACTTGCGCAGGCCGTAGATCCACAGAATTATGGCCTGTGCCAGCTCGAGGGGACCATGAGGAATCCTGGAGGTCCGACCTCTCATTTCATAGATGAGAAAACTGAGCACTGAGTCGGAACCAAACACAGAACCAAATCCACCGCCCAGGTGGATTTACTACTTCCCCAGCACCAAGTCCACAAGCATCAACAGTCGTCCCATTCAGCAAACAGCCCGCGAGAGGACTCCGGGTGGAAAGGAGTGTGCAGCCCGGTACAAGATTTTATGCAGTGGGGTGTGTTCAGCCTCACTCGAGGAAGGAGAGACCATGACTGGGGGAGGATGGACGCTTAGGAGGGAGGATAAGCAGACCAAAAGCCCAGCTGCTCCAACACAGCGAGATGCACACACTATTGTTCCAGAGAATGGGGCTCTGGCATGGGAGGTGTCGGCTCTGCCTGCAGGGTGGGCCGCTTCTCAGCCCCTCCTTGGCTGCCACCCTGTTCAGGGCCGCCTTCTGTCCCCTGGATCACTGCAGGAGCTCCTTCCTGGGATTTCTGTTCCCACCCTGCCCACCACAGCCCCTGGGCTGATCGACAAGAGCCAGCAGGATCCTTTTAAGATACAAAACTGCTCAAAACCTGCAGTGGCTTTTTATCTTGGCTCAGGGCAAAAGGCAAAGTCCTTAAAGTATTCCCAGGGCCTTGTGCCATGCACGCATCTGCTTCTCAGTCCTCCCACACTCTCTTCTGCTCACTGGTCACCTGGGTCTTTCTCAAATTCAGTCTCCACCAGAAGGGAAGCTCTTGGAAGGCTGTGGTTTTTGTCTGTCTGTTTCGTGAGTCAAGGTCCTTCAGGTGCAAGACATAGAAACCAACTGTGGCTAGCTTAAGGGGGCAAGAGAAGCTGTTTACTCCAAGAACTCGTGAAATCCAAGGACAGGAAGGAAGCGTGGACTCAAGAACTCAGCGAAGCCCCATCTCCTGTTGACCTCCTGCTGTAAGTCCACTTTCTTCTCTCTGTGCCTGTTGACTTTTCCTGCTTCTCTGGGCCACATCATAGAACTGCCCAAATTCCAATCCATTTATTCAAGTACTATTTTTTGTGCATGGTCTGTGGCAGGCACTGGTCTGGGGCTTGGGCTACCTCGAGAACAAGGCAAACCGCCCTGCCTTCTGGGAGCCTGCATTCCAGCAGGAGAGAGGCTGCAAGCTCCAACAAGTAGCTTGTTAGGTGATTACAGCTGCGTGGGAAGAAGAGGAGAGAGGCGTAAGGGGGAAATCTGGAGCTGAGGGCAGGATGCACGTTTAAATATGGGTCAGGTAGACCCTAGTGATAAGGTAAGATTTGAAGAACAACTTCCGCTATTACAGAGACTAATTCAGAACCCCACAGGTATTCACTCTGGTTCAGTCCACCATCACTAGGGAAAGCAGAGTCACAGAAAAACGCACATGTTTCTGGAAGCCCATCCCTGTGGACGGGATGGGAAGGTAAAAATCATTCCCAGAGAAAGGGGAATTATCTTGAGCCACAGAGACATCACCAAAAGTATCTGTCACGAGAGGGATTTAGGGACCCTCTGTTCCCGCCACTGGAGTGCCTGTGGTGACTTTGCAGGTTCTTTTTTTTAAAAAAAGTCATGCTCCCATTGAGTTATTCAGGTGACCTCACCTGTTGGAGGTCTGTGGTAAACCAGACCCCTCCGCCCCCAATCCTGCCACATTTGTGAGAAGGCGTCATGCTGCTAATTTCCTGCTGAATCGCTGAAGCCAAGAGGGCAAGAGATGGTGACATCGTAAAGAAACTTGCTGAATGCGAAGTGACTCAGAATGACTGAAAATGCCGCGCTCCATCCCCAACTGACAGGCTGCTCCTGCCTACCAGGGAAGGGCTGCCCATTCGTAGAACAAGCAGACTCTTTCCACCTCTACCTTACGGACTTTATCCTTGAAAGAGCAAAAAATTCACGGAGAAGTAAGGGATTGAGAGGAAATAAGGCATGAGACATATTGGATGGTGCAATGTCCGAAGCTATGAGATTCGGGTTATTTCCTTCCGAAGGAAACAAACATAGAAATGGGAAATTTGATAACCCTCAACTCCTCACTGCTTTGCAAGGAAAGTCTAAGAGAATTTTGAGGCTGGAGGACAAGCTCAGACGACCCTCTGATGTTGACAGTCTTATCTGAATTGTTAGCCTTTGAAAAGGAGACAAGTGATATTTGTAGATTTATGAATTTAGAAATGTCAGGTCTCCGTTATTAGAACCAAGTAATGTCAGAATCTTCTGGCGTTTCATGGGATCCACCTATGGCTGTGAGGTCCCGGCAGAGCTCCGGGCTGACCTCTGTGTTTGGAAATCCCACCACTACACACTCCACTCCATCAGGTTTGCAGGCAGTGAGACTGAAGGCCCCAGTGTGAACCTCCTTGCTAGTGGAGTAGGTACTGCGGGAAGGTAGCGAGATAGTGGAACTGAAGAATGTTCTTTGTTTGCCATGGCCAGAAGAAGTGTATGTGTGCATTTGTGGCTCTGAGTCCCTGGGGACTTATTTATGGGGGCTGCCTGCCAGAGCCATCCAAGCCTGCTGACTAAGTCAGCAGGCTGCCTGAAAGGTAGCTCCAGTTCTGGCTTGCACCAGCCTAAGAGAGTCCCTTGGTAGACAGAAGACGCATTGTCCTTGGGTCACCTTTGATCACCTGCCTCCTCCGTGCAAGCAGCTTAACGCATACAATCTCATGGAAACTGGGAATTACAAGAGTCAAAATGAGGAAAATGTTTTCTGATTTGTCCTTGAGCCTCAAGAGAATTCTAAGCACGGACTAGCCTGCAGATCTTGTTATAATTACATGGGCTTCCCTGCCATGATTGGTAATCGATCCCTTGGAGCTTGCCGCCACCCACACGTGGCCTCTGACTGTTCAAAGGACCACACAGCAAAGACCTCAAAAGCATTTTGGAGAGGCCTGAGGCCATGAGATGTTGGTCTGCAAAGCTAGCGAATCCTGGTTCTGTAAACCCAGTAGAAAAAAATGTTTCCATGGGTTTTCTAGAGCAGAAGGAAAGACTCCCAAGTGCAACTGGCTCCTTTCTCTATGGAAAGGTTCATCCAAGGAACTGCCAAAAGTTCTCTCTACTGCACCTTGGCATATCACCTGAGGATCAGACTTCAACAAGCAAGGCCTGCTCTGCCTCTCGTGGGTCCATTCCCTGTGCCAGGGCCACCGATTGGCCAGGCGGTGCTCCCTGTGCAATCTTACAAAGCACCATTGTCCAGTTTGAACCTCCCCCAGGATTCTGGACTTCACCTTGTCACTGTAACTCCGGTTTCTATGGAAGAAGTGATATAGCACTTTCTCTTTTCAAACTGTGTGCCTCCCACATTTCCCAGAGATTTTTCTGAGTCCCTGGAAAGATGGCAGCAGAACCTGCCAAGCAGAGTGCCATCCTGTAGGTTCACAAGAGGATGAGGCTGCGGCACTCAGGGGCCAGGGGAGAGTCTGGGTGAACTGGGAGATGTTTTCAACACCAGGATAACTTTTTTTTCTCTCTTGAATGACTTCAGGGAGTTTTACGGGAGCTACAAATGAGTAAAATATTACTTGGAGTCTCTATAAAAAGAACATGTAGGGATTATGAAAAATTCATGTGTGGATCACTCCAGGCTATTTGTGATCCAGGTATACCCAGGGGGACCCCCCCAAAACCTGAAATTAATTATTAAAAATTATGTATTTATTCTTGCATGCTTAAACTTCGGTCACCTTCCAAGTACTCTCCGTTTGATGCAATACATCTATTGAGATGCTTTTTCCACTGCTCAAAATAGTTTTTGAACTTGTCAGTTTTGATGCCTTTTAGTGCTTCCACTATTTTTTTGTCTCACCTTTTTCTTATTGGCAAAATATTTCCCTTTGAGGACTTTTCATCTGGGGAAACAAACAAAAAAGTCACTCAGGGCAAGAATGAGTGAATAGGGAGGTTGGGGCATGGGGGTTATGCTGTTTTTGGTCAAAACTGCTGAACACTCAGCACGGTGTGGGCAGGTGTGTTCATCAATCATCCATCATGAAATGGGCAAATGCATGGAAAGAATCTCCAAAAAAAATTCATTGAAACCAAAAACAACCTCTCGCAACAATGCTAGCTAGCACACTGATGCTGATAGGTTCCCAGAACACTTACCTAGTGGGGGAAATCTGTACTACAAGGGTCCTCCCTCCAAAAGATAATTCCAGTTTCTTGGATCCCCCTTATAGAGGCAATGGCCAGGTTGGGAACAGCATAGGCTTTAGAGCCTTGTATACTTAAGTTCAAGTCTTACTTCTCTCACTTCCTAGTATGTTGCCTTGGGCAAATCATTTACTCTGTCTGAGTCTCAGTTTCCTTGTCTGTGAAATAGAGATAGTGATCTTTACCTTACAGTGGGGGGTACCATAACTGGATTTGAGGCAAAGTCGAAAAGTTAGCTAGCACAATACCTAGCACACAGTAAGTAGTCAATAGACGATGGTTGCAGCTTCTGTTGATGTTTTAACTAAAACAATGGTAGCAAAAATAATAAGAAAAACTAAATTATCTGAAGAGAGGGTGTATTAAGACCCTTTTCCTGATGCTAAGGGAGCAAGTTAATAGATTAGGCCTAAAGACCTATAACACATAGCCGTCAACGTGAGCTGGTCATTCCTAACCCTCTTTTCTTATTGTTCTTTCTTCACTGTGGAGACAAGAAAAGCTAAATAGTCATTTTTCCAGCAAAAGGTTGCCATAAGACATAGTTCTGGCCGGAGAGATGTGGGTAAGATCTTCTTTCACGAAAAAGTCATGGCTAGTGCAACTTTTTCTTTCTTCCCCCTGCCTTGACTGTGGACATGATACATGGTGCGAACGCAACCATGATGTACCCACGAAGTAATAAGTAACAAGCCAACATGTTTAGGACGTCAGAAGAGAATAAAGAAATGGTCTCAGGTCCTTATCAGTGTCACTGGGCTTCTGCAGCAGCCCTGGGCTGTCTGCTTTCAGACTTTTCGTTTTGTATGAAAAACACCTTTCTTTGTGTTCAGGTGACTCAGATGGGTTTTCTGCTGCTTACTGCTGAAAACATTCTTATCTGATAAAGAATCTTGCAATAAGTTTCTGAAATACCTTGCTGACCGAGCAGAAAAATCCACAGTCACAGAGACCTCGCTGAGTCCCTAATCAAACTCTCAGACACATTAACTTTGTAGGCATTAAATAATCCTAAATATTTCAGTGAAAATGAATATATACCTATGAATGTGTGTACACACACACACACACACACACACACACACACACACACACACACACACACATATTTATATAGTAGTTTATGAAACCTGAGAGATTTGCTTTAGATGCAACTGTTGACCTTTAGTGGGTACAATGACATCATAACCACAGTGGAATCCTCTAAGCACACCCATGCCCAGTTCCAAATCCCTGAGATTCTTGCTCCAAACACCTCCAATGAGGTCAGGACATCACAAATTGTTAAAGCTCCCCAAGCTCCCATGTGTCAAGTGAGAACTACTCTGGAGCCCTCCCTGACGGGTACCTAAGCTCAGCAAACCCTGTCTCCTAGGTAACGAACTCCTTCCAGCATCAGGTGGGAAAGGTATAGTAGCTTTACAGGCAGCTTGACATAGCTCTACTATTTTAATTCAACAGAATTATTGCACATAATTATAAAAAGGTACCAAGACCCATAAAACACAGGATCTATGCATAACCCTCTACTGTAAGTTATACGGGCTTCTACTTAAATTTTGCATAGCACATGACTTGAATTAGTCTCATTCAACCTGTGTAGGGACCAGAAATATTCAAATTGCTGCATTATTATCTTATTTTACTAACTCAGATAAGCATGATAGAATCTTAATATGAGCATATGGGGCCATCAGCTAAACCCAACATACTCATGTATGGATTCTCTTTGTGGCAAGTCAGGAGGCTAACCCCTTGCTTTTTGAAAGGCTGCTATGATGTGCTCACCTATCACAATGTAAAGGAACCACATGGTAAGATGAGAATCCGTTCCACTGCTGACATGTTTTCCTTTGAATTTTACATTTTTCCCTGTTATCTGCAGTTTCTCTGTCAGAGTTACACACTCGCTTATATTTCCTTAATAGACTTTAAGGGAGACCTTTATGTGCGTAAAATAACTATGCATAAATATCTGGAGGGTTTTTGTTGTTGTTGTTGAACCCACTAGTGAAATGTTTGTTTTATAGGACAAATCTGTTGGCTTGTCAATTAAGCTTCTCTTCCAGTATAATCGATAGAAGTTATTGCTAAATAATCTTGGGAGTGACTTATTAACTTCAGTATAATAATATAATAATGGAGTACTGTGTTAATTCCTTTATCAGCCCACTTTTGAAAAATAATATATTTTGTGCTAGGGCTCACAATATAATACCTATTGATGTGATTTATGGCAACTCATCCACACATTGCATTTTCAGCTTTTACCAGTAATAATATTAGTAGAGTTTTGAAGAGTCCCAACTCTGTACAAAGAGCTGTGCTCTACTCTTTATGTGAATTATTTTTATTTAACCCTCACTACAACTCAGTAGGGGAAAGTACTGTTATGACCATTTTACAGATAAGTAGACTGAGTTTAGGAAGTTAAATTACTCGTCTGAAGTCACAAAGTGACTTTGAACCTCCATACTGCGGATTCCAAAGCCCACCCTCTCAACCACCATGCTCTGTTAGCACCATTTACTATCCACATTTGTCAACCATATTTTTCTCCGGGGCGAGTTGTAAGAATCTTTGTAACAATTATCCTATCGTGAATCACTGGCAACAAATTCTTCAGTCCTACTCGACTATGGCATCGGCTATAAAATTGCTTAAAAGCAGAGGTGGCTGTGGCTCTGAGTTATACTTTATTTGTGTCTGTGATTGTATTTGTGGTTGGATCACCTCCGCCAAGGCTGGTGTGATGGAATGAGCATAGGTTTTGGAGTCAGATGCTTTGTTTATGTGGCCCAGGCCGGACATGTGCCCTCTTTAAGCTACAGTTTGCACATCTATGAAGGGGGAGCATTCGTGCTCCCTTTCTGCTCCCAGGGTTGTGTGATGCCTAGACAACAAGCTAGCATGTGAGAAGTGCCTTGTGAACAGTGGTGTGAGATACACATGCCATCGCCTGCCTTTCTTTTTAACACAGCTTTTCTCACTAGTTTCCCTTGAATGCATGGCCACAAATCTCAAATTGGCCCTCAAGGCTGCCTGGTAGTCCAACATGCCACACACTCTCCACAGTTGTTCACTTATCCACCCCTCAGAGTGACTATTTCTCACCTTCTCTCTTCACACCTGCTCCACCCGGATTTTATCTGATGATCTTGCCTCACACCTCATCAAGAAAGCTGAAGCAACCAGAAACTCTTCCCTCATCAGGTCACAGGGCACCCTCATGGCTACCCTCTGTATTCAATGACATTTTCTTGTCACTAAGGACCAAGTGTCCCACTCCCAAAGACCAGGCACCTTTCGGCTCCCATTTCTCCTCGTCCTGACTAGGGACTTTGTTTCTCTGATTCTTTCTTCTCTTCAACATCATCCATTTTACTCTCTCTACGAGAGTGTGATCATGTACTTCCATATGTAAAAAATTGAAAGAAAAAAGCAACTCCTTGACCCCATATTCCTGCCCAGTGGCCACCCCGTTCCTCTGCTCTCCTACATGGCAAAACTCCTTGAAGTCGTTGGTTATTGTCTCTCCCTCCATTTTCTCACCTCATCTGCCCTCTGTAGCCACTTCTACTGGGTTCCAACCCCATTGCACTTCATGTTGTCACGTGAAATCTCTGTCCTCTTAGCAGAAGCCAACAGGGTTTACCGTGTCCTCCTTTTAAAACACTCTTCTTCTAACATGTTTTTCTTCTAACATACTCTCCTGGTTCTGTGTGACCTTTCTGGCTGCCTCTTGTCCAACTCTTTCCCCAAAATTGCTTCATTTTCCTGACTTCTAATTGTTAGAGTGGCACGGAGTTCCTGCCCTGACCCCAGCCATTCCCTCTCCTTTGCACCAACCATTTGGACTAATTGGCACTGCCACATGGATATTAAGCAAGTATCTCAAACTGATAGCCAGTCCAAATTCTAGATTCTTCCTCCCAATGTTTCTCCACCAGTCTCCTCTATCTCAATAAATGGTACCATCAGTTGGAACCATTATGTGATATCATTTGCTTACGGTAAAAATCTAAAGAGTATCCTTGGTAACTTTCTTTGCACCACTGTCACATCCAGGTTCACCTCTAAAGCGTATCTTGAACCTATTCATTTCTCTCCATTCCTGTGCTAACCAATGTATAAGCCGTTATTGCCTCTTCTGTGGAATACTTCAACAGCCTAACTGGTCTCCTTGCTTCACTTTTGCTCCCCATAATCCCTTTTTTAACACAACAAATGAAGAAAAAGAAAGCTCTTCCTTATAGCTGAACTCCAAATACTAAATATAGAGGGAGCAATGGATTTAGAAATTCATCAGTGAGTGCTAAACTAGTAAAAACAAAAGTTTGATGAGCAACAGGATATATATGTGGTCTCAAAGAAACTCCCCACAAATTACTTACTAGTTACAAGGGGAAAAATAGTCACTTTACAGGGGAGGGACCTAGGGGAACATCACCTTAACCAAGTGATCAAAGCTAACATCACCAGTATTGAGATAAAACAAATGATTTGCCTCTTGGTACCCTGCACTGAAGTGAACATGGCAATACTTTTGTGGTATTGCTGCCAAAACCCCAAATCTAATCAGGAGGAAAAATCAGACAAGTCCAAGCTGAGGAACATTCTACAAAATAACTGGCCCGTAACCAGTCAAGAGAGACAAAGAAGAGCTGAGAGGTTATTGTGGATTCAGGGAGACTAAAGACACATGACTAAGTATATGCATTTACCTGATCCTGGATTGGATACCAGACCAAAAACAAAGTAATCATAAAGGACACTGTTGGAACATTTGATGAACTTTCACTATGGACTATTGATTAGAATATAATAATATATAATAATATAATGATAATGTCTAAGTATTAAATTATCTGATTTTTTATCAGAGTACTACATTATATAAGAGGATATCTTTGTTGTTAGAAAATACATATTTGAAGCATTTAGTGCTAAAGAGGGTAGGTTATCTCTACTTTATTTTCAAATGACTTGGGAAAATATGCATACATATGAAAATACACAGAAAGATAATGATAAACAGAACAAAAATGTAAGCAACTAGTAAATCTGGGCAATGGTTTATAGGAGCTCCTGTTACTTTTTTTTTTTTTTTTTTGAGTTGGAGTCTCTTCCCCTCAGCCTTCCAAGTAACCAGAACTACAGGTGTGCACTTCTACACCCGGCTAATTTTTTGTTTATTGTAGAGACAAGGTCTTGCCAAGTGCCCAGACTGGTATCGAACCTTCAGCCTCAGGCAATTCACTCGCCTTGGCCTCCCAAAGTGCTGGGATTACAGGTTGAGCCACCGAGCCTGGCCACTCCTGTTGCTGTTGTTGCAACTTTTCTGTAAGTTTGAAATCACATCAAAATTAAACATTTCCAAAACACTATACTCATCTGATCATGCTATTTTCCTATTTTCTGCTCCTTCAATAACTTCCTCACATATTTACAGTGACATTCAAAGCCTTGCCTGGCTGACATAGCCCTCCAAGATCTGACCCTTGCCTGCCATTCAGATCTCACACTGTATTCTTTTTTATCATCCTGCTTGAACCTGCATGATTCTTCCTTGGCATTTAGACATCAGCTTCAAGGTCACCTCCCAAAAGAGGCCTTCCCTGATCTCTCTCTCTCTCTCTCTCTCTCTCTCTCTGTCTGTCTCTTCCTACCTTATTGTAACTCTATGCAGGGTACTTAGCACTCTGTCTTCTTTATTTACTGATTTTCTTATTATCTATGCCCCCACTGGACCATAAGCCTATGTGAATATGCATTTTGTCATATTCACAGTGTATCCTTTGTGACTGGGATAGTACTGTTCCCTAGTATACGCTCAATAAATATGTGCTGAATGAAGCTGGATGTTTGCTATGTATTTTTAAAATGCTATATATTATATCTATTGAAATAAGTCTCCTGGCAATGGAGAGACTCTCCCTCTCACCAATCACGGGTCCTCTTTCCTATATAACTCCAGGGTGTTCAGTCCTGGGGATTATTCTGGTTATATTCAGAACAATGGATATTTTGTTTCAGTTCCTTTTTTCTAGGGAGCCAAAGCTCATTAAGCCCCTTCCCATTAGGATCCATGGGGACCGAGGCAATTACTAAGAGGACAATGGGCATTATGTGCTCCTTGGTTTCCCAGAAACATGCCTGCATCTCATAAATGCCAGGGCCTCAGTACGCAGTGATTATTTTTATCCTCATTGTTTTGATACCGCTGATGAAACATCCTCATTTGCCAGTTCCTAAGAGCCATACAATAGCAATGGCTGTCATAAGCTAGGGATCAGGAGAGAAGCTTGATCTTGTTGCCTTCCGCCAACTCCGAGTGGGGTCTCAGACTTGCCCTTTGAGTTCTCTGTGACAGGGCTTCCCTTTGAATTTAGCAAGTGGCTCTTTCAACTTTGTGAATGAAGCATGGGAACACAGAATCAGACACCTGGGCCTCCTTCCCACTGGTAACCTATCTTCACAATTTCCCGTGTTAGTTGCATTCATGAGCGGCGGTGAAACTCTAAGGACTGTGTGTTGTAAAAGAGACCCTTGATCTGATCCATAAAATTCACCTGTCATCATCTGTCATCCACGCCAGGAGGCCTTTCAACGGGACTGCCCTTCAAAATCGCCCCCAGATACTCAGGAATATTGCAGTCTCCCTGTTAGCCCACATAAACAGAGCCAGTTATCCCAGAGAGTAAGAGAGAAATGTGCAGACTTAAAAAACAAGTTTCTCTCCGTGCCAGTGATTCCTAAAAGTTGGTCCCGCTAGCTGCAGATTTGCAGGAGCAGATGTGCCCGGTGAGAGAATACTGCTCAGAGGCACCGACAGGCAGATGGATTAATTATACCACCTAATGAAAAGCAGGGATTCACTGTGGCCTGGGGGAAGGAAGGTTAGAGGCATAAAGAAGATATACGTGCTTGGACACGTTCCATGCAGAGATGTGCAGATGGGGAAAATGCCGTGTTGGTCCAGGTGAGAAGATGCTCTCGCTTCTCTCAGTACTGCCGGGAGAACCTCACTTGCGTCGGGTCCATGCTCACATCTTCTGCTGTGTGAGAGCCAGTGGAACCGGTAGCCTCAAGTTACCGTCACTGGCAAGAATCACCGCAAAGTAAACATGCCTGTGTTGAAACAATGGCTGGAAACAGGCTGAAGAGGCTTTAGGAATACAGTGTGGTGGTGTCTTGCTTCCTATTAGGTACCAGCTGAGTGACCTTGGGCATTTTGATTAATCTAATCCTCAATCTACTCATCTAGAAAATAAAGGCACAGGTTGAGTGCCCTTAATCTGAAAAATCCAAAATCTTAAATGCCCCGAAATGCAAAACTCTTTGGGCGCCAACATGATGCCACAGTGGAAAATTCCACACCTGACCTCATGTGACAGGTCACAGTCAAAACTTTGTTTCATGCACAAGGTGATTTAAAGTATTATATAAAATTGCTTTTGGGGCTCTGTGCATAAGTCATATATGAAACAAATGAATTTCATGTTTAGACTCGAGTCCTGTTCCCAAGATGTCATATTATGCATATGCAAAATATTCCATAATCTGAAAAATGCGAGGTTTGAAACATTTCTGATCTCAAGCATTTTGGTTAAGGGATACTCAAACAGTAATAATAGTACCCGCTTCCTATGGTTAATGTCAGGGTTAAACATTTGAATCTCTAAACTTGGCACCATGTCTGGCATAGGGTAAGCCTGCAATAAAGTAACAGATATCTTATTAGATATCATCACTACTTCCATTTAATCATTCAGCACCTATATAATCTCAGTTGCACCCTCTTATGCTTTAATAAAACCCAAACCCTTTTCTTGGCTTACATAGCACCGCACAATCTGGTCACTACCTGTCTCTCAGACCTCACCCATATCACTCTTTCTTATTGACCCTGCTCGAACCAGGCCAGATGTCTTTCTGTTCCTGAAAAACATCAAGCTCACTCTCATCTTAGGGCCTTTCTATAGATTAGAAAACAGATCCATATGCCAAATTCATCTGGTCAGCAAGGAGTATTCTAGTGACTTCCTGAATTCCAAGTGCAGGATCCAAGAAATATATTTGTGAAAGAAAACAAACATGCCTAATGTAACCCACCTTAGAGTCCAGGGCTTATAAGTGGGAAATCAGTTCTATAAAATTGACAGAACAAATATGATGCTTAAAATCTCTTGCTTATAAAGACAACTGCATGTGGTTAACCAGCTGGTGAGCATTGCCAATGAGAAAACTGAGGTTTAGGGAGGTTAACCTTGCCAGAAACAGCACGTAACTAGTGGAGTTGGGTCTTGACTCCAAGAACTCTTCTCTATAACTATTACCCTTTACACACACAAAGATTTTCAACATGGGTTCTCTCTTCAGTTGTAGAGGCAATTGGATCCGATTCCACCTATGGAAAGAGCTTTCAGACCAGGAGGAATCCTTCAGAAGGCTACATCGAGTGGCGGTACTTACCCTGTACACACTGGTCTGCTACAACTTGCCTCCTCAGAAGAATGTCTTGGAAGACCAACCTGGCCCACTCTGCCCATAAGTCTTGGTTCATCCAACACTAGACTTGCTTTCTAAAAACCCATTGCCCTGTCCTTTCTTCAGCAGCCTCAGGGCCTGTACCTCAATTCTCCATACAGTCCTTTCTTCTATCTTTCCTTTTCATACCTCTTGGTACACATTTTTTTTCCTTTAGCAAGAATCTCCCAGTAGTGACCCTATCTCTTGCTACTTAAAGTCTAGAAGCTTATCCAAATCAGAATTTTTTTTTTTTTAGACAGGGTCTCACTCTGTACCCCAGATTGGAGTGCAATGGCACCATCCAGGCTCACTGCAGCCTTGACTTTCTGGGCACAAGAGATCCTTCCAGCACAGCCTCTTACATAACTGGAACTACAGGCGCATGCCACCACATCTGGCTTTTTTTTTTTGTAAAGAGGAAGTCTCACTATGCTGCCCAGGCTGGTCTCCAACTCCTAGGCTCAAGGGATCCTCCCATCTGAACCTCCCAAAGTGCTGAGATTTTAGGTGTGAGAAGTCATACCTGACCAGAATCTGAATCTTAACAAGATCCTCAGATAATCCATAAATCCATTAAGGCTTGAGAAGCACTGATCTTGCCCATTTCTTGACAAAGCCTCCACCAATTCCAAAGGTCAAAAATTAACCCCATTGTATCTGATTTTTCAGCCACTGCACAATCAGAGCATCTGTCCCCAGAAGCCCCAGTCAGCATTTTCAGCAGCTCTACCTGGCCTCTACTGCTTTCTCCATTAGCTAGGTCTTCAGTTCAGAAGCAGTTAATTGGCTCTTATGAACAAGAGCAAAATAGAAATGGGATGCCATCCCTTATAACGCTTAGAAGTATTATTCCCACTGGGCGCAGTGGCTCATGTCTGTAATCCCAGCTTTTGGGGAAGCAGAGGCAGGAGGATTGTCTGAGCCCAGGAGTTTGAGATCAGTCTGGACAACTTGATGATACCTCATCTCCACAATAAAAATAAAAATAAAAAAATTAGCGGGGCATGGTGGCACGTACCAGTAGACCCAACTACTCTGGAGCCTGGGGCAGAAGGATCACCTGAGCCCAGAGGGTTGAAGCTGTGGTAGCTGTGAGTGTGCCACTGCACTCTAGCCTGGGCAACAGAATGAGACTCTGACTCAAAAGATGAACAAATAAATAAGTGCTATTCCCATGTCAACTGGCACGAGTCCAGTCACAGTGTATTATTGTTATTGTTGACTAACATGTCATAAATAGATATGAGTTCTGCATACTGTCCAAGGATGGGGAGTGTGGTGACTTCCGCTTGGAAAACAGTCATAGCAAGCAGGGAATTATAGGCTTTTCCTGCCTGGCTCTGATGTTTTCTTGCTATTGGTGCTTAATTTTACCCAGCCCTTGAAGTTCAGTGGGTGGTAGAATAATATATCTTAAGACAAAGTTGAAATGACTTGTATTTGTTGCATAAAGATCCTTCCAGAAAGATTGAATGTATTGTTCCACAGACTGCAATTAGAATTCGAAGGTTTCTCAATCCCGAATCTGTACACAGTCTAGAAGTAGTAGTAGTAACAATAGCAATGATTGAAGTAACATAATTGCTTTATAAATATTACTGCCAGGTATTAAGAGTCAGTATTCTCTTCATTTTTACCTTCCAGAAAACCGAGGTTTAGGCCAAAGATAGGGTGATCGTGATTGAACCTCACTAACAGTCTACCAGTCTAATTACTATCCCTCCCCATCGATATATACCCATATGGATATTAAATCTGTACTAAAAATAAGAATGACTTTAGTTAAATGCAACCACATCTGAGATTTCACGCTAAAAAAAGTCACTTTCAGAAAAGGGCAGTGCTGAAAGGTCAGATGGAAATTTCCCCCCTCCCACCCCCAAGCACCAATACCTCTGTGACTGGGGCGAGGCTCTTCTAGAAGGTGGTTGTGAGCAAGAGCCATCGCTCTTCTTGTCTGATCTACAGAAACTATTTTAAGAATAAACACGAATACAAGTGCAAGGATTCAGGGAGGTGGGCGTGAGGTGATTTTCCACCATCTGAGGTCAGGTATTGATGTCATTTATTTCCCATATAAACTCAAGCCAACTTTTTTTTTTTTAATTTTTGATTTTGAAGATGTGACCATAGCCACTAATATTCAGAAAGTTCAATTTTTTTAATGTTTATGCATTTTTCCTGAGTAATTTAGACTCTGTTAATAGAGCTTAGATGATAAAATTGTACATGGAAATAAATATTAGACCAGACCAATCCACCAGTGGCTAGCCATTTCTTTCCAGGAAATGAAGTGAATAATTTAACAAATTGAGAAACATTTTCCACAGTCTCTGCTTTTCTCTTTCCCTTCCTTCTTTCTTGTTTAATTTCCTCACTCAACATGCTTTTTATGATGGTAGTTCTTAATGAGGAGCCTTATCTCTTGCCCCAAAATAATTGATCAGTGAAAGGAGTTCTCTGTTTTAATTTTGCCTTTTGGAATATTGCCGTTGTCTCTTTCTATTCTTTCAAAAGAGTTGATTGAACAGCTCAAATTTGTTATGTTAATATAGAGCAAAAAGAATATGTGTTCAAGTTGTTTCATTCTGCCTTCTTGAACGAGAATCCTATCTAATAAAATGTTTTCCAACAGCCATTTACTTATAACTTAACATTTAAAGCATGAAAAGCAAGATGAAGCCAAATAAGTTGTATTGGAGGGGGCTCCAGTTTATTCAGAATCATTTATTCCATTTCTTATTCTAGCTGAACATTCATTGCCTCACCTCCCCCTCTTTCTCAATTTTTCCATCTCCACAGGCTGGATGTTAGCTCTGAATGGTTGAGAAAATGGACTTAGGTATTATTTTAGTAACTTGACACTAACCCGACAATGCAATTTATAGTATCTACAAGGAGCCCTCCATGTGTAATCAATTGTAGCTCTTCTGCTCAGGGTACCAGCACCAGATGTTATATTTCCCATGAGTCTTTGATTAACACAGCCACCAAGGCCCCAAACAGACACTGAAAAAGCAACAAAGATATAAGGCTTACCTTTTTTCAGCACAGACTTCATGCTGGTCTAGCAGTAAAGAACAGATAGAAATTGCACGGAGAAGTTGGCTATCAACAAAGGCCTGGTTCTTTGAGACTGATCTGAGTTTTCCACTTGGGGGCTTTTAAGCACTCAGAATGCAATGCAATACCTCAAAGCGTTCTGGGCAGTGGCCTGTGTTCTTCAAGAAGACTGGCCTCCGGGAGTTTTACCTTTCAAAACCAAACAGGGGCTAGAGGTCTGTGAGGGCTCATCCCTTTGCTGAAAGACCCTTGTCTGAGGAATGTCAGAACGGAAGCTTAAAATGGCCAAGAGAACCCCAAGAACCCTGCTTGCTGTTTCAGAATAAGGAAAAATTACAAACCTGAATGTCATAGGGTTTGAAGGCCAGAAAGCCCTGACCATAGACACCGACGCATTTATCAAATAATCTGACCATCCAAAACAAGTTTTTGGTGAATTCAGACCTGAGCACTGCTTTTCCCATCATCAGCCTGAAATTACTGTTCACTTTGATTCTATTTTTCTTTCTTTCTTTCCTTTTCTTTTGAGAAAGCAGGATTTATTGAAAGGACAGAAAAGCTCCCAGAGTGGGAGGGGCCCCGAGAGGGTTGCCAGATTCTACTTTTCAAAGACGAGGAGTCTGGGATTTAAGATTTTTACCCTTCAAGCTCTATACTAAAACAAACTCACACATTTTACTAAAATACACATAATCAAGACCAGTTTGAAACGCAAGCTTGTAGACAGGTACAATCTCCTTATACTAGCTTACCTATTTCTTGGTCCAAGCCCTTCGTTCCTGTCACCAAAGCACAAGTGGAAATAGGTATTCTTACCTTTGTACACAGAGGGCAAGGACCATAGCTCAAGGACAGGGAAACATGAGACATGAAGAAAAAGGAAAATGGGAAAGATAAATGCCCAATCTTAAAATCACGTGGTCATATTCAATTGGCAACCCTTATGTTTAGCACGGGGCTTGAAAACAATAATCAAACCCAGGCCAGGCGCAGTGACTCAAGGCTGTAATCCCAGCACTTTGGGAGGCCGAGGTGAGGGGATTGCCTGAGCCCACGGGTTTGAGAACTGCCTGGGCAACTCGGCAAGGCCTCATCTGTACAATAAATCAAAAAATTAGCCGGGCGTGGTAGCTCCGGCTACTTGGAAGACTGAGGTGGGAGGATCGCCTGCGCCCAGCGGGTCGACGCTGGGGGATGCTGTGAACGTGCCACTGCACTCCAGCCTGGGCAACACAGTGAGACTCCAACTCAAAAATAAACAAATAAATAAACAAACAAACCTGAATCACCGCAGGTAGATAGCAATCCCTTTACCCATACTAAGTCAGATCAAGTGCCTCCAGAAGTCATCACCAACTGCAGTTTTTCTCTTTTACAAGCTCTCCCATCTCCTCCAAGTCTTTCCACTTCTTCCTTGGCTTCATCCTTTGTTCCAATTTCAAGGTCAGCATCGTTATTTTACTAAACTTGAACTATTGCCTGTTGCCCTAGTTTGTCTTCCTTCCTCTTTTTCTTTATCTAATTTCTGCTAGGGCCCATCCCTGAGCTATTTTCCTACAACTCTGTTATTTCATCCTGTTAGCTTCCAGGCTAAGAACCAGCAATGGCTTCCTGTGGCCCACACCCTTCAGTGTTCAAGAGCCCGCACCACCTGGCTCTACCCTGTCTACAGCATTATTCCCCACTGCTCGCTTTGAGGGAAGAGCCACCTTCTGGTATTCTGTAAGGACACTTTTCTATTGTAAGTCTGTGGTACAGAGGGAAGAGGACACCCAGATCACCTGAAGGGGCTGAGTTGACCTGGAGCTGGGAAATAGCCTTGCCTTGGGCTGAAGACTCAGCAGACATCTTTGTTCTGCGTGAAAGCTGAAAGTCGAGATATCTACTCTCAGTCTGGAAATAGGAGTTCAACAGGGTGTTCCTGGGGCAGAGCTTGGAAACAAATTTCTATCTGCTCGGGCAGGGTCTAGGCTTGAAGCACACAGCTCTATGCTCACAGGCTCCAGGGAAGATAAGTCTGATGGAACTTGGCAGCCAACTTGGAATCACAGAGACAGAAGCTGAGCACCACCTTGACACAGTGAGTAAAGACACTTCAGATGCGAGTTGGGTACCATGACCTTGGGGACGCATTATACCCTGTCACTTGATCTCCACTGAACTTTCTGAGCGTTTCAGCTGTGTGAATCATAGGTCTTAGCTCATGTTGGAAGCTGTTTTTCCGCTTGTCTCCACTACTGTGAGAGCTTGTTGCGCAATGCTTAGTATTTGGAGCAGTTCAATAAATGAAACCAAGCAGTTCTGAAAGGAAAAGCCAAGGTGAGATTAGGGTGGGTTGGAAGCCTTCTTGTGAGGCCCCGGTCTGACACTTCTGTCCTCTCCAGAGCCTGGCACAGGGCTGTGCACAGAGTGGGGGTTTGCTGAGTGAGACAAGGAAGATAAGCGATGCCACTTTTTATATTCCATTCTTTCATGTCCTTCTCAGATTAAGTGGGAAAGTCTAATACTGTTATTACTGTAACTCGGAGAGTAAGAAAGTATCCAAATTCATATATTTTTTCTTATCTTTATTTTTCAAATATGTGAAATTTGTAAATACTGCCTTTTAAAATGTCCATTTCTCCTAATTCCAAAGAAACAAATCTATGAATCCTTTCTTTATATGTTTTCCAATAATTTTCATTTTTCTACCAGTGTTGTTATTAAAAGCAGAAAGGGATGATGTTGGGTTGATTGCTCTGCTACCTAAACAGTGGTCTTTTCTCAAAAAAATGAATAATGGTGGTCACTGGGTAGCTTTTATAGGTTTGCCAGGTGAGCTTTAAAATTAAACAGTTATTCTTGTCCAAACTGCTGAGTACCAGATAAAAGAGAGGAGGCCATCTCTCGGTAATAAAACTTTTAAAGAAGATGAGTTAAGATTATCATGTAACTTAGCCACATGCATAAATACTGCAAATGTGACTTGCAAGTGTGATAAAATAAATCACTACTTTCTTGACTCCAAGTGAACGAGTTTATACTGCACTGGTATATGGTAACAAATGATCATCGCTAACACAAATTCCTTTCTCTCTTCTATGGTTTAGAATGAGAGGATACCCTCCCAAATTTTAATATCACAGGTCCTTTATAACTGCTAATAAAACCTAAATTGTCTTGACGGAAAAAAAGAATTCCACTGATCAAATGTGCAGATTTAGTGCAACTATCTTGGCATGAAGATAGCTCTACGTTAACACTTTCTATCATGGCGCAAGTGACTTTGGAGCATTTGCAAGGTTGCCTGTGATTTGCTCTGCAGATGGGGCTACAGCAGCACCGTGGTACGCTCCTAATTGGATGCGTTGCTAATGAGAGAGAAGAGGGGCTTGCAGTGGCCTGTCTTGTGTACGTGGTTTCTCTAGGAAGCACACGTACTCTCATTTAGAGCACTGCTTAGCCTGCCAGTTGGGGAAACCTGGCCCACGGGGTCCGACTTCAAACACAGAAATAAATAGATCCCAATCCTGATTTCCACTTTGGCCTTAACTATCTCCTGTTGTGCTCCATATGGCAGGACATATGTTCCTCGCTACACACACTTAAAACATCTGAAAATAATATTTTCCTGATTGGGCGGCCATTGGCGATGAAGCAGCGTGTTCTGAGCATAAGATTGAGTCAATGGTGAACATGAGAGACAGCATCACAAGGAGAGCCGCCACCCCCTCTGGTGGTTTAGTTGCAAGTCTGTGGGCTGGGAGGGCAGCTGGTTCCCCAGCTCTCCTCGCTTGCAGGCCCGCAGACACCTTTCACTGCTGGAGCACGAGCTTTGAAAGAAAAACAAAGAATGGCCAAAGACGCTGTGCAAAAAGCAGTGCTGAAATATACGTACTTTGATAGATTCATTTTGTGATTTTTTTTTTTTTGAGTTGGAGTCTCACTCTGTCACCCAGAGTGGAGTGCAGTGGCACAATCACACCTACTGCGGCCACAACCTGCTGGGCTCAGGCAATCCTCCCATCTCAACCTTCCAAGTAGCTGGAATCACAGGCATGCACCACCACACCCATTCATATTTTTTGATTTATTGTAGAGACGAGGTCTGGCCAAGTTGCCCAGGCTGGTCTCGAACCCCTGGGCTCAGGCAATCCTCTTGCCTCCACCCCCCAAAGTGCTGGGATTACAGACATGAGGCAACGTGCCTGGCCATTTTGTGATTTCACCTGTGTTTTTTCTCAACGTAGTTTTTAGGCCCTGGAGAGTCTCACGTACATTGTGGGGAAAGAAGCCTACCTTTCCCAGAAATGACCCTAGATTGGGCTGCATCCGGCCTAGCTGGAGCCCAGGGCAGCTGGGTTCACATGAGAAAATGTTCCAGTTTTGCTGATGGTGTGGTCATGTCATTCCCTGAGATTCAGGAAGGCTGAGAGCCTCAGGTAGGGGAAAATGAGAAGATGTTAGGAGAGCCCTGAGTTATGAAAGGGTAGAATGCAGAGAGAGTGCCGGCACAGTCCAAAGTAATCTGATTAATAGCAGAGGCTGAGATGGGGGGAGCAGGGTAAATGCGAAATCTCTTAACAGCACTGGGGCGAGAACCTTCTCGCGGAAGTCCTAATTCCCGGCATTCTGTAGAGTCAGCATACAGCCACCCTCAGACAGCAGCTTCAGCTAAACCAGAAGAGCTGCCTGGGATCCAGACTAGAAAAAAGAAAAAGAAATAAAGCAGGGAGAGATGAAGAGAGGCAGGGAGGGAGGAGGGAGGGAGGGAGGGAGGGAAGGGAGAAAAAAAGCAAGTTAGCTTTCAAGGTGTGTCACGTTCTGAACGAAAGGCGGAGGAGTGGCTTCCTCGTTCACTACTCCAAACCAGTCACCTCTCCCTAACAAGCACTTTTCCACTGCATCCATTTGTCCTCACCCTGCTCCCAGAGGAGGGTCTCTCCCTCTTGTCCCCTCTCCAAATCTTGCCTATCCTTCAGGGCCCAGCCCAAGTCCCACGGCTTCTATAACACTTTCTAGATGCATTTGGTCAAAGTCAATCTCTCTCTTCTCGGGTCCCACACCACTCACCCGGTTTCATTCTTTCTTCCATCATTTACACTAGAGTGGTTTGTGTGACTGTCTGTTCTCTTTAAAGACATGGTTTTTGATCCCGGAAGAATTCATACATTCATTGCCCAGATATTTATTGAACGTGGCCAATGTGTGGGTACTGTGTCAGGCGCTGAGTCAGGGATTTAAGTGACAAGATAGATAAAATCCTCGTTTTTATACTGCTTACCTTCAAGACACAGCACTCACAATGTGGTCCCCAAACCAGCAGAACGGGCATTCCACGCCTGTTTATTAGAAATGTAGGGCCTGTCGCGATGGCTCATGCCTGTGACCTCAGCACTTTGGGAGGCTGAGGCAGGAGGATTGCTTAATCCTGGGAGTTTTTGACCAGCCTGGGCAACACAGTGAGACCCCATGTATACAAAAATTAAAAAAAATTAGTCAGGCATGGTGGTGCACGCCTGTAGTCCCAGCTACTTGGGATGCTGAGGTGAATGATCGCCTGAGCCCAGGAGGTAGAGGCTGCAGGAAGTTGTTATGACACCACTGCACTCTAGCCTCGGTGACAGAGTGAAACCCTGACTCAAAAAAAGGAAAGAAAAAAATGCAGGATCTCAGGTTCCTCCAGACCTAAAGAAACAGAATCTTCCTAGTAACAAGATCTCCAGGTGGGGACGTATGCATATGAAAGTTTGAGAAGGCCTGCTCTAGAGGGATAGATGACAGAGAAGTAAGCGTACAATGACAAGTCAGGTAGAACAATATAAAAAATGAAGCAGAATGAGAGCAATGAGGAACCCAGTGGGGGTCAAGGGAAGTGCTATCATAGATCAAATATGATAAAGGCATTTTCTCTGAGCAGAGACCCAAACTAACGGAAGCATCTAGCATAGCGCCTTGTAGATAACCAATGGTTTTGCTCCAGTAGAAAGAAGGTGAACTGAGTTGAAGGACTGGAGGTAGGGTAGGTGCAGGGGGAGAATTAGCTATGAAGGGACAACAAGCGTAACCAACAGGAAAGTGACCCGGGGAAAGTCTGGAAGGAAGTCAGCACCCACATCTGCTTCTATAGCAGAGTAAGAACACCTCGTCTCCTCTTCTCTGAAGTGGCACCCACACTTATATCTGCATCCCCTACTTTAGTTTTTCTGAAATACCATATATTTTTCTTACTTATCTTGTTTTTCTATGCCTGTCTGGAACATTAACTCCATAAATATGGGAATTAGTATTTGCTGTGCTCACAGATCTAAAGTTGAATGTGAGGGAGACTGCTCTCATTCCAGGTCATCTGCCCTGCCCTTGAGCTGATGGAGAAGGTATAATCAAGAAGATTTGGGAGAAGTGGCAAAGGGGGCAAAAAGGGCTCCTGAGACTCTGGATTTGTCTGGAAATGCTCCTCTTTCCAGCGGAAGGCGGGACATAAACTCGCCATAGCTCCATCACTTGGTGTGCTCTTGCGACGCTCAGGCTAGACACCAAAGCCACCTCACACCATTCAATTCCCACGGCAACCCTAGGTGGCAAACATGATTTTTAACACTTATATTTTATATAAGATAACTCAGGAGTAGAGAGGTAAAACATTTGGTTGAAAATATGAAAGGGTCCTTTTCATATATAAAAAAATTATCAGGCCTGGTGCAGTTGCTAATGCCTATAATCCCAGCACTTTGTGGGGCCGAGGCAGGAGGGTTGCTTGAGCCCAGGATTTCAAGACCAGCCTGGGCAACTTAGAAAGACCTCATCTCTATATTTTAAAAAGTATTATCAAATAGCAGCAGTTTTACCTGCTGTATGCTCAAGATAATGAACTTCTTAAGTGGCAGAATGTAGCTGCAAATGCACATTCCTCTGTCTGACTCCAGAGCCCAAGTTCAAAGGCAAAGTCATTCCTCAAGGAAGGACATCATAGGGAAACTGGGTCATTAAAGCTGATTAGAATATTCATCCAGTGAGGCCTGGAAAAGGGAAGAGAGAACTGGAAACAATTGTCTGTGAACTATAGCCATATGGTCTTTCTAAAATACTTCCATTTTAAAATGAAGACTCCTTATTCAGTCTAAAAAAAAAAAAGAAATTCTGTGGATTACCTGAGCCTGCGGGTTCCAGACCCGCCTGGGCAACTTGGCGAGACCTCATCTCTACAATAAATCAAAAATTAGCCGGGCATGCTAGCGCGCGCCTGTAGTTCCAGCTACTCGAAAGGCTGAAGCGGAAGGATCGCCAGAGCCCAGCAGGTCGAGGCTGTGGTGGCCGGGAGCGGCCACTGCACTCCAGTCTGGGCGACAGAGTGAGACTCCAACTCAAAAATAAAATAAAATAATAAGATAAAATAAAATACTGTTTCCAAAAATTAGCAGGGCTCAGTGGCGCATCCTGTAATCTCGCGCCTTTGGGAGGCTGAGGTGAGTGGTTTGCCTGAACCTGCGGGTTCGAGACCCGCCTGGGCAGGCGAGACCTCATCTCTGTAATAAATCAAAAAATCAGCCGGGCGTGGTAGCGCGCGCCTGTAATTCCGGCTACTCGGAAGGCTGAGGCGGAAGGACCGCCGGAGCCCGGCAGGTCAAGGCTGCGGTGGCCGGGATCGGCCATTGCACTCCAGTCTGGGCAACGGAGTGAGACTCCAACTCAAAAAAAAACAATGAAATTCTGACATACGCTGTAACAAGGATGGACCTTGAAGACATCACACTTAGTGGAATAAGCCATGCATACAAGGAAAATGGTGTAG
Organism: Cephalopachus bancanus; assembly: GCA_027257055.1. Taxonomy (NCBI): domain Eukaryota; kingdom Metazoa; phylum Chordata; class Mammalia; order Primates; family Tarsiidae; genus Cephalopachus; species Cephalopachus bancanus. The sequence goes on along the minus strand of JAPVLO010000005.1, from coordinate 611,396 downwards.
GGGTGAACTTATATGAGGGACCTATAGTAGTCAAACTCATAGAGACAGAAAATAGAATGGCTATGACCAGCAGCAGGGAAGGGAAGAAATGTAAAAATTCGTGTTTAATGGGTACAGAATTCAATTGGAGAAGTCAAAAAAGTTCTAGAGACGAATGGTGGTGATGGTTGCATGACAATGTGAATGTACTTAATCTCACTGGGCCGTACACATAAAAATGGTTAAAATAATAAATTTTGTATTGTGTACATTCACCACAGTGAAAAAAAAAAAAAACAATAAGCCCCTTGCTTCAGTTCAGACCTGTCCAGTTAAGCATAAGCATTGTTTGATAAATGCCAAAAGAAAAAGACTATTTGTAACTTGGTAACCACAAATCTGAGAGGGCTTATATGTAATGTTCATTTTCTATTCTAAAAAAGTCACCCAGACGTCCAGCAGGGAAAGACATTGGTTTATTAGAACTTATGGGAGGCACCAATGGTGTCCAGTCAGTGAAGAAAGAATCCACGCCTCAGGACAGTACAGCAAGCAGTTTTATAATTAAGCAAGTTAATTATTCAAATTGCTATACAGTGTTTACAATTACATTGATTAAGGTGCTGCCTACATTGTTCGGAGCTCTGCTCTATCACCTGCATTCTGTGACTCATGACTGGGAATATGCATATCCTTCAGGTACCAGGCTTGGCCAGGGGCTGCTCCCTGAGGGTAGGGGCAGAAAGAAGCCAAGTATTGGAGGGAAAGAGCTTATGTCCGGGCAGTTACCTCACACTATTATTTCAAGTCAATGTCTTTTATGTCATAAAATGTGCACAGGTATGCAAATATATTTACATATATCATATGCAAATAATAATGATAGTTATCATTTATTGAGCACTCACCTTGTGCCAGACTCTGATTTAAATGTCGTATATGTATTTACACACTCAAAGTTGACCAGAGCGCTACAAAACCGGAACTTTGGTGATCACCTTTTTGTTTCATACCCACTCCCCTGCAACATCTACGCAATTATCTCCTGATAGCCACAGGGCATTGGTTCCAGGATTTCCATAGATAACAAAATCCATGGATGCTTGAGTCCCTGATATAAAATGATGTAGTATTTGCTTATAGCCTCCACACATCCTCCCATATGCTTTAAATCATCTCTAGATTACTCGCAATACCTAATACAATGTAAAGGCTGTGTAAATAGTTGTTATACTGTATTGTTTGGGGACTAATGATAAGGGGAAAAGTCTGTACATGTTCAATACAGACACAACAATCCATTTTGTTTTCTGAATATTTTCAATCCACGGTTGGTTGAATCCTCAGATGTGGAACTGCGGATACAGAGGGCAGACTGGACATGTTAGGGGACCAATACCTTAGTTTTGCACTATTTGGGAATCTGGAGAGCTTCAGGAACAAAAGACTCTATAACGAAGACTGATTAGAAGTGGAGGCTTGGGCCGGGCTCGGTGGCTCAGCCTGTAATCCCGCGCCTTTGGGAGGCTGAGGTGAGTGGATTGCCTGAGCCCGCGGGTTCGAGCCCCGCCTGGGCAGCGAGACCTCATCTCTACAATAAATCAAAAAATCAGCCGGGCGTGGTAGCGCGTGCCTGTAATTCCGGCTACTCGGAAGGCTGAGGCGGAAGGATCGCCGGAGCCCAGCGGGTCGAGGCTGTGGTGGCCGGGAGCGGCCACTGCACTCTAGTCTGGGCGACAGAGTGAGACTCCAACTCAAAAAAAAAAGAAGTAGAGGCTTGGAACAACCCCTGATTCAGGTCCTCAATAAATTTTGAGTAATCACATGACCCAGGCTTCTCCCATTATATTCCTTAACGTTTTTCTATCACCAGAGTTTTAAATATGGAGAAGTGGAAAAAAAACAACCCAACATCGGAAATTTGGCAGAAAATTTCTGCCAAATTGCATCTTGATAGATTCCCTAAGTTAAAACGTGACTAAAATATAGCCCACAAAATCTGGCTCTATTTAGAAATGGCCTTTTGTTTGTTTGTTTCACCCAGAGTGTAGTATCATTAAAGGGTCTCAGCCTTTTTGGATGAAGGATAATTTCAGGCAATGGTTTTGTGTCATCTCACCATTTCTGTGGGTATTATGACCTCCCCCTCGCTACTTCAGCCCAACCTCATTAGATGCAAGACGCTCTATAGTTTGACCATCGACTATTTTTAGTTTATTCTGACACTATTGGAACGGGGTGTAGGATAGTCAGCTAACAGTTCTCTGTAATTGTTGCACCTACTGTGCAGAAACTGGAAAAAAAAATGATTGAAGCTTCAGTCACAATCCTGCTGGAAAAGGTGTGATGTCTGTCAGCTCTTCAAGAGTTAAGCAGCAGATCTTGCACTTTCAAAGCCCCATGTTTTGCAAGAAGTCTTAGGTGAAAACAATGAGACAAAACGATGCTTTGTAAAAGACAATGACATCCATTCAAATGCCTCTCATCAGCTCTTTATACTCTCCTGTTTTGCACAGACTTGTATCCAGAATTATCCTGTTCTACTAACTAATCTGGTATAAGCGCAAAAAAAAAAAAAAGACCCTTTTTTTCCCCTTAAATGTGGGATGGGGGGGTGGAGAATAAAATGAAAGCAGAAAGACATCTCTTTCAACTCATTCAGTCTCAGTGTTCACTGGGTGGAGAGGTTGTTTCTAGTCACAGGCCCTTTCAACATTTTCTGGGAAGAGCCAAAAGCTTCCCAGAAGTGCAAATTCCCAAGTGCATGCTTCGTGGTTTAAAATAACTCACTTCTCTACAAATGAAGTAGTCTTCACAGTAGAAGGCAAAGGAAAATGTCCTTTTGTTTCTTTTCGTTTTTGTATATGTCAACATGATTCCTTGCAAAAATCCTCAAGACTGGAGAGGAAAACAGCTCACTGGGTCTCTGGTTTCCATTTCTGTCCCCTTCAACCCAGTCTTCAGAGATTAATTCCGTCAAGTCTTAAATATCCTGAAGGCAGTCATGCCCACAAAGCAGAGTCCACAATTGATGAGATTTTGTGGTCAGATCATTTAGACTTTTGGTCTGTGGTTAGAGCTTATTGCAGTTCAAGTTCACAGGGCTCAGAGTGTGAGGGAAACGGTTGTCAAAAGGTGGTCTCCGAGGCAAAGCTGCTGATGAGAGGAAGAGACAGTGGAGGGAATGGCCACTCACTGATTAGAGTTTATTCTCCTCCCTCACCACCCCAGGATAGACCTCCGACAATTTGCCCAGGGTTGTGTGACTCCTAGTGGTAAAAATGGAGATGTTTCTTCCTGTTATCCTCTCCAGGGATAGCCCATAGCAATGCTGTCTCGGTCCAGACATCACAGCCTTTCATTTGAATCGCTCGGCTCTTTCCATTGCCAAATTTGCAGCCATTTCCCCCCAAGCTCTCCCATCACAGCAGGTTTGCTAGTACCTTCCTCAGATCAGCACTTCACAGCAAAGATGTAGACCCTGGTACTGGGTACAGCTTACCTCTCTAGACTCCATCCTCCCTGTGGTGGTTTTCTTCCCCAAGGCCCTACTGCCCTCTCCCTCTAATTTGAGCTGGGACACGAGACCATGAGTCACGGTTTCATCACTTCTCTTTTGGGAGGTGGGGTGGGTCCCTCCATCATCCCCATGCAAATTTGTGGAGACACAGGGTTACATAAAGCTTCAAATATACATGATTAGGTTAGAGGAGAGATCATGCTTTTAGCAGCTGAGTCCCAGATCCTGAATTGGGCCATTTTATTCTGGTGTATCAGATTGCTACTAACCTGTATCAGATTCTCCTTGTGCCCACTCAGACTATGGTTATCAAACGTCTATGACCATTCACTTATTCATTTATTAATCCAACATTTACTGAAAACCTACCATGTGCCAGGCACTGTGGTAGGTTTTGGAAACAGACAGATGAATAAAACAGAGTCCCTTAATTCAAGGTAGAGTCTATATGGAAAGACAGATACACAAATTACGTACAATATAATGTTATCGTGTTGTCTGTAGTAGGGCTACGGAGGGCAGAAGAACAGAGGATTCCTTCCACCTGGCACAGTCAGGAAAGCTTCTCAGAGTAGATGATATTTAGGCAGGGTGATAAAGGATGCACAAGAATACATTAGGAATGCAAGTGTAAGAAATTCCAGAGAGAAGTCAGTAATGAGCATTGGTCCAGAGGCATGCAAGTCTGTTGCTAACGTAGGGAAGCATTAGAATTAGGTGTGGCTGGAGCATATGGGGAGAGGCTAGAACAGCAGGAAGGATATGTCAGATATGTTGGAACAGCTCACAAAGAGCCTCATAATTTCGTTCCATTCAGAAAACAGTTATTAAACATCTATTAGGTTTCTGGTATTCTGTTGGGCATTTGGGGTGGAAAGATGACTAAAGCATGGCTCCGATCCTTGAGGAGGTTAAGTCACTTGGAGAGACAAACTCGGAGAGATCATCTCAATATGGTGTGTCGACAGGAATAAACATAGGATGCCCTGGGCACCCAGCCTGAAGGAGAAGTGAAGCGGGCTTGTCTGGAGTAGGTTTCCTGAAAACATCACTGCGGATGTTTAATCTTGAAGGATAATCTTCCAGCAAAGAAAAGGGAGCAAAAGCTTTGCAGGCAGGTGGAACAAACACAGAGAGCAAAGGCATAGAGACATCAAGCAACATCATGTATGCTTTTCTTTATTTTGGAGAAAGAGATGATAAGAAGCAGCTCAGGATTGCTGAAGCATGAAGTGAAAGGCAGGAAGTGGCAGGAAGTAAGGATGGGGAGAGAGGTATGAACTGGGTGAGTATGGGGAGATAGGTACGAGCTGGGTAAGGATGGGGAGATAGGTATGAACTAGAACACTTGAGGACTTGACATGCCAGGCTAGCACCTTTAGATGGGGTCTTGTACTCAATGGTGAGCTACGGAAACATCTCAAGCAAAGGCGTGATGTGATGAATTTTGCATTTTAGATAGGTCACTTGATGGCAGTGGGTAGCAGGACAAATCTAGAGGCAAGGAGAATAGGCTATAGCAATGTTGAACCAAGAATGCTGAAGCCCCGAAGACGAGGGTGGAGGGAGCAGATGATTATCTTTAATTGAACTAATTTCTAAATGACACTATCATGCTAAATGTGGAACTTTAGGTTTATATCTGATGTTAGACCCTATTTCCCCAGACAGAAAAAATGAATAAGCCTAGAATAAATGAATAAGCCATGTTTATAGCAGTATTATTCACAATAGTCACAAAGTAGAAGCAACTCAATTGTCCGTTGAAGGATAAATTGCTAAACAAAGTAGAGCATATTCATACAACGGAATATATTCAGCCTGAAAAAGAAGGAAATTCTACACATGCTGAGAAGTTGGTGAAACCTAAAGACATGATGCTAAGTGAATAAGCCAGTCGCAAAAAGACAAAATACTATTCGATTCCACTTATATGAGGACCCCTGAGTAGTCCAAGTCAGAGACAAAACGTAGAATGGTGGCTGTCAGGAGCCTGGGGGAGGGAAGGGAGGATGGCATGTTACATTTTTAATGGGTACAGAGTTGATGAACAGTGATGGGGTTTGCACAACAATGTGAATGTACTTCATGCCACGGTACACTTACAAATGAGTAAAGTGGTACGTTTTATGTCATGTATATGTTACCACAGTTTTTGTTTAAAAGGAAGACAAAGCCATGTCGTAATTGTTGTGGTACATATTGGTGACTTCCAAATAAAAAAACTTAGAGGCAGATCTCTTGAAACCGGATTCACAGAAAGGAAGAAATGTAAGAGGTAAAATGATATGTGATTGAATAACCCAACCCATGGCAATCTGTGGCAAAACCTTTTCAAAACCAAAACTGACTTCTGGAATACACCTTGAACTGTGAGATTTATTAACTCTAAAATATATAACTCTAGCACTAATTCTTAAAAAAAAATAAAGAGTCTAGACCAGTCCATCACCTTTCTTTGTAAATAAATTTTTATTGAGACCCAGCACCACTCATTTACTCATTGTCTGTAGCTGATTTCCCTCTGTCACAGCAGAGTTAACCAGTTGCAGCAGAGACTGTCTGACCCGCAAAGCCTAAAGAAAGTACTTGCTGTTTGTCCCTCTACCAAAAAAGTCTGCTGAACCCTGTCCTAAACATTTCAATTTGGTCTGTATATTAGAAAATGACATTGTATCAGTGTTAATTTGCCTCATGTGAGACCATATTGTGGTTATTGGTGAGAATACTTTTGTTCTTAGTGAAGGAGAACTGAAGATTTTGGGGGGAAAATTGAAATGGTAGATGGATGAATGGAGAGCGAGAGAGAGAGAGAACACAAATGTGGCAAAATGGTTAATACTTGGGGAATTTTGGTGAAGAGTAGAAAGGTGTTTATTGTATTATTCTTGCAACTTTTCTAAAATTTGAGGTTTGTCAAAATAAAAGTAGGAGGAAAAAAAAGAATGAGTCTATTTTAGAACTCAATTCCTTCCTGTCCTGTTCTGCAGCTGGTGATTTTATGGCTTCTTATGACTGATTAGAATAAAGTGTCCAAATCAGGGACAAGACGGTACCCTTTCAACCCTGTAAAGGCACAGAACCATCGTAACCAGCCACAACCCATTAGTTCCTGGCTTCTTCTTGGTGTTAATTCCTCTTGGCTTTTTCTTTTGGATAATTGTGTTTTGAAGGTAATGCCAGAAAATTCTCTTATAGATTGGCCATAAAAATAAGTGGCAAAATTACATGTCAATAACCACTTACATGTCAATAACCACTCAAAAGTAGAATGAATCTTCTCATGTTCCACTTGCCACATTAAGGCACTACTTATCTCAGTGTTGGACCTGGTTTCTCTGCTATTTTTTGTGTAAAGAGCTAAGAGTCTACCCCATTGCTCACAAACTAATTAGAAATATACACCATGTACCCAGAAAGAGATACTTGAGAACAATTTTCAAGAAGCATATAGTTTCATACTCTGTCTCATCAGTTCCACACCTTAGAGTATACTCTAAAGATATTCTCAATGCAAACTTAAAGTGACATGGACAGGATTTTCTTTGCAAGATTTTTGTCTGTGGTGGTAGATTGAAAGTAATCTGGGAATTAATGGGGAAGAGAATAGGTGAAACGTGGCAGATTCCCACCATGGGGTGCTTTTCATCCTTGAGAAGAAAAGAGTAGGTATATGTAAAGCAAAAGACAGTGCTTGGTGAAGTAAATGTGGGAAGCAGAGTGATAGACAATAACATTTAAGGAAATTAGAAGTGCATGCACTCAAGGCACTAGCACACATTTTTCAAGAACATTTAAAGTTGTGATACACATTAAATACTTTTGAATGGTTGCTAGTGGAAAGGGGGAATAGGATAGAAGAAAATATGTATTAAATTAACGTTAAGAAATCGTTGAAAAGAAAGACGTTTAAAGAAAAGAAAAAATAACTTATAAGAAGAGTCAGGTATCAACACGCAATATGTATATATATGATAAATATGTGAAGCCAAGAAGCAACCAGAGAGAGTGGTTTATTGAGGGATATCTTTCTGGAAAAGGTGACTTTCAGACACAATATTTTAGCCCTCACTCTTACCATCCCCCACTCATATTTCTATCAATTCCACAAAATAGCCATCACGTAAACTAGCAATACTTAATGATGACACTGCATTTTGAATATTCATTTAGTGCCAAAATATACTTCTGAATGATTTATATGCATTGTTTAGTTTAAACTCCACAAAACTCTTATGAGGTAAAGATTACTACTATCCTATGTCACAGATGAGGAAACCGAGACTTAGAGATATTAATTTTCCAAGGTGACATAGCTAGAATGTGGCAAAACAAGATCGATATCCACTTCTGTTTCGCTACAAAGGCTGTACTCTTAACACCTTTTCTGGTGATGACATATGGCAGACACTCAAAAAATGCTTGCTTAATGTCAAATCAAAGAAGGCAACACTGCTTTTAGAGCGTCTTTCCAAATTTGAAGCCACGCAAGTGGCAGCCCAAAAAAACTTCTGTTAATTAACATACTTAGTATGACAGGTTGTCCCCAGTCCTGGATCTCTCTAGGTTTATTCATTCATTGAAAAAAAATTATTTGATCGAGCATCTACATGTAATACACTGTTCTCAGTGCTGAGGATACAGCAAGGAACAATCCAGACAAGATTCTTCCTTCATGGAGTTACATATGGGGGGAAATGGAGGGTAAATGGGTCACATTAAAGCTAAAGTTGTCATCTATCATAGTAAGTCAAAAGATAAATTTAAGGTTTCAAGAAGTGCATATATACATATACATATATATGTAATTTATTTATTTTTTTAATGAACAGGTAAATACCATCTAAAAGTATTTCATGTAGTTGCCTCTGGAGAGTAGACTGAACCTGTATGTGTATGTGGCAGTGTTTTGTCATAAATTTCTAGTATTATTTGACTCTTTAAACTACAACGACGCATTCCTTTGTTAAAACAAAGCACACAACAAAGCTACCATTCACCAAACCAGGAAGGACCTTGAAGCATAGAAGGAGATATGCCAAACAAACCATGTATTTTTCTATGTATTCACAGCTGTAAAGTCATCATAGAAATTATCCCTTCTTTCAAATTTTATGTCCCCCAATTTTTTTTATTTATTTTTTATTTTTATTTTTATTTTTTTTTTTAGTTGGAGTCTCACTCTGTCGCCCATACTGGAGTGCAGTGGCCGCTCCCGTGCACCGCAGCCTCGAACTGCTGGGCTCCGGTGATCCTTCCGCCTCAGCCTTCCGAGTAGCCAGAATTACAGGTGCACACTACCACACCCGGCTAACTTTTTTATTTATTCTAGAGATGAGGTCTCGCCTGCCCAGACGGGTCTCGAACCCGCGGGCTCAGGCAATCCACTCACCTCAGCCTCCCAAAGGCGCGGGATTACAGGCTGAGCCACCGAGCCCAGCTATGTCCCCAAATTTAACAGGATCTATTGTCCACTCAATCAATAATAAAAGGATTTGTGGCCAATAATCCTAGTTTTGAATAAATTGGGAAACTCTGTAAAGCCATAAGGCGCAAGCTTGCTTGCTATTTGGGTGACCAAAAAAGAAAGTGGTGAGTTCACAAAGACCCACATTTACATAATTCTTTTTTTTTTTTTTAGTTTTTGATTTATTGTAGAGACGAAGTCTCGCCAAGTTGCCCAGGCGGGTCTCACACCTGCAGGCTCAGACAATCCACTCACCTCAGTCTCCCGAAGCGCGGGATTACAGGCTGAGCCACCGAGCCCGGCTTACATAATTCTTAAGGAGTTCAAATGACTAACTACCATTAGAATTAAATTCAATGATGACAGATAAGGTTAGAAAAATATAGGTAGGAATGATCAAATGAGAGTGAAATGAGAAAAAGGACTAGTTTGACATTAAGACTGATGAATAAAGATCCTGGTTTACCTTAGAAATTTTTTTAAAAGACTAAAATCAAAATTCAACTTCCCGCGCCTTTGGGAGGCTGAGGTGAGTGGATTGCCTGAGCCCGCGGGTTCGAGACCCGCCTGGGCAGCGAGACCTCATCTCTACAATAAATCAAAAAATCAGCCGGGCGTGGTAGTGCATGCCTGTAATTCCAGCTACTCGGAAGGCTGAGGCGGAAGGATCGCCGGAGCCCAGCAGGTCGAGGCTGCGGTGGCCGGGAGTGGCCATTGCACTCCAGTCTGGGCGACAGAGTGAAACTCCAACTCAAAAAATAAAAAAATAAATAAATAAATAAATAAAAATTCAACTTAAGCTTTTTTGTAAATTATATACAAAAAATATAACATGATGGGGGAAATTGCCCATGGCCTATGTCAGTGGTCCCCAACGTTTTTGGCACCAGTTACGTGGAAGACAATGCTTCCATGGACCAGGGTGGTAGATGGTTTTAGGATGATTCAGGCATATTACATTTACTGTGCACTTTATTTCTATTATTATTACATTGTCATATGTAATGAAATAATTATACAGCTCACCATAACACAGAATCACTGGGAGCCCTGAGCTTGTTTTCCTGTAACTAGACAGTTCCATCTGGGGGTGATGGGAGACAGTGACACCGGAAGTGTGTTGCCTATTTCCAGTCTGATCCATAGTCTCATTTTGGCTGCTGTCACTGCAGAAAACCCTGCTTCACAAAGATAGGATGTTGGAAATGGAAGCAGGTTTTTCAGGGCTTTTGTGGCAATCTCAGGATATTCTGCCTTGAATTTAATCCAGAAAGTATGGAGATTTGAAGTTGTCGCAGCCCTACTTCTAAGACAACCATCATTTTGCGATCTCAAGCAGTAGATCCTCTTTTAGCACGGACAAAGTCGATTCACCTGGATTATTCACAAATGGGTTGTGGATCCATTCCTCCCCAGTTTGGGGGTCTTTGTGGTTGAGAAGTCATGCTGAAACTCTTTTGAAAACTGAGATAGGTGATCACGCAACAGCTGGGAGAAAGAAGGTCTTGGCTCAGTCTCTCAAAATCTCTGCTAATGTTTGAAACATGTCACAAATCTCAATGATCACTCGTCACCCCCATAATTCCAGTGTGGTTTTGAACATAGCCACTTCATCTGTGAACTTGAACACAGTTGTCATTCTCCCCTGAAGTGAGATTGAGTTCGTTGGGCAAGTTGAATATATCACACAAGTAAGCAAGTTTTGCAGCCCATTCTGTGTCACTGAAAGGTGCTGCCAGTGGTGACTGTTCTTCTAAAAGAAATCTCTAAAGCAGCTCTCATAACTCAAAAACTCTGGTCAATGATCTGCCTTTAGAAAGCCATCTTACTTTGGTGTATAAGAGAAGATGTGTGTGCTCTGCGTCCATCACCTCACAGAGCTGCTCGAACCGATGTGAGTTAAGAGCGTGTACTTCAGTGTGGTTGATAATTTTAATCACATCCTGCAAAATGTTACTAAGTTCAAGTGACGTTTTTCAGTTAGCCAGCATTTGTCTACATATGACACAGTGTTTAGCCTCACATTCAGAAGTGACCTCTTTGACCCAAGTGTGAAACCAGAAAGCTGTCCAGTCATGGCATTTGCTCCATCTGTGCCTATATTAACATAAAATAACCAATTCAATTTTCCTGATATGTAATAATTCAAAGACTTGACTAGTTCTGCAGTTGTGGTATTGGATGGCAACAAAAATGCACATAACATATCGTCATGCACATCCTTCTGAAAAATACATCACAGAAAAACAAGTATTGCTGCCTTGTTAACATCAGTTGACTCATCAACCTGGACTGCATACATGACTCACTAATCCTGACAATTGTACCTCAATATCCTCTTGTAGTTCATCAATTCATCTAGTTATGGTGCTAGCTGAAAGAGGAACACGTGCCACCCTTTGGACAGCAGCCTCTTCTAAAAGTTCACAAGGCATGGCCTTGGCAGCAGGCAGGATCAACTCTTCACCAATAGCAAAGGGTTTCTTAGCTTTAGCAATGCAGCTAGCCACTAAGAATGATGCTCTCAGTGCAGACCCAGTTGATGGCCTTCATTGATTGCTTCTGTTCTTCATGTTCGCTTTTTTCTCTTTTGAAAAACTCCAAAGACTTATCTTTTAATACAGGGTGCTTAGTCTCCATGTGGCGAAGCAGTTTTGAAGGCTTCATGGCTTCGCTGGATAGCCAGTCACCACGTACTATACAAAGAGGGCTTAGAGAACGTGAATCACCTGTTGCAATGAATCCATAATTTCAGTAGGATTCTTGGCATTTTCTTTTAAACGCAGCTTTCTTTTTGTTGGCAGTCTTACAGTCTTCTGCTGTCTCATTGTTGGGTCTTTCCCCCTTTTCAAAGAAGATCTCCAGTGACATTTATTTTTTACCCATTTTGGCTAGGGTTAGCTTGTGGGTTCACCAAAACTGTGACTGAGACAGTACTGAGACAGTGTGGGAAAGAGGTGTGAATGGAAGTGGTAAATAAAATCATGGGCAGGCCACTCACAGACTAAAATAAGTATGGGAGTCTGACCTAAAACCTGCCACCAGATGCAACTGAAGTACATCAACTCACTTGCCACTCACTGATAGGATTTTGATATGAGTCTGCAAGCAATTGATATATTATGGTCTCTGTGCAGTCAGACCTCACTGCTAATGTTAATCTGTATTTGCAGCCGCTTCCCTGTGCTAGCATCACTGCCTCAACTCCACCTCAGATCATTAGGCATTCGATTCTCATAAGGAGCGTGCAGCCTAGATCCATTGCATGCGCAGTTCACAACAGGGTTCATGCTACATGAGAATCTAATGCTGCCACTGATCTGATAGATGCAGAGCTCACAGGGTAATGTGAGCTATGGGGAGTGACTGTAAATGCAGATGAAACTTTGCTTGCTCACCCACTGCTCACCAATACTGGTCTATGGCCCAGGGGTTAGGGACCTCTGGTCTATGTGACAATTATATAAAGCTACAAAGGCTTGATACACATTAGATTCTCCCACTGACGTTCTACTGTCTCTGAATTATTCTCTTGGCCAACACCAGGGGAATATCTATAAATTGTCCTATTTTTATTGCTAGTACTTACTACCATTTTTCTGATTCTTTTGTCTCCAACCTTACTGCCATTCTTTTTTACAGTCTTATTCAATTATAATACTTGACTTAGGACCATTCTAAAAAATTGGGGGAAAGTTTCCTAGATACTGACGGTTTGGCAAATAATTCTTAAGAGAAAAACTAAAAGAGTTAGCTCTATTAAATCATAAGTAAGAGAAAAAGCCTAAGGATTTTTTCTTCAGTTTATATCCAGATGAATAACAACAAAAATATATGGATACATGAGCAGCCAACATGAAACTAGTGGTCACTAATTTTTGATTAACTAACTTTTGCTGCTTTGTCCATGTACTATTTTCCAAGTCTAGGTTCCCATTGGCTTACTGATCATTAATCCTAATGAAACCAAAGAGATTCTAAAAGCAACCAGTACTCCCTCTCCCAGGATTATCTGTAGGACTCTAAAGACAGTTGACATAAAAAAACATGGTGGGTATGGTGGCTCAAGTCTGTCATCCCAGCACTTTGGGAGGTCAAGATGAGAGGACTGCCTGAGCCCAGGGGTTCGAGACCAGCCTGGGCAACTTGGCGAGACCTCATGTCTACAATAAACCAAAAAATTAGCCGAGTGTGGGAGTGCATGCCTGTAGTTCCAGCTACTTGGCTGAGGCTGGAGGATCGCCTGGGCCCAGAAGGTCAAGCAGATATGCTCACTGCACTCCAGTCGGGGCAACAGAATGAGACTCAAACTCAAACTCAAAAAAAAAAAAGAAAACGACAAGGTAACTTCCAAGACTTAATCTGTACCAACCACTTCAAATATTATTTGTTTTTAAGTACCACATTCCCCTGCACAAAGAGTGTATGCTTTCTTACTTGGTACTGAACTCCCTTTTCCAATTCAGTGATGCAGTCTTGACTTTGAACTAAACAGGGGATTTCCATGTTTTCCTCATCTTCACTTTTATAAAGGTTCTCAATTTTCTTCAGTTGTACTAAAAAAAATTCAGGTTCTAAGAAATAAAAGTATTATAGTTTCATAGAAATTTAAATGTAAAGCTTTACTATTATAGGCATCCTTCATAAAGCCATATGAAATTTTAGAACTTAATTTAGACATAAACATTCCTCCAAGAAGGCGAAGAAGAGAGGAGTAGGAGAAAGAAACCAATAAAGCTAAGGATACGATGGCTTGACTTAGGATCTTGGTTGTGGAAATGAAAATTGCAAGCATTCAGAAAATGTTTCAGAAGCGAATGGAGAATAATGTTGGCAAGAGGGGGGCAAGGATAATTTCTGAATTTTTAACTCAAGTGACTGGAGGGCTGGAATGCTGTTTCCTGGGATGTGTTGGCTAGGACACAAGTGTGAGGAAAAGGCCATTTCAATTTTGTGGATATTTTACTTTTGAAGTACCTAGTAGACTTCCAAATGAAGAAGGCAAGGAGGATGTTAAATATATGACTTTGGAGTTTGGGGGGGGTGAGGTCAAGGCCACAGGTGCCCATCTGGTTATCATAGGCATAGAGATAGTATTTAAACCATAGTCCCGGCCGAGCTCGGTGGCTCAGCCTGTAATCCCAGCGCTTTGGGAGGCTGAGGTGAGTGGATTGCCTGAGCCCGCGGGTTCGAGACCCGCCTGGGCAACTTGGCGAGACCTCATCTCTACAATAAATCAAAAATTAGCCAGGCGTGGTAGTGCGCGACTGTAGTTCCAGCTACTCGGAAGGCTGAGGCGGAAGGATCGCCGGAGCCCGGCAGGTCGAGGCTGCGTCTGAGTATCAGAGTGAGACTCCAACTCAAAAAAAAAACCATAGTCCCTGGCAAAATGACCTAGGGACAGAGTATGAATAAAAGAGAATGAGAACTAGGGACCTAGCCCACAGACATGTCACAGTTAGAGGTTTTACAAAGAGAAGACAGCAAATGAAACTAAAATGTACGAACAGAGAGAAGGAAGGCCAAGAGTATGAATGATGTGACAGAAACTGAGAAAAGAAACTAACGAATGCTGCTGAAAGATGGAGTCAAATGAGGAAAGAACATGATCTCTTGCTTCGGCTACATGAAGGTCAGCAGGTCACTGGCGCCTCAACAAGAATCTTGGCGTGAGTCCATGGAGTTGTGGGGACCAAAGGCTGAATGGAAGATAATGAAGTCAAAACTTTTGATAGTTGACTCTTTCAAGAAGTTTTCCTGGGGACTGTGAGGTCAGGGGGTTTTCTTGTCGTCGCTGTTGTTTTTACTTCTTTACCCTGGAAACTTTCATACTCAACAATACACACAATCAGAGAATAATGTGTCTTCATGTACTCATCAACCAGCTTCAATGATCATCAGCTTTTTTATTTGTTTCATCTGTTGCCCTATTAAAATTTTTTTGTTATTCAGGCACATTTACATAGAGTAAAATTCACTCCTTTTTGGTGTACAGTTCTATGATTTTGTGTAAATATATGCACTCATATAATCATCACTCAAGGTATAGAGTTTTGCCCCTTTGTGGTCCACTTTTCTTCTCATTTATAACCCTGGCAACTAGTGATCTGTTTCCTATCGCTATCATTCTGATTGATTTTCAAGTGTTGAGCCAGTCTTGCATTCTCAGGATAAAGCCCACTTGGTCATGACGTATTATCCTTTTTTATATTGCTGGATTTTGTTTGCTAATATTTTATCAATACTCTTCCCGTCTGTGTTCAAGAAAGATGTCGGTCTGTAGATTTCTCGCAATGTTTTTATCTGATTTTAATATCAGGGTAATGCTGGAATTAGAAAATTTATTGAGAAGTATTCCCCCCTCTTTTGTCTTCTAGAAGAGTTGGTATAAATTGGTTTTTTTTGTTTGTCTGTTTGTTTTTAAGCATTTGATATGATTTACCAGTGAAATTATCAGGGTCTGGGATTTTCTTTGTTTTAAGGCTTTGTTTTTTGTTTTTGTTTTTTTTCTTTTTGAGTTGGAGTCTCACTCTGTCGCCCAGACTGGAGTGCAGCGGCCGCTCCCAGCCACCGCAGCCTCGACCTGCTGGGCTCCAGCGATCCTTCCGCCTCAGCCTTCCAAGTAACCGGAATTACAGGCATGTGCTACCATGCCCGGCTGATTTTTTTGATTTTATTGTAGAGATGAGGTCTCACTGCCCAGGCGGGTCTCGAACCCATGGGCTCAGGCAATCCACTCACCTCAGCCTCCCAAAGGTGCGGGATTACAGGCTGAGCCACCGAGCCCGACTAGGTTTTGATAACCATGATTCTATAGAGAAGTCCAAACTTGCCCTCTCATCAGAGGGAAAAGTCTAAGTCTGTTGAAGTGAATTGACAATAGACAGATTAGCAGGAAAAAAGGCATACGATTTTATTCATGTGCATAATCATGGGGGAAGACATGGGAGAATAATTACCCAACAGCCCAGTGAGGTACAGATGCCTATATACCCTTCTTCTTCATAGGGGAGGAGAGGATAAGAAATGTAGGCCATCATTTTGAGCAGTGGTAAATAATTATTAGAATGAACGGACCTGGGAAACAGAAATTAACTTGTAAATGATTATCTTTAGAATTTGAATGAGCCCAAGAAGTAGACATTATCTTGTGAAAAAGCTGTCTAGGTGTGGTTACATGCCTCAGCCTTGTTTTCTCTGGTAGATAATGAGACTTCAGGAAGGAGATGACAGGTAAATGTGCTCCTTGGTGGGTCTACTCTTAAGGTAGATAATGAAATCTCAAGGTGAAACCTCTTCTAGCATCTGCTTGACTTTCAAGGGCCTTTAATTTAAAATAATCACCATACCAGGACACAATATTTTGGGGTAAAATTCCCTGGGCTTCTTTAATTCAATTTTGTTATAGATATAAAACTTTTTTAAAATTTTATTTTAGCATTGTGGGTCGCATGTGAGGATTTGCTGTGTAACTAAATTGCATGGAGGCGAGGTCTGGGCTTCTAGCAAGTTCTCTCCACAACAGTAGTGAACTTGATACTCAGTGGGCAGTTGTGTGTCCCTTATTGACCCTCCCTCCTTTAGCAGCGTCCAGTGTCTGTTATTCCTGCCTTTGTGCCTGTGTGCCCAAAGTTTGGTGCCCACTTATGAGTGAGAACATGCAATATTCACTTTTTGTTTCTGTGATAGTTGCTGCAAAGGACACGCTGCAAAGGATGTGATTTTGCTCTTCTTTATGGCTGTGTAGTATTCCATCATGTATATGTACCACATTTTCTTCATCCAGTTCATTTTTTGATGACTATCAGGGTTGGTTCCATGTTTTTGCTATTGTGCAGCAATAAACATAAGCAAGCATCTTTTTGGTAGAGCGATTTATGTTCCTCTGGGTGTACTCCCAGGAGTGGGATTGCCAGGTTGAATGGTAGCTCAATTTTTAATTCTTTAAGAAATTGCCACACTGATTTCCACAAAGGTTGAACTAGGTTCACCATAGCTCATTCTCCACAGCCTCTGCAAAACTTGTTTTTTGACTGTTTAATGATAGTCATCTTAACTGGTGTGAGGTGGTATCTCATTGTAGTTTTGATTTGCATTTATTTTAGTGAAGCTGAGCATTTTGTCATGTGTTTGTTGGCTGCTTATATGTTTTCTTTTGAGAAGTATCTATTAATGTCCTTTGACCACTTTTTAACAGAGTGGTTTGTATTTTTCCTGTTAATTTGTTTGAGTTCCTTGTAGATCCTGGATGTTAGGCCTTTGTCAGGTGCATAGCTTGCAAATATTTTTTCCCATTCTGCAGATTGTCTCTTTATTCTCCTGATGGTTTCTTTTGCTGTGCAAAAACGTTTTAGCTTGATAAGGTCTCACCTGATAATTTTAGATTTTACTACATTTGCTTTTGAATTCATTGCCTACACCAATGGCCAGGAGGGTGTTCCCTAAGTTATCTTTTAAGATTCTTGTAATTTGAGGTATCACATTTAAGTTCTTGATCCATTTTGAGTTAATTTTTGTATATGGTGATAGGTAGGGGAGAACCAGTTTCATTCTTCTGCATGTGTTTAGCCAGTTTTCCCAGCATCATTTGCTAAATATGGTTTTCTTTCCCCCAGTGTTTGTTTTTGTCTGCTTTGTCAACAATGAGATGGTTGAAGGTGTGTGGTTTAATTTTTGAATTCTCTATCCCATTCCATTGGTCTATGTGTCTATTTTTGTACCAGTTCCAGGCTTCTTGGTTATTGTAAGCTATAGTAAAGTTCGAAGTCTGGAAGTATGATGCCTCCAGCTTTGTTCTTTTTGCTAAGGGTTGTTTTAGCTTTTCAGGCTCTTTTTTGCTTCCAAGTGAATTTCTGTATTGTCTTTTCTTTTGTTTTTGTTTTTGTTTTTTTTTCCCCAGGCTGACACCGGTTTTTTATTAGGAGTTAAATAGGCCCTTTCCCATTATGGCTTCATTTGTGCACACGCTTTGCTGAGCTTCCATGGCCTTGCAGCAGATCCTGCCTCTGACCATCCACAGCAGGGAGGCCGTAGGGGTGCAGAGGGCAGTGGAGCCCTGGAGCTGCTCTATTCCTCACTCGCTGGGCATCCTGGGAAAAGTGCCCTCACATCTCTGGGCCTCGTGGGTAAAATGGGTTAACAGATCAGGGAGAACCTGGGAAAATCCAGGTTGAAAGGTGTATGGGAGGGTGGGTAGAGATGAGTGTGAGAGACATCCAGGACTACCTCAGGGGCAGAGAGTGATGTGTCTGCCTCCACCAGCTGGCCCACCCCTCTGGAGCAGAGGCTACTGGGAGCAGGGGAGCTCTGGGGAGCAGCCCTTGAAGTACTCGTGGCAGTAGAGACAGAGACAGGCAAGTGAGCGCATGTACTCTGCAAAGTCCACCTCGCAGTCCTTCTTGGTGTCCAGAACATTCATGAATTTATTGTAGTCACACTCCCAAAATTCGGTCGGGGTACAGGTGGGCAGCTCCTTCTGCAGCATCTCCTTGAGCTCTGCCTGGCAGAGCTTGTGCTTATCCCCACGCGCCCTGCATATTCCTGGAAAGTATACAGGATAGCAACAACCGCCTGCTCCGGGGGCCTGGCCATCCCTGCGGTAGTCCCAACTACTTGGGAGGCTGAAGCAGAAGGATCACATGAGCCCAGGAGGTCGAGGTTGCAGTGAGCCCTGAGCATGCCACTGCATTCCAGCCTGGGCGACAGGGTAATACTCTGTCCAAAATCAAAGGGTGGACACAGAGACTTGAAATGCAGCTGAAGTGAGACTTTAATGATGGTTTTGCATGATCTGATGTCTGGTGGGCAGGCACCTATGTTGTCTTTTCTAGGTCTGTGAGATGCTGGTAATTTGATAGAGATTGCATTGAACCTGTAGATTGCCTTGGGCAGGATGGACATCTTGATGACATTGGTTCTTCCAATCCATGAGCATGGGATAATTTTCCATCTGTTAGTGTTGTCTTTGATTTATTAGTAGTCTCATTGTAAAGATCTTTCACCTCTTTGGTTAGATGCATGCCAAGGTATTTGTGTGTGCTTGTTGCTACTGTGAATGGGATTATCTTTTTTATTTGGTTCTTGGTCTGCTTGCTGTTGGCATATAGAAATGCAACTGATTTTTGCACATTGATTTTGTATCCCAAGACTTTACTGAAGTCGTTCATCAGTGCAAGGAGGCTTTTTTTGACAGACTTACTAGCGTTTTCTAGATATAGAATCATATCATCTGCAAAGAGGGATAATTTAACTTCCTCTTTTCCTATTTGGATACCCTTAATTTCTTTCTCCTGCCTGATTACTTTAGTTAGGAGTTCCAACACTATATTTAAAAAGGAAGGGTGAAAGTAGGCAACCTTGTCTTGTTCGAGTTCTTAGGGGGAATGCCTCCAGCTTCTGCCCATTAAGTATGATGTTGGCTGCCAGTGTGTCATAGACGGCTCTTATTATTTTGAGGAATGTTCTTTCTATGTGTAGGTATTTGTTTCGTTTTGTTTTAATCAAGAAGGGATGTTAGATTTTATTGAATGTTTTTTTCTGCATCTGTTTAGATAATCATGTGGTTCTATTTACATCTGTTTATGTAGTGGATTATACTTACTAATTAGAATATGTTGAACCAGACTTGCATCCTGGAAATGAAGGCCACTTCATCATAATGGATTATTCTTATAAAGTGCTGTTGGATGCAATTTGCAACTCTGTTCACCAGGGATGTTGGCCTAAAGTTTTCTTTTCTTGTTGAGGCTTTGCCATTTTGGAGTATCAGGATGATATTGGCTTCTTAGAATGAGCTAGGGAGAAGAATTCTTTCCTTCTCAGTTGCTGGGAATACTTTCAATAGCATTAGTATCAGCTCTTCCTTGTATGCCTTGTAGAATTCAGCTGAGAGTCTATCTGAAGCAGGGTTTTTGTTTTGTTTTGTTTTTATGGTGAGGAGGTTTCTTATAACTGAGCCAATTTCTTGGATTGTTATTAGTCTATTTAGGATTTCAATATTCAATATATTCTTATTGTTTCAATATGAGAAGTTTATGTGATACTGGGAATTTCTCCATTTCCTCTGGATTTTCTAGCTTACTTGCATACACATTTGTAGTAATCTCTGATAATCTTGTATTTCTTCAGGGTTGTTTATAATATTACCTTTTTCATCTCTCTCTCTCTCTCTCTCTCTCTCTCTCTCTCTCTCTGTTGTTATTGTTATTGCTGTTTATTATTATCGTTAATCAGCCCAGGGGTCTGTCAATTTTATTTATCCTTTCAAAGAACCAACTTTTTGCCTCATTGATCTTTTGTATGATTTCTTTGGTCTCTATTTCATTAAGCTGTGAATTTATTTTGATGATTTCTATTGTTCTACTGATGGGGGGAATGAATTGCTCTATTGCTCTACTGATTCTTGGATTGTCTTTCTGGCATCCTTACATGTGATGTTAGACTACTTCCTTGAGAACTCTCTATTTTCTTGATATGTGCATACAATGCTACATAACCTTACCTCTCAGCACCACTTCCATAGTATCCCAGAAGTTTTGTTATGTTGTGTCTTTGTTTTCATTTGTTTCTTGAACCTTTTTATTTCTTCTTGATTTCTATGTTAACCCAAAAGTCATTCATAAGCATGTTGTTTAATTTTCATGTATTTATGTGTTTTGGGGGTTCCTATTGATATTTATTTTTATTCCACTGTGGTCTGTGAAGATGCTTGGTACGATTTCCACCTTTTTAAATGTGTTCACACTTAATTTGTGTCTGATTATGTGGTCAGTCGTGGTATATGTCTCATGTGCTGATGAGAAGAATGCATATTCTGTGGTTATTGGGTGAAGAATTCCATGGATGTCTATTACATCCAATTGGTCAAGTGTCAAGTTAAAGGTTCTGATTTTCTTGTTAGTTTTTTGCCTTGATAATCTGTCTAAGGCTGTTAGCAGGGTATTAACATCTTGAACTATAATTGTATGGCTGTCTATGTCCTCTCTCGGTTTAATTAGCAATTGTTTTATAGATTTTGGTGCATATATATTCAAGATGGATATTTCTTGTTGATAGATTGAGCCTTTTATCATTATGTAGTGTCTTTCATAGTCCTTTATTAGTTTAAAGTCTATTTTGTCTGATGTAAGAACAGCTACTTCTGCTCTTTTTTTCGATTTTCCTGGAAGATTTTTCTCCAGCCCTTTGCTTTGGGCCTATGTGTGTCTTGCAGATGGATTGAGCCTTTTATCGTTATGTATTATCTTTCACAGTTCTTTTTTACTTTTATCGGTTTAATTTCTATTTTGTCTGATATAAGAACAGCTACTTCTGCTCTTCTTTTCCCCCCTTTTGCCTGGTATATCTTTCTCCAACCCTTTATCTTGGCCCTATGGTGTCATTTGCAATGAGATGGGTATCCTGAAGACAGCATTAGGATGGATCATACCTTTTATGTCCAATTTGCCACTCTATACCTTTGAGTGGCACATTCAGACCATTCACATTTAAGTTCGTTATTGTTATGTGGTGGGTTGTTCCTATCATATTGCTATTAAGAGGTTACTTTGGTTTTTGGGCTTTGTGGTTGATTTGTATGGAGTGCAAACTCTGTACTTACCTATGCTTTTGTGGTAGGTGGAACTGTTCTTTCATTTTTGTGCTTAGAACTTTCTTAAGCATCTCCCAAACAGCTGATCTGGAGGTGACATTCTCTTAAGGATTGGATGTCTGGGAAGGATTTTAATTCTCCTCCATTAATGAAGCTTAGCTTAGCAGGGTAGGGTAGCAATTTGTTTGGTGACAAGTCTCTGCAATTCTGATGGTTTTTTTCCTTGGTAGGTGGTCTGTCCCTTCTCTCAAGCTACCTTTAGGATTTTTCTTTTTTTCATGCTCACCTTAGCAAGATAGATTAATATGTGCCTTGAGGATAATCTTCTCATGTGATACCTCACAAGAGCTCTCTGAATCTCTTGTAGCTGCATGAGGCTGCCTCCCTAACAAGATAGGGGAAGTTTTCTTGGACGACATCTTTGAAGACTTGTTCCAGGGTGTTCTCAGTTTCTCTTTCTGTCTCAGGGATGCCAGTCAACCACAGGTTTGAACTTTCACAGTCTTTGCTCATTCTTCCCAGGTCTTTTCTCCTTGTTTGTATCAGACTGTGTTAGTTCAATAACTCAGTCCTCAAGCTCTGAAATCCTTTCCTCTGCCAGGCCAATTCTACTGTTAAGGCTTGCTATTGTGTTTTGAAATTCCAGGAGGAAATTCTTAATTTCCAGAAGTTCAGTTTAGTTCTTTCTTAGAATGGCCATGTCAGCTTTCACTTCCTCCACTGTTTTCATGGCCTGGATGATTTGCCTGTCCACTGTCTCTGGATCTCATTGAATATCTTTGCCATCCATAATCTGAAGTCTATGTCTGTCATCAGGGACAGATCTTTCTGGATATGTTCCATTGCTTGGGATCTGGGAAGCCCCTTTGTGAGTGTCAGCTCATCAAGGTTTTGAGGATTTCCCGTGTTTTTTCACTGGTACTTCCTGATCTGTGAAGGAAGACTCTTCTCTTTTTATTTCTTGTTTTATTATTTTTTTATTAGAGAATGTTGCTACTATTGGGGTGGTAATTTGTGCTGTTTCTTTACCTGACTTCCTGCCTCTGGGCTGCCTGTGGGAAGGGCAGTGGTGGCAGGAAGGGTGATGAACTGGGGAGAAACCATTTGGCATTGCCTCACTGGTGCAGTCTGGCAGAGATGGGCAGGTCCTTTCCTCTAGTTCAGAGACGTTTCCCTCCCTCCAGCACTGGCACTAGGGGCTTTACCTGTCCAGGAGCTCCAGCAACCCCCTCCCTAGCCCATGCACCTAGTTAGCAGGATGGCAGGCACCCAGGAGGGGCTCCATGGCTCTACTCTGGCACAGGTGACTTTGGGTTTTGAATTGACTTCCTCTCACCTGGGCGGGTAGAAAAGCAGCAGCTGTCTTCTTATGGAGAGTTGGTATTTCTTCTCAATCTGCAGGTGGGTGAGGCCACCACCACCGCACTGTACAGAGGTGTCCTGTCTCCTAGTTCCTGCCCTGCTCTGTGGAGGGACTATCAGAGTGTTGATGGGCCCCTAAGGCATGCATACCTGGGGCTGCAACAGATGCTGGAGGTGAAAAAATGTCCCCAAAGTGACTATGCCATACTTGCTGGGTTCTGGAGAAGGAGGGAAGAGGAGTGTCCACGCAGCAAAGACCACTTCTGCAGGCTATTTCCCACAGAGCCTCTGGGGGTGGGGGGAGTCGGCAGTCTCCAGCACAAGGGCTCCTGGGAACTGGGGGTCCCTGGGCTTCGCATGAATCCCACCAGTGCCTCTGTCCCAATTCAGGGCAGTTCTCTATGCCTGGCCAGTTTGGGAGGGGTGTAGGGAGAAGATCTGGGCTGTCTCTCCCTTGGCTGGGACTGCAGAGGCTTGCCTAAAGCATGTAGGGAAGAAAAGCTGTCTCATTCCCTCCTTCCTTCTCCAAGGGCACTCTCCTGCTCTCGTGACATGGCCACCTCTAGAGGGGCCTGCCGCTTGTAACTGTCCATTCTCCATGTCCCCTGGCGCTCCTGATAAACTTCAGCTTGGGTATTTAGGCCAACCCTAGGCCCACTCCTCCAGAGAGATTTTTTGCTGAGAGCAGCAATTGTGTGATGCCTTCAGCGGGCCATGTTGGGTCTCCCCCGTATGACTTTCCGGGTTATTTCTTTCTATGTAAGCTTTGGTCATTTGTATCTTTCAAGAAATTTACTTAGGTCACCTAAGTTGTTGAATTTATGGGCACAAAATTGTTCATAATATTCTCTTGTTATTGTTTTAATATGTCTAGAATGTGTCGTTATGTTCCCTCTTCCATTCACAATGTTGGTAGTTTATTCCCTGCTCTTCTTTTGTTAGGCTGGCGAGAAATTTCATTATGGTAATCTTTTTAAAGAACCCACTTTTGATTTCAATGATTTTCTGCATTATTTTGATGTTTTCAATGTTTAAATAATGAAATCCCCAAAATATGATTAAATGTAGTTTATTCGAGCACAAAGCTTGAGGATAGCCAGCCACCCAGGAAGCACAGATTCCAAAGAATGGAAGGTCATTGATCTGATTGGTGGAGGTGGTCTTTTTCTTTTGGGAAAGGTATATTTAACACTTCACACTTCATGGGGTCTTCTGCACCATCTGGATGGAGTTAGGTACATACAGGAAAATAAAGGAGGCAGTTGACCTATAACAGAGGTCAGTGATTACAAGGGAAGAAGGTCTGGTCTTTGGTCTCTCCTAGTCATTTACAGAACAAGAACAATGAGAAAGAGAGTAAATCTATAATCTAAGAAGCAGAATTGCAACTGTTACATGATTCAGATCACAGTCACATCTCTCTCAAGGTTTAATGTATTTCAGGGGTTTCAACAGCTTTTAAATTATGTTTATTTTCATAAATTGTATTTATTTTTGCTTTTTCTTTATTTTCCTTTCTTCTGCTTACTATGGGTTTACTTTATTCTTTTGTTTCTCATTTTTTATGTCAGAGATCTTTCTTCTTTTTCTACTATAAGCATTTTTACACTATAAAAGTTTCTCTAAATACTGCTTTAGCTGCATGCCACACATTTTGACATATTGTATTTTTATTTTTATTCAGCTAAAATATTTTCTGTTTTCTCTTGTAATTTTCTTTTTCAACTCATGGGTTATTTAGAAATGTTGTTTAATTTCTAAATATTTGTGGGTTTCTATATATCATTCTGCTATTAATTTCTAATTTAATCCAGTTACAGCTAGATAACACTCTTTGTATTGCTTTCTTTTACGTTAAATTATCAAGTTATTGAGTGATTTTCTATTAGTGTTAGGGTCACACTCCCAGCGAGGCCTCCAGAATGTTAGGTCAGGTCCACTGGGGGTGTGGGGTGTCTGGTGTATGATCTACATGAGAGATGCAAGAATTGCACAGAAGTTAGTTTAGAAAATATAGTTCACCAGGCTCAGTGGCTCAGCCTATAATCCCACGCCTTTGGGAGACTGAGGTGAGTAGATTGCCTGAGCCCGTGGGTTCGAGACCCGCCTGGGCAACTTGGCGAGACCTCATCTCTACAATACATCAAAAAATTAGCCAGGTGTGGTAGCACGCGCCTGTAGTTCCAGCTACTCGGAAGGCTGAGGTGGAAGGATTGCCGGAGCCCAGCCGGTCGAGGCTGCGGTGGCCGGGAGCGGCCACTGCACTCCAGTCTGAGCGACAGAGTGAGACTCCAACTCAAAAAAAAAAAAAAAAGAAAAGAAAATATAGTTCACTTAAAAAGGTAAATTAGAGAGAGAGAAAGAAAGAGGAGATTCACCTTCCCAAGGCAGGGAAGGGGGCCAAAGCCAGGAAGCATGGCAACAGCCATAGCTCAAAAAGCACATGATCAGACCAGAGTCCAGTAAGGCAGTGGCAAAATGACTGCTTGTGGTTGAGTCCTTTTAACTATTTCCCTTGGATGGGGGAAGGTCATTAAGGTGATTGGGTAGTGGTCTGCTCCACATCATTATGAAGTGGCAGGTGAGCAGGTACTGACATCAAGTGATGGAGAGCAGGCAGATGGGTGGGTTAGTCACATGATTGCTGCCATGGTGATGAGCTAGAAAAGGAGACAAGGGAAGGAGTTTTTCCTACAAGAGACTTGTCAGATTTGCAATTCACAAACTCTTTGACCAAAATGTGATCTTATTATCACTTCTATGGCTTCGGCCAGTCAAGGAGTGATCTTTGATCTTCCACCTTGACAAAGAAACTGAAAAGTTTCCTAGAGACCATTATGCTAAACCATCAATTGAAAGGTTGGGCTGTTGGGTTGTAGGCAAAAAGACAACACTAAAGTAAGTTTATTCTAGGTTTCTATAGGTACCTCCTTTCAACTAGTTAAGATTTATTTCAGGGTCCAGAATAAAGTTTATCATGATGCATGTTCTATGTGTACTTAAGAAGAACATGTATTTTGCTTCTTGAGTGGAGTCTTTTACAGATGTTAATTAAGTCCAGTTGGTTAATGGTAGTTATATACCCTTATGATTTTTTGTCTATGTGTATCAATTGCTGAGAGAAGTTGTTTGCAAGGCGCTCCTCCAAGCTTTAACTCCTCTCCACAATCCACTTGCTTATGTATATTTTTTAGAGTCCCCGGGTAGTTTTTTTTTGTATTTTGTCTAGAGTATTAGTTATAAGAGGCAAGAAAAAATAGACTGTAGTGAGTTGAACCCACCATAGCAGAAGTGGAGCTTCTGCTTTGTTTTTAACATGGTTATATTTTTTAACTCAAGAATATCTCTATAATGGAATTTGTATGGCATTTCTCTGGTGATTCTACTAGTTGAACGTCCAGAACTTACCCCAATGTGATTCCAGCCACAGTCTTCATTTTCTCCAGCCTCAGGGGTTCTTCCTTTTGCCAAGGTCATTGCCTATAAATTTCTGGTAACCTTCCAAGTGGTGATATGCTTTGGGAAAAAAAAAAACAGTAAAAATTTAACTTTCCTTTGTGAATAATCATAGCAGCTCTTATTCTTGGGGTGCTTAACTATGCTATGAGTTTCAAATAGAGTAACCCATTTTTGTACTGACCCTATGGGGTGAATACTATTAGCTTTGTCCATTTTACAGATGAGAGAACTGAGATTAAGCTACTTGCCATAGTGTACTTAGCAAGAAAGGAATGGAACTTAGATAAGAACCCAGGAAATCTGACCACCCATTACATCAAAATGAGAGTCGTGTGTTCGGCCTTTATCAATGATAAAAACATGTATAATATCTACCTAAAGAAAGAGAAATTAAGATATGTGAAAAAAAGAAGAGGTGTCAGAGGTGGTTTTCTCTGCTTCCTCCAAACCAAGATAATTCTAGGGCTAAGAGTGGAATGATATGTGTGTACAGAGGCGGTCAGATGTGTGCAAAGTGAGCTAGATGAAAAGGTGAGTAGAATATGACCATATTGTATCTACCTTTTTCCTATTCCATGAACAGGCATGTATTTTATTGCATTGGCCCTCAGATATCTCTTGTGTGGCATATAGCAGACATTCTTACTGAGTTCACTTTATTGAAGGTGGTCTTTAGTAAAAACTGGTGACATAACAACATATCAGAGTTTTCAGAGAACGTCACTATTATTAAAAGAAACATTTGGTTATCTTATAGATGTTATACCCTGAGAGTCCTGAAATGTTCCCATTCTCTACCCCAGCAGAGCAGGACATGGAGAATTCTAGTGACTTCTTCCTTTCATCTCCATTCTGGACACAATCAGACTAGAAGAACCTAGAAGGAAGAAGGCAAAAGAGAGGGCAGAGGCCCCCGGATGCACATCTGAGGCGAGTTTTGTGTGGACAGGTTGGCTACTTCATGAACAAAAGCAGAACTTTTTTGCTCATTCTCTCGACCACTGTTGTGGTCTACAGGATTTTTCTTTTTGATAATGAATTACAGGTTTTCATTCTTCTGGTTGCAAAGTGCACAATTAAGGGGTTACACCAAATTCAGTTCTCCTTGTCTTTGGTAGTTACTCATCTCTAAAATGGCAGCTTGTTAAGTATCCACTGTGTGTTAATGTCTCTTAAGCACTGGGAGATACAAGGAAGTGTGATTCTCGCCTCAAGTAGTACATGTGGAAAAATGTTAAGCAATGATGAGTAAACAGGAAATGAAGTGAGGGCAGCTGAACATAGAACAGGAAGAGATTATGTGAATCTTGGGAGACTCCACAGAGGAGGTGACTTGATGACCTGCAGGAAACATTAGATGTGAATCAGCAGAGAAAAAGGAGGCATGACAATCCAGATGGCCCAAACAATGAACTTGGCTGAGCTCAGCGGCAGTAGAGAATCTTGTTTGCCAGAGCTTAGATTTTATCCTGTAATCTGTGGGAGGCTTCAGAAAAGATGTTTCCTTGAGTTGCTTTCCTTTTGTGACCCTTTCAGTACTCTCCCTGAATCATCTCACACAAACCAGTTAATTTCGTTCATAGAATTAATCCATGTTCCTCCCTCCCTCCCTTCCTTCCTCCCTTTCTCCCTTCCTTCCTTCTTTCCTTTCTCTCTTTCTCTGTTTACTTGTTTAGTCTCTGTTTTCATATCAAGAATATACATTCCAGGAATGCAGGGACCTTGCCTGTTGCGGTACTTCTTAATAATTATTTGTGGAAGAAATAGACGAACAAATTAACTGAAACACAGATGGTTTCTGAGTCCTTACCTAGCTCCTCTGGGTTCTTGGCCTCCATGTCTGACTTCCTGCTGTTTAGCTCTACTTGTATGTCTCACAGAAACTTCAGACTCACAATGTTTAAAACCAAATTATTGGAAAGACAAACACAAGACACAGACTGGTATAAAATATTTGCAAAACATATATTCAACAAAGAGTTTATTACTGAGCATGTACAACTCAATAAGACAAAGAACTCAATTTTTAAAAAAATTTAAATAGACACTATAACAAGAAGATTTATGAATGGCAAATAAGCACATGAAAAGATATTCAACATTATTAGTCATTATGGAAATGCAACACAAAAAACCACAATAAGATACTACTACCTATCCAGTAGAATGGCTAAAATTAAAAACGTTGACCATACCATGTGTTGGCAAGGATGTAAAACAATTAAAGCTCTCCCACATACTGCCACTTTGGAAAATGGGTTGGTAGTTTCATTAAAAGTTAA
Source organism: Cephalopachus bancanus (assembly GCA_027257055.1). Lineage (NCBI taxonomy): Eukaryota > Metazoa > Chordata > Mammalia > Primates > Tarsiidae > Cephalopachus > Cephalopachus bancanus. The sequence continues at coordinate 582,738 of JAPVLO010000005.1, read as the reverse complement.
ATATACACCGACCACACAATCCACTATTCCCACTCACAGATATTTACCCAAGCTTAAATGAAAGCATGCCCAGGAGAAAGAAAAACACCTGCCCACACCAAGACTTGCATGCAAATGTTCAGAGCAGCTTTATTGATAATAGCCTAAAACTGGAAACAACCAAATGTCCATCAACAGGTGAAAAAATTAAAAAATTGTGTAGCAAAAACATGGAACCAACCGTGCTGCCCATCAAAAGAGAACTGGATTTTTAAAATGTGGTACATTGGATTGCCTGAGCCCGCGGGTTTGAGACCCGCCTGGGCAGCAAGACCTCATCTCTACAATAAATCAAAAAATCAGCCGGGTGTGGTAGCACATGCCTGTAATTCCGGCTACTTGGAAGGCTGAGGCGGAAGGATCACCGGAGCCCAACAGGTCGAGGCTGCAGTGGCCAGGAGTGGCCACTGCACTCCAGTCTGGGCGACAGAGTGAGACTCCAACTCAAAAAAAAAAAAATGTGGTACATATGCATGATGGAATATTACACAACCATAAAGAAGGACAAAGAGTCCTTCTTTGGACTTTCTTGGATGGATTTAGTCTATAATATTGCATGATCTATCACAGAAACAAAGAACCAAGTATCACATGTTCTCACTCATAAGCAGACCCTGAACAATTATCATAATACTGTAAAAAAGGGATTGGCAGTAGCAGGAAACTGCCAGGGGAGTGGGGGCATACCTCATCAACAAGGCTACCTGCATAATGAACATTTTTACACCTGACCCTGAATTGTACCCCACATCTTTAAAATAATTTTTTTAATTGTGTTGTGTTCATATTACTCAGCAATATAAAGCAGTGAACTATTGAAACAACATAGATGGATTCAAAATAATTGTGCTGAATGATAGAAGCCAAACAAAAGGATTGTATAGCATATTATTCGATTTATGTCAAATTCTAGAAAATCCAAACGAATATATAGTGACAGAAAGCAAAGCAAATCAGTGGTTCCCTGGGATGGGGGAATGGATGGAAGGATGGCAAAGGAACACCAGGAAAGTTGTCAAGATGGTGGAAGTTTTCATTATGTTGATGACGGTAATTGCTTCATAAATACCAACATGTGTTAAAACCCATCAGATTTTACATCTTAAGTATGTGCAGTTCATCCTATGTCAATTATACTTCAGAAAGCTATAAATGAAATCGACATTACATATCCTTCCCTTAAAACTATCTTCCTTTCTATTCCTTCTCTGTGAATGGCGGCACCCACTGTTCAGCCATCCAAGAACCCTGGAGTCATCCATTACTAACTCTTCTCTTGCCTGCTCTCACCCTCTCATTCAGTAACTACGTTCTGTTCAACTGGTAGAGTTACAAAAACACCCCTGCTCACCCTAAGGCATTTCTAAGAGCAACTCCTAGAATCCAGAAATTGAAGACGATAGAGGCACAGAAGAAGATAAAGCTACAGGGAGAAAGGTTAACAGTTAGCAGAGAGTAAGTTTTTCTTTAGACAGCCCTATTACCTACATGTGAAAACTTTTCCTGAGTAAAATCTTGGGACAATGCTCCAATGAGCCAGAGTTTCTCTGCGACCCTTCAGAGATAGAAATGCATCTTATATGCAGCCAGGTCACTAAGAGACATAAAAAACTTGAGATTTTTGGTAGTTGTGTTCACATACAGAAGGCAGTGCTCTCTCAGTGGACAACTGTACTAAAGTTGCTTTCATCTTAGTGTACAATGTTGCCTTGGCTCACTATTTGGAAAAGACAACCATCCATCAGTCCTGGACAGGAGCACCATGCTTATCGGGAAGGAGACAAAGTAGGTAAATTGCCCCAAAAGAAGTGGAAAGAGCCGGGCTCGGTGGCTCAGCCTGTCATCCCGCGCCTTTGGGAGGCTGAGGTGAGTGGATTGCCTGAGCCCGCGGGTTCGAGACCCGCCTGGGCAGCGAGACCTCATCTCTACAGTAAATCAAAAAATCAGCCGGTGTGGTAGCGCATGCCTGTAATTCTGGCTACTCGGAAGGCTGAGGCGGAAGGATCGCTGGAGCCCAGCAGGTCGAGGCTGTGGTGGCCGGGAGCGGCCACTGCACTCCAGTCTGGGCGACAGAGTGAGACTCCAACTCAAAAAAAAAAAAGAGAAGTGGAAAGAATAAAGACATGGGGAAACTAGGAATATAGTGAACAGACAAACATAGGAGAATTTAAAAAGTAAAAACAAAAGAACGAGAGAAAATAGACCAAACCATTGCAACCAACCCAGTTTGACAAGGAAGAAATGCAACAAAGTAGGAGAAGGGAAAAAAGTCCAGATAATGTGGTGTGTGGCTTACTGCTTTCCTTTATGTGAAGATTCCTGCCAAAATATTAAACACAAGCAATCATGATTTACATGCTGTATATAAAACAAATAAAATATGCCCAGCCTTCAAATAGGTGTTCATCATATTTTGCTGATAATCAATAATGCCCCATGAGAGGGGCATCTGGAATGTCATATCTAAATACTTTTTGAAAGCAAGAAACAATAAATATTCTTTCACATATGTAGTACAGATATTACTCACACAGGTCTATGATTTTAACTTTTTCTTTTATTTCTGGGACATTTTCAAGTACTGTCCTTAATGTACCTCTTACACGATGGTAGAGAAATACAAGCCAAGCTGTTTGAGAATTAATTATAAGAAATCAAAGGGAGTGGGTTATATGAAGTAGGGCCTATTTTTGACTTCTCAACCCTAAAACTACACATCTGATATTTAAAAACGAAGATCAAATACAATTCTCTTGGATGCCTGCCTCAGCTCCCGCCTCACACATGATCATTTTGGCCTCAGCTCTGCTCTCCGTGTGTCTCTGCATGACAGTTTTTTTTCTTCCTGTTTTCAGGCACTACCGACTCCCACTGTCTCTCTAGACCCGTCCAGGTGTATTGTGGTCCAGCCTTTAACTCACGGGCCCTGTAATTATGCTTGTGCAGGAAGCAGGCTGATAGGAATGGCAGTTGTAGACATGTCTGCCAGCAGATGAGGGAAAAAATGTGCCTTCACTTGCCTTACGCGCTGGGAATATCTCTGACAGAAAAGAAAAAATATATATACGCACATAGATATGACCTCTGTCGTGCTGTCAGGGCAGCCAAATCCATTGTGATCTGCTGTGTCGGTGTCAGCTCCACACTTTCTAGTGCCTGGAGGCAGATTTGAGTTGAGTGCTCAAATGCAACTAAAAAATCATCCCTCTGAAATCTACATGGAATGTACCTATTTCCCGCCTTGCTCCATTTATCAAGATTATCTGGAAAATTTCAACCGTTTCTATTTATATATTCGTTTTCTGTATTTTATCATCTTGCAGTTTCCCCAAATCGCCAGGCAACGGCTCAACATAATATTGCTGTTGCTTGAACAGTAACTTCTAGCAAGATAATGTTGTCACGTTAATGATCCTGTGACCTTTAGGAATAGGGAATATATAAACACCAACTGCTTCCATTAGAAACAATGGCTCCTTCTATCATAAAGAAAAATATGATGTTCACATGTTGAGTTGTAGAATAATGGAATCCCATTCTAAGCTTAGAAAGAAACTGCCCTGCATTTGTGATTATAACGTCTGAAGGGACCAGCTGAATTTATTCGCAAAATCCATTGTGACTACAGTGAACTAACCAGCACACTTTCTGAAAATAAATGGGTATAATTTCCAGTAAATGGAGGACAGGGAGCTGACAAGTTCGGGTCACCTTCCTGCTAAAATCATCTAACAATGCTGGATGAAATAAAGCAAAAATGGTCGATTTAATAGATAGTCGAGCTCAAACTACAGAAAGGAAAATTTCCAGGAACTGGGAAAGAAGCTGGCACCCAAGTCTAAAATGGCAAGAATTGAAGTGTAGCCCCCACTCCCACCCCCGCAGCCTTCAGTCTTGAGGATAATATTTGAATGTCTTTACAGGAACAGAAAAATTGAGGCCTCAGACTATGAAGAGGCGAGGCATGGGTGCAGAGTATCGTTTTTTTGTTGGGGTTTTTTGACATCTGTGGTAGAGGACCCTGCCCAGCTACACCCCCAAATCTGAGTAAGCCTCTTCTAGAACGAGGTGAAGAGAATCACCTGTGAATAGTGAGAAACTCAAACCTGAGTCTTTGTCTGAATTTATGATACCAGTGCATGATGTAGGATTTATCAAAAACTAGTCCAGAACAGAAAAGAATCCTCGGGTTGGCCAGGTGAGGTGGCTCGCACCTGTAATCCTCCTTGGGAGGCCAAGGTAGGTGGATTGCTTGAGCCTAGGAATTTGAGACCAGCCTGGGCAATACAGCAAAACCTCATCTCTACAGACAATTTTTAAAAATAGCTGGGCATGGTGGTGTGCACCTATAGTCTCAGCTACTTGGGGAGGGGAGTGGACAGATCACCTGAGTTCAGGAGATTCAGGCTGCAGTGAGCCGTAATCGTGCTACTGCACTCCAGCCTGGGTGACAGAGTGAGACTCCGACTCAAAAGAGGAAGGAAAAGAAGAAGAATCCTTCTCCTCTTCCTCCTCCTCAGGTCTCTGCAGAGGAAGACATAAAGATAACTCTGCTCAAACGAGACTTCCACCAAAAAGAACGTGATAGCAGCTGAGTTCACAATAAAATACTGCAGAAGGAAATAAAATGCCAGGAGGAAGAACCAGGGCACACAGACCCAGGGACCTGAGGAAATAGAACAATCTAAAAAGGGCTGTAAGATAAACATGATTATACTATTTATTTATTTATTTATTTATTTATTTATTTACCATTTTTTGAGTCGGTCTCACTCTATCACCCAGACTGCAGTACAATGGCATAATCATGGCTCACTACAGTCTCGAACTCCTGGGCTCAGGCAATTCTCCCACCTTAGCCCTCTGAGTAGCTGGAACTACAGGCACGCACCACCATGCCCAGCTATTTTTTAAAAAATTTTTGTAGAGATAAGGTCCCACTATATTGCCCAGGCTGGTCTCAAATTCCTGGGCTCAAGCAATCCTCCTGCCCAGGCCTCCCCAAGTGCTAGGATTACAGGCATGAGCCACCCCACATGACCTGATCATAATATTTACATAGATTTTATGGATGATGTGGAAAGCAGTCAGCTACGACTTTCATCTCTGATGAACTAGGATGGGGTGGAGAGAGGTGGTGGGGAATGCACTGGCTGGTACAATGCCTCAGGCAATTGAGGGATTCAAGGGAAGTAATAATTACTGTGGAGTTGAGTGACTGTTGCTACGTCCCACTGATTCCACGAGGAAAGAAAATGACGGGCTCAGATTTATGAGTCAAGAATATAAAGGGAAGTGTGAGAGTCAGGGGACCCTTTAACAGCCTTCAAAGAGACTCACCTCCCAAAGTTAGAGGGCACAAGGCAACCAGAAGATGAGCACCGGACTTCATCAGATGGAAGGCAGAACTTCAGAGGAGGCTGGATTCTCATCCTAGGCCAGTTTCCTGTGTCAAAGTCGGGGTCCTGATGGGGAATGAGAGGGATTCTGAGTCGGGATGAGATGTCTAGGTAGATTCTACGGGAACCTGGGAGCTCCAGGTTCTCCAGAAGCCTCTGGAACTGTGGAAAGATAAATGTCCTCCTCTCCCTGCCTTCTTGAAAACCACACAGAGGTATCAAATGAAGCAGGAGTTTTTCTTTTTTTATTTTTTGAGTTGGAGTCTCACTCTGTCGCCCAGACTGGAGCTCAGTGGCCGCTCCCGGCCACCACAGCCTCGACCTGCTGGGCTCCAGCGATCCTTCCGCCTCAGCCTTCCGAGTAGCCAGAATTATAGGCATGCGCTACCACGCCCGGCTGATTTTTTGATTTATTGTAGAGGTGAGGTCTCACCGCCCAGGCGGGTCTCAAACCCGTGGGCTCAGGCAATCCACTCACCTCAGCCTCCCAAAGGCACGGGATTATAGGCTGAGTCACCGAGCCCGGCCAGGAGTTTTTCAAGGCAACACCTGACCTCCAGGATCTGCTCTTTTCTTGGCTGCTGGTTCCATACTTAGAGTCAAATCTCAACATAACCAAACTGGAGAGGAAGGCCTGCTATGGGAAGAGAGATGATATGGCAAAGATGCTGCAGTACCTGGCTAATAAGAAAAACAGGGCCAGACGCGATGGCTCACGCCTATAATCCCAGCACTTTGGGAGGCCAAGGTGGAAGGATTGCTTTGGCCTAAGAGTTCAAGACCAGCCTGCCAACAGCAAGACCTCATGTCTACAAAAATTAGAAAAATTCACCAGGCATAGTGGTGAGCCCCTGTAGTCCCAGCTACTTGGGAGGCTGAGGCAGAAGGATCACCTGAGCCTAGGAGGTTGAAGCTGCAGTGATCTGCGATCATAGTACTGTACTACAGTCAGGGCAACAGAGCAAGATCCCAATTCAAAAAAAAAAACAGGAATGAGGATAGGGGAGGTGCAAGGAGAGGAAGCAAAGGGCGTTGGATCAAGGTGGATAAAACCTCAAGTTGTATAAGGGAGAGTTTGACGATATGGGAACACTCTATCACGACACAAAATGTAGCACCTTCCCAAGGGCCCTAAGTGACAGCTCTAATACCTCTTAAGATCTAAGAAAAAGTGATGACTCACTTTAAATTAAGTAGAGATGTTGATAGTGCAGTGGTAAACTGTGGGAAAAGGGCCCAAAAGTCTTAGAGAAGTGGTTACACTAGAATGGGTCTTACCCTACCAGCTGACCATTGTGGGGTCAGTCCTGGAGGACAGTCCATTTACCCATGTGAGAAGAATGCACTGGTGAGGGAACTCCAGCATCACTGAGAAGCCCAAGATGGCTGTTCTTTGTAGACGAGAAGGAATGATAGAGATGCCATTTCCCATCGTGGCTCCCTGAGAGAGCAGTGGGAAAAAATGGGACCCAGCACAGCAAGGGCCAAATGGCAACACCTCATCATCAAAAAAAAAAGATGGTCTCATTTCCATAACAGGCAGCAGCAAGGATGAAATGGCAGCCTGATCCACAGCAGTCTCTAAAAACGGCTCAAGGAACGTGGTGCTCCTTGGGATAATAGAAATGGGCAACCCACAAGGGAAATTCAAAAGAGACCAAGGATGGATGAGCAGAAGGCTGAGATCAGCCAGCCCAGTGGAGAAACATGATCCTTGCTCTGTCCCCAGACCACAACTTGTTCTCTGACCTAGAACCCACTGACGAAGGAAGAGGCTGGGTCTCCATGAGGATGGGCTCTGAGCCATCATGGCAAGAATATACTGCATTGATTCTCCCAAAAGACCTATGTCCACTTGCTCAGGTAGACATATATTAGGGAATGTGCAAAGTACATCATCACGGCCCTCCAATTAGAGTAGAGGCAAATGGTGGTTAGGTAATAAATGGAGTTCTGGCCCAGTGCCATCCATCCCACAGCAGGTTCAACCTGTGCACAGACCCATTTGGTGGTGATTTCTTTGGTTCCCAAATGTTTGTTTGCTTGCTTGCTTATTTATTTTGAGTTGAGGTCTCACTCTGTTGCCCAGGGTGGAGTGCAGTGGCATTATCATGGCACACCACAGCCTCGACCTCCTGGGCTCAGACGATCCTTCCACCTCATGTGAATGCAAACTGCTTCTGATCCTCCTTCATGCCAGACCAATGACTTCAGCCTCCCAAGTAGCTGGGACTACAGGTACATGTGACCATGCCCAGCTCAACTTTTTTTTTAAAGTTTTGTAGAGATGAGGTCTTGCTATGTTGCCAGGTTTGCCTCAAACTCCTCGGCTTGAGCAATCCTCCTGCCTCAGTCTCCCAAAGTGGGATTACAGATGTGAGCCACTGCACCTAGCCCCCAAATGTATATTTAGATGGACATACTTAACACAGTGTTGGAAGTCCTAGCTAGAACATTCAGGCAAGAGAAAAAAATCAGGGGTATCCAAATAGGAAAAGAGGAAGTTACGTTATCCCTGTTTGCAGATGACGTGATCCTATATCTCAAAAACCCAAGAGACTCTGTCAAAACCTCCTTGCACTGAAGAAGGACTTCAGCAAAGTCTCAGGGTATAAAATAAATGTGCAAAAGACAGTGGCATACACTAACAATAAACAAACAGAAACCCAAACAAAAAGCACAATCCCATTCACAGTAGCCACACACACAAAAAAAAATGAAATACCTTGGCATATTCCTAATCAGAGAAGTGAAAGATCTTTCCAGTGAAAACTACAAAACACTGCTCAAAGAAATCAAAGATGACACAAACAAATGGAAAAATATTCCATACTCATCGATAGGAAGGATCAACATTGCTAAAATGTCCATCCTACCAAAGACAATCTACAGATTCAACATAATACCCATTAAGTTACCAACATCATTCATCTCAGACCTGGAAATGACAATACAGAAATTCATATGGAAACATAAACAACCACGAATAGCCAAAACAATCCTCAGCAAAAGAAACAAAGTGGGAGGTATCACACTTCCAGACTTTAAGCTTTATTATAAGGTTACAATAATCCAAACAGACTGGTATTGGTACAAAAACAGGCATATAGACCAATGGAACAGGATTGAGATTCTGTAAGCAAAACCTCAAGTTTTCAACCAACTCATCTTCAACAAAGCCTCCAACAACAACCACTGTGGAGTAAATGATCCTGGGAAAACTAGCTGACCACATGCAGAAAATTAAAACAAGACCCCTGCCTATCACTACACACAAAAATCAACTCTAAATGGATCAAAGACCTAAATGTAAAACCTCAAACTATAAAAACCTTAGAAAATGCAGAAGACACCCTTATGGAAATTGGAACTGGCAACCAATTTCTGATCAAAACCCCAAATACCCATGCAATAAGAGATACGATAGACAAGTGGGAACTCATTAGATTAAAAAGTTTCTGCAAAGCAAAAGAAACCATCAAGAGAGCAGGGAGACAGCCCACAGAATAGGAAAAAAATATTTGCCAACTGTGTATCTGACAAAAACCTAACATGCAGGATCTGCAAGGAACTCAAATGTGCCAAAAAGAAAAAAAAACAGCCCTATTACAAAGTGGGCGAAAGATATGAATAGACACTTCTCAAAAGAAGATATACAAGCAGCCAACAGGTACATGAAAAAATGTTCAGCCTCACTAGTCATTGAAACCACACTGAGATATCACCTAACTCCAGTCAGAATGGCCATCAAGAACTCAAAAAACAACAGATGTTGGAAGAGGATGTGGGGAAAAGGAACACTTCTACACTGTTGGTGGGAGTGTAAACTAGTACAGCCTCTGTGGAAAACAGTGTGGCGGTTCCTAAAAGATCTAAAAATTGACTTTCCATATGACCCCACAGTCCCCATTCTGGGAATATACCCAGAGAAGCTCAAATCACTCTACAAAAAAGATACCTGCATACGTATGTTTATTGCAGCATTGTTCACAACAGCGAAAACATGGAACCAATCATGCTGTCCATCAAAAGAGAACTGGATTTCAAAAATGTACATATACATGATGGAATATTATGCAGCCATAAAGAAGGACAAAATTATGAGCTTTGCAGCAACTTGGGTGGACTTAGAGTCTATATTACTGAGTGATCTATTACAGAAACAAAGAACTGAGTACCACATGTTCTCACTCATAAGTGGACCTTGAACAATTATCATAATACTATAAGAAAGGGATTGGCAGTAATGGGAAACTTCCAGAGCAGCGGGGGCAGGGGAGGCACAATTCATCAACAAGGGTATCTGCATAATGACCATTTGCATATCTAATTCTGAATTGTACCCCATATCTTTAAAATAAAAATAATAATTTTTTTAAAAGATGGACATACTTAAGAGTTGATAGAAAGCTCACATTTGTTTTTGAAATGTAGAATAAGAGCTATCAAGGTAGGAAAAGTCAAGTAGATGCCCCTGAAACTACCCCCTGACCAAGTTAGTAGATCCAAACAATACCAGCACTGGAGAGGGTGGCAGAGACTACTATCACCCTCAATGACAGAGGATTCAGGGGTGGCAGTCCTTGGTATATATCCCCATTCAATTCACCAGTCTGGGCCCTGCAAAAATTGAATGGATAAAGGCAATGATGGTCAACTACTATAACATAACCAAGGAGGAACCCTGTCTGCAGCTTCTGTACCAGATGTGGTACCTTTGCTAGAGCAGGTGAACACTGCCTCATGGACGTGGTATGAGATCATTGGTCTGGCATGAAGGAGGGTCAAAACCAGTTTGCCTTCACATGGGACAGACAACAGTATACACCTACAGTCCTGTCCAGGTCTGTGTTAACTTTCCTGCCCTCTGTCATAACAGAGTTTGAAAGTACTATGTTAGGTGATGTTAAAGGCAGTTAACCTTGAGAACGGGAAAAGGCTCTGAAGCAGATCCAGACTTCAGCACACGCAACTTTGCCACTTGGGCCACCTGACCTAAAAGATCCTTCAGTACTCGGAGGCGTCTTTGTTGGAGCCTCTGGTAAGTGCTAACAGAAGCTATCGAGGGTTCTGGTTCAAGACCCTGCAGTCTACAGCAGAGAACCACAGACTCTTTGAAAAGCAGTTCTTGGCATACTACTGAGCCCTGGTGGAAGCTGGGTAATATCAGACTCAACAAGACCTAAACAGAACGGTCCTGAACAACCTATCGTCAACTGGAAAAGCTCTCTGAGAGCAGGCTCAAGAGGGTCCAGAGGGAACAAGAGCCTGCTTCATGAGTGGATTGACTTTGTATGTTGGCACAGGCTGAAAATGGAATGCTTCTACGTTAGCCCAACTCAGGGTGACCAGAATGACAGTGGTGAGGAGAAGAGCCTCTGAGGAACAAATCTGGATGGTACATGTAATCATCTACTTTGTGTGGTAAGAAGAGTGACCCATGGGCAGTGGCAGATGGTTCAACTGATTAGTCAGGAGCTTGGAAAGAAAGAGATTAAAACTTTGGAATAAGAAAATCTGGGGAAAAGTCGTGTAGAAGGACCTTTGTAAACTGGTACAAAATATGAGCTCAATCCCTTCTACCTGAGATGTACACCCGAAGCAAGAAGTAATCAAGAAGCTGGAGGAGACAGTTGCAAATCAGGATGCCAAAAACCCTTGGAAAATCCTGCCTTACATGCCATGGCTCTTGAACTTTGTCATCTTACAATTCTTCTTTTTCCTAGGAAAACTAGAAAACACTAGAGCTAGCATTCCTAGCCCTCATCATTATACAAAGCCACTCTCGTTTCATCTCAGGAGATAATTCATACAAAATACAACCAGGGGAGGACAAGGAGCATGTAATTCTCACATCTGACTCCTTATTCAGAGAAATGGTGAATGCTAACTTCTTTATAATGTTTCCTTTATTAGAGAAGAGAAAAGACCATTTCTCAGCGTCCCTAATAAGAAAACAAGTTATAACTAGATTTCAACTTGGTCTATCTTAGCTTATAAAGGGGGTGTCAAGATACCTTCTCTGACAAGGAAATTGTTGCAAGGTTATATCCACAGAATGACAACCTTTCTTTGAGTCCATTTCTCTCTCTCTCTTTTTTTTTTTTTTTTGAGTTGGAATCTCACTCTGTCGTCCAGACTGGAGTGCAGTGGCATGCTCAGGCCACCACAGCCTCGACCTGCAGGGCTCCGGCGATTCTTCCGCCTCAGTCTTCCAAGTAGCTGGGACTACAGGCACACGCTAACATACTCGGCTAATTTTTGATTTATTGTAGAGACGAGGTTTCGCCAAGTTGCCCGGGCGGGTCTCGAACCCGCGGGCTCAGGCAATCCACTCACATTGGCCTCCCAAAGCACTGGGATTACAGGCTGAGCCACCGAGTCCGGGTGAGTCCATTTCTCTTAAGGTAGCGTAGGGCAGAGGGCTGGCTCTTTACCACACAGACTTCTGAAATACAAGAAGGAAATTTAGTAACAGAAGCTGAGAAAACAGGGTAGTTAATAATTATTATGACCTAATATTATCTTGGGTTGGGAAATAAAAGAGATTTGTTTAAAACATCTTTGGGTTAATTTTTGTCCCATTTTAATTTATATCTCACTGTTACATAAACGAACTAATGAGTTTGGCTCTACCATAGTTAGAAGACCATCCTCCTACTCTTGCCAAGTATTCCTAAGATATCCATAAAAACAACAAAATATTTCTGCTGGAGTAAAGAGCTATTGCAAATAAACAGGTAAACTCAAAAGAGAAGCCACAAGGTAAACCCCAAAGAGAAAACGGGCAATTAACAGAAGAGCAAACCTTGAATGGTCAGAAAACACTTAAAGAGAAGCTGCCTTCAGTAGCAATCAGAGTAAAACGGTGGCAAAATGTTCATCATACATTACTGAGTATTGGCAAGGCTGTGGCGGAAGGAGAATTTCACACGTTTCTGGTAGAAGCGCAACCACTTAGAAGAGCAACTGAAGAGTAGCAGCCTGAAAGTTGACACTTGGCCCGCCATACACTGGTGAAATACTAACACACAAGTACACAAGAAGACATACACAAGCTGGGCTCGGTGGCTCAGCCTGTCATCCCGCGCCTTTGGGAGGCTGAGGTGAGTGGATTCGCGGGTTTGAGACCCGCCTGGGCAGGCGAGACCTCATCTCTACAATAAATCAAAAAATTAGCCGGGCGTGGTGGCGTGCGCCTGTAATTCTGGCTACTTGGAAGGCTGAGGCGGAAGGATCGCCGGAGGCCAGCGGGTCAAGGCTGCGGTGGCCGGGAGCGGCCACTGCACTCCAGTCTGGGCAACTGAGTGAGATTCCAACTCAAAAAAAAAAAAAAGACCTAATCATATTTTTAGTCAAGTTCTCATAGAAAAAAATAGAAGCCACCTCAACATTCACCAGTTGGGGATTAAAACATATTTATAATACATTTCTAGATGGAAACCATGTAGTGATTTAAATATGAATGAACTAGTGCTACAAGTAACAAAACAGGATAAATCAGACTGGGCACAGTGGCTCATGCCTGTAATTCCAGCACTTTGGGAGGCCGAGGTGAGAGGACTGCTTGAGCCCAGAAGTTCAAGACCAGCTTAGGCAACATAGCAAGAGCTTGTCTCTACAGAAATCAAACAATTGCTGGGTTTGGTGGTGTGCATCTATAATCTCAGCTACTTGGGAGGCTGAGGCCCCTGCCTAGGGCTGACCAAGTCCAACTGGGTCAGGGCAGGGAGGAAGAGGGTATATGGACTGAGGGTCAAAACTGCCCAGGGGAAGGTGTAAGGGTCACTCACAGGAATGCGTCCCTTCCCTGTTCTCCCCTACTTCTCCCCTCCTGCCTTCTCTCCTTCCAGTCACCCCTTCCTTACTCAGATAGCCTTTCCCTTTCTCCAGCTATGCATCATGGCACCTCCCTTTTGCCTACATTATCATATCGATGTCAATATTCATTTATTTGCTCTATTTAGCAAGAGGTTGAGATGTCTGATGGTAACTTACAAGAAAATAGTTTAATTTTTCTTATACAACTAAAAATTAAAGTTTTTTTTAAAGTTTGTGGCTTTCAATAAATATTTCCTCACCTTGTTCAGCAGCCTTTGAGGAGGAAAAAAGATTTCCCTTCTAATATCTACTTTATTTCAATAATAATAACCATTAAAATCTACTGTGCTGATCATTGTGTGAGTTCAGTTCTCATTTTTTAAAAAGTAAAGAAAAAGAAACAACCTTAGGACAGAGCATATCCCCATGTTACAGGTTATCCCCTTCTCATAGATGTGAAGCTAAAGTCCCTAGGGAATTAAGGAACTTGTGTAAGTTCTACTAGTGGCCTAGTAGAAGTTTAAATCCAGTCAGCTTCTGGAGCTCAAACTTAACCATTGGGCTATCAGAGAAGACTTGTCCCTAACAAGAAATCTGAAAAGGGCTCTGGAGCGTATTATTTTACTCAGTATTATAAGTTTTAGGAGTCCCTGTTTCCCTGTAAATTTAAGACTTTGTGACTTCAGTATACAAGGGGTCCCCCCCCAAAAGAATTACCTTTTGGAGGGAGGGCTCTTTGTAGTACCGGGTTCCCCTGCTAGGTGTTCTAGGAATTCATCAGCATCAGTGTACCAGCTAGCACTGTAGGGAGAAGCTGTTGTAAGAAGCTGCGTTCAGCTTCAGAGGGTTTTTTTGGAGGTTCGTTCCACATGTTAGTCCATTTCTTTATGGGTGATTTACAAGCACACCTGCCCACACCATGCTGTGTGTTCAGCAGTTTCTGAACAAAACCAGCATGACCCCTGTGCCCCACCCTCTCTATTCACCTGATCTCCTCAAGCAACTTTTTTGTTTGTTTGTTTCCCAGTTAAGAAAAAACAAGTCCTCAAAGGGAAACCTTTTGCTGATGTGGAAGAGGTGAAACAAAACACAGCAGGAGCGCTAAAAGTCATTAAAATGAATGCGCTCAAAACTGTTCTGAGCAGTGGAAAAAACATCTCTATGGGTGTATTGCATCAAATGGAGAGAACTTTGAGGGTGACTGAAGTTTAAACATGTAAGAATAAATACACCATTTTTTAATAAATAAATTCTGGGTTTTTTTGCACCCCCCTTGTAAGCACTCAGATCATCAGATTTTCAACAACAAAACTGATTTTATCTCAAAGATGTCCCATCATTCTTAAATATGGAAAATTATATTGTGGAAGAAACATCAAACATCGAATAAACCCATTTCAGTCTCCCTCTCTCTATGTCACACACACACACACACACACACACACACACACACACACACACAGACACCCACACTTCCGGATCTACTAACCTTCATCAGCAGGCTAAAGGGTTTCTCAGAGACTTCCCTCAGCATTAAGGATGCTAATTGCTACTCTAGCAGTTACTGGAAGATCAAAGAACCGCCCACAGAGCAGAGCTGTGTTTCATCTTCCACAGACCAAACACTAATACTGCCCATCCCCCTCCCTGTCTCTCCACAAGCTGGCACGTTGGGCCAATTCCTCCCCTCTTCCCCGCTTGCTCTCCCGGCCCTGAAAATAGCTCTGTGCCAAAAATAAACACTCAGAGAAAGTCTTGCGGAATGAATGGAGAAAGGTACCTTCACTATCATTATGTTTTCCTTCTAATTACCATGGTTTGTCTAAGGATGCGCTGGGTTTGTTTCTGAGAGTGATTCGGAAACCCATCCCAGGCCCTCTCCCAGGAGCTGGGGCAGGAATTCCACGGCCTGCTTATCCCTCCAGCCCCGACGTCCCTGGGCACAGACCATGAATCTTCACCCTGCACTCTGGGCCTACACGGTCAGTGGGCTTCCACTCGGCGGTGGAAGGGGGAGGTTGTGTTTTGCTGGAAAATAAACCTGTGAAAAAGGGTCCCCCTTTGCTGGGGCAAGAAATCACCCTTCTGAGACTGGCACAATAACAGAAGGGGTCTTTTGCCATGCATGGCAAGGTGGAGTTGGTACAGTCAAAGATACCCCATTACTGTGATGGTGTCAACTGTCTGGCCCTGAGACTGGGTAAATGAGACTGCTTTCCACACTCCTCCTGCAAAGCCTCCCTAGTTCCATAAAAAAGGAAAAATCAGAAGAGACTTAATGACAAGCCAAGAAGCCTCTCGGGGTGGGGTGAAGAGACGGTAGTCTCAGAGGAGAGGTTCCCTGAGGAGTCTGGGTCAAGGGGACTGTGAACCGGGCATCCCTGGTGGACCAGGGGCATCAGCCCCATCCACCTCCCAAGATGGATGCCCCACCTGCAAAGGGCTGCTTGAGTCTTCAGTCAGAAGCTGCCTGGCACAGAACGGGGACCCACTCTCCTGCCAGGGTCTGCCTCCTCACCGTGTCCGTGTCAAAGGGCCTCTTTCCACTGCCATCCCCAGCAGTCAGGCACAGGGCTGACTAGTCAGTCACCAACGGGGGGCCGAGGCCTGGCCCCACATTCACACATAGATCCCTGCCCTGGGCTCCTGGAGTGAGCTCAGCCCTGTTCTCAGCCCAGTTCCTGCTGCCCCCATGGGGTCTCTGTGTCCTGGGGACAACAGGTTTTCAGACCCTCCTCACCGCGCCGACTCATTTTTAAATCACCACCCTACACACACACACACACCAAACAAGTATCTCTAAAGTCCATTTTTCCACATCTAGTTCAGTCCCTCTGGTTAAAAGTTTTTCTCTCTGGACCCATTAGTCTCGTATCAGCTTGCCATTCTCCTGCCTCTGCTCTTTCAAATCTATCAGGAAGCCACTGCCAAGTGTAATCTTCTCCAAAAGTGGTTCTGTTCATTTAGGTCCCTGCTCAAATGCCCTCAATGACTCCCATTATAGACTTCATTACCCAGCGGAGGTAAGGAGTGAAATACAACCTTGCATCCCAGTTTGTACAATCTTTCTTTCTGGGCCAGTGAACTTGGCTCACAGGGTTCCAAGTTGCAAAAAGGTCCCAAGAGCTTGAGGACAAGATAGAGACTAAATGAACAGGGGCTGGCTTTTGGCCAAGAAGACTGAGACCCCTGAACAATAACCACTCCGAGGCAAGGTGCTAGGTGGGAGAAAAATGTACCCCCTAGGAGTTAGAGACTCAGAATGCACAAGTTTGTTCTGGGAACAACGGCTGGAGGCTATTTGCAGAGTCACCTAAATTGCATCCATGAAAAATCCCCCATCTCTACCGTTCCTTCTAGTGACAGCTTCTTGGGGATAAAAAGTGAAGGGATAAGCTGGGCATGGTGGTGCACACCTGTAGTCTCAGCTACTTGGGAGGCTGAGGTGGGAGGATCGCTTGAGCCCGGGAGTTCAAGTCCAGTCTGGGCAACATAGTAAGACCCCATCTCTAAGGAAAAAACGGGCGGGCAGGAATGATGAGATTAGAGAGCAAAGTGAAAGATGAGAAACACCCAAGCTGCTGTCACAAGGCAATTGTCTACACCAGGCATTTCTCTGCTGTAGTCAGCAAGAAGACAGAGTAGCTAGATACTCAGCAACCATGCATGGTGTGTCAGCACTTTCCTCAGAGAGTCCTGGGAAAGACCAAGGCTGAAAGAAGAAAGAGAAAAAAGGGATTGCTCTTGAGATCACCTGTGAGACAAGATTACAGGGAGGCATTTTCCAGGTGCCAGTCCCAGGATGGTGACAGCTAGCCCTCATTTGCATATTCATATCTATCATTTGCATATTGGGGCTAGTCATTTGTAAATTGAATCCAGGAAGTCCCTTCTCCTTAACCAGCATTCATATTTGGCCCCTAACCCTCAGACCAAGCATGAAATGTTCAACTCATGGTTAACACACCCCAGATACCACGACCATCATGCTTCTGTTCATGCTATATTTGACTGGGGTTCCCTCTTTTCCTCTATTTCTCTAGCCTTAGTTTAAAAAATATTGCCCATCCTTCAGGGCCCAACTGAAATGCTACTTCTACTATGAAGCGTTCCTTGACTGATTCCGTTCCAACTGATTTTTCTCTTACGGGTTCACACAGCAATTTCTACTTACATCACAACTCCCCACACTCCACCCTGTGATGAAGCTATCTGTGTGGGTCTAAGGTCACCAGTGACCTCCAGGAAGCCAAATCCCATGGACATTTTTAGTCCCCCTCTTTCCTGATCTCTTATCAGTATTCCACACTCTTGAATATACTTTCCTTCTTAGAATTCTTATCCCTTTGGTATCTGTATAGGCATCTGAGATGTTGCCTGCCTGTCTTCTTCTCGGCTTCTTCAAGTAACAGCACCCTGGTTTTCTTTTGAGGAACCATTCCTTTCCCAACTTTCAGTCCATGTGGTGGGTAGAACTGATGTCAATCCCCAGCTCAGAGATGAGCATCCTCCTAACCCACGCCAACAATCGTGATACCTGGTGTTTTGCTGGAACCAACAGAAAAACGACATTGGCTTTACTTTGGGTAGGATGCAAGCCTGAAGCTTCTGCTGGTGACCTGATAAGGCCACCACATGGGAAGACCCATCTAGGAGAGAAGCCCATCCAGAAGAAGGCAGAACTAAGAGAGGAAGAGGGAGGCAGATTCCAGAGAAGCTGGATGTTTGGACACTTGGATCCAGTGATATCTGACCAGTCCTGATTCTAGGAGAGAAGAACCAACAAACTATTATTTTTTGCTTGCATCAGTTGAAGATGGACTTCAGTCATGTACCTTTGAAAGTGCCCTAATTCAGCCGCTAGTATACGACACTCTTGTGGTTTTCCTACTACCTGGTTATTCCTTCTCAATTTCCTTTGCAGATGAATCCTCCTATCATCAGACCTTCAATGTCAAAATCCACCAAAGATGGGTCCTAGTCCTGCTTCTCTTCTTTCTCCTTATGTCTTCCTTGACAACCTGAATCACCCATGGCTTCCATCACCAAATTCCTAGCTAATGTATCCCAGGTCTCTCTTAGAACTCCAGATACGTATGTGCGTCTTCCTGCTGATGGCATCCGTCCTGAATCGTGGCCTTTTCCTCCCCAACCAGCTCTCCTCTGAGCACCAGACAAAATCCTAGGGTCGTCTAATCTATTCTTCACACTTTAGCCAGAGTGGTGTTTCAAACACAAGTTGATCATAGCTTTCTGCCCAAGTGCTTCCAGAGCTTTCCCAATGGTCAAGGCAGCATGAACCCCAAAGCCCTGCACAGTGTGGTTCCCTCCCACTTCGTCTCTCAGTGCTCTCCTCCTTGCTCCCTGAGCTCAGTCACTCCAGCTTCTGATAACTTTCTGTGAAAGTGACATGTTCCCTCCCACCTGAGGGCTTTGCACTCACTCTTCCCTTTGTGCAGAACTCCCTTCCCCATCTTCACCTACACTGCAGATCATCCTCCGATCTCAGCGAGGTCCAAGAAGCCTACCCGTACTTTTCTAGACTGGAGCAGACTCACCCTAATATACTCTCATGACACACAGTAACTTCTTCATCAGACAAACTATCTCAGTTGTTTCTTTTTTTTTTTTTTTTTTGAGTTGGAGTCTCACTCTGTCGCCCAGACTGGAGTGCAGTGGCCGCTCCCGGCCACCGCAGCCTCGACCCGCTGGGCTCCGGCGATCCTTCCGCCTCAGCCTTCCAGATAGCCGGAATTACAGGCACGCGCTACCACGCCCGGCTGAATTTTTTATTTATTGTAGAGGTGAGGTCTCGCTGCCCAGGCGGGTCTCGAACCCGCGGGCTCAGGCCATCCACTCACCTCAGCCTCCCAAAGGCGCGGGATTACAGGCTGAGCCACCGAGCCCGGCTTCAGTTGGTTCTTTGACTAATAGCTTTGTCCCTCATGAGAGCATGCTTCCGGAGGGAAAGACCATGTCCGTTTTTCTCATTCGTGTTTTCTGAGCACTTAGGCCTCCCGAATAATGGGCAGTAGACATCAGCTAATCATTGTAAAATAAAGCGATGAATACTTGATGTCTCCTGCTAAGTGAATAAGCTCTTGCAGACCTGA
This sequence comes from Cephalopachus bancanus, assembly GCA_027257055.1. Lineage (NCBI taxonomy): Eukaryota > Metazoa > Chordata > Mammalia > Primates > Tarsiidae > Cephalopachus > Cephalopachus bancanus. The sequence continues at coordinate 563,366 of JAPVLO010000005.1, read as the reverse complement.
GGAAGAAGGTGGGCTTGCAGAAAGGACGGCATTCTAGCGGAGGGGCAGAGAACCGAAAGGGGGACTTCCAAGGGAAATAGCACTTCTGGACAGACAGGAGCCTGAGGGATCACCAGGGGGGACCCTGCCTGAGTTGAGGTCATACTGGTAGGGGGAAGTCGGATGACACATGATCGCGGGGTGGTTTGTTGATAGATATTTGCTTGGCTGGGCTGTTGAGTGGAGAATGGAGTGGAAAGTCCCAGGTAATACTTTCTAATACAGATGAATTTTGAGGATGAGCATTTATAATGTACTCAGAGAGCTCCTGACATGTGTGTGATATACATCAAATTAAAGAGTGAGATGCGGTGTGGGCGGGCTTGTTGTGGATACTCCTGCTGTGTAATCGTCAGATGTGTGATATTGACGCTATTGTTGTGTGTTAAAACTTTAGAGGGAAATGTGAGAGAGTAGTCTTGGGAAATGAATAAGCCAGGAGTAGGACAAGCATCACCTCTGCAAGCCACCTGTGCCAGCAGGTCACCCAGACAGGGAGGTCGGGAACAAAAAAGGAAAGGGTACATTTTTTTTGTATTTAATAAATGTTTATTGAGCACTTAATCTATGACACTTCTGCTACTTCCTGAGTCCATCATCTCATTTAACTTCTTTGTGTCTCAGGAATACTTGAGTAATAAAGTTTGTTAGGAGGATCGAATGAGATGATAATCATACATTTAGGGTCTTAGGAACAGTGCATGGTACAATCTAAACGATCAACAAGTTAGATGTTATTTTTAAATATTGTGTCATGACTACATCCTGGGTCCTCTCTAGGAGCTGAGGTGACATTTATGAAAAAGACAGACAAGCCCTGATTTCCATGAAGCTTCCATTCCAGTTAAGATGGAGATGGATTATTAGGTAAAATAGTAAACAAGATCATCTAAGAGAGGGATGGATGCGAGAAGGGTGATGGGTGAGGGGTTTCTGGAGGCCACTTTCAAAAGGGCAGCTAGGAAAGAGCTCTCTGAAGAGGTCCAGCTGAGCTGACTTCTGAATGACAGGAGCCCTGCAAACAATCCTAGTGCAAAGACCCGGAGGCAGGACTGAGTTGAAGTGTCAGAGGCACAAGAATGCAGTGTGGCTGGAATGTGGTGACAGAGAAGAAAGTGGCATGAGATGAGGTCAGATGCAACAAGATGGAGAATCCACCAGCACCGGGCAAACTGATAGCTTCTGTGGTGGACAGAGTCTTGAGAATACATGCCTGCTGATAGGAGACTACAGTTCAGCAGAGTGTGGCCCTGAGGTATCCAGGTGTCAGGACTCTGAGCTCAGAGAAGAGATAGAAGCTGGTGCTGAAACAGAGCTTCACCACAGCTGGGCCCAGAGGATCCCTGAACTTTGGAAGGCAGGACCGCTCTTCTGAATCCAACTCCCTACGTTCTGGCTGTGGCAGATACTGCTAGTTGCATAACCAATGCCCAATCCCTCTTTCTAGCAGGAGAAGGCTGATTTTGCTCATGGCAGCAATAGGCTAGCCCCAAGCAAAACAGAGTTAATCCAATCCAATCGAAACAAGCCTGCAACTTGAAGTCTTTGGGAAAAAAAGGTGCCCGGGACTCCAGCCACAGGGAAGCAGACCTTCTCTCTTAGATGTGAGAGCCAAAACCATCTGCCCCACACTCAGCCTGGCCACTGTAAATTGAGAGAGCTTTGCTTATCAAAAGGCTCTGGTGGAAATGTCTAGGAAGCCACCCTCTGACAGGTCTGTCTGTCAACAGAGACTGCCAAGTTTTATATTTATTTATTTTTATTCATATTCAAGTTATATTTATACTTATTTATGTATATATCAATGTATTTACCTAAGTTACATACATATACATATATGTTTCAAAAAATGAAATATCTCAAGGGTGATAAAAGATTTGATTTGAAGGAATGCAGATAAATATGCATCAACTTTGGATAGTCCTCTGATACTTATTCAGACGCCTCTTACCAGAAAATCAGGTTCTTTTACAGAAGTTCTCAGAGATGTAGAGAGAAAAAGTACCTTTCCTCAACTCTCCTAGGTTCATGGCCAAGGCCCCTATAATATGAAAAGATTAACAAGAGAAATGCAGACACATTTATTTTTTAAGTTTCAAATGACACAGAAGCCTTCATGAGAAAATGAAGATCTGAAGAAATTATTAAACCTGTGCATTTTTACACAAGGTTTCATAAAGGATAGACAGTTATAGAGAAATACAATGGGGCGAAAGGGCATGATCTAATAGGAATAAACTGAGGGAAACTTAGCAAACCTGTTTGTTCATTTTTGTTGTTTTTTTTTTTTTTAGATTCTTCTCTGTGTCTGTATCCCTATGCTTTTTTTTTTTTTTTTTTTTTTTTGAGACAGGCTCTTATTCTGTCACCCGGGCTAGAGTGCAGTGGTACGACCATAGCTTACTATAACCTCTAATTCCTAGTCTCAAGAGATCCTTCTACCTCAGCCTCACAGGTAGCTAGGACTATAGGTAGGAGCATGTCACTGCACCCAGCTAAATTTTTCTTTTCTTTTCTTTTTTTTTTTTTGTAGCCATGGGGGTCACATTATGTTCCTTAGACTGGTCTCAAACTCCTGACCCTAAGCGATCCTCCCAGCTCAGCCTCCTACAGGCATGAGTCACTACGCCCAGTCCTGTGTCTTCAGGAGAAAGGATGTTCCTTTCCTCTGGGTATAGGGAGATCATCTCTCACAAGAAGTTTTAATGACCTGCTTCAGGGTGATGTCAGAAAATCCTCCTTAGGTGTGTGACCTGTTTCAGGAAAAGGTGCAGAGAAGTCAGAGAGGCTGCTCTGCTTCTGCGGGTTTCTCATATTCCTTCAGCTTAAAATATTCAATGCGCCAAAATACCATATTTTGGGGGTAACATGCCCTGACTCCCATCAAAGACCAGATGACCAAAGTCCTTCTTAGTAAATATTTTTCCTAGAGTTTAAAAGCACCAATAACTTACTTAGTTTGCTTTCTTTCCTTAATCAGGACAAATTACAACTACTAACAAATAAAAAAATACTACAAGATAATTGGATCTTGAATATTTTTGATAATATTAGAGACAGTAAGCATATTAGCCACCTGATATTTTAAAAATTATTTCCACATTTGCAGTTCTGGATAACAGCTTCTTATTATTCATGTGTAATTATTCTTTGGTTGATAATCATGCATTCATTAAATGGGTCGATGTTATCAATAAAATAAGTTCCACAGCCATCAGACTTGACAAGTTTCACATTTCTTTGCAAAATGAAGCAAAATGTCACCTGATGTCATGTGAAAACAAAAAATCCAAGAGAGAAGTCTTGAAAGTGCTTTTGCAATGCACAGCAAACTCGCTGTGGTAGAGTGGTTTTTTCACATGGGGTGACTCACTCTTCAGAGCCTGGGGGTGGGAGGAGGCACCAGAGACTGGGGGCGAGGTGGAGGGTACCACCCTGGGGCTTTGTCTAACCAGTTGCCAAATCAAGATCTAGGCACAGGGACAAGCACTTCATGTGGGTTCTCTTATCATCATCACCCCACAAACTAGGTTCTGCTTAATGTTCATTTCACTGAAGAAAAATGTAGGCACAGAGGCATTAAATAATACATGGAAAATCACACAGCTAGGAAGTGCTGGAAGCAGAATTCAAGCCGAGGCCACCTGTCACAGCCTCTACGTCATGACACCTGTTAGCGGTAGTGACCTGGCTGTGACCAAGTGAGCGAGGGCCACACAGCCTTTGGGGAACTGCAGGGTAGACTGGGAGGCTCGTGTTACATACACATTGTGTCAAGCTCCTGGCCTTACTGAAGGGACAGAGATAAGATTCACCCTTGTTTCCAGTTGGGGGACTTGGGCCAGGCCCAGCAGCCGTGCTCCCTCCCCAGCTGTCTCTACTGAATGCTGTTGAGGAGGCCTTGTTAATAATGTAGCCTTTAACACCAGCAGGGTGTCAGCCTTGGAGGGACGCTCGCCAAAGCCGGGCTGCCCTGCTGAACACATGCAGAGCAAAGATACCCAAGAGGCTAAGTGAGCAGAGGGCGGCCAGGAGAGCAGACTGTCCTCCAGCAGGTTGTACGAGGAAGGAAGTCCGAGGAGGCTGTGAGACTGCGGACCCGGCAGAAGTCGAGAGACTGTGGGAAATGAGCCACCTATGGAGATAAACTAAAGAAAAGGCCAGAATGGAGAACGGCAGGTGATCGCTGGGGAAGGGGCAGGAAGAAAACTGTACAAAGAGACGAGCAAGGATGACACGTGGTGACTCCCCTGAGGGGAACAAAATATTACCTGGAGATGGAGAGGGAGTGGGATGGAAAAGACCCCATGGTTCTGACATGACACATTCACACGGTTATCGGGGAACACACCTAAGCCGCCACTGGAAACGTGGTGAGGTGCCTCTGCTTCCCATATCACTGGCCTCATCTCTGTGAGAAGATGATACGTGATGGCCGTGACCATGATGGGTTTACTCACCGGCGTATTTCAGGACACAGCCCAGTGCCTGGGGTGTGGGACAGACTCAAGTCGCTGCTCTTGAATAAAGGGAGGAAGTAAGAAAGATGAGAGGGAGAGAGGGAGGGAAGAAAAGGATCGTGGGAAGGGAACGTGAGAGATGAGGGGGGAGGGGAAGTCGTGACCTGGGGTGGCAGGTTATGCCCCGTCAGCCCAGCTGACCTGAGGAGGACCACATGACAAATCACCTTCTGCCTCTTCTGCCTCTCCAGCTCCTTTCTCAACACACATACACGGCGGTCCTGTCAGCTCAAACATGAACGAGGGCCAAGGCATAGCCAAGCTCTAAGGGCGCTCTGGCAGACCCCACCCCCTAGGCCTCCCGGGTCACATCAGCAGGGTGCTAGGCTCATCTCTGCAGTCTCGACAGCTGCTCTGGGGTTCACTTCTGGTCCTGGGCGGTCCTCACAAGTCAACCCAACAAGCGAGCTGGTTCAACATCCACCCATAAGTTTCCAGCTGCCCAGTGGACAGTGCCACACCGGGAGCTTGACAGGACTTCATTCTCTTCTAACAAATATGACCACTATCCCCCAGGTTGGAGCACTCCTGGTATTACGGTCCAGGGGAAGAGGGTGAGGGGAAGGGTGGTACCATGTTTATCAGGCAGGATGGACTAGTTTGCACTATGATAACCACTCCCAAATCTCAGTGGCTGAAAACAAGGTTTATTTCTCACTCACACTAACACCTATCATAACTTGACTGAAGACTCAGCTCTCCATTGTCGTGTCTCTGAGATCCAAATTCCGAGATTGACCACCATGTTCCTATGGTAGAAGGAAAAACAGCTGTGGAGTTCTCACGCTGATATTTAAATACTCCAGTCTGGAAGTCTCCCATGTCACTTCCATACACGGTTATTAGCTGGAATAGACGCATGGGCCCAGGAGTACAGTCCTACCACGGGTAGGGAAGGTGGAGGACTGGAAATAATGACTCTAGTCTGGACCCCAGCCCTAGAGGTATGACCCAATTAATCCTAAACCGTCCTTCTCACACACGGGACACCCTCCATTGAGGAAGTAGCCAGTAGCCCAGCCCAGAAGACTGAGGATCCTTTCTAGTCAAGACTGAGGCTGCAGGAGATCCCTGTCCTAGACTTTCTGACCAGGGACTTTCCACCGTCCTTCAGCTGCAGCTCCCCTGACAGGGACAGTCCTACTGAGGACAGTGAACAGTGTTGGCAGTCCTGCTGTCCTCCCGAGACCCCAGGGGAAGACAGCCTTTCCCACAATGGACCACTGACTCCCATCAAAAGTCCAGTGAGGGTAGCGTTGTAAACAACCGTAACAATGCAGCTGGTTTGAGGATTCTGGCTTTTCGTTTTGTTTTGTTGAGTCGGAATCTTACTCTGTCACCCAGGCTAGGGTGCAGTGACACACTTGCGGCTCACCACAGTCTTGACTTCCTGAGCTCAAGTAATCCTCCCACCTCAGCCTCCTGAGTAGCTGGGATTACAGGTGCGTGCCACCACATCCAGCTATATTTTTATTTTTTGTAGACACGATGTTGCCTAGGCTGGGAGGACTCTTATTTCTTTAAAAAAAAAATAGTTTTCCCCTACCTCATCTTAAGAATCAAGCAACATAGAAGGCGTTGATAAAAGAAGCATCCTCAGGCAGAAGAGGGAAGTTGCAGAAGGCAACATCCTTTTTCAAAGTCATCCCAGCTCTTTGAAAGGCTCATTTGCTACTTAACAACTGTTGATGTTTGTTTAAAAGTGGGTCAGAGGGTGTATGATTGTCTGAGCAGCAGGCACCAACAGCAAGAAGAGGACAAACACAGCCCCTGGGCTGAGGATCTTGCAGAGAATTGACAGAGAACGTAGAGCCTCAAAGAAGAAACCTGGGAGAGGCAAAACTTTGGAAACCAGAGGTCACCTTGACTCTTCCACTCCCAGACGAAAGAGAGGGAATGAGCTGAAGAAAGTTAGAACAGACTTCTCTTATCTTTTCCTATTCTCCTTTTAAAAAAAAAAAATTTATTGTAGAGATAAGGTCTTGCTATGCTGCCCAGGCTAGTCTCGAACTCTTGGGCTCAAGCAATCCTCCCAACACAGCTTCCCAAAGTGCCGGAATTGTAGGCATGAGCCACTGTGCTCTTAAAAATAAACAGATTAAGCATCATTTAATTTTTGATTTTTGGTCTCGATCTCAAAAGAATTAAACACAGGATCTGGAAACTTCTGGATCCTGCAGAACCTATCTGGGCAGCTGAGGTGAGTGCAGACAGCAGGAGTCTCAAAATATCTCAAAATAAAGACACCACCTCTTCTCTTCCCTTCTCTGCCCACATAAAAGCACATTATCCACGCCACTGCTCCCCACCAGTCGGCTGCACTCTCACTGAGGCTGTTTCTTTCTCAACTTAGCTATGCTCTTGGCCCAGAGACAGCGATCAGAAATAATCAGGCTAGATCAAGCCCATGCTACCCGGGAGAGCAGGTAATATTTCCTCTGGGGGCCTCCCTAGTGGCTTTCCCTCCCTGAGCCTCGGGGACATAGGGCAGCTGTCGAAACACCAAGGAGGCACAGGAAAGATGCTTAGACAGACCCCAAGAGAAGATGAGGGGACAACTGGGGCTGGTGGAGTGACAGCACAGGACAGCTCGCAGGGGCGTGGTGGAGTGAGAAATCCTGTGGAAATCGTGATGACGGGGTGAGCGTGTTGTACAGAGCCGTGGCATCCTGAGGGCTGCCTGCCCTCCCACGCGCCCGGGTGGGCAGCAGGCCGCAGGTTGTCATCGCCCAAGTCGGCAGGCATCGGGCACACTTAATTACAGGGGAAGCAGAAGCCGATTGCACTTTCTGTGCCAGTTTCTGACTTCATTCGCATTGCCATTTTTTTTTTCCTTTTTCATACTTCTATTGAATCCATCTGAAAGATGTTCAGAACTAGATTTTCACTAGCAGGTCTTCAGATATGGACACAGAGATGAGGAATTTCACTTCCTCACCCTTTCATTGGCTGGAAAATTTTTACTGTGTGTCTGTTGTATACCGGGCACTGGACCTGGGGATAGGGAGACTCTCACATTTGTTTCTGAAAGTGTAACCATTAGGATGTGGGGTCAGTGCCTTAGAAGAGCTGCATTTGCTATATTTTCTGTGTTGATGACAGGGGGAAGCTGTACTCTTTGGACATCACAGTAGGGCAGAGCCCAGAAGAGACTGCCTGGCTCCTTGAGACTGACAGGATTGGTATGTGGGTCACGGGTGAGAAACTGCCTTAGAGCTGGGTTTTGCGATATTTCTTCTAATGACGTATAAGGCGGTGCCTGTAACCTGGGCCTGACAAACTTCTCAAATGCCCTAGACAGAAACCTTCCCTCCCATGGCCATTTCTCCTTTTCTTCTCCTTTTCTTGGAGAGCTTGTCAGAAGGAGGGTTGTACAGGGAAATGCTGATCACCAGGTCAGCCATGTCAGGAAGGTGAATGATTTAGGATTTTTTTTCTCTGCAATTGGGCACCCCAAGTTGAGGTTATAGGAATCCTTTAAAGGATAGGGATTCAGACCCAAGTTAGTGTTTCTTATAAGTAATATTATAATACTGGATTATTTAGAAAAGTGACTGGAATGGATTTTCTCAAACTCTTGGTCCTGCTTGCTAGAAAAGTTGAGCTATTCATTGACTGGTAAGACTAGGAAAGCAGCTCTCTTGGAGAGCTTGCAGATTCTAAATTCCCATGGCTACAAGGTTTTTCCAGTTGGAGCCTTGATGGTTCTGCTCCATGCCTCAGGGTCTGCTGGGAACGGGCGTCGTCTGCTGGGAACTTCTGACCTGTCTCCTGCCTTGCTTAATCAGAGAAGATCCATGGTTAATATTCTTCATATATTAGTATTTCTTTCTTTAAAGATCTCACTGAAGGAAGGGCTCTAATACAAAGAAAAAGAAAGAAATATCCAAACCATATATTCAGTAGAGGAGGAGACCAATGCCCAGGAAGGTCACAAGCCTTATCAGGCTTACCCAGCTTCACAGCCTGGCACTGGAGTACAAATGGTCTCCCTGCAGGGAACTTTCCATGGCACACCCAGGTTAGCTTCTGCTTGATCAAAGATGCCAAGGACCATCCATTACCTTGCTAAGCTATGGTGTGGCCATGTGCTCTTTGAGCTATGACCAGGTCATGTTTTCTGAAGCTTTGGCCCCCTCCCCTACGTTGGGGAGATGAATCTCCTATTTTTCATTTCTCTCTCTTTCAAATTTAGTTTTTAAATAAACTATATTTTCTGATTTTTTTAAAAAATGCCAAGGACTTTGATTCCCTCATGTGTTTTTAGGGGACCTTTCATATACTGACTTGGGCCTGCTTTTTATTTAGCAATTTTCCAGATGAACTTCTCTTGGGTCTCAACTGCTCTTGCTTTGTTAGAGAGATGCTTGAGGGAGAAAGTCAGTGTTAAATGTCCCTATCTGACTGAAGATAAAGACAATCTTGTTATGTCAAGCTTAGGTGCTGTGATGAGCCCATTGTCACATCCCCGAGGCCTCTTTGTTGGGGGAGAGGATGCCTGTAGAAGCAAATACCACGGGAGGCAGCTTCAGCTTACACTGATACAAACCCCACCCCCACCCTCACCTGAACCCCCCTACACACACACACACACACACACACACACACACACACACACACAATATATTAGAAGACGATAACCTTTATGGGTGGAGAGAGGAGGCAGATGATTGGACTGACCCAACATATATAATGACAATGCCTCATCGAAACAAATGATTTCCTCTTCAACACTACCTGAATAGTCAACCTTTCCATTATTGCCTGGTTTTTTTCTGCCCGTCAGCATAAAAAAATACCATCAGGAGGCAAAATGTTCACGATATCCCCATAAACACACACTGTCAGGAAGTTTCACTGCTGTAAGCTTGCCCTCTCATTCCCCCCATTTCCTCCTGCTCTGTGCTGACATCCCGGTGCCTGGCAACCCTAGGCCCTGGGCAGGGGCAGGCAAGAGGTGATAGCCCCAGGGGAATCCCCAGCAAAAGGGCAGATCTGCCAAGGACCGTTATCAGATGAGGTTGGGAGGTGTAAGGTGACTCACTCATGGAAAGGCATTGTTCATCTAGAACCCAACTTCCCTTGATCAAAAAGTGAGCCCTTGAAGTGCTGGGTCTAAGCAAAGATCTGCAAATCAGGCCCTGCGTTCAGTGGGTTGGAGGAGCTGGCTCTTCGAATGAGTCCTCTAAAGCTCCCTTTAGAGACAAGACTTCATTCACTTGTTTGTTCATCTGTTCATTCAACTAACACGTATTTATTCAGGACTTAGCAGGGCACTGGCTCCAGCACTGGGAATCCGGGGAGAAATAAGATGCTTCCCTGAGCTTATGAGCTTCAGATCATTACAAACCACTCAAAAAGAGAAATATGTGAGTGCTAATTGATCTTTTGCAAAGTGGATCGGCAAACACAATTGCTTACAGTAGATTGGCAACTAAATAGAATCAGGTCTTCAGGCAGTTCCCCTGCTCCCTGACCCAAGCCCCTGCTGTTTCTGTCAGCTGGTTCTTCCAGGACGGCATCACCCATCTCTTCTTTTCAGTTTTACTTTTAGTTTTGCTTTCATCCAAGTTTTCTGTTATAGCCTATTGGAAGTATGGTGTGATCTGTTGAGCTTGAGTCACAAACACATCTGGAAAAATTACTCTTTGAAGAGACAGCAGGATGTAAGAGCAAAAAATAATAATAATTAGAGACATCTCATGAACAAATCTGTCTCTGCCTGTGTATGGGGAGGTATCTAAAAGAGCGGAGAGAGAGCAACAAGCCGGAGGACGGTGTACCGATCACCCACCGAGGTTGTTCCAGCCGCTACTGACACAGTGTCTGACTTCTCAGCAACAGAAACCAACCTCCAGCACTTGACAAGATTTCAACCCTCCAGGAGACCAACCAGACACTTGGTGCAAGTTGATTAAATATCCCTTTCATCACTTTCACCCAAGGCAACAGGGCGGGCAGTCATTTGTCCTTGCTAAGATCGATCTGCATTCCAAGTATGGGTTTTGCCCTCCCTGACTGTTGACCAGGCTCACCCTCCAAGAGCTCCCAGAGCGTCTGACTTATTGACTTCATAACATCGCTTCAGACCTACTTTATGGTGTAGAGACCCACTTTATGGTGAAGAAGGTACAACACTGGCCTGTGACCACAGGATCCGTTACATTCTTCATATACTGCGTGATCAGGAGGCAGCCCCCTCGGTGTTGAAAGGCCTCTAAAAGGCCTGGTCCTTATTCCAGATGCATAATATACTTTGAATACATGAAAGGAATGGGTCCTTTCATCATCAATCCCAGTGACTCACGCAGGAATCCGTGCTATTCCTGACACTTAGACACAATCACCAGAGGCAATCAGAGCCTGACCAAAACATGGTAACCAAGACCTCAGATCCTCAGGGCTCAATTTCAGGGTTTCCACTGGACAAGCAACCTAGACCAGCAAAACTGCCTTCTGGGAAGATGAATTTGGCCCCAGGGACTGTAGTTTGTCCCACCAGCCCACCTGTTGTTAAAAAAAATTTTTTTTTAATAAACAGAGGAAAACTAGGTGAGTGGGAGTGGGCTATTGCCATCTTGCAGAACCAGGGATAAACAAGTGACTTTAACATGGCGCACACACAGATTTGAGCGGCAGAAGGAGTGGACTGCAGCAGAGGCGGTCAGTGCCTTGTCTACGTGATCTCCGTGCTCACTGCTCCCCTGCACACCAAGAGTTTCTTACTGAAAGCTCTCACTGCACAAGCGTTTTAGCTGGACTTAGGATCATGCTTGGTCTGTGCACAGGGAAGGCCAGAGGTGCTGGGAGACTGATGCTTCTGGGAACAGGCCTCAAGAAAGAGTAGCAAGTGGTGTTATTGAGCAAGGGACTTGGAGATTGATACTGATAACAGGGAAAGGTCACTTACCTAGTACTCAGGAAAGGACTCTCTGAAGGATGAGTAGGAGTCAGAGAGTCGAAAGAAGCGTGTGGATAGGCACATAGGTGAGGTGAATCATGCTACACACAAGGAAAGGGCAAGAGTGTCTATTGGAATGCAAACTGGCGAGAAGGACAGGCAGAGGTAAGACCATGAAGGGTCTTGGAATCCTTGGTTTGAACTCTCAATTATTTCCTAAGAGCAATAGAAATCCACTGAAGTGTTCTTAGCAAAAGAAGGTATGATCCAACATATGTGTTGGGAGATCACACATCAGTTGGCGGAACAAGACTAGAGACAAGGAGACCAGGTTGCCCACTTGGCATTCGGAAGTATGTGTCTGACGTGAAGGGGATATCATGTGACCAGTGATCTGGGCAATTAAATCCCACTGTAGAAGGAACGAGATATTCCAAAAGGAAGTTAAAATATGAGAAGACCAGACAGCCCAGGCCTGAGCCCCGATGGACACGAGTATTAAAGGGAAAAGCAGAGGACATGATAGAGAAGACCGAAGACTAGCTGGAGCGGTAGATGAAAAGCTAGGCATTTTTTTCTTAGAATAATTTGAGTTCCTCCGGGTATATTCCATAAAGGCCAAATATATGGACTTACAGCAAATTGAATGGATTTGGAGTCTATCATACTCAGTGATTTATCACCCAAACAAAGAACTGATTTCCATATGTCCTCACTCATAAGGTGACCTTGAACAATTATAATGCTATAGAAAAGTGAATGGCAGTAGTGGAAAACTGTCGGGGGGGTAGGACTGGCAGTTGAGGGAAATGTTAGGGGAAGGAGGGGCATACCTCATCAACAAGGGCACCTGCATGGTCAGTGTTTGTATACCTAACCCTGAATTGTACCCCACATCTTTATAATAAATAAATAAATTAAAAAGAAAAAAAGAAAGGCTAGACTAGTACAGCACCTAGGGAAGAGAGCATTCAGAAAAGTCTGGAACTGTCAGGATTATCAAATACTGTTAAGAGGATAAAGCAACAGAAGTCTCGTCTACTGCTCCTGGCAGAACAAAATAACACAACCTTTTGGGGAAACAATTGGTCATGCACATCAAGAACCATAACTCAACTCCTAGGAATTTATTCAAAGAAAATACTGTCATCAAGTAGAGTAAAAAACCAAAACAATACCCTATTTATATAATTGTGGTTATATTCTCTGCAATGGTTAAAAAAATTAGGTGATAACAAATCTTGAATTCCTCTGATAGAGAATTGACTAAGTCAATTAAAAGACATAAACTTGGCGAAATCTTTTGCAACCATAAAAAATTATAACTATGACTTTGGGAGGCCAAGACGGGAGGACTACTTGAGCCCAGGAATTCACAACCAGTCTGGGTAGTGTAGTAAAACCTCATCTCTACAAAAAATATTTTTTAAAAACTTAGCTGGGCGTGGTGGTGCATGCCTATAGTCCCAGCTATTCAGGAGGCTGAGGTGGGAGAATAGCTTGAGCCCAGGAGTTCAAGGCTGTGGTGAGCTGAGATCGTGCCACTGCCTCCAGCCTGGGTGACAGAGTGAGAGGCCAACTCAAAAAAAAAAAAAATTTTAATTATGGCTACCTGCCTGAGCCCGCGGGTTCGAGACCCATCTGGGCAACTTGGCGAGACCTCATCTCTACAATAAATCAAAAAATCAGCCGGGCATGGTAGCGCATGCCTGTAATTCCGGCTACTTGGAAGGCTGAGGCGGCAGGATCGCCGGAGCCCAGCAGGTCGAGGCTGGTTGGCCGGTAGCGCCTGCACTTATTGGGTAAAGTGAACTCCAACTCAAAAAAAAAAATTATGCTACCGTGTGTGAATTAAAGTGTATTAAAATAACATCAAATAAAAACAAATGCAAGATCAACATAAGGTGAACTCATATGATAAGTGAGAACATGGAAAATATAAGTACATCATATATTAGAGTAGAATTGTGAATTTTTTAATGATTCTCAGTATTTGCTGTTATACTATTTACAGATAATTTCAATCAAGAGACAAGAATATACATGTAGCAAGAACATAATTGGTAGAAAAAATCCTAGTAAAATGTCAAACAACTTGCTGTCCGAGTTAGGATGAGAGAGCAAAACATAAATTTTGCCACCTATAGGGCAGGGCTCATGCCTATAATCCTGCACTTTGGGAGGTTGAGGCAGGAGGATCACTTAAAAAGGAGTTGGAGACCAGCCTGGACAACACAGTGAGACCTCATCTCTAAAAAAATAAAATAGGACTTTGTAGAAGTACTTATTGCTTTCTGGACCAGAGACAATCGAACAGCTTAATATAGACCTGATGATCATCTAAAGAGAATAAATATCCAAATAGTGTGAAGACTGTTTACTTTTTGGAAGCTACTAAAAGGAAACTATAGTAAATGCAGCATAATATTCACTGGAGATATGAGCTTCTTAAAATCACAGATTCTACAGTCTCCACTGGTGGGGAAAGGAGAAAGAGAATTTTTGAGTGTCAACAGGTGCCAAGAATGATACAAGTCACCCACATACGTAGCTCATGCCAGCCTAGGGCGCATGTCCCCAGTAGCATCAGTGCATTCTCCATCAACAAGCATCAGATGCCACGGAGTCTGACATCGCTTTGTTCTCCCCAGGGAATTAAGAGAATTTTAGTGCCCGTCTGCACAACCTAGTGAAGAAGTAGCTTTGTTTCATCAACTTAACCAAAATTTCCAAGTCAGGGTTGTATCACCACCTCCTTCTTTGACATCTAAACGCCTCCTTTCTCTCATCTTCGAGCTGCCATCATAGTTCTGAAATCCATTCCTGCACTAGCCTACAGCTGAATCTTTGTTGTGTAATGTTCCTTTATTCTAACATTTAACCTTCTCGCCCACGTACTCCCATGTTGTGGACCACCGGGCACTCCCTTCTAGTTGACTAGCAAGGAGGATTTCATTTCATCCCCTCATAATCACATCCTGGGTTTATTCACTCTTCTAATAACTCTATTAGAATGTTTATAAGATGACGTGCTTTTAATTGTTTCCCTCAGTCCCAGAGATACAGAGACTAAGTTACTCTAATGGGCTTTATAACATCCATCCTTTATTTTTATTGCTAATGGACTCTCCAGTAATATAACATGACTGATGAGTGCAGTCAGAGAAAAGCAGAAAAATCAATACCTGTCCAGACTCCATATTAGTTAAAAGCAGGTGAGGAACGGAGGCTGGCAGACAATAGGATTTCCTCTGCCTCCCAAGTATCGGAAAAGAGGGGAAATTATCTCAGATGGCCTGTGAAGCTCTCTACAAAGGAGACTTTTCTTTATAAACACAGGCTGTGGGAACAGGCAGGACTGAAATTGGTGGGGTCTCTCTTAGAAATCTATGAGAACTGTCTCCAGTAGAGGGCAGTGGCGCACGCACACACTGACCCCAGGCACTACTTCCGTGAGTGTTGTCTTTTCCAGAGCTTCTCTCCTTGCCTTCCAATAGACCGTTGTGCAGGAGCCCAGTCAAACTGGAAAGCACACCCTTGTTCAGACATGGTTGTTGTTAGCAGAGCCTTGCAGCTGCAGGTTGATGTCTGGTGAGTTGGGTTCTACCTAGCCGAAATGCTAAACGTTGTCCAAGAACTCTCTCATTGAGTCTTCACAACAACCTTACGACACAGGTACAATCATCCCCATCTATGGAAAGAAAAATGGGGTGAGTTTGCCCAAGCACAGACAGCCAGTGGTGAGTAGAACAGAGACTGGAATCCGTTGTAATCTACAACCCAAGAGCCTGGCTACCGTGCAGTCAGTGGCAGGTCTTTCTGTCATGTTTGTGTGCAACCGTCTTTATCTTACGCTATGAAATTTCTGGACAGCAGGGACCCTAAGTTACTCCTCCTTCCATCCATCCATAGCTAAGAGAGAGTTTTGCACATGATAGGTGCTCAATAACTAAATGCCTTTGACTGATTCATCACTCAAAGGTGCTTTGGGTGTCTTGTACAGTATTATGATGTGTGGATTAGGTTCAACATGCTCCCTACTTTGTCTTTATTTACTATCTGAGACAAGTAAACAGCAATAGGAAGAATGAGCCTGTTGAAGACCCGGACAAATGAGAACTAAACTTGAACAAATACCTACATGGAAGCAGTATTTGGGTTAAGTGTATGAGCCAAGGGCAAAGGGCTCACATGATATTCTGTGCCTGTTTCTTTCATCGTCCTACTCTGCTACTCCCAGATTTCTTGAAACCTTTTGTTAAAGTCCAGATTAGTTACAACTTCTGATGATGGTCTCCAGCATTTTCTGCCAGTGGCCACTCCCAGGGTAGGGTGGGTTTCGGTGGGTTTCTGCTCCCAGCTGTCCCTTTCAGATTTCCAGTCAACCACTCTTCTCTTACTGTCTCTCAGAGTTCACTCCACTCACCCAGAACACTCATTCCTATCAGAGGCAAGGAGACCGATTCCTGCCTATCTATAGTTTATTACTTTTGTTAAGACTACATAAATATTTACATTTTCAATGTGTCTCTATGTCGTATCATTTATCATCTTGATTACTAGCAGGGCTGTTATACCAATTATCTAATACAGAGCTATGCACTCAGAAAGTACCTGATGGTTAACTGAGGTAATTGTGGATAAAATTAGGACATATTTTTATACTTTAAAGAACACTATATTGTAATGATTCCTAGAAACAGTAATGAGTTTAAGAGTAGAGAATTGAATAATTGTTTCTCAAACTAGGGCTCACAAATGATTTCTAAGAGGTCCTAAGAGCCCTCTAGGAGAAATCGTAATTTTGTGTCTGTGTTTTATTAAAAATTAATATAAGCATATTCTGGATTACAGTTACCTAAGAAACGCTGTAGATCACAATGGTTAAAAGTTTGGTCCTAAACAGACTGCCACAAGAACATGGGTTTATATCCTGGCTTTCCCCCTTATTAGCTGCATGACCTTGGAGATTCTCAGTACCTCAGTTTCATCTGTAAAATGGGGTGACTTCATAGGATGGTAATGAGGGCTACATGGATTAAAACACACAAAACATTTGGAACAGTGTCTGGCTCACATTGAGCACTTTAATCTTAGTTTTTTGTTAGTCATTGTTATTGCCAAGAGTTTGTATTTGCCTGGGTATTTATGATCAGATCATCATCAAATAATACTACTTGAACTTCAGATCTAAAATAGAAAAGAAAAAGCCTGGATACATAAATGATGTGCTCACACCAAGTGAAGTCCAAGTGTGATCAAAGTATGATATGCAATGGAGGAGTTTTAGGAGTTTCGATGGAGATAACAGGTGGGAAGATTGAGTTACTCCAAAAACTCACAGTGGCAAAGAAATACTGAACTCAAAAGAATGTGGATCATGGTGGGAACCAACGTATTCCCATTGAAAGAGGCAATTTATTCTCAGCAAAATCCCATCTCTCAATATTAAAATAACGTGATTTTAAATTTCATTTATGTTTGGTGTTGTTTCTATTTTATTTGTAAATTTCTTTTAGAATTGTATAAGAATCTAAGCATGAACAGTTTATGTCTCATTTTTGTGTCTTTGTTGTTGTTTTTCTTTGTGTTTTGGTTTTTTGTTTGTTTGTTTGTTTTCTGAGATAGGGTCTTACTCTGTTGACCAGGCTAGAGTGTAGTAGTGTAATCCCAGCTCACCACAGCTTCAACTCCTGCTCAAGTAATCCTTTCACCTCAGCCTCCTGAGTAGCAGGACTACAGGTGTGCACCACCATGCCTAAATTTTTATATTTTTTGTAGCAATGAAGTCTTGCTATGTTGCTCAGGCTGGTCTTGAACTCCTTTTGGACTCAAGCACTCCTTCCACCTCAGTCTCCCAAAGTGCTGCGATTACAGCCACTGTGCCCAGTCTTATTTTTGTTTCAGATCTCTAAATAACATTATCTCAGATTAATACTGGGACTCTGGAGGATTTTTTCCTTTGAAAGGATCCCTAAGTTATTCAAGTTTAAAAACACTACACTAATTGCTACAGCTGTTCCCTTTGGTTTGGTTGAGAGACCATTAGTGAATCAAGTTGCTTTCAAAAGAGTGAGGTGCACGTTTTGCTTTACCTGGGACATTCCCTTCCATTCATGTGAAATTTGAATGCTTAGACCCTCCTAGTATACCACGGCCACTCTCTTATTGCCATTATTTAACATCTAAGTCATTTAATTTTTAACATTTGATGATGTTCTTATCACTTAGGGTAGTTTGTCTTACACACAATACATTCTTACATACATGTTTAAGACATGTCTTACACTATACATTCATTCGACTGTGCAAACGTACACAAACAAAAGAGCAAATGACAGCATTTTTGTGCATGATCTTGAAGAAAAGAAGCATAGTCTATAGACCCAGCAGCTCCTGTGTTTTTCTTTTTTTTTTTTTTCTTTTTTGAGTTGGAGTCTTACTCTGTCGCCCAGACTGGAGTGCAGTGGCTGTTCCTGGCCACCACAGCCTCGACCTACTGGGCTCCGGCGATCCTTCCGCCTCAGCCTTCCAAGTAGCTGGAACTACAGCCGCGCGCTACCACGCCTGGCTAATTTTTGATTTATTGTAGAGCTGAGGTCTCGCTGCCCAGGTGGGTCTCGAACCCGCGGGCTCAGGCAATCCACTCACCTCAGCCTCCCAAAGGCGCGGGATTACAGGCTGAGCCACCCCCTGGCTGCTCCTGTGCTTTTCATGGGGAGAATTCAGCTAGGAAGGATACTGAGGAAACTTTGTCTCAACGAGATATGAGTGTTCGACCAGAGTTTGACTGAGGTAACAACAAGCTAACGGTCATGGCCGCCCTGGGTCCTTCCTCACACCTCAGTTCAGGATCATGTTTGACGGCCCCTGGCCACATAAAGGAATGGGACTAGCTCCATTTTTAAATATACGTTTGTGCTTTGACTTCCACCACGCGTGCATACCAAGTATTCTGGTGCCTGCAGAGGAAGAATTATATTTACAGAGGCCTTGGAGTTTTAATTAACTGGTCTAAATTGTTGAGTAAATGCCTGTGTCCCTAGGGATCAAACCCCAGTTGAGTAAGAGGAAAGAAGCTCAGTGCATAGATGGAGACAAATTCCTGGGAGTAATGTCTAATTAGTGGCTCCTTCTTTATCCAAGTAGCAAAGGACTATTGATGTCACCATAAAATTTAAGAGTTTGCAAGAAAAAGTGAGGCAGGGAGATGTGTCATCCATCACTCTCAATGTGATAAATGCAAGCCAGGGGTGATATTCAAATGAAATGACACCCAGGAGGGGGAGAGGGTTGAACACTCAAGCCTGTTTCCCTGAAGGCTCCAGCTGAGCCAGATATTAACCTCCGGTGGCTGCATCATGGGGTTGGTCCAGGTGGCTTCAAAAGGTGAGGGGCAGGTACTCGAGGGGCTCAGAGAACAGTCATTTATCAGCCAACAGGAAAATATTATATTTTACAAGGGTTGTGACTGTCCTAGTATGTGCTGGCTAAGTGTCATCCTGAAGTCACCACTCCTCCTGCTCCAAACAGTGAAAGAGTTGAAACAAAAGGCTGGTGGCCTGAGCTGTAGTAGGCCTGAGCTAAGGTGCGACGGAGTTGAGAAATGTGCTTATCTTCCATCAGGGTATGAGGATGGGAGCACCTTTCAACACCAGGCAGTTGTCATGCATTGATGAAAGGTGAGGAAGGCGACCTCAACACGAGAGGGTGAGCCACTGTCTACCCATCTCGAGGACAAGATCTGAGAATTTAGCTGAAGTGGACAGACAGTGAGTTATCAATTACATCGGCAAGGTAGAGTTAGTCTTTCAGTAAGGTTTCCTCTTACATATTCGAATCAAATTCCAAAGCATTTGCTTTGTGGATTTTTAAAATGTGTGTTCTCTAGCCACTATCCAGCCAGTTACAAAAATGGATGATCATCGATGAATGGAGGAGAAAAACCAGTGTTCAACTGGCTACAGGCCTAGAAGCCCACTGACTTTTCAGGTCTCTTGCCAGGAGCAGCCGTTCCGGGCTTCAGTGTTGAGGGAACCGTGGAGGTTGACTCCAGAGTGAAAGAGGAGACATGCTTTCATGAATGGGAGGGTGGGTGTTCACAAGATAAGTGCTTTGGATCTGAATGATTGAAGGAAATGACTTTTCTAAACCACCCTTGCAGCTAATTAAGTCAGTCAGGGTACAATTTCTTTCACACGATTCAGTGCACCCACCCATCCACCCCCAGCTCCCACACTTCCCGCACGGACTCTATATTGTGTACAAATTGCCCACACCCATCTTCATGACAATATCCAATGCCAACAAATGAGAACACACACTCACCAAATCTGGACACGACAAACTAAAATCATCATTGCAAATCACTCATCATCTAAATGTTTTTCAAGCCAAGCAAAGTTTTTATGCTTTGTAAAAACTCGAGTCATATTATTTGTTTTTTGTTTTGTTTTGTTTTTTGTTTTTGAGTCGGGGGTCTCACTCTGTCGCCTAGGCTGGAGGGCAGTGACACAATCACAACTCACCACATCCTCGACCCCCCGGGCTCAGTTGATCCTTCCACCTCAGCCTCCCTAGTAGCTGGGACTGCAGGTGCATGCCATCAAACCCAGCTTTTTTTGTGGGGGGACCAGGTCTTGTTAGGTTGCCTAGGCTGAATCTCAAACTCCTGGTTTCAAGCAAGTCTCCTGCCTCAGCCTCCCAAAGTGCTGGGAGTAGAGACGCGAGCCACCATTCTGGCAAGTGATGTTATTTGAAGCAGTCGTCCAAGCTTGTCATTTGACGGAAACTGTGTGTAAAAAATTGCCAGGATGGCGATCTCAGAGTCAAGCAGCCCTAAGGGAAGGGGAGAGAAGCAAATTCTTGTGACTTCTATGGTGTGGGTGCATTAAGAATACCACTGCTACCCTTCCAGGGATGGGGAGGAGACTAGTGGCCTTGGTATGGAAGTCCCTCCAACAAATTTACAGTTTGTTAGAGCTACCCATCACATCCCTACCTTACTCTCACTCCCTGGGAGGGAGGGAGGGAGACAGGGAGAAGAACACAGCTCAAAGCAGGTGCCTAAACCCAGGTCTGAAAATAGCTTGGTCCACATATTTCTGGTGACATAGGTGTCGACTTTTATAGTCTCCAGAAACAGGTTTAATTGTCTTCTGGAAAATGAGTGGTCTTGTGTTGAAAAACAAGGCAAAGTTGTGGCTTCTCAATGCCCTTATCTGGGCTTCGTTTTGCCAGACATTGCGTGAGCTCTAATTAGCTGGTCCATACCCACTGGGAATTAGTCCTAGAGCAATTGCTGGCTCCAGCCCTTTCTTCTCTGGCAGTGGAGGTGCCCAGTGGGAGTGCTCCCCTGGGAACCAAACCCCAGCAGAGGAATTATGTGCTTTGACATCCTTTGCTAATGACCCCAGAGAGTATGACATTAAAAAAAAAATTATTTTAGGTTTTTCCTATGATGGCAGGTTTTTTTCTTTCTTTTTTTAAAACTAATTTTTCTTTTTTAGAGATGAGGTCTTGCTATGTTGCCCAGGCTGGTCTCAAACTCCTGGTCTTAAATCGATGTTCCCACCTCAGCCTCCTGAATAGCTGGAACTACAGGTGTGAGCCACCACACCCGGCCTACGATGGCAGTTTTGAAAGGAGAGAAAAGGAAATGGATGTTGAGTGAATGCCTGCTTTATACTGGACAGTACTTCATTTAATCTTCCCCAAAGCTATTCCATTATTTTCCAGATGAAGAAATTAATGCTCACAGGAAAGTTAAGATCGATGAGGAAACATGGCCTAGAATATGCAAGAGAAAGAAAGCTCCCCTCATCCCTGCCTTCCTCCCTACTTCCCCCAAAACCAACGCTGGGTTCAGGTGACTCTCACCAGAATGAAAGTGCTGTGTTTTCCTAATAGCACTAGCAAACCTGGGAGGCTGGCAGACGGTAGCCACGCCAGCATTCCCAGATCCCACCCGCCCCCCCATCCTCTGTCCAGCAGATTCCAATCCTAAAGGAACCTCTGCCTGTGAGAATCCACGCAGCTTGGCTGCCACCAGTCTTGCTTCTCCCTCACACTTTCTCTCCTGACGTCTTCCTGTCTTGTGCCTTTCCCTAATCACTGTGTTACAGACAAAGGGTCCCTCGCCCCACAAAATCCAACCCCCAGCTGGTTTACTTGCCTGGCATACAACTCTTAAGTGCTTTCCACCGCAGTCTATAAAACCCAGACGATAGCACTCACCCTCACACCTAGGGATTGTGCACGTTAACTTGTTGTTAATGGTTTGGCAAATATTAACCCCTCCATAAAGGTTGAGATACGACTCTGTCTTCCCTTCTTTTTCTGTTCTTTTCTTTTTTTCCTTGTTAACTTAAGCCAAATATCTTCCTGCCTACCAGAGCTGATATTTGCCTTATGATAATTTTAAACATCAGCAACTTCGAGGCACTGGGGGGAAAAAGACAAACTGCCCATTCCATGCCTCATTTTTTTTCAAATTTTTATTTATTTACTTATGTATTTATTTTTATTTCTTTATTTATAGAGTCTTACTATATTGCTCAGGCTGGTCTCAAACACCTGGGTTCAAGCAATCCTCCTGCCTCGGCCTCCTAAAGTGCTGGGATTACAAGCAGGAGCCACCATGCCTGGCCAAGTCTCACTTTTTATCTAACCAAACAGTGCAGTGTTATCGAGACAGACGCTGTCTGTGTACAAGTGACCATCACGTAGAGCTTGAAGTCCCTCATCTGTCACACTGCCCTCTGTGCATTACAGGGCTTGGAATACACAAATGCACAGGAGCTGTGTATGTTCTTGTTGTCTAAGTGCATTTCACAACACTTTGGTCAAAGTGGATTTTTAATGTCATCCAGGCTAACATCCCGAGCGAGTCTGAAGGGCTTGGGAAAGGTGTTTCGGTGGAAGGAGGATGGCCCAAGCTGGTGCCACACACCTCTGGGACCCTCTTCCTGGATAGGACCACCCCGGCCTTACAAACACACACTTTCCCACCCAAGCCCTGCCTGGAGTCAAGGCTGTCAATCATTCCCAGCCCCGCAGTGGTTTTACAAAAAGAACAAAAGGTAATTGCAGAAAGACCCCCACTGTCTTGCACAGGTAATCTCACCTTGGGACTGGAACCCAGGCGCCCACTTCAGCCATCTCCTACACAACTTAAGACCCCGCCTGGCTGGAGAAGGAAGCAGGGGGTGGAGGTGGAAAAGGGGGAATTCAGACTAGCACGGCCCTGATTGTGAAGGTTATTTTAAATCCTTTAGCACCGTTGAAACAATTAGATCACTTGATCAGCCCTAACATTCCTCATTCCACAAATTAGCCCGGTGGGTGCCTCCCACTGTGCAGCGATGCACTACATTGTTCCAATGCCAACATCCGGCCGACAGAGAACGGATCCATTTTCATTTTAGCTCTGAGAAATTATACCTATCCTGGTCCTTATGATAACCTCTGTAATGAACATGTAGAAATGTGGCTTTTTGTCACTCACACTTTATTTTAAAAATTGCTTTTGTACTGGGTATAACACGAATAAAACTTTTAAATGGTGCTCAGTTTCAAAAGTTGTTTTCTTCCTCAAAATTTGGAAGTAGATATTTCCAAATGGTAAATTTCATTCAAAATAGGTTTTTTTTAAACACCATCTTTTACAAGTTGCAAATACCAATACTTCTGAGATGCAAATATTCACACAGCATGAAGAACTATACTATCTACCACCATAACACTAAAACAAATAGAACATATGCTCCCTGGTTCTTTCGAATTCTCCTGAGTTTATAAAACCAAATAGACAAATAAGCACATATATCAATCATGGACCCATAAGATGAAAAAGATGTATCTTGAGTTCTTTGTTACTGCTCACCCACATCTCAAGAGAAAGAGATGAGACAGAGAGGGAGGTAGACAGAAAAGAGAAGTCGAGAGAGAGAGAAAGAAAGCAAGAAGAGGGAAACACCAAGCAAAACTGCACCCACTGAGTGCCCGGGAGGTTCCCTGAGGAGGGAAATACCCACCTCCTTGGCATTCCACGTGGGCAGAAGCAGCAGTGGGCTCTCATGAGATGGAACAAAAGATAAGTGATTATGCAGCGGGCATCAACCTTAAAATAATGCTTACTGTGTGCCAGGCACCCCAAATAATTAACTCCTTTAATCCTCATAACAACCATCTGAGGTCTAAATCTATTTCCAAATGAGGACGTTAAGATACAAAGAGGCTAAGTACCCAGCCCAGTCGAGGTCATGCAGCCAGTCAATGGCAGAGCCAGGATTCAAACGCAGTACAGCACCATGCTGTACTCCAGCCTAAAAGTACAAGAATTTACCCAACCAAGCTCGTGCTACTCCTCCAGAACAGGCACCTGAGAGGATCTGTCTTTATTCCAAGATACTGCCATCCGTGGTTCAGCCTTTGAGTCACCTGTATGAGAATTGCCCCTAGACCTGTGCTACATTCCTTTGACTCTCCAGAGGTGGCAGTGATGAGTTTTTAACCTCTTGAGAGTGGATATAATTTTTTGGAACTGCTGAAAGTCAGAACCATGTGTGGCGAACAGGGTGAGCTCGGGAAAATAATTTTTTAAATGCAAAGCAGTGAATGATAGCAAAGATAATAAAAGAGTTTCCTGCATAGCCCAGGAATGAGCTTTGATAGTAACACGAGAGGCGTTCTGGTGGTATAGGTAATTGTACGTTCCTAAATTTTGCATGTGAGGATCATTTGGTCCTTCCTGGAATTTTGCTTGTTTGGATCACTTTCCAGTCATTTCTAGACTCTGCCACTGCGCATCATGCCCGAGGAGCCCTTCCACAGAGCTCTAATGCTTATCTCTAGCACAGTCTTTTGTAACCTCAGCTTTCGCATATGGGCATCTAGAACATTCTTGTCTTTCCTGATAAGCAAAGAAAGTAATAGGTGCAATGACATTGGCGGGACTGAAACAGGAATCCTGATCTTTTAAATTCTGATATCTAATGAGAGATATACCAGAAAGAAGAGAAATGACTTCAGTGACCAGACTCCACAGGCTGTCGTGCTCTGGGAATTCCTCAAATCCTGGGGGTCAGTATTGCTAGCTCCAGAACCCATTAGTTCATGCAGAGTTCATTTGAATCAGGAGAACTGACTCACACTAGCTATACACATTAAAATCAATGTATAAATCAGAGTAGACATTTATTTATTCGCCATGGGGGACTCTCTTTCCCCTAACTACGCAAGCTATTGGGGCAAATATAGTGTCTTTCTTCCCTGTGTTAAAACTTGTTTCTCTCTTTTTGGATCTCAAGGCCTTTGATTATTTGTCATGACATCATCGTGTCAGACAGCAGACATCACAATAGATTAGGTTACTCAGCCTGCATTAGATTATTTGCATTACCCATTTCTAGCATCATCTACGTTTAGTAATCTTAATGAGCTGTTTCTCAGCCCACCTGTAACTTACCTCTTGATCTGGACCACCGTGTAGAGTTTCTCAGTTGACAATCTACATTCTGTACTTGCTGTGTTATAATTCAATTAGATAGTGCTAGGTTTAAACCTAATAAAAGCAAAATATCCACTGTTCCCTTCTTGCTAATAGCAATAACAACAATAGCTGGCATTTGTTGAATTCTTCCTACTACCCAGGTGCTGTGATAAGCATTTTGTGAGTATTAACTCTTTTAACCCTCACAACTACCCGGGGAGGCAGTTTCCATTATTGTCCACATTTCACAGATTATCCACATTTCACAAAACTGACCTGAGAAATACATTTCCCGGGGTCACAAGGTCAGTCAGTGGCAGAGCCAAAATGCAAATGCGGTTTGCTGCCCGCACTCTTAACCACACCACTAAGTTACTCTCCTCACCTCTTTGCTACTTGGGTGTTTCAACTATCAAAAATGGAAAGAAGAAGAAGGAAGCAGCTGTTTTTCTCACTTGCTCTGACTGTAGCTAGCTGTTCTTAACCTTTTTTGCATTTTATCCATGCAGAACAAAGTTATATTTGTAATCAAACTCCAGACAAATATGTACCTGCTCTTTAACAGACTTGAGAAGGTTCGGTTGACGCTGGCATATTTAAATCCAGTAATGTCTCGGATGGCATGTGAAGATCCCTTCCTGCGTTACCAAAACCTAAAGGTATCCACGGGGTCATTCCATTCTGCGTTTTTCTTGTTTCCTTACAGACACTCCCACCCCACCCCACCCCCCCATTTCCGGGGTCACCTGCTGGGGACAGCACCACCTGGGTGTGAAAACATGGAACAGAGAGACTGTGCATAGAATAAGCAACTAGATGGGGAAAAAAAGAGAGGAGAAATCTTGTGCTTCTGGGATTATTGTCCGCTTCTGGCTGAGACATCTTGGGAAGCTCATCTAATGGCTCTGCCTCTGTTTTTCTCTCTTTGAAATGGCATTAGCAGTGTTTGCATCTGTCCACCTGATGAGGGGGGATTGGAGGCTCAAAAGGCAATGTTTAGAAAAGTGCCTTGTCCACTCCAGGATGTATCATTCGAATAGCATCCAAGTGTGTTGCATTATATTCTGCTCTTGTATACTTGTCTCATGACTATGCTTAAGGATAAAAGCAGGTAGATTGGGAATGTTGGTCTTTCCATAGTCTTAAGGAACATTATTAAACACAGCAAATGGCCTGACTGGTGACAGCCTGGCTGTAGTAGAAGAACTCGAGGGTGACATCAAGGTGCCTGGGTTTGAGTCCTGAATCCAGGTTCTACCATACGAGTTGCACGCCAATGAGAAAGTCACTTATCCTCTCCGGGGCTCAGTCTCTCCCTCTGTCAGATAGGTGCTCTATTTTGGAGTTATGGCAGCTACACAGGGGAGTGACTATGAGATGGCTCCATAAAGTGGCATGGCCCCTCAGTCTAACTGCCAGTCTCCCTTTCCTTGGTTTAGTGTTGGAAGAGATCTCACACATCATCTGGTTTGACTCTTCCATTTTATAGGTCAGAAGCGTAAGGCTCAAAGAGATCAGATGACTTCTCCAGGGCCTCGTCTCCTGACCCCTTGTTCTCATCTCCTTTCTATTTTCCCCAGCTTCTGGTGGTCTCTCACCAGAGGGTGCAGATGCAGGCCACCTCTGTGGACAAGCAGCTCCTGAGAGGATGGAAGGAAAGCAGACACTATTTTAGGACACAGTCAGATTGTACCTCAGTTGTGTTCTCCGTACACAGGAGAAAGGCTTATGCTTAGACATCAGCCAGAGCTCAGAAGGAACAAACTCCATCGTTAAAGTGATTCATATGTACCTCGGTGAGTACATGCAGCCATCACAGGAATCAGGTAGGTATGAAACAACAGGTGCTTTGAAAGTTTTACAAGACGTATTTGTACCAGGGCCATGCCAAAGCCATTTCCAAGCCAAGACAAAGGGCATTTATTTTCATTTAATATTTATTAAATAAAGTGTGTTGCAGAGCAGGCTCTTCTAATCTGAGCTTTTTTTGGCTGTGTGCATAAGTTTTTCAAATACTGAATTGCTTCCTCTTACTTACAAAGATACTTATTGAACTGCAAGAGGTAAGTAAACATCAGGAGAGATCTTGGAGGAAACAATAAATAGTTCAAGGGCTCTACCTGGTAGAAGGGATCAGACACAACTGACCTTTAGTACATCCCAAAAGAACAAGTGTTCATACTACTTATAGGTCTGGAGGAGCAAAAAAGTTTCAGGGCTGGAGGAAGCATGATGGTGGCTTAGAAGCCTGGGGATCTTGTTAAATTTCTTTTTTCGTTGCTGTTTTCAAAAAAAAATTTTTTTTTTAATTTTTAAGATGTGAGCTACGATTCAGGATTAGGTATATAAGTGGTCATCGTACAGGAAAAGTTTGGGCCTCCCTTTGGTCTCCACTTTGCCTGGTTTGAGATCAGATACTCTTATTGTGGTGTGTCCGCCGCCCTTCCCCTCCCCTGGCAGTATCCCGCTACTGCCAATCCCTTTCTTATTGTATTATGGTAAATGTTCAGGGTCTGCTTATGGGTGAGAACATGCAGTGCTCAGTTCTTTGTTTCTGCGATAGATCACTGAGTATTAGAGATTCTAAATCCATCCAAGTTGCTGCGAATTCCACCTGCTTGTCCTTCTTTACAGCAGCGTAATATTCTATCATATATATGTTCCACATTTTTTTTTTATCCAGTCCAGTTGAGACTTGGCATTTCTAGCAAGCTCCCAGATGGTGTTGATGCCAAGCTAAGAGCCCGACCATAAGTAGCAACTCCAAAGTGCCTGGGTTTGCTACTTAAACATCCATACATACTTGATGAATGTTTGCCTTCATCCTTAACTATTGTTGTATAGTCTGCAAGCATTTGGGGGGCTAGCATTAAGAAAAAAAAATGTAAGTTGATAAAGGGGGCCCCTCAACAGAGGAGTAACCAGTATTACCTCTATCACCAAAAAGAGACATCTGAAAATCCTAATGTTAAGGAAATTGTCATCAAATATGTCACTTTCTCCAGGGTGACCTGCCTTTGAGTGAAAGTGCTGCTATTTCAGGTATGAGAGAGGGGCTGGGGAGACCCGTCTTCCAGGTCACTCCCTTTCTAGCATCTGACAGTCACTTTTAGATTTTCTGACTCAGAATCTATGTCTTTGAATCCTATACATGAAAAGCCCAAAACAAATATATGTATAGCCCTCTGTATCTGCAATTTTGCATCCACAAATTCAACCAATGGTGGATCAAAATAGTTTTTTAAAAAAAAAAAAACAATACAACAAGAAAAAATAATACAAATAGAAACTACAGAATAACAACTATTTATGTAGAATTTAGCCAGATATGGTGGCTCATACCTGTAATCCCAGGACTTTGGAAGGCCAAGGCAAGAGGATTGTTTAAGCCTAGGAGTTCAAGAACAGCCTGGGCAACATAGTGAGACTCTGTCTCTACAAAAAAAATTGAAAATTAGCCGGGTGTAGTGGCACATGCCTATAGTCTCAGCTACTCGGGAGACTGAGGCTGAAGGAACTTCCTTAGCCCAGGAAGTTGAGGCTACCGTGAGTCATGGACTACAGAATAAGACTCTGACTCTAATAATAAGAATTACATTAATTATAATTTACATCATATTAGATATTATAAGTAATCTAGAGATGGTTTAAAGTTTATGGGAGAATGTAAGTAGGTTATATGCAAATACTATACCACTTTATATAAGGGACTTGAGCATCCTTGGATTTTGGTATCTGTGGGGGTTCTGGAACCAATCTCCCACAGATACTGAGAGATGAATGTATATAATTTCATAGAAACTTGAACAAGTTTCCAAGTGAAGAATTTTAACTAAATAGAACCAGAGCTTAGGCAACTCTGCATCTCCCATAGTACGTAGCACAATGCCTTGCTTTAAAAAAACCCCTAATAAATATATCTGATTGAAGGAGAGGGTGAGTAGATATCAATTCATACCTCTGGGGAAATATGACTGGGAAAATTACTGTTTGTTAACTGGTTCACATAAGCAAATTTACTTTCCCTCAAACCATCAACTGATTTCATGTAATTAAATTCAGCCTTAACCACACCCAATAGGTCTTCAGATTCAGCCCTGGCTCCACATGGAGAGTTTCTGTCTGGTTTTAGAGGATTCTGATGGCAACTGATATGCCACCTTGGACCATAAAATTCCAAGTACTCTAAATATAAAGTCTTCCCAAGACAGTTGATCCAGTGTGACAGTGTAAAGATGTACTGGCCTTTAAAGACTTGTATGATCATTGAATAATAGTTGAATTGATTCATAAACATTGGATAAATGTTTGTTGAGTTATTTTGATTATAAACAAATTTACTCCAAATTTCTTTTTTCACCAAATATATCTATATAGATATATATTTCTTGAGTCAGGGTCTTATTCTGTAGCCTGGAGTATACTGATACAATCATGGCTCACTGCAGCCTCAACCTCCTGGTCTCAGGTGACCCTCCCACTTCAGCCTCCTGAGTAACTGGGACTACAGGCATGCACCGTCACACTCGACTAAAATTCCTGATTTTTTGTAGAGACAGGGTCTTGCTGTTGTCCAGGCAATCACCAAATATTTGTTATACAACAAATTAAAAGCACCACTTTGTTCCAGTTGAAGAAATAACTTCCGTTCTAAGATGACATATAAAAAACATTTTAAATCACAACCTTTGTGTGGTTGAATTGTCTTATCTACAGCTTAAGCACAAAGAGCTGTACACATTTTTCTAATCAGCTTTATTGAGTATAAATTAAAGTGTGTGATTCAATGAATTTTGACAAATGTCAAGTCATGTATTTGCCACCATAACCAAGTTATAGGACATTTTCCCATTGTTTCCAAATTTCCTCTCATTGTCTTTCATGGCCAAGTTCTGCCCCATCCCAAGACCACCTCCCTGACAACCACCCTGCTGTATGCGGGGGGACCCCCCCAAAATAATTATTTTTTGGAGGGCGGGCCCTTTGTAGTAAAGGCTTCCCCCACTAGGTATTTGTTCTAGGAACCCATTGGCATCAGTGTACCAGCTTAGCGTTGTTGTAAGAGGCTACGTTCAGCTTCAGTAATTCTCTTTGGAGATTCTTTCAACGTATTTGCCCATTTCATAATGGGTGATTTACAAATGCACCTACCCACACCACACTGTGTTCAGTGGTTTTTTTTTTTTTTATCAAAAAGCATGACTCCCATGTTTCACCCTCCCTATTCACCCAATCTCAATCAAGCAACCTTTTTTTGTTTCCTCAGGTGAAAAAGGTCCTCAAAGGGATGAGGTGAAACAAAAGCAGAAGCCCTAAAATGCATTAAAATTGATGAGTTCAGAAACTGTTTTTAAGGGGGACATACTTCACCAATAAGGGTACCTGATCTCAAATCAGGTGAAGTGGGGACCAAAGTGAGACCCAAACTTTACCTGTACAATGACCATTTTTATATCTAACCCTGAATTGTACCCTACATCTTTAAAATAAAATTTTTTTTAAAAACTGTTTTAAGCATCTCGATAGGTGTATTGCATCAAATGGAGAGTACTTTGAAGGTGACTGACATTTAAACATGTAAAAATAAATATCCAATTTCTTTATACAAATATTTTTTGGGGTCATTTTGCCTTTTCTAGGTTTTATATAAATGAAATCATACCATAGGTGTCTTTTTTTTCCCTCCAGTTTCTTTCACTTAGCATGCTGCATGGGAGATTCATCCATGTTATTGTGTCTATCAGTTACTTTTTTTATTGCTAAGTAATATCCCATCATTCGGATATCTCTCAATTAGTTTATCCATTACTTAGTGGATGGACATTTGAGTCACATCCAGTTTGGGACTCTTGTGAATATCGTTTCTATGAACATTCACTTCCAGGTCTTTGTGTGGACTTAGCTTCCCATTTCTCATGGGTAACTATCTAGAAGCGGTATTGGTGAGTCGTATGGTACGTGTATATATAAGAAATTTCTTTATAAGAAATTGCTAAACTGTTTTCCTGAAAGTGGCTGTGTCATTTTGCATTTCCACCAGCAGCTGATGAGAGTTTTAGTCGCTTTACATTTTCCCCAATACTTGATATTGTCAGTTATTGTAGTTTTAGCCATTCTAGTGTAGGTGAGGTAATATTTTTTAGTTTCAATTTGCATTTCCCTAATGACTAATGATGTTGAGTATTTTTTGATGTGCCTCTTGGCATTGGTATATCTTCTTTAACTCATAGTTGTTTACAATGGCTTTAGAGACTGGTGAGTTAAGACCAAGAAAAAAAGATATAAACTCCCACACTTATTCCACAGAGTCCCTGAGAAAATGCCCTTGGGGCAGAAGTGAAACATTTTATTAAACAGAATTAGAAAAGTTGGTACCTGTAAATTTCCACAATTTTTTATATGTGATAGTCTGCAGAGCAAGAGAGAGAGCATCTATGTAATAGAACATTTTCAAATGAGAAAAGATATCTAAATCCTAAATTCAATAATGAGCAAGCCAATATCTTAACATATTAATTCACAGTAGAAAATATTCTAGCTTTGAGTCAGACATTCAACATAAAGGAAATATGGCACGGTGGTTAAAGTTGCTGGCTCAAAAGTTGGACAGTCTGGATTCAAATCCTGTTTCTGTCGCATGTGCTTAAGCCAGGGTAAGTTATTGCACTCTGAGTCTCAAAGTCTTCATGCATAAAATGAAAATAGTAGCTGTCACAGAGGCTTGTTGAGATAACACATGTTAAGTTTTTAGAATGGTACCTAGCATGTAATAAACGCTCAATAAATATTAGTCATTATCATTACATAGCACAGTATTACAATAGGTATACATAAACACCTCTGAGCTAAAAATATATGCAATCCACTCTTTAAATGGGTCTTTTACAAGTCTGACGCTTGGGATCAATCCAGGTCACCACTGATTGGAATAAGGCCTATTTTCTGCCTCAAAACCTTTCTAACAAGGATTTATTTCTGTAAAAACCATCCCAAGTAATATGCTAGGTAAATTGTCCTCCTTTCTAAAAGAAGCAAAGACCCAAGAAAACAGGGCTGAGGATAAGATTTTTCTAGAAACAATCATAATTTCACCCTTCTCAATCCAAATAATTGCCAGTGGTTTCTATGGAGTGTCTTGATAACATTCTGGATGTGAGATCAACTGCTTGCTGGAATAACCGCTCCTACCCTGCTGCCATATTAATGTAAAAATAAGTAAAAAATTTTAAATTGAGATTTTTTAAAAAAGCACTAATAATTAATTGAATCTTGCATTTCAACTAATATTTTATAATCACTTCAGTATCTACATTCTTGCGAAAAATAGCACACATGTATTAAATCTACTAAAAATGCTTGGGCCCTTGTGACCATTCCAAGTGCCCCCGAGGTGTGGAGCTCACACATGGTGACCCTCCATGCTAGAACACACATGCAGGTTTTCTCAGCCTTGGCTCTCCTAGCAGGATTCTTTCCATGTTGTGTTCAATGACATCCTCTTGAGCTTAGATCATAACATTTTTCCCGATGGTTCTGTGTTTATCACGAGAAGCAGTTGTAAAATGTGTGTACGATGCACAGATGGTATTGTAAAGGCATCCAAGTACAGGAAAGACTGTCCGATTCCTTCACATCTACAAATTCTGTGTTCTCGATGGTGGTTTCTGGCATCTTCCTCCTGATTCTATCAGAATCGCTTCTGTAGCTGGTCCTAACCGCTTTCTGCAGAGGGTGCAAACCGGAAAGAAGGTTTCTACCCATTCAGTGAAAACACTCCAAGACCTGGGCTCTTTCCTCTTACAAAGGCAAGACTTCTTTTCCACAGAGACTGCAGAGGCAGCTGTACAGGTTGGAGTCCCTTCAAGAGCAGCTACGGCTTGTGAGATGAGGTCCCACCCCCTCCTCTACTCACACAGCCACGGAAAACCAGTAACAGGCAGGGAGGTGAGTCAGTGACGAATTATTCGTAAACAGCAGAGACCACTTGGTGGTTTGCCTTTTTAGTGAATTCCAGAATTCTGGAGTCATTTGAGTCCAAAGGGGAAACTTGTGAGGGGTGTGGGGGCTCAGTGAGAAAACAGAAGCTACCAAAATATGCCGTCAGTGTTCTCTATGCTCATTAGACCAGCACAGAGCCCGTTCTTGCAGGGCCTGAATAACTGATACTTTTTATAAGTAACTGAAGAGCTATAAAAAGCTTAACATTTAAGAAAACAACAAACAGCTGTGGGAAATGAGCAAGAAAATCTAAAGAGTGAGACTGTCTGGGTGGCAGGTCACCCTGTTTCATGAGGAAGTGCTAAAACATCCCTAACCTCGTGTGTTTCTCTGGTCACGCTTCTTCTCCCCCCACCTCGGCCCCCACCCTCCCATCGGGATAGAAGAACAAGTGCACATCACCAGAATGCTCAGCAATCATTTCCTGAAAACAGCATGTGTTTTACATGTACTTAACCAAGTGTTAAGCAGTGGTACACTTGAGAGGCTCCTGATCAACTGTCTGAGTTTGACTCCCGGTGCATTTGGGCTGAGCTGTGCTGACCTGGGACCTCTGGGCTTAGTTCAGGTGCACTTTGAAGTGCTGTCCAGCTGTTCTTCCCGTTAATGGAAAATGCCATCTGCAAGCCCAAATCTAGAAATGGGCAGCGGCAGCTGTCCCCATGACTTCCTCCAGTCGTTATCCAGAAACTCAATAATAAGGCAATTGCCAGAGGGAGGCAGTATGGTAAAGTGATCAGATATATTAGCTTTGACCTCTGAATTCAAATTCTAGGGTTTTCTACTGGGTGACTTTGAGCCAATGAACTTGCCTTTCTGTGTCACACAGGCATCTTTCCTTATTTCCAAACTTTCGGCAAAATTTCTCTGCTTGTTTTTTGAGTCAGGGTCTCACTCTGTCACCCAGGCTGGAGTGCAGGGGCACGATCACGGCTCGATGCAGCCTCAACCTTCTGGGCTCAGGCGATCCTTCTTCCTCAGCCCACCAAGTAGCTGGAACTACAGGCATGCACCACCACGTCCAGGAAATTTTTTGATTTGTTATAGAGACAAGGTCTCCCTACGTTGCCCAGGCTGGTCTCAAACTCCCAGGAGCCACCGCGCCCGACCCCAGGTAACGTTTCTTAACAACACATTATAAATATCAGTTAGGACAAATAGAAGGCGATCGAGAAAATGATAGACCCAGATCTAGCCATATCATTAAATGTAAGTGGACTAAACACTTTTAATTAAAAGGTAGAAATTGCTGGAATACATAAATAGCAAAATTCAAAAGTAATATATTGCCTACAAGTGATAAAGTATAAAGATTCAAATAAGCTGAAATGAATTGGATAGAAAAGAATATGTCATGCAAACAGCAAATATAAGAAGGCTGAAGTGGCTACAATAATATCAGATAAAGTAGGTTTTATTGGAAAGTTTTGCCAGAGGAAAAGAGACTTTTCCTAATTCACAAAAAACAATAATCATAAATGTACATGTACCTGATTACAGAGTTTTAAGATAAAAAGTAAAAATTGACAGCCTAGCCAATTCTGCAATCATAGTAAGAGATTTTGCCTCCTTGTCATAGCAATTGATAGAAAAACTAAGTAAAATTATCTATAAATATGTAGAGGATAGGAGTCTGGGTGCAGTGACTCACACCTGTAATCCCAGCACTTTGGGAGGCCAAGGTGGGAGGACTGCTCGAGGCCAGAAGTTCCAGGCCAGCCTAGGAAACACAGCGAGACTTGTCTTTACAAAAAAAAAAAAAAAATTAGCAGGGTGTGGTGGCATGCATCTGAAGTTACAGCTTCTAGGGAAGCTGAGGCAGAAGAATCACCGGAGCCCAGCAGGTTGAGGCTACAGTAGCCGGGAGCATGCCACTGCATTCCAGTCTAGGTGACAGAGTGAGACCGTGACTAAAAAAAAAGTAGAGGATCTAAACAACACTATTAATAAATATTGAGTGCCATAATTTTCTCTTTCCTTTCATTCACATCTTTAGACACTTGCAAAGCTGCCAGTTCCAGCCCCCCAGACCCATCAAGGAAGCCACTCAGGCCACTGTTCCTTCATGACACATGGACATGTGGATGGCATCATACTGTAAGAGACTTTCAAAGCTTAGTCCATGGAGAGACTGCTGAATGCTGCGAGGTTTATGACCACATCTTTTTTTCCTTCTGAGCCTGTTTTATATTCATCAATTCTAGGCTCGCTAGTCTGTTCCTACAGTCATTCCACCATCTGCTAGGCTTGGTAGCCATCACTGGAGCCTTTAGAATCCTTCCCGAAGATGTCTGGAGGGTTGCCACAGCAGACATTTAAGCATCAAATTTCATGCATGTTGCTTGGGTAGGACTTCCACGGAAGAAGACTGCTGGAGGTCACGTGGGATGTTAGAACCCTTTGAAACTGTCCATAGCGAAAGAAGTTATATTTTAGCTCTGTCCTTCAGGTGAATTCTGCACAAATACGACTCTCATTGGTCTTTATATCCATTAGCAACTGCTCAGATCTAATTGAAGATTGTATGTGGAGGGGGGAAAAAATGACCAAAAAATTGTCGTTTTGAAGAGTGTAAAAGATCAAGTTTCTCTTTAGAAGTCTTTTCTGTCCAGAGCTGGGAAGCCACATTGCAATATTCCTTTCCATGGAGTTCCTGAGGAATGAGCCATGTGTGATACAAGAGTCTTCTTATCCCAGGTGAATTGGGGAAAAGCTAAATAAGCCACTTTGTTTTCATTTATTCCGGCCTGGATGACACAGTGAGACCCTGACTCAGGAAAAAAAAAGTGCCGGATGCAGAGGCTCATGCCTGTAACCTGAGCACTTTAGGAGGCAGAAGCGAAAAGTTTGCCTGAGCCCAGGGGTTTGAGACCAGCCTAGACAGCATGGTGAGCCCTCATCTCTACAATAAACAAAAAAATTAGCTGGGCATCGTGGCTAAGAGAACAACACCTATCGTTCCAGCTACTTAGAAGGCTGAGGTTGAAGGCGTGGCTGAACCCAGCAGGTCAAGGACAATGACCTTGAGTAGAAAAAGTTTTAGTTAAAAGGTCTGCATATAGAGAACATTTCCAAGTTTTGTGGCTTCTGTATGTTGTCATCTCTAACTACCATAAATCGCTTTCCAGAATCCATTCATCTCAACAGCCCTTGCCATCCTGAGGCCATGATGGAGGGCAAAACGTAGGCTGTACGAATGTGGGGTGAGAAAGAGCCTTTGCAAAATTCCTCTTTAAGATTCATAATTGAAATGTACACCCCTCATCCATTCAGGCACAGACGGGGGTAACAAAACATCATCAACAAAAGACATTAATGAGGCAGAAAAGCCGTTTCTGAATTGCAAGGGTACCCAATCTCAGCATGTCCTCCCAACACAGCGGCACTCCCAGGAAGGAAGAGCCTCACACTGTTCAAGTCCATTCACCTCCAATCCCATTGGTAACTTCCATGTTTTCTCCCTAAAGAGCATTATAAGCACACACCTCTCAAACGGCAATGCCAAAGCCCAGTCAGCTAACAGAAGACTTGGCCATGGATGATAAGAAATTTTTCCCCTTCAGAAGCTTGTTCACCTGGAATCTGCCTCCATGGATGTGCCTTGTTTAAAAAGGAGTACAACAATAATATTCTCCGCTTCTTCAACAGAGTATTATTCTTTGCTGACCAAAAAGAGGATCATCCCATGATCAATCTTTTCAATGCATTGGAAGGGCAAATCGGTGACAGGCACGAGGGGAAAGTGCTTCCATGAACACATTCTTTTTTTACTGGAACTTGTCCTATTGCAAAGCTCTTCTGCCAGATTCCATTAGGAAATTGCAAGCAGATTCATATATCCAAGTGCTCCTCTCTCTCCTACTCATAAATATATAGGCATCATATGGTAGGGAGGGGAAGAGGCTGATTCTCTCTCATGGCTCACCCTTGCACAGCAGACGTGTAGGCAAATGCAAATACCAAACATAGTCATTGGTGCATATGTGCACATGAATATATACCATGCTATTACTACTCATCAATGAGATTCCCAAATAGCTACCAGAGCAAAGTCACAATCAATACAGCTGCACTTCAGAATGTCAACTGAAGGCAGTGATAAGAAGATGGGCAGGCTGCCCCCAGCAATATGAAAACAACAGGAACACCTAAGGATTGATTAGGGGCTGGGCCCAATTCCAGGTCTGAACTCATCACAAATTATGCTAAGAGCTCCTGGGGGCCAGGGGCGGGGCAGGCTTCAATGGGCATTTTTGAGCCACATGTACCATTCTTTGGATACAGACATCAGGACTGTCCAGGAGATGATTGGAGAATAAAAAGCCCCAGCAAGAAATGAATTCGGGAAGGGCCGCTTTCCCATCCATATGCTTTCAACTTGCCCAAGAAATCTCTCAGCTTCTTTTAAACAAGTTGATAATATGATTTCACTTTACCATTCTGCTCCCCAATGAAGGGCAATACCAGGTGCAGAAAGGTAGAAGATCGTAGATGAAAATGTCAGTGGACAGGTAGGAAACCTGCAGCATGGCAGGGACTTCCAGCTGGAATTGTGGAGGAAAAAAATCTATTTTTAAGAGAATATTCTTGGGCCAGGCTCTGTGGCTCAGTCTGTAATCCCAGCACTTTGGGAGGCTGAAGCAAGTGGATTGCCTGAGTCCGGAGGTTCGAGAGCAGCCCGGGCAACTTGGTGAGACCTCGTCTCTACGATAAATAAAAAATTAGCCAGGCGTGGTAGTGCATGCTTGTAGTTCCAGCTACTTGGAAGGCTGAAGCAGAAGGATCACCCCAGGTCAATGCTGGGGTGACTGTGAGAGTGCCATGGCATTCCAGCCTGGGCAACGGAGTGAGACTCCAACTCAAAAAAAAAAAAAAAAGAGAATACCCTTTAAGATTAATTTTTCCTTAGGCCTTATCCGTTTGTAGACAAATACAGACATTTAATCACAAAGCACATTGTAAGAAAGAAAAATGTATAGACCTTCTAGAGCCAGTATTTAGGCAACGGTTCCAGTTTTCAGGACCAGAAAGAACTAGAGGAAATGAGAAGCAGGCGAGGGAAGGCTTCTCTGAGCAAGACCAGGACTTCGTGTCAATTCAGTTGTGTGTGGTCTACCATTGTCCCCTAGCTCACATACTCAGAGGTCAAGCTATTAAAATTAGCCAGGTGTGCTCACATTCATTTCTTTTAGACTCAGTTCTCTGTTGCTCACCAATGGAACACTTCATTGACTTCTGGCAGAAGCAGCACTAAATCCTTGCAGTAGAAAATTGAGTTTATTCTTAGATGGCACGGAATGTTTGAGACATAAGCTTTGGTGATCTCAGAGTCACCAAAGAGAATGTAAAACTACATTGGGTTGGGTGGGGGAAATCTAAAATTCATTTTCTATTGCTTCTATTGGTAAATTAAATCTTAATGGAGTATGATCTATGGGGCTTGTTGATATTAGGAACTGTTCATATTGCATTAATATCTAATAATGTCTGCGGTGACTACTGCCTGGAGGAAGGAAAAGGTGGGCTAGATCTGAAGATGTATATTTTTTCTTTTTATAAATAACCCACATTTGGTTCTTTTATGTGCTCTAGGCAGCCCTTTTAATTCTTTGAAAACTTAGAATTGCACAAGGATTAAAAAGAGGTCATTAGCATCCGCTTTGAATATATATATCAGAGACTAATGCCCACAGAGAAAGAATAAGAAATGGCCAATACATTGGACAAGATTCTATTTGAAGTGCCAGTTGTAGGACAGTCTTTTGTTCATTTACAACCCAGCTCTGGGGCCATCATTAAAGGTGATTTTAATAGAGAAAAGGGATCAGGAAATGGGCTTAAGCCCTGCTTCTGCCACTTCTTGGTTGCTAACCTTTGACAAGTCACTTAACCTCTCTAGAACTTAATTTCCCTATCTGTAAAATGAAGGATTGAACTAGATGATTTCCAAGGTCACTTTGTGCTATAAAATTTTATGATTCTAGGTCTCTGACCCTCTTGGAAAAAGCATATATGGCTGTGCGTATATAAATTTGCTATACTTCATGCTATAATGAGCTAAAAAGACCTTAAAGTGACAAATGACTATAACTAACAATAAGAGGATAACCATGTCCCTATTGAATGAATCTGCTCAGCATTAGTCTCCATTTAAGAAACATTAGCACAGTGGTTTTCTGTAGCTATGGTAGGCCATTAAAGCCCAGGCCCTAGCCAAAAAAAAGCTCCCACAAAGATGAGATCAGAACCTCACCTTTAGTGCTTAAACTCACTTCCCCCAGCAATCTTACTCACTGGGTGTCTCAGGAACACTGACTTTCTTGACAAAGCCTCCAACAACAACCACAGGGGAGAGGAGGACCTATTCAATAAATGGTGCTGGAAAAACTGGCTGATCGCATGCAGAAGATTGAAACAGAACCCCTACCTATCACCACATACAAAAATTAACTCTAAATGGATCAAAGACCTAAACATAAAACCTCAAACTATAAGAATCTTAGAAAACACAGGAGACACCTTATGGAAATTGGAACTGGCAACCAATTTCTGATCAGAATCCTAAGTGCCCATACCAAAAGAAATAAGATAGGGAATGGGACCTCACCAAACTGACTAGCTAACTCTTGCAAAGCAAAAGAAACCATCGAGAGAGCAGGAAGACATCCCACAGAATGGGAAAAAATATTTGCCAACTGTATATCTGACAAAGGTCTAACATCTAGGATCTATAAGGAATTCAAATGCGCCAAAAGAAAAAAAAACAAACAACCCCATTCAAAAGTGGGCAAAAGACATGAATAGACACTTCTCAAAAGATGATAATAGGCAGTCAGCAGACACATAAAAATTGCTCAGCCTCACTCATCATCAAACAAATGTACATCAAAACTACCTAACCCTAGTAAGAATGGCCATCATTAATAAAACAAACAACAACAGATGCTGGTGAAGAGGCAGAGAAAAAGGAACACTTCTACACTGCTGGTGGGAATGCAAACTAGCACAACCTCTTTGGAAGACAGTGTGGCGATTTCTGAAAGAACTAGAAATTGACCTTCCACATGACCCAGCAATTCCCCTATTGGGAATATACCTGGGGGAACTCAAATCATTCTACAAAAAAGATACCTGCACACACATGTTTGTTACAGCTGTATTGACAATAGCAAAAACATGGAATCAACCATGCTGCCCACCGAAGCTGGACTGGATTAAAAAAAAAAATGTGGTACATATTCACAATGGAATATTATGCCGCCACAAAGAAGGACAAACATGGACTTCACAGCAACTTGGATGGATTTAGAGTCGATCATACTCAGTGATCTATCACAGAAACAAAGAACAGGGTACCATATGTTCTCACTCATAAGCAGAACTTGAACAATTATCATAATACTATAAGAAAGGGATTGGCAGTAGTGGGAAACTGTCAGGGGAGGGGGTGTGGGATTGGCAGTTGAGGGAAACTGCTAGAGGAGGGAGGGGCACACCTCATTAACAAGGGTACCTCCATAATCAACGTTTGTATGCCTAACCCTGAATTGTACCCCACATTTTAAAAATTTTAAAAAAAAAAAAAATTTTTTTAAAAAGAACACTGACTCTAGACCCTTACTAACCTCTAATCCCACCAGAAGACAGGCAGTGACTTTACACACGGATATGCAGAGCTCATAGACAGAAATGAGTGCCTACTACAGGAATGAGTTATTACTACAGCTAGTCAGCTATACTTTAAAGGCCAATATGGTCATCTTTTGTGGTTGGGGTTAAAGAGCTTCAGTCCACAAGTCTGACACCTCCCTAGAACCCAGAACTCCATTTATGGTTAAGCCTACTTTTCTGTCCACCTTGCTCTTTGACTAAGGTAACCCAAATGTCCCTTGGTTGCCTCAGTCCACTCTGACTTATG
The DNA here is from genome assembly GCA_027257055.1 of Cephalopachus bancanus. Taxonomy (NCBI): domain Eukaryota; kingdom Metazoa; phylum Chordata; class Mammalia; order Primates; family Tarsiidae; genus Cephalopachus; species Cephalopachus bancanus. The sequence continues at coordinate 522,498 of JAPVLO010000005.1, read as the reverse complement.
TGTTGGACTCCTACATATTCGAAACAGTACTGGCGTAGATATGCACACTACACTCACAGAGGTGTGAGTATACATGTGTACACCCAAATATATGCATGCTCTCTTACAAGATTATGGTCAAAAAATAAGCTCCTTGGGCAATCTCAAGAGCTAAACTGTGTCTTAAAACTGGCATCCTATTCAAACAATTTTGTTAAAATTTCCTGTTTTGCACTGTCGTTAAGGGGGACACATTTGTGGCATAAATGCAAATGTATTTACGTGGCATTGTACCCAGATGATTTTTTTTAGTTGTTTGGTTGATTTACTCTGTTTTGGGCTATAGAGTCTCTTTTTTAGTTATTCCTTATAATGTGAACTATATTAAAACTTTTTGAAAACTCTGAACTTTGGAGGATTTAAGAGACTAATATTGATTGTCTCAGGATTTCAAATGGATTTATTAATTTTGTAATGAATTATCTTGGAACAATAGAGAGATTGTGATGGGTAGAATTCTGTCCCTGTCCCCCAAATTCATATGTTGGAGTCCTAACTACCAGAGACTTAGAATGTGACCTTATTTGGAAATAGGAGCGTTGTACATGTCACTAGCTAAGACGACATCTTAAGCAGAGTGGGCCTCTCATCCAATACAACTGGTGTCCCTGTGAAAAGAGGACATTTGGAGACAGATACATAGAGAGAGAGAGTGTGTGTGTCACAAGAAGCTGAAGGCAAAACTGAGGTGATGCGTCTACAAACCAGGAATGCCAAAGATTGCCAGCAAACCACCAAAAGCTAGGTGAGAGGCATGGAACAGATTCTTCTTCACAGCCCTGAGAAGGAACCGACCCTGCTAACACCTTGATCTCAGACCTCTAGCCTCCAGGACTGTGTGGTAACACATTTCTGTTGGTTAAGCCATTCAGTATGTGGTACTTGGTTGTGGCAGCCCCAGAAAACGAATACCATAACCAAATTTGGAAATGTTCTCCTCAGGGATTTTCTTTAAATGATCAAGAACAAAAGCCTCGAACAATTTGTGTATCTGATTTGCTCATCCTTCTAACTACGACACACACACACACACACACACACACACACACACACACACACACACACAGCCACACCCAAACACAGAGATAAGTGTCTGGACTGGGCCCCATTGAGAGTGGTTGTTGGGAATGCCCCGAGAGCATGCTGTAACAGGAGGCGTCAGCGGGGATGGTGTTTTCTTACGCTCAGTCCTGAATTAGTAAAAGATGGAGAAAAAAAAAAGCACACTTGCGTATTCACTGGTTTAGGCCCAGTCATGATTCTTTTAAAGCCGCTGCCAATAAATTTTAGTCATTCTCTGGCAAAGGTTTCTCTTCAACCACAAACACTACATAGTTGCTGAATGAGTCACCACCTTGAGTAATCTAATTCCTTGACCAGTACATGCCTGCTGCTTACAGCACATAGTGTCTTTGGTTGCGTATTTTGTTTTCGCTCCAGTCTCTGGATCTTCTTGAGTACTTTCTCGAGGGTTGGGTTAAAGATTTACTCCGCATCCTTAGAGGACGAATCTCGCTTACTCAGCAGCATGTGAGCCAGCTGGTCACCGAGAACCAAGATGTTACATTTTATTAAGCTCTCTCATACCTTGAGCTCAACTGAATGTGGCCTTATTACTGCAAAAAAACCGATAAAAAGCAATAAATGAGCTTTTAAAAATCTTTTTCTCCCTCAAACCACAAACCTATGCTAAAGAATTCAGGAGAAAACAAAAAGGAAGATGAATGGAGTTCTCAGGAAGGATGACAGTGAAAGACCCCTGAAGCAAAGAAACCTCTAAGCTTATTCTTGTATGAGGTGGATTTTTTTTATTATCATTTTTTAACTGTGACTTAAAGAAATTTTCCCTATTGACATATTGTAACTACATGATTCTTTGTTCTTTAACAGGAAAATATTTTATCATTCAAGGCTGGTAGATTGAAGCCTTTGGAATATTTGTAAGATTTTCTTATAAGGAGGATTGCATTAGCATCTAACTCTTCTTGAGTCCTTTTCTTTTTCTTCCACTTTCAATCACTTGCCTAATTTTTATTCTCTTCTACTAATATTGTAGAAATAGGAATTAGAGGAATGGATGAAACGTTTTTTAAATTAATTTCAGCTATGCTGCCTATCATCCACCTTACCAAAGACAGAGAGGAGAAAGATATGTCTAAAGTTTACATCCTAAACAAGAAGGCTTCCATAAGCTGAAGAGTGGCTTTTTAATGGTATTATTCATAACTTGCATTTGCACGGCAAAACACAACTCTCACAAAACCCGATTTGTGTGAGAACCAGACATATTGCAGTTGAGGAAACAAAAGTCTCCAGGTTATAGAAAAGGTGGTGGGGCCGGGGACTCTTGGCTCAGTGCTCCTTATTCCTCATCCTGCTAAGACAACTTACCCTGGACAGGAAGCTCAGCCATCTGCCACAGAGAATGCTGTAGCTAACTTGCCATCAGACTCCTCTCTACCTACGGACAGCAAAGAAAGCCACAAAACTTTGCTGGGCTTCTGTTTCCTTATCTGCAAAATAAGGACAATGCCGCTGAGCCCCACAAGATAAGGTGAGAGTAAAATTAAACAATGCCTGTGAGAGACAGTTAATAAGCCATAACTTGTTTTGTATATTATATAAATCCCTTCTTATCACAAAAGAACCACAAAGGACTCCAAATAGCCAAAGCAATCTTGAGAAAGAAAAACAAAGTTGGAGACATCGCACATCCTGATTTCAAAGCATATTGAAAAGTTGCAGTTATCAAAAAGAATGGACACATAGACCAATAGAACAGAAACCTAATCAGAAAAAGTGAATTCCAGAAGAAAGCAAAGGGAGAAAGCTCCTGAGCATTGACCTTGGTGATGCTTTTTTTTGGATATTATACCAAAAGATCAGGCAACACAAGCACAAATGAACCAGAAGGATGACACCAGACTAAAAAGTTTCTGCAGAGCAAAGAAAAAAATCAATAAAATGAAAAGGCAGCCTATGGATTAGGAAAAAATAGTTGCAATCCATATATCTAATAAGGTGTTAATATTCAAAAGATATAAGGAACTCACAACTCAATAGCAAAAACCCCCCTCAAAAAAACAAATAACCCTAACGCTAAATCTAACCCTAACCCTAACTCTAACCCTAACCCTAACCTTAACCCTAAGGGTTAGTGTTTTTCCAAAGACAAATGACCAACAGGCATATGAAAAGGTGTTCAACACCATTAGTCATCAGGGAAATGCCACAATGAGCTATCACCTCTTACCTGTTAGGATGGCTATTTTCAAAAAACAAGAGATAACAAATGTTGAGGTAGATTGGGAGAAAAGGGTTCCGTACACTGTTGGTGGGAGTGCAATTTGGTGCAGCCGTTATGGAAACCGGAACGTTCATATGACCCAGCTCTTCTGGGTGTATACCCAAAGACAATGAAATCAGCACCTCCTAGGGATATCTGTGCTCACATCTTCATTGCAGCATTATTCATCGTAGCCAAATATGGACGCAGCGTAAGGGCCCATCAACAGGTAAACGGGTAATGAAATTGCGGCAAATCCTGTACTGTTAATGGAATATTATTCAGACTTGAAAAAAGGTGATCCTGCACAATATGGATGAACCCGAAATACATTGTGCTAAGTGAGATGCCAGACACAGAATGAAAAATACTGCCTGAACTCACTCACACGTGGAACCTAAAGGACGTATTGGGTTGATGCATAAGTTAATAGCATTTTTCGCCGTTTTTAGAAGATCGTCCTCAAAATGGTCTTCCTGAACATGGCGAATCACTCAGGTCAAAGTGGCCCTCTTTGAAATGACAAAACCATTTTCTTGCCATGCTTTCCCCCGTGGCATTCTCCCCATACACGGTACAAGTGTTTCGAGTCACGGTCTTTACCCCCGTTAAACTCAAGCAGAACGTCGGAAGTGCACGTTTTTTTCCGCTGGACATCCCATCTTCTTTAGCCAACAAATAGCACTAACTTTCTTCAAGTCTAAGAAATGCAAGTATTCACAAGTTCAACATCATCACTCCAAATGACAAAAGATAAACTCCTAGCACTACTGTGCCCTTATGCTGCGTCCATATTTGGCTACTATGAATAATGCTGCAATGAATATGTGAGCACGGATATCCCTACTACTGTGTTGCTGTGGGGAAAACAAACGCTACAAACATATGCATCAGCCCATGCAAACCCAGAAACAGAGTAGGATGGTGGTTACCAGGGGCACAGAGGGGTGGAGGAAGAATTGGAGACATGCAGGTCAAAGGGTACAAAGTTTGAGTTATGTAGGGTGAATATATCTAGAGATATAATGAGGACTGTAGTTGTACATGGAAAACTTGCCAAAAGAGTAGGTTTTACCAAAAATGGTAACAAAAAATGGTTACTATGTCAAGTAACAGAGGTGTTGATTTCCTTAACTGTAATAATCATTCCGCTGTGTATATGTATATCAAAACATCATATTATACTTCTTAAATATGTACAATAGAATGAAGATAGATCACAGAGTAAATAAGGGCACTTATTTGCTGTTTGAACTCAAGCCAGTTTCTTCGTATTTCTAAGGCTTCGTTTTCTTACCAGTAGCATGAAAATAATACTAGAACCTTGCCTATACGATTGAAGAGCAAAGAAGACAATCCTTGCCAGGCACTTCACACTGATCGGTGCGTGGACATAGCAAGTCCTCAGTAAGTCCTGGCTATCGCTAGGAAAGCTGTCCGTGTTTGATCCCAGCTCTTTACCAGCTCTTGCAAGTAAAAGCATATGCGTGAAGCCCAAGGAGTCTAAGGACGCATTATAGTCCAGTCTGTTCAGGATTTTGTTTCAAGTCTATGCTCTCAAAAGATGTTTTGGGGAGAGTTCCACGTAGACCTTTCCTTGCAAAGTGAACATACCCACTCCTCAGCAAACCTTCAGCTATTGAACATGGGTCACCTTTATTTTAGTCACACAACACTGGATCCCAGGCTTTGACTGAACAGTATTTATACCCATTCTGGCACTGGTATCCAGGGAACAAAACTGACCCACACACCTCAGTATTCCTCCCAGAAGAGAAACAGTGTGACAATCCGACTTCAAGAAAGTTGGCAGTTAAAGAACCAAGTTTTATGAACATACGCAAGACTAAATCATCTTATGTACTAACTGGGAAAAGCCAATTCGAGTTGTCAGTGAATAAAGAAATGTAAAAATCAGCAGAGTACCTGACATATCATTGGCACTTAGCTGAGATGGAAGAGAAAAGTAACACGGTGTATTTCTTATGGGATTGGTGTCTGATCATAGCTTTGAAGAACGTTTTAACAGGAAAAAGAGAATAAACACCAGCACAAGCAAATCTTAAAATCTCATTGGTCTCTGGTTATTTACACTGCCACTTAATTTAATCAGGACACTACATTTTTCTGTGACTTAGGTCATCAGAATATCTATATCCTTACGTACTGCCTGAGGGTCAGGTAAACTATACATATCAACACACACATGAATGGAAACTGTTTACCTGTTTTCAGGTATGTTTTTGGCATCCGGGCCAGTTCCTCAGGATTGCTTTCAGAGATTATTGAAACCCTGAGCAGTCTCAGTGACTTTTAAAGAGGAGAGAAACGTCAGCTTGGAATGGTAACCACAGATGGATGCATCCTGTAATGCTGGCATCCTCTTGTTCCTTACCATTCCAGAAGTAAATTTGTTAATCAGTCTCAAACATTTTATTTTCCTTAATTCTTTCCTCTGGGAGGTCTTGAAAAATCTGTTATTCAGATCTTGAACTTCTTGCCCTGTCTGCTTTGCTTTTCTTGGAACTTAAAAATTTGACCTTGTGACTTGCGATTGAATGGGGGCTCAATTCATTCCATGAACGTTCTTTAAAAATCTGCTGCCTAAAAGGCATTATATAAGGCTGTGTGGTTGCTACTGTAAACCCCGCTCATCTGCAAACAGTACTGAGGGCCAGCTATGTCCCCAGCACTGAAGACGTATATTTGCGTAAAGCCCAACCCTGGCTCTCCAAATTTTTGAACAAAAACTGTGAGGGATGCAGGCGTGTCAGTAAGGAATTACAGCACGATGTGAAAAGTGCAAAGAAACCAGCAGATCTCTGGGTTTCCCCCTTTTCCTCACCCTTCCCACCGAATTGTGTGAACCCCCAGGAGCAGCTGGTCACAGGACTCCAGCACCAGGGCAGCGTCACAGGGTAGAGTTTTCCAGCCATGGGAGGACACACGGCCCAAGCAGGAGAGCTCCTTCACTTCCCTCGCTCCCACAGAGCTCTTTGGGATTTTTTTTTCTTTCTTATAAGAACCACGGAATTTTCCTGTGGTTCTGGAAAGAAAAGCCTTTCTCTGGGGCCTCTCGCTCTTCCCTTCATTCTCTCTCTAGCCTCCTTTTTCTATTTCCTCGTGTCTGTTGGTGTCTTTGATGTCCTCCCCCTCCATTGTTCCGACACCGCCATCCTTCATCTCCCTTGTCATGTTGGGCCTTCCCCAGATGACACCTTATAAACTGCCAACTCCCTGAAAACCCAGAAATATTTATTTTGCTGTGTGGGTTAAGTCTGTGGTATATTATATAACATTTCAAGGGTTGGACACTACAATATTTACACATAATAGTCTTAATTGAAAGCAAAAATCTATAGATAAAACACAACTCCCAGTAAGACTATTAAACCGAAATTTAAAGAAACCCCGGAAAGATCCTTCTCTTCTCTTGACACTCATGAATCTGGCCCGAATGAAGGGTGAAGTAAAGATCATGTCATTGTGAGCACTTCCTCCCTCTCTCGGGATGCACACACTTCTGGAAAAATCCAGAAATGGAGAGTTATGTCTGAGATGAGCAGAGCCAAGGGCGTGCCTCATGGCTTGTGGCATCTCCTTTGGGTGCTGTGGCTTTGGGATGCTTTGTCTCTAGCTGGGTGAGACAAGAATGTCATTGTTGTCGCCCTCACCGCAGTTCTGGGAATGAAGAACAGCAGCGTCTTTTATCTTTATATCCTGGTGTTGTCTCTTTACTGAAGGCCTACACTTCAGAAGGCCTCAGTTTGAAATGTGGATCTTGGAAAATCCTGCCTAGTAACCAGAAGAAAGCCGGGCATATACGAGATGTGCTCCCAGCTGTACTGCCCTGTGGATGCTCTGACTTGCAGCATGCACGAGGCCTGGGTCTCCTCCTCTATGGGAGGCCAGCGAGGAGGCTCCAGGTGAGGGTAAGAGCACAAACTCTAGACCCTGACAGACTGCAGGCCCACCTTTGGCTTTCTCCCTACCAGTGTGACTTTGAGCCAGCCACTTAACTTCTCTGTGCCTTGATTTCCTCCCCGTGAAAAGAGGAAGTCAAGAGGACCCGCCTAAGAGGTCCTGAGGATTGGAGAGGGGGGTGTTAAGTGAATATTTGTAGAGTTCTCAGAGCTGTGCTTGGTGGGTAGTAAGCACTTGTGTGCGAGTTTACTATCATGATTCCCAAGACTCCAAGGAAAATCCTGTTAAGAGTAGAATGGTCTTCTTTATCCTGACATAAACCATGAAATACCGGCATTTAATGGACTTAAATCTCAAGTCACATAATTCCAGATCCTGAAGACATGTTTTTTAAAAAAACTCTGTTTCATCGTAATACTGCAACCAGCCAACGAAACAGAGCAGCAACGTAGAGGACATGGCTGAGCCACTTCGAGGCAAAAAAGGAATCGATCCGACAGTATTAGGGTTGAGACATCACCCTTGTGACATGTGTCTTTCAGGACCCACATGTATGAGTTTCAAAAATGGCACCGTTGAGACAGACAGACTCTCTCCCCAGATTCCTGGGTTCAGAGAAACCCACAGTTCACCAAGGCAGTTTTCTCAACTCTAATTAGGAATCTGATTGCTGGTTGGCCTTGCACAAAGGACTTTTAATTAGGGCTGAGAACGCTTAGAAAAATCCACTTGGCAAGTCGACTCCCTCCCTCTATCTCTTTTTTAACATCTTGCCAAGATCATAAGGAAAAGGAGAGTTAATTACAGTTGGTGTATATATCTTTAAGAAAAAAAATACATTAAGTGCTTTAAAATAGGCTCTCTTGGCTCTGTGATCACAAGGATTTTACTCACTTCTTATCCCTGATTGGTCTCATTCTCAGTTACAGATGAATCAGACACATTTTGAGCAGCTTTAAGATTTGCTTTTCATCCGAAGCCAAGTAGGCAAATGGCAGTGAATTCACAAGCTTTTCCAAATGATCTCATAGGTTCCTCTGGCTCCACTTTGGGGGCCGTTTGCACTCCGCGATGCTGTTATCTTAAACACTCCCCGCCTGGTTGTGTCCAAGGGCAGGCCACAGTGAGGACAAGGCGAGGCACTCCACTTTTTAGAAGGCAGAAGTCTGATCCCCCTGATATGTGCATGTGGCAGCTATGAATCAAAAAAGAATTTTTAAAAAGCACATGAAAGACCTTGAGCCAGCAAGGTACGCTCGGAGAAGGGTGGGGGTGGACACAGCGCCTCGGAGATGGACGCTGTCCTTAAATTCTTCACGAGAGCATCATCTCCCAATGCACTGGCCACCGTCTCATTAAGTCGTCCAGCCTGGAAATAGGTGACCCAAGCTCCCCTTCAATCCATTTGAACCTGGCCCCGGCAGCCAGTGGCTTTTTAATTATTTATGTGAAATATCTGATAGTACATGGAGCAGCTAAACCCTGTGTAATGTATGCTCAGGGCGACTCTGTGAAGCTCACATCAGCCACTCGAATGCACAAGATTTTCCGACTGAAGTTTGCTTTTTACCATTCCTTTCGTCTCTTTTTTTTTTTCTCCAAGTCTTTGTGCCTTGGTGCTAAGGATCCCTTTCATCTAATCTGAGGAACCTGAAGCTCTGCTATTGAATTACATTTCTTCACTTACTATTTATGTTTGATGCAAAAATAAGAAAGCGGGTAGAAGCAGAAGATGCTGTCACTTACTTCAGAAAGGGATATGTCGATCATTCTTGAGCGCCATCCAGCTCTTTCACACTTTTTTAAATGTGATGCTTCTGTGCAGAGTCTTGAGTTTGGCTCTGTGGAATTATCTTGAAATTCAGGCTCATCCCTCCGTGTCGAGCTGCCTGCGGTCAACAGGAATTTTAGTCTCCTGCCTTTTGATTTGAGGCAGCCAGGTGAGGGGTGGAGGAGGTGGGCCGCTTTGATATTGTCTCCACCACCTGGGAGAATCTGATGGCTGCAGAGCACTCTCTGATGCAAGCGTCTTTCTAAGGTCACTGATTCTGCAGTGGAAGCCCCAACAAATACATTTCATTCTCATTACGGTGGATGTCCTGAGACTAAAAACCCCTCAATATCAGAGAAAAGACTGGAGGGAGAACAGCCTTCTAATTCAAGCCAGGTGAATTTCCAAGATACTTGGCTGATTTTATGAGGCCGTGTGTATGCCACTCTCTTATATCGTTTTTACCCTTTGTTTAATTATGTCAGAGTCACGGAGTACAAGTGAGGATTTACTACATAAGCAAGTTGCATGCAGGTGAAGTTTGGGCTTCCAACTGGCTCTGTCTCCTCCGGTAGTGGACCTGGTACCCAGTGTGTTGCCACGTACCCTCCACCCTCCCCCAGCAGTGTTCAGCGTCTGCCAATCCCACCCTCGTGCTCATGTGAGCTGTGATCAGGGCCCACTTCATGAGTGAAAACATGTGTCTACCCTGTCTTAAGAGAGATCAGACATCCATTTCTCACTGTTTGGTTCTTCACGCTATTAAAAATAATCAGGCTTATGAGTTACCTTCTTTCCCAACTGCCAAGAACACTCTCCAGAACTTAGTATTCACTCTTCTGATGAGCCGAAGAAGGAAATATCATTATCCTTGTTTTACAGATGGAGAAGTCTGAAGCCCAGGGAGACTGTTTTGCCTAAAGGTGAAAGTGTTTTAATCCTAGACTTTTATTTTTATCTCTTCAATTTTCTTCCTGAGGTAGTAATGAGCTTGGAGGACTCATCAGGACTAAACCTTGTCTGAAGACTTGTTTATAAAATTATTTTAATAAAATCCACAATCAGATGGGCTGGGGCGGGTCTTCAAACCCAGTGGCTTCCCTAATGAGCACACTCATCAGGGCGGTGAAACCTCGTTACCAGCCGGCTTCTCCCACACTCTGTCAAGGCAGGTGGTGGGGGCTGGTGGAAATGTATTAGTAATAAAGACCAAAGCCCCAGGAGCTTTTATACTTGAATCTGGTTTCTTTTTCATTTGTTTAATTATTTAAAAAGTTAGGCTGGAAAATATTTGTGGAGCAGCTAATAATGTGACTTCAGAGAGAGACAGCTTTGGTACATCCTACTCATTAGCTCAGGAGGCCACTTGAATTTGGACTTTCCTCATCTCGTTGCTGTCTCGTAATTTGCCTTCTTTGTGGCTCTGCTATTTTGCTTTCTGATTCCTCCCTGCCTCTCCGCCTCAAGTCACACTCTTAACGTACACAAAAGACTGAAAGTTTAAAGTAGAAAGGGAATCTAGAAGGAGGATTTTTGTGTTTCAGAGCCCGGGTTTCTGTATATTCATGGGGCTGGGTGCCACCATATGTACCCTATTACCCTATGCAACACGAGCACTGGGGTAATTTACAACAGGTCAGCACACGGAATACAGAAGGCCAAACTGAGGCCTGGCTACGTTATCCAAAGGCTCTTTGGCTCAAAGGTGGGAAAGTGCTTCTCAGTCCTAAGATCCACCAATGTGCAAGTGTGCATGCACACCAACACCACAGGTTGGCTCAGTTGCCCTGCACCTCCGATGAAATGGGAAGACGGCACAACCAGGTAGCCTTTGTCAAAGACTGCCTCGCCTAAGGGAAGATCAGCTAGTCAGGGTAGTTATATAGACTTTCTACTTCCTCTTTGAAAACTGCATTTGGAGCCGGGCTCGGTGGCTCAGCTTGTAAACCTGTGCCTTGGGAGGCTGAGGTGAGTGGATTGCCTGAACCCGCGGGTTCGAGACCCGCCTGGGCAGCGAGACCTCATCTCTACAATAAATCAAAAAATCAGCTGGGCGTGGTAGCGCGCGCCTGTAATTCTGTCTACTCGGAAGGCTGAGGCGGAAGGATCGCCGGAGCCCAGCAGGTCGAGGCTGCGGAGGCCAGGAGCGGCCACTGCACTCCAGTCTGGGCGACAGAGTGAGACTCCAACTCAAAAAAAAAAAAAAGAAAACTGCATTTGCGCAGATGAAGAGAGTTATAATCATTTCCATTCTGATTTTTGTTATTTTGAACATTTACAGTTTTCTAATAAAATTTCTGATTTGTAAATGATAAAAACAATATATGCTTATTGTCAAGAATTTAGGAAAAAGTTAAACAGAAAAGAAAAAAGATTGAGAAGAAAATTACATTATCTGTAGTTACATCATTCAGGTAATAAATGTTAATATTTGGTCTAGACCCTTCTAGTCTTAAAAGACACTCTTTTTTAAGTTGGGATTAGTATACATAATCAGTTTCGGTCCTAGTTTGCTTTTGCATTTAACATTATTTCTTGAGCATTCTCCCATGTCATTAAGTAGTCTTTGAAAATGGGATTTTTATCAACTGCATAAGTTCTGTTGTATGACTTAATATGATTCACACACCCATCTTGCTAATGTTGAACATTTGGGTTATTCTACCCTGTGGTTATCATAATGAATTCTGTAATGTACACTGCTTTACAGTTCTCTTTGTCCACATCTCTATTATTGGAGGGAAAGATTTTTCAAATGGAGAGAGTCAAAGCCTATTAACATTTTAATAATTCTTAGTATCTATTTTCAATTGGTTTTCTAAAAGCATTGTACCAGTTTATATCCTCATGGCTTTGCTTGCTGGTATCCATCAAGCCAAATCTTTGCCACACTGATTTTTTTTCTAAATCTTATCTATTGGATATATATCTACATTGACATTAAATGACATCTTGTCGATGTTAATTTGTATATCCTTGATAACTAACTGTTTTTAACAAGTTTCATTGAGGTATACTTTACATACCATAAAATCACCCATTTTAAGTACACAATTCAAAGGTTTTTAGTAAATGTATAGAGTTGTATAACCATCACCAACCTTAGAACTACCTTAGGACATTATAATTGTAGAATGGCTACTACTACGCCCTATCTGTAGTCAACCCTCTCTCCCTTATTCCCCCTGGTCAAATACTGGTCTGCTTTCTGTCTTTTCTGGGCATTTCAAAGAAATAGAATAATATATAATATTTTGTGCGTGCTTCTTTTCACTTAGCATAATTTTTTGAGATTTATCCATGTTTCAGCATATTGTAAACTCTTGTATTCATGTTTAATTCATTTTTTATTGCTGAATAGTATTCTTTGTCTAGATATATTGCCTTTTGCTTATTTCTTCAACAGGTGATAGACATTTAGACTGTTTTAGGGGCCATTATGAATAACGCATTATGAATAACAGCAGCATAATATGTTACGTTTATAAAGTAAGTCTTTGTGTTTTCATTTCTCTGTTGATTCCCAGCAGTGGACTTGCTGAGTCCTCTAGTTTTTAAAATGTCCATCAACTAGTGAATGAATAAACAAAATTGATTAGATTTCAAACTTCACTTATTTTCCTGAATGGTCTCTATAACAGAAAAACCATATCTTTTCCGAAATTTTGAAGAATTCTTTAGTAAGTCACCTGGACCTGGAGTTTTTGAAAGGAGCTTTTTAATGACTTTGTCAATTCCTTCTCGAGGTAATTGGTCTTTTCATACACATAACCTATTTAACAATTTGAGCAATTTCCCTCAGAAAGCATCCATTTCATCAAAATTTTCAAATTATGAGCACAGACTATAAATGTATTGCATTTAAATCTCCTAGGTAAAATAAAAAAATAAATCTCCTCTGTAATATGTTCATATTTTTTTTCTCAGTTCTAATATTATTTATTTATATTTTTTCTTTCCCTGGGCTCCATTGATGAAAATATTTCCAAATTTTTTAGCCTTTACAAAAATTTAAAACACTTGGATTTATACATTTACTTTGTTTTCTAATTCATAAATTGCTGTATTTATATTTTTTGTCTTTGTATTTCTGCTTAGCTGGATTTATTTTCTTCTTCTATTGCTTATTTTTTAGTCTTACGCTTTAGGCATCAACCTACCTCTTTGTACTGGTTTAACCCTCAACCTACCTCTTTGTATTGATTCAGCTACATTCCATGAATGCTTATATAAAACATTCTGATTTTTATTACTTTCTAAATGGTTTATGATTATAGTTTTGATTTTCTTTTTGATGCAATCATAATTTTTCTTCAAAAATTTCCAAGTGGTTGAGAGTTTTTTCATTTTTGTTTAAACTTCTATAATTTTTTTCCAGTTTTGCTGCATTATGGAGAAAAGTTTTCCTTGTGGCTTTATATAATATTGTTTTGCTCAGAGTTTCAAATTACTGGTCAAGAAAGGTTTATTCTTTGTTGCTAGAGAACAAAATTCAGTATTTGCCTGCTAATCAACTTTATTATACTATTTCAAACTTTTTTCTTCCTCACTTGACTGTAAGTCTGGTTTTTCTGTTGAGTTCTCCTTTTGCTTCTGTCAAATTTTTGTTTTTTACATTTAATACTGTGCTTTTATCACATGGCTTTTATCACATGCAAAATTGTATTATCTTCATCTGCACTGTACCTCTCATCAACATAAAATGGCTTTTATTCCAAGTATTGCTTTATGAGGAATTTCAATTTGTCTTATTACTGCCACTCTGCTTTTCTTTTTATTTGCATTTTCTTGAAAAATATCTGGCCACCATTTTATTATTTTAACCACTTAGAATTAATTTTAGCATTTATTGGTATTTTTCCTCATTTCCAAGTGAATTCATGTTCATTGCAGAAATTCTGGCAACCAGAGAAAATCACACACATACAAAGTCATCCATTACCCAATACATGGGTTTTTCTCCCCCCCCCCAATTTTCTTTGGTATGTTCAAAGAAGCTGGAAGAGCCTTACATAGGGTCTGCAGGTCACAGGTCCTTAACAGACCATAACGGAGAGGGACAAAGTTGTCAAGGAACCAGCTCTGGTTTCTGTTTCATTTCTTGAATCCAAAACGGCAAATCACATTCCTCTGTGGTCTACTGTGAGGGCACAGAAATGAAGCCATTAGACGGCCAGGGATTCAAAGCCAGAATGACTTCAGTCTGCAGCGGCCAGAGGAGGAAGCCCAGGTACCTCCCTCAAGTTAGGAGTTTAGAGAAGGTGATTCTAGCAGCTGCCACTAAAAAACAAAACCCCAGCTTCAGCAAAGACCTGGGGTGTGTGTCTGTGTGGGTTGTGAGTGCGTGTGGTTGGTGGTGGCGTGTGTGTGCGCAGAGGGGTGAGCCAAGAGGTCACAGCAGTAGAGAGAGCTTGGCAACAGCCCAGAGGTCCCCCAGAGGGTCAGCATATAGTCAACACAGCTGAGTCCATTTCCTTCCAGACATCTAGGGAGGCTGGAGGAAAATGTTGGGTCTGAGAGCTGCCTCAAGTCATGCTCTGGTTGAAGAGTAAGACCCAGAGCTTAAGCAAAAACGTGTGCTATGTCAAAAAATCTGAAAACAGGCTCACCCAGGAAAAGCTGACTGTCTTTAACATGAAAGAAGAGAAGACTAAGTGGCTACTTAATTACTACCATCAAATCCAAGAAGGTGTTCTTAAAGAGAGTGCGCAATGATTTTCCATTTTCTCTAGGAGACAGAAAGGGTGAAATGAGATCACAACACAGTGGAAGGATCAAGGAGAGTTTCTTCCCTTCTTCCTTCCTTTCTTAAGAGGCAGGGTCTTAGCCGGGCTCGGTGGCTCAGCCTGTAATCCCGCGCCTTGGGAGGCTGAGGTGAGTGAATCGCCTGGGCCCGTGGGTTCGAGACCCGCCTGGGCAACTTGATGAGACCTCATCTCTACAATAAATCAAAAAATTAGCCGGGTGCAGTAGTGCGCGCCTGTAGTCCCAGCTACTTGGAAGGCTGAGGCGGAAGGATCGCCGGAGCCCAGCAGGTCGAGCCTGCGGTGGCCCGGAGTGGCCACTGCACTCCAGTCTGGACAACAGAGTAAGACTCCGACTCAAAAAAAAAAGAGGCAGGTCTTGCTTTGTCGCCCAGGCTGGAGTGCAGTGGCGTGATCACAGCTAACTGCAGCCTCAACCTCCTGGGCTCAAGTGATCCTCCCGCCTCAGCCTCCCAAGTAGCTGGGACTACAGGTGTGTGCCATCATGCCTAGCTATTTTTTTTTTACTTTTTGTAGAGATGAGATCTCACTGTGTTGCCCAGGCTGGTCTTGAACTCCTGGCTTCAAGCTATTCTTCCACTTTGGCCTCCCAAAGTGCTGGGATTACAGGCATGAGCCACCAGGTCTGGCCAAGGAGATTTTAACCCTCAGATTTATGGCAAGATCTGCAGGGAGAGATTGCCAAATTGTCATTCTTGGTAATCTTTGAAGAAGAGAAAGATAAATAGCCAACCAGGATGCAAGGGCTGTGAACCACTGGAAAAGAGCACAGGCCTTTGGGTCAGGCAGACGAGGACAGCAGCTCTCCACAGCCTCAGAAAGATTATTTAACCTCTTCGCCCTTAGTTTCTTTATCTGCAAAATGGGCACAATATTTATAAGTTGTTGTTGGATTAAAGTAAATGACAACCTATATAAATCTCCTAGCTCAGTACCTGGTGCATAGAAGCACTCAACAAATGTTAGCTTCCTCCCCTTTTCAACTATCATTTGATAAGAGTTCATCTTGCACATTGGCTACTGAAGAGAATACTAATTCAATTCCATTCACTAACTGAGCACCTGTTTCATGGAAGGCTCTAGTGTGGACACTTGGTATTCCTTTGGCTTCCCAGCATCCGTCCACCTTACTCTTGGTATGTCTCCAATTTGTGTGTGTGTGTGCCCATCGCGCCCACCAAGCCACCCGGTAATGCAGTAGCCCCAAATTTGAAAGACCTTGTGCATAAGGTTCTTTACCTGTTCTGAAGAAGTCACCCAGAAGTTCAGCTGAGAGAGACACTGGTTTATCAGAACTTACTGGTGGCACTGATGGCAGCCAGCCAGTGAAGAAAGAATCCACACCCTGGGGCAGTCCTGCAAGCAGTTTCATAGGCAAGCAAGTCAATTAATCAAACTCCTAGCTAGTGTTTGCAATTACATTGATTAAATGTGATGACCACATTGCTTTCAGCTTTGCTTGGTCACCTGCACCCTGTGACTCATTATTGGGAATATGCATACCCTTCAAAGGCCAGTCCTGGCCAGAGGCCACACCTGAGGGAAGTCCATGTCCGGACAATACCTCACCCACCCTCTATCTCAGTGGAGTGGTCTTGGTGGAGCTTACTGGTCGACCCAGTCAGAGCTGAAACTCTGAGCTTGCATCTGCTGGAGAGCCAGCGCTCTCTTCTCCTAGACTTGAACCTGGAAGGTTGGGGCTAGTGCAGATACCTCATCTTCTCAAAAGCGAGAATGAGAACACAGAGAAGAGAGGAGAGTTAAGTTTAAAACTGAGAGAAGCCAGCACAGCCTCCAGGCTTTTCAGTTATGTGACCCAATACATTCCACTTTGTATTTAAGTGAGTTTAAATTGGGTTTTCTGTTGCCAAGAAATCCAACTGATACAGGCTGTGAAGGACATGCAATTTAAAGAAAAAATAAGGACATACAAAAATAAGACTTTTTTTTTTTTTTTGAGTTGGAGTCTCACTCTGTCACCCAGACTGGAGTGCAGTGGCCGCTTCCGGCCACCGCAACCTTGACCCGCTGGGCTCCGGCGATCCTTCCGCCTCAGCCTTCCAAGTAGCCGGAATTACAGGCATGCGCTACCACGCCCGGCTGATTTTTTTTTTTTTTTTTTTTATTGTAGAGATGAGGTCTCGCTGCCCAGGCGGGTCTCGAACCCGCGGGCTCAGGCAATCCACTCACCTCAGCCTCCCAAAGGCGCGGGATTACAGGCTGAGTCACCGAGCCCGGCTAGGACTTTTTTTTTTTTGAGTTGGAGTCTCACTCTGTCACCCAGACCAGAGTGTAGTGGCCACTCCCGGCCACTGCAGCCTCCACCTGCTGGGCTCCAGCTATCCTTCCACCTCAGCCTTCCAAGTAGCTGGAACTATAGGCACGTGCTACCACACCCGGGTAATTTTTGATTTTTATTGTAGAGATGAGGTCTCGTCAAGTTGCCCAGGTGGATCTCAAACCCACTCACTTCAGCCTCCCAAAGTGCTGGGATTACAGACTGAGCCACCGAGCCCAGCCAAAAATAAGACTTTTTTTAAAAGCTTATAAATTATAAATGTTTATAAGCTTAAAAACAGCACAGAGAAAAATATTTATTATATACTAGTCACGGGGTGCCTACTAAATGCCAGTCACTATGCTGAACTTTTTGCACACATTGTTTTATATAATCTTCACAGTAGCTATTTTTGTGAAGATAGCTGCATTTGATTTTGAGCTTGAGAGATGGGTAGAAATTAAACAGGTGTAAGAGGAGGTTAAGTGGAAGAAGGAGCAAATGGAGGCAGAAAAATGTAGGGACAGTTCTGGAAATAATGGGCATTCCCACTAATTGGGACACAGGACAGTAGCAGAGAAAACACTAGAAAGGCAGATTGAGACAGTGTCTTGAGTTTGGAGTGCCAAGGCAAGGAATTTCTGCTATTGGCGATGAACTTTTCTAAGCAAAGAGGTAAGAGATCCCAAATCTACTCCCACATAGCTTAGATATATCTGGAGGAAATAGTCTTATAATGCAAAAAAGTGAAGGTCTTTGCCAAGGTGCAGATAGAGGAGAGGGAAATTATGACTGGATAAGCATTCTCTTTTGGGTCAGCAACCAGGTATCCACCATTGCACAGACCCCGGGTCATGGGGAAAAAAATGTGGAAACTTCAAAAACCACATAAAGAAGGGTTGAAGTGATGGTCAGGGCAGAGACTGGGTGTTGGAGCTTGAGTGGGTAGGATTTGATGAGAAAGTAAGGAAAGACTAATTCTTAGGGCACTGTTGCCGTCCACATAGGGGAAGCTGAGAGTCATAGGGAAAGAGAGTCCTTTGAATGTGGGATCGTGTGTTTTCTTGAGAGAAAACACAAAGATTTGAGGTACACCCCTGTAATTATTTTCTCGGTTGGACTGCAGGTGCTGGGATTTAGTACCAGTAGGAGGAAGAGCCTGGGTTGATACCTACAGAAGGGCATGATTGGCTTGTGATGGGGAAGAAAGAGCAGAAGCATTCTGTGTTCATCTTGCAAGAAGACACAGCATGGGGCGGCCCAGGGAACGTGGTAGGAACCAGCTCACCTTGAGGAGAGGCAGCAAGAAAGAAAAGTGAGAACAACAGACACAGGTATGTCAACAACGTATGACACCTCCAAAACATAAACATAGAATTGCCATATGGCCAGGCCTCTACAATAAATCAAAAATTAGCTGGGCGTGGTAGCATGCACCTGTAGTTTCGACTACTTGGAAGATTGAGGCAGAAGGATCGCAGGAGCCCAGCAGGTCGACGCTGGGGTGGCCGTGAGTGTGCCACTGCATTCCAGCCTGGGCGATGGAGTGAGACTCCAACTCAAAAAAGCAAACAAACAAACAAACAAAAAACAGGCTAAGCTAAAATCTGCCAGACCAAAAAAAATGACAAATATTGTATGATTCCACTTACATGAGGAACCTAAAATTGGCCAATCCATAGAGACAGGAAATATAACAGAGGTTACTGGGGGCTGGGGGAGGGGGAATAGGAGTTATTGTTTAATGGGTACAGAGTTTCTGTTTGGCATGATGAAAACGTTCTGGAAATAGTGGTGATGGTTGCACAACATTGTTGAATGTACTTAATGCCGCTGAACTGTACACTTAAAAATTGTTAATGCGATCACTTTTATGTTATGTACATTTTACCATAATTTTTAAAACCACATGTGATAAAGAGTTATTGACACCAGACTATGGAGTCGGGGGTTGCCTATTTATCTCCAGAGACAAGTCGTGATCAAAAGGAAGGACTAGAAAAATGTCGTTCTAAGAAAACGGATCAATAGCCACGAGGCAGAGAAGCTTGAGCCAATGCCAAGCACCAGACTAGAGTGTGAACTTTTAAAACAGACAGGATGTGTTAGTTCTAAAGAAGCGGACAAAGAAAGGTTCAGGGAGATTTGTGATTGTTGGAGGGCGAGAGAGGTGTTGGGGAAGCCGGGCAGTTTAGCTTTGTTCCCCCTTAGCCAAATATTTGCTGTGGTCTTTGATGACTACTTTTTGACAAGCCAAGTATTTCCTCTTTAGCGTTACCTAATATTACCTTTCTCCATCGCTGCCATAATTAGAAAGAATCAGCCACAAAGTCTTTACATTGTCAGCCTCAGCCAATACACAGTACTCAGCCATATGGCACAAAGTGAGCAGTCATGACTCAAGCTGAGTGACTGCTTTTCTGAATGGAAAAAACATTCCACGTTTTGATCTTGACCAAGAATGTTGCTGAGTGCTACTCTGAGGCTCTGAGGTCTGTAAATAAACCTTTTTTAAAAATTTGGTACTGCAATGTCTTCTATTGCATCATCATATGCTTTGGCAAAGAGGCAAATGTGAAACTCTCAGCTGATCAATAGAAAAGCCATTTTCCAACTTGTTTTTCACAATCCTCTAAGTCTCAGGTTTTATGTTTTCATAACCCTATTATTTGAATAATATTTTAAAATTTAATCATATTTTAAATCTTTTACAAAATCCCAAACAAAGAACATACATAAAAACTACAGGTTCAGAAAGGGTTTATTGTGCTTTCTATAACTCTTAGATAGATCTTGGATGTGTTTTATCAAATGGTACCTCTTAACCACAAATGAAGTTAAAGCAGTTAATTTCTTTTCCCCGACTAACCTACCCATCATCGCCCAGTAGCAGAGCAGAGTCTTCAGAGACTGGGAAAAGAGAAAGATGCTTTTTGCTTTGTTTCTGTGTTCTTTCTTTTTTTTTTTTTATTAAGAGACAGGGTCTTGCTATGTTGCCCAGGTGGGCCTTGAACTCCCGGTTTGCTAAAGTAATCCTCCCACCTTCGCCTGGAAGGTTCGTTTTCATAACAAGAAGTCTGATGCCAGACCAGGTCAGAGACCAGCCTCATCAGGGGCTACTGTGAGAGCTCTGAGCAGTACTGCAGAAGCAGAAAGACAAGATAGCAAGGTGGTTGCAGCTGATAGGAAGATGAGGGTTGCCACACACCACCTCTACCTTCAACAGCCCATGTGTCACGTACAAAAGGAGAATCCTAGCAGGATCCAATCAGACTCAGTCAATCTGATAGCCGGACACGGGGGCTATTCCTCCACAAAGCATCTATTTGAATCCACGATGCATGTGGAAATCTGAGGAGCTTTTCTTTATAGGAATAATACTGGAACGTTGTCCTCTTCAGGCTTATACAACTATGTTCGCTCCACAGATTGGTTGAGTGCTTCCTGTTGTGCCGGACACCGTGGAAAGTGCTTGAGATAGAGCTGTGAAGAAAAAGGCCCTGCCCTCAAGGAGTTCTCCCAGTGGAGAAGACAGCAAGCAACAGAATAGACAATAAGCAGAATGATGAATGATTGTGGTAGCTTCAGTGAAGAGGAAAAACAAGAGTGATGAAGTGGAGAGAAACTGTAGAGGGCCATTTCAGACAGGTGTTCAAGGATGGCCTTAGAAGGGGTGACATCTGAGCTTAGCCGTCAAGGATGAGAAAGAGCCAGCCAGGCTCCCCTCCGAGCCAGAGCTTTCCATAGGAGCTCCAGAGACCAACTCCCGGGGCATAGGTACAAGGCAGAGAATGGAAGGCGAGTTGCTGGGGGTGGTGTCTAGGGCGTGAGGCTGGTATGCAGAGTTGGCAGAAAATAAGTCTTGCAAGGCCTTGCTGACCAGGATGGGGGTGGTCAGAAGCCACAAAGAGTTGAAGAAGCAGGAGCATGACATGACTTGATTTCCATTTTTAAACCTCCACTCTGACTGCCATGAGGAGAACACAGTTAAAAGCGGAAGCAGATTGGTTGGGAACCCACCGTGATAGTCTAGGTAAGTGATGGTGGTGGCTTGGACCACAAAAGTGGTTCTCAAAGTGGGGTCCCTGGACCAGCAGCAGCAGCACCACCCAACAGCTTGTGAGAAATGCAAATTCTCAGGCCCTTCTGGAGACCATCTGAATCAGTGGTCCAGTGATGTGTGTTAAGAACTCCCCTAGATGATTCTCACGCACACAGAAGTTCAAGAATCTCTAGATTTGGGGTGTGGAAACAGAGCAGGGAAGAAGTGACTGCAGTGGAAGCAAATCTTGATGGTAGAACTTGGCAATGCGTTGACCATGAAGGGTGAACTCATAGGGTCACTATAAAAGCCATAGCTGAGGACTCCAGCTTACCCTGCTGTGAGAGGAAGGGGCTAACCCAGAGTAACAATGGCTGCTTGTAAGCTATTGGGACCCAAGGTGTGCAGACAAAGCATATTGGGTGTTTGCCTTTGCTTCCCAGAACTAACCCCTCTTCCTAATTCAAGATGTCCCTAATGTGTGGGTTCTGTGGGAGTTACTTATCCTTGAATAAAAGTTAAAAGGGGACTAATTTTCCTCTTATAACTCACAGTAGTTCAAAGCTTGGGAAAATGACCTAGGCTTGGCCAATTAGATGCCTAGACTTTGGCTCTGGAAAGAGCTTATTCAGGGTTATGACAGTGGAGTCAATGGTTCATTGGGAAGGGTGGATGACATGAGCCTGGCTGTTATCTTCCCAGTCGGTCTTCCCACACTTCCCCTCCATTCATAAGCAACAAGATATGTCTCTGATAAACTCTAGGAGCTAAAGTTTTCATCCAAGCTCCCTGACTGGTCAAGAGAGGAACTCTATAGTGACAGTGTATACACAGGAGCTCAGAGCTCTTAACACCTGAGTACTCATTTTAATGCAGTGGTATTTGCACTCACTGGCTGCAGCCACCAGAGACATCTGGGTTGCAAGTGGTTACAAGCAACATTTACAGGCAGTTGCTTCTATGGACTTGCATCTTTGTGGAAGTACACAGTCAACAGGCAGCTGAGACTTTAAATAACAGAGATTTCTTTCTAATGTCTTTTGACATTAGAAAGAAATCCTCATCTTTGAGCCTACTGCCCCCCATACTGGTGACATTGTAAGGATCGCCCCATGACCTTGGCCTCCTCCACTGCAGGGGATCATCCTAGAGCACTGCTCTGATGGTGTCATGCTCGGAGCAAACATCATTCACAAGATGTTCAGAATGAAATTCAAACTATTTCGTTTGGTATTCAAGGTCCTCCACAATTTCATTTCTACCTATTTTTCCCAACATACCTTCTTGTACTTTCCAACATACATCTTATGTTCAAAATAAGTTGGCCCATTCGTGGTGCCCTGGACATGTGGCATGTGGTCGCAATCTCCTCCCTTCTTTCTCTCCAAATCCTTCTCATCCCTCAAGACACTCCTGCATCCCTACCTCTCTTGGTAAATCCTGTCCTTGTGCTTCCTTACCTGCCGTGATCTCTCTTCCTCTAAACTTTTAAAACCCTTCACGTTTGGACCTGTCATCTGGGGTTCACCGTGCACTGTCAGATATGGCTTCCTTTTCTTGGGATTGTGCCTTTACATCAACCAGGTTATAAACCCATTCAGAGCCGATGCCACACTCTGCACAGTGATTCATTGCTATGGTTACCTGCTTTCTTGTGTATCCTAGACCAGATCCTGGGGCATGCTGCCGAACAGGATAGAAGCAGTTCAGACATGATAAACAGGTCTTGTTGTCGGCCCCATTCATGGCTCCTTCCAGAGAATCTAGTCTGCCAGGGTGACCTGGAGGAAGCGTCCCCCCCTACCCCGTGACCACCATTCCCCTCTCTCCCAGCTGCGGCTGACTGTATGGGTTGGATATCTGACCCCCAAAGCAGCTACTCCACTGTGAGGCAATGCATGATCTGGACTGATCAGTCTCTCCCACGGGAGAATTTTCCCCAAGAGACACAGAGACTGCTGTTAATGTGTGGTGGCTCCTGGAGCTCGGGAGTCATGACATAGAGGTGGATCGGCAGCTGCTGGGAGAAGTAAGGAAGATAAGCATGCGAAAGAAGCTGGTTTAGGAGTGAGGACAATGGAGAAGATTTTCAGAGACAGAGATCTCTGCAGCATCTCCTGGAGATGAAAATAATGACTTGGCTCCCGGTGGATTTCTGGTTCTCAGGTCCAGTCTTTTCCTAAGCAGGGTCTGGATCTGGTTGTATTTTCTGTCCACGAGAACGCTCTTTAACATTTCATTTCAGTAAATTGGAGCTAATTTAAGTAGCTTCCTTCCGGGGGTTTCTTCCCCCCATCAAAGGAACCCTGACTAGAAAAGAGGCAGCACAGGCTGATACTAATCCTCACTTTTCAATCTTCACCCTTCTCCCAGGCAGGGCTCCTTCCTACCAGAGGGCTGTCACAGCAAAACGTGACTACTAAATTTCTAACGTGGAGAACCAAGAATCAGTTGCTCAAATGCTGTCAAGAAGTGACATTCAAGTTTGAGTGACAATGATGTCTCTGGTCCTGTCCCTATCCACTTCTCTATTTTTAGTTCTGTTCCTACTCTCTGAAATGACAATGCCGAGTGCTTAAGCAATTGCCAGGAGTTATTTAACAAGTTCCTTACCCTTCTTTGAAGACAATGTTTTGATCCTGAGCTTACATTCTTTTCTCAGTGACAGGGATTTTGGAACATGCCATTTCACAAAACACCGAATCTCTTTTGGTGTTCTCTTTGAATAAGGGGCTTGAGTCCACTTGGTTGATAATGGAAATTGGAGTTTCTGCAGAAGAACTTTCCCATAACCCAGTGTCTTCGGCAAGTTATTCTTCATACATAAAATAGGGCTAACATGGTCAGGCTTTCTCAAGGATGCTGGGAAATAAATCAATGCAATGTGTGGAAAGTGCTTTGTAAACTAATTCCAAATAGTACTATTATTCATATTGTCAATGCCCATTTATCTTCAGATATATTATTCAAGGTGTAAAGATCATATATAAAGCAGAACTGTCCAACACTCAGAGCTGTGTAAGGATACAGGGGGACATTTAGATTTTCAAGTAAACAGTGGTCAACTATTTGGTGATCACTCAAGCATGCATATATATTTCTCTATGTTTTACATTAAACACAAATTACATCTCCCATCAGAAAAAAATTGTAAGTTTTTTTAACCCTATGTGCAAATTAGGACTCAATTAAGGATAGGGAGTTTGGGGAAGGAAGGGGTTAAAGTAAAGCAAATAAAATTATATATCATGTTATCCAAAGAACTTATGAAACGTCATATGAATCTTGCTTCACAGTAAATCTTCCTCCCTCAGTATTCAGAACATACTGCCAGGAATTTCAATCAGTTCCCCCCCAGACAGACTGAGTGACATGAAATTCCTGGGAACCCCACTTATGGGAGGGTAGAGGAAGCAGGACTGGGCAGCTGGAGAAGCTGGTCTACATTCAGTCATAACAAAAGCCTCAACTGATCTTGCAGAGTTGTACCAAGCCAAACTGAGAGGCAGAGACTTTCTGTCCCCACACGTCAGTTCTTGGGTGCACACTATCCCCCTAAAACAGGGCAATTAACAGGGGGAGATGACCCAGCTGCAAGCTGTCAGCCATCACTCCCAGCTGCTAAGGGAATGAGCGACTCCACCCTGAAGCAAGGGTGACGAGGATCTGGGGCACGTGGCAGCATCCACCACACCAGGTCAGAGCGGCCACTGTGTTGCTGTGTGTCGATGAAATAAAGAGCTCCACGAAGGAAAGTTGCTCTTCTCAATAGTATTCTTGTCATTCCACTGGCTCCCTGGCACGGGGGGCAGGAACATACCCCAAACTAACTGAAATCCAGTTATGCAGCAACACACCATGCCATGGCTCTCTAAACCGTGGTCTCTCATCTTTGTCAGTTATTTAATTCCACGAGAGAGAGCTCTGAAGACTCAGATTTAACCCAGTTGAAAGGATTATCTTTGTATTTCAAGCTTGCCATCTCCTTGAGCACACACACCCGAGAGTTGACAGTATTATTATTTCAAAAAGGCTCATGGCTATTGAACTGAAAATTAAAGAGATACTGTCAGAAACAAGTTGGAGAATTAAAAGATCAAAATTAACATCTAGAATACTTGCAATCCCCTCACTGAAGGATAGGACATGCTAAAACTTATCTATGCACAATTTTGCAGGATTAAAATCCTTCTAGGTTTTCTTTAAACTTTTCTAAATATTCAGTCCTTGTAGCATTTGGATAAACTTACTGAAATAGGTTGCAAAGAATCTTACCTTGGTTTTTATCAAAATTATATTTTTCTTGTAAGTTCTAAGGAAGGGTATCCTCTTCTACCTAATGAAATCCTAAAATGGCATTTCTTATGGTCTCTTTGTCCCTTCTTACTGATTATCTTAGCTCAGAAATGTATCAGTTCAAGAAGATGTATCAATTTCCTGGTGAACCAGAAGTTCACAGATGTATTCTGTGATTTTAGTTCACCTATGAAGGACAATGAGTCCAGGTTAATATCTTCAGTTAAGTTTTCCCTGGATGCTCAATTCTTCTTTGTCCATTTGCTAGGATTTTTATCTTCAACCAGGAACACAAGTACATTGTCCTGCATTAATGGTTTGGCAGATGATAAACAACCGTTGTTTCCTTCTCTTTTTGATGTTCTTCAGATTTTTTAAAAATGACTTGAACTACTTCGGGTGTCCCTGGTGCATTTCAGCACATCACTGACATATTGTTGATGTACCTAATCGATAGACCAATAACCATTCATTTTGTGTCAGAGTATGAAACCAGTCCCTACCTGCACTCATTGGTATGGACAGTTCTCACCAGCATGTGACGCTACGTAAATTACTCACTAATAGTATGGATTCTTTTTTTGTTGTTTGTATGTTGTTGTTGTTTGTTTTTTAGTCAGGATCTCTATTGCTCAGTCTGGTGGAGTGCAGTGGCATAATCACAGCTCAATGCCGCCTCAATAAACTCCTGGACTCAAGCTATGCTTCCACCTCAGCCTCCCAGGTAGCTAATATTTTTGCTTTTTTGTAGAGATGAGGTCTCACTATGGTGTCCAGGCTGCTCTTAAGCAATCCTCTGGCCTCAGCCTCCCGAAATGCTGGGATTACAGGTGTGACGCACCTCATCTGGCCAGCATGGGTTCGTTAGTTAGATTGCCTGACTTCAGATCCCACTTCTACCACTTAGCTATAAAAAAAAAATCACCTCTCTATGCCTTGGCTTTCCCATCTCTAAAATGGTAATATCATATCTAGTCATGGGGTTTCTGTTAGAAACAATCAACGTAAAAACATTGCTTGACATTATAAGAGCGAGCACTCTTATGACTATGCTAGTTTTTAGAATTAATTCAGTTAAAAACAGTGCCTGACAAATAGTGCTATATACATGCTAGGACTATTATTGCTATGTTATTTTTACCCCACAAATTTAAAATTGTTACTTCCTACACAGTTATGCTATGGCCTTTTTTTTAAATGAGAGCACAAAATCCATTGTGAGGCTTCATTATTCTTTTCTGTTATAAACAAGATCATGATACATCTCACTCACAGGCACCAAAATGATGATATCCAAAGCTAACAAAAATGTGCATTCACTTACTCCATGCTGTCAGTGTCCTCCCTGCATAAGGTGTAGGGCTGGGGGCTGGAACCCAGATATGATTTAGACTCGAGTCGTGCCCTCAGAGCAATTACAACCACAGCTTCTCCCTGAGGCCCCCTAAAGCTAGTCCTTTGTGAAGGTGAATCGTGGACGTCCCAGCATATTTTCTTGTCTCACACTCAATCTCAAGCAATCATGGTCAGCAAATGCCTTTCTGCCCTGAGCATGAAGCTTTCTTTCAGGTCATTGAAAGCTTAAAAGAGATACATATTGTATATTAGCTAGTGAGAGGAGATTCCAAGGAAAGGATAAAGCACATGCTGTGTAGTTTTCTACAAAATCATTGTGACGTCCCTACCAATATCTATGTCTATGCAAGTACCATATTAAGACACCACTTTCTACATGGTTGTCACTAAAAAAAAACTAATAAAACTAGTGTTTCCCTTTCCCTGTAATTCCTTGGAGAATACGGTTTTGCTTCACAAAATTGCTTGTTTGGTTTGATAGCTTACTAGTATCATTAAAAGCATTTATTGGGTATATCTGTTGCTAATTAAGTTACAAGGACTAATTGAATGCTAGTTGTATGATAAACATCATGCTATCTAATACATAGGAAATTTTAAAATACCAAAAATTGTATTTTTTTAATTTTTAAATCCAAAAGAATCCAAAAAATACGAAATATTAATCAGAGAAAGCTTTAGAAAGATGAATTTTAAGCCAGAAAAGTTACATAAATAGACTAGTGATGATAGCAGAGAAGGGGGCTTCCGGTATCTACCAAGGCACAGAGGAGGGAATTAAGAATTAGAAAATTAGAGAATTTTCCTATGGTAACACCAGACACACACACACACACACACACACACACCCCTACCTCTGTCTTTCCAAACCTCATGTTTGTATGAGGGCAAAGACAAACCAGTCAATGTACTTGATAGATACTTGGCTGAATGGGAACCACAGCTTCTGTGGTCCCGGATGAGGCATGAGCTTTTCAAGGTTCCCCAAATGACTAGAAGTGAACATTAGGAAACACTGTGAACCCCAGGGGAGCTCTCAACCATGAGAGGAGAGTTTCAGATCCGGGAAGTTATCTGCCATTGGACACTTTGCTGTAAATGGTACATCCCTAAACTGTTGCTTGGGGAATGAGCCTATCACAAGACAAGAAATAATTCAGGTCTGCCCAACCCAGAAATCTGACTCCGAGTAGCCCCTAAAGGGCTTTAAAACTGCCCTCCTGTGGCCACAGTGTGGGAAAGAATCCAGACGCCAGAGAAACCACACGCTAAGAGGACTCACGTTAGAAATTGGAGTGCTTCAGTGCCCACCATGAACAACCGAAGATCAAGAACTCTCTGGCAGTGATGAGCAGACACCAAGAAGCAAACGTCCATGCAAAAAGATAAACCTAGAACAACACAAGCACACCTGAGTACTGACAGAACTAGCTCTCTCCCATGGGTCCAACAAGCAGAGGTTCCTAGCAGTTCCTACGAGAAGAGAGACTGTGGCCTGACGTCAAAATCCACACCTTTGGGCAATCTTAGGACAGAGAGCAAGCCCAAACTTTTTCAATCAGTTATTTGGTCTTCATAAAATTCCTAGGCTAAAGAACCATTTTCGGCTATCACTATGCATGCATACCTGGAGCCGGTGGGCATTACCTTTAGAGTTAAGTTTCCAGGGCCTGAAACAAGGCAAACATAATGGGCATCTCCCCACTCCTTCCACCCTTAAAGAATTGTCCTGATATGATTATCTGTGTTTCTGGGTTCCAACATAAAGTCTCAGGAGCAGGAAACAAGAATTTTGCTAGTGGGTCATTAGGGGTAATCATGGGTGACGTCACTTCTACTTCCACCCCCCCCCGGTTTTTGAACCTATGGATCTTGGCTATCAGATCCATAGGTTCAGAAACTTGTGCTGCCACTGATCTTCAGCAGCACAAGGGACACATACCTGGGGCTGAATAACGTATCTGTATCAGGTTGGTGTGGGCCAGAGTTTCAGGAATATTCCGAGCACCTGAACCTTCTCTAATCCTGAACTGTTCCTTCAGGGCTGCCCCAGTCAATCTGGCATGGGAAGAGGGAAAAATCTACCCACCTTGGTATTTCCCCAGCCTTCCTTACTTGAACTTGATTATACATTTGTTTGTTTACTTATTTGTTTAACAGGCTCTTATATACAGCACCCTCTATTCTGGGCACTGCTCTAAGAACTGGCCCATTTAATCCCCACAAACCCTATCAACTGTGTGCCTTCCTTTACACACACACACACACACACACACACACACACACGCAAAACCTCTCTTGCCTTTCATGTGTATCTGCTTCATTTGCCTATGCTTTTCATGTGATCACGTGTTATACCCTTATCTATGTGTCTGTATCACTATAACCTGGATTATTGGCTCCTAACAGGCAAAAACTCCATGCTGACACTTCTTCAAATGCTGTGACTCCTAGGAACTTCTACATTTGTTTCCTCCCTGAGAGACTGTTGAAGAGGCGTTCTACTTGCTGTGCCACTTGCCAGTGTTGTTTCCTCTCAGGAGCATGTCCTTCAGGCTTTCTGAGAAGAAAATAACTTGCTTCCTTTGGGAGTCAGAGTTCTCCAGAGAAACAGAACCAACAGGATCTATACACGAGAGGAACCCCCAAAACCCCAGAATTCATTTATTAAAAATTGTGTATTTATTCTTACATACTTAAACTTCAGTCACCTTCCAAGTACTCTCCATTTGATTCAAGACACCTATTGAGACGCTTTTTCCACTGCTCAAAACAGTTTTTGAATTCTTCCATTTTGATGTCTTTTAGTGCTTCTGCCGTTTTGTTTCACCTCTTCCACATGGGCAAAATATTTCCCTTTAAGGACTTTTGTCTTTTTTTCTTTTTTTTTTTTTGAGTTGGAGTCTCACTCCATCGCCCAGACTGGAGCACAGTGGCCGCTCCCGGCCACCGCAGTCTCGACCTGCTGGGCTCCAGCGATCCTGCCGCCTCAGCCTTCCGAGTAGCCAGAATTACAGGCATGCGCTACCACGCCTGGCTGATTTTTTGATTTATTGTAGAGATGAGGTCTCGCTGCCCGGGCGGGTCTTGAACCTGCGGGCTCCGGCAATCCACTCACTTCAGCCTCCCAAAGGCACGGGATTACAGGCTGAGCCACCGAGCCCGGCTTAAGGACTTTTTTCATCCAGGGTTGCTTGAGGAGAGATGGGGTGGAATAGAGAGGGCGAGACAAGGGGATCATGCTGTTTTCGGTCAAAAACTGCTGAACACTCATTGCACGGTGGGCAGATGCACTTGTAAATTACCCATCATGAAATGCGCAAATGTGTTGAAAAAAATCTCCAAAGCAAAACTTACGGAGGCTGAACACAGCCTCTTACAACAATGCTAGCTGGTACACTGACGCTAATGTGTTCCTAGAGTATTTACCTAGTGGAGGAAGCCAATATTACAAGGGGCCTGCCCCCCAAATAATAATTCCACTTTTGGGGAGGATTCCTCTTGTGTTCAAGGGTGTGTGTGTGTGTGTGTGTGTGTGTGTGTGTGTGTGTGTGTGTGTGTATGCATGTGTGTGTGTAAAAGAGGAGATTAACTATGAGAATGGAGTCTGGGTGTGGTGGCTCATACCTGTAATCCCAGCACTTTGGGAGACCAAGGCAAGAGGAATGCTTGAGCCCAGGAGTTGAGTTCAAGACCAACCAGGCAACACAGTAAGACCTCATCTCTACAAAAAAAAAAATTAGCTGGGCATAGTGTCGGTTGCCTGTAGTCTCAGCAACTCAGGAGGCTGAGGTGGGAGGATCCCTTGAACACAGGAGATTGAGGCTGTGCTAAGCCATGCTCATGCCACTGCACTCCAGTCTGGGCAACAGAGAGAGACCCTGACTCAAAAAAACAAGCAAACAACAAAAACATGGTAATGGGCTCATGCAATTATGAAGCCCAGTTATTAAGTCCCGTGGTCTACCGTTTGCAAGCTGGAGAACCAGGAACACCTATGGTCTAATTTGGTCCCAGTCTGGAGGCCTGAGAATCAGGTGAGCTGATGTCTAAAGGCAAAAAGAGATGAATGTCACAGCTCAGAATGAGAGCAAATTTGCCATTCCTCTTCCTTTTCGTTCAGGTCCTCAACAGATTGGATGTGGCCCACCCACATTGGGAGGGTCATCTGCTTGACTCAGGTCACAAATTCAAATGCGAATCTCTTCTGCAAGCATTCTCGCAGACACACCCAGAAATAATGTTGTGCCAGTTATTTAGGCATCTTTTAGCCCAGCCAAGTTGATACATAAAATTAACTATCACACGTCTACACCTTGTCAACTTGACACTTATACGCTTCTCCTTAAACCTTATTTAATCTTCAAATAAAGATAATAACAAGGTAATAATTCCACCCAACATGTTACAACTATCCTGCACTAATCCCCTCCCGAGAAGAGAAGGTAAAGTCCTTGAGCAATGTTTACTGCTCTCTTGATATCTTGTAACTTAAATACCATGATGGAAAATTAACAATACTAAAATATTGATCGGTATAAAAGTCAATACATTTTATGTTACACGATAAGGAAATAAGAAGAAAGAAAACAAAGATATTTGCTTATTGTGTGTGTGTATATATATATATGTATATATACACACACAAATGTATTAATAACAAAATAAGGAAGAAATACGGCAATCACAGTCCTCATTTCTGTATCACATGGTTGTAGCTGGTATTGATAACTGTCTTCTTCTACCCACACTGTATTCCCTTTGCCTTCAGCAAGTACCTCAGCTGGTCATGGTTCTTTACCTGACATTGTGACCCCAACCTTGATTCCTAAAAGATCTGGGTCATTAATGTTCTTGCCTGGATGAGGTTGTTGTAATTTTCCATTGAACTGAATCAAAGAGCATGGTAATAAAACGAGACACCTTAAGGGATCTCCTGTATTCCAGACAAACTCTTCCTCACATCCATTGTGGAGAGGTAGTCCAATTTCCTCTTGGTAGTCAGGATCAATCACCCCAGCAACACTGTAATTCCCTTCTTTACCTGTTGACTTAGAGGGATGGGACCCCAAAGTGACCAGGTATAGTCTTAACTTCCAGTTCAATGGAATCATTGTTGAGTTTCCTGGTAGAACTATTTCCCCTCCTGGAACCTCTAAGGTGGCACAACAAAAAGTCTCAAGAATTTTGCTAGTGGGTCACTAGGGGTAATCGTGAGTGATGTCACTTCCATTTCCACTCTTAGATTTTTGAACCTGTGAATCTTGGCCACCAGGCAAACACTGATTCAGAGCATATACAGCCTTCAAGAGAATCTTGTTCCAGCTTGGAAAGGTATTTCCACCTAGCTGGTGCTGCAACTGAGTCTTCAAAAGGCCATTCCATCATTCTATCAAGCCAGCTTCTTCATTGTGGTAGGGAACGTAGTAAGGCCAGTGAATTTCATGAACATGACCCCATTGTCACGCTTATTTACCATGAAGAGAGATCCTTGATAAGAAGCAATGCTGCATAGAATACCATAACAATGGATAAGGCATTTGGTAAGTCCATGAATGGTAGTTTTGGCTGGAGGTGGGAGCCAGTTCTGCTAGGGATGGGTAGGTCTCTTCCACTGAAAAGATTCATCAGACTTTAGGGACTCAATGTCCTTAGCTTCATCTGGCTCTTCCCACACACCCCATCTAATTTATAGGATCCTATTTTTTCCCAGCCAATGTCTTTAACAGTAGACACCCTATGGGGTTGGGAGCTTCACTTGCATTGTGATTCAGCCAATCACAGGATGAGTTTCTGCACTTGATTTTTAGCAAGCTCAGCCCTGCAGTTACAGGAGACAAGATTCTCCTTCAGGGCAGAAGCTCTTAGGTCATTCTATACCATGCTTCAACTGAAAATTTGAATCCCTGAGCTCCTCCTTTTCTTTCACCACTTTTTCTAGAGACACTGGGAGCAATTAACCAACATCATTAGAGTCCCTGATTTTCTAAACATTTTCAAAAGTACCATATACAGAGTCACTTAACTCTTTGCATCTTACAAGTGGTTGATTGGGAGTATCCAATGCAGATATTTTATGAGTCTCTATAAGTAGTTCACACACCATGGACTATCTGTGCTCTTTACTACTGGAAATAGACTAATTAACAACTTAAATCTAATCAGGTTAGAGAGCCAGTTTCAGAAACCTCAGAATCCATTCAGAAACTCATCCTTAAAGTTCTGTTCCTTTAGAAACACTCTCGGTACCAAAATTTGTATTAGCCAGGGTTCTCCAGAGAAACGTGGTGTGTGTGTGTGTGTGTGTGTGTGTGTGTGTGTGTGTGTGTGTGTAAGTTGAGGATTGGCTCTGTCAATTATGGAGGCTGAGAAGTTCCACAACCTGCCACTGTAAGTCTGAGTCTGAGTCTGAAGTCTTGAGAACTGAGAGCACTGATATCTGGGGGCACCTCACAAAGAGAAAGCTAATTTGCCATCGTTCCTCTGCCTTTCTGTTCTATTCAGGGGCTTACCAAGTTCCATTATGCTCAGCCACATTGGATCAAGGGGAGGGCGGGTCATCGCCTTACTCAGTTCCTAAATTCAAATTCTAGCCTCTTCTGCATACACCCTCACAGACACACCCAGAAATAATGTTTTGCCAGTTCTCTGGGCATCCCATGGTCCCATCAAGTTGACACATAAAATTAGCCAGCGTGCTTTTTCTTGCTCTTCTCTGGGATGAAGTTGGGGGTGTCTGTCTACACCTTCACTGCTGCTGTGTGTTCCGCTGCTTCTATGCCCCTCTCCCCCGATCAAGGTTGTCAGCATCACTAGGGATACCTGGAAGACATCATTTTTCTTCCAAATTACAGGACTCTGTGGACAAGGACAGTGGCCATAAGCAATTTTCTCCCCCTTCCAGGCCTGGCCCTATCACATTCAGCCATACTGTGGCTGTGAAACTCTCTTTATGGAGTGCTTAGTGCAGCACTCTGGGCAATTAGGAGCTTGACAGATGCTTTTTCATGACGCCGAAGCTGAGGATCAGAGAAACAAAACATTCCCTAAAACAAAGGGGCATGTTATGAGTGAATCCACCTTTCAGAACAGACTGTCTGGCCACCAGGCCCCTCTGAACCCGGCATGGAGGAAGGCAGCGTCTCGAACATGAACGCAGGACTGAGCACGCAGAGGCGGGGCCGCGACACCAAGCTCTTCAGCGCCAAGATGTCTCGGCTGCACGAACAGAGAAACAGTAAGATCCTAAATGTAATAACCAAGTTGGGAAAACAAGAACTGACATAAAGGATTAGGAACTCACACACTGGCATGAGCAAAAACCCCATAGATTCCAAACTCAATAGCAAGTGTTTATTCAAAAACACTAATTAGCAGGCCACAGGCAGGTTTGTGAAACAAAGCTTTTAAGAAAGCGAGGAAGGATGGAGAGGGTAGGAGAAAAAAAAGTAAGACAATTTCCTTAGTGAGAATGATGAGAGAATTGCTTGCTCAAGGGCAAATTTTATGGAAAATCATGATCCAGTGCTAACAGAGGGAGAAATCTTTCCAAAGAGTTAATGGGGCAGTTAGAGAAATTCAGGTTCAGTAAATCATGAGGACTGGGAGTATTGATCTGAACATTCTGGTAGATGAAAATATGGAGCTGAGCTGCTGACCAAACTATATAATAGAACAGCTCTTCACAAGTGGCTGGAGATTTTAGTTGCTGAGTTGATGCTGGAGATTTGCCCACGGAGCTATCCCTCCCAGGCTGGTTCTCTTAAATTCTGCAGGCTCTATCCTAGAGGTTAGGAAGCTTCTGTAGTCGCATAACTGCACCTCTTGTCTCCCCGTTGGTTCCCAAATCCAGGATTCCTGGTCCAAACTCTCACCTGGTCTTCAGGGAATATTTCCAATTTTTTCCTGGACATTTTTAATTAGGAGACTCACTATCCTACCTAATTAGAGACTCATCATTCTCAGTGCCCCCACCACCATAACTAATAAAAAAAAAACCACAAAACAAAGCAGGCAAATGAACCACAAAACTATCCACATTGTGTTACTGTCCTACAGCTTCCAAAACATGAAAATAAGCCAGGCACGGTCGCTCACGCCTGTAATCCCAGCACTTTGGGAGGTGAGATGAGAGGATCACCTGAATCCAGGGACTCGAGACCAGCCTGGACAACTTGGCGAGTCCTCGTCTCTGCAATAAATCAAATAATTAGCCGGGCATGGTGGTGCAGGCCTGAGGTTCCAGTTACTTGGAAGGCTGAGACAGAGGGATCACCTGAGCCCAGCAGGTTGAGGCTGCCATGGCCATGAACATGCCACTGCACTCCACCCTGGGCAGCAGAGTGAGACTTCAATTTGAAAAACAAACAAACATGAAAATACCTACGATTTTGTCCACCTCTGCTCCTCTACCCAGTTTGCCAAAAATATTAGCATGTACCCTCAGCAGCTAGGTATTTAGCCTTTCTCTGTTTTCTCATTCAGAGACTGAATAACAAACGGTGGCTGTGAGGATTGAACAAGGCCATGTGTGTAAAGCACTCAGAGTGCTATGTGGGACATAGTTATACATGAGCTGTCCTTTTCAACACCATTATATGAAAATATTCTTGGCCGAGTACAGTGGCTCACACCTGTAATCCCAGCACTTTGGAAGGCTGAAGTGAGTGGATTGCCTGAGCCAGGGGTTTGAGACCAGCCCAGACAACTTGGCGAGCTCTCGTTTCTACAATAAACCAAAAATTAGCCAGGCATGGTAGCGTGTGCCTGTAATTACAGCTACTTGGAAGGCTGAGGTAGAAGGATCACCGGAGCCCAGCAGGCCGAGGCTGGGGTGGTCGTGAGCATACCACTGCATTCCAGTCTAGGTGACAGAGTGAGACTCCAACTCAAAAAAAAAAAAAAAAAAAGGAAAGAAAAGAAAAAATTCTCAAAGGGAAGTGTTTTGCCAGTGTGGAGAGGTGAAACAACAACAAAGAAAAAAAACGGCAGAAGCACTTAATGGCATCAAAATTGACAAGTTCAGAAACTGTTCTGAGCAGTGGAAAAAGTGTCTCGAAAAGTGTATTGTGTCAAACAGAGAGTACCTTGAAGGTGACTGAAGTTGAAACATGTAAGGATAAACACAATTTTTTATAACTAAATTCTGGGTTTTTTAGTCCCTCCTCATAAGTATAAACTTGGAAGCACTAAAAATTAATAGGAAATTGTATGAATAATGAAATCTGTAGTGGTGTATAAAATGACTATCCATTACCTCCAGTTTAGACAATGCATCTCTGAAATGGTATGGGCTACGTGACCTTGAACTCTGTTCACCGGAGGCCTGAGGAGAACAGGAACAGAAGAGAAAATCTGGGCTGAGTGAAGTTCATGAGCTGTGCAAGATACTTATGCTTACAAAGCGATGTGCCTAAAGGTATATCCCCACCCCTTGTGTCTCAGAGATGTGTCACACAACCCTGAGCCCCTGAGGCTTAAGTTTCCAGGATTGAGAAGCCTCTTAGGATGCCAGCAAAGTGGGCATGGGTCAGCCATCCTGGAGCCATGCCAGTGGATATGTGGCTGCAGAAATTGCATTGCTCTGTCCTGACCCGCAGAGGGTCACATCAAGGAGCACCAAGAATAAGGTAGTGTCTACCAAGCTCCCATTTCTACCCCACCCTACCCCTCCCCACCAAGCTGGCTCTGGGACTTCCAAAGAAAAACAGTGGAATCCATGTCTATCTCCAGCCTCATGAGGTTATGTCCAAAGGTTTGGTAATTTCCCATGTTTTCCTTCTCATCTTGCCAGTATCCAGTTACTTGGTTATCACACACACACACACACACACACACACACACACACACAGGGCTGGCACATTTTGACTTACAAGGTTTTAGATAATATGTTGGCTCAACAGGAGAAACAAAAAACCAAAAAAGAGCCCTTGCTGGCAACTTAAAGGCAGAAAAGCACCTGATAACACAGGTGATGGGACGAACATTTACAAAATCCGCCTCCCGACACACGGCTTCTTTGATGCAATTCTCTTTTGCCCTAAAGGAATTGCATGGTAATGAAATCTGTACTCAAAAATCCAGTCTTCCTAACTAGAGATACCTGGGGACTAGTTTGTTCTCTGCAGTGTAGCTGTGTGTGGCATGACCCTATTTCTGAGCATGCGAGGTGTGTGTACTGGGGGAGGGGACGTTGCTATCAATGTGGAACTGGGTCTGCTTTCAGAGTCGATCCCAAGGGGTAAAACAAGATACGGATCTAATTTGATGAGGCACTAAAATCTTCTGCCCTGTCTTTTCCAACAAAATTCTGGTGCTCGGTTGTCATTAGAAAGATCTGGGGTAAATGACTTTATTTAGTGCTTGGATTCTCACCCACCCCACCCACCCTACCCCCTATTTCCTAGTGGAAAGTCAAAGACACTGATTTACAAACAGAGGTTTCTTATGTACTATTTTTAGAACAATGCTGTACCAGATTTGTAAAGGGGTTGGGGGGAGAAACTACAGTCACTTTTGAGCAAAGTAGCATTTCGCTGCATAATAATGAAGTACTAATTGCTCTTTGTCATCACTTTTTATGCAAATTGCCCTGGAGCATTTGCCCAATATGCATTTTACATTTTAACAAAGAAAGTGGAGTCTTGACAAACAAGAATCCTATGCACAAGCAAAAATAAAAATATCAGCGATAAAATAAACTGCTTAAGGTGCATTCTCTAAGGACATAAATTGTTCTACTGTATTATTCCCATTATTAGATCTCTTGGACCAATAATATTCCTGAGAATTTAAAGTGGTGGTTTGTGTGTGCAAAAAATAAGTTTGTGTGAAAAACTCGCATATTTTCCTCATCCTACAATTTGCCACGGAAGTTGGATGTGAAAATTACGTTTCCAGCAAAATTTAAATAGACCAGGTCAAAATGGAGATTGTCAAAGGAATCAAATTGTGTCAAAGCATTTGTCACAGACACAAGTCTCACTATTTTGGAGGTTTCTGTTATTCTCATGGATTCCCATTTTCATAGATACAGTCGGCATTATTTTAAAAATAAATATGATTTGCATAACACAAACAAGTACAGAGTTTGAAACATACGTCAAGGGAGTGTGTGTTCAAATTCTGGTTCAGAGATCATTACTGGGCACCAATATACTGATACAGATGAATAGAAAAGAAGAGAGGAATGTGATTTTTAACTTTTCTGGGACCTTCAGAGAAACCTAAAATTCAGACCCGGCCTTCCATTTTTGCTAAGGTAAAAGGATAGAACATATTTTATTTAACAGTCTGTTAGGTTGATCTATACCATTTGAATATTTAAACATATGGCCTGGGGGGCCTTCATTTGTACTCTCTCCCTGGGCCCCACAAATGTTAGGGGCAGGTCTATGTCTTAGACCCACTCTCCTTCCGCCAACTCACAAGCTTCAGTGAAATCTATGCTTGCTCCTTCTACAAATGAAATGGAACTGGCTTCAGAGGCAAGCTGACTTGGAAGGCTATCACCTCGGCTTTTCAGCAGATCCATACTTTACAAATGGAAAAATACAGTATTGTGACAAGCTGCTGCTGCTGAAACTGTAGAAGGTCTCTTGCCAAACGCACTGAAATAACCTGTAGTTATACATCTATGGTCATCGTAGAGTGCTGTTTCCAAAGTGGGATAATTCCTTGGACTAATAATTAGGACACTGTGAAGTCTGTTCAACACCAGACTTCAAAGCTGTTTACAGTCCTAAAGTAATTAGTCTGCAACCCCTTCCTTGGATCTATAAAGTGTTGCTATCCACCCACTTTCCCAAGCACCCAGTCTCAGATCCAGAAGAACATTCACCTAAGGTCACTGCATGAGTCAGGGACAAGTGGAGTGCAGAATCATCATTCATGGTCCCAGACCTCCTCCGTTAGACAACCTGATTATGAGATGAAATACGGGTAAATATGAGCTTCGGTACCCAGGAAATGTACTGTGAAGGGCATAATGAATTACTTATGCTGTGTAGTGTATGTATAAATCATATTAAGGCATGCTGAATAGTACATTATCATGCTTCTATTTTGCATTACAAAAGTAACTAATGTAAGCTGCAAAGTGTACTTTTAATCCATTATTCATTTCTAAAAGTAGTCAGACCACTATTCAAATACCATAAAGGACTACTGGCTAAGCAAATCTGCTTTTCAATTTATGAAGATGAAATTGCAAGATTTTTAAATCAATTTTAAATTAGTCAAGTTGTATTTATCAAAAAAACTATGTTAAATCTATGCAGTCTTAGTTCAGAGGGAGGAATGATGACAAACCATAATTTTTTCCCTCAAAGAGATTGCATGCCTCAAGTCCAGAATCCATATAATTACTACATGGGATTCTCTGATATTATTTGTTTTTGCTCCATTTTAATGTTTGCATTGGGTCAAAATCTATTTTTAGTTTCTTTTCTCTTTAGGGCTCATCTAAGTTCATTCTGGTTTTCTCCACATGGGCTGCCTCAGTGTGGTGAGCCCCTCTTTCACAAATGCCTCCCCAGTGCCTAACCAAGGAATTGGAATGTGCCTATCTCACCAGAGTCAGGGGCAAGTGGAGTGCAAAATTGTCATTCCATGGGTTCACAGATCTCCCCTTCTACAGTGCCTTGAAAGTCCTTTCTAGTCATAACTCAGAACCCATAAGCAAAAAAGATTGATACAAATGGATACACAAGCAACATAAGCACAAAATACAAATGACAAACTAAGAAAATGTTTGCAACATATGTCACAAAAGCTCCTTAATGCTTAAAGAATCTTAGAAATTGAGGAAAGGCCACTAGTACAGTAGAAACTGAACAACAGATGAAAATTCATAGAGAAAGAAATGCAAATGGTCCTAAAACATACAAAAAGATGCGCAACCTTACCTAGATAAAGAGCAATTCAAATGAAAACTGCATGATGATACCATTTCTCACCTATCAAATTGGTTAAAAAAAAAAAACTTCCCACAGCTTGATAATATAATTGTTTTCAGGGCAATGGGAAATAGCTTCTTACATATGCAGGTAGGACTGCAAATGAGAATAAATTTCATGGATGGCAATATGACCTTCCCTATCAAAGCTTTTTGAGATGACCTGGTTATCCTACTTCTGGGAATTTATCCTACAGATGAATACAGTTACATGCTTATGAAATGATGTATGTATAAGTTATTTATTGCCATATTATTGTTATATGAAAAGTCTGAAAACCACTCAAGTGCTCTTTAATAGATATAAAGGTTAATTTTTTGTGTCAACTTGGCTGGACCATAGGGTGCCCAGATTGTTGGCGAAACATTATTCTAGGTGTTACTATAAAAGTGTTTTTGAATTAGATTACATTTAAATTGGTAGACTGAGTAAAGCAGATTGTTCTCTCAAATGCAGGTGGGCCTCATTCAATCAGTTGAAGGCCTGAGTAGAATAAAAGATTGACCCTCCCCAAAGCAAGAAAGAATTTATCCTACCCAATGACCTCCAAATTGGAACATTGGCATTTGGCTCTTCCTGGGTCTTGAACTTGTCGGCCTGCAGACCGGAGAGACATCATCATCTCGTCTAGTCTCCAGCTTGCAGACTGACATAGCAGATCTTGGAACCTGTCAGCCTCCATAATCATGTGAACCAATTCTTTATATTTATAATAAATGTCTTTCTATATGCTGGTTGAGTATTTCTTATCTGAAATGCTTGGGACCAGAAATAGTTCAGGTTTAGAATTTTTTTTTTTTTTTTTGAGCTTTTGTGTTATACCAGGGGACTCTCAGAAATTACCTTTTGGAGGGCTGGCCCTTTGTAGTGGCTTCCTCCTCTAGGCAGGAGTTCTAGGAAACCGTCGGTTTTTATATGGAAGTGTCGTGAAGATTGTATAACAATGTGCAAAAGAAATATCCCAACTTGTGACAAAAAGGTAACTGGTTCTTGCATCATGACAACACACCTGCCCACACTGCACTGAGCGTTCAGCAGTTTTTGACTCAAAACAGCATGATGGTCGTACCCCTCTTCACCTACTCCCCACATGCCAGTGACTTTTTTTTATTTGTTTCCTCAGATTAAAAAAAAAAAAAAAGTCCCCACTGGGAAACATTTGCCAGTGTGGAAGAGATGAAACAAAAAATGGCAGAAGTACTAGAAGGCATCAAGATGGATGAGTTCAAAAACTGTTTTGGGCAGTGGAAAAAGCATCTTGACAGATGTATTGCATCAAGCGGAGAGTGGCTGAAATTTAAGCATGAAGAATAAATACGTAATGTTTTTATTTTATTATTTTTTTAGTAGGAGTCTCACTGTGTCGCCCAGGTTGGAGTCCAGTGGCACGCTCATGGTCACTGCAACCTCAACCTGCTGGGCTCAGGTGATTCTTCCACTTAAGCCTTCCAAGTAGCTGGAACTACAGGAACACGCCACCATGTCCAGCTAATTTTTTTTTTATTTATTTTACAGGTGAGATCTCACCAAGTTGACCAGACTGGTCTTAAACCCCTGGACTTAGGCAATCCTCTCGCCTCTGCCTCCCAAAGTGCTGGGATTACAGGTGTGAGCCACCACACCCAACTAATACACAATGTTTTAATAAATAAATTGCATTTTGGGGGGTACCCCCTCACATATACATGTGGTTCTCTGGAGAACTCTAATATAAGAGAATTGATTAAATAAACTATAACACACATAGTTAGGAATAGTACAGGCATAGCTCATTTTATTGCACTTTATTTTACTGCACTTCTTCCAATACTGTGTTTTTTACAAGTCGAAGGTTTATGGCAACCCTGCAACGAGCAAGTCTAAACTGCACCCATATAAGAAGGCATGCTTCATCAATAAATGTTGTTTGTGTTCTGACTGCTCCACTGACTAGTCACTCTTGGTCTCTTTCCTTCTCCTCAAGTCTCCTTATTCTCTGAGACACACAAATATTGAAATTGGACAGGACAACTAACAACCCTGCAATGACTTCTGAGTGTTCAAGTGAAAGAAAAAGGTGCGTGTCAATAGCCAAAACAGACTGAAAGCTGGGCAATCTTGCACCAAACATTTAGCCAAGTGTTAAATGCAAAGTTAAAGTTCTTAAAGGAAGTTGAAAATGCTATTCCTTTGAACACATGAATGCTAAGAAAACAAAACAGCATTATTGCTGATATGGGCAAATTTAGAGGTCTGGGTAGAAGATCAAACCAGTCACAACTTTTCCTTAAGCCAAAGCCTTATCTTGAGCGAGGCCGAAACTCTCTTCAATTCACAAAGGTGGAGAGAAGTGAGGAGGCTTCAGAAGAAAAGTTTGAAGCTAGCAGAGGTTGGATCATGAGGTTTCAGGAAAGAAGCTATCTTCATAACATAGAAGTACAAAGTGATGATCTGACCACTATACCTCATATGAATCAAAACATCACTACATAACTCATAAATACATGCAATTATTACGTGTCAATTTTTAAAAGTGTAAGGTGAAACTTTAAGTGCTGACATAAGAGCTGCAACAAGTTCACAGCAACTTGGATGGACTTAGAGTCTATCATACTCAATGATCTATCACAGAAACAAAAACTGAGTACCACGTGTTCTCATGCGTAAACGGACCCTGAACAATGATCATAATACAATAATTAAGGGGTTGGCAGTGGTGGGACACTACCAGGGGAGGGATGTGGGGAGGAGGGACACATAACATCAATAAAGGTACCTAATCTCAAACCAGGTGAAGTGGGGACCAAAAGGAGGCCCAAAATTTTACCTGTGCGATGACCACTTATAATTCTGAATTGTACCCTACACCTTTAAAATTAAATAAATAAAGCTGCAGCAAGTTATCCAGAAGATCTAGCTAGACAATTGATCAAGAAGGCTACACTAAACAACAGGTTTTCAACATAGATAAAAACAACCTTCTGGTAGAAAAAGATGCCATCTAGGACTTTAAGAGCTAGAGAGGAGAAGTCAATGCCTGACTTCAAAGCTTCAAAGAACAGGCTGACTCTCCTGTTAGGAGCTAATGCAGCTAATGACTTGAAGTTGAAGCCAATGCTAACTTACTATTCTGAAAATCCCTAGGGCCCTTAAGAAGAATGCAAAATCTACTCTGCCAGTGTTCTGTATGTGAAACAGCAAAGCCTGGGTGACAGCACATTTGTTTGCAGCATGGTTTACTGAATACTTTCAGTCCACGGTTGAGATCTACTGCTCAGAAAACAAGATTCCTTTCAAAGTATTGCTACCCATTAACAGTGCACCAGGTCACCCACAAGCTCTAATAAAGATGTGCAAGGAGATTAATGTTGTTTTCATGACTATTAACACAACATCCATTCTGCAGTTCATGGACCAAGGACTAACTTCAACTTTAAAGACTTCTTACTTAAGAAATGCATCTTGTAAGAGTATGGCTGCCATAGATAGTGATTCCTCTGATAGATCTGGGCAAAGTAAATTGAAAACTTTCCGGAAAGGATTTACCATTCCAGCTGCCATTAAGAACATTTGTGATTGATTGGGAGGAGGTCAAAACAATTAACAGGAGTCTGGAAAGAAGTTGATTCCAACCATTATGGGTGACTAAAGGGTTGCAGACTTCAGTGGAGGAAGAACTGCAAATGTGATAGAAACAGTAAGAGAACTAGAATCAGAAAGA
The DNA here is from genome assembly GCA_027257055.1 of Cephalopachus bancanus. Lineage (NCBI taxonomy): Eukaryota > Metazoa > Chordata > Mammalia > Primates > Tarsiidae > Cephalopachus > Cephalopachus bancanus. The sequence goes on along the minus strand of JAPVLO010000005.1, from coordinate 479,085 downwards.
GAATCTGAGTACATGATTGAAGTGCCACAGTCTCATGATCAAACGTCAACAGATAAGGAATTGCTTTTTTTTTTTTTAAAGTTGGAGTCTCACTCTGTCGCCCAGACTGTAGTGCAGTGGCCGCTCCCGGCCACCGCAGCCTCCACCTGCCGGGCTCCGGCGATCCCTCCACCTCAGCCTTTCCAGTAGCTGGAACTACAGGCACATGCTACCATGCCCGGCTAATTTTTTGATTTATTGTAGAGATGAGGTCTCACCAAGTTGCCCAGGCGGGTCTCGAACCCATGGGCTCGACCTCCACTCACCTCAGCCTCCCAAAGCGCGGGTTTACAGGCTGAGCCACCGAGCCCGGCTAGGAGTTGCTTTTTATGGATGAGCAAAGAATCGACACCTGGTAAAGATTCTGTGAACATTGTTGAAATGGCAACTATGGATTTTTAAATATTATATAATCTAGCCAGACTCGGTGGCTCAGCCTGTAATCCCACGCCTTTGGGAGGCTGAGGTGAGTGGTTTGCCTGAGCCCGCGGGTTCGAGACCCGCCTGGGCAGCGAGACCTCATCTCTACAATAAATCAAAAAAATCAGCCGGGCGTGGTAGTGCCTGCCTGTAATTCCGGCTACTCGGAAGGCTGAGGCGGAAGGATCGCCGGAGTCCAGCAGGCGAGGCTGCGGTGGCCGGGAGCGGCCACTGCAACTCCAGTCTGGGTGACTGAGTGAGACTCCAACTCAAAAAAAAAAAAAAAAATATATAATCTTAGTTGACAATGCAATGGCAGGGTCTGAACAGATTGAATCCAATTTTGAAAGAACTTCTACCATGAATAAAATGTTATCAAACAGACTTGCAAACCGGGTGCTGTGGTTCAAGCCTATAATCCCAGCACTTTGGGAGGCGGAGGCGAGAAGATTGCCTGAGTCCAGGGTTTGAGATGAGCCTGGGAAACTTGGTGAGACCTCGTCTCTACAATAAATTTAAAAATTAGCTTGGCATGGTGGTGCATGCCTGTGGTTCCAGCTACCCAGAAGGCTGAGGCAGGAGGATCGCCTGAGCACAGCAGGTCGATTGAGGCTGTGGTGGCCATGAGCATGCCATTGCACTCCAGCCTGGACAACAAAGTGAGACTCCAATTAAAAAAAAAATGATTGCATGATGTCACTGTTGTCTTATTTTAAGAAATTGCTACAGACACCCCAATCTTTGACAACTCCATCCTGACCAGTCAGCAACCACCAACATGGAGGCAAGACACTCCCAGCAGCAAAAAGGATTATGACTTGCTGAAGGCTCATGATCATGGTATTTTTTGGCAATAAAGTATTTTTTAAATTAAGATATATACTTTTTTATATTTAATGTTATTACACACTAAAATGACTTCATGTTATTGCACACTTAATACTAAACTTGATGTTGAATATAAACATAACTTTTAGATGTACCAGGAGGCCAAAAATTTTGTGTGACTCTCTTTTATTGCTATAATTGCTCTAAGGAGTGTGGTCTGGAACTGAACTTGCAATATCTCAGATGTTATATGCCTAAACTCAGCTATAAAAACAAAACAAATAGCAGTGATCTTGATATTGAAAGATCTCCAGAATATGTTAAATGAATAACAATAAGGGACAGAACAGGATATATTGTGTGCTAAACTTTGCATAAAAGGTGGGGGGGTGGGTAAAAATATATATTTGTGATTGCTTATATTTGTGTTAAGAAACTTTGAAAAGAAACATAAAAGCATAAAAATAAAATGATCTTATCAGGGATCAAGTGAACTAAAACATATACTTCCAAATGAATACTTTTTCATTCCTTTTGTTTCTTTCTTTCTTTTTTTGTTTTAAAGCAGGATTTATTGAGAGGACAGAAAAACTCACACAGTGGGAGGGGACCCAAAGGGGTTGCCCTGTTTTTTTCTTTCTGTTTTTTTGAATTAATTTATTTATTATAAAGATGTAGGGTACAATTAAGTGTTAGGTATATAAACACCAATCATGCAGGTACCCTTGTTGATGAGGTATGCCCCTCCCTCCCCTGGCAGTTTCTCTCAACTGCCAGTCCCAGCCCCCCACCCCCCTGACAGCTTTCCACTATTGCCAATCGCTTTCTTACAGCATTATAATTGTTCAGGGTCACCTTATGAGTAAGAACATATGGAACTCAGTTCTTTGTTTCTGTGATAAATTACTGAGTATGATCAACTCCAAATCCATCCAGGTTGCTGCCAAGTCCATGTATTTGTCCTTCTTTATGACTGCATAATATTCCATTGTGTATATGTACCACATTTTTTTATCCAGTCCAACTTCAGTGGGCAACAGTGTTGGTTCCATGTTTTTGCTATTGTGAATAGAGCTGCTTTTTTTGTGTGTTTGTTTTAAAGCAGGATTTATTGAGAGGACAGAAAAACTCACACAGTGGGAGGGGACCCAAAGGGGTTGCCCTGTTTTTTTAATCATGTGAATACATTACTCAAAAATTAAATTTAAAAATAAATAGTAGGGTTTCTTTGTCATATCACCCTAATTTATTTCTTTTATGGAATTTGTCAATATCTGATATTTTCTTGTTTAATTATTTGTTTCCCTGTTTTCTCTCCCTTAGAACGGAAGTCAGCAAATTATGACCCATGGGCCAAATTCAACCCACTTGTTATTTTGTAAATAAAGTTTTATTGAAACACAGCCATGCTCATTCATTTACATATTTCTAAGGCTGTTTCTGTATGACAGTGGCAAGTTTGTATAGTTGAGACTGAGAACCACATGGCCCACAAAGTCTAAAACAGTTACTGTCTGCCTCTTACAGAAAAATAATTTGCTGACCTTTGCTCTAGAATGTGAATTTCTTCCTGGTAAAATGTAAGGGCAGAAAGCTTATTTGATCTCCACTCTGTCCCTCACCACCTAGAATAGTGTCTAGCACATAAAAGGTGCTCAATTCATACTGTCAGGTTGGCTTCGTGAGGAAACAAACATTGAAACAGAGATTCAGAGATTCGTGTGCAGAAGGCTCATCAGGGAGTGCTCCCAAGATCACCACTTGAGCAAGGGAAGGGAGCAGACACGGGCAGAGGAGGAAATCAAGTCTAGTGCAGGCTCCAGAGAGTGCCTCATCTGACCCCATGGGGAGTTCTGAAAATGGGAGGGCTCTTCAGAGCTATCCAGACGAGTTGAGAAGGCTGGGTCTTTACAGTCCTGCTTGAATCTGTCCTTGAATAGGGCCACTCTAGGAAGGAGGAGTGACCTTGAGGGAAGCAGCTTTCTCCAGCCAAAGCTCTTCCTGAGGGAATGCTGCCCGCCAAGGACTGCCTGACAGCAGCACTCCCAGCAGTTGGGGTAATAAGTCTTTCCTTCCTGGAGGGAAGGGTACACAACATCCATGACAAGTATGAATGGAATACCTGAACAAGTATGTGAGTGTGTTTGAATGTGTCTACTCCAGTAATAATCCTTTGAATCACCAGTCTTTGGACTTTTTGGTAGGTGTCTGCGTTTGTTCTCTCTCAGAAGCAGACTCTGAAACAACGATTGGAGTTCAAGTCATTTTCGTTGCTGTTATTTTGTCTTGAGACGTGGGGAACACCAGAGACAGATGGAGACGTCAGACAGGGAAGGTAAGCTGTCAATCCTGCTAGCTGTGGGCAATATAGAATTGTGCCCCTCAACGTGGGATTTGGGAAAGGGTGCCCATCCAGCAACTGTTTGTTACTTTGACTATCATGGAATTTATGACTACAATTGCTATCAATTTCAGCTCATTCTGATCCTTGGTTTCTAATCGAAACTAGGCAGACTTGTTTTTTCCCCCTCCTCTTCAAATCATTTCCTTAATTTAGAGAGCCAACACGTGGGATGGAAAAGTTATGCTTGTATTCAAATGCTCAGAGCAGTTCCGTGTAAAGTACAAAAATCCCTTCCCTTTGTTCTCGTCTCTCCTGAGAAAACCAAGCTGCCAGCTGAGATGTTATCAGATGGAAAGCCAAGGCTTGTCTTTCCTTATGTCTCTGCTCTAAGAGTGGCTACAGGGACCAGGCGCTGTGGTTCAAGCCTGGAATCCCAGCACTTTGGGAGGCCGAGGTGAGAGAACTGCTTGAGCCTACGTGTTCGAGACCAGCCTGGGCAACATAGCAAGATCTTGTCTTTACCAAAAGTAGAAAAATTAGCCAAGCATGATGGCTTATGCCTGTGGTCCCAGCTACTTGGGAGGCTGGGGTGGAAGGATCACCCAGGCCCAGGAGGTCAAGGCTGCAGTGATCATGCATTGGTGAACCACTTCGACTCAATTAAAAAAAAAAAAGAGTGACTGCAGGTTGTTAGATTCATCTTCCGTGACCCTCGCATCATACACCGGAAAGCAAAGAGCAACAACCACTTAGAACACGTTCACCCTTTCAGAAGGTGCAAACCCATGACTGTACTTTTCCAATCGGAGTATAGTAATTGGCAAATTTTTCCAAGAAAGGTGAAATACTTCCCATCCCAAATCTAAGTTTTTATTCTTTGAAGCTAGAGATTCCATATTTCTCATTTTAAAACAATGGTTCCTATGGGAACAAAGTATCGGTTTCTCTTAGCAACCACGGCAGCTTTTACAACATTGATAAACTTGGTTTCAACATGAAACTACCTACAGTAAGAGCTTTTTGTTACTATAAAACCAAGGTTACCATAGTATGCGTGGGGGAAAAAAATCTAAGCAGGATAAAGAATTACACATAAATTATAACTATGTAAAAACATAACCTATGTACAAAGACAAAATGACTTCAAAGAAACACACTGAAATAGCAACTTTCTTTGCATCTATATTTTCTAAATTTTTGTTTTGTGCATAAAATAATCATAGTACAAAACAAAAAGATAACCAGACACCATATAATTGGATTTCAAATTAGAGATGGAGAATGAGAGTATTGAACAGTACAATAAAAGCTAAGCTGGTCATCAGAGCACTTTCTGCTACTCTGGTTTCATGACTATATTGCTGGATAGCAGGACCCAAATCACTTATCCGTGAAAAAGTGATGCCTAAATTTCTTTCTTTCTTTCTTTCTTTTTTTCTTTTTAAGTCAGGGTTTGCCTCACTCTGCCTCCCAGGCTGTAATGCAGTGGCATGCTCAGGCTCACTACAGCCTCAGCGTCCTGGACTCAGGCAATGCTTTCGCCTCAGCCTCCCGACTAGCTGGGACTACAGGCATGTGCCACCACACCTGGCTAATTTTGTTTACTTTTCTTAGAGACAGGGTCTCACTACATTGCCCAGGCTGTTCCAACTCCTGGGCACAAGCAATCCTTCCACCCTAGCCTTCCAAAATGCTAGGATTACAGTTGTGAGCCACCGTTCCCGGCCTAAATTTCTTCTGAACTCTAAAATTCAATGACTTATCATTTTACTTTCTCACAATAATTATATGTGGGGTGTTGACCCCACATATAATTGAAGCAGTACTCAGACTTTGGAGAGCATGAAGACCAGCAAGAGAGCCTTTCAAAATCAGATGCCTGGAGTGGCAACCTCATGGATTCTCCATCATGGACTTTCTCCCAGCCCTCTGTATTTGTATCATGGCCCCAGGAACCACACTGAGAGTTCCTGTATGTGCAAATCTTGAAGACTTAAGACCTGGCTAATACAAGAAACCAATGAGTCTTCTTTGGGATCATCCAACACTACATGGTACAATTAGAAGTCAGGGCAGTTTTTGTCCTAAAATATTTAACTCACATTCATCTGTTCGTCCCAGTCGTCTTGTTACGTCACTCTTCAGTCTTAGTTCCATTTATATATTTTCACATCTTTGAAACGTTCCTTCGTACCATCTCTAATGTCCTATGTGAATCATCACTGAAGCATAACCAATGCCTTCACGTGTGGAGGCCAACTCTAAGAAAAGTGCATGCTTTTCCACAGGGCCCTGGAGGCATCCCTCATCATTTGGAAGAAGCAACGTTTGCTCTGTTGTATGTGACAGCCATCGATCTTCCATGGGTGTGTGAAAGCTAACCATAGTGCGTGAAAACAAAAGTAAAGCAGTTTGCGAACTATGCTTAATACCCCATATTCAGAAGTAAATGTCCCAGAGTTGACGAATCAGAGAACAAAACAAGCGGGCTTTGGTTAAGACCTTTCTTCTCCTGTGAATATGAACTCCAACCCACTAGTGAGCTAAAGGGAAAAAGGCTTGTAAAGGATTTGTTTCTTGAAGATAAGCAAATTTTTAAAATTCAAAACAGAAATGTCTTTACTAGACATTCATAGAAAAAGAAAGTTTTTAATTTAATAAGCAGGAAAAACAGTCCAAGGATCACATGGGTCTCACTCTACAGCCCAGGCTGGAGTGCAGTAGCATGCTCACGGCTCACGGCAGCCTTGACCTCAGGGACCCAGGTGATCCTTCTGCCTCAGCCTCCCAAGTAGCTGGGACTACAGGTGATGGTCCCCATGCCTGGCTAAGTTTTTTAATTTTTAAGTGTTTTTGGTTTTTTTGAGCTAGGGTCTCACTCCATCACCCAGGCTGGAGTGCAGTGGCCTGCTCACCGCCATCCCAGCACCAGCCTGCTAGGCTCTGGCAATCCTTCTGCTTAAGCTTTCTAAGAAGCCAGAACTACAGGCGCATGCTACCATGGCCGGCTAATTTTTTGATTTATTGTGGAGAAAAGGTCTCACCATGTTGCCTAGGATGGTCTTGAACCTGCGGGCTCAGGCAATCCTCTCATCTCAGCCTCTCAAAGTGCTAGAATTACAGACTTGAGCCACCACGTCTGACCAGTTTTTATTTATTTATTTGTTAGTTTATTTATTTATTTTGTAGAGACAAGGTCTCGCAATGTTGCCTAGGCTGATCTCAAACTCCTGGGTTCAAGCAATCCTCCTGCCTTGGTCTCCCAAAGTGCTGGGATGACAGGCATGAGTCACCCACCATGCCCAGCCTGATGCTGAGTTTTGATGTGGGGTTTGGGTGGGAGATGCCTTCATATCCTTATCTTGGTGCTTATATTGTTCAACATAGATTTTCTTTAAATGCATCATGGGTTTAAGAAAACACAAAACAGAATATATAAAACAGAGTGGGCATATAAGCACATATGTGAAAAAATTTGTTCTTATCTTTACAAAAAACAATTTTTTTTAAGTTGGAATCTCACTCTGTCTCCCAGGCTGAGTGCAGTGGCACACATACGACCACCCCAGCGTTGACCTGCTGGGCTCCAGTGATCCTTCCACCTCAACCCTCCAAGTAGCTGGAACTACAGGCATGCACTACCACGCCTGGCTGATTTTTAATTTATTGTAGAGACGAGGTCTCACCAAGTTGTCCAGCTGGTCTCAAACCCGCAAGCTCAGGCAATCCACTCACCTCGGCCTCCCAAAGTGCTGGGGTTACAGGCTGAGCCACTGATCCTGGCCTACCAAAAAAAAAAAAAAATTTATATCAACTTTGGAATAGGAATATGCTATTCAGCATTTAAAATATTGGATTTACTGATAATATTCTGTTTCTTGATTCAGGTGCTGGCTATATGGGCGTGTTCACTTTTAGAAGATTCATTGAACTGTAAACTTAGGATTTGTGCCCTTCATACTAGGTATGCTATATTTTAGTAAAGAGTTTACCTAAAAATTTATTAGACATATAATCTTGTGCATACCACTCTTCATGGATGTAAAGTTGCTATATCTTTTGCAGATGATATGTTAGAAAACTAAACAAGGGAGGAAAAGGAGCAGCACAGAAACAGTTTCTGAAATATCATGAATGAGGCCACATGAGGGAAGACGAAAGAACCAAGTTGGAATAAAGTGTAACCCAATGTCAAGATGGCACAGCCGTGTGACATGCCCATTTTCAGGGTGAAGTCAAATGTCAGAGTTGATCATTATTATTCTCCTTTTGAAAGAAGACTAATACATAAAGATCGGATCTGGAACATGAAGTGATGTAATTTCTCTTGCCACAAGGCTGCAACTCCCTTTCCAGAAGTAGTGAGAAATCACAGAAGCCGGGATTCGAACACCGAACTGACTGACCACTTATTCACCATAAGACATTGGGCATATTCAACCCATCTAAGCTCTAATTTATTCATCAAAGGGAGGTAATTAAACCTACCCTGTGGTGTTGTTATAAAGATTAAGCAAATAAGACATATGAAGTATTGCTCCAGTGTCTAGCTCAGATAACAGTAATTATTATTCTTGTTACTGCCCCGGCTATGAAAATTTTTTTGAGGAAAAAACTGTGTTTCATTTTGGAATTACTTAAATTTGTTTAGAGGTTAAATTGAATGTCTTGGTCCAAAAAAATCATTTTATTTTTCTATGATAGTACTAGAAATATTTTTGGGACCAATAAATGACTTCTACAAATGAAAAGAGTGTGGTTTGGTATTTCTTCTTCTAGTTTTTGAACAAAACTCAGTACATGTAGCTAACAGACTTCTAAGTGAGTACCGACTGTTGACGCTTAAGTTCTTAGTAGTTAATATAAACCCTGGAATTACATAGCTTTCCATTTCCTTTACAACCGTTGCCTGAGTAGGATTTATCACCCTTGTCCTGGTACACTCAGGAGGCTAGACAAGGTGAAAAGAACAGCCAGGCTGGCTAGACTGTCTTAATGTGAAAACGTTCTGGGGCAAACGCTCGTTTTAATTTTGCCGAAGTTGTGTTTAGACAGGGCTTGTGTTTAGACAGGGCTTGAATATGACGAAGTTGTGTTTAGACAGGGCTTGAATCTGGATCTCAATTTTACTTGTGTGTGCCTGCCTAAATACCTAAGTATTTGTTTTTGTTTTTGTTTTTGTTTCCCTACAAATTACCTGTGTGGCGAGCATATGCTGTTTGGTTAGCATCAAATAGGTCCATACCTACAAAAAGCCTCATTAATGTAAGCAGAAATCTGCTAACATCAAAAACCTTTTACCATAACATGGAGCCCAGATGAAACCCACACATACGAGGAAGTTCAGAGGCTGAGTGATGGTGTCTCCCTCAATGACCCTCCGGCTTTGATAGCTGAGACGGTGAACCGGAACCAAATTCACCAGGGGCGAGCTTGCCACTTCAAGTCCCTTGCATTAAATTGAAGTCTTGTTTTTAATTTCATTTCCTTTTTCATTTAAAAAAAGAACTTGTTATTCACTTTTCAAAAGTATGCTAAAATGTAAGTTAACTGTCCCCGCATTGCCTCTCCGCCTGACTGCTCATTGGATAAAACACAAACGTATTAAAAATAGCCTCGGTGCAGGCCATTAGCACAACCGTGGCAACTGGCTGAGGAGGACTCTCGGGACAGAATGACATATCTGGGACTCCCCTACCAGGTGATATACCAAAAAAATCATCAAGATATTTATACCCAAGTCTTTTTCGGGCATTGGAAAAGAATGGTAGGAGTTTAGTCTACATTTTAAAGAGGAAATTATGGGGAAAATAGAATTAGTCGTTGATTTGAGCAAAAATTCAATGCTAATGATTTTCTGGTTTCTAACCCTGACTCTATTATCGATAGTCTTTGTCATTCTTGGTAAGCTTTTGTGCCTCAATTTTACTATCTATGACACAGGGATAATACAAGCATGCTTTATCTTCTGCAACTGATGTGCCCTTGAAAATTTGTGTGAACTGAATTGTGGAAGATAAAATTACAAGCTTTGAATAATTAGGAAAAAAAATCAATATTTTAGGAAACCTTGAGATGAATTGTTTTGTCAAGTGAAGAATCCTTTATACCTTATTTTTAAATAAACTCCATTTCTAGTATTATATTCTCTAGAATTAGAACACATTTATAAAGGAGACGAATGGTGATTTTTTTTTTCTTTTCTTTTCTTTTTTTTTTTTTTTGAGTTGGAGTCTTACTCTGTCGCCCAGAATGGAGTGCAGTGGCCACTCCCGGCCACCGCAGCCTCGACCTGCTAGGCTCTGGCGATTCTTCCGCCTCAGCCTTCCAAGTAGCTGGAATTACAGGCATGCGCTACCACACCCGGCTGATTTTTTGATTTATTGTAGAGATGAGGTCTCGCTGCCCAGGCGGGTCTCGAACCCACAGGCTCATGCAATCCACTCACCTCAGCCTCCCAAAGGCGCGGGATGACAGGCTGAGCCACCGAACCCGGCTAGTGATTTTTTTTTAGGGGGCATTATAGCCCTGGGTGGGACCCAGGGGGCTCCCTTCCTCACCCTCCGGGAGGTTTCTGACTCTCCACCTTGTACCTACTCAGCTGCTTGCTGCAGTCCTGGGGTGGCCAAGGAGGGGTCTGTTCTTACAGGATGACTCTTCAGGTATTAAAAATACTCTGTGTCATTGGGAGGATTAAGGGAATGGGGAATAGAGACCAGTGCTAGAGAGGTGAGAGGCAGAAAGAGGAAGAGCCAGGGCTGGTGAGGGAGTTTAGGATGAACCAGTAACGAGTTTGACCTGTCTGAGCAATGAGTCGATGAGCATGACTGAGAAGTGGCGAACGAGGGAGCGGTGAAGCCAGGTCACGCGAGGCCTGGCAGACCACAACACGGTGCTCGCACCTTTCTGTGACCTCAGAAAATGAGAGGACATGTAAGGGCTTTGAACAGCATTCACATTTTTTTTTTTTTTGAGTTGGGATCTCACGCTGTTGCCCAGGCTGGAGTGCAGTGACACGATTACCATGATCATGGCACACGGCAGCCTTGACCTTCTGGGTTCAAGCAGTCCTTCTGCTTGAGCCTCCTGAGTAGCTGGGACGTCAGGCAGGCGCCACCATGCCTGGCTAATATTTTTATTTTTGTCGAGACAAGGTCTTGCTATGTCGCCCGGGCTGTTCTCAAACTTCTGGGCTCAAGCAATCCTCCCACCTTAACCTCCCAATGTGTGGGAATTACAGGTGTGAGCCACCGTGCCTGGGCCACCATTCACATTTTAAGCAAGTCTTTTCACCACTGTGTGGGGATGGATTAGAGACAGGCCAGAGTGGAAACAGAGAGGGTTTCGGAGCCGTTGCACTTGCGGGAGTCCAGGTGGGCAAGTCCACGGGCCGGACTGAGGTGAAGAAAGTGAACGGGTGATAGTGGACAGATTCTAAATAAAACGTGAAGACAGGATGGTTGGTTAGGGCTGAAAGATGGACCGTAGAGAACTGAAAGGAGGGAGGAGCCGAGGATAACCCCCCAGGTTTCTAGAGTGAGTGTCTGAGCCCCATTCCCTCGTCCCTCATTTCTCGAGTCTTCTGGAGATATTCTCACTGTTCCTGCGATTCCAGTCATCACTCTGCTGTCAGTTTTCCCTCTCCAGTGCTAGAGCCATATTTCCCACTGCCTGCTGCACGTCGAATGCAAGCCCTCCTTCTTCTAGTCCAGTTCCAAAACTTGGGGACTTCGGCTTTTAAAAATATTTGCTACCCTCTCTGTTCCTCCCCAACAACAAATCAGTTTCCAAGAACTGAGAGTCTCGGCCTCCAAAACAGCCATCAGCTCTAGCCTCTTCTCTTCTCCCTCCGCCCAGTCTTCTTTCAGCAGCCCCCGCCCCCCCACCGCTGACGTCTCCCACCTCAGCCCCCCACCACCCACCCGTCTCTCCCCTCTTAGCCCAACTGTGCACTGTTTCCAGATGGAGCCCCCAAGCGGACCTTTCATCCCCATGCTCAAACACGATCCATGTGGGCCAGGCACCGTGGCGCACGTCTGTAATCCCAGCACTTTGGGAGGCTGAAGTGGGAGGATTGCTTGAGCCTAGGAGTTGGAGCCAGCAACGCAGTAAGACCCTTTCTCTACAAAAAAATAAAAAAATTAAAATTAGCTGAATGTGGTGCTGCATGCTTGTAGTTCCAGCTACTCAGGAGGCTGAGGTGGAAGGATCACCTGCTGAGCCCAGGAGGTTGAGGCTGCCAGGAGCCATGTGTGTGCCACTGCACTCCAGTCTGACCTACAGATGAGATCCTGACTCAAAGAAAAGAAAAACAATCAGTGTTTCCTTAGGGAGGAAGAAATTAAGTGCAAACATCTACGCCTGGCGTTCCAAATCTTCTGTCACATAGACGCCAGCTAATTTTAGGAGCACCGTCCATAGAAGCGGCACGACATTGTGAGAAAGAACAGGCATACATGGATGGGTGTTTGGGTGAAATATAAGCAGACTGAACACGGGGTTGTGCCGAGACTATGCATGTAAACCAAGAGCTGTGCCTCTCCAAGAAGGCCTTTCACAAAAATACCATTCATGATAGAATTAGATCCATCCTAGTTCAGAAGAAATTTCTGGAGGAGATTGTAGAGGACCCTGGCAGGTTTTGTCTGCCCAGCAGGCCTTTGTCCTTCAAGATGGGAATGAGCCAGTTGTGGCGTTGATCTCCCAGTCCTAATGAGGGTCTACGGCATGGACACATGACCCAGCAGGGCCACGCAAAGACCCTCCAGAGACTCGATCTATGGATCCTGGAAGAGGAACATCTGACATTCATTGCCGCCCCTTCCCAGAGATGTGGAGCGGGCAGGCCCTGCAGCGAGGAGCCTGGAGCGCTGGTGACTGTCTTTCTCCTCACACAGCAAGCACCTGCCCAAGCATGAGAACCCCCCCCCCAAAAATGAACATGGGGCCAAGAGCGTGTCAGAGCCCTTGGAGCCACACAAGGTAAATAGCTCCTATAGGAATGGTGGCATAGGATGGAAATGTGTAACCTTCCAGCCCATTGTCCTATCACGGTGAGTCCATGTATCATTTCCTCGAAACCTGTCCTTTATCCTTGGGTGCTCCTTGTCCAGCGCCACCTGCCCCCCAGCCCGACATCCTCCTCAAGCCAGGGGAGGGTCAAATAGGTTTCCTTACCCACCTCCTGGGGAGGCATCTGGGAGCACCATCCTGCTTCCTCTCCACCCACCTCAGGCATCCCTGCCACACTGGGGCTCTGGGAAGCACGTGTGGCTCCTGCCCTCTCAGTCACCACACCGCCACCCACTCTGGGTCCCCCAATGAGTTACTTCAACCCTAAATAGAGCTCATTACCTGGAAAGACATTTTGAGCATTGTTCAAGATAAAATATGGTGCTAGGAGGGCAACCCCTTTGGGTCCCCTCCCACTGTGGAAGCTTTTCTGTCCTCGCAATAAATCCTGCTTTCTATATAAAAAAAATATATATAGCCGGGCTCGGTGGCTCAGCCCGTAATCTCACGCCTTTGGGAGGCTGAGGTGAGTGGATTGCCTGAGCCCGAGGGTTCGAGACCCGCCTGGGCGGCAAGATCTCATCTCTACAATAAATCAAAAAATCAGCCGGGCGTGGTAGCGCACACCTGTCATTCCGGCTACTCAGAAGGCTGAGGCGGAAGGATCGCCGGAGCCCAGCGGGTCGAGGCTGCGGTGGCCGGGAGCGGCCACTGCACTCCAGTCTGGGCGTCAGAGTGAGACTCCAACTCAAGAAAAAAAAAGGAAGAAAAAAAAAAATATATATATATATATATGTATATATGGCACTAGTACACCACAGGGTTGGATGCAAACTAGAACCTCATTTACTTGACATCAAAAGCAGGAGCTTTGTGCCTCACACACACACATCCACACCCCACCCCACCCCACAGAACTTTGAACGAGTGAGGTCTGGATTATCTGATGTCTTTTACAATGGAGTGATAGAGTGCGTCTATTCAGCAGGAGACCAGAAATTGCTGTTTATGATTTTGAATAAACTAATAATAGATCGAAGACATTTTATTGCATTTGCTTCTATGATTAGGGCCAGATTCTGTCTGGGCCTTCTTCTTTGAGTGAACACATGACGTCTCTGGATGAGCACTGACTCCATCAGGCCATTACGGTGACTGTTTTAGAATACTACATGTGACACTGGAGACCTAGTAGCATGAATGCACCTTTCAAAAGTGCCCTATTTCCTCCTTGGAAGTAATTTCAGCAGTGATAGGCTACAAGTGAGTAATCTCTGATAAGCAATTAGCACATATCAACTCAAAGCATATTATTCAAGGTTCTGTGCTGTTAGTAGAGCCATAGCAAGGATTGCCCATTAAAAAGCATCTGTGAAAAACTTTTGCTATTATTATGGAAGCACTGGGCAATATTCAAATCGAAGCTACTCAGCCATTTAAATAAATGTATTTTTAATTATAAATGTCACTGTTCTACAGACCTGTTTTTCCTATTAACATGTTGGAGACAATGTTAATGAGATTTTGTGTTTTAGAGCAGTTGAAGTCTTATTATGAGAGGCAGCAAAAAAAGGACACAGCAGTATTCTTCTGAAGCTGTGAATCATTACTTATCTGTGTGAAATCTCATGGCATTTAAATCTATATGTGAATTGTCTAAGCAACAGAAACATAGACTTAGAGGACAGCATAAAATGCCTCCCAAACACTCTTCTATTCTGTATTACCTTTTGGACCCTAATATGAAAAAAAGAAAAGAAAAGAAAAGGAAAAACCACCAGAGCAGAAATTTTAATGGGGTGAGGGGTCCCCAAGTTTACATTTCAGAAAACAATTGATTCTTGGAGTATGAACATATTTGAAATCTCAATCATTGTGTTTATCCACCAATGATGCTCCTAAAGAAAGAACACCCGGCCAGGCTTGGTGGCTCAGCCTGTCATCCCAGCACTTTGAGAGGCCGAGGTGAGTAGATTGCCTGAGCCCGTGAGTTCAAGACCAGCCTGGGCAACTTGGCGAGACCTCATCACTACACTAAATAAAAAATTAGCCGGGCGTGGTAGCATGCGCCTGTAGTTCTGGCTACTTGGAAGCTGAGGCGGAAGGATTGCCTGGGTCCAGCAGGTCAACACTGGAGAGGCCGTGAGTGTGCCACTGCCCTCTAGCCTGGGCAACAGAGCGAGACTCCAACTCAAAAGAAAAGAAAAGAAAGAACACCCTACACACAGCAGGTGCCACACATGTGGGTGGCCATGATTTGTTCCTTGGGATACCCTTCCTTCTTGCCCCCCCCAACCTGATAACAGTCTATTAAACCAGGGTTGGGCCCCTCCCCCATCCAAGGCAGCCAATCCCTGCCTGGCCCGTGTTAAACAGTACATGGAGCGGATCAGATTTCCATTTTTCCACAAAGTTGAACTAAGTGACATCTAATAAATAAAACAATAGGCACCAAAGCTGGAAAGACATGTGTAGAATTGTCCGAGAGAGGAGTCAGAGCCTTTCAAAGGGCCACATCCATTTCCGAAGTTTTTAGGAAACAGAAATTATGGGCAGAAGGGGCTGTCTTGGCTGGGCCCCAAGCTGAGACTCAGATCGGCTTGGATGCGAGGTAGAAGGAGTGCTGGAGATTCTCTGCCCATTCACAGGGTATACAAGGACCACGCCAAGAGCATCCAGCTACAGCCCCCAGTTTTCCTGGGGCTGTGTGTGTATGAGCACATCCAACAGGCCAGGAAGGGAGAGAAGGAGCATGGCTGAGGCTATGCTGCAACTTCAGAACCCCTCAGAGGAAAAGAATCCCACAAGCAATGAAGAAATCCAGCCAGATAGGCTGGAAGAAGCCACAAAAACTTGGATTGGGGGGAAGAAGAAAGAGTAGTTGTGGATACAGCCTGAGCCTCCATTTGACAGCCACAGCCTTCATTCACAACCTCCACCCCCAGGGAGGAGCGGTGTCACACAGCCAAAGGAACTCTTCTCATTTGTCGTGGAAGGCATCCCCCCCATATCACCTGAACCAGAGGAGATTAGTAGGAGAAGTCATTTTCCCAGGAGACAGATGCACACACATGAGAGAGCAGATGTCCTGAGACACACTGCAGATCAGGGTTGGTCAGCACCACTGTGGAGCTGCTGGGTCCGGTTATTGGGCCACCCACAAGGCCTGGGGTGGCAGCCAGAACAGCAATGGCAGGGCCACAGGAGACAGCAGAGCCACCCCAGGACCCCTGGGATGGGCAGAGTGGAGGTTTCACCGCCTGGCAAGTGGAGACTAGTAATCCAATGATCCATGTACAAGGTCGCAAGGAGACTGCCCCAGGCGCCACAGCTGGCAGGACTGAGGCTGAAAAGAGGCTCCAAATCTGACATAAGGATTTCCTGGGGAAACAGGGAAAGCCGGATCAGTGATAAAATGAACAGAGCAGAGGCATTTGGAGAAAAGGAAGACCACCCGGCCCAGGAGAGACTGACCTGGGACTACTGACAGTCTTGAAATTCTAGTTTCAAATTGAGTCCATACATTTCTTTTTTTTTTTTGAGTTGGAGTCTCACTCTGTCGCCCAGACTGGAGTGCAGTGGCCACTCCCGGCCACCGCAGCCTCTACCCACTGGGCTCCTGCGATCCTTCCACCTCAGCCTTCCAAGTAGCTGGAACTACAGGCGCGTGCTACCATGCCCGGCTCATTTTTTTGATTTGTTGTAGAGATGAGGTCTCGCCAAGTTGCCCAGGCGGGTCTCGAACATACATTTCTTTACAAGAACTTTCTTCCCTTTTCTTACAGTGCCTCGAATAGGTACCTGTTTCTTGCAGCAGAAGAACAACCTAATTAAACAACAAAATTAAAAGATCCAGGTAGAAATAGCTCCATCATTTCTTTGACCTCCAGCAAATCATCAAGTTGCTGGTGTTTGTGCCTGTGACTGCCACACTTGTCCTCCTCCTGCCTGTGCCCCCTTCCCATCCCACTCCCAACCCCCTCCTCCGGCCGGTCCTGGTAACTGATGGGTTTATACTCTTCTTGAGCTGGCATGTGCCAGGCTCCTCACCTCTGGTCTGCATCAAGTTTACAGATGGGTCCCAGGGCCAAGGGGGACTCAAGAGGGTTCGTGGGTTGCTGTCATACTTGTCATCTCATTCACTGAATATTTTATGACTACGCATTGTGGAGTTACAAGAGTTGTTTTATCAATGAGGAGACTGTGGTTCAGAGAAGTGGCACGATGTGTATAGGAATTTGCAGAGCAGAGGTGAGAACCCGGGTCTCTAAGATGCCACACCTTGTGCTAGCTGGACCAGACCACCCCGACTTTGTGAGTAAAGGATCTAGATCGATCAATTGTTGGATACTTATACCTCCTGACTGTGGAGTGTAAGTAGCCCTTCCAAGGTAGTGCTCCTGGGAGCAGGAGACAGGAGGAGAAAAAGCTGCAGAAATGCTGTGGAGAAGACCCACACAAGAAGTGGAAGAAATCATCCTTAAGTGAACTGACTCCAAAACAGAAACTCAAACACCACAGGTTTTCATTCTCATACGGGAGCTGAATGGCCACAGAGGTGGAAATCATGGACACTGGAGACACCAATAAGGGGGGAGGTGGATGAGGGTTAGGGTTCAGAAACTACCTACAGTGTACAATGTTCACTATCCAGGGAACGGGCCACCTGAGACCCAATCCCCACCACTCCACCATACGTCCACGTAACAAACATGCACGGGTACCCCCTAGATCTAAAATACAAGTGGGGAAGAAAGAAGCAAAAGAAGATCAGATAAGGTAGCAGCTACATGGCCGATGTTCCCCCAGGTGAAAGCCCTTCAAAGAGAACCAGAATCCCACCTGGCACTTCCACACCTTCAAGCAAGCTCCCAATCACACCAGCCTGCCCTGTATTTCCCAGTCTCATCATGCTCACCAAAATTGAGGCACAGCCAAAATGATGATCAAGCAAGTCACCAAATCCGATAGCCGGTCAAGTCTAGAAAGCAATCTGTCTCTGGCATTTTGTCAGTAACAAAGTCAGGTTTCCGTTTTTAATTTTGGGAAATTTCAAATTGCACAATTTACTATTTCCGCCACAGCCACCAGTGCTATTTGCCATCCATTTGGTATCTGGACCAAACCCAAACATTTTCTGGCACAGGCAGCTTTTACCTGCTTGGGCAGCCTTGCCTGTTGGTTACAAGAACAGACACTGAAACCAGATTGCATGAGTTCAAATCCTGCCTCTGATAATTTGATGGGAGTATGTCTTTAGGAAATCACTTCACTCCTCTATGCCAAGTTTTCTACTTTCCAGGAAGCCTGAGGTGACCAACCCTGCGAGAATGACCCAGACTGAAGGGCTTCTTGCAACATGGAACTTTCAGTGCTAAAAAGGGAAAGTTCCGGGCAAACTGGGACAAGTTACCCAATGATAAGATATTTCAGTAAAACACTAAGAACAGTGAGTGTTCAACACACGTTGGCCATCAATGTTCCGTTAACCTGCTGCTAACGTGACTATTGAAATGGTCACAGTTTCCCGTGAACCTGGGGCTCTGGGATGAAATCCTGGTCTTTACTGAAAGGCAGGATACCATTTCTCCAAAGCCTTAGGATCACTGGGAACAGAACCGAGATGAGGGTGGGCGTACCAGTGCTGATGGTAAAGTCCATGAGCGGGGGGAGGGCAAGTTAGAACCCAGGCTCCTCCTCTGATCGAGAATAATGCCAGAAACCAGCACTCCCCTGCCATTCTCCCCTAGGCTTGAGCCATGCCAGGCTGTCTGGCAGACCTACCGAGTGTTATCCACCGAGTAAGACACCTAATCTGTAGAGTCAGAATGCCTCCCATGACAACCTAACTCCCCTCTAGGAGTTTCAAAATGTTTCTGAAAAATGAAAGGGGACAGCAAAATCAGGACATCCCTGCATCCTCCAATCTGCCACCCTGGAGGTTCCATTTCTTGCAAACCCTCCAGACACATTATCCCTGAGGACCATATGAGTTTCCGCACTCTCTGGTCTCAGATATAGAAGAGAATGGCAGATACTTCAGTGCAGGGCTTAGGTACTCATAGATCCTGGACTGCCTGAGTGTGGGATCATGGGCACCTTATTCTCTTTAAATCTTAGCTCCCACATTTGCAAAGTTGAGGCAATAATTACTAGCATTTACTAAGCACTTATTATGTGTTAAGCACCTGACATACAATATCTTTATTGAACTCCAGGACAAACCACAGAGGTATGAATCTTGGAAACAGCATATTATAGGACTCTAAGGCACAGAAAAATTGGAAACTCATCCAAGAGCACACAGCTTACAAGTGGTAGAATGAGGCTAAAACTTAGAAAGCTGGCTCTAGAGTCCAAACTTCTAACAAGGTATATTCTGACTCTATACCTCACCTCTCCGGGTTGTTGTGAAAAACAAAGTAACATGTACATACTTTGTATATTCTAAACAATCAATAAATATTAGGTATTATTTTGTTGAGAGAAAAGGGCTGAAAAGATAGTCAGAGTAAATAGTTCAACATCAGTAAACTCTTTGTTCATGTATATGAATAGACAATGAGTTTACTAAACCATCATGACACACTAGAAAAATGTAACAAGTATTTATTGAGCATGGTCTCATTGACAAGTGATATACGAAGAACTCAGGGTACAGCTATGAGCAAAACCAGACACTGCTCCTACCCTCCTGAAGCTTATGACTCTGGAGGAAGAAATAAAAATGGAATAAATCGATGCACTCAAAAAAGGGGGAAATAAATGAACAATTCAAAAAGGAAATTTTAAAAATTCCATTTATAATGGTAGCAGAAGAATAAAATACTTGGGAATAAACTTAACCAAGGAGGTGAAAGACTTATACACGTAAAAATGACACAGTATTGCTGAAAGAAATTAAAGAAGACACACCACAAAAAAAAGGAAAGTGAGCTTAAGATCATGAATTCAAAGATTCAATATTGCTAAAATAGCAATACTCTCCAAGATTATCTACAGATCTCATGTAATTCCTATCAAAATCCCCATGGCATTTTTTGCAGAAGTAGGAAGAAAATCCATCCTAAAATTTATGTGGAATCTCAATGACCTTGAATAGCCAACACAATCTTGAAAAAAGACAAATGTGTCTCACACTTTCTGATTTCAAAACTTATTACAAAACTACCACAATTTAAAACAGTCGTGTACTGGCAAAAAGACAGACATATACAGGACAAAACAGCCTAGAAATAATTTCTCAGATATATGGTAAAATAATTTTTGACAAAGTTGTCAAGACCATTCCATGGGGGAAAGAACAGTCTTTTTTAGCAAATTGTGTTGGAAAAACTGAATATCCACAGGCAAAAAGAAGGAATTTGGACCCTTACCTAATAGCATATACAAAAATTAACTTAAGATGGATCAAAGACCTATACCTAAGAGTGAAAACAATTAAACTCTTAGAAGAAAATGTAGGGGAAAGCTCCTTGATGTTGAATTTGGCAATGACTTCTTGGATATGACTTCAAAAGTACAGACCAAAAAAAGTAAAAATAGATAATTAGACTACGTCAAAATATAAAACTTCTATGCATAAAAGGACACAATCAACAGAGTGAAAAGAAAATCTAAGAAATGACAGAAAATATTTTCAAACCATATATGTGATAAGGAGGTTAATATACAGAATGTAATAGACCTTACAATTCAACAGCAACAGCACAACATCCAGTTAATAAATGGACTTCAATGGACATTTTTCCAAAGAAGATGCACTAAAGGCCAGAAAGCATAAGAAAAAAATGCCCGAGATCACTATCATTAGGGAGATGCAAGTCAAGACCACAATGTGATGCCCCCTCACACTCATTAAGATGACTACTATTTAAGAAAAAAAGCACTAAAAACAACAGAAAATGAAAAGTATTGGTGAGGATATGGAAAAACTGGTACCTAGAGTAGTCATATTCATAGAGACAGAAAGTTAAAAAGTGGCTGTCAGGGAGGGATTGGGGATAGGGAAGATGCAGAATTGTTTTTTTTTTATAATCAATATTTTTTATTATGATATTGTGGGGGTAGAGTTAAGGGTTAGGTATACAAATATGCTTCGTTCAGGCACCCTTGTTGATAAGAGGTGTCTCCCCGTCCCCAGACAGATATTTACTACCATCAATCCCATCTGGGGATTGAGTTTTAGTTTTGCAAGGTGAAAGGCACTGTAATGGGAATATACTTAATACTACTGAATTGCATAATTAAAAATGATTAAAATGATAAATTTTATATTATGTTGGTTTTACCACAATTTACAAAGTAAATTTTTTAAAAAAGAGGGGTGGCCTGGTGCAGTGGCTCCCACTTGTAATCTCAGATGAACTTTGTATACCTAAACCCTTTATTGTACCCCATATCTTTAAAATAAAAATTTAAAAATATATATATTTGCCCAAACCAATGTTCTGAAGCATATCCTCTATGTTTTCTTCTAGTGATTTTATAATTAAGAAAAAAAAAAAGAGAGAGAGGGGCCGAGACTGGAGGACCACTTGAGGCCATGAGTTTAACATTAGCCTGGACAACATAGTGAGATTCCAACTCCACAAAAACTAAAACTAAAATATTAGCCGGGTGTGGTGGTGCATGCCTATAGTACTAGCTACTTGGAAGGCTGAAGCAGGAAGATGACTTGAGTCCAGGAGCTCAAGGTTACAGTGAGCTGTGATCACACCACTGCATGCTAGCCTGGGTAACAGAGCAAGACCCCATCTCTGAAAAAGAAAAAAAGAGGGAGTGGAAATAATGGTAATGACTACTGTGAAGGATTTAGGTCCAAGGTACCTATAAAGAGGCTGTGACCTGGGTAATGATGAGGAAAACCTCACTTAGCTGAGAACAGGAAGAGAACTTTGGCGGGGAAAGAAAAGCGGTTGAGAGAGCAACGTATGTGAGGTAAGTGATCTTCACCCACTAGACACACTTTCTTCAACAAGTATAAACATTTGTTTTCATCTGATTATTTCTCTCTTTTTAAAAATCAAGAGATAACTTACAAGCAACAATGCAAAAATCTTGAATGAACAGCTCAATACATTCAGTAAAACACCCTGAACCCAGCAACAGGCAAAAGAGATGCTGCTCTACTTCCTGTCCCTTCCCGTCCCCTCCCCTGGAGGCCATGGTGGGGCTGAGGAGACCTCGGCAGGGAGCTGTTTCATACCAAAGGAGACTAAAGAGACTCAACAGCTACTGTAACCCATGATCCTGATGCAAATCTTGCTCTGGGAAGGAAAAAGAGATGTTATTGGCACGGCGGGTGAAATTTGCACAGGGTCTCTGGATAGGATGGTAGTGTCATGTCGGTGCTAACTTCCTGATTTGGATGTTGTATGACAGTTAGGTCATCACTGCCTTTTGAAAATGTGCAGAGCGCATTTAGGGGTTGAGGGAGGATCATGTTGACAACTTACTTTCAAACTATTCAGAAAAAGAATAATGGTGATGGGTGTTTATATGTAGGAGTGTGTGTGCGCGCGCATGTGTGTGTGCGTGTGTGTGTGTGCAGAGAGACAGACAGAGGAAGACAGACAGGGAGGAGTTGGGAAAATATGTTAAAATATTAACAATTTGAATATCTGAGGGAAGGAGATATGGTACTTCTGTGTATTACTCTTACTACTTTTCCAAAAGTTCGGCATTATTTCAAGATAAACTTTTTTTTTGCATTGGAGTCTCACTCCATCGCCCAGGTTGGAGAGCAGGGGCATGCTCACGGCCACCCCAGCGTCGACCTGCTGGGCTCAGGCAATCCTTCTGCCTCAGCCTTCCAAGTAGCTGGAACTACAGGCATACACCACCACACCCGGCTAATTTTTTTATTGTACAGATGAGGTCTCACCAAGTTGCCCGGGCTGTTCTCAAACCTGTAGGCTCAGGCAATCCCCTCACCTCGGCCTTCCAAAGTGCTGGGATTACAGGCTTAAGCTCCCGTGCCCAACTTAAGATAAACTACTTTTAAAGGATGTTGTCTTTGACTGAAAGGAAAATGTGGTACATATACACGATGGAATATTATGCAGCCATAAATAAGGACAAAATTATGAACGTCACAGCAACGTGGATGGACTTAGAATCTATAATACTGAGTGACCTATCACAGAAACAAAGACCTGAGTATCACATAGTCTCACTTATAAGTGGACCTTGAGCAATTATCCTAATATTATAAGAAAAGGATTGGCAGTAGTGGGAATCTGCTGGGGGAGGGGCGCACGCCTCATTAACAAGGGCACATGCAAAATGAACATTTGTATACCTAACCCTGAATTGTACCCCACATCTTTAAAATAAAAAATTCAAAAAAAGAAATGAACCCCCAGGTGAGGCAGCAGGTAACAGAGGTGAGACCAGAAATGAAGATAAACATTTTACCTGTCACTGAATCTGGAAAAAGAAAGTTTGAGAAAAAAGAATTTTCAGTATGCATTTAGCTCTCTCCAGAATGAAGTAGGCTATCCTGCAAATAACCCATGTATGCTTGTCATAAACTAATAAATAAGCACTCTGATGCAGCATCCGCTTTCATTAGCATGCCCTGGTCACGGGCACTGGAACACAGGCTCCTCTTCTAGACCACGGCCCAGCACCAATTCTGGCGCTCACCCTATCCCTGCCAACCTCCCTAACTCCATCCTTTCCAGCTTCAGAAAATTAAGGACAGAGGAAACCTACCCATGGGATCTTGCCCGGGTGGCAAGACCTGGGCAAAGCTGTAAATCCAGAGAGTGCAGAAGTGGAAGTGGGAAGCAGACACGGTGCAGCTCCGTGTTTCCATCCATCTGCAAAATCACCCAAGGCCAGGTTCAAGTCTGGGCACGAGGCACTGGGTTTCCACGCACATCTCACAACCGAGAGGCAGTGAAGCGAGCTCCTCAGAGTGCGGGGCTAGGACAGACCCACTAGGGAGCATCTGGGGAAAACAGAGACCCCGACGGGGCCCCAGTCGCTGTCCTGCACACGGGCCCTGTGCCGGATGCACACGCAGCCACGGAACAGCTGTGCTGACCAGCACATGGTGCCACCACCGTTCAGGGTGGATGCCCTTGCGTAATTTTATCACATAAACAAATCTTTAAAAACAGATGAGAAACTGTAAGAATAGTCTTACATATTCTTTGGGGAAATGACTACAGGGTGAGTGAACTCAACTTTCTGTGCCCTTCAAAACAAAAAATCATAAGCTGAGTTGAGGAAAATAATTCAGTTGTAAGTACAGTTCTATTAGAGCAAAAGCACCAAGGCTTTCTTTTCATCGTAATTTCAAAATTGTCAGATTACTTTTGTCCACAGTCAAACTTTTTCAAGGTTCTTTAAGCAAAGACGTAATGGAAGCTGAAATTCAGATCATTGATCCAAAACATCTTTTTGAGGTGATCAGAATGAAGAGATGGACATTTCGTTAATTCATTCGTTTAGAAAAAGGTAGGCATCACAACAGGCTTTGAGAGGGGGAAAAGGAGAAACATCTTTAGAATACTTTTTTTTTTTTAAGTCAGAGTCTCACTCTGTTGCCCAGGCTGGCTAGAATACAGTGGCACGCTCAGCAGTCTCGACCTGCTGGGATCAGGCTATACTTCTGCCTCAGCTTTCCAAGTAGCTGGGACTACAGGAGCTCACCACCACACCCAGCTGCTTTTTTTCTTTTTATTGTAGAGACGAGGTCTCACCAATTTGCCCAGGCTGGTCTGGAACCACTGAGCTCAGGAAATCCTCTCACTTCCACCTCCCAAAGTACTGGGATTACAGGAGTGAGTCACTGCACCAGGAGTGTTAAATACTTTTTTTTTAAAGAGAAAAAGGGAAAGTGATCTTGTGATGATGATTATTTTTATTATTGTTGTGCTTACCTGAACCTGAACGCATTACCTCCTTCTCTGGTTCTTGGGGGTGAGGGGGGAAAACAGCTCTCATTCCAAATTCCCTACCTTTTGTCCCCAACTCTTATCCTGAAGCTTCAAAATCCTACCACCGCCCCTTTCTTGTATTTCTTTTTTTTTTTTTTGAGTTGGAGTCTCACTCGGTCACCCAGACTGGAGTGCAGTGGCCTCTCCCGGCCACCGCAGCCTCAACCTGCTGGGCTCCGGCGATCCTTCCGCCTCAGCCTTCCGAGTAGCCGGAATTACAGGCATGCGCTACCACGCCCGGCTGATTTTTTGATTTATTGTAGAGATGAGGTCTCGCTGCCCAGGCGGGTCTCGAACCCGCGGGCTCAGACAATCCACTCACCTCAGCCTCCCAAAGGCGCGGGATTACAGGCTGAGCCACCCTGTAATCCGGACAGCTTTCAAGTTCCACTTTTCAGAGTAGAGATCGGGACGATCCTTCCCCGCCCTGCAAATGACACTTGATCTGCCTTTCTCCCATCTGTCCATGGCTACCCCTGCTGCAGAGTTCCGGGCTCTCACCTCGTATCATCCTCCACATCAGTGCTCCTGCTGATGTCTGCTCCATACCCTCACCTCCCACCTCTTCTACTCAGGTTTCGACCTCCCTGCTGTCATCTCAGGCAGCCCCCTTCCCACCAGATCCTTCCACATCATGGGAAGCTTTTCCCAGCCCCCTCAGTGACATGCCCTCCCTCGACGTCCCAATCCCTGGCCGGACCTTCTGCCTTCCTGATGGCTCCACTCCTGTCTTCTTCATGAACTCCTTCATCTTCGCCCATACCCAACACAGCTGTTCCTCAAAGCTCCAACCTTGGCACTCCCTCCTCTGGACTCCACCCTTTACCAGAGGGATCTTACCGTTCTTCATTCCAGGACCAGGGCCTTCCTAGTCATTCAGGCTAGAAGTCTCCACATCCATCTTCTCTCTTCCTCGCCTCCCACATGCAAGTAGCCCCTAAATCATAAACACCTCTCAATCCTCCCCCTCCTCCTCCCGGTCCCCGGCCCTGCCCACTGCCTTGGTTTAGGCTCCAGGATTTCAGCTACTGTCTCCAGTCTCTTCAGGTCCTTTCACGCAGCTGTGCTCTTTTCCAAAACCAGATCTGATTATGCCTCTTTGAGGACTGGAAATCAGCCATTGGCTTTCCACCCATCCAGCCAGACTTTCCCGTGAGTGTCTCTGGGAACCTTTGAAGATATAAGATAAACCCAGCACATTTTCCTGAAGTGCATTTATTTTAATCCGTATTTTGAGTGTGGGACAGGAAGTTTTAGTTCCAACGGTCACAGATTATTAACAAATTTTCAGAATAAAATCCATCTATAAACGTCATAGAGGATGAAGGAAGTTCAGGTGAGTTTTTAACATGTCACAGGGACCTGCAACGACATATCATGCTTAAGAAGGCAATCTGGGGCCATGTTCTGAGATCCCTCTGAGGTTAGCCTTCTATGTCCTCTGCCATTAGAACACTTCATTGGAAAAGTTCAAGGGGAATTTTGTTTCATAATAAAGTTATATGTTTGTGCTTTTGTCCCATGTCTACCTTTCCCATAGCTCCCATATTCTACTGCGAGCTCCACTTCTAACCATCTCCATTCCTGGACCTTCACTACCCCAATTCTCCTGCCTAGAAAAACCTTCCAACATCTTTTGACAAAATCTCCTCATCCTTCAGTATCTGGCTCTGCTGTCACCTCCTCCAGGAAGCTCTCCCAAACTCTCCTAAGCAGAGTCAACCGCCAGATACCTTATGCCCTACTCAGGAGTCCCTAGCACGGTGCACTGTGATGACTTGTCTGCCCGTTCGTCTTCTCCACTTTTCCATGAGCCCCTGACTTATGTACCATTGTATCTCCAAGGGCTAGAATAGTGCTTGTACGAGGGTTGTGTGTGCTTCAAGCATGTCAAACAACAACAACAACAACAGCAACAACAAAACACAGGCAGGTAAGTGATTGCTTCCTAATAGGTACAAGATCTTGACCAAGGGAAGGGGAAGCAAAGAAAACCCTACATTAAAACAAAAAAAAAAAGCCGGGCTCGGTGGCTCAGCCTGTAATCCTGCACCTTTGGGAGGCTGAGGTGAGTGGACTGCCTGAATCCGCAGGTTCGAGACCCACCTGGGCAACCTGGTGAGACCTCATCTCTACAATAAATCAAAAAATCAGCCAGGCATGGTAGCACACGCCTGTAATTCCAGCTACTCGGAAGGCTGAGGCGGAAGGATTGCTGGAGCCCGGCAGGTCGAGGCTGCAGTGGCCGGGAGCGGCCACTGCACTCCAGTCTGGGTGACAGAGTGAGACTCCAACTCAAAAAAATAAATAAATAAAGTCACTCTCACGATGGCCCCTCATCACTGCAGGACTTCAGTGCCTCTTGCAAGCTACGACAGCAGGCATGATTCCCATACCTTCCACTGTGACCTGTCCCTCTGCCCTCATAACATCTCACTCCTCCCCAGACTCCAACATACGCGTGCTTTCGTCAGACCCAAGCTCAGCCTGCAGGGAGCCATCTGTGCCGAATCCGTCCCAGCCTTGAGGTTCAACTCAAATTCCACCTTCTCAGGAAGACACTTCCTGGCTGTTCTCTCATAATTGTTTTTCCCTCTTAACACCTATAACATTTAAGTTCTTATGAGAATTTAATTATGCACAGTTTGAATTTTATAACTTTTAGTGGCTATCTTTATTATTGAAGTAATATATGTATATTAGGGAAAAATTTTAAAAACCAGTTAAGCAAAAGACAAACCACTCATAAGCTCTTCATCTCGAGAGAATCACTTGCATACTATGCATATATCCTTCCAGACTTTTTCCTATGCATACATAGGCATTTTTTTTCACAAATGGGATCGCACTGTAAATATTGTTTTGCAAGTTATGCTTAAAATATACTAATAAAACATTAACATGCTGCTATATAAACTTTTTCAACATTTTTTTTGAGTTGGGATCTCACTCTGTCATCCATGCTAGAGTGCGGTGGCACAATCACAGCTCATTGCAGACTCAACCTCCTGTGCTCAGGTGATCCTTCTGCCTCAGCCTCCCAAATAGCTGAGACTACAGGCAAGCACCACCATGCCTGCTAAGTTTTTTATTTTATTTTGTAGAGATGAGGTCTTACTATGTCGCCCAGACTGGTCTTGATCTCCTGAGCTTAAGCAATCTTCCTGCCTTGGTCTCCCAAAGTGCTGGAATAAATGTTGTGAGCCACCACACTCAGCCTTCAGCATCATTTTTGATGAATCGTGGCATTCATATCTTACAGAACCATCATTCATTTAGCCAATTCTTTACAGGGGCATTGAGTCTTTTCCATTTCCTTTTTGCTATCATACAAAAAATGTTCCTGTACATTCTTCATGCTTTCATTAGCGTAAATTTCAATAAATACAATTTCTATATAAATACTTTTACATATTATTAATTGGAGAACACATGAAAATAATTAATAACAGCAATTAAATATAAAATCTCTGCATTTGTCAATTGTTTCATGTATATTCGTGTTGATTACTTACCTAGATTTTTTTAAGTTCCTTGAGGATAAGGTCCAATTTTTTTTAACATTTCATCTATCATCAGCATAACAGGTGCTCAATTGTGTATGTTGAATAATTAGTTTATTTCACCTAAGTTTTTGCATATTAGTGGCATCCGTTCTTCATTTTAGAAGCAGGTCCCTATAGATAGCGATGTCATAACAGCACTTCCTCTTAGGGACTATTTCCAAAGTCCTTCTTAGGAGCTGAGGTGATCTTTGGGGAGACAGAGGTGGACAAATAAGAGACGTATAGTTCAAAGAAAAAAGGTTGCCAGCCAAACTTCACAACAGCTAGAAGCAACATTTTTCCTTCTCTAGTTTGGATCCCGCTGGCCATTTTTCAAAACTTGTGTGAGATTTTGTACAATGAAAAACAACTCTTCGCCGGGCTCAGTGGCTCAGCCTATAATCTCGCACTTTGGGAGGCCGAGGTATCCCACTGGGTATCCAGGGTGCTGCATTCGCCTCTCCCCTCTTCTCTCATTAGCTGCTGCTTCTCAGTCTCCTTGGCTGAATTTTCCTCATCTTCCTGACCTCTACACATTGGAGTGCCCTGGATCTTAATCCTTAGACCTCTTCTCTTCCTGGTTTTCTTTTCTCCATCCGTTTTTCCAGATGCTCTCTGTTGATGCCGCACAGATTTCTTGCTCTGGTCGGGACTTCTTTCCTGAATTCCAGAGTCCCATGCCTAAATCGTCTGCCCAGCTTTCCCACTTAGATGTCTGATAGGCATCTGAAATGTACTATATCCAAACTAAATCCTCCAGACCTGCTCCCCCTGGAACTTTCCCCATCTCACTAAGTGGACTCTCCATTAATCCCCTGCTCAGGCCCAAAATTTTCCAGAATTTTCTTGGACTCCTCTTTCTTTCACATCCCATAATTGAACCATCAACAAATCCTGCCCAGCTTACTTTGAAAATATACCTAAGCCGGGCTCAGTGGCTCAGCCTTAATCCCACACTTCGGGAGGCTGAGGTGAGTGGATTGCCTGAGCCCATGGGTTCGAGACCCACCTTGGGCAACATGGCGAGCTCTCATCTCTACAATAAAAAAAAAAATCAGCCGGGCGTGGTAGCATGCGCCTGTAATTCTAGCTACTCGGAAGGCTGAGGTGGAAGGATCGCCGGAGCCCAGCAGGTCGAGGTTGCAGTGGCCGGGAGCGGCCACTGCACTCCAGTCTGGGTGACAGAGTGAGACTCCAACTCGAAAGAAAAGAAAAGAAAGAAAAAGAAAAGAAAGAAAAAGAAAGAAAGAAAGAAAGAAAGAAAGAAAGAAAGAAAGAAAGAAAGAAAGAAAGAAAGAAAGAAAGAAAGAAAATAAACCTAGGTTCCATGTATGGCTGTCCTTCTAGTTCAAACTGTCATCACCTCTTTTTAGCCTATCTCAGTAGCCTGCTTCCTGGTCTCGCCGCATCCATTCTTGTCATTTCTTCCAGCCAGCAAACAGGGTGACCCTTTAGGAGTTGAGGCCAGGTTGTGTTCTTTCTCTGCAGAAGCCCCTGTAAATGCCTCCCCATTTCATCTAAGACAGAAGTCCGCTAGAGATCTTGCTGGCGTCATCGGCCACACTCCTTCCTGCTCTCCTGCATCGGTCACAGTGGCTACTTTGCCGTTTGTTCCTGGAGCATGGCAAGTTCACTCTACCTCAGGGACTTTGCACTTGCTCTTTCTGATATCTGAAAAGCTTTCCCCAGCCCTCCATCCCAAGATAGCTGCAGAAATTGTCCCCTCGTTTCATTCCTACCTTGGCTTGGATGTCTCCTCATCAAGGAAGACTTCCCTGACCCGGCCCCCCCATCTGAAAGAGCCCCACCCCACCACTCCTGAACCCCCTTACCGACTTTATTTGCTTCCATACCACTCTGCACCCCCAGCTATTATAACACATACCCTGACATTTGCTATATATATCTGGCTACTGTCTGTCTCACTAGAATGAGAATTCCATGAGGGCAGAGGCTTTGTTCTGTTCACTGCCACATCCAACCCACAGAACTGCAGCCACCACATAACAGGTGGTTCAACAATTGTTGAACAAATCAGCATCGAGGCTGTTCAAATTCCATCCAGTCTCCAAAGTGTCACCTGTGTGGTACTAAGCTGAGGTTTTATGCCTGAGATACACTTCAACACATCTGGGATTTAAATAATAAACATTAGCCATGATTCTGAAGAATTTGCCCCCACAGGTGGAAACTCAGTCCTCAACAACCTCCTTCAATACAGTGGCCACTCCTGATTTGGTCATGCTCCCTTTCAAGCATCCCAGAATTCCATCTCTTCGGTCAGATTTTGTCGGACGTTAACTTTGACTTGCTACGCTTTACTCAAGGGGCTTTGTCTGAAATTCTGCCTACTCTTTGGCCTAAGAAAAACCATGCTCTCTTTTCAACATCATTGGCTCCTGAATAGGGTGCTGGGGAGCCAGACAATTGAAGCCTTGAGAACTTCCTTTTCTCCTCTTTTTGTTTCCTGCATATTCTAATTTTTCCTGTTTTATTTTATAAAACCAAGGAGACTCCTAGAAACAGAGTTGATTAGCTTCCACACCATGATACAAAGTTATTGTCCCCAGAAACCATATCATGCATGGAAATGTATCACAAATGAAGCCTCTACTCTGGATCAACACACACATGTAATTACACAGGAAGAAAAGAGTGTATCAGAAAAGGTTGAGTGTTCCAAGCATGGGAAATAAATTGACCTCTACTCAAGTGATTGCCATGATGATACAGAGGGGAGGGCCTGCATCTGTTTGACATCATAAACACCGAAAGTGCCGGCACAGCGCCACAAGCCCAGGGAATAGACAGCGAGCTCACGGCAAAGGTGCTCGGGCTGTCCACGGCCTAATCTCTGCGGTTAGGACTGCTAAAATGAGTGTCCACTGCTTGCCTTGCTGTTTTGATTTTATACGATACTGAATAAATTTTTCAGGCTTTAATTCAAATGACCCCCTTCAAACTATTGAAAATAAAATGAAAACATACTGACTCCCTAGACTCCAAGGCAAAGATTTTGTCCCATTCACAGCCATAGGGGTCCATGATGGCAGGACCCGATGTCACCTTGGAGGCTCACTACTTCTGATACAACTTCCTTGAATGACTTGATAATGCAACGTATCACAGTTGCATTCGGTTTGTTGTCTTATTTTTCTTTGAGTTGGCGTCTCACTCTGTCACCCAGGCTGGAGTGCAGTGGCACACTCACCACCACCCAAGCATTGACCTTCTGGGTTACGGTGATCCTTCCCCCTCAGCCTTCCCAGTAGTTAGAACAACAGGTGTGCACTACCATGCCCGGCTAATATTTTGATTTATTGTAGAGACGAGGTCTCACCATGCTCCCCAGGCTGGTCACAACCCGTGGGTTCAGGCAATCCTCTCGCCTGGGCCTCCCAAAATGCTGGGATTACTGGCTTCAACCACGGTGCCTGGCCTCTTTTTTTCATCTCTACTTGTTGTCCCACCTCATACCTGAAAATTTCAGACTGCAAAAGCTCCAGTCTGAGTCTGTAGGCAGGTAGACTAGTTGAAAGGACCTACCAGCTTTGTTGTAACCATCTGGGACCAGAATCGAGGTGACAAACTCAGCTTGAGGCAGCATGTCCCTCCTCGAACACCCCATGCTGATGCAGCCAACTCCACTCACAGCTGGGCAGCCATGGTCTGCTTGAAAAGGAACGAATTTACACAGCCTTCATAGGGCTGTTCTCAAACCTGGCTCTTCTGAGAAAAACATTTATTGGCACTATTAAAATGCATCGAGTTATCTCATCAACACATGCAAGAACGAGGAATGCTGTAAGGGTTGAAAACAAGCCCATCAGGTACCATGTTCACCTCACCACGTGGGGGCCAGGCCCAATGGAAGCCCAAGCCTTACCATCATGCAATATACCTGTTTAAGAGACCTGCACAGGTCCCCCTTTGAACCTAAAAGTAAATTTTAAAAAAAGAATGAGGAATGCAGAAACATTAACCACCCATAAGACTATAAGAAGTGGCCTGGCTAGGGCAGACAAGGAATTGGTATTCTGTCCTTGCCAGGGGTCAGGCAGGGCCCCCCCAAAGCAGGGTGTTTTGTCCCAGGAGACACCAGACAGGAAGTTAGGATACCAAGGGCTACTGCTGGCTCTGAGACTCTACCTCATCTGAAAACCGAATGGGTTAGCAGAGGAAATCTCCCAGCCAGGTGCCAGACCTTCCTGTAGGCTCTGCAGTGCTGTTAGAAAAATTAGCTCAGCACCTTCAGCTCGCTTTCAGCCACTGCTTAGCTCTCGGCGCAGACATTCCAAACGGGGCCTTTTAAAACTCTGCCCTCAAACGAAGGGGGTTCAGAGCAACACTTTGGATGATATCACAGGACTCCCAGGGCGACGCTTCACTGCTTCCTCAGCATATGCCAGTGCCCGTTTTACAGGGGGGATTTATGATCCTTCTCTCAGTAGAGCGAGCCAAAGTTTTATAATATTCATTAAAAAGCAGCACCACATGTAATAATATGGAATACTGCCTGTACACAAGAGGGCCAAGTTATAGGTGTTTAGGGAAACGTGGTAGAATTTTCTGGCCTTGGCAAGGGGTAAAGTTGCAGGCACCAGCACGACACGAACACAACCTTATTTTATTGCAAATGTACGTTCAGCCTCCATCCTAATCGCGCTCTGTAAAACCCTCACCACCACCACCACGCTTTCTTCTGACAGGGCAGCCACACGACGGCCTGAAAGGACAGCAGCCACCCCCTGGCAGCCTCGGAGCCAAAGGTAGGCGAGAGCGGCTGGGAGGCAGCAGGGGCCGGGGCTGAAGCTGGCGAGGCGGGCTTTTAATTGACTCTTCGGAATCGATCGCGCTCTCTCCAAAAACAACCCTGGCGCGGGGGCTAGGAGGCTCGCTCACCGGGGCAGCCGCTCTCGAAGGGAATGCAGGCGTCAGCACCGCTCGCGGGCCGGGGGCTGCTCTTCCTCGCCCACCCCCCCGGGAGGGGGCCCGTGGGCCACCTCTCGCCGCCCCTCCCGGGAAACACCCGCCGGCCCGGGAAGCCCCAGTCTCGAGGGCGGGCGCCCCTCCCCAGGTGCAGCGCCCCGGGCTCCGGGCCGCCCCCACGTGCCGCGCCAGCCCTCGCCGCGGCCCTGCGCCCGCGAGCGCCCCCAACCCGGGTCCCTCGGAGCCGGGCCGGCCAGGCCGAGCCGGGAGGTCGGGGCCGGAGGAGGGGCGCTCCCGGCCGCGCGGCCGCACAAAGCGGGGAGCGCGGCGGCGGCGGCGGCGGCGGCGAGAGGCGCGCCCCCTCCCGCGGCGGCGGAGCGCGCGCCCGCCCCGCGCCCGCCCCCCGCCCAGCCCCCGGAGCGCCATTCGCGGAGCGGCTTACGCCAGTCGCCGGCGTACGGCGCCCCAGCGGCCGGGAGGTGCGCTGCCCGGCTCCCGTAAAGTTATTGTGAATGGGGAGCGGGTGACGTCAGCGCCGAATGTCAACAATGTAGCGATTGAGCGTGTGGGCGTTCCGGGGAGAGCGCGAGCCGCGCGGCGCGGAGCGAGCAGCCCCAGCCGCCGCCTCAGCCGCCGCCGCCGCCGCCGCCGCCGCGGCCGAGCTCGCCCGGGCCGCGGTCGCCACGCGAGCGCCCCGCCGCCCTCGCCCGCGCCCCGCCGCCCTCGCCCGCGCCCGGCGCCCTCGGGCCGGGACCGGCTGCCATGTGAGGCGCGTCGCCTCCGCGCGCTTTCGGGGACCCCAGCCGCCCGCCGCGCCGGCCGCCGGAGGGGGCTGCGCGCGGGACGCCGCGGGCACGAGGCGGCGGCCCAGGACGCGGAGCTGCCCGGCGAGGTGAGTGCCCGGGCGCGTCCCGCGGGGGGCGGCGCGCGGGGCCGCGGCGCGGAGGGGGCCGCGGCCGCCGCGCCGCGCCCGCCCGCTCTCCCGGCGTCTTCGAGGAACGGGCCGGCGGCGGGCGCGGGCCGGCGGGCCGGTGCCGGCGCGCGAGGCGGCATTGTATCTCGCTGGCGTCGACGGCGCTGGGGAACGGCGGGGGAGGAGGGGCGGGGGGTAAGTCGGGCGTGGGGAGGCGGGCTGGAGGGGGGCGCGCGTCCGCGCGAGCCGGAGCGGCTGTCACGCCCGCGGCCCCGGGCCCGGGCCCCGGCCCGCGATCCCCCGCCGGCCCGGCCCGGCCTCCTCCCCGCCGCGGCGCGCGCGCCCCGGTGGCCGCCGAGCTCTGCGCTCCGCTTGTCAGCCGCCGCGGGGTGGCCCGGACCGCCGCGAGCGGCGGGCATCACGGCCCAAGTTGCAGGTCCCAGGGCGAGGCCGGCTGGGGCCCTCGCGGCCGACCTGGGCGCGTCCCCACCGGCCCAGGGCCGGGTCTTCGGGGTGCGCCCCGCGGAGCTCAGACCCCGGAGCTCGAGGCTTCGCGCCCCAAGACCCTGCCTGAAGTCCAAGTGCAGCGCGCGCACACACACCCCCCCTCGCTCCGGTCTCCCAGCCCCAGAAGCTTCGCCGAGGAGAGGAGTTCGGGCGGGGGACACCTCTCGCCACCACCCCACGCCGAGGCGCCCGGGGGGTGCTCGGCATCCCGCGCCGCGGGAGAGAGCGGCGGGCGGCGCTCGAGGGCCGCCCCAGGTGCCGGCGAGGGAGGCTGGTGCGCGCATCTGGCGACCTCGGTGTGGCCGAGGATCTGCAGGAACTCGGACCCCGGGGGAGGCGGGCGGCGCCGGGCGTGTGCGTCGGAAGGGACCGCGCACCCTTGGCTTCGGGTTCGAGGGCGCGCGGGATCTCCCCGGCAGCCCCCCGCATGCAGGCGACGGGCGCACCTCGGGGGGCGGTCCCGGCGCGGCCGCAGTCCGGGGGTGGGTCGGTGGCCCGCGGAGGGGCGCCTCGCAGCCCGCCGGGTCGCCGCCGCCGCCGTGGCCCGCCGCCGCCGGGAAGCGCGCGGGGCCGGGGCGCCCCACCGGCGAGATGGAGCGGCAGACGCCCCGCGCGCCCGCGAGCGACGAGACGCGGCGCTCCCCGGCTCTCACCCTCGCCGTCGGGTGCTGCGGTCTCTCGCGCTCTGTGCGGGTTTCGTCCGGGGAGTGTATTTAACTAAAAAGGGTAATTACTTCAGATAAAAATCCTTCCCTGCCTAGTGGGAACCTTGGCGGAGACGATGCCTAATGAGATATTTTGCTTTTGTCTGTTTAGAGTAAAATCAGAGATGTTCGCTCTGATAACGGTTTTCTCAGATCATTGAAATGGAACGTAGAGGAAAGGCATGTCGAGCAGGGAAGGCTCTGGCGGACGAGCAGAGGCTGCCACTCCCGCGGTGGGGACGGCTGTTTCGGTGAGGCTTCGGATGCGAGCTCGCCCCACCCCGGTGCCCCGGCCGCTCGCGAGCCAGCGGCAGTTTTCACTCGGGCAGGGCATCCTAAACGTGAGTCGAAGTGACATCTTGCTCGAATTCGTCTTCAGTCTGCAAGAAAGCTTGCTGAATTACAGCGTGGCGTTCACACTTGCTCCAGTGAAAGGTCTGTCAGCGTTTCCATGATGAATTCAGTTTTTCGGGAGTTTATAATTTCACCACCAAACTTTGAGTGGATGAAATGTTTTCCCTTCTCGTGTTCTGGGTTTTTAATAGAAATGCGTCGCCTGCCCCTACCATCTTACTTGTTGTTCCTGAAACTCCAACATCATTCGGGGGGGGGGGAGGTCCTGGAAATGGCCTAGGCAACCCTGGATCAAGGTGGTCTTGTTGTTGTTAGAACATCCCTGTATGTGTGCAGAGTGGTATTTTCATTTAAGATTTGAAAAGGCTTCAGGTTTGCCATTGGGAAGTCAGGAGTGTGTTGGTAAATTCTTCTGAAATCTGTCTATTCTGCAGGTGGATTGAAATATCAGTTGGTAGTGTGGGTGCCGGGGTTACATGGAGAGACAGTCTTCTCATGTATGTGTATTTCTCAACTCACAGCTAAATTACAAACACCCTTGTTAGTTACTCTTCGGTTCCTTGCATGTTGCATGTCATGACCTGCTGTGGAGAAGAAGGGGTGAGACCTAGAGGGAGGGAGAGAGGGAATTGGGAGCCCCTAATTCACTTTCAGTGTAACCAGTGACTGGGAGGAAGCTGTTTATTCTCTTTCTATTGAATTACGCCCTTTGACTCAGTTGCCTTCAGGCGACTCCCTTCCAGTCGCTCACCTCTGGCTGCTGTGTGAGGGGCTTAATTATTTGCCCACCGCCTTGAAATCCTTGGCTGAAAGGCCCTGAAGAAGTTCAAAGTATTGTTATTCAGATATGGAATTTAATGATCCATTACAGTTCATCAGGAAAATGCACTTTGCAGTGATGGTAGGAAACGGTTCCACCTGATAGTGGGTAATAATAACTGCTTAAAAGTAGATTCAGATTACAGATGAGACAATTAACTCTAGCCATGTGCGCTTCAATTTGTTGCAATTCATTTTGTGATCAAAGCGAGTCACAGAGAGCCAGATGGTCAGGTTCACGTTCAAATCTCTCTCAGGCCAGCCCTCCACTCCTGGGCGCACTGTCTGCACAGCCAATGGGACTTAGTTATTCATTAGCACTTGTGAGCTGTTCCTCAGAATTTGTAATCGAGGCTCCTGTGATGCCAATAAAAGGGTTCGAGCCAATCTGTATTGTTGGGAGCAGTTTAATTTTACTGGGATTAACGCTCACTTAGTGCCTCTGGTGTGGCTCCAGCTTTAACAAGGAGGAAAGACCCCAGTGACTCTCTGGCTCTGCTGAGTTTGGCTCCACTGCTCTAGTTTTTGAACCAAGGATTTCAGGACCATGGGATCTAGCATCTTGCACATGCAGGCTTGATTGCTCATGAATGAGAGAATACTTGGATAAATAAATATCTTCCTTTTTGCCTGAGAGGCGAGAGGCAGGACCAGCCTCATGGGCATGAGACAGACCTGTAGGGCTACATGGGGCCTCCTTCCCCGTCCTGCTCAGGACTTCGCACTTGGCTGCGTGTTCTGCTGCTGTCCTCTTGAAATCCCGAATCGGCCTCGGACAAGGGGCCTCTCGTCTTCATTTTTCACTGCGCCCCACGAAGTATGTGTCTGGCCCTGGTGATGCGGTAAGGGCGTCATGTGGAGTGGTAAGCAACCACTGCTCTGTCTCAGCTCGTCGTGGTCGACTGTTGCCAGGCAGGAATTGGTGGAAATACTGGCTTTGTGTTGCCACACCGTCTGATTTTTCAAAGGGAAGCTGGAGATCAGATTTTTATATACAGTCCCCTAATTTTTAAATATTGGCTCAAGGCTGTTTTTTCCCCCCCCTTATTTTACACATATGTGTTTTTTGTTTTTTTTCCTCTTGATTTTAGATTCAGGAAGTACATATGCATGCTTATTACATGGACATGTTGTGTAGTGGTAGGGATTGGGTCTCAGGTGGCCCATTCCCTAGATAGCAAACATTGTACCCCATAGCTATTTTCTGTTGGCTCACTTTTTAAAAAAAAAAAAATTGGATGAGAACACATGTAAGAGCTAAAGCCAACCTGCATGCGGCCTGTCTCCTGCCACTAAACAGACTAAAACTTTTTTGTTTAATATTTCTGAATTTAGCTATTTTCTAAAAAGGTGGCACACAGATCATTTGTGAGTATGAGCCAAATGAGTGGTTATAACTATTTGGAAAATGGAAAGAGGCAAGAAAAACAAGACTCTAAATCAAATCAACACCGAGTCCCACTCAGGGATTGGTAGCTTCCTTTTCAACCAAGAATTCAACATGAAAGGCCAGATGATTAATACTATGGGCACAGTGTGATTCTTTGCAGGTAAATAATCCATCACATTTGAACCACCCACCCTCTGTCGAGTTGTTATTGACCCAGTGGGGTAACTTGGCTGTTTAATGCCTGGGAGCCTCCATAGGAGTGTGGCATTTGAGAACACTCACCAAAATAATAGCTTTGACGTGCCGAACCCTCACTGTGTGCCACACGCAGGGCGCATTCTTTCACCTGTACGTACCTCATTGACTCCTCAAAGCAACCCTTCGACGTGGGTGTTGTGCCCATTCTGCAGAATTGGAAGGTTCTGACTTTATGCTGCAGCGAACTTCAACTGATTGCGGTGTGTGTTTCCTTGAATATCTCAACGTTATTTCCCCATCCTGTATATGCAGTCCAGACCTATATCAATGACTGTGCATGGTGTAGGACCCTAGCATGCAGAGAACGTGTTCTCTACCCTCACCCACAAGACACAGAGAACAATATAAAATGTAACATGTTTGTGGAAGTCTGCAGTTCACATCTGCCTCCCTGTTCTCTCCTTTCCCTGTCTAGATGTTGGAGAAGCTTCTGCGACATATGACCTTATCAGGGGCACTCACAGTTCAAAAGTCAGGGCTGGTTGCAAAAATGAGAATTTCTTTGGTTAAAAAAAAAGAAAAGTTTTTGGCAGAGCTAGTGCCTCGTTAGGGAAAGCAGCACCAAGGTCTTACAAATGAGGAAAAGAAGCTTCTGTATTGTTAGTGACAGTATATGACTGATGCTGTCCTATCTTTAAATTTTGTGTAAATATTTACACATAGTTCATGTGAAACCTGCTGTGAACTAAACATTTTGTAAACTCAGTGAGATTGCCCAAAATATAATTCACCTTTCACCTTTTAAAAAAAATTTTTGGTCT
Organism: Cephalopachus bancanus; assembly: GCA_027257055.1. Lineage (NCBI taxonomy): Eukaryota > Metazoa > Chordata > Mammalia > Primates > Tarsiidae > Cephalopachus > Cephalopachus bancanus. The sequence goes on along the minus strand of JAPVLO010000005.1, from coordinate 440,311 downwards.
GGGATGACATTTAACTAGAAAGTGGTTCTTTCTTTGTCAATTCAAAGTCTCCTTTTAATTTTTTTCTCTTTCCTTTTTTCTTTTTTTGTTAATTTCAAATGTCAGTCTGCCTAAAACTGGAAGTTAATCTTACTATCAGCATGCTACTCAGCTTCCTTAAAGCTGGAAGTATCCTCAGAATCTTACCACTGTGTCCTTTTCAAGGGTCATTTCATTTCTAAAGAATATGTAAATCGAATATCATCCTACTAGGGATATTACTTCTCAAATCAGGCCGGAATTTTTGCTTTGTTTTTTCCTTGAGCTATTTTTTCCCCCCAAATAATAAATCTCCCCAATCTGAAAGCATTTCACGTCCTCGTTCATTCTAGTCGTTGGAATCACAGCCAAAATGCCTCTCCGTCTTCCCCAGTGACTTCATAATCACCGTTTCTCCAGCATATTCCCTGGTCGGCCTCGCTTTTGTTCCATAGCCTCATAATGAATTGCCCTTCGGTTCTGAGATGTGTCATTTTCCTCCCTGACCTTTTTGTTCTTTTCCTGAAGGCCGTAGGACACGCTGCTGCTGATGTGATGAGAGCCCGCGCTTGGTCGCCGCTCCCTCCCATCCCTGTGTCACCTTTCATCGGCTCCTTCCCAGGCATTTAAATCCTCCCATCCTTCTCACTGTCCTCCTTGGTTGCGCCTGAGCCTGCAGCTGGTGTGTGGACAAAAGTCCTAGTTAGCTTCAGAAGAAAGCTTTTCAAGTTCCCAGGTCCCCCTAGCTTTGCGCCATCTCCTCTCTCCACCATTGCCTTCTGCAGGAGGATCTTCTTCGGGACTTTCTGTGAGGCCCGCAGAAGGCCTAAACCTTCATTTTGGAGTTTTAAGTTAGGAGCGCTCAACGTGGTGATTCCCATTCCACAAGCAGGAAACGGGGTGATTGTGCACGCTCAGCAACTTGCCTTAGTACCCCAGGATCTGTAGATTTGGGGCAATGTTTTTTCTCTTCCCAGAGCGTACACTTCTAAGCAACAAAAGCCTGTGGATGCTACAGAATGCACCAGGTGTCCTTTCTTGAGAGTCAGGTGCCTTGTTCATTTGTTAAATGTATGCTGAGCATCTCTTTCATGGCAGGCATGGTGTTAGGTGCTGGTGGGGAGCAAACCCAGTCCTGGCCCCTGCCCTCAGAAAGCACGCCACCCAGGAGGAAAGATGACATCAATCAGTTAGTGACAGATAACCATTACAGGTGAAGGAAAGGGACTCTGTGCACCAGAGTGTTTTATGGGGGAATGTTAGCTGGGTGGGAGTGGGGAAAGCCCTCTCTGAGGAATTATAGAGTGAGCTTCCATCAGGACCAGTGTGAAACTTGAGGCTTGCTTTTTCCTCCAGCTTCCTAATTTCTATTAATTCATGACTATCTTTGGCCCTCTGGAGTATTGCATAAACCATTCCCTGGGGCCATTTTGGCAAATACTAGTTCCTGTATAGAGTCCAGAATTGATTTATTTACCTGTGTCTTTAGAACCTGATAAAAACAGAAATTGTTAACTGCCAAGAGTGCTGTTCATTTCCATACTTGGAAAAAATACAAGTTAACTTGCTTATTTGGAACATATTTAGGGTCGTTTTGATAATATTTGAATGATCAGAAGCTACAGAGACATTCCCTCCCCATTGGCTGATGTGTGTAGGACCCAGGCAGGGACTTTTAGTATAATTTCTGTCTGAAGTCCCTGCCTGCCCCAGAGCAGACCAAGGATGATTATTTAGAACATGCTTAGAAGCACAGTTCAGGAGTGTTGACAGTATCTAGATACAACAAATTGGCTGTAGTGAATGCTAAAACCCTTTTATTTTCTTTTTCTTTGGTGATAGCTAACCTGGATCAAGAGCTTCCTTCATTTCCATACTTGGAAAAAATACAAGTTAACTTGCTTATTTGGAACATATTTAGGGTCGTTTTGATAATATTTGAATGATCAGAAGCTACAGAGACGTTCCCTCCCCATTAGCTGATGTGTGTAGGACCCAGGTGTGTAGCTCATATTAGCTCATTTGATCCAGCTGCAACCCAGACTGAGGTGTGATCGCTACAAGTTGAAGCATAGGTGTCACCCAGCTAATGAGCAGCAGAGCTGGAATGTGGGCATGGCCCACCTGACGCCGGAGCCTGTCCGCTTGATGACCACCATCCTTTCCTTGTCTTCCTCATTTGAAGCTGGATCCCTCTCCAACAGTTCTCAGAAGTGGAAATAGAGGCCACCTCCCTCTGAAATGTGGGATGTTTTGTTGACATCTATCTGAAAGATTGATTGACAAGAAATTTCTCTGCGAACCTATGGGATATATCTCCTGTTCTTTCACACTCACTTTCTAATCTTTGTATCCTTCAGATTTTTTGTCCATTTAGGGTTCAGAAAGTGAAAGTGTTGCCAATAAAGGCAAAAGGAGAACTAGACACCGAAGGAGAACCCCATGGCTGTGTGTCCACGGCTTTCGTTAAGCTCACACTCCCACCCTTTGGTTAAGTGGAGAAATTGTTTTTTGCTCGCCCCCCCCACTTTTTATTTGGTGGGTGGGAAAAAGTGAAAGAAACTATCCTCCTAATAGGAAGTATTCTACCAAGGAGGAAAAATTCCATTCAGAACCAGTTCCATTAGAAGTCCTAATTAGAAATATTAGCTCCCAGTAACAGATAAAAGTAGGTAACCTGTGTTCTCATTTTAGTCAATTTCAGGAAGAGATTATCTGGCCAGATTAGCATGTTACAATTCTCTACTGAAGATTTGAATGGTTTTAAAGGACTCAGCCAGTCGGCTGGTCTGGCAGTGACCCCCCAGTTACCTCAGGTTTGCAGGGTCACAGTTTAAAAGGCTGACTCAGCTCAGCCTGGACTGGACACTCAAGTTGTCATCTGTAGTCAAGAGACATTATTCTTGGGAGCCGCGTGAACATTAAGCACACATTGGAGGCTCAGTCTGGGAAGTGATCAAGCGTATGAATGTCCAGTACTGTGCTTATTTTTCAGCATTTAGTTCAAATTTTGGAGATGGCTAAATGGAGAGATGCTTAGTGTGTCAGTGTTGGAGGTTTTAAGTGATTAAAAAAATCAAGCAGATGAGTGCATAAAGATTTCTATGCAAACAATGATGAGCTTAAATTAAAGCTGCTGATTTAGTGCGAGAATTACTTGCATTGATTTGTAGAATATCTATATGGGTTCAAGATTCCATATTATGCAAATGAATAAGCCCTGAAGAGTCAACCTGAAAAAAATGAAATTAACTGTGAAAGATATTATTACCCATTCAGCAAGAGGAAAATGTAGGCATTCTTAGAGTTAACCCTTCTCATGCACCTCCTTGGGAAGATAGGTGTCAGGGATGACGGGCCCTCTCGGGAGCCTTACTTCTGTTTCCTGCTCTGTTGCCTGTGGGCCACCTGCCAGGTCCTTATCCTTCCTTTCCAAAACCAATCTCAGAAAAGGACTTCGGGAACACAGCTTTACCCAGGGTATAAAGAGTTGAGGGGACTGGTGCATTCCTCTTCTGAGGCATCAGCATATTAATAGGAGTAAAACTCCGAAGAAGAGAATAGTAGAATTTCACACACTGGTAACCTAGTGATGGGAGTAAATTTTTGAATGAAGAGAGGGCACTTTAAAAAGAATCCTGACTCTGGTCCTTTGCAGTGGCTCATGCCTGTCATCTCAGCACTTTGGGAGACTGAGGCCAAAGGACTGCTTGAGCCTAGGAGTTCGAGACAAACCTAGGCAACATATGGAGACCTCATCTCTACAAAAATAAAGCAAGCAAGCCAGCCAGGGTGGCACATGATGTCTGTAGTCCCAGCTACTTGGGAGGCTGAGGCAGAAGGATCGCCTGGGCCCTGGAGCTTGAGGCTGCGGTGAGCCTGGGGTCATGTCACTGCACTCCAGCCTGGGCATCAAAGTGAAACCTGACTCAAAAAAAAAATCATCTGGCCTTCATATTTTTAATATTGCCATGGTTTATATCCTGTAATCCATTTCTCTATATTCTCTGTTCAGGGTTGGATTTGTTTTATTTTATTTTATTTTTTAGTTAGGGTCTCATGCTGTCGCCCAGGCTGGAGTGCAGTGGTACCATCATGGCTCATTGCAGTCTCGACCTCCTGGGCTCAGGCGATCTTCTGCCTCAGCCTTCTGAATAGCTGAGACTATAGGCGTGTGCCACGTGCAACCCCAGCCAGCCTTTTTTTTTTTTTTTTTTTTTTTTTTTGCAGAGGTAAGGTCTTAGTGTGTTGTGTGTTGCCTAGGCTGGTCTTGAACTCCTGGGCCGAAGCAGTCCTCCCTCCTCCACCTCCCAAAGTGCTGGGATTACAGGTGTGATCCACCACGAGGGCCAGATGATTGGGTGTGGGAGATGATTTTTAATAATACATTTGACAGTATGCCTCTTGCCATGTGTTGGATTTGATCCCATAAACCCTTATAGCAATGGATGTTGTCTGATATTTAAAGAGAGCTCCAGGGAAAGCCACTTGGCCTGTGATTAGGAATTTTTGTGAGTAGCAGTGAACCTGAACGTCTCCGTTATCCTTGAATATTGAATTGTAGAAGGAAAAAAGCAATGGATCCAACTCCTCACCTGCCTCCCCAGCCCAGAATTGAGTCGCTGTATTTCTTTATTTCGGTTGTTTAATTACTTGAAACCCTTGTGTCTGAGTGACGGGCGAGGGGGTGGCCGCCTTTCTGGCCGCGCCCCGTGTCCCAGGACGAGGGGCTCTCTGTGTTGATTTCCAAACGGGCATGTCCCCTACCGTGAGGTGGGAGGTGACATCTGGTCGTCAGGAGAGTCTGATGAGCGAAGCTCGACTTTAGGTGGTTGCCAGGTAAATACCTGGCGGAAAAGAGCCCCCACCGCCTTCCACACCGCCCCCCTCCCACCACCATCGCCTCCAGCAACCATGCTATGTTGAGTTGATGGCGCCATCTAGTGCCCGTCTGTGGAACTGTCCCGCCGGCCTCCTCTGTGTCCCCGGTGCTTTTGCTGGGACTCACCCAGCTGCTACGGCCCCGTGCCCCTGTCTCAGGGCGTGCACCGGCTAGCAAGGGGCTTCTCGCTAGCTCCCTCTCTTCCTGCGTCTTTGCAGGTTAGTTTTGACTCCGTGTCTTCCTTTCTCCCAGACTTCATTTATTTCTGTCTCCCAGTCTCTCCTCCGCCCTCTTTATAGCTCTTGCTTCTCCTTTTTCATCTTCCTGCCCTTGATCAATTTTTTTTAGAGAAAAAAAAATCAGTACTCACAACGGATACGTATAAAGATCTTCCTAAGGATGCTTTTTCCAAACTTAAGAGAATGCCGCGCGTTTTGATGGAAAACAACCGTTTAAACCAAGTGAAGGAACCCGTGGTGACGTCTCAGAGTCTCACTGAGAAGACTGTCCCCTCATCCTCTTGTAGTGAGACATTTCCTCAGACACAGTCCGCCAAGTCATAGGTCTTGGAACTAGAGCTGTGATGGCTTTTTCTGCTTTCTTCCCTCGTAAATGTAGCCTCTCACGCGTATTTTTTGATTCAAGACGTTCTCACGGACGGTCCCGGAATACCCGCCCCTTGGCATGGCACTGCTTCAGTGGGAGAACATGTTCTGAGTTCCAGACCACCCGTTTTCCTGTGGATTTTTCGATCCTGTATGAAATGAGAAACAGAGGTGAAAGCCACGTAGGACAAAGCCTGGGCGTGTGATTACTCCATAACGTGTGTGGGGTCTGAAACCGTGTGCAGGCTTAAGTCTCTCACATTAAACAATACGTTTTAAATTTCCATGGGTGTTAGGCATCTTGATATTGTGGGTTTGAAAGTAAGTCCCCCTGAAAAACAGGAACTGTGCTTGTCTGTTACCAGTTCTTGTGGTCGATATGGCAACTATTTTGATTTTTCAGAAGGGAGGAAAAGCAGTTAAATCTAGTTAAAATTAAAACCAGTTAAAATTAACTGGCTCGTGAGATTTGAGTGCAGCTGTTCCACACATCGCACCACTGAGAGCGAGTTGTTTGTTTATTGCCACGGAGCACTAGTATGCGTTTGTTCCTTCTTTGTGAGCAGGGGCAGAGATGATTTATGTTTTGGGTTTCACCTTGGAAAACAGGCGCTGCAAGCGCAGAGAGGTTCCCGTCTGCTGATTTGCATGTACCCTGTTTTTGTTTTTGCTGGGTAGGTGTGTGTACCTTGTGTGTGCGAGAGTGATTTAGCATGTCAGCACTTTCCCGCAGTGGTGCTTGCTGACTCACGCAGGGTAAGCACTGGGCCGGCCACACTGTAAAGTGCCCACGTCCCAGCACCCTTAGAGAGGCTGGGAGGCTATTTTCAGATCTGTGGTCACTGCTGAGCTCGGTGCCTTGCTCTGCCAGTGGCCAGACAGAGCCTCCTACTTACGGGGTAGAAAATTGGGTGGATTTCTACCTGCGTGTGAAGATCCGCCGCATTTCTGGAAATGCCCTGGGGAAACTGATTTTCACTTCATTTCGTTTTCTGGGACTCCGTAAAGGGGAGTGGAGAGAGGGGCTCATACTAAGAGCAAAAGCAATGTGCTGTTATTTCCTACTTAAAACCCGAAGGAATTTTCATGGACCTCTAACTTGGGCTTTCCTGGTGTAACTGAAACCTGACCCAGCTCTCCCTCCAGGGGAGGGGTGCGGGCGCCAGCCTGATATTGTTTTGTGTGGCTCAAGTCCCTACATGATGACAGCTTTTGTTTTTAGCCATTGCGTGTTATTGAGGTTAAAAAAAAAGAAAAGAAAAGAAAACTTGACCTCGGGTCATTTTAAAGCTAGCATGTATTTTCAGAGATGGTTTCACTGTTTGTTTTCAGAGTTGTTTGCTTATTTTCATCGGAAAGTGTGAAATGTTGCTTTTTTGAGGTTTCTAACTAAACTTCCTTTTGCAGATATGAGTTGATCCAATCGTCCTGCACTCTCTTGAGAAGGGCGATTACCATGAGCTCACTGGGCAAAGGAAAGCTTTGCACCCCCTTGAGTTTGCCTCCTCTTTTAAAGCCTCAGTAAGCATTCTGAAGCTGCTTTGACCAGTAATAAAGAAAAGCCACAGTGACTGTGTAACATGATGTTGATGGAAGTTCTTGGTTTCCGCCGATACGAGTGACTCATCAGTATCAATAGAATTGTAACTTCTAATAATAACACAGTGCAAGACCTTCAAAACATGTGTGGTTTCAGCCCTTGCTCTCAGTGAAAGGTTGGAAAATATTAGTTGGAGCGTTTTTTTTTTTTTTTCTTTTCTCCTAATCTCTTGATTTCACCCAAGTATAAAGTTGTTTTTTGTAGGGATGATGATTCCCCCAGTTGTTTTTTCATCTTGCTGTTTTTAGTTTCGTTATGATCAAGGAACCAAACTCACATCATTTCATCGGTTAGAAATCTGTGCACTAAGCAGCTCCCGCCAGGGCTGTGTTTTGAGGGAAATGTGGCTGAAAAGTAAATCCTCCCTGAACGTCGAAAGGAAAACACTGGTCTGGTCCCGACTGCAGTCCAGCCGGCTGTATGCCTCCCACACAGCCTCTACTGTGGAGGGCTGTGGTATTGCTGAGTGGCCCTGTGGCCCTGTGAGTCACTGTCAAAGGATTCCAAGAGGAAGGTTCACAGGACACGCAAACCAGCAAGCCCCGTGGAGGGGAGCGAAACAGCTGTCCCGGGGAGAAGACCATCGTTTCCCAGGCTGAGGGGCCATCAGGGCAGCCCTTAATGTCACAGGGAGGCCCCGTGCAGGATCATCTTTTTTGCAGCCCATTTGTATGTGTCCATGTATGGGGAGCATTCTGGTTTTTGTTTAGATCTGGTATGTTTTTCCTGCAGTTTGGCCTGGTTACCAGAGATCTTAGCACAGTGGTCTTATCCAAGGGACTTGACTTTTTGCATTCTGTAGTTAAAGCATCAGAATTTCTAGATCATAAGATCAATGTGTATGTGATTTTTTTTTTTTCTTTCTAAACACTTCACGTTTAGAAATGCTTCCTGCACTTTGGGAGGCTGAGGCAAGAAGATCGTTTGAGTCCAGGAGTTTGAGACCAGCCTGAGCAACATAGGGAGATCTTATCTCTACCGAAACCAAAAAATGGGCTGGGTGTGGTGGTCTGTGTCTGTAATCTCAGCCATTTGGGAGGCTGAGAAAGGAGGATCGCTTGAATCCAGGAGGTAGAGGCTGTGGAGAGCCGTGATCGTGCTGCTGCGTTCCAGCTTGTGTGATAGAGGGAGACCCTGACTCAAAAAAAAAAGAAATGCTTCCATTATGTTATTTGTTTCTGCTCTGCTAAAACCAGAGAGGCCTTTGTGCTTTGCTTGTTACTTTATCCTTGGTCCGGAAAATAAACCCTTTAAAGGGAGGCACACAGTTTGAATTTTGTTAGTTGAAATTTTGTGTCATCTTGCCTCTTTCACACTTTTATTACTTATTACTTTTATTTATTTTTGTGATTTTGAGTTGGGGTATCACTCTGCCACCCAGGCACAATCATGGCTCACCATAGCCTTGACCTCGTAGGCTCAGATAGTCCTCCTGCCTCAGCCTCCCAAGTAGCTGGAACTTAAGGCACACGCCACTATGCCTGGCTTCTTTCACACTTTTAGGTAGAATTTTTTTTTTTTTGGTCTCCTGCCGTCTTCTCAGGATTTTGGATTCTTTAATATGCATGCCTCCCTGTTACTCTTTTTACCTTTTGTTCACTGAGGTATTTCCAGTGCCTGGAAAAGCTGTTTGGTACTCAGGGTGTGCTCAGTAAATATCAAATGAATGAATGAATGAACACATTGACCCTCCTCCTTTGAAAGTCACTGACCTATGGCTTCTTACTGCCCACAGGAAAAGTCTTCTGAGACTGGGCAGTGTTTTATTTCTCAACTTGGGTAGTGGTCCCAAGGATGTTCTTTTTAATAATTATTTTTAAAACCTGTTATGTTTTTTCGCATCATCTCACCTATTAGGTAATGCTTTTTTTTTTTTTTTTAATTGGAGGCTCACTCTGTTGCCAGGCTAGAGTGCAGTGGCACAATCACAGCTACTGCAGCCTTGACCTCCTGGGCTCAGGCCATTCAGGCTCCCGAGTAGCTGTGACTACAGGTACATGCCACCACACCCTGCTGACTTTTTATTTTTTGTAGAGATGAGGTCTCGCTATGTTGCCCACGCTGGTGTCGATCTCCTGGCTTCAAGCGATCCTCCCTCCACAGCCTCCCAAAGTGCTGGGATGAGCCACCGCACCTGGCCAGGCAATACCATCTTTAAAGGATTTATGTGAGTTGTTATTGTAGTCAAATGCCATTACCTAGGAATAACTGCCAAGCCCTACATCTGGGTTGAAAAAAATAAATCGTTCAAGTGCAGAATTTGGAACACCTGCATGGTACCGGTTCCTCCACAACAGTGTAGGCCACCGTGTGGCGTGGTTCTTCCGGAAGGTACCACCTCCTCGAGGCCACATTGAAGGGGAGGCATCAGGGAGTGCGATGGTCTCGCTCGACTCTTCTCAGGTCTGGTTGCTCCTGGTGTGGAATACTATGCCTGGTCCCTGAGGTTATGTTAAGGAAGATGTTGACCCCAGAGGGAGCCAGCAACCTCTGTGATCGCGATGCTTAAGGGTCTGGAAACCCGCCAGTTCCAAGAGCAGCCAGAGGAAGAGGGAGTGTTCGACATGGAGAACAGGAGATGTCGGGGAGGAAAGAGTTGTTGGCGGAGAAAGCAGCCTCTCTCTGTTGCTCGCAAGTCAGATCCGTGTGATGTCTGTGCTCGGCAGCAGGTTTCAGCTCCTAGTCACTAGCAGTGCCCAAGCAGAGACTTTGGAACCACCCGTAGGCTCCACTCGCGACCCACCGTGAGGTCCCAGAACCAGCGGTGTCAGTTAGAAATGGCGCCTCAGGTCCCCCCCACACCTGCTGAATCAGAATCTGCATTTTATCAGGACTCCCCCAACCCCCATCCCCGGGATTCACATGTCCATGACAGTTTGAGAAGCGCTGGGCTGAATGTTTCCAAGAACCCTCATAATTCTTAGGATTTAAGGATTGTATTTAATAATGTGCATGCTCAGCTGAAAATCACCAGATCATATGGGGGCATTATCAATTTAAAATACCTGGGTGTGTTATATGTGCACAAAGCCAAACAAGTATTTATTGCCAAATTAATTTTAAATGGATTTATTCATTCCCCCCTCCAAAGTAAAAGTTAGGTTGCTTATATATTTGGGCAGCTGTAAGAGTTAAACTATAATACAACATTGTTCTGTTTTATTCTTCTTAATACATAGAACTAGATTCTTGCTTTACATTTCTCTGTTAATGTCTTCCATTTTTTTCTTCTATGTTCATTGAAAATTCCGAAGCAGATTAGGGTTCTGAATACCTGTTAAGAATACTCAGAGGAGAAAAACATAAACAAAAAAATGAATACTCAGAGTGGATATTTATTTATTTATTTTATTTATTTATTTATTTTTGAGTTGGAGTCTCACTGTCGCCCAGACTGGAGTGCAGTGGCCGCTCCCGGCCACCGCAGCCTCGACCTGCTGGGCTCCGGCGATCCTTCCGCCTCAGCCTTCCGAGTAGCTGGAACTACAGGCATGCGCTACCACACCCGGCTCGTTTTGATTTATTGTAGAGATGAGGTCTCACCAAGTTGCCCAGGTGGGTCTCGAACCCGCGGGTTCAGGCAATCCACTCACCTCAACCTCCCAAGGCGCGGGATTACAGGCTGAGCCACTGAACCCGGCTAGAGGGGACATTTAAATAATAAAAACATCTCATAATACATTGATTTTAAATTTAACATTTTTTTCTTCTTGTATATATTCCGTATTTTGACCTAATGGGAACCTTTGAAGTCTGAATATTTTAACTGATTCTCCACCATACCTTATGTCTTTTAGGTTCCAGGTCTGATATCAGACAAATAAAATAGTCTTACCTTTTCCCCCCTGAAAAAGATCATGACTAACTTAAGCTCGTTTCTTTTTTTCTCAAATATTTTGCTAATTATCCTTTTAACTGGTGAAGTTCAAGTGGAATCCATGATTCATTTCATCTTTTTCCCTTGATGCAATTAGTCATTTGTTCTTTTGATGTCCACAGCAAGACTAATGCTTCATGTGAGAGTCATAAAATTCCAAAAAAAAACAAAAGTTCTTAAATGACTTAAAAGCAGATATAAAATATGCTTTACTGTATGGTAGAAATGAATGGAGAAAACTTCTCATGTTTAGATGTTCTTTAGGGCTGTGTAACCATGAGTTATTTGGGATAGACACATCCTTCCAGATCTGTTTTCTTTTAGCATGTAGGACAAAGACATTGCACTTTGACAGTTGGCTTAGATAATATTTGCTGTTGTATGTATGTATGTCATCTGATGATATAACATATGACAAGGGGGTTTACAAAATGGCAAAGTGCTACAGACATTTTAATAACTTGTGCACTGTAATTATGTTTCCATTTTAGTTTAGCAAGGTGTCTCCTCCTTTTATAAGACTTTTAAATAAAAATCTAAATTCTTCAGGTTTTGCTTTCTTAATCTGTAAGTGATTGTGAACAAATTTTGACCACACTCTGTCATGTTTGTAGCTGGCTTTGAGGCGGAAGGCTAGACTTTGTATCCAGATTTCTTGTTTGCTTACTTAATTCATTGATTCAGCCACTGTGGCTATATACCAAGTACCTTCATGTGCCAAGCGCTAGGCTGGGTGTTCTGGGACATAAAATGCATTCAGTCTCGGTGTCCCAAATTTATAGCTGTATGACTCTATATAGGTGACTTTGGTCCTGATAAAAGATTTTATGAACTCATAAATTTTATAATTTATAATTTTATTTTCAGAAATAATAGCACCCTACCAAATTTTAGATTATTAAATTACCATTTTAGCTATTGGGTAGGTATTATGAGACCGATGTTGAACTTAATAGCTGTTAGAGATACAGTTGCTTGAATTATGTTCTTCAGTGCTTAAGAGCAAGATTTAGGACAATTACTGCATATTCCTATGGGGTTTATTGGATCTCAGAATTTTTTCAGAATGGTTTGGAATAATATATTCTAGTCTGGACTCCAAGTCTGCACTGTCCATTATGGTAGCCACTAGTCACATGTGGCTTTTGAGCACTTGAAATGTGACTTGTTCAAATAGAGACATGTCATGAAATGCACACCAGATTTCAGTGATTTAGTGCACACAAAAAGCATAAAATATTTCTTTAATTATTTTTATTATAATAATTACATGTGTAAATGATAATTTTTGCATATATAGTGTTGAATAAAAAGTATTAATATAGTTTGGCCTCTTTCTTTTTAATTTTTATTTAATGTGACTACTAGGAATTTAAAATTACATATGTGGGTCACCTTGTATTTTGATTTCAAAGTGCTGGTTTAGACTCTAAAGTTTAAAGTGATTGAGAGCTCTCAGAGAGAAGAAGATTAGAGCTTAGCAGAGAGTTTTAGAGATGAGATCCCACCAGCAGAATCCACTTACTTGAAGAAATCCCAGTCTGCACCTTTGCCCTACTTTTAGAGATACCTGCTTTTCTGAACCGACAAAATAGAGCACCGGGTAGCAAGCATTTAATATCTACAATGTACAGAGCACTGAGAGGGATTAAAATAAGTATCACCCAGGTCCCTGCCTTTAGGGAAAAAAATACAGCCTCCTGGGGAGGCAAGATACAACCACGGCCACGTGACTTGTTAAATCATGACTTGAGAGAGAAATAGCTCCTCAACACTCTGATTCAAGATTGTTGCCAACAGATGGTAGAAGTGCTAAATGAAGGAGTTCCTCAGAGGCAGGAAAGGTCACCATGGCCTGGAAGGGTGTCCCACGGGAGGAGTGACTTGACTAGGCACTGAGGAGGGAGTAGGACTTCAGTGGGCAGAGAGAAAGGGGCATGGCCAGGTAGGAAGCTAGGTAGAGTGGGAGCAAGAATCAAAATGTGAGAAAGATCCAGAGAGTCAGGAGATGAGTAAGAAGAGGTGGCTGAGCCAGAGGAGATAAGAATGTCAGGTGTGGGCCAGGCTCGGTGGCTCAGCCTGTAATCCCGCGCCTTTGGGAGGCTGAGGTTAGTGGATTGCCTGAGCCCACGGGTTCGAGACCCGTCTGGGCAACTTGTCGAGACCTCATCTCTACAATAAATCAAAAATCAGCCGGGCGTGGTAATGCATGCCTGTAATTCTGGCTACTCGGAAGGCTGAGGCGGAAGGTTGACATCATCCTCTACCGCGCATTGTGATGCTCTTCCCAACCAATGGCAAATTCTGAGTTTGGTTAGGCCTCTTTAACTTGGGGGAGAGTAAATGTTGCATGACTTTGATTGCTACAACTGCAAAATTGTTTCAATAGTGAAACTGGCAATACTGTATTACCAGTTACATTTATACTAACGTTTATGTAGACGCTTATGACTTTAAAGATATCTTGGATGAATACAGTATCAGTGTTTCGGTCCATAGTGATAAGCACTTGCAAGTCCTTCTTGCTGAAAATGCCTTAAGTATCATATCATTACTGCTGGCTCTGTTTTATAGACATAGAAGCCAGAGAAGCTAAGATTGAATAATTAATGGTAAAATCTGGAGTTTGAACCCAGCTCTTAAGTTCCTTCCATTTTACTATACTGAACACTCATTTTCACATCTGTATATCTACTTCTTAAGAGAAGCAAATTAATTTTTAATTGAATGCTAATATTCATAGAGAAAAGCGTGCATATCATATATATTCATCAACAGACAGATTTTCACAAAAAATCTGGGAGCACTCTGTTATAACTAGCTCCCAGATTAAGACACAGATTAAGACAGTGTCCTAGAAATTCTTCTTGCTTCCTTCCTCTGCCCACCCATGGTAACCAGTACTCTGACTTTTAAAAGCGTAGAATTGTAGATAAATGGACATATAGTATGTACTATTTTGTGTCATCCAATAATGTGTTTGTGTATGATACAGTGTTGACTATGGTAGTCCATTTTTTATTCTCCATGCTATATAGTATTTCATTGTGTGACTGTACCACTTTTTATTAATATGTATAGTTTCCAGTTTGGGTCCATTATGACTAGCACTGCCACTGAACACATCTTTGGGTGGACACACTATACATTTGTGTTGGGCATATATGTAGGAGTGAAAGTACTAAAACAGTGTAGTTTTTAAATTGACTTGCAGATGAGACTGAAATTTGGCTTTGCAATACTCTCTTTTTTTTAGTTAAGTAAAATATTTTATTAAATTTTTTTTTATTTTAAAGATGTGGAGTATAATTCAGATTTAGGTATATAAGTGGTCATAATACAGGTAAAGTTTGGGCCTTCCATTGATACTCTTTTGAAGAAAAGAAGTAAAAACTTCAAACTGTTGTTACCTCAAATGCTATACCAAAATAAATTTTAAGGCAGCCATTAAAAAAGGGTCCCAAGTGAAGAAATTTTTAATGCACTAACACATTTCTGAAAGGGAGGGTGATGAGAAAACAAACAGCTCTTTCATCTATAAAGAGTTTGAAAGGGTTAAGATATTGAAATCCTGAATTTCTATCACTCAGATTTCTCTCACAGTTATACTTGTTTCTCCAAGTTCTAGCAGATGATAGTGGAAAGTTAAGGTGAGATTGGTACCAAGATGATCATTATGCCAGGGAATATTAAGGGATGAGTAACTAGCGGGTATATTTACTGGGAAATAAGAAAATGGGGGTGGGGCAAAGGGCAGGAAAGTGCATTCCTAAATCTATGATAGCAGCTACAGTTCTCACAATTTTACTGAAGTCTCCTTCATCCCACTCTCTTGCTTAGGGTAATCTGCAGGCAACAGAAGTGGCATTCTTGTAAAGAATCCCATAACCTGTTTTCAGAAAAAAAATCTTAAGGCAGGTATTTATCTAGAGGCAACCTGTCTGAAAGAAACGTACTTCTAGGATTTGCCCATACAGAAGATTTTGGGGTCTACCGTTGAGGCTTATTAGCATGAGTAATGATCATTTAAAGATGTGGGGTTTTGTTTTTGTTTTGTTTTGTTTGGAGTCGGGGATCTCACTCTGTCACCAAGGCTAGAGTGCAGTGGCATGACCATGGCTCACTGCAGCCTCAACCTCCTGGGCTCGGGTGATCTTCCCGCCTCAGCCTCTGGAGTAGCTGAGACTATAGACATGTGTCACCACACCCAGCAAATTTTTTGACTTTTTTTTGTAGAAATGAGGTCTCTCTATGTTGCTTAGGCTGATCTTGAACTTTTGGGTTTAAGCAGTCCTCCTACCTTGACCTCCCAAAGTGCTGAGATTACAGGTGTGAGCTACCACACCCAGGAAGATGTGTATTTTATATTTAGACTTACAAGCGTCACTGATCTTAAGCCAGCTAGGCAGAGGAAGAAATTATCTTCTTTTTCTGTGCTCTGATTCAAGATGGCCCTAGGCAAGTTACAAGGGAAATGAGAATATGTGGATAAATATGCTTGTAGTTTCTTTGGTCTCAATGAACAAAGAACATTGTTGCTGTTATTAGTAGTAAATTAAAATTATTTTAGAGTAGAGAATATGACATTAACTTGGGACATGGCTTTTATAGACTAAACATTTTGTACATGTACTGCTGTGGTTGACACCCCTTGCATTTATAGAAAGCCCTTCCTTTTATCATGATGTTAGTTAAGTGTGACTACTCTGACCTCCAAATACTGACTGTATTTTGGATTATGAAACTATGTTTAAAAGTCACATTTTTCTTTGATGCCCATTGATGGCTTCTTTACGACTTGAAATTGTAGTTAGAATTTGAGATTATTTCATTTTTCTTCTCATTTTACAAATTAAACATAAAATGGAAGCATTGGGGTGTGAGGAGGGAGGGAAGAAATCAAATTATTTTCAAGTCATATTTGAAGAGCAGGTGTGTTCTCTCATGATTTACAGTGCAGGTGCATTTTTATTTAAATGCTTAAAATGGTGGTAAAAATTATTCAAGTAGAACACAGCAAAGCTTTAGAGATGACTTGTAAACAGTTGTTCCTAATTTTTTTCCTGTTTCCCCTACACTTGACTTATTTATGTGAATTTCTGAAGCAGCCTTCTCAAAGACCACGGCTCCAGACGTGTGAATTGCATTCATTCGATGAGATCCAGCCTTTTCATCTGTAGGTCAATGTGGGGTCATGGGGCCATGAGTCTTCTCTTTGTCTAGCCTGATCCTAAGGCAAGGGACAGTCCTCCTTGCTTTTCGACCCAGTGGCACATTTCCATCTGTCACAGCATTACGGGGAGGAGAACTACAGGCCTCGGGGCCCCCCACGTGGCTCCACCCTGGAGTGCCAGAGGATTTGCTGCTTCAGCCTTGTGAGTGCCCCAGGTCTCGATGCCAAGATCGTGTCCTGGCGCAGCCAGCTGCCAGGGTTGTGTGGGTGTGTTTGGAGGGGGTCTCCCCTTAGCTTAGCATCAGGTCCCAGTGACCGAATCTGAAGAGCAAGGTTACTCATCACGAGTGAAAGATCTTATCTGTTTTCACATCGATGCTTCTGATAGGGCTTTGTACGTTGGCTGAGGATACGTGCGCACTTTGTGGCTGCCAAGATGCAGCTGGAAAGTGTGTGGGGGACGTCTGCTTCCTGAGGCTGCTCCAGGTGGTCGGGTGGGGGCGGCCGTGATAGAGGTACAGCGCCCACTTCCGTCGGCTTGCCCTGTGAGCCCTGGAAGCCACGTCTGAACCCTGGTCGCGCCTCAACAGGGTTCTCTTGTTGGCACTTCACCTTCCGCTGCTTCTGATTTGCCTGTTGAAGGTTATGACTAAGGTTGTGGTTAAAAATTCCCTTTTTAGGTATGAAAAATCTCTCAAATTACTTTGTGTTGCAGTGTTTTTCTTCCTTTTGTGTGGACTTTCTGGATTTTGTAAAAACAAATCTTAGAAAAACTTAATATCATAGAAGAGTTAAATAAGGGTGAGGTGGGTAATATGTACCCTCGTTAGAACGAGAATAACATTGGACTGGGTGCGGTGGCTCACGCCTGTAATCCCAGCTGAGGCGAGAGGATTCCTTGAGCCCAAGAGTTCAAGACCAGCCTGGGCAACATCGCAAGACCTTGACTCTGCCAAAATAAAAATCTAAAAAAAGTAGCCAGGTGTGGGGGCATGCACCTGTGGTCCCAGCTACTTGGGAGGCTGAGCTACTTGGGAGCTACTTGCCTGAGCCCAGGAGGTCGAGGCTATGGCGAGCTGTGATTCTGCCACTGCACTCCACCCTCAGTGGCAAGGTGAGACACGGACTCAAAGAAGAAAAGAAAAAAAGAATAAATTTGGTGTATGTTCTTAATGGATTGAGCCTGTTGAAATGTATTTCATGGTGGAAGCACTGCCGGTGATTGGGAACAGACATGGCAAAGGCCATTTCAGAACAGTCCCAGAAGCATTAGATCGGAAAGGTGCTCATGTATGCAGTCTGCCATTCACCTACCTAGTTAATTCTACGTAGTTCTATCCTTGGAGCTGGGAGCTGTCCTAGGCGAGTTTACAGTCTCACTGGAAGGGAGCCAATGCCTCTTGATGATCGGAAGAGGAGCTTTACGTGTTCTTATTCAATCTTTGAGGAAACCTTCTAAAGGTGATAATGTTATTAACTGTTTCTCAGAACAAGAAGCTGAGGTTCCCAGACGCAAAGCGCCCCCTTGGGAGCGCCCATGGGAAGGAGAGAGGGCTCTGGCTCCAGTACCGATCCTCTCTCTGGTGTGTGGGCTGCCTTCTACACTGGGCAGTTTAAGGAACTCCTTGATTTGGGGACATCCGGTGAGTATTTTCTGGGTCCAGAGGCAGGAAAACCGGGGTGCAGCTGGAGTAAGCAGAGAAGACTCACGGGCTGGGTGGGTATCAGCCCTGAGCCTTGACCACAGGCAGCTGAGAGGAGAAGGGTTTCTACACTGCAGACGCTGAATGAGGGAAGGAACCAAAAGAAGAAGGGACACGCTGGCCCAGTAGACCCTGTGTGGTCAGTCTAGCTGGGAGGCACTCCGTCGAACTTCTGGGCACTATGCTGAGTTATTTACAGCACCTGTCTCTCCTTTTCATCCCAGTAGGCCTCTGAGGGAGAAGTTATTGTCTAGTCCCTTTCAGGGCTGGGGAGACTGAGGCACACCAGTCGAGCGGTGGCACTGTGATTCAAAGCACAGCCACTGGGCCCCGGGGCCTCAATGTTAGGTACTCTGCCACCCCATACCTCAGACTAGGTGATGCTGGTTGCTTCACAGGGTGCAGGTGAGTGTTCTTGGATTGCTGGGGACAGTGGTAGGAGGATCAAAATGGCATGGGTGGGGACAGAAAGATAAAATGACAGCAGCATGTTATCATCTGGGTGATGGTTTCAGTAGAAGCTTAAACCTTGCCATCATGCAATGTACCCAACGTAACTAACCTGTTCATGGACCCCCTGAAGTTAAAATTTTTAAAAAATCAAAATATCTAAATATACAAAGTTGTTTTTTGTTTGTTTTTGTGAGTTGGAATCTCACTCTGTCACCTAGGCTGGAGGATAGTAGCACACTCACAGCCACCCCAGCGTCGACTTGCTGGGCTTCAGCGATCCTTCCGCCTCAGCCTTCCAAGTAGCTGGAACTACAGGTGCGTGCTACTACACCCCGCTAATTTTTTAATTTCTTGTAGAGACGAGGTCTTGCCAAGTTGCTGGGGATGGTCTCAAACCCATAGGCTCAGGCAATCCACTTGCCTTGGCCTCCCAAAGTGCTGGAATTACAGGCTGAGCCACCAAGCCCAGCCTAGAACCTTTTTTTAAATAAGAGTTTGAATATATTAATGTGTATACTTAATAGAATCTAATTCTTCATTATTTAAGTTCCTAAATATCTGATATTACTATGTATTATCATTACGAACATTGACTCTCATTGTTTAGAATTGCTCTTCTCTGTCTTGGGTAAGAAGAAGCATGTTGGCCACTTTGAAAAGAGGAAACCGGAAAGAAAAGGAGAGGCCATTAGTCTTAGCTAAACAGCATCTGGTCAGGGCAAGTGGGGAGCAAGGGATAGGGGTGAGACATAGCGAATGAACGATTGGAATGGAGGATGAAGAAGCGGGAGGAGCACAAGTGATGAAGATTTGGAGCCCGACTGGCTGGGAGGACAATTCTGCCACTGCAGAAATCAGTGCGGTCAGTAGAGAAACTCTTTTGTCCAGGGCAGTAGTGTCGCAGCCAGAAACGAAGGCTGGCAAATGGGTGAAATATGCGGTAGGGGTGTCACATGTGGGGAAAATGGTTCACTGGAGAGTTGAAAATAAGGGAGAGAAGAGTCCAAAAGATGATTTGAGTGCCGTCTGTGAGCAAAGAACTGATGCCCTGAGAGTAGATGATTTCTGAGAGAGAGAGAGAGAGGGGAAAGAGAGAGAGACACACACACAGAGAGAGACAGAGATGACAGAGAGACAGAGAACAAGAGACCCAGGGCTTTGGGAAGTGTCCTTGGGCAAGAAGAGGAAGGAGAAAGAGGATCCGGGAACCATGAAGGAAACAGGAGAAGCAGCTAACAAGGGGAGAGAGGAGAATTAGAAAAGAAAAACAGCGTGAAAGGCTGCAAAGCAGTCAAGGAGAACAAGAGTGAAAAGGGGCATCGGGTTTGACAAAGGGGAAGGCATAGTAAGGCTTGGCAGAATGGGGAGGTGAGATTCAGGTTGGTGTTGCTGAGTTCTGCCTCGGGGCCAGATACCTTTTCGAAGCACTAGATGTGCAGGTAGTTTAGTGCCAAGCAGAGAAGGAGCTTAGTTAAGAGCAGTTGGTTGCCTGATCCCGCATCTTGTTAGGGCGACCTAACTGATGAAACATGCTTTGTCTTTCAGCGTGTTCATTCACGTAACCCCTAGTTTCTGACTGTGGAGGGGTGTCATTTATCGCCACCTATTGATGCCATCGTTTGGGGGCCAGGTTGATAAGCCCTTGAGGCAGAGCAGGTGAGGCAAAGACCATCAGCTTGGTCTTTGTTTTGTAAGTTCACACAACCACCCACCGTGTGGCCTGTCCCCTAGGGCTGCCGGCTTATTGTATATGTATCTCTAAGCCTCTTGCAAATAGCTGATTGTTATAAGGAATCCAAACAGTATTACAGCACTGCCACACTTGGGGCTACTTTTCGTTTTAGGGCTCGTTTTTTAAATATAAAAAGCCAACTGATTTGAAAATAATCTGAATTTTCTCTGATTTCTCAGAAAGCCTCAAAATACCAAAATGTGTCACAGATCTTTCTATGCCTGGCTACCCTTTGGGGAGAAGCCAGGATTTCCTGATTTCAATATCACAGCTGTGAATTGTGAAGTATTTCACCTACCACAGTGGCAGTCACAGTTTGTTTTATTTAAGCTGCTAGATTTGGAAATGTGCCTCACTTCAGCATTAGTTTCAAATTTTTAGGGAGGGGAGAAGAAATTTGTATGTACAAATGAGCATATTTTTTATTTTAGCTTGTGACTGTAAACTTATGTAGTTCTTTATTCTTCTCTTAGTTTTTCTTGGTAATTATAACTTGGTATATCAGCTTTTAGAAAACATGTTTCCATCTAGAAAACTCAGAAGGCTTAGGAGAAGGGAACCTATCCCCTTGGGCATAGAACTCTGGTAGGTGAAACTTTAAAATAAAGTCTTGTCAAGATAGTCAGACCCCAGGCCTCAGCACCTTGTCTCTCTTGGTGACTGCCTGTTCTGTCGCCATTAGTATCTTCACTCAGAAGTATAAGAGGCAAGAAAAAATGAGAGTCAAGTTGATTTTGTTTGGCAAAGGTTTAAGTATCTTTGGCTGAACTCTGAGTAGTTGATTTTGGACTGTCTGGGGCTTTGTTTATTCTCTAGTTCTCTTAGTCTTCACTTGTAAATATAATCTACAGTGCGATGTTTCTAACAAGAACCAGTTTAATCATTATAGATGAGAACAACAGACACTAAGGACTCCTAAAGAGGGGAGGTGGAGGAGGGAGGGCAGAGGGTTGAAAAATGACCTATTGGAGACCATCTCACTGTCTGGGGGATGGTTTCAGTAGAAGCTTAAACCTTGCCATCACGCATCGTACCCATGTTACTAATCTGCTCTTGTATCCCCTGAAGTTAAAATTAAAAAAAAAAATCAAAGTATCTGTATATACAAAGATTAAAAAAAAAAAAAAGATTGGTTAGTAATCTGTTCTGTTTACCAGAAACATTTATTCTAATCTATTTTGAATCTTTTTAATGAGTTTGAATATATTAATCTGTATATTTAATAGAATCTAATCCTTCATTATTTAAGTTCCTACATATCTGATATTATGATGTTTTAGCATTATGAACATTGAGTCTCATTGTTTAGAATTGTGCTTCTCTGTCTTGGGTAAAGAATGAGTTTTGCTTTTAATTTTAAATATGTCATAGATTGATTTTATTAAGATGCGTTAAAAATGAAATTTTGTAAAAAGAAATTCAAAGATATGAATAAAGCCTGATTAAACCTCTTTTATTATTATATTCATCAGACATAAAGTAACTCTGGCAAACTGCTATAGAAATCTCTAGATGGGGCAGCAGTATGTTAAAAAAAAAAGAAAAGAGACCTCTAGATGTCCACTCTCCATGCCTATGCTTATTCTGGGACGGATCTGCAGTTCCCATTCTGAGCTGCACTATCTGGAAACAATACAGACAGTTCAGGAGACTGGAGTTGAGTGGTTCTAACTTGAGAACATTCCCTCAAAGTAGGTTTTGCAGGGACTATTGCCTTCATATTTCTTGAGTACATAAAAGGCAAGTGCAGAAAAGATTCTGTTTATTTAAACTTTTTCTGCTTTTAAAAATTTACAGGAAGCCGGGCTCGGTGGCTCAGCCTGTAATCCCAGCACTTTGGGAGGCTGAGGTGAGTGGATTGCCTGAGCCCACGGGTTCGAGACCCACCTGGGCAACTTGGCGAAACATCTCTACAA
Organism: Cephalopachus bancanus; assembly: GCA_027257055.1. NCBI lineage: Eukaryota > Metazoa > Chordata > Mammalia > Primates > Tarsiidae > Cephalopachus > Cephalopachus bancanus. Next base: position 418,352 of record JAPVLO010000005.1, on the reverse strand, counting down.
TAAATCAAAAACTAGCTGGGTGTGGTAGCGTGCACCTGTAGTTCCAGCTACTCGGCAGGCTGAGGCGGAAGGATCGCCAGAGCCCAGCAGGTTGAGGCTGCGGTAGCTGGGAGCGGCCACTGCGCTCCAACCTGGGCGACAGAGTGAGGCTCCAACTCAAAAACAAAACAAAACAAAACAAAACAAAAAAACTTACAGGACAATGCATGATTGCTATGTTTCTAACATTATAAAGGTGAATATAGAAAAAGTTAATTGTCTCTCTCCCGCTTCTCTGATAGTTTCTCTTCCTTTCTCTGAACTGTATATACATACATACACACACACATATATATGTATACATGTACACACATATATACACATACACACACATATATGTATACATATACATACATATATACATATATATATGGGGATGCAAAAAAAATGTATACACATTTTAAATATGATGTTCACTCAAAAGATGGCGTTAATCAAATAAATGCTAGCGTCACCATGCACCAGGCAGGACAATCAAAGAAAATGGCAGAGCACCATTATTGCTACCATAATTTAATTCAACTTCAAAAAGTAATACACAGATAGCATCTTTTAAAATGTATATACATTTTGTGGTATCCCCTGTATACACATACACACATACATACAAACATATGTATTTTCTTTGTCTATAAAAATGGCATCATAAACAATTCTCTGCAACTTATTTACTTAATATTTTGTCATAGTACTTATCCTTATCAACTATGAGTCCAGAACCTCCTTTGAACAGCTGCATAGCATCCCATAGATGTATAATTTACTCAACTGTTCCCACATTTCCTGGGCATTCAGGAGCATGCTAGGTTTTTCCCATTCCCAACAGCACTTCAGTTAAAACTCTTGTACCTATATTCCCACATGTCTTCTTTGATATTTGAAGATTAGAGTCCTGAAAGCTAAGTCAAAGATAGTGTCAGATGACATTCCAGAAAAGTCACGCACATGAGGGGCCTCACCAGCAAAATATGAGTACCTGTTTGCCTTATCCCTACTAAGTTTTCTTACTCAGAGAGGTAAAGTGATCCAAGTTGTTTTAATTTGTGTTTCCCTGATGGCCAGTGAGTTGATGTCTCTTTTCATATGTTTAAGGGGTCTGTTGTATCTTCCTATTTAACTTGGGAGAACAAACCATGACAGATTTTATTTTATTAGGTGTCTTAAGTAATGATTTTTCTGTATGTGATATACTCAGTGATTGGAGTTTATAATATTTATTCATTTTAGTGGGATAGCAGAGATAGAAAAAGGACAAAGATATAGTGTTGAGGGTTTTTTGTTTTTGTTTTTGTTTTTCCTTTTGAAGTGTCTTAGTTCTCATTTTCTTTCTCTAGCTGCTTCTTCTTTTTTTTTTTTCAAGATCAGCTTACTTACAGGAAATCCGTCTCTGCCTATTTGTGTGTAATGTAAAAAGGGCCCAGGGTGGGGCATCGTTATGGCTTGGCATCATGTATATTGTTATTCAAGACTGCCCAAAGAGTATTTGCATATGTACATTTTTTTATTGAAGCAGATTCACATAATGTAAAATTAAAAGAGTATTTGCATATGTACATTTTTTATTGAAGCAGATTCATATAACGTAAAATTAACCGTCTTACAATATACAGTTCCGTATCACTTAGTACATTCAGAGTGTTGTGCAACCATGACCTCTAGCTAGCTCCAAAGCATTTTCATTCTCCCAAAGGAAAGTCCATTCCCATTAAGCAGTCATTCCTCTTTCCCCTCATCCTCCATCTCCTGGAAACCACTCATCTGTTTTTGGCTTCTATGAGTTAACCTTTTCTGGATAGTTCATATAAACGGAACCATGGATTATGTGATTTTTTGTGTCTGGCTTCTTCATTCAGCCTAATGTTTTTGAAGTTCATCCACGTTGTAGTGTGTATCAGTACTTCAGTCCTTATGATGGCTGGGTAATATTTCATACCACAGATGTACCATAATTTGTTTATTCATGTGCCAGCTGACAGATATTTGGGTTGGTTTCACCTTTTGGCTGTTGCAAATAATTGCACATGTAAATCTAGATACCAGGTTAGTCATACAGAGGGAGGTGTGAGGGACAAAAAGAAAGGCAGCTGAGAAGAGCCTTCCAGTGAGCATCTGTCTCCTAGGACTTTGCTCTGTAATTGCATCTTTGGATGACTGAATCAGCCCTGAGGCCAGATTTGGGATTTGTGCCATTGGCTTCGTGATCCAGATTAAGCTGTCACATCCTCTGAATTTAAAAAGGCACTTACTTTCCACCTTCCAGGTACTCGGTCAACTCTGGCCTCAGTGGATACCATGACCAGGAGAAAGAAGTATGGCTGTTTCCTCTATGAACATCACCTCCATCTCCAGCATCTGGTTTGGAGCGCTTAGAATGCAGTGACCAGAGGGAGGAATTGTGCCCATGTTGTCATTGGCAGTATAGGCTCATTTCTCAGCTCTCTGCAGCCTTGGTCCAGCTGTACACCCCCCAGTTTTCTCCTGTGTAAAATGAGGTGACTGGTATTTACATTGTAGGGTTGTAGAGACAGTTATGTGGGATCACGCATAGAGAGACTGTTACAGTACTACTTGATTGTGCTTTAGAAATGTTCATCTTGCTAGCTGGGCACAGTGGCTCACCCCTGCAATCCCAGCACTTTGGGAGGCCTGGTGGGAGGGTTGCTTAGGAGTTTGAGACCAAATTAGGCAACGTAGTGTGACCTTGTCTCTACAAAAATAACAAAAATAAGTTGGGTATGGTGGCACATGCCTATAGTCCCCAGCTAATTGGGAGGCTGAGGCAGAAAGATTGCCTGAGCCCAAGCGGTAGAGGCCTCAATGAGCCATGATCATCCTACTGCACTCCAACCTGGGCAACAGAGACCCTGACTCAAAAAAAAGTTTATTTTTCTTTTCTCAGAGCTTCTCTGTCCCCTCCTGTCCAATGCTTGTAATATTACCTACATCACAGGGTTGTAGTAAAACTAGGATGAGGTAATATGCACATCAAGATTCTTAACACCCCGCCTGCCACAAAAGTCAACACTCACTGTAGATAGAAAGATACCTCACCTCGCAATTAGGATTTCTTATTGGGAAAATGCCATCCAGTTGATTACAAGTCTGAACTGTTTAGGTGGTAATGATTGCACCTGGTTGTACTGAGTTGTTCTGAAGCTTTGTGTTTATTGCTGCAGACACATCAGGCTAATTAAAAGACAGCCGTGTGCAGGATAGATAGACTGTAGCTAAGATCCTGATGTGTGAGGCAGGAATTTAGCATCATATTAGCACAAATGCACTACAGAAAGATGCATTTATACCAAATTGTTCCATCCCAAAGAATATGTGTTTGGAGTAAAGTTCTCTCTCTTGGGGAAGCTGACTTCTGTGTGGCCTCAAAAGTAATAGTATTTTAAATACTATTTAAAATACTATTTAAAATACTATTTAAAAGTAATCCTATTTTAAATCCTATTTTAAATACTGTTTAGGGGCTGTTATTTAGGAATCCTGTTTTAGGGCACATGGGAAGTGATTCTGGAAAAAAATCATGGAAGGGAGAAAAAGCTATCCTCCTGACTCTGCTCCCCCTCAACTGTGTCACAAGCCTACTCTGTGAAGATGAAGAGGACCTCCCCCCTGCCCACTACATGGGCTCCAAGCGAGGAAATGTTTAAAGGTCTTCTTGTCATGAGTGCCAGTATAATTGAAGGAGAAAGAGAGTTCATGTGTTGTCAGAAATGGAGCATGCGTTTAGTGACAGCCTTTTGTTTCTCTGACCAAATGTTTATCGGCTATAATGGCAAACAGCTTGCATAAGATTTGCACATAAATATTTAAGAAAGCACTTCGTCTCTGCTTAAATTGTGAAAGCATTTAAGACTATTATATTTTTAAATGTGTCGCTTAACCCTCAGTCGTTCATGTGGCAAATTCATTCTATGAGATTGCTCTGACTCTAACCCCTCTAAAGTCCCCCATTGGTCTACCAGACTTCCCAGGAGCTGCCGGTTGGCAGCTGGAGAGAGTCCAAGTGAACCAGGGTCTCGCTGGGGGGGGGAGAAGCCAAGAGACCTTGCAGGACCAGCTTCCTGGGGCTCTCTGGAGGGAAATGCCTGGACTGTGGATATGTTCGTCATGCCTCTCCGTTTCCGTCCCAGACACACATCACAGCCATTTTCGGGACGTGCAAATTGAAGCGACGCCATGTTTGCAGAAGACAATAAAATCTGTCTTTTGTTGGTCTTGACATTTCTTTAGCACCAGGCCCCTCAAGTTTTAGATGTGTGATAGTCAAGAAATGCAGTCAAAGTTTGGAAATGTGGTGCTCATAAAGAAAAGTAATTCTTTTAAAACTTTTTTCTCTTTTTCTTGAAAGATTCAAACCTAGAGAGAAGATGAAAGAATAGTATGAGAAACACTTGTATGTCCTCTGTACATATGTACCAATTATTAAAATTTGTTATTTTGTTTCTTTATATACCGCTTTATATGTGTGGTTGGCAGATTTTTTTAGAACTATTTGAAAGTAAGTTGCAGACTGCATGGCATTTTACCCCTCAAACACTTCAGCATCATCTCTGAAGAATAAGAACATTTTCTTACATAATCATAACAATACTATTACAAAGTAAGGCTTAATTGAAAACTTCAGACAGAAGACAAAAAAGTAAAAAAAAAAAAAAAGTAAAAAAAGGACAGAGCTTGAACAAAACTGTGATTTCACTTGAAAAGTATAGGCAGAAGAAATATAACAAGGTAATTAGAACTCCTATTTGGTTCCTTAAAGGATACATTTTGTATATACCAATGAACCACCCAATTGATGCAGATTTTGTTCAAATGTTTACTTTATCTAGTTCAAGGAGTTTCTCCTGGCGCTCTGAAGTTATTCAGGGCTTTGGCCAGGGTTATACGCTTTTCAGCCTGTAAAACATTTCTTCAGCATCATCCATCTAAAACCTAAGAGGCCACATCCTACTTAGGCTTGTGGTTAGGAGCAAATTTTCAAGGGAATGTGCTGGTGTCATTACATTGAGAACATGGGACTTTCAGTTATTACAGCCAGAAATGTTTATTAATGGGCAGTTGGAGCAAACATGGAAGGTCTTCCTGACATTTCGTTTAGGTTTGAGTAAAAACTGATACATTAGCACACTATTTTGAGAAATAATTTTACAGGCCTGACAAAATGTTAAGTTTAATGTCATCACAGACTTTTTGTAGATTTAGTCTTCAGGAGTCAGCTCGAGGAAAAATGCTGCACTTACAAAGCTGAACAGCAGGGACAAAGTCAAGTGGATGGTATATATAAGCATCACTAATTTGTATATTTTAAAACAAAGATGTGCATTTTCTTTATACCATTCGCTTATAGAACATTAAACAAATGAGAAGCATTCTTTGGACTGTTTCCCTGAAAACATCCCGTCTTTGGTAGGATTTAATCTTTTACCGGAAGAACTGTATTTGGAGATTTATTTTTCAAATTATACAAAAAGCTCTTTTCACCAAGCTTTGGGATGGGAGCCATATTAAGCTGTTTCCCTAAGTACATCATATATCAGCATGTCAAGAATGAGAGAACGTGAGCTTCCTTTAATAGTGGTAAATGTCAGAGATGTGTGACCCATGATTTCTCATGAAAAGGCCCATTTTCAGTAAACTTTTGTGTTTGCCCAGTGCATTGAATGTGATAACTGGCCTCCCACTGACCAGGGGTGAGATGCAAACCTAGAGAGTGTGAAACTGTATATTTTTATCTCTTATTTCCTTTCTCTTTTTGTTCTTTTAGTATTCAGTGACCATGAGGGTTTCAAATTTTAAATTCCTATTTTACGTATTCCTATTTTATCAAATTTACAAGCTATGACTTTTAGAATAATGTGTGCACTCTGTTCTGTGAGTAAATTAAAAAGCATTTAATGTAAAATGCGTGTGTAGTTTCTTGTGTATCAAAGCCATGCTTTTCCTTAGCCCCACTCAATTGCCTCCTGTTTCCAATTTGTGTTAGAAAGTTCTGTGTGAAATGGGAATGCTAGTTTATACATTTACTAAGAGTGAATGCATGCCCCGTGGGATACCAGCCCTTGAACTATCTTTGTGGCAATCTTATGTAAGATATTTGAATCTTTCTCTTTTAATGCCAAGTACTCTCTTTTCACTTGTAAATTGGAGATGTCACTACTTGAGTTTGGGCCACCAGTATGTACATGTAGTGTTGATTGGTGTTATAATGGTTTTTGGCTACTCTGAGTAGTTTGTTTTTTAGAGGAAATTTTGTCAGGCCAAACTCAAGAAAGGAGTTTGGGTTTGTTCATCATTCATCCTTTCCATCAGTAAACATTCACAAAGTGCCTACTTTGTGTCAATGCTGTTCAGAAACAAAAAAAAAAACAAGCTAAGATTTTGCTGTCCTGGTAGATGCCATGAACGGTACTAACAGCACAAGAGCCCCTTGAATGGCCTGGTGATAGGGGTGTGGAGATGGGAAGGGGTCCACAGAAAGGTGAGTTGACCACTAAAGACATTGCAGAACAGATGACACCATGAAACATTGAAAGAAAGTGTGGTAGATTTCTGCAGTTGGAGAGGGCCATAGAAAGAGCATTCAAGGCAAAGGGTGCATACAAAAGCCATGGAAGCATAAAACACATGTCACGTATGAATTTCAAGTGATTAGAGTTTGGAGACTTGGAGAGGGAAGTGGAGAGAGATTAGGCTAAACCTGATGATGAAGGATCTTCTGTGCCACTCTAAGGAGGCTGGCCTGGATCCTGTAAGCAGCGGAGCACCACTCCAGGAATCTTAACACAGAAGTTTCATGATTATATTTGTGTTTTAGAAATATTCTCTTGCAGCAATAGAGAGATGCCATGAAAGGGGAAGAGACCAGAAGGTCAATCACTGTGGTCCTATGAAAGTTCATGGGAGAAAGATAGGGCAGTAGCAAGAGGACAGAGATCAGGGGACCAAAAGCCAGTTAGGAAGTGGAATCCTCAGAACTTGGTGACTGGTGATGGGAATTGAGATAGAGGACATAACTGATGATAACGTCTAGGTTTCTGGTTTGGGTGACTGCATGAGGAATGCCATGAGGATATGAGTGCTTAGGTCATGAAATTGGGGCGATATTCACATGGGAGACAGAGAACAGAGAGGTCCAATGATGCAAGCTCTGGGATGTCGACCTTTAAAGAAGAGGCACATAAAAAGAAGCCTTAGAAGGAATGATCTGAGGGGAGGAGGAAAATCTGAAGATGGGATAGTCCAGGACCTGAAACAGCAGTCTTCAGAAGGAGGGAGTGGTTAAGAATGTTAAATGCTTCAGAGAGGGCAAGCAAAGCTTCTGAGGTTTGTCCGCTAGTCAGTTCTGCCATCCTAGCGAGAGCAGTTGGTGAGCAGTACAAACTAAGATGTGGACAGTTCATTTATACTACCTTTGTGAGAAGCTTCGATATGAAGGGAAGGGAAGCAGGAGGGGCAAGGAGCATTTTTGGTTTTGGTTTTTTTTTTAACATTTTTGGGTTAAAATTGAAAGCATACTAAAGAATAGATAGAATCCAGTAGAGAGGAAGAGGGAGAACACGATTATTGGCTTAATATCTCAGAAGATCTGAGGGCATACTGGCTAGAACACATGGAGAGATTAGTGTTGGACTTGAGAAAGGACAGCTCTCTTAATACACAGGAGCAAAGGCAGAAAGGCTAGGTGTGGATATGGATAAACGGAGGGAGGAAAAGGAATGTAAGTCTTGAAAGCTGAAGGTTTGTTTCTGCTGTGTTTTGTTTGAGTCAGAGTCTCACTCTGTCACCCAGGCTGGAGTGCAGTGGCACGATCACAGCTACCACAGCCTTGACCTGCTGGACTCAGGCAATCCATTTGCCTCACCTCCCAAGTAGCTGGAACTACAGGCACACACCACCATGCCCAGCTATTTTTAAATAAATTTATTGTAGAGACACGCTCTCTCCAATCTGCCCAGGCTGATTTTGAACCCCTGGGGTCAGGCATTCCTTTCGCCTCTGCCTCCCAAAGTGCTGGGATTGTAGGCATGACCTACTGCGCCCGGCTGAAAGTTGAAAGCTTGAAGGGTTTTGTGTCTGTGAAATGAGTGCTCAGATCTGAGTGGGAAACATAACTGACTGATGTCCCTGCTTCTGCCTCTCTGCAGGCATCTCTGCATTGTTCTAAGGCCACTTGTAGCCCTGAGCTTCTCCCAAGTCATGACCAGGCCCACTAGGGGCTCCTATTGCAGGCTTATTCCGATGGGATACGGGCTTTTTCCAGTGGGCCATGTTGGCTTGAGAACTCCCATTGCTTGACCAGACCTTTTTCGGGAATTGTGTTGCAATCTGAGACTTCTTAGCTGTTCCCCCTTCCCTCTCCGTGTCCATAGGTGTGTTTGAAGGACCTGCCACATGCTCTGGCTTCCTTCTTCAATAAATCTTGTATATTTCCATGCCTGTCTTGGTGCCTGCTTCTCAGTAGACTCAAATTAACATAAAGAATATGGTCAAAATGTGTGTATTAGGAAGGTCATACTAGCCACTGTAAAAATAACTTTTCAGTTCAGTAACGGATGAATTGACCAGATGGAAAATTAATAAGGAATATAGGACTTTAGTTGCAACTTTTGACCAAATGGACCTATCAGACATATACAGAACTTTCTGTCCAACAACAAAAGAATGCACTTTTTTTTTTTTAACAGTACATATGGAACATGCTTCAGGATAGGCTATATGCTAGGTCACAAAACAAGTCTTAACACATTCAGGAAGTCAGAAATTATATCTAGTATCATTTTAGACCACAATGATGTGAAGCTAGAAATCAGTACTGGGAAAAAATCTTGAAAAATTAACAAATATGTGGAAATTAAACAACAACATGCTTCTGAACAACCAGTGGATCAAAGAAGAAATCAAAAGGGAAATTTAAAAATATCTTGAGATAAGTGACACTGAAAACACAATCCACCGAAACCTTTGGGATGTAGCAAAAAGAGTTCTAAGAAGGAGGTTTAAAGCAATAAATGCCAACATTAATAATGAACATTTGTATACCTAACCCTGAATTCTACCCCACATCTTCAAAATAGGAAAAATTTTAAAAATAAAAAATATCTCAAATGAATAGCCTGATGTTACATCTCAATAAACTAGAAAAGAAAAAAAAATGAAGCCCAAATTACCAGAAGGAAATGATAAAAATCAAAATGGACATACATCAAATAAAGCACAACAAAGACCCAGTCTAAGAAAAAAAGGAGAGAAGACTCAAGTAAATAAAACCAAAAATGAAAGTAATTACAACAGACACCTCATAAATAGAAAGGATCATAAAGCACTATCATGAACAATTCATCATATGTCAACAAATTGGATAACCTAGAGGAAATGGATACATTCCTAGGAAAATACAATCTACCAGGATTGAGTCAGGAAGAAATAGAAAGCCTCAACAGACCAGTAACATAAAAAGACTGAAGAAGTAAACAAAAACCTCTCAACAAAGAAAAGCCCAGGACCAGATGGCTTCACAGCTGAATTCTACCAAACATTCAAAGAATTGATACCAGTATTCCTTAAACTCTTCCAAAAATAGAACTAAAGGGAATATTTTCAAACACATTTCATGAGGCCAAGATCACCTTGATACCTAGCCAGACAAAGATATCACAAACAAACAAACAAAAAAACTGCAGACCAATTTTTCTGATGAATATTGATGCAAAAATCCTCAATAAATATTAGCAAGCCAAATCCAACAATACATCCAAAAAATTATACATCATGACTAGATGGGATTTACCCCTGGAATACAAAACTGGTTTAACATCTGCTAGTCAGTGTCATGCAGTACATTTAGCTGGATGAGGGATAAAAATCACACAATCATCTCCATTGATGCAGAAGAAGCAGTCAACAAAGTTCAACACAACATCTTTTCTTGATTAAAAACTCAACAGTGTGGGTATAGAAGGGAAATTTCTCAACATAATAAAGCCCCTTTATGAAAAACCCACAGCTCACGTTATAATCCATGAGAGAAAACAAAGCTTTTCCACGAAGATCTGGTGTCGGGCAAGGATACCCACTTTTGCCAGTTCTATTCAACATAGCCTTGAAAATACTAGCAAGAGCAGTAAGGTAAGAAAAAGAAATAAAAGGCATCCAGATAAAGGAAAAAGGAAAATTCTCAATTTGTAGATGATATGATCCTGTATTGTAAAAAACCTTAAAGATCCCCCACAAAAAATTGTTAGAACTAATAAATGAGTTCCATAAAAGTTGCAGGATACAAAAATCAATATCCAAAAATTCAGTAGCATTTTTATACACAAATGTTCTAACTGAAAAATAAATCGGACAACCCCTTCAGGTCCCCTCCCACTGAGGGAGCTTTTCTATCTTCTCAATAAATCCTGCTTTCTCACAAATAAATAAACCAAGAAGACGATTTCATTTATAATAGCATCAAAAAAATAAAATACATAGGAATAAATTCCACCAAGAATTGAAAGATCTATATACTGAAAACTATAAAACACTGACGAATGAGATTAAAGGAGACACAAATAAGTGGGAAGATAACCCATGCTCATAGATCAGAAGAATTAATGTTGTTAAAATGTCCATACTGCCCAAAGCAATATATAGATTCAATGCCATCCCTATTAATATTCCAAATACATTCTTCACAGAAACAGAAAAATGTCCTAAAACTTGTATGGAACCATAAAAACCCTGACTAACCAAAACAACTCTGAGAACAAAAACAAAGTTGGAGGCATCATACTTCCGGATTTAAAATCATATTCCAAAGCTATAGTAATAGAAACAATATGGTATGGCCATAAAGACAGACACATCGATCAGTGGAACAGAATAGAGAGTCCAGAAATAAATCCCCACACATATACACAGTCAACTGATTTTTGGCAGGGGCACCAAAAAGACACAATGTGGGCAAGATAGTCTTTTCAATAAATGGTGTGTTGCTGATCATGGACTCATTGAAAACAAACAAAAAATTATGTTGTGAAAACCAAATTTTTGTATGCAAAAGAATGAAAAGAATTAGATAGAATTATCTTATACCATACACAAAAATCGACACAAAATGAGTGAAAGACCTAAATGTTAGACCAGAAGCTGTAAAAACTCCAAGAAGAACACATAGGCTGACAGCTCCCAGATATGGGTCTTTGCTGTCACACCAAAGGCTCAGGCCACAAAGGTACAATTAGATAAATGGGACTACATCGAACTAGAAAGTTTCTGCACAGGAAAGGAAACAATCAACAAAATGAAACAGAAGCCTACGGATTGGAAAAATATTTGCAAACCATGTGTCTGTTAAGGAATTAATATCCAAAATGTATAAAGAACTCAGACTACTCAGTAGCAAAGGACAAACAGATAACCTGATTGAAAATGAACAAAGGGCCTGAATAACCATTTTTCTAAAGAAGAAATAAAAATGACCAACACGTCTATGAAAGGGTGCTCAGCAACAGTAATTGTCAGGGAAATGCAAATCAAAACCACTGTGAGATACCACCTCACAGCTGTCAGAAGATAATAAATGTTGGTGAAGGTATGGCAGTAAGGGTTCAGTGCTGCTGGGAATGTAGACTGGTGTGGCCATTATGGAAAACTGTGTAGAGGTTTCTAAAGAAATTAAAAAGAGAACTACTATGTATGACCCAACCATTCCCCTTTGGGGCATGTACCCAAAGGAAATGAAATCACTACCTCATAAAGACATCTACACTCCCATGTTCACTGCAGCATTATTCACAGTAACCAAGAATGGAAACAAGTATCCGTTAATGGACAAATAGATACGTTGTAATATAAAATACAGCGGAAGAGAATTCATCCCTAAAAAAGAATGAGATCTTGCCATTGGCCACAGCATGGATGAGTCTGGAGGACATGATGCTAAGTGAAGTAAACCTGGCACAGATGGAAAAAAAATTACATGATTTCACTTACATGTGCGCTCTTTAAAAAAATTTCAAATTTGCAGAGATACAGAATAAAACAGTGGTTACAAAAGGTGTGGGGGTGTGGAGAGGAAATGAGGAGAAGTAGGTCAGAGGATACAAAGTAGCAGATATGTAGGATAAACAAGTCTAGAGATTTCATATACAACATGAAAACTATAGGTAATAAAATCCGGCCGTATTCAGGATTTGTGCTAAATGAGTAGATTGCAGCTGTTCTTCACATAAAACCACAAAAAAGTGTGTGAGGCGCCGTGGCTCACACCTGTAATCCCAGCACTTTGGGAGGTAAAGTTGAGAGGATTGCCTGAGACCAGGAACTCAGGACCATCTTGGGCATCTTGTGGAGAGACCTTATCTCAGTAAATAAAAAAACTGGCTGAGTATGGTGGCATGTGCCAGTAATCCCTGCTACTTGGAAGACTGAGGCAGAAGGATCACCTGAGCCCAGCAGGTTGAGGCTGCAGTGACCATTAGCATGCCACTGCACCCCAGTCTGGGCGACAGAGTGAGACACCAACTCAAAAAAAAAAAAAAAAAAAAAAAAAAATATATATATATATATATATATATATATATTTTTTTTTTTTTTTTTTTCCCTGCTGTACCGGTCCTATAATTTCATGTTGTATGCCTTAAATATACACAGTAAAATTTGTTTTAAAAAATAAAAATTAAAAAAATAACTTCTCAAATTTCACTGGTTTAACACAAGAGAAGTTTCTTCCTTATGCACACGAGGTCTAAAATGTGTGTTAACAAATGGTAGATAGCATTCTTCCTTGTATTCTTTCAGGAATTCAGTCTATGTGCATCTTGTAGTTTCTCTGTCTTTAACATGTGGCTCCCACAGTTACTGTGCTTGTTGTTTGCATCACATCAAGAGAGGAGGAAGGAACATGGAGGATTACACATGGAAAGTTATCGTGAACCAGGCCCGGAAATTAGCGTAATCACCTTTGCTTGCATGTGTGACCATCTAGCTGCAAGGGAGGCTGGGAAATGTGGCCTAGCTGTATGTCAGAAAGAAAATAATGTTAAGTTTGGGGGAATGGTCTTTGTGGGAAATGGGAGGACACAGGCAATGCTTTGCAGTCTGGATATGTCAAATTGTACAATTATGTGGATTTTTTTCCCCGAGGAGCTTCAACATTCAGCGACTGGTAAAGGAACAGAGAAAACAGGTAGTTGAATTACTTCAGAGCTTGGAGGTTCAAAACTGAATAGTTTTTAAAGAATTGGGGCAAGTTTCTACTGGAAAATGTCTTTTCAATTTTTCGGCACATTTTTGGGTAGATGTGAGAAGAGCCTAGTCACAACATACATTGTGGGTTGCTAGTTTTAGGTCCTGCACCTGCACACCCAGACAGAATCTGCCTCTTCCTCTTCACATTGGACCCTTCTGAAGCTGAGCATTTGGTCAGAGAATAAGACTTACAGAGAGAGGAAGATTATTTTTCGCACCCATCATTCAGATGAACCATTTCTCCTGCACCTTTCTTCAACATGGACAAATGAACTGGCTTTCTGGCTAGTGTGCCCTTTCTCATCTGCTCTCCTGGTAGTATGCGATGCTCATTGCACTTTCTGCTTTTGCAAGTTTGGTCATTGTGTTTCCTCTGCTTTAAGTTGGCTCTCTTCTGCGTTCCTCTTCTCTTTCCTTTAGTCTTTGTCAGTCAAAATCCTGGACATGCTGTCCTTGCAGACCTAACTCACACGCCACCTCTTCCACTATTCTCCTCAATTACCACAATGGCATGCCCCTCTCCTCCTTGACCCTCTTGATCCTGGTTTTACCTTTTAGGTGGCCCTTGGCTGCAATGTAGATACTTGTATATGAGTTGTTCACTCAATGGATTTAAAATTTGATGATGGAACTGTGACTTTCTGTGTGTTTGTTTTTTGAGTCAGAGGCTCACTCTGTCACCCAGGCTGGAGTACAGTGGCATGATAACTGCTCACTGCAGTCTTAACCTCCTGGGTTCAGGTGATCTTTCTGCCTCAGCCTCCTGAATAGCTGGGACTACAGGTGCATGCCACCACACCTGGCTAATTTTTTTATTTTTTACTTTTTCGTTGTTGTTGTTGTAGAGATGAGGTGTCACTATGTTGCCTAAGCTAGTCTTGAACTCCTGGGCTCAAGCAGTTCTCTCACCTTGGCCTCCTTAAGTGCAGAGATTACAGGTGTGAGCCAGTGTGCCTGGCAGGCACTGAGACTTTCTGGTACTACTTGCTTCTAGCACAGTATCTTCCACACAGTAATTTTTAAATAAATGATGATTGGCTGGACTTGGTGGCTCAGCCTGTAAACCCAGCACTTTGGAAGGCCACGGTGAGCGGATTGCCTGAGCCCGCGGGTTCGAGACCAGCCTGAGCAACTTGGTGAGACCTCATCTCTACAGTAAATTAAAAATTGGCTGGGTGTGGTAGCGCACACCTGTAGTTCCGGCTACTTGGATTGTGCCATTGCACTCCAGACTGGGTGACAGAGTGTGACTCCAACTCAAAAAAAAAGATGATTAAATGAAAATTAATAAATTTTGCTTATTGTGAAGAGTTAATGGCAGACAGAATGAAGTTCAGTTTGGAAAATCAGTCTTGTGTGGCCACAGATCATATGAAGAATATAAAAGTTAAAAAAAGAAGTCTAGGATAGTGTGTTAGAAGGAGGAAAAACTTATAGTGATTTTTTTTGCATCTCTAATGATCATAGAGATAAAATTTGCACTATTTATGGGGGCTAGTCAAGAGAGTATAGTGGGACACTGAAGTCTGTGAAGGCTACATCTACTCATTTGATGTTGAAAAAATCACGAATTGATTGAGAACCTACCATTTTTACACTTTTGACTTATTTTGGTGCATTAATGGAGGGAAATCGAGATTTTGGTTGGTTATAGGGAGTATAAGTTATATTAATGCTCAGGAGAATAGTTTTGAGTTTGAAACGTTATAATAGCTCCTTCAGGCTTTTAAGATGTATGTAAAATACTTGTAAGTGGAAGATAATGAATTGACAAGAGACCTCTTTATATAGCTAGGATATATCAAGTTGTTACTATATTTCTATAAATCTCCTTACAGATTGGATTTTGCTGGTACTGTTTTTATTGTTATTGTGGTTGTAGTTGTTTATTGTAGGATAAAAGTCCAAGAGGAAATAGTTCTTAAATATAGGATACATATTCTAAATATAATATACAGAAACTAAATATAAGATAATACCCCTTTTCTGCCCTGGGTCTTTTTTTTTTTTTTCCTTAGAGCCAAATTTATTGTGAATTCAAAGAGGTGGAGAGCAATTGACTAAAAAGTGACCTGAAATCTACCTTCCTCTACTACACGTGAAGGGCATTGTGCCATTGTATGATCCAGAGTTTATACTGCACATTATTTCATCACTACTCTTTTACAGCAATCAGCCTTCTTAGTGTTATTAATATGCTTTAATATATCAGTTTTTAAGTGTTTACTGCAAGTTTTAAAGTAATTTTGAAAAGATCTAGGAAGACTCACATACTGAGTATTTTTTCACAAATTACGTTCTATACTTGAGTTTGTAGGAAGCATTAATTTCTATTCACAAACTTATTTATCAAGCACTATGCTACATATTGAGATTATAGTCTACTGATCTGTTTCTCTGTATATATTTTTCTAATATGTCTTATCTTTTTCATTTTGTTTCTGGCCCGGTGGTTCTTTGTTTTACTAAATCTTTTAGCTGGTTGTAATTTGTTACTAAATTACCTGCATTCAAATTTTTATAAACGAATATAGATATTTTGGAAACTATTTCTTTTAGGATACTAAACAGTAAGAACAAGATAAATATGTATTGCATAATTGTATACAAAAGGTCTTTTGGAATAAGAATTCTTTGTATGCTAAAACAATTTGTGCAAAGATAGCTTTTAAAAATTAGTTTGGCAGAGATGTTTTTATTTATTTCTATGTACATATTGTATTTAGCCATAGAGAAATCCTTTATGATAACTAGGGCTTCTGTGTGACCAATTTCAGGTCCAATATGAGTTATACGGTTTAACCAATTCTGTGTTTTCTCTTTCAAATGCACTCAGATTCTTCCATGAGACATATCAGAAATGCTGTGACATCCTTATTTTAATTTGGGTTGCCCCTTTCATTCACTACTAGCTTGGCTAGAGAAGATGAACTCTTCAATACATGAAGAAAATCTGTTGATGCAGTTGCAGGCCAGTTCTTAGTAATTAATTTCATGAGGGATGTAGCACCCTTCCCCGTGTAATTGCAGATGGCTAGAGTCATGCAGGATCTTAGCCATCTTCAAGTGTAGCACCTTTCAAATGCTGATATCCCCTTTAAGGTTTCCTAATGTCTGGGTAGGAAATCTGATCATCAGTTCACGTGGCTCAGCTGCAATTGCTTAAACAAACGGTCTTCCTTTTCCAATTTGTTTGTGCTCCGTCCCCCTCAGTGTTATTCGTAGCGTAGTTCCATAGTCATTATGGTATCTCTCCTCTCCAGTCTCCAGTTTATCGGAAGGTACCCTAAAATAGAGTGGGCAAAATATAGAGCTGCTCTTCATGAGCCATTTGATGGAGCCAAGGATGGTGGGAGTTTGGCTTCTCCGGCCTTGAGGATGACATCTTGATTGATGTAGCCTAAGAGTGTATTTTAGTGGCCCTCTCACTCTGCCTGTATTGAATCAGAAGGCCACTGGATCCCTGTGGACTATACAGGACTTCACGCTGAAGCCCAGGAAATTTGACAGTGTTCATTTTGGCCCATTGTTAACCTGTGAGAACTTCTGGAGTCCTGTTTCTGGCATCCCTGTCACTGCATTTTTGTGCCAGAGCATCTTTTGGATCATTGTTTAGTCATCGATAAAAATGGGCAAGTACAAACTTTCTGTCCACTTCCTTTTGCTGTAGATAGAGTCCCATAGTCGATTGTGCTTGGGGAAGTTGAATGAAAAAGCCAGAAGAAAGCATACTTTTTGATCATTACAAATCTTTTCTGGACTTTTTTTAGAATAGAGGTCTCACTCTGTCGCCCAGACTGAGGTCCAGTGGCACAATTGTGGCTACTACAGCCTTGACCTACTGGGCTCAGGCAAGCCTTCTACTTTAGCCTCCCAAGTAGCTGGAACTACCGGCATGCACCACCATGCTCGGCTAATTTATTTACTGTATAGATGAGGTATTGCCATGTTTCCTAGGCTGGTCTCAAGCCCCTGGGCTCAGGCAGTCCTCTCGTCTCTACCTCCCTAAGTGCTAGGATTGCAGGCATGAGCCACTGCGCCTGGCGCTACCAATTTTACTTTTAAGGAAAGAGCTAAACAAGAAAATTAAGCTAAGTGGGACATTTAGACTTTATTAAGATTGTCTCATATATCTTAGGAGACCCAAAACTATCAAATGAAACAAAATGGTTTACATTGGAGCCTGGTGATAACCTTTCCTTGGGGAGCCCATAGCTGTGGGGTCCAGAGCTCTCTTTGATTTGGGTCGGAGACCTTCCCATGTTCCAAGGAATTTTGATTATGGCAGGTGATGCCATCAAGTCTTTATCACATTTGACTGGAGGGAGAAAGCCATATGGCACCCAGTTGCATGAATCTTTGTATTGCTAAATAAGGTTTCCTGGGCTGCCTTAAAACCCAGGGCCTTGGCCAGGCGCAGTGGCTCAAGCCTATAATCCTAGCACTTTGGGAGGCCAAGGTGAGAGGATTGCCTGAGCCCACAGGTTTGAGACCACCCTGGGCAACTTGGCAAGACCTCGTCTCAACAATAAATAAAAAAATTAGCCAGGTACGGTAGCACGCATCTATAGTTACAGCTACTTGGATAGACTGAGGTGGAAGGATGGCTGGAGCCCAGCAGGTTGATGCTGGGGTGACTGTGAGTGTGCCACTGCACTCCAGCCTGGACGACGAAGTGAAATTCCAACTCAAAGCAAAACAAAACAAAACAACAAACAAACAAAAAACAAACAGACAAAAAAAAAAAAAAAAACCCAGGGCTTCCTGTTACTAAAACTTTAAAATATTGTGACGCTCATGTTTGTTCAGGCTGGCTACTTGAGTTTGGTTACAGCATAGCTCAGTCCGCGTTGAGGTTGAAGGTGTGATGCTAAGCACGATGTGTTTAAACATAGTAGGTTCTAAATAAATCATTTTCTTTCTTCCCCCTTTCCTTTCTTCTTTCTGTTCTGAAATCAATGGATTGGACTTTCCCAACCCTGGAGAAAGAACTCAGAGAGTGCATCCTCTGTGGGGTGCACAGTCATCTACCTTTATCAGTACAAATTTATATCAGATGCTCTCATGTCACCTCGAATAATTTCTATAGATTATAGAATGGAATTAACTTTCCATTAAGATACGATGGTCACAAAGGCTCCTGTGGGGAGGTTTTCTCCCATCCTGTGAGGTGTGTCGGACTGAGGGGAAGTTGCATCTTCATTAGTTACCCATGACTTAGTCCAGGTGCTACCTTCTAAGGCAGGAAGGGAGAGGGCAACTTAGCACAGAGAGCCCTGGTGATGCATTTGGGTTTTAAGGGAGAAAAATTCTGAAACCAAAAGGGTTCTCTTTTTGTGTATGACTAACAAAATCATGTTAAGATGCGTCAAGCAGGTGCTGGGCATGTGTTAAACTACTTAATGGTTTTCAGAGTACCAAATGGCTATTTTTAAGTGTTTCTATATTATTCTCAGCTGAGCTGCTGGATTAAAAAGTACAAAAAGCTAAAAATATTTACAGTTTCAGTAATATCTGTCTTAAAAGAAACCATCCTGTGTGTCCTCCCCCATTTGTAGGAAACGCATATTACATCTTAGAAGTGGTTGAAAGCAGTTTGTTCAACAATTAGGTTTTTAGGAAAAATGATTATCAAAAGTACAGTAAGTTGGGTTACAAATTATCAGAGTTTTAAAAAATTGAAGAAGAAAAATGGAGGTGATTACAATTACTTTTACTATTATCATACTATTATTATCATTTTTGTACTAGTAACTGTAGTTCCCACTAAAGATAGTATTGTTTATCTTCTTTTTTTTTTTTTTTTTACATCGGAGTCTCATTCTGTTGCCCAGGCTGGAGTGCAGTGGCACGCTCATGGCCACCACAACCTTGACCTGCTGGGCTCAAGAGATCCTTTCGCCTCAGCCTTCCAAGTAGCTGGAACTATACGCATGTACCACCATGCCTGGCTTATTTTTTTATTTATTGTAGAGACAAGGTCTCACCAAGTTGCCCAGGCTGGTCTCGAACTTCTGAACTCTTGCCTTGGCCTCCCAAAGTGCTTGGATTACAGGCTTGAGCCACCACACCCGGCCATATTGTTTGTTTTCAAAACTGTTTTATATGGCATCGGAGACAAGTTGCCAGTGTCAGATAGCCTAGGCTTGTATCTCAGCTCTGTCCCTTCGATTTGTGATCTGGCTATGTTGCTTAACCTCTCAGTGCCTTAGTGTAGCCATCTGTAAAACGAGGATTATAACAGCCTGTCTCCTAAGGTTGTTGTGAGGATTAAATATGATGATACTCTGCTTAGCATAGAATCTGGTGCATGGTAAGTACTCAGGAAATATTAGCTATGCTTATTTTTTAATGTTTTTTTAAATTGTGGTTAAATGAACACATAATATAAAACTTTCTCTCTTAATCATTTTTAAGTATACAGTTTGGTGGTGTTAGCTATATTTGCATTGTAATGTAACAGATCTCCAGAACTTTTCATCTTGCAAAACTGAAATGTTTATTATTTTTTAAAAACTCATTTTCCTTCATAGTCAGTTACACAGCTTTGTGGATGTAACCTGAGAATGCAACCTCCATCAGCGCAGGGTATTTAGATTGTTCTGTTTACAGCTGTATCCCAGGTCCCCAGATCAGTGCCTAACCCATAGCAGGGGCTCAATCAGTATTTGTCGAATGAATGAAAGAAAGTTGAGACTTTATTTGACATGGCTGGTGTGTGTTTGAAAAATCATTTCTTAAATAATAAATCTACCTTTACAAGTGATTTTAAATATACATTGGAAGCTGACTTCTTTCATAGGATGTAGTGATTTTTGAAACAACTATTAACTATTTATCAATTCTGGTTTTGGTAGCTCCGCTTGGCTTAAACTGGGGGGGGAAAATAGCATACTTAGTGTAGTTTGCAAAAGGAAAGAGGATATGTTAGATGCTTTACCCAAAATTTAAACAAGATTTGCTTTAAGTTCAAGCCTTACTTTCATTCATATCTGGCTGCCAGACCTACTTTTTCCTTAAGGCATATATGAATCATCTTGTTCTTTCCGTTAGAAATCAAAAGTTCAGGCCTAGATCAGTATTTACCAAAATTGGTGGAACACTGCCTCTCCACTGAGTGTGCATCAGCCTTTTTTGGTGTTTTTTAAAAGAATGTCAGCTGAACATTGTCTAGAAGTAGCCAAAACTCTGTGGGTGGGGAGAATGGAAGAAAGAACATGTCTCCTTAAAAACCTACCACCTAGTAAATAAATGACAGTCTTGTTCTATGGAGTATTCATTTAGATTATCTGCTCTGATGCTCTCAAATATAAATTTTTGATAGGGTTTATCTGCTTTTGTATAAAACATTCAGTGTTATGTTTTATTGCTCAACCTGAGTTTTGTTTTTAAGACCTATATTAAAATGCTCCAACAAGCAGGTTCTTTTTGTTTAAAAGTGTCACTGTGAGGTAGTAAGCACAACATGCGGCTGACACCAAGGCACACTTCCTTCTGCCAGGGAGAGGGGACCCTGCCTTGCTCTGGACTTTGCAGTTCTGGGAGGAAGAGGACAGGAAACCACATCACCTGCCAGGGTTTTTATGGGGCCTGGCTGCCACCGAGGAGAGCAAGAGTGTATCTCTCCTTTGAGTTGACGTTTGGCAAACCCTCACCCTGCTCCCACGGCAGAGACAGTCACTCATCTTGAGTCATTTCCACTATGGTTCTGACCTGTCTTCTGAAGAGTGACAAAGGAAAATGATCTTACCTAGTCAGTTTTTCCCCTGCCACAAGACCGTGTTTATCTCTGAATCAGAGACCGTGACTCTCTACTGCTTCTCTGAGATATTAAAATATTCTTGTATTCAAACTCTCTGATTGCAGAAAAATGTATAAAATATTCCCCAATTTTTAACTCCCCCTTTTGATTCTATACCTAAGGAGTAATAGAAACCAGATGGAAGACAGTTCCATGGTCTGGACCCTTAGGACTGGATAGGGGTGAAGCAACCAGTTCATCTACTATCTGCCTTACAGTGGCTTCCTCTTGCACAAAAAAATCCAACCTCCTTCTGCGAGTCTGTCAGGCTCTGCTGACCTGGCCCCAGCCAGGCTCTCTGGTCTCATCCAGCCATCTTCCCTTCACAGACCTCATGCCACCGGGCGCCAGGCTCTTCCTGAGGCTGCAATGCCCTGAGATGCCCATTCTACCACCTACTTGTCATTTTTCTAACTCTTGCTCGTTCTTCTTGCAAAGTTTAATATCACTTCCTCTGAGACGCCTTCCCTGATCTCCAACCTTGTTAAGTACCACCCAGTTGCTTCTACTTTCCCTTCTTTCTTTCCTGGCCCTTATTAGAATTTTAATTTCATATTTGCCTATGGATTTGTTTCTCTGATAACTTTTCTCCTATTATACTATAATCCCCATCAGGGATCATGGTTGTTTTGCCTGCCATATGTAATATCCAGCTTATAGAAGCAGGACACACTCAAGAAATTGTTATTTTTTAGTCAGGGACTCACTCTGTCACCAGGTTGGAGTGTAGTGGCACGGTCACAGGTCACCACAGCCTCGACTTCCTGGGCTAAGGTGATCCTCCTGCCTCAGCCTCCCAAGTAGCTGGGACCATGGGCATGGGCCACTATGTGCAGCTAAGTTTTTTATTTTTTATAGAGGTGAGGTCTCGCTGTGTTGCCCAGGCTGGTCTAGTACTCCTGGGCTTAAGCGACCCTCCCACCTCAGC
Source organism: Cephalopachus bancanus (assembly GCA_027257055.1). Classification (NCBI taxonomy): domain Eukaryota; kingdom Metazoa; phylum Chordata; class Mammalia; order Primates; family Tarsiidae; genus Cephalopachus; species Cephalopachus bancanus. The sequence goes on along the minus strand of JAPVLO010000005.1, from coordinate 396,339 downwards.
CTCCCAAAGTGGTGGCATTATAGGTGTGAGCCACTATGCCCAGCCAGGTCAGTAATTTATAGATGGTCTTTGCCTTAGTCTTTATCATATAAGTGAAACAGTGAAGACGTTTTTATAGTAACCGTACATGTGAAGCTTTCTTTATGTTCATAATGTCAAAAACTTGACTCTTAATAGGTTTCCTAAATTGACAAATATGTTTTTATGCATATTTAAAGGAAACTTTCATAGGAATTTCTGAAACAAGTTTTATGTTATTTATTTTTAATACTTCCCCATACTATACCTAAGTTTAATTTTAGTGTAAATTTTCATTTTCCTGATTAAATTCTAAGTGCCACATTGGCATTCAAGCTGAGGTACCCTGCTTTACGGAGTATCTGTATTCCTAGAAAGTTTGATATGAAACATGATTTTGTAAATCAGATTATACTCTAATATACTTGATGATTGTTTAAAATAATCCCACATTAAATCCATTTATATTATCTAAATCATCTTTTATAAATCCTAATTTTAATACGTACCCATTTTTTTGAATTAGGGGTCATCTTGCAAACAAGAAACCAAGTGAATGATTTCTTTTACCAACCTGCATTTTTTTAAGGGCACGTGTTACTTTGTTTCAGGTGAATGTACTACATCAGACAGTAAATAGAGAGGAGCTAAGAAGGGTAGAAGCCACCAATCGAACTGATTTTTTTTTCCTTTGTACAGAAATTTGCTGGAACCTCTCTTGAAGAGTTTTGAGCAGAAATTGAAGGGTGAACCTGAGGGCTTCTGATTAGTTGAAGGGTATCATTTTCAGTGAACAATAGAGTAAAGCGGAAAAAAATTAAGTGTAAAATATATAACTTTTAGAAGTTGATCATCTCCTACACATTACACTTATACAATAATTTACTCTGCTTTATACCTATTTTGTGCATATTGTTTAAAGAGCAAGAGCGTATGGTAGAGACACAGAAGAACAATAAAGTCAGAACCCTGGGTTTTGTGTACATTGAAGTCAATTTTGACGTCATGGTTTCTGGCGCTTGCCGTTCTGGGCTGAGTGAGGGACCCGCCATACCTTCTGTTCCAGCAGGAGACCACCACTTCATCACGCCAGCTCACCTCCTGTCCCTCCCCTTCCCACTCCTGTCCCTCGACGCTTCTTCAGCTGACATCTTTTCCCCTTCTCTGTGCCTGGTTCCTCTGGTGCTGCCAGCTTCCTGTTGTGGAACAAAGGTGTGGGCCTGGAGGCCCTTGGAACACATTCCTGGAGAGCATGTCTTCATAGACTCTTGTCCAACTCTTTCTGTTTCCACTCCTTTTTTTAAAAAAAGTGATCCAAATATGAAAAATTTTTAAACTTCATACTTCTCATTTCAAATTCTAGTTATTTCTGATCACCATAGCTCATTCTGAAGCTCACCTTTATAGGAACAGAGCTAACTGCGCTAGTGGATAGAGTATATGAACATATAAAGGATGTGCTTACCATGTAAGAGGAGAAGTTGCTTTTAGCCTGTTTAGAAATGTCCACCTTTAAAAATGAATTGTAGGAGTTTGCAGTTCTTAAATAATTGTTTTTAGCAGTTTATGGGGGAAAAATCACTAAAACCTATTTTGAAAGCAAAATGTATATTAGCCAAGGTTTATTCTTCATAGTTCTTGCTTGGTTAATTTCAGCAGATTAAGGAAGATCACCTGAAGCTGGAAGGACCCATAAGGGTGGATGAAGGCTCAGGGGAAATCATCAGAAGCAGATTTTAGGCAGGAGTCAAGCGCAGCAGGTAAACAGGGGATCCGCCAAATAATGGTACCAGACAGCGATCCCTGTAGCACAGGTGACATCTGTGAGGCACAGCCGGAGCACTTGCACCTGAGTGTGTGTGTGTGTGTGTGTGTGTGTGTGTGTGTGTGTGTGTGTGTGTGAGAGAGAGAGAGAGAGAGAGAGAAAGTGTGTGTGTGTGTGTGTGTGTGTGTGTGTGTGTGTGTGTGTGTGTGTGTGTCAGTGTTTCTGACAGGTGGGCAGTATACCCAAATGGAGACCCCAGAAACAATTGAGACTGGCCCATTCAAGTAGGCAGCAGTATCTATCCATAAGAATGTTAGGCCTGGCCATTATCCAGATATTCCAGGGCAGGATCCAGCTCCCGGGAGGGAGATTGGAGACATCACAGCAGAGTGTCTTCTTGACTTTGCTGAGCTTCAGTTTCTGAACCTGTCAAATGAAAGCAATAATAATAATTACATCGTGGGGTTTTTAGGATGAGTTGAATGAATATATGTGAAGCACTTAGAATAGCATCTGGTATATAGTAAGTATTTAGTAAATGTTAGCTGTTATTATATTATATGAAAGCAATAAAGCACTATTTCTTTTTAAGTGTCCTATAACTGAGTTTTATTGTTCCTCAATTCAGCTGTTCCAATCAATGAACTTTTACTACATTGTAAGTAGCTGACTCTTAGTTTTGGGGAGAACTGTTTTGGTAAATCTGTTCATGGGGAAAAATACTGTTTAAAAGCTGAGAAAAAAATGCTTGCTTTTTTGGATTAGTCATTATGTTTGCTAAATTCGTGAAATTCTTTCCCAGTGGTGTCAAACTTTAAAGTTCATGGGAAAGAGGAATGCAGTAATTACTCTGTAATATTAGGGAAGGTATAGAAATAAGAAATGAGCATTATACAAAGACCATAATGCTATCAGAGAAGGTCCACAATAGAAAGATAATGTTATCTTCTGTTACTAGGACAAAGCTTTTATGATCTAAAGGCAAAACAATAACAAAAACAACAGCAGCAAAAACCAGCTCAACAAGTGGTTTTCACTACCATGCTCATTAAACATTTTCTCCAAGGTCTCAACTATAGTTTGTTGAGGTTTTATTGAAAATGATATTAAAACAAGTTTAAGTCACTGGCACTACCAAGATCATGACCACCTTTTGAAGATTTGCTCAACATTTAATAACTATAAGGAATTTAAAAGATGACCTTTATAACTAGTTACAGTTTTGAGATTGTAGATGTCAGATAATTTGCCCAAAGTCAATAGCCAGGACTCCTGAATTTTTTTAGTCACATTATCTTATAAGTTTAGTCAGACCCTGAAAGCTAAATGCTTTTCACTTAAATAGATCACAGATAATGCCCCAGGAATACTTCCTGGTCACATTGTATAGATACAATAAGATTCACTTTGTTGGATGGATTTTTAAATATTAAAAATGATAGATTGATACAGCCACTTTGAAAGACAGTTTGGCAGCTTCTTATAAAGCCCAGCATAGGCTTACCACACAATTCAGCAATTGTGCTTTTAAGTGTTTACCCAAATGCCTTGAAAACTTATGTCCACACAAGAACCAGCATGTGAATGTTTGTAGTAGCTTTATTTATAATTGTCCAAAACTGGAAGCAACCAAGGAATCCTTCAAAAAATGAATGGATAACTCAACTGTGGTACATCCAGATAATGGAATATTACATAGCACTAAAAAGAAAGAAACTGTTAAGCCACAAAAAGACATGGAGGAATCTTCAATGAATATTACTAAGTGAAAGAAGCCAGTCTGAAATGTCTACATACTGTACAGTTCCAGCTGTAGAAAAGGCAAAAGGTAAAACTACAGAGACAGTAAAAAGGTCAGTGACTGCTAGGAGCATGGGGAGGAGAGGCAGGAGGAATAGGTGGAGCACAACAAATTTTTAGGACAGTGACACTTCAGTATGATATTGTAATGGTGGATGAATGACATTATGCATTTGTCAGAACCCAAAGAACTGTGTAACACAAGAAGTGAGCCCTAATGTAAACGATGGACTCTAGTTAATGATAGTAATAATATATTAGTATTGGCTCATGAATTGTGATAAATACACCTTACAAGATGTGAATAACACAGAAAGTTTGGGGAAAAGGGAAGTTTTTGCTCATTTTTTCTGTAAGCTTAAAACTACTTTAAGAAATAGTCTATTAATAAATAAAATCTTAAAATAAAACAAAAACAATAACCCCAAACAACAACAAAACAAAAAACCCTTGTGTAGCCATATCTTTTAGGTAATCCTTCCCACCTTGTTTCTCTAGTTGTTTTAAACTTTTTTTCCCCTAATTTCTCTTACATTGTATCTCATCAACCGTTAGCTAGTAATGGGTAATTAAAAAAGCAAAAAACACAGAAGGATCGCCATAGCCCAGCAGGTCAACGTTGGGGTGGCTGTGAGTGTGCCACTGCCACTGCACTCTAGCCTGGGCAACTGAGTGAGACTCCAACTCAAAAAAAAAAAAACAAAAAACAGGTTGACAAGTCCCTTTGGCAAACTTTTCAAGTTGTGGGCGGAGCTGCCTACCACGTGATTGACAGGCTTCCCTCTCGCTGGCCATACCCCCCTCTTTTCCACTTTCCCTAGCTTTAGCTGACTGCTCCCTTGCTTTCAACAGCAGACAGAGTGAGAATGGGGTCTAGGAGCCATGGAGCTAAAAGTCTTAGATTTTGTAGGTGAGGAATGAGAGCGCTGCACAGAGGAGAGGTCTACCGTGCAGTCTGACTCCAGTCTGATCCATTGACGACGAGGCTAATATGAACATGTGCGAGTCTCTGCCCTGGCCTGTCACCCCCACCACCACCTCCTGTTGAACCATTTGGGGAAGGTGGTTCCAGTCCAGGTGCTATTTAAGTGAGTTGATTTTAGCTGTGGCAGGTACCACCACCCCACAGACCGTGGCTGCCGTTGAGAAGTGTCATTAATCCATTATCAAGTGATACATTATTACCACATTATTATTATACATATTGATGACTATAGTAGATGGAAACCATATACCTATAAACTTTTAGTCATCTCTTAATTTCTGGTCTCATGTTGAAGAGTGGTAGGGAGGGTTCACATGTACTATCTAAAGGATTTGGAAATAATACTGTACTTGGTATTGTGTTTAATGGAAATTAGCAGATTTAACTTCTTAATTACATTTGGCTGGGTATTAACATTTGGTTGTCTTGTAGCCCACAAATGTGGGTGACGCAGGAGGTAGGAACTTGGTCCCTGGCAGAATAAAGCGAATGTGGTGGTCAACATTCATGCTAACTAATCCACATGTTGTCTGCATGCCAGGATTAAGTGTTGACCATGGTTTTGAAAATCAATCTGCTTTCCTATTTGTGATGAATATTTAAGATTTTGAACTACATCTGCTCTAATTTGGAATTCCTTTAAGGAAGAATGATCATTTTAGTGGAGGACAGAGGAATAACTAGTATTTTTCCTTATGATCCTTTTCCGGGTATAATAGAACAGACCGTAGCAGGGTCTTTAAAGAAATCCTGACTAAATGACATCGATTTAATTTGAGACTAAAGTATTTTCGAAGTGTTTGAAAAATTCATTGTAACATAAATTATATTTAAAATGTGTATCACTTAAATTAAAATTCTTGAGTATAGTTAGTTTACCTCCTTGAAACTTTTAACCTTATATTACATTTTTTTGTGAGACACAAGTTTTCAAAAGAATTAACATGTTAAAATTGTAACATGTAACCTAAAAAAGTATTTAAAATACATGATATTTTAAAATTTATTCCAAAATGTTTTGAATTAAACTTTTTTGTACCCTAGTTCATAAATTGGTACAAATGAAACTTTAAAAAATTAGCATATAGCTGTGACCTATAAGATCAATTTGTTAAATACTCAATCAAATAATAAAATATTTATATTTATGTTTATATTTTCTGTAACAATGCAAAAATACTTCCCCTTAGGTTTCTTTCTTTTTTTTGGTAAGATTCATTTTTGTGTAGTTTACTTAGCAAGTCTGAAATAGTGGCGAGGTTTGTTCTGAGGTTGAATTATGTGTTTGTTTTCTAGTTGTTCTGCTGTTTGGCTTATTCTTGTATGCTGGTTTTAAAATTGTTTAAATAGCAAATATATAGAGAAATATATATTTTAAAAATATATATGCATATATAGATAGATAGATACAGATATATATACACACACATAGATACAGATACATATAGCTACCCCTTATGGTGGAGATCACGAATGTCAGTGCTGAGCTTGGAGAAAACAGAAAAACAAGCATGACCTTTGATCCCACCAGAGATAACCATCATCTCTTAGTAGTATAAAGATAAGGTCCATCTCTTAGTCATATAGATAAGATTCATATCTTAGTCGTATATGGCTATAGCTATAGATAAGTGCATATTGCCTGAGATTATTAAAATATGTACATCCATGCATATGTACTCTATAAAGAAAACAGAGAATTGTATGATGCCTTGAGGAGTGACTGTGTTCCTTCAAGAGTCTCATTGGGACTGTGCTGTAATTCTAGAGCCAGCACCTGGCTCAGGTTCACCCATGACATTTTCAGTTGATCTTTCTCTTGTTTTCTTTTCCAGTTGACCTTCAAACAGAAAGTTCATAGCCTCTTCTCAGCTGTTAATGTGATTTACTTCTTATGTCTGGGAAGTCAGGGTTATTGCTGAATTCATTGTTTTAAGGGGATTGAGGTCCTTGGTTTAATGCCAGGGCATTCCCAGCTGACAGAGAACTAAATCCACCAACCCAAGTTTCAGAGATTACCAAGTCTGTGGCTCGTGAACATTTTAGATACCAGGTCAAGCAGTTGTAAGGCTGTTCCTGGCACACCCCATCCAAATTGGGTTGTCTATTGATTGCAATCCAAGTATCGTTTTAGCATTGATCAGCAAACACCCCAGTGGCCTGCAGTCAGAAAAATTCAGTGTATGCAGCAACTAACCTACTGCTGCCTACGCTTTAAAGTCAGTATTTGAGTAGTGGTTGTTTAGCTTTGCAATTTCAGTTCTGAGTTAAAATGTATAATTTTTTTTTTTAATTTCAGAATAGGAAGTGAAGCATGCCCATTCAGGTTCTCAGGCTGACAGCACGTACATTATCAAATAGAAATGAAAGGAGACACTGGATGAGTGACATACAGGGTGTGTGACAACTCTCACTCCCCTAAGAAGGCGGCATGTCTCCTTTCTCACCCCAGGAGAAAGAGCCATCTTGTCACAGGAAAATGAGACACAAGTATCAGTCTAAATAGAAACAAATGACCAGAGTTGTTGTCTAGCTTCTTGGCCTGCAGGGTATCAACACCAGCAGGTAAAAGCCTCCAGGAGCCTCTCTCAGGCAAGGCGGGCTGGTTTCCCTTGTTTCTCATCTTGTGTCCTGGTCTCTCTTACGTCTTCACATCCCCTCTCGCCCCCACCCCAGCTTCTTCCCAGTGGAAAACAACAAAAGGCAGGCAGAGGAAGAGTTTTTCAAATCAGCTTCTTAAGAATGAATATTTTTTTCTTTATAGATGCTAGTAACTTGAAGGTAGAACTAGTTTAAATCATTTTTAAAGCCTATAGTTTAGCTGGATGTCAGTGGCTATACCTTGTATGTATATGGAGATACTTTAAGAAATTTAATATTTTATCAAAACGCACAACTCCAAAAATGAAACCTAATGACTCGTTTCTATGGTAACCACTATTGAAATGTGTCTAGCCAGTATGTGTCTTCCCATAATTTTTCTCTGAGAGTTTTGGGGAGTTTGTTAAATTTGCTTTCCCAGTGTAGATAGATGGTTGATAGATTAGATAGATGTCAGTATAGACACATTTTTTTCCCTGCTAATGGGGATATGAGATTATTGTAAAATTCCCTTAGAGTCATATCAGGTATGACTTCATTCTTATGCATGAATATATTTGGCTAAGATGTAAGTCCATTGTTTTATAAATTTACTTTAAACCAGTAATAAAGCCAGATGAGAAATGGAGTCCAATTTCTAAAAAAGAGGTTAATCTTGCTTCCTAAATGCGTTCTGGTATTTATATATGAAAATGTTGGATTGCACACACACTGGTTTCTTGAATGACCAACGTCCTTTTGAATTACAGTTCGTGTGCTGTTCCTGTGAGATCTTGTCAAATATTTTCCTTTGTCCATCTTCTACCTTTGTCTTTGTTATCCACCAGGTCCTTGAGTCTCCTCCACCTTAGTGGAGTTCTGACCTGGATTAAATCAAGCCTCCCCCCGCCCCCCGTGGCCTTTTCCTTGTCAGAGGTTGTGTGTGGCAAATGCAATGGAAGTTACAACTTATTTATTCAGAGATCTTAATACTTCCTAACAGTTTCATTCAGAAAAGTGGACTACAATGTAATCGCAGTACAGAAGAGATTCCATTGCATTTTAATATTTTTATTCTTATTTTTTGTGGACTAGGTCTCTCTATGTTGCCTAGGCTTGTCTCGAACCCCTGGGCTCAAGCAATTCTCCTGCCTCGGCCTCCCAAAGTGCTAGGGCGATAGGCGTGTTGCATTTTTTTTTTTTTTTTTTTTGAGTCGGAGTCTCACTCTGTCGCCCAGACTGGAGTGCAGTGGCCGCTCCCGGCCACCGCAGCCTCGACCTGGTGGGCTCCAGCGATCCTTCCTCCTCAGCCTTCCGAGCAGCCTGAATTACAGGCATGCGCTACCCGCCTGGCTGATTTTTTGATTTATTGTAGAGATGAGGTCTCGCTGCCCAGGCGGGTCTTGAACCCGCGGAATCAGGCAATCCACCCACCTCAGCCTCCCAAAGGCGCGGGATTACAGGCTGAGCCACCGAGCCCGGCTGGCGTGTTGCATTTTATAAGATACAGTAAACTATTGTTTTGAGAAATTTTCCACTGCTCTCAAGGCCTGTCATGTCACAAAACAAACAGATGCGGTTAGATCTTTTTCTTGTGATATAAAGTATATACTCACTGCAAGTATTGATGTTATGGCAGGGTTCATGGCATTTATCTGGTTAAGTTCAAAGGGAGAACATTTTGTAAGGTAAAGTGGCAGGAAATAGAGAGAGACTGAGGAAATAAAACTACTTTGGGCCCCACAACCAGGAGTTTCATTTAGCCACGAAGATGACAGAGAAGCCAGCACGTCTCTGAGCCTGTTAGGCATGGTTGGTCATAATAACACTTGCCTGCTGAGGAGGAATGAATATTTAACCTCAGGGCCCTTTCTCCGTACTTTCAAGTTCTTTAGGCTTCTAAACTAAGAGCACGGGCCCTCCTGAGTCCTGGAGAATGGCTCTGCGCAGCTTCACAATGGGATCGTTGACATAGTGCGAGTTCGTGTCGTCTTCCGTTTTAATTTGTAGTCCCAGTCCTTCAAGAAGGCACTTGAACGGTGACGGGCCCGTTCTTCTGTCTGATGAGCTCAGGTCGGGTGCTTCATGGAATCTAGTCCCCCCATTTTCTGGAATCCCAGGGCGTCTGTGCTTTGCTCCCTCTTCTATTTCCCTGTGTTCAGGCTTTGCCAGTTCTCTTCAGGGCAAACACCGTGACCTCTTTGCCGGCCCTTCTGGCTTCCACATATAGCTCTTCTGTTCCCTTTCCAGACTGCTAGCCAGAAGGTTCTTTCTAAAGGCAAAACGGAACATCATGGCACGACTTTGCTTAAAATCTTCCGAAGACTTATTTTTTTTAGCAGAACACATTCCTTTGCCAGGCACTTAAATCCTAGAATGTTCAGGTCCTACATATTTTTCCAGTCTACTCCCTTTTACACAGCCCTTAACAGCCACCCAAACAGTTCTGCCTTTGCAATAATGACAGCTAACTAGTGCGTGTTTACGGGATGGAGCAACTGTTCTAAATGCTTTCTCTGTTGTGACTCAGTCCTCACAGCCCTATGATATAGGTATTATAGTATAATAAGCCTATTATTGGCCCTATTTTTACAGACTAGGAAGCTGAGAGCAAAGATGTTAAGTGATTTTCTCTCCCATGAGGGGAGCTGGGATTTGAACCGGTGCAGTTGAACTCTATGATCTGTGCTATCAACCACACATTAACTTTCCTTTCTAGGAGTGCAACCAGCATTTTTTGTGTCTGCTTTATGTGACTTAATTTAATTCTTACAGCAGCTTTTGCAAATGAGATGTATTAACCAAGACTTTCTTTTTTTTTTGAGTTGGAGTCTCACTCCATCGCCCAGGCTGGAATGCTGTGACACACAGGTTCACAGCCACTCCAGCATCAATCTGCTGGGCTCTGGCGATCCTTCCACCTCAGCCTTCCAAGTGGCCAGAACTATAGACGCACACTACCACTTGGCTAATTTTTGATTTATTGTAGAAACAAGGTCTTGCCAAGTTGCCTGGGCTGTTCTTGAACCCGCAGGCTCAGGCAATCCACTCACCTTGGCCTCCCAAAGTGCTGGGATTGTAGGCTGAGCCACCTGGCCCAGGCCAAGACTTTCTTGATTGCAAGCAACAGAGTAACTAAAGCAAAAAAAAATGTATGTGTATATATATATATGTAATATAATATATATATTTAACTGTGTCCTATAACTGAGCTATGTTTTGGTCAAGTGGCTACCTGTGGTGATGGACACTCTGATTGATGTGGAGGGGCAACTTTCTACAAAGGAAGGGGAGTTGGTGATGGACAGACAAAAACCATGTGAGGAGTGGAAATTTCAAGAGCTTAAGTAACTTGCCCAAGGTCACCTAGCTACTGAGTGGCAGAGGTGGGATCATGCCCTGGGCTGCCCGCCTCCAGTACCACCCGGGTCCACCCTGATTTGGGTGATGTTGGGCAGACTGTCCATCTGCTTCTCTACTCTTTCTTCGGCAGGTTATGATACCGTTGACCACAAGTTTTCTTCCTTTCATTCTGGTTCTAAGGATACACTGTGACCATCTTCTGTGAACCTGGTTGTTTCCCAAACGTAGTGCACATTGCTTTATTTAATCCAAAGCTGTCTTTCGGGACAGTTCTATAAACAGTTTAGTTCATCTAAACTTTGTACTGCTTTCCACTTCAGAGAGTGACCTTTTTCTGACCTGACCCCCAATTCTGGAGAAATCTTGACTGAAGTCCTGTGACCAGACCAGAGTTTTTTCAGGCTAAGGTTTATGCAAAACACTGGCCTTCATGGAAATTTTGGTTCTTGATCACTTGGGTAAGCAAGTAAGTTCATGGAAATGGTCCCCAGTTCAAGCAGCAGGTGGTAGCTACATGGACGGGCCTGGAAGGTTTATTCCTCACGCTCACCTCACAGCCCTACTGTGTAGACTCTCATTAAGGAGCTTACTCTTTGGAAGATGGCTTATACTTTGCACTTCTGAATCTGTTTATGAGGAAATGACAGTATTTTTCAGCACTTGTAGCCCCACTGACTGAAGCGCTGATCCTTGATGTTTGGTTTTACATGTGCTCATCTGTACATCAAAAGCAGAGGAAGCCACAGGAAATTGCTGCCTGTATTTCCAGGAAACTGAACTACATCACCAGCTCCCCAATCCGCACAGCCCAGAAGACCCCGGTGTTGGCTTCGGCGCCACTGATGAGAGTGGTGATAAGGAGCTGGGAGTGTCCCCATCCTGTTGCTCTGCCGGTGAAAGCCTGAAGAAGCCGGGCTCTTCAGACCAACAGGAAAACTCTGAATCTGATGTTTTAAGCCCTCAGTCTCTGAACGTGTAAATAACATGTGTGAAGTGAGGTAGACTTCCACCCCAAAGGGCTGGTGGTCCCCTTTCTCGCAGCTCAGTGTGCTGTCCTGTGCCTGGTCTGCAGGGTGGTGCCTGGCACACTCTCTGATCCAGAGAACTGAAACAATCCTGGGAAAAATTGTCACGTGAGCCTGTGGATGGAGTTGGGAGAAAGACCATGAGGCTACAGTAACCACCGGTGGTTCTTTGAAGCAGCGGTCCCCAACCTTTTTGGCATAGGGACTGCTTTCGTGGAAAACAATTTTTCCACAGAAGCAAGTGGCGGGGATGGTTTGGGGATGATTCAAACACATAACATTTGTTGTAGACCTTATTTCTATTATTATTATTACATTGTAGTATGTGATGAAATAATTACATGACTCACCATTAAAAAAAAAAAAAAAAAAGAGGTGTGGACGGAAGTGGTAAATAAAACAATGAGCAGGCCACCACTGATCACCTGCTGTTCATCTCCTGCTATGAGGCCCAGTTCCTAACAGGTCACAGACCAGTACCCCATCTATGGCCCAGGATTTGGGGATTCCTGCCAAGAATTATAATAAACCAGGAACAGTAGCTCACACCTGTAATCCCAACACTTAGGGAGGCCAAAGCAGGAGGATTTTTTGAATCCAGGAGTTAAGACCAACCTGGGCAACATAGCAAGATCTCACCGCTACAAAAAAATCAGAAAATTAGCCAGATGTGGTGGCATGCACCTATAGTCCCAGCTACATGGGAGGCTGAGGCAGAAAGGTTTCATGAGCCCAGGAGGTTGAAGCTGCAGAGATCCATGATCGTGCCACTGTTCTCCAGCCTGGGCGACGGAGTGAGACCCTGACTCAAAAAATAATAATAATATGATATAATAGCTGATGGCTGCTGTGTTGACTGTGGTGTTCCAGGCATTTTGTTAAGTACCTTATGAGCATTATTTAATTGAATCCTCACCAAAAAAACCCACAGGGGACTTTCTTTATTATTCCCAATTTTCTGGTAAGGTACCCGAGACTCCCAGAGTTTACAGGGTCACACAGCCAGTAAGGAATGTAAAATTCAAACCTAAGTCTGTGTCATTCAAAGCCAGCACTATAAATAGTCGGGTAGATTTTCCCGGGGGATGGAGTGGGGCTGGCAGCTCGTGTGCACAGGCAGATGGAAGCAGACAAGACCCATCCAAGGCAGGCTCACATCTGCCAAAGTGACGTTCTCACATGGAAGAAAGGCTTGGCTGATAGTCCAATAAGTAGTGTACCACGGGGAGTTTGTGTCTTCTGGGTTCTGGCCAAAGTCATGAGAGCAGGCCCCCAAATAAAGAAAGGTGGTTTCTCACCTCATGGTGCTCCCTCATTCCTAGCATAGCTGTCTTCTCTGTTTTAGCCTATCAGTTCAAAATGTGACTAAAACAAGTATGAGAAATTGCTGTTATTTCAGCATCTCTGTGAACTGAAACAAATTTTTGTGTAAGCATGAAATCTGTCTCACGGATCAAAGCAAGATGGTCTGAAAGATAAGCCCCCATAAACATGTGAAATTTAATGAAGGCTATCTATTGAATAAAACCACCACATTCTCGCAAAAATATTTCATCTGGCTCCAGAGATACTCCCTATTGAAGCAGATAACAAAAAAAAGCAAGAAAATGAGACTAGGAATTAATAAAAGAGGTCAAGAAGATCATTTAAGGACTTGCTAGAGACAGGCCATAAATGTGGTTTTGAACTTTCTCCCAGCTATTGTGAAGATGGAAAGAGAAGTGTCAAGGAAACCGATTTTCAGAACTTAGAAGAAGAAAAGTTATCTTAAATTCTTTTTTTTTTTTTGAGTTGGAGTCTCACTCTGTCGCCCCGACTGGAGTGCAGTGGCCGCTCCCGGCCACCGCAGCCTCCACCTGCTGGGCTCCGGCGATCCTTCCACCTCAGCCTTCCGAGTAGCCGGAATTACAGGCGCACGCTACCATGCCCGGCTGATTTTTGATTTATTGTAGAGATGAGGTCTCGCTGCCCAGGCGGGTCTTGAACCTGCGGGCTCAGGCTTAAATTCTAACAGAAAAAAGTTTGCAACTCTACACAGGTATTGGTTAGTACTGATTTAAAGCAGTTGGCATGCAGCCCTACTGTACACCTCTCTATATTACACTTTGTTTAGGATATTTTTAAATTTATTTTTGAATTGGGGTCTTATTCTGTTGCCCAGGCTGGAGTGCAGTGACACAATCACAGTTGACCACAGCCTTGACCTCCTGGACTTAGGCAATTCTTCTTCCTCAGCCTCCCAGGTAACTAGAACTACAGGCATACTGCCACAACCAGCTTATTTTTTTGTAGAGATGAGGCCTTTTAAAATTTTACTTATTCTTTATTTTTATTTTTTAATATGGGGTATAATTCAGGGTTAGGTACGTGGTCATTGTACAGGTAAAACGTGAGTACCCTTATTGATGTTATGTGCCCCAACCCCCGGCAATCCCTTTCTTAAAGTACTACTACCATAATCCCTTTCTTATAGTATTATGATAAATGATCTGGGTCCACTTATGAGTGAGTATGTGTAGTACTCAGATCTTTGTTTCTGTGATAAATCACGAAGCATTATAGATTCTAATTCCATTCAGGTTGCTGCAAAGTTCATAATTTTGTTTTTTCTTTATGGCTGCATAATATTCCGTCATGTAAGTATATGACATTTTCTTTATCCAGTCAGCTTTTGATGGGCAGCATGGTTGGTTCCATTTTTTTGCTATTGTGAATAATGCTGCAATAAACATGTGTGTGCAGGTATCTTTTTCATGAGATGAGGTCTTGCTATGTTGTCTAAGCTGGTCTTGAACTTTAGGGCTCAAGCAATCCTCCCACCTGGCCTCCCAAAGTTCTGGGATTTCAGGCATGAACCACTGCAGCTGGCCTGTTTAGGATTTTTTAAAACCCTGCAAAGTGTGATCTGTTATATCTCTCCTTCTGGATTATTTCAGGACTGATAATCTGGCTTGTGTGATATCTATGTCTTCATTTCTCTTTCCTTCTGAGCCTGTTGTCCATCTCCTGGACATTTCTCATGAACATTTCTGCTAAGTGGTAAGCAGGGAAAATAAAACTAAACACCAACTTGAACGATCAGTTTTGCTATTGACAGAGGTGATGATTTTAATGCTTTGTTAGCTCATGGGAATGTCAAAGGAGCTGTCTCTGTATCAGTTTACTCATAATAGAGCTCCTGTCTTGGGGCTAGCCTGTCCCCCAAATGAGCTGAACATGGGCCACAGGTTGAGAAAGGCAAGGAAGAGACACCTGAAAAGGCAGGTTTTGACCTTATTACACCTAAGATAAAAGCCTCTCCCAGTGAATTGATACATTGTGAAAAGGGTAGAAACTGGTGGTTAAAACAAGGCGTTTATTACCTAGATTTCAGTCATAAGTATTTCTTTTTCCTCCAGTCATGAAGAATTGAAATGCTTGCAAGGAACCTTGGTGTATTTATGTCCTTCAAAGGCTTGGATCACAGTTGCTTTTTTCTTTTTTTCTGTCTCTTTCTTTTGGACCAAATGTACTGTGTCTATTGAAAGTTTGAAAATCAGTGCATTTCCTCCTGTTTAGAAAATAATAATGGCTCGCTTTCACTAGAGTTCTTTCATCTCCGAGGCTCTCTTAAATATTGACTAATTAAATAAAAATGGAGGAAGTCTTGCTAAATAGCTTGTCTTTGAGGACCAGTGCAATGGACTTGGAATACACAGTGATTTGCTGTATCTCTGAAACTGAAGCAACTAGAAATCTTTTATTATTGGCTATAATAGCAAGTGGCATCTCTTATTATGTTTGGCAGCTGACATTTCAAATTGCATTTTAGTTGGTTGTTATACATGAAATTGTAGGATATGTGTAGACTAAAAATGAGAATTTGCAGCCCAGGGACGACATGAAATATCTGACATCTAGGGGTTGCCATGACAACTCATCAGGCTGTTGCTTTGTAATCTTCTGGATTAGGCTGTGGCCCAGGGTCACTGGATTGGAATTGGAGAGGGGTTTGGTAACAGGATGTGAATGTTGTACCTTTACTCACTGGCATTTGAATTTGCAGGTCGGTCATGTTGCTAAGGTCAAGTAGAAATGACATTGAGAGAATATTTAAATTCTCGCAGAACCTAGACAAGGTCACATTTGTCAGCGAAAATACTCAGATGGAGTGGTCCGAGATGGAAAGACAGGATTTCCTGTCCTTGGTCAATGGATAGAAAGCATGCACATATCTATTAATATATGTGCATCCCTGGACAGTTAAATGTAATGAAAATTTGGGAAATCAAACCCTTTTTATAATTGTTTTATGTTATGAAATTGGAACCGAACATCCCTAAGAAAACAATTTGGCCACTAACAAACCACAGCTGCTTTCTGGTGCTCTCAATCCTCCATCTCAGCCGGAAGTGGCCTGTGGGGTGTGGAATTTGGACCAGGGAAGGGAATGGCAGAGTGAAAAAGGAAGCAGGTAGGAAACCGAGTACCACATTCCTCACCCCTCACCCTGGCCTTGACCACAAGGCCAGGGTCTTCCACATGACAGTGCTCCTCTCAGGCGTGCTTCTCACCAGGGATGATCAATGGAAACGACCTGGAAGCTAAGGAGTTCTGTTCCTAAGTGTGATCCCAGTTCTGCCACTCAATGTGTGATCTTGAGCAAAACACATTTCAACTTTGGGTTCCCCTAGGAAATGAGGGGGCTGAGTTTCCTCTGGCTGTCAAGTTCAGCTGTTTATCATCATGTGGGGGCAGAGCCGGGTCTCCACAGGGCTCTTCTTTGCCATGAAGCCCACATTTCCATCATTTCTTTGCAGGAGAATGACCCTTCAGGGTTAGTGAGACCTCTTATTAATTAGAGGAGAGAGAAAGCATTCCTTCCCATCCCCATCGTTTTTAAGGTTTTATCATCGTGGTTGTCTGAAGCAAAGGCTGCTATGCAGTGAGGCAAGGATGAAATACCGGACAGAAGACAACCAGTTGCAATAAGTAATCCTGCTGCTGCTACCCTCAGTGTCAGTTCAGTTTATAGAGAGAGAGTGCCAGGGTCTCACTCTGTTGCCCAGGCTGGAGTGCAGTGGTACCATCATGGCTCATTGCAGCCTCCAACTCCTGGGCTAAAGTGATCCTCCTGCCTCAGCCTCCCAAAGAATAGCTGGGACTACAGGTGCACGCCCCCACCCCTGGCTAATGTCAGTGTATATATACTGAGCACTTTCTATGTGGAGACAGTGCTAAGCCCTTTATATACATCATGCTGTTGAGTTTTTACAATAAACACACATGTTTATATGAAATTGAGCATTTGTTGTGTCCCAGGTGTTATGCTAGTCAGTTAAGCTTCATCTTAAAGGAGACATTATCAATGATCACCATTTTTACAAATAAGGAAACCAAGCCTTGCTAGTACCTAGTGGAGCAGGAATTTGAACCCACTTAGTGTGGCCACAGAGACCTTTCTCGTAACTTCTCTGCCTGTGGTCCTCTGCACTTGTATGACATACCCATCACCCGGGGAACTTTTGAAATGCAGGGATCATGGAGTCCCTCGTCAGACCAGTCAGAATCTCTGGGGTTGCAGCCTGGGCTGGGAACCAGTGGCTCAGATGGAGCACGAGGGTCAATGTTTGGATAGTTGCTTGTTGTCCCAAAGCTGGCAGATGACTGCCTGCTCTCAAGCTGAATGCCTTGACAACCACAATGGGTAACACTCCAGTTATCATTGTTGTTGTTATCAGGGCTTATACCTACCATCATATCTAGTTTCTTTCTCCTAGTCTAAATCCTAAAGCCATAGGTTCATTTAGAGCCTTTAAAAGACCGTGTTATATGCCAATTATGAGAATCAGAGCACAGACTTCTTGTTGCAACCAAAGTAGTGATTTCCCACTTAACAATGTCAAAGCTAACTTTTGCTTGTAACCATCACCAAGTTTACTTTAAGTTACTGTGCTCTTTCCTCATTGAGTTAAACCTTACTATGGTAGAGTCTGGGACAGTGGTTCCAAAACTTTGATGCACATTGGACTCACCCAGGGATCTTTGAAATCTATAGATGGCTGGCTTCCACCCTAGGACATTCTGATTTGAGTAGTATGGGATGTGACCTGGGCAGCAGGATTTTATAAAGCTCTCTAGGTGATTCTGGTGAGCAGCAGAGTTTGAACCAGTGGTTTAAGAACTTGATCTGTATGTCCACAGATGTGTTGACTTGAGAAGGCTGTGGAATTGCATCTATGGATAGAACTCACTTTTTAACTCTCTCTCTCTGACAGTGTCTCACCACCATCTCTCTTGCATCTCAGCTGGCGTGATTAATTTGCATTTGCTTCTGCTCATTTCACTACCTGCCTTGGAATTGTACCTCACTGTCAAATGGCAGCTTCTCCCCAAAGGTTGTTCTTGTGCTTAGGTTCTTGCAGTGATATTGGTAACATGTCTGTAAGATACCTTTATAAGGTTCTCAGCCTCATCTGACTCTCTTATTTTCACTGTGTAGAGCATTTCTTTTTAAGTTGTTTTACCTTAGAACATTTTTGTGGTTTTAATACATGTTGCTTTTTTTCCTCCAAGAGCAAAATAAGCACTTCTTCCACATAATGCTTTATGATAATAATTCACTTAGGGTTCTTTTCCCCAAATGATTGACCATCAGATTTGCTCTTGGGAAACAATAGTCGACATGCATGTAGTGCGTAACAGCGGATAGCATGATATGGATAGATAGCGACATGTGGGAAAGTTGTAGATCACACAGAAGAATAGACTCTATCACCAGGGTTTTAGTAAAGTCACGTTAACATAATCAACTGGAGGCCAGGAGCGGTGGCTCAACCCTGTAATCCCTGAAATTTGGGAGGCCAAGGTTAGAGGATTGCCTGAGCCCCGGGGTTTGGGACCCACCTGGGCGACTTGGTGAGACCTCATCTCTACAATAAATCAAAAAATTAGCCAAGTGTGGTAGCACACACCTGTAGTTCCAGCTACTTGGAAGTCTGAGGTGGAAGGATCGCCCGAGCCCAGCGAGTCAACATTGGGGTGGCCATGACATGCCACTACACTCCATCCTGGGCAATGGAGTGAGGCTCCAACTCAAAAAATAATAATAATAACTGGAAAATACAGTTGGATTATAAAAGTATATTAAAGCAGAAGTATAAATTTGTTGGCAAGCTTGCAAATGTACTTGACTAATCTCGAAATTCTTTTTTGCAGTAGGTAGGTCTTAACCTGATATTTTTAAATGGAGAGAGATGCTGTATAATAGGTAAGAAGAGACAGATAATTTGCAAGTGGGACAATTCTTGGGCCACTGGGCCAGCTGACTAGGCTGATATGAAAAATATAAATTGGGTATAGCAAATAATGAGGAAGAATTGCTGAGGTGGATGGAGCTAGCTGTTTTATGAGATTTAATAGCAAGGATACTTTGGAAGAACTGAAAAAAAGAGAGAAGAAAGACAAAGTAGGAGTTTCTGTTTTCCACTGTGTGGTTGTTGAAATCCAGTTGGCCCATAATTGTCGGTATTTTGGATCACCAGACAAGGCTGGTAGTATGGGTTGGTTATTATGCTTTTTCTTGAGGGTGATGCTTTTGAAATTAACTCTGCTCCCTTAGGTTTAAACATTTCTCATTCTGTTGGCCTGTCTACATCTTGCTGCTGCAATCCCCAAGGGAAAAAAGGGGGGCTAGGATGCCTCTCTTTTGAAATGCAAGGGTCAGAGCAGGCAGGGGGCTGTCACTGTTGTTTCTCTTTGTTCAGGAATTAGAACATGTGAGCAAGTGGTTCCACCCCTCATTTTGTGAGCTGTTTTCCTCCGATATTTCCTAATTTTTCCCATGACGTTTCAGCCTGTTTCTTCACAAGATTGTAAGGCCTGAAAGACCCCATTGTTTGACAGGAGTGCGAGTCTATGCACATTTGCTGATCTGGCTGCCCGGGGGTCTGAGTGTGGGTGGTACATGGCCCAGGGATCATACAGCCCAGAGAATGTGGGAAGCAGTCTTCTGATGGTCATGGACACTTTCTGTTTATCCAGAGTTCATGGAATGTCTTTTTCTAGACAGAAGGTACTCTTTTTAAATGTTATAAACTGCGCTCTCGTTGACAGAAATAGTGGCATTCTCTTAGGCTAAGCAAAGTTTCTTAATGGCAAATCAAATGGATGAAGGCATTATCCAAACGTCACTCCATCTTCAGACAGAGGCAGACTTTTGTTCTTGTAGTGCACACACACTCCTTGATGGCCTGTCCATGATTTATGTGAGTCCTGGAGTAGCAGCCCTGCATGATCTGCATGGCAAATCCCAGCCAGAGTGTCCTTACTAAGGGAACAAAATATTAATTATAGTAGAAGAAAAAAATGCAATAACAAGAGTAATCCTAGCTAAAGCTAAGTAGATTTTTTGAGTAAAGGAAATTAGGGTTTAATGCTAATGGGGTTTTCTTTAAATGATGTTAATATATTATTGTTATATTAACTTCTAAGGAATTGGCCTCTATATTTGATGAACAGTAATAGACCGATGAAAAACGTTGCATTTACATAGACCAGTGTCCAAAGTGGAATTTAGAAGTTAAGGAGTCTCCTCTTGAGATGAGTCATATATTGCTTCCACTCACCTCAACAACCAGCATGAATGTTTTGAAATACGTATAAGTCAGGCCATGTGGTTACTCTGCCTGTAATCCTTCAGTAGCTCCCCACGTCTCTTGGAGTCAAAGCTTCTCTGTGGCCTTAAAACATCCTGCTCTGGCCATCTTTCTCACCTTCACCACTCCGCCTGGCGCTCACCTCCAGGCACCTGGTTTCAGCCCTGTCTCTATAGAGCATTCTAGACATGCTCCTATTTTAGGGCTTTTACTCTAGGGCAGGATTCTCAAGTTCTAGGATACCTCCAGTCACCTGGAGGGCTTGTTAACATAGACTGCTGGGCGCCACCCAGTGTATCTGAGCTGGCGATGAGTTTCTAGGTAGTGCTGATGGTCCTGGACCCCAGTTGGAGAACTACTGTTTGAACTGATGGCCACTTGGTTTACCTCTCACTTCCTTTGATCCCTGACCCACTTTAACTTTCTCAGCAACCATTCTGTTTAAGATTGCGCATTTCCAAAGCTTCTGACTCCACTCAATTTTTTTTCATTGTACTTATCACCTTATAACCAAAATAACTGATTATGTTTCTCATTTGTGTTAATTGTCTGTCTTTACGTTTCACAAAGGTCAGGAATTTTGTCCGGGGTTTAAAAGGTTTGTTTGTTTGTTTTTCCTTTTTCATGCATGTATCTCAATCTCTAAAACATGACACACGGTAGGTGCTCAATAAATTGTTGAATGAGTTAATGGATGAACACTGAGAAATGAATAATGTATCTCAAATTTTGGTACCACTTTTTAAATCCTAACTCACTAGAGAATCTTAAAACACTTTCTGCAGTTTTGTTTCTCAGCTTCACTGCTTTTAGGATAATGAGGAATAGTTTCTGCCCTAGGCTAAAGTTTGGAAATGACTTGATGATCCTTAAATAGCAGGTGCACCAAATTGTTGCTCTTACATTTACATTTTAACCTCAGAGTCCCTAAGCCAGTGATCTTTAAACTCTGGTCTGCAGAAATTCCCTGGAGATACTTCAGAGGCTCTGCAAACATTTAATTTGCATTTCAGTTTGATATATTTTAAGCTATTTTTATAGCTATAATAAAAAAATGTACACGAATGTATTACATACCAAATTTTAACACATTGGGACCACCAGGGCATTGAACTGAGCATTTAAGTTAAACTTGACTAGTGTTTTTTGCTATTTTGGCTTACATATTTGAATTTCTTATAAATGAATCATTGATCAGGAAGTTCTGTTCCAGTGTTCTTCATATTCCAGCCTGATCATAAATTGAACAAGCAAATTCCTCCTGTCAGACACATTCAGTGCATTTGAGTACATGTCAAGCAGGGGAGATTCAGAGTCTCTGAGCTTCTGTGGGATGTGGGCTTCTGTGTAGATCAATGGCCAGTTGTACAACAAGTGAACACAACACACATCATATCACTTAGTGACGTACACCTGTTAGAGGGTCATGAATACCCACTCTACATTTTAGATATCTGACTGACTTTTAAGGCAATAAATTAGTTGTCAGATTAGCATTAGTGATTAAAATTTGAGATGAAAAAATCTGCATTTTCTCAAGCTTTTGGATTAAGGCGTATCATGAGACTATCAAGTGCTAAAGGACTGTTAGAATTTCCAATGTAACTATACCTTGTTGTTGATTTCCAGAATTCAGGTGCAGAAGTGTCTCACTGAGAGCTCCATCAGCAAAGGATATGGAGTATTCATGTCAATTTGGTTTTGAAGTTTCCAATAGTAAGCAGTAAGAGTAACAGATAGCAGGAAATTTATCTGAAGATGTGTCTGAGTTTCGAGAGTAGGGATTCAGATCGCAAGTGATATCTGTAGTTATCAGTATCAGGATTTTCTTTTCTTTTTTCTTTTTTGTTTTTTTGAGTTGGAGTCTCACTCTGTCACCCAGGCTGGAGTGCAGTGGCACGCTCACAGCACCCCAGCGCTGACTTGCTGGGCTCCGGCGATCCTTCCACCTCAGCCTTCCAAGTAGCCAAAACTACAGGCACGCGCTACCACACCCGGCTAACTTTTTGATTTATTGTAGAGACGGGGTCTCGCAAGTTGCTCAGGCGGGTCTTGAACCCGTGGACTCAGGCGATCCACTCGCCTCGGCCTCCCAAAGTGCTGGGATTACAGGCTGAGCCACTGAGTCCAGCCCAGAATTTTCTTAATACAGTGCAACCAAATACAAACTCAGAAGTAAATTGTACGCTGAGTCACTTTGAAATGTCAGTTGATACAGGTCTTCCTATTTGAAAACTTCATTCCTACTATCTCAAAAGTGCCATTGAATATATTATGTGAAATAGTTCTTAGTTATGCTTTATGTGACATCATGTAGACTTCCTTGCTTATCTTTCTACTAGTGCCCTTAACACTTTGTTGCAATTTGTTGTTTTGTTTCTCATGTTATAGGAGAACCCCTTGAAAGTAACAGTTGTGTCCCATTCAGCTTCGCCTGCCCAAGGCCTGGCATTGCCTGACAAATGGTTTGTTCTCAGCACGTGCTTATAAAATGGAATTGCCTTCCACCGCAGAAGGAAGCTAGCTTAGAGAAACAATGAAACTTCATATTAAATGCACAGCCAGTGACTTTCCACTCCAAGTACCCATTTTAGCATCAGAAACATGTGATTCCTTCTCCATCATCCCCCGTGTACAATCCTTTTAAGTTTTCTGAATTCTTTCCAGAAGTATCTTTTGACCCTTCCATGCCATCCTCCTTGCCACTGCCCTGCTCTGAGCCTTGTCGTTTTCTTGGCCCTTGCATGGACTGTGGGAGTCGCCTCCAAGACCCCACCCAGGCCCGGTGTTTCCTCTGCTTCTCCACGTTGTCGCCATTGTCTCCTGATGAAACAACTCTGAGCATGTCCTTGGGGCTACACTGTCTGCACAAAGAGGTCTAAGACTGTGCTGGCCTATACAGCAACCACCAGCCACAGGAGGCTGCTGAGCTCTTAAAGTGGGACTTGTCCAAATTGGGATGTGCTGTGAGTATAAAATCTACAACCCTATTTCAGACTTAAAGTGGAAAAAACACATAAAATGGCTCCTAGGTAATTTTTGTGCTGATAATGTTCAGATGATTATATTTTAGATGGGTTAAATAACACATTAAAATAAACTTCCCATTTCTTTTCACTTTTTTAAGGTGGTTACCAGAACATTTTAAAGTATGTGCTTGGTTTTCCTTGTATTTCTGTTGGCTGCCCCAGTCTAAGCTAGATCACGACATGTAGAGTTTCTTAAAACCTGGGGCGGCCACTATACTCCAGTCTGGGCGACAGAGTGAGACTCCAACTCAAAAAAAAAACAGAAAAAACCCCAAAAACCTGGCCTTAGTTTCCTCTTTGGCCTTCTCTCTCTCCCCGTACCCCTGAGAACGTCTCATAACCCCCAGGCTCACCAGCTCTGTTTATACATGT
Organism: Cephalopachus bancanus; assembly: GCA_027257055.1. Taxonomy (NCBI): domain Eukaryota; kingdom Metazoa; phylum Chordata; class Mammalia; order Primates; family Tarsiidae; genus Cephalopachus; species Cephalopachus bancanus. The sequence goes on along the minus strand of JAPVLO010000005.1, from coordinate 372,766 downwards.
GGGGTTTTTGTTGTTGTTGTTGTTGTTGTTTGTATTTTTTTTTGAGTTGGAGTCTCACTCTGTCGCCCAGACTGGAATACAGTGGCCACTCCCGGCCACCGCAGCCTCGACCTGCTGGGCTCCGGCCATCCTTCTGCCTCCGCCTTCCAAGTAGCCGGAACTACAGGTGCGCGCTACCACGCCCGGCTAGTTTTTGATTTATTGTAGAGGTGAGGGCTCATCAAGTTGCCCAGGCGGGTCTCGAACCCGTGGGCTCAGACAATCCACTCACCTCAGCCTCCCAAAGGCGCGGGATTACAGGTTGAGCCACCAAGCCCAGCTTTAGGTGTCTTCTTAACTAGACCCCTCAAGGGAAGAGGCTGCAACCTTTCGTGTGATGAGCCTGAAGACAGTACCTAGTGTGTGGCAGACGTTAATGGACGTTTAGTAAATCAATTTATACGTGAATTCTGTCCTACTACACACGCTACTATTTTTCTATGCACTGGATCTTGATCATCTTCCTCACTGGTCATGGAAAAAAAACTAGATGCTGGGTGACAGGACTGGACCCCATAGCCCCAATTCTCAGCCATAGCCCAAATTTCAGATATCGTGTTCAATAAAATGGCCTCTTAGTTCTCACTTGGTGACTTATGATTTAAAAATTAAAAATTTGAATTCATAAAATTCATGGATATTGCCCTGCCTGGAAGTATAAAATGACGGTATAAATCATTGCGTTTTACCTCTTTTGCTTATAGGGGTTTTATATAAGATCTTGTTTGATTGAAGATGTCACTTCTAAACAAGCTTAAAAGCCCACTGTTCTAGCCCTAAATTTCATTTGTATTTCCAGACTAAAGGCTCATTTTGGCTTTGATGAGGTGGTTTCTGCTATCACGCTAGCTCACATAGGACAAGACTTCTCAACTCCTGCTGCATGAAACTGGGACGCTTTTCAAAAATATGCCCAGGCCTATACCTAGGGATTCCCCTATAACTGGGCTGGGAAAAGGGTAACCCAGGTACCAGTATTTATAAAAAGCACAAATACCTGTAAAAAAAGAAAAAAGATTCTGCGGGGCTTAAAAAACCAAGTAGTTAACTATGGAAATGTTGAAGTTTTGAATTGCTGATTTTTAAAATTAATTATATTGTGCCATTGTCTTTCTTGAGAGTAAAGCTACCGCAGTCTTAAGTTTGCTGTATGATTTGGAGGCCAAAAACAGCATTTAGTAGAATCCCTCATCTATGGACAATGTCCTAAGGCTTCTGAAATTTAAAAAAAAAAAAATCTCTTATCTGTCATTCTCTGAAACCTACGTGCAGCAGAATTTCAATGTCCCTTCTTGGTAGGAATAACTAACACAACACCTATTTCAGATCATGGAAATGAGGACTGACAAGGACAGTAGGTTTAAGAAGTTTGCACAAGTAGTGGCCTCCCTGGCACCCTTGTTAGCTTGAATAAACACTACTCCTCTGACAGATCCTCTGTAGCTCCACCACGTTGATAAAATCTGACATTCTGGTTAATCACTTTTTAATGATATTCTTCCTTTTGTTCTTGGTATGTGAGAAATCAGCCCCTTTTAAAAATAGGGTGTGGGAAAAAAATTAACTTTAATTTCTTAATTTGGTAAAATGGGCCACTATAATTTCTCTATATTAAGTATCTCCTCATATATTTTTTAAAGATTATAAAGTACCCTAAGTCCTATAGAGGAAAAACTCTGGGAGAAATTATTCAAAAACATTGCGAGAAAATCCTGTACATTCCGATAGCAGGTTCCGTTTCACGGCTGCGTACTATTAAAAATGCAAATATCCATAAGCATCAGTTTTGCAGGTTATCAATTTGTTGGAAATGGCTGCATGCTGTTCTTCTTCCAAAGTGTCATCCCTTTCATCTGGGTTCTTTAGGGGAGGAAGGCTCAGAAACATTCCCACTTGGGGTTGAATCCGTTGGGGCAGGAAAAGGAATCGAACCCTATAGTGAACTTGGTTATTTGCAGCGGAGGCATGTCATCCTGTGTGAGACTGACGTCAGGCAGATTGAATGCAGAGGCAAACAGAGAGAGAGAGAGAGAGAGAGAGAGAGAGAGAGAGAGAGAGAGAGAGAGTGAGTGTGTGTGTGTGTGTGTGTGTGTGTGTGTGTGTTTAAAGCCCCACTCCCAGAATATGAAGTGAGTTTGAAGGGCACCACAGCAGCCCTTGGATCTGTCAAGAATGTGCCTATTTTTAACATGCTGGATCAAGTGTCAGCACTCCATAGGAGATGAGGAAGGGGGCAGAGCCCGACTTGCAGAGATTCCGTGGATGGTAAACGGCCCTCTGGCGTGTTTACAATACAGCTGTGCATTCTTAATGGCTCTGCCGCTGCCATGTCAGGTAAAGTTTTCTTTGCACGTGATGAATGGCAGAGGATTCTTTCGCGGAGGGAACCCAAGGAGCTGAGAGGAGGAAAAGGGAAGGGAAGAGCGGAAAAGAGAGAGAGAAAGAAGCCCGCAGCTCCAGAGGGACATAGCCTGTGCTTTGCAGTTGCTTGTGTGGATAGAAACCAGATGGTGAGCTGGAACACCCGCTTGGCTATCCGAGGAGCCAAACATATGGTTAATGGTCGGGAGAAATAGCTTTCAGAGCCAGGGCTTTGCTGACTGCTTCATATTACAGATTGTTACAGTGTGTCATTACATTGCCAAGCTAAGTGCTTAATACCCACTGCGGGCGCTGGGCATACACTTACAAGAAGGACTTTTAGCTCTTTGCTGGCTCTGGGTGGAGAAGTGACATCATAGAGAGGCTGAAAATGTCTGGTGCGGGAGGTAGGGAGAAGGGTAATTGTGTAGTGGAAACAACATTTCTTTTCTTTGCTTTTTAACAAGCGAAGCTGTCTCTCCTTCAGTCTTCACTCCACTGAACTATACTGTTCTCTGAGAACCTTTCGTACACTAGGCTGGTTCTCTCCCCTTCTCTGTCTGTCACTCTCTCTTTCTCTGTCTTCTCTTCCTACACACACACACACACACACACACACACACACACACACACACACACACACACACACGGAAGTTCTAAAGCCGACATCCACAGCCCAGGCCATGTCCCCCGACTCCTGTGGACTGGACACCCCCGTTCACCTGGAAGCCCCATCACGGCACTCAGAGGCCCTGCATTTGAAGTTTCTGTTTGGGAAGCTTTGGGCAACAGCAGGCCTGTGTTATCTAAGGAACTGCTGAGCCCATTCATCTGCTTTTCACGGCCCGCTTCCTTTTATTTTTAGCCAAATCCGTCAGGCCTGACAGGCGGGTAATTCGAGCCAGAGAAAGGGCAGAGCTCCAGGTTCTTTCCACAAAGCAATTCTTCTCCTCCCTCCTGGGAGGGCTCCAGACTTGGCCTGCTTCAGGCAGATGGATTTGTTGAGTCATGTGAGATCATTTACACAAAAACACAGTGAGGCAGTGGAAATTAAAAAAAAAGAAGAAGAAGAAGAAAAGAAAAGAAGGAGGGTGGGGGAAGAGGAAGGAGGAGGGGCACAGGGGAGGCCGGGCTGCCCCGCTGCTGGGAAGCACAGGAATTCTGCAGCAGGCAGCTAGACTGCGGAATGCCTAGAGTCATTTGTGTATAAGGTAATGTCTAGTTTACAGAGCGGGGCGGGCCAGGCCAGCAAGGCGCCTCCAGCAGTTCGCCTCTGTGTCAAGGAGGAAGGGGGGGTGGGGCCACTGGAAAAAAAATTTTGAGAGCAACACCCACCCCACAAAGACCACACTGTTGACAGCGTTGGGTTCCAGTAGCAGTAAACTACCAATGGGCTGGTTTCTAGAAAATGAGTTTGCTCTGTGATGTAATACAAGTTTGCTTTGTCCTGACGCCAGCATGACACTGAGGCAGCAGGGGAGGGAGAAGAGGAAAATTGGAACCGGGCTCTCGGTTAATGGATTCCAGAGCTCGTTTTGCAGGACTTGAGTGGAGGGACAGAAGGGGGGATATTGGGGACACTTGCTGCGAGGTCTACCGTAATTGCGGTAGGTAAAATAAAGTCATGACTGTCGTTTCCTTGCTCAAGAAGAATTGAGCCATGACTTTGAAATGCCAAGGAAGGCATCATTTTTCCCTACGGCAGTATTTATTTTCCTTTGGCTTCTGGGGAGAGGGGGCAGAAAGCCCCACTGTTACATCATGGCAAACAGTATTAACGTGAGTGAATTAGTTTTGTTTATTGCTTATGCCACAAACCCCAAAAACTCTCCATTAAAAAAATCATCTGCTCATTCATGAAATTCTTCTTTTTCTTCTTCAAATTGGCTTCCACGCATTAGCTGTGCTTGGATGGGGATTTTTTTTTTTTCTTTTTTCTTTTTGCTGGAGTAAAAGAGTTCGAGGAAGAGTAATGATTGGGTTATCTAAATGTACATTTTTACACCAGATGTAATGAAAAGATGCCATGTGCAGGAGAAGGGAATATTTGGAGATAGGAACAGAAAATCAGAAATCAAAGCATGCACCGTGACTATTTTCGTTTATGATGCATTTCTGCAATTATTTAGAACCCTATTGTACAGCTATTTTTTTTTAGCCATCCTAGAATGTAGGTCAACATCACCATGGTTCCTTATACTTGGTTGGTATTTTAAAAGTGGAAACATTTTGCCTTTTTTACCCCAGACCTACATAAACTTCGGTTACATGGGCAGTTTTAGTAATCATGGAACTTAGCTCATAAAACCCTTCTGTTAATAGTCACCGCTGAATTTTGACAGTAGGCACTCAGATCACACCCTGACCTGTTATAAACACGGCAGCACTCATGAGGTTGCCGATAACACAGTCTGACATTGAAGCTATTCCACTTTTTTCCCAGGCAACTCTGATGATCTCACTCTGCATAGTTAAAGGACAGCTTTTATTTATTTTTTTATTTGTTTTTGGCTTGAGGAGAGAACTGGTAATTTTGTGTGGTTGTTTTACACTTTGGGGATCTCGGCCTGCATGATCTCAACATGACTGTAATGTGATGATGGGTTGGCATGTCTTAAACCTCCCCCTGTCCTTGAGTGTTCCTGCCACGTCTCGGTCTCGACACTGTTGGCATTTCGGGCCAGATGACTGTTTGATAGGGGGGCTGTCCTGTCCATCCTGTGCACGATAGGATCTTTAGTTGTGTCACTGGCCTCTACCCACCAGATGCCGGTAGCACTCTCCCCGTCGTGACAACCAAAAATGTCCCCATGTCTTGCTAAGTGTCCCCTGCGAGGCAAAATCACCCCGGCTCAGAACCATTACTCTGCGTTCTCCTTCTGGTCTACCTCCTGAGATGGCTGCTCAGAAGGAAAGGGCATAAAATCATGTTTTGCCTCTTGCCGTTTTAAGTGGGAATCCCAAGTGAGGTCAAGTTTTTCGAGAGTACTTTGAGTTTTGTTATGCAGAACCATTTCTCTCTTGGAATTCTGACCTGAGCAGGTGGAACCTCTCAAAGCGGCCTTATGGTGACAGTGACGTTGCTAGCACTGTTGAAAAGGAAGTGGCCCCACTGCCTGAGCCTAGGGATGTTGACATTAGCAGAAAGGGAACTTGTCACCAGGGACCCGAACAGAGAGCCCAGGCCCCAGGCTCACCGCCTTTCTGTTCAGCCCAGGAGGGAAAGGCTGCGGCCACAGTTCTTTCTTGGGAGCCCAGCCGACTTCCTCCCTGTCCCAGTGGCTGTGGTCTCCGAAGCTGGAACTCTCGTTAGCAAGGAATGCAGCGCTCGCCACAGGCTGGGGCAGGCATAAATTTCCTCTGTTTGTTTTGTGAGGACTAGTGTCGACTGCTGTAATGAGATCAGAGGAGACCCCGGGGTCGGCTGCTGGAGCCGTTTTCTGTGGCTGTTCTCTTGGCTGCGTGCTGCTGGAGGCGGCCGAGGCTCCCTGGAGGCTGTGGTTGTGATGTGGTGGGGTGGTCGTGCCCCTGTCGCATTCCTCGCCGCCTTTGCTTGTCTCGTGCCACCAAAACACCAGCGCTGCAGTCATCCAGTCCTAAATCACGGAAAGGTGAACGCAAGGCAGAATCCTCCCCACAGAACTGAGGACAGACTTGGTCGCCTGCAGAAAGTGCAGCCTTGGGCAGGAAGGTGACCTGCTTCCTTGGGATAACCGCCCGGAGTGCTTGCTTGCTGCAGGCTGGAGGGAGGTTCTCAAGGCCTGGGCTACCCGGAAGCTCTTTCTCACCCAACGTCACTCTGTTAGGGGGAAGAGTTAGGGAATGAGTCACAACGATTAGCTTATGCTAAGAACATATTTCTGGCTCTCGCCTAAATGACAGCTAAGTGGCTACATATGGGACCTAAATATGGCAGAATTGAGTTTAGGGAACCCAATACTGGACCTTCCTGTCAGCATAGTATACTGAGCCAATGCAGCCTGGCCCACTTCCGACCACCCAGTCCCCAAAATCCTACGGTATATTGGATCACAGAAAATATTTTCAAGTATAGATGAGCTTTAAAGCAGGAAAAGGAAATTCCCAAGTACCAGAAGCCATTGATGCTACTGGCCTGTGAGTGTTTCAGGGTCTAGGATCCAGGGGCTGTGGTGTTTAGACTCACACAGGAACTGCTTGTGAAAAGGGGACAAGAAGAATTTCCACCAGAGTCTGTCTGGGGCTTTGAATATGTATGTTTGAAGCACAGGGCAAGAGGACAGAAATCCAGGGTTATGCTGTTTGAATAGCTGTGGGGTCCATAGCTACTCTCCCTGCATGGTGGGGGAGCTTTGACTATTTTGAAATAGAAACTGGTTCAAGAGTATTGAAAGCCCTCAGACCATGCTGGAAGCAAACCTAGATCCCAGGTGAGGTTTAACCCTTCAGGACGCTGTACTCCCTCCAAAAGAACAAGCCACACTAAAGAGAAGCTGGTAATAAAAAGTACCGAATCTAAGCCCCAGGAAAGCAGAGGTTAACAGTGAATCTCTGAATGTGCTTTCCACCAGAGTCCATCCTGCCAACTAGAGCTTTCTACTGGGGATTAATGAAGGTTTCTTCCCAGAGGGGCAAGGCGTGCAATTCAACCCACCCTTGCTTACTAAGCAGACGAACTGCAGTTGTAAGCACCGGCCCCCATTAAGGTGACCATGCTCATTACAGCCTGTCCCAAGGTCTTCTTGAGAATATTTACATTCCTTCATTGGAAACCTTTTAGGCTTCCTTAAAAAGATACCTTCCTAGTGATTTTCCTTGTCCTGTTCTCGTGGCAGTGGGTCATTCTGAAGTAACCCACGAGGCTGTCTGTTGAGTTCCGGTTTCCCACCAAATCATAGGAAATGTGTTTGCCTGAATTGTACAGCAAACCCCAAGGGAGAGGGGAGCTGAATTTGTCTGGAAGGCTCTGTCATTCTTTCAGCATAAAACCAAAGAAACTTGGGTAAGTCAGGCACGGTTAGTAAACCTTTGTCCTAGATGAATAGAATTCAGCCTTCTCAATCCAAAGTGACGAATGGATGAGGAGTTACTTTCAACCATGTACTCTCCATGCGGTGATGTGCACTGTTGACAAACATGAATTGAGGACGCTAAAATTAAAGCATGATTCCTTAGGTATTAATAGGGTAAGGAAATCTCGTGTGTTTAATGTTTTTTTTCTTGTGAGGTATGCAAAAAGGACATTGCCAGTACTGGCCAAATAATTCCCTGCTGACCTTAAAGCAATGCCATGCTTCTTGAGGAAAAACTCTTCAGGATTTTATTCTTAATTTGGACTTATTGTAAAAAGTTAATCTCAAAATACTCTAGCCAAGTGAGAAACAGATACAGATATTGACATGAAAGCTTCAGAAGAGTATAGAAAGAAAGGAAATAGGCTCAGCTGGCATTACATTTAAGCAAGATCTTCCAAAACATTGTTATTAAATTTGGCATATATTGGGTGCCTACTGTGTGTAAAGATAGGTGCTGGGTATTTGGGTACTAGGAAAAAACAGACAAGATCTGTTGAAATGTTCAAAATAATCTCAAGAGGCATAAAGAAGTTCCCTTAATCTTAGGGATAAAGGTACAGAGAGACTCAGAGAGTCATTTGCCAAAATCACATGCCAAGAGGTAGAGTTGACATTCAGATCGACTTGGCATTCGGTCCCTGCTTCACCCACTCTTCCCCTTGGGCTGTCTGTGCTCAATAAAGCCACAGCAGTATAACCCCAGAGGGCCCAGGCAGCAGGTTGGGAGCTTCCACCCCTGGAGATGTAAAGGAACAAAGAATCCCCTGACTGACATGAAAGTTGTACAGTGAAGATGCAAACTGGCCGACCAAATCCAGTACCCGCAGGATTTCCAAAGTATTAGCTTAAGTTCCCAGCATTAATAGAGCAAATGATTGTACATAATCTCTCAACTCTCCTTCTTGAATCTCACAAGCTCTTGGGCGCATGGGACTTGTTCCTGCCTTGCTGGGGCCAGAGCCGAGTGACAGACCCTCCAAACCCTCCCACTCTTCACTATCTTCTCAGGCCTGACTTTTCCACGCATCTCATTCTTACTTGACTCCTGGTTTAAATAGTCACGCAGGCAAGGGAAGTGGGCTGGGCCTTGTAACCTCTTGGGAGCTCTTCCGTACTGCGCCTTTATATTGAGATAGTCCTCAATCACTGGGAGACTGAGATTGACCTTTTATAGGGACAGCTCTGAATCTAAACATCTGATAACCTGACTTGTGATTTGACCGTATACAGGAATCCCCTAGTCTGTGTGCCAGAAGTGGTTCTGTGAAAGCAACAGATACTCTGCCACTTGGCACTCTTGGCCCTCTACTGACCTCTGTTCCTCCCCATCTGGCTCTTCGACCATCATGTGTGTGCGTGTGTGTCTAGCTGCATGTCTCTCCTTTAATAATCCTCTTGTGTCCTCTTCTTTATCACAGTTTCCTATTGAACCACAACTCATACGCTAGTTAAAATTCAGAATATTAATGTTCAGATATCCTAACCTATCCTTGGGAAGGAAGGCCATTATGGTGCATGATGGGAAGGTGCTCTCCTCTTTCTGACTTAGGATGTGTGTTTTCCGGGGTATTCTTTGACGGCAGGGAATGGGGGAGGAGAGCAGAACAGCAAACATTGCCCAGTCTCTTGGGGCAGAGCCGTGTTATGGTGTGTTTGCTGCCCCCGGGTAGGGTTGGTGAGGACACCGAGGTCCTGGAGAACCAGAGCCGGACATCAGCCATCACCTTGAGGGTGGAGGATCTGTAAGAAGTTTCTCGGGGAGCTCAGTTCTGTTCCTCCTGCCTTTCTGTAGGGGGAAAGGAATGGGCCAGCCACTTGGGAGGTGTGTGTACCGTGGGGACAGGCGTCAGGAACCTGTGTGTTCCTTTACCTCCAGATCCCTTTATCCCAGCATCATGCCCCATATTGTAGAAGGAAGGGATTAGACTTTCTGTAATGAAATAGCCTTACACGTAGTTCATCTTGGACAAGGATTCCAGTTGAAGGTTGTCAAGACTTACTTCAGAGCCTTGTAAATTACTCCAGCCCTCAAAACACAGTAGAGAAAATTAGGGGTATTTCTCTCACCTGTCCATCTGATGGCCCAAGCTCCTAAATCCTAGATTTTAGAGCATCTCCTCTAGACGCCTAAGCCTGTTCATCTTTTTTTTTTCTGCCCCATCCTGCCCTCCAGAGGGTTCATCTTTTTTTGGCTTCACTTATTCTTTCCTCCCAAGCTCTTGGGTTTGGTCTGGTTCCTTGTGTTCCAGGAGGATGAGGGGTGGGAAGGGGAGGGACAAGAATCCATTCCACAGACTGGCTTAAGGGTGCATTCTTACTATTATTTATTATTGTTATTTTGAGTTGGAGCCTCATGCTGTTGCCCAGCCTGGAGTGCAGTAGCATGGTCACAACAATCACAGTTCATGGCAGCCTCAACTTCCTGGGCTCAGGCAAACCATCCACATCATCGCAAGTGACCGAGACAACAGGCATGTGACACCATGCTCAGCTAATTTTTATTTTTTTATTTTTTGTAGAGATGAGCTCTCGCTATGTTGCCCAGGTTGATCTCAAACTCCTGGGCTCAAGCAGTCTGCTCGCCTCAGCCTCCCAAAGGACTGGGATTACAGGCGTGAGCCGCTGTGCCTGGCCTTCAGGGTGCCTGATATCCAACAGCTAGTGAGACTTTTAGCACTGTGAAAAGTCTTGTCCTTATTGGCCTGTCTCCCACAGGAGTGTCTGAGCTACCAGCTTTGAGATATACTACAAAAGGTTTCTAGAATGAACTTTGAAGAATGGAGTGAGAGTTGGAATGAGGAGAAAAGCCCAACTCACCATATTCCGCTCCAAACTTGTAATAACTATTTGCTGCATTTTCAAGGGCCCAGGCACAATGCATACACAAAACCAGCCCTTGACACTTTTAAGCTTCTCTTTAGAGGAAGGAGGATAGGATAAAGTTAGCTTCTGCGATTCTCACCATGCCTCTGTACCGCATTAGCTGCGATCCAGGTGAAGCAGGCTTCTCTCCGTGGGAGGTGGCGGTTGATGGTAAATAAATAGTGGTGAAACAGGTAGGCCCGGTCTTAGCTTTTTACTCCAGCTCCCACTTGCAGACGCCCCAGCCATGAGCGTGTGTAACCTTAGAGAAGCTCTGGGATGTGGAATTGTCACCAGGAGCCAGCATCTGGGTCCCTTCTCTAGCGAGGACCTGGCCGGTGAGGGGCACTTGACCATATTACCAGACTGTCTCTGGGCATCTTTCTTACCTTGTCTTTTTTCTTTGTAACCTTCACCTTTATTTCTCCTCTCTCTTTGTACCCTGTCTCCACCTGCCTGCTCACCCACACCACTTCCACCCATCTGGAGAGATGAATTGCTAAGTAACCTCATAGAAGTCTAAGATTGACCATAGGCTTTGTTGACCATTGAATCAACTCTGTTAGGATCAGCTGAGTGGAAGTCACACATTGGCTTATGGGATTGACTTTCTCAGGGCCCCCTTTAAAGGCATCTGTACTTTCCTTCTGTTCATCACCAGAGGAATCCACCCTGGTAAAAGATTAGACAGAAACACCCTTAATTTCACAGTGGTAGGTCAGGTATCTTTTTCTCTAATGCTTTACATTTAAGATGCAGTCTCTTTTTTTAAGCTGTAGATTTCTCTAAGCTTCTTCATAAGATGAATTGGCTGCAAAACAATTTGCTTCTCTCTGTTTCAAAGGAGATGGAAAGGACTTGATAGAACAAGGCCAGTCTTTTTGGTTGCTGTCCAGAAGCGAATTGACCCAGTTTCTAAAATGGTTGTCTCTTCTCTGAGGTGTTTTCTGTTCATGGTGGTCTTTGATGTGTTTGTGAATGTGTGTGTGTGTGTGTGTGTGTGTGTGTGTGTGTGTGTGTGTGTTATTTGGGGGGAGTTGTGTTTATTTTTAATTTGTAGGTTCAGTACATGCTTTAATTCCTAGTATCTTCAAATGAAGTCACTTCTGGCCCAGGGTATACTGCGTATTATGGCATAACTGAAGAGAATTATTTTACCTCACTGTATCTAGTTTCCTAATTGGAAACACTATCACTCAGATTGGTATCAGAACCAAATGAGAGTATTCGTGTAGAAGCGCACTATATACTTTTGAGCACTATACAGCTGTGTGATGTTCTTAATAATATTTTTAAGAGGCTTTACAACTCTGGCATTAAAAAATATTCCTCGCTTTAAAAAAATCCCCAAAGGCAGTCTGCCACAATCATCAACAATGGTTTTAAGCCCCTACGCTTTTAGGAGTCTGTATGATCCAGTGCTCTGTGACTGAGAGCAAAGAAAAAAAAATCTCTTCATCATATTTACTAAGAACATTTTATGTGACTAATTTTTTCTCAAGAGGTTTTTAGTCTAGTTCGGTTGTAGAACAACATATGTGACAATGACATATGAAAACTTGGGGCAGGGTGCAGGGAGGGATCCCTAATCAGTTTAGGGCAAACTGTGTACCCAGATCTGAAAGGATGGGGACTGTGGCATGACCAAGCCGGGTGGGGCTCCCTGGGGAAGTGGTGTTCACGAATCCTTGTCTGTCTGTCATTATCTTCTTGTGCCCAGCTTTCCTGTGTTGATACCAATGTGGACATGTCTGTGGAATTGTGTCATGAGGCGTCTCTGCAAGGCATTTGGACAGGCTTTCCAGTTAAGTGCTAGGCTGCAGTTTTAAAATGGACCTGTACATATATGAAAAAAAGAAGCAGCATGGATAGAGTTCTGCTTTAAAACTCAGACATGTATTAGCATCTGCTTCTGGAAATTCAAAGAGTCAAAGTTATCTGCATAATTTTTTCAGTCACTTTAGGATTGATTAGAAGGCACTATTGCATTTTCTTGACTTTGAAGCCATGATCACCCGGGCATCATGTGTATGTGTGGAGATGTGTAGATATAGTCATGCCACAAAGTCAGAGTTCCAGGGTCTCTCCATGTTGTGCACCGTTGTCACAATATGCTATTGCTGTGGCTGAATGTGGTATTTTCTTTGGAATCTGTGTCTCAAACAGCCAGGGAGTGATTTGCAATTTCCTCCTCCTATCTTCTGATTTATAAAAGAAATGTAATAATATTATGTTCACAGAATAGTAATGTGTATGGAGTAGGAGCTTATCTTTTGAAAATGTAAATTGTGAAATCACTTTCTTAGCAGTGAAAGATGCAAATATGGGGAGTATAGCTTTGGAAATCTCCATGTCCTGGACTCAGCCGACATGTCATTCTCCAATAGACAAAGGCCGATTACTGAGAACTAAAGGGGATTATGGTGGGCTAGTGGGATTATGATTCCTTTTTCTATTGTACATATCTATATTGTTATTATGTTGTCATTTTAAATGATGCATTTTTATTTTTAAAAGCACTGCAGTTCCAGTTAAATCTTCAATTTCATGTTTTATGGGATAGTTCAAACATATAAATCCTTCCTAGATGCAACTTAAATAATGCACAAATCAAGTGATTATAAGGAACCTTACGATGTTTTGTTTTCCTTTCAAATCCACCTGTAAACATTTTTCGTTGTTTTTTTTTTTTTGAGTTGGAGTCTCACTCCGTCACCCAGACCGGAGTGCAGTGGCCGCTCCCGGCCACCGCAGCCTTGACCTGCTGGGCTCCGGCGATCCTTCCACCTCAGCCTTCCGAGTAGCTGGAACTACAGGCGTGCGCTACCACGCCTGGCTAATTTTTTGAATTATTGTAGAGATGAGGTCTCGCCAAGTTGCCCGGGCAGGTCTCGAACCCGCGGGCTCAGGCAATCCACTCACCTCAGCCTCCCAAAGCACGGGATTACAGGCTGAGCCACCGAGCCTGGCTAACGTTTTTCAAAGAAAAAGACCGCAAATCTACTTAAATGGTTGAAGTGATTTTCTTTATGTTTTTCCTTAATATTTGGCAAACTAAGAATCCTGAAACCTTATACTAATTTTTTTTAACTCTAAAAATGTCATTCAAGTAGATAAAAATCTGTGTCAAGATCTAATAGTATTTTGGGGGACTTGAATTTTTATTCCTGAGGAGGTCAAAGCCCAAACTAGAGACTCTTAAAGTCATTAACCTCTCTGGCTTATTGATCACTAAATTCTTAGTACCCAGCCCTTCGCAAGTGCTCAAAACACAGTTATTAATGAATGAGTGTTCCTGTCACTGTGTATCTCCAGTCACTCTAAGCATATAATATCTAGCTTTTTCTTCCCACTGGAATGCCCATTGCCCAGTGGCATGCCTCAAGACTCTAGATTTTACACTCTAGATCTGCACTATCCAGTATAGTGGCCACTAACTAATGGGCTACTTAAATTTAATTAAACTTAAGAATTCAGTACTAGCCACACTTCAAGTGCCCAGTGGACACATCTGGCTCACAGCCTCCATATTGGACAGCGTCGATGTGCATCACTGCCATCATGGCAGCAAGTCCCACTGGACACAGGACTGCTCTGTGCCTTCCTGAGCAGCAGCTGATAGATTTATTCTTTGCTTGTGCTCCCAGGGCAGCTGTCTGCTTCAGAAAGTGAGGGCTCCACACACAAGGAGAATCTTCAAGAGCTGCCTCGCAGTGTGACATGTCTGATCCCTTGCTCCCATCCCTGCAGCATGAACAAGGTAAGAAGTGCTTTAGGGAATCGACCCTTGTGTTTTCTTTACGGGACTGTGACTTTCTGGAGTATGAAATGTCTTTCCATGGTGTGAGGAGGTTGCTTTTCCTGCCAGGAGTGCTCCAAAGGCTGGAGAGTTGTGTGACCCCCCTGCTCACCAGGGAACGGGGCTGTGTAGTTTTATAGAGGCATCATTTATGTTTTCTAGAGGCCTCTAAGTAGCTGAAATATTGGTTCTTAGCATAACTACCTTGGCATGAAACTTGGAAGATTAAAGACTCTGGGGCCAGATTGCCTGGGATTAAATATCAGCTCTTCCAGATGCTAGCATCGATGACCCTGGACAAGTGACTTAATTTCTTGGTATCTCAGTTTCCTCATCTGTAAAATGCTGATAATGTACCTACCTCACCGGTTGTTGTAAGGATGACATGAGTTAATACGTGTGCCAGTGCTTACTGTAATGCCTGTCCACATTACAAGCTCTTGATAAATACTTGCTGCTGCCGTTTTGATGTTGGGGACCCCATTGTCCCTTAGATATAATGGCAACGTAGCCTGAGTACATCTGCAACATTTCCATTTATCTCCTGATTACATTGATGAGACTGATGAGCAACGATATTGATTACCAGAGGGACTGTCTGAGGATAAACGATGAATAAGTCTCAGGTCATGCCTTCAGCAGGTAACGCACTCTTTAGTGTTCTAGTGAGGTATGTACCAAAAGGTCTGGTAGCACAGAAGGAGGAACATCCCTCTGGGGGATCTGGGAAGGACATTATAGAGGAGGTGACATTTTGAGTCAGATCCTGGATGATGAATTTTGGTTTCCTAGACAGGGAAGGTAGCACAAAGCAGTCCAAATAAAGGAAGCAGCCTGTTTTTAGGCACAAACACATATGAGAAAGTCTGGCATGTTTAGAGAACAACAAAGAGTTGGGTAGGGCTAGAGCAGGGTTGCTTGGCCTCTACACCTGACACTTGAACCAGGTAACTCTTTGTAGTGAGAGACTGTCTTCTGCATTGTAGGGGTTTTATGACATCCCCTTCCCCTCACTCTAGTTGTGACAACCAAAAATGTCTCCTGATATTGCCCAGTGTCTCTTGGGAGGACAAAATCACCCCCTGGTTGAAAATTACACTCGTAGGAGGTGACAGAACCTTTGAGCCACTGAAGGATTTAAAATAGGAGAGAGGGCTGGGCACGCCATACCTATAATCCCAGCACTTTGGGAGGTCAAGGCAGGAGGATTACTTGAGCCCAGGAATTTGAAACCAGCCTAAGCAACATAGCGTGACCTCATCTCTACAAAAAAATTTTTTTTAAATGAGGCAGGCATGGTGGTACACGCCTATAGTCCCAGCTATTCAGGAGGCTGAGGTGGAAGGATCACCTGAGCCCAGGAGGTCAAGGCTGTGGTGAGCTATGACCGTGCCCACTCCAATCTGGGCAAAAGAGTGAGACCCCCAACTCAGAAAAGGGAAGATAGCAAAAAGAAACAGGGGAGTGACATTTCTAGAGGCCTGAAAAACCAGGTGTGTTATTTGATACATTATCTATGGGTTGTGGTAGAGTTGGACAGCACTTTTAGATGATTTGGTCTTGAAAAGGGAGTTTGGGATTTCTCAGCTTTAGAAAGCCCATTTAACTGGTTGAGGTCCTTTCACTAAGGACCCTTTTCCTTTTTTCTCATGGCCATTTCTTTGGCCTTCTCGCAGGCAGGAAGGGCCATGGGCTGCTTCCATGCTTAGAGAATGCCGAAGGCTTCTGTGTGCGTATTCTCTTGGTTTGGATTGAAGTTTTGTGGAAGACTATGGTTGCATTACCCTTGCTGAAGAGATCAGCAAAAAACCAAGCAATTGTGTTTGAGAGGCTTTCATTTGAGAAGTAAACTGGTGGAAGACCGGAAGGTAAGCAGGTGTTCTGCTCCAGGGTCATGACTAGAGGGGAAGGGGATTCCTGGTTGCAAGCCTTGCTTCTGTTATTTAAAATTAGGTGTACTGAAAAGCCAAGACAACTCTTAGGAAATCTCTGCTCAGCAAGCAGTTTGCTGTGACAGGTCTGCCTCAAGTTTCTCCAGGGCAACTCAAGACTGATGTCCTGGATTCACTCTTGACACACAGCTGGGAACCAGATGCCTCAGAAATTGCAAGCGTCTCAGTAGGTGTGTCTGTTGTTTGGGAATTCCGTGCTACCTGAGTGGCCCAGTAAGTGCTTCATTTTATATTATTTTAATTGAAAGTAGTGATTAAGCATGACGTGTCACCTTTGTAGGTCAGCATTTTCTTATGGTTTTCTTGGTATAAGACAAAGAATAGGTCACTCCCTTCTCTGCACAAATAAAACTAGAGAATCATTTCTTCAACTAGGAGATGGAGTTTAGAATGTTAGAAATAGTGTTGTAGGTGTGACTGATGTTCTAAGTAGATTTGTTCCTAGAAAGTTGGAGACATCTGAACTGTGCGCTCTCCTCTTTCTCGGACACACACTGTAATATATACTCTTTTTTTTTTCCTTGTAAACCCCAGCCAGCTGATGGGACACCAGTTAAGAAGATGTCAGGCTGGAGGGTTGCCACAGCATGCTGGGGTTCTTGTTGTTTCTGTGGAGCCCCAGGGTGATGCTGATGGCAGTTAGGCATTGACAGCTCTCTTTTGGGTCAATCAGAGAGGATCCCTCTAGAAAATATAGGAATGACTCCCTGCCCCCATGACACACAGGGATAGGAAGTTTGTTTTTTAATTTCAGTAGTTTTAGAGGGTACAAATAGTTTTTGGTTTGGGCCTTAAGTGTACCCACCCCACCCCCACTTGTGCACATTGTACCTAATAGGAGATTAATAGGGCTAACCTAATAGCCAGTGAATTGCAGTTCACCAGGTAGAGCCTTCAGGCCTCACATTCTTGAAATTCCATCTGTACCAGGGTCTGAGGAGACACCAGGAAGGTGTAGTTCCATCCCTTGGATAGCTAGCATGTTGGTGCATCAGAACTGGAAGAAGAGAGACATGGATGAGCCTGGAGACAAGGCCCCGCTTGAATCTGCTGTCATGCCAGAGGCCAGTGTCCATGGCATGTGTCAGTTTGATTCCCAACTTAGGAAGTTTACACAGCATAGACACCCTCACATTGATTCACCTTTTTAATATTGTAAACAGGCTTTAATCGTTGTATATTCTGAGCCTTGCGTAGTTCAATAAATGGTATTTTCCCAGAATACTCATTCTTCCTAGTCCTGATACAGACTTGAAGAAGACCATCTTTCCAATGTTCAGATGCTCTTCAGATCATTTTGTAAGAGCTGACTTGCCAAACTTTATATTGATCAAATACTTCATATTTAGGACTTAATTTGTAAATTTTGTTGAAAGTCCTCATCTTTCCTACTTTCTTGGTTATTCTCTTGTTCATAGGTATAAATATATGTTATATATATTATAATTTGTTGCTAGGAAGAAGGATTAATGTTTCGGGTTGATCTGTGTTACCTGTGTGGTATCATGCTATAAAGAAAAGATTTTAGTGTGTTATTAAGGGAAAAAAAATCATAGCCAGATGGGAGGTACATTGGACAAGATGGGATGCCATAGAGACAGACTGGGTGAGATGATAGACATTCAGTACGTACCACTATGAAGTTCACAAAACCAAACCAGCAAGAACAGTGTTGTACTCTGGAAGGCTTTCCCTTCCTTAAGTTGCAACGCTGGGATTATGATCCTCCACTCTGTCCCTCATGGCCATGGTTTTTATAACGGCATGTCTCATGCTGTTCTCTGCCTTGAATTTATGAGGACATTCCATCTGATTGAAAAATAATTGATTTCTCCATTATTATACAAAATTACCCTCTCCCTCCTCCTCCTGTGAAAAAGAATCTTCTTGAGAACTGTTTCTTCCTTGTTATGTTCACATGAAGCCGGATCTGACTTTTATTGCTTTGGACAAATGCCAAAGCCTCAAGTGAAGCAGACTAGTGCCTCTTATCTCTTTTGGTGGGTGGATGCCACTGTTTTGCTTAATTTATCTGCCCAACAGTATTTTCCAGTGTTCAGCACACCCTACTGTGCCAGGTTTGAGGCCGTTTCACATTTACACCAAGATCAATATCTCCACAGTCAACTAAAAAGTAAAACTGAAATTGAGTTCTGCCTTCGTTGAGAGTTTTTCTTACTCTGCACCTCCTTAATTCGAAGCAGTGAAGTTCAGAATTTATTCCTCCTGCCTCTCCCACCCAAAACTTGGTGTATATAAACTCTGGTTGATAAGACATCAGTTCCTCCAACACATATTTATCTAGGGGGTACTATGTGCCACGCACTGTGCTTGCAGTAAATAATATGTTAGTGAATAAAACAAAGGTCTTTGCTGTCTGAAGCTTCCATTCTGACAAAGGTGAGGACACTCAGTACATCCAAAGGCTTAACGTAAACCTCTTGTTAAGACTGTTTCCATTTTAAACTTCTACTCGAAGAGCAAGTTAACAGAGATGCTAGATGCAGAATAAGGAATTAGTGAATAATAAGTATATGAGATCTTTCTCCTCTCCTTTCTGGGACACCCTCGGTGGTTTGTTTCATCAAATGTTCAATCTATATTTAATAAGTCTCAGCCATCATTTTTCTGAAGGTACTGGTCAGGTCTTTGTGGCAGACTTTGAAGAGCTGTTGCACCATTTGCAAACTAGTGACATGGAACAAAATACAAGTAAAAATAAATGATCTTGGAATAAGGAAGGCCTTTTTAATTTCTAGTGGCAGAAATGATCAAGAGAATGTATTTAACTGATAAAGAGAATGTATTTAACTGTATACAACTTCAAAATTTCGTTCCATCAAGAGACATTCTGAAGACAAAGGAACAGGCTGAGGTGGTATTTCCACATATGATATAAAGTTGGTTAATTAATCAAGAATTCTTACAAATTAACAGAGATTAATTAGATAAATATGATCACACTAATAGAAAATGGACAAACAGCAGAAAGATAAGATCAATAAAGGAAGAAATATTAATAAATAACATAGGCTGGGCTCAGTGACTCAGCCTATAATCCCAGCACTTTGGGAGGCTGAGGCAAGTGGATTGTCTGAGCCCAAGGATTTGAGACCAGCCCAGGCAACTTGGTGAGATCTCGTCTCTATAATAAATTAAAAATTAGCTGGGTATGGTAATGCGTGCCTACAGTTCTGGCTACTTGGTAGACTGAGGCGGAAGGATCTCTGGAGCCCAGTAGGTCAATGTTGGGGTGGCTGTGAGTGTGCCACTGCACTCCAGCCTGGGCAACAGAGTGAGACCCCCACTCAAATAAATAAATAAATAAATAACGTATAAGAAAATATTCAGCCTCAATAGTAATCAAAGAAATGCATGTTAAAATGATGAGATGGCAAAGGAAACTGTCAAAAGAGCAGGGAGATAGCCCACAGAATAGGAAAAAATATTTGCCAACTGTATATCTGACAAAGGCCTAACACCTAGGATCTATAAGGAGCTCAAACGTGCCGAAAGGGAAAAAAAACAACCCCATTAAAAAGTGGGCAAAAGACATGAATAGACACCTCTCAAAAGAAAATATACAGGCAGCCAACAGACACATGAAAAAGTGCTCGACCGTATATTCTCTTTTGAGAAGTGTCTATTCATGTCTTTTGCCCACTTTTTAATGGGGTTGTTTGTTTTTTTCCTTTCGGCACGTTTGAGTTCCTTGTAGATCCTAGATGTTAGCCCTTTGTCAGATATACAGTTGGCAAATATTTTTTCCTATTCTGTGGGCTATCTCCCTGCTCTTTTGGCCTTCCATATGACCAGCAATTCCCTTATTGGGAATACACCCGGAGGAACTCAAATCATTCTACAAAAAAGATGCCTGCACACGAATGTTTATTGCAGCTGTATTCACAATAGCAAAAACATGGAACCAACCATGCTGCCCATCGAAGCAAGACTGGGTAAAAAAAAAAATACACACAATGGAATATTATATAACCATAAAGAAGGACATATATATGGACTTCGCAGCAACTTGGATGGATTTAGAGTCGATCATACTCAGTGATCTATCACAGAAATGAAGAGCAGAGTACTAT
This sequence comes from Cephalopachus bancanus, assembly GCA_027257055.1. Lineage (NCBI taxonomy): Eukaryota > Metazoa > Chordata > Mammalia > Primates > Tarsiidae > Cephalopachus > Cephalopachus bancanus. Next base: position 352,605 of record JAPVLO010000005.1, on the reverse strand, counting down.
ATGTTCTCACTCACAGGCAGACCTTGAACAATTATCATCATAATAATACTATAAGAAAGGAATTGGCAGTAGTGGGAAACTGCCAGGGGAGGGAGGGTGGGAATGGCAGTTGAGGGAAAGTGCCAGGGGAGGGAGGGGCACACCTCATCAACAAGGGCACCTGCATGATCAACGTTAGTGTGCCAAACCCTGAATTGTACCCCACATCTGTAAAATAAAAGCAAATAAAATGATGAGATGCTGTTTTCCACCTATACAATTGATGCGGATTTGTAAAACTGAGTCAGTGAAGATTGGAATTAGGCTCTCTCAGACACAGTTAATGAAAACACATTTCTCAAAGGGACTTAAACAATGCACATCAAAGCCTAAAAAATGGACTCACCTTTTGACTGAGAAACTTCATTTCTGGAATATTAACTCGAAGAAAATAGCCATGGATGTATGTAAAAGTTGAGCTAAGATGTTCATTATAATATTCTTAAAATACCAATTTCTCAGTGGTAATAACCATGGCATGGCCCTACAATAAAAATACCAAGGAGGGATGGAGGAGTATTTAGTGACATTAAACAGATATTCTAAATAAGTTGTGAAGAAGGCAAGTTATATAAAGAATGTGCAGCTTGATCATTATTTCCTTTTTTTAAAAAGATAGATGTATGAGCACAGAAAAAAGATTGTAGATACACATCAAAATGTTATGAGTATTATCTTTACTTTGCTTGTATGTTCAAAATTTTCTTTAGCAATGTGCATTTCTTTCATGCTAAAAATAATACTTTAAAATAAAAGACACTGAGTTATCTTTAAGATGTGAACTTCACTGTATTTTTTAAATATTCATGATGAAAAGACTGGAAGGACATTGCCCACAATGTTGACAATGGTTTTTCCAGAGGGTGGGTACACAGGACACAATTGTTTCTTTTAAAAAAAAAAAAAAAAAAAAAGCCGGGCTCAGTGGCTCAGCCTGTAGTCCCGCGCCTTTGGGAGGCTGAGGTGAGAGGATTGTCTGAACCCCCAGGTTCGAGACCCGCCTGGGCAGCGAGACCTCATCTCTACAATAAATCAAAAAATCAGCCGGGCGTGGTAGCGCATGCCTGTAATTCCGGCTACTCGGAAGGCTGAGGCGGAAGGATCGCTGGAGCCCAGCAGGTCAAGGCTGCGGTGGCCGGGAGCGGCCGCTGCACTCCAGTCTGGGCCACAGAGTGAGACTCCAACTCAAAAAAAAAAAAAAAAGTTTCTGTATTGTCAAATTTCCTACAATAAGTATTTGTGTATTTCATTAACAATCAGAAAAAAGGCAAACATTTAAAAATGAATACTATTTTAACTGTTTTGCTTTTGAGATACAACTAGATGAAGGTATTTAGTAGGCAGATAGAAAACAGAGAGAGTGATTTGTCAAAACAGATCTGGAGATTTGGACTTGGGAGTCATGCTGTTTGGCATATTACCAGGAAGGAACATTTTAATGTACTAATGGTTTGGGGCAGTAGAAGTAGAGCAATGCTCTGGAAAAGGGTGCTGCCCTTTGATTTAGCGTTTCTTGATGTCCTCTTACTTGGTGTTGCACTGTTTTATTTAACTGTTCAGAGACACTTCTGATGTGTACAAAGTTGAGCTAGACCATTGGTTCTCAAATTATGGTTTGAGGTTCCTTGGGGGAACACCCTGAGACCCTTTCAGGGGGGTCCACCTGCAAGATAAAGGCCATTTTTATAAGAATAATAAAATATTGTTTGCCTTTTTCACTTTTCCTTACTCACATATACAGTTGAGTGTTGTAAGAAACTATGTGACATGCTAATGACATCATCTCTAGGACAGCTCTTGGGATGTGTGCTTTGTGTTTTCATGTTCCAAAACATTCTGAGTTGTGACCTCTAGTGTGGTAAACATTGATAGAACTCACATAAACAAAAGTTCTTTAGGGTCTGCAGTAGCTTGTGAAGCAGTGAACTAGACTGTGCCTGTGTTTTACATGTGGCAGGCTTTACTCTAATGAGAAGCTGGACCCTTGGCCCTGGGCAATGAGTGCCCTGGACATTATGGCACTTCTGTTCTTAGCTTGTACATCTTTAAGGAGTAATCACCCTTAACCCTTCTAAAAACGTCATTTTTATAGAGTTTGTAATACTAAAACTAGCATTGCTGGCACCTGTGTTACATGATCACCAAGTCCTGTGGATGTGGGGCACATGGAAATTTCTAAGGCCACATTAGACTTCTAGATTCTGTCTCCATGGTCCTTGCCCTGGAAAATTCAGTGACATTTCAGAAAGAAAATACAAGTCTAGTCCCCTTCTGAGAGGCATGGAAGTGCAAATTTAAAATATAACCTACCACGTAATCCAGTAGAAGGTCAATTTGGCAAGAACGTGGGAGAAGACCAAAAACAAAATTTTTTTTTAAGTCACTGCCATGATTCACTGCAGCTCAGCCTCCTGGGCTCCGGTTATCCTTTCACCTCATCCTCCTGAGTAGTTGGGACTACAGATGTATGCCACCATGCCTAGCTAATTTTATGAGGTTTCACTGTGTTATCTTGGCTGGTCTCGAACTCCTGGATTCAAGCAATCATCCCACCTCGGCCTCCCAAAGTGCTGGGATTGCAGGTGTGAGCTACTGTGTCCAGCAGAGAAGACAAATTTAAAAGAATTAATTGACTATGTTTATGCTTATTTGTCTTTAAAATGGGTACATGTGGCTGAGTGCAGTGGCTCACGCCTATAATCCCAGCACTTTGGGAGGCCAAGGTGAGAGGATTTGCCTGAGCCTAGGGGTTCGAGACCAGACGAGGCAACTTGGCGAGATCTCATCTCTACAATAAATCAAGGAAAATTAACCAGATGCAGTGGCTTGTGCCTGTGGTTCCAGATCATTTGAAGGCTGAGGCGGAAGGATCGCTGGAGCCCAGCAGGTCGAGGATGCGGTGGCCCTGAGCGTGCCACTGCACTCTAGCCTGGGTGACAGAGTGAGACGCCAACTCAAAAGAAAAATGTGTACATGTATATAACTTATTTGTGTGTGTGTGTAAATATGTCTGAAACATATACATTTGAGAGAATTGCTGACTACGTTAGGTAAATCTCTCTCTTTTCACAGTCATTTCAACTGTGAAAGCTGCAGTAATGTTTCTATTTCAGTCCCATGGCTTTTCCTCCTATCTGCTTAACCAGAAGACGCACATTTCAGTGGTCTCTGCTTGTGTGCACGGCGTACCTCTGAATCTCAGAACTGTGCATAGTGGAGCACTGGTTGATGCCTACGTCTCTGGGAAGCAGTATTTTATGTTCCAGGACATACACCGAAAATCTGGACCTTTCTGTATAGAGGATTTGAGCATCTGATAAACTTTCACACTGGAGGACCTCAAAGTAAGCCCCAGCTCTGAGACTGTGCACACACTTCGTGTCCTGTAGACATAGCAACGCCTTGTCTTGGGTGAAGGTGACACGTGGAATGATTTAGCAGCTCCTGACCAAGTCAGAAAAGATGACGGAGCATCTGAGTTAAGGAGGAGGCAAGTTAAGGCTTCAGAAAAGGAAGGCTGAACTTTTGAGTTGCTTTGAAGACCCTCTCAGCCCCAGAGGAGAGAGGATGTGCTTCCACGTAACGGTAATGTAATTTCGAGTCTGGGAGGCCTAGCTGTGAATCACCATAAGCTCTTTGAAACGTGGCTGCAGCTGCTGACCATCACGCAGGTTTCACTTGAAGGAAGGCGCATACTTGGCCCCACTCTGTTCTCGTTAGTGGCATTTTCACGCACGTTGTGATAGTTGGTTTTGGAATCTTGTTCATCCTTACTTTTTGAGAATTTTTTTTTTTTTTTTTTTTGAGTTGGAGTCTCACTCTGTCGCCCAGACTGGAGTGCAGTGGCCGCTCCCGGCCACCGCAGCCTCGACCTGCTGGGCTCCGGCGATCCTTCCGCCTCAGCCTTCCGAGTAGCTGGAACTACAGGTGTGTGCTACCACGCCCAGCTGATTTTTTGATTTATTGTGGAGATGAGGTCTCGCCAAGTTGCCCAGGCGGGTCTCGAACCTGCGGGCTCAGGCCATCCACTCACCTCAGCCTCCCAAGGCACGGGATTACAGGCTGAGCCACCGAGCTCGGCACTTTTTGAGAATTTAAAGAGGTGTACCTAGAAATTACTTGATTAAAACATGCCTTGCTTCCTTCCCCACCCCCTAAACCCACGGACTGTCCGGTGCCAACCTTCACGTGGAGATTTAATTGAATGTTGACTGAACGGGTCAGTTCTTGCTCTACATCACCATATGGGACTAAGACCACGTAGCCATGCAGCCTCAGTAGGGAGGCCCTTTGGACACTCAGTGTGTGTTGTGACTTTTTTCTTTGAGGCTAGTAGTTGCTGGGTCCCTGCAACAAAGAAGCCAGGGGTTTTCTGGCCTTTGTGAGTCAGGCAGAGGAATGTTTCCGTCTTCTTTCTCCAAGTCCCCAGCTCTGCCCTTTCTCTCTCAATTAGGAGGCTTTAATGGATATAATTAAGTTACGCCCTATTTAGTTAATTGGTGACTGGAAACATGGTTATTTAGTTATTTAGTTAACCTGTGGTTTGTCCATCTTTAGAGTATTAATAATCGACTCCATTTGCCTGATTTTCCAAACGTGTCATCTCAGAGAGATTGCTATGAATGAAAGAAAACCTGCACCAGAGAGAGTGCTTCCAATGCAACTTATTCATTTAAGTGTGTAGGACTTAGACTGTCCTTTTTTCTTCCCTTTTTGTGACATAGGGACCTTATAGTGCATAGCTGTTTGCTGGTATTCTTTCTGGCTTCCTATTATCATTTGTCTTCGTAAAATAAGCCAAACTTTGTTTTCTATAGATGTTTTCAGAGAACATATGCGCATCATTGGCTTTGTTTTTAAAAACCTCTTACTGTGTGGTAAAATGAATAAATGTACTAAATAAAAAAAGTAGAGATGCCTATTTAAAATATATAAAATGCATAATTTGCAGAAATTCTTTGGTTAATGTTCAGATAATACATATTTCTAGTCTCTCATAAATTGCAATGTTTACTTTTAAATGCAAACATATAGATTTGACTAATCACAGTTGATAAGTTTTTCTGGTTAGTTTATTTTGTTTTCTTGGTTTTTTATGGAATAGTTTTGTAACTTCTTACCACCCTGACTTTAATAAAATGGCATTATCTTGAGAGGCTAGTCTCAATTAGATATAAGTACAAGCAATTAATTAAGATAACCAACCCTAACCAGAGAGGTAAAGTGTCATCACATGTCAGGGATTAAGGAACACCTGTTAATTAGAACAGTAAGAAAACTGCGATGAGTTTTGAAAAAAAGTGTTGGGTGAAATTAGTAATATCTGTGTTTCGTGTTATTTCTTAAATACAACCCATAAACAATTCGTTGTGACAGCTCTAGGCTGGGATTATGGTATTTTGGATGAGATCTGATTATAGCTAAAAATAGACACCTATTGAAGATCAGAAAAGGAATATTAAACAATCGAAATTTTGTGAAAGACTGATGTTATTTCATTGTAATAATTTCCCCAAAGGCACATTAGTAATGCTGCTAAATACAGACTTTAATAGACTTTAATAATGTGTACTTTAGAGGCCTGATACACAAAGGAATAATATATAAAACATTCATTACGAAAAATTGCTACCTTTTTTATTTAATAAGAAATCTGTTGAAACAAAAACCATTGCACTGCCTGTGGCATTGTGTTCCTGGGTGTTAGCAGGCTGAAGAATAATTGCCACCTTCTCTTACATGATTTTCACCTATTCTAATCAAGTTGCAATCATATTTTCGTACTTATTCCATGAATGAAAATGGGGATCTTTTTTTTAAAAAGTACTTTCATCAAATGGACCCTTGTGAGGGTCTCCATCTTGGATCAGTCATGACCTGGAAATCTGTTGCCACATCTCACATGTGTTTTGAATCCAGATGCTGTGATCGGATTGTGGCTCCACGTTTCATTGCCTGTGTAATCTTGGACAAGTTGCTTCACACAAAACTCCATTTCTTCACTTGCAAACTGAGGATTGTTCTACTACCTCACAAGGTTGTGGGCAGAATAAGTTAAATGTTGATGCATTGGAGTCTCCACATAATAGACACTCAATAAATACTTGCGACGATGATTATTTTCTACATCCCTTTCTCTATTGCTTGTTTCTGTGGAGGGCTGTTGTGGGGTCTCAGGAAGGAGGTCCAGAGTGAAATAAAAGGCAATTAAGAAGAAACCTTAAGCAGCTCTGCAGCCAAGCCTTGCATTGGATTTCAATTTGATTTTAATGTTCTGCTGCTGAGAGCCATGCTGTTGAAAAAGGGAGAAGGGTAAGAAGCAGATGCTCTTAGAAGAACAGTGGGGCATTTATCTCTTTTAATGAGATAACATCATTAGAGTGACAAAGTGCAGCGAATCGATAGGCGAAATGGACTGGCACTATCTTCCCAAAGTGCGCTGATTGTTCCACTTCACAGCCTTAGAATCCGCTGAATCACGAATTCCCTCTTATCTGGTATTATAGCCGCTGGCTTTGATCTCGCAGAATAGATCCACACCTTGGGGCTCTCCAGAGGAGCAGGAAAACAGACTAATTGGATAAATGAGAAAAATCCGAGGTGACTTATAGACTGCCCTGTAATCAAGGCACCTCAGAAGGGAGGTGGGGCTGCTTTCTTCTTGGACCTCTTGAAATGGCTACGCACCATCACTCCCTACCCCTCCACCCACTCTCCTCGCTCTCTGCTTCTGGGTGTAATGTCAGAAACGCTAATCATGTCAGACTGTGACACTGACAGCCCTGACATTCACAACAAAGAGATGAGAAGGAGAGAGGAGAAGAGAGATGGGGGGAGGGGGAGGGGGAGGGGGGAGGAGAAACAGTGGGGGGAAGGATTTTTTTCTTGCACGTAAAATCCAGAGCTGCAGAATCGCCAACATTCTGGACGTGTCGCACCCAAGGAAAAGCAAGGAAGGCACAAGGTGAATTCTGATGGAGGTTAAAATTGAGCTGGGAATTATTCTCTCCCCCTCTTCTTTTAGGTTTCAGTGTTGTAGCCTGTATTAGAATTACTGTGACTATGATTTCTTCTCATCAAGGAAAAAAAGGCATTTAAATTTGTTTTTCCTCTTCTGTCACGACAGCTTTTCTCTTTGAAACAAAGCAAAGTTAGACACGGGTCTTAGCGGGCAATGTGTGCTGTCTCAGGTTTTCTATTGTATCACCAGAGTCCCATCGCTTAAATGAACAATAGCCACTTCAGAAGTCACTGTGAGGGATGTTTTCTGACCGTGGCAAAGCTGAATGCCATGACAAAGCTGTTCAGTGTCATCCTCAGCCCGCCTTTACTTTTGGCCTCCCCTGTACCTGCTTATGCCTGCTGGCTGAGGAAAAGGCTGGTGTTACCTGTTCCCTAACTGTGGTGTGGGCTTCCAGATACCTCTGAGGTGTGTCTCTTTCCCAGGCGCTTTCTCCATTTGGAACTGTTCGGTTGACTGGTCTCCAGTCTCCGTCTTGGATCAGTCATGACCTGGAAATCTGTTGCCACATCTCACATGTGTTTTGAATCCAGATGCTGTGATCTAAATTGAGCTCTGAGCTCAGGCTGAATCATCCTGGCTTTTCTATAAACATGAGACTCCAGCTGCCAGCTCAGCTTTTGAGGTATTTTGAACTACAACTCTGTTTTAGCTAGGACTGCTGTCCTTTTACGTTTTCTTCATGCAAGAAAAAAAAAAATTCCATCAAAAATGGAAAATGGTATACAGTATTTATTCCATATTAGTTACCCTATCATAAAGGGAATGCATTTCTTGTCCATATTTGAGGAAGGGCAGAAGGTGTTACAAACATAGAGACTTCTCTTCAAATTGATTAAAAATATTGAGAACTTTGGAAAAGACTGAGGCCTCATTTTACAGTATTCTCTTCCTTATTACCCAAGCAAATTTTTACATACTTGGGCCTCTTGGGAGAAATGTTCATCTGAATTTGAAAAAAAAAACCATTTAATGAATTATATAGCAAAATTTAAACTATGGTAGTCTTGACATTATGGCTTATTTAAAATTCTCAAGGAAATTTGACTTCTACTGGCAGAAGAGGGTAAATTTGTACCCTATAGAGGATTTTGGAGAATTACTCCAAAATATTTTCCTATAAACTCAAATTTTCTTTGATGTTTTCTTTTTACCCTAAAAATTTACATGGATGTTATTTACATTGCTCTCTGTGATGTGTGATCTGTCCATGTTCATTTTCATGTAAAATAACTTAAAATTACTTGCCAGTTAAATTATTGAATTAAATCCCATATTTGGTTATGCTAGCTGCTGTAACAAATAAGCCCTGACAATTCAGTGGTTAGATAAAACAAAAATCTCCTTTCTTGCTCAACTCTCAATCTGGTCTAGGTATTCCTGATCAGTGATGTGCTTTTATTCAGAGGTGATTTGGAAATCCTGATCTCAAGCTCCTTCCATCTTCTGACCTTACCATCTCATTAGCCTGCTTAGGCTGATGTAACCAAGTACTACAGGCTGGGTGACTTAAACAACAGAAGTGTATTGTTGCACATTTCTGGAGACTGAAGTCTAAGATCCAGGTGGCAACAGGGTTGGTTCCTTCTGAGGACTGGAAGAGAAGGATCTGCTCCAAGCCTCTCTCCTTGGCTTGTAGATAGCTGCATTCTCCCTATCTCTTTTATTCCTGTCTGGTCCAAATTTTCCCTTCTTATAAAGACACCCGTTTTATTGGATGAGGGGTCCATTCTATTCCAGTACGGCCTCATCTTAACTAATTACATCTATAATGGTCCTGTTTTCAAACAAGATCACATTCTGAGGTACTAAGGGTTGGGAATTCAACATGTGAATTTGAGGGGCACATGATTCAACCCATGACACCGTCTTTGAAGTTTGTGATTGTCTGCACTTTGCCTCTTAACCATGACAGCCCTAAAGTAAGACAACTTCTTTTCTCCTCATAATCCTTTGGTGAGATCGTATCACATGGCTGCACCTGGTTGCAAGGGGACCTGAGAAGAAACATAGTCCTGGGCTGAAGAGTGACTGTGTTAGAATGCTGCAGATACAGACATGCCCATGAGCCACCTCATCTTTCTAGAAATATGTTATCAGTATCTACCATATCTTCCAGTATCATGAGCGTATACATCAGAGAGCACTCAAAAAGGTTATGAGAGTGTCCATGACTGAGAATCTGTTCTAGTGTGGCTAGGAAGGCTTTTCAGTTAACACTCCAAAAATTTATATGTAAATAAGCACCTAGGGTTACCTTCTGTTTTGTTTTCTTAAGAATGTAATATATTGTCAAGGGAATTTATTTACACTACTAATGAGCCCTTTTTCTCCTTATACTAGTAAAATCCAAAATGAAGTTTAACTCTTAGCCAGAAATTTAGCTTATGGTTAGAATGATTTCTTATAATACAGTAACTTTTTTTTTTTACATGTCCTATTATTACTGAAAAATAATATCTTCCAAGAGGGGAAAAATGGATATTATGAATGCAGAGGACAATTATGTAACCTACTGTGCTTATCGCAAATGACTAGACTTTAGTATTTAATTATAAAAGTCTTGTCTCTCTTATCAGGTTAGTCATTATTTTCAAAGTTGAATGTGGGTTTTATAAGTGACTAAGTAATTGCTTTGTATGTTTCTTTTCAATTACAGTAAGAAGTCATGAATTATCTACATTTAGAACTGCTAAAAATTATTTAGATTTACCTGTTGAATAGATTGATTCTCAAAAAGTGACTTGGGAAATTTTTTCACTGTAAATTGTTGGCTTCTCAAAATCATTTGTAGGAAATTTTCTATAAGAAAGAGAGTGGTTGCAATTTGTCAAGGCTAAGTAGGTGTAGTCTGAAAACTTGGTAGGTCGTGTGAAAACACATTAGTACTGAACCACAATATTTAGTTTATTAGTCATGAAGTTTCGTGTCAAGAATCCTCTGCCTTGCTGTTTTATTCTGTTACTTAAAACACTTTTTAATCTGAAGACTTAAAATCTACCAATGGTATTGTAAACTGAAAGTGGTACTTTAGCAAAGAGAGTCATTTGAACAGCAGTCTTTTAATTTTTAATGGTTACAGTTTTAAATATGCCAAAATAAAGTAAGTCTTTGAGTCATTTTAAGAATGAATTAAATCCTCATTCATTTAGATATTATAAATTCAGATTTTGGAGATGAGTCTGGGATGAAGTTTGTCCTTCAATAGATAATCATTTAATAGATAATCATTATTTTAAGTGTTAATTAGTTCCTTTACATTACTGCTAATTTTCGCAGCCAATTTGCAAAGTAGGTGGTATTAATTCTGTTTTACTGATGGGGGGACTTAAGTAATTAGCCCAATATCACATGCCTAGATAAAGCAGATCTAATATTTGAATTCGAGTTTTGTTGACTCCAGAACCCAAGCACATTTCCATTCTGTCATATTGCCTCTTAAGGAGACTATTTATTGAATTGAATTTGAAATATATTAAATGAATTTTTCTAAACTAAAAGCAAATACAAAGTCCCAGGATGAATTTTTTTAGTCCTTGAAAGAATGAGCTATTTGCAAGTGAACAAATCAATGTAGTAGTTGAAAATTAGTTACATCTAACCATTAAGACAGGTCTCTCTAGGACTTTGACTCAGTAATAATTCCACATACTTCTTAACTATCCATTATATGACCAACTTAGAGTTCTTTAGCTCTCTAGAGTTCCTTAACACTGGTTTCTAATTCATAACTCTCACACTTGCCCTCCTTTCTGAACGTGCCCAGATTATGCAGGTTCCCTCATTTGCTGAGGCCAACACAGGAAAAGGCAGCCTTGAGCCATGGGTGCGTCTAGGCCTGAGGGCAAGATAAAGAAAACCTGCTTATTTTCTTACATGAAACTCAGCCAGAACCCTAAGATAAAGGAAAGGTACACTCTTCTCAAAACACTTCACCTTGTCTCGTTTCCTGGCAAAATGATAGGCCTGACTTCTGATGGGTTAGAGTTGCCAGGTGTCTGTAACATACTCAGTTTTTTCCATTTTACTCTACTCATGGTTTCTGCTGAGTGACTGTGGCCAAGTCACATTCCCTGTTTGAAACTTGGTGTCTTCATATGTAAAATGAATCATGGGATTAGATCCGAGTTGTTAATCTGCTGTCTTCGTCTAGGATGGCTTCAGGGGGTGTCTGTCAAATGCTGGGAAGTGAATACAGTATTTGGTGTGCACATGCATTTTTCTGGGTAGAGACTGGTTCATAGCTCACATCAGACTCTCCAAGGGGCTTCAGCACACAAGGACACCTGTGGGTCAGATTATCCTCTGAAGTCTGTAGGGACTCTAGCATTCTAGTTTTCTATAAATTTTATCATGCACAGACTATCACAGGCAGGATAGATGAGAAAATAAATGCATCCTGTCTCCTTTCTACAGTATAACATGTAAGGGAAACATGGAGTGTTTTACTGGAGACAACTGCTTCTCTCTCCCCTAAGATGAGTGGTCTGGAATGTTTGCGGATGGTGACAAAATCTGTTATTAGCAGAAGAGCAGAAATAGTACATCAATTAGAAGTGATTCACATGTTGGTGATGAATGAACATTTTCCCAGGCCTGAACATTCCTAGTTATCTTCAATGGTAGTTTAAACAGTCATTTAAAATAGCACTTTCCTGTTTGGAATTTCAGTCACTTGGAATGTTAGTGCCTAAAAAATATGCTCAGAATTAAGACCCATTTCTACACTGAAGAAGCGCGTCCTCAGAGGTGAGATGTTATAGCTTTGGTTCTTTTGTTGTTGCACCCTCAGTGTGGTGAGCAGCTTGTCCCACCAGAGAGCTTTCTCACATGGGTCATGGCTCAGCTGATCAACCAGCCTGAAGTAAGAGCCCTGTTGCTTGGCAGATAAACAGATGGAAAAGAAAAGAAAAGCTCTCTACCACCTTCCCTTTTGGTAGGGAAGAAAAAGAATCGAATAGTGTCCCTGTCCGGCTGTTTAGTTTGAAGCTATTGGAAGCCCATTCTCTTTTTATCCCCCAATTTAAAATATATAATTTGCTTTAAAAAAATTAATTTTATTTTAGATTCAAGGGGTACATGTGAAGATTTGTTGCATGGGTATATTGTGTGATGATGAGGTTTGGGCACTAACATCCTCCCAGTGGGTGGTTTTCTAGCCCTCATTCTTCTTCCCTTCCTCCTCAGTTTAGCAATTGCCAGTGTATATTGTTCCCATCCTTGTGGTGTGTGTGCCCAGTGTTTAGTTCCCACTTATGACTGAGAACGTGCAGTATTCAATTTTCTGTTTCTGTGATAATTTGCTTAGAATGATGGCCACCAGCTGCATCCATGTTGCTGCACATGACATGATTTCATTCTTATAGCTATGTAGTAGTCCATGCTGTTTACGTACCACATTTTCTTCATCCAGTCTTTTGTTGATGTCACCTAGGCTGGTTCCATGGATTTGCTTTTGTGAATAGTACTGCAGTAAACGTACAAGTGCAGGTGTCTTTTTGGTGGAACGATTTCTGCTTCTTTGGGTAAATACCCAGTAGTGGGATTGCTGGGTCAAATCTTAGATCTTTTTTTGGTTCTTTGAGAAATCGCCAAACTGCTTTCCACAGGGGTTGAACTAGCTTACATTCCTGCTGACAATGTAAGAGTATTCCCTTTTCTCCACAGCCTTGCCAATATCTCTTATTTTCTGACTTTTTGATAATAGCCAGTCTGACCAGTGTAAGATGGTATCTCATTGTAGTCTTGAGTTGCATTTGTCGGATGATTTGTGATGTTGAGATGTCGGATGATTTCGTATGTTTGCTGGCTATTTGTGTTTCCTGTTGGTGAATTAAAAATTTTTGCTTTTGACTCCTTAATACATGTCTACATGTGTGTTTTACAACCATTTTCTCTCTTAACTTCTGTTTAAATTTTAAGCATTTTGGCTGTGTTTTCTTAGGAAGCTTTGTTTAAAAAAAAGAGTAATCATGGTAAGGCACAATAAAATTATTTGTCTACAAAATTGCTATGAACGTCACTATTAAGATTTATTGTCTAGGCCAGGGGTCCCCAACTCCCTGACCACATACTGGTACTGGTCCGAGGCCTGTTAGGAACCGGGCCACATAGCAGGAGATGGAGTGGGGGGTGAGCAGAGCTCAGCTTTCTGTCAGATCAGTGGCGGCATCAGATTCTTATAGGAGCGTGAACCCTGTTGTAAAATACTCACGCAAGGGATCTAGGTTGCATGCCTCTTATGAGAACCTAATGCCTGATGACTCCCTCCCATCTGTGGAAAATTTGTCTTCTGCAAAACCAGTCCCTGATGCCAGAAAGGTTGGGGACCATTGCTCTAGACTGAACCCACAATTTGAAGTCAAGTAGAGGCAAAATATTAAGAGCTGGCCTTTGGAAACTGATGTTATTTTCTCTACTTATTTGTTAATGCTAAAAACATAAATACTCAGAGTCTTCCTTAGGGCCACCAATCCTTATGATAGCTATTTGATATGAACCTCTCATGATCTAAAAACCGCTTTTTTAGAGTTGTCTGAGCTAGACTGGTAGCATGAATTAATTATATTAAATTTTTCAGTAGGAACAGAAAAAATAGTGTAAAATATTATTAGCTATATTCTTTGACTCCGTTTACTAAAATAAGTGTACAAATGGTCAGTGTCTCTTTTAGTGTACACAGTATGGCACATTGTTTTGTACCGTGTATATTTATATATGTACTTTTAGTAGATATAAATAAATCAGTGCCCAGGTACCAAATAACACCCTCAAAATTTGAATTTCGAGGAACAATGACAGAAAATAGCATCTGAAATTGAAACTATCACAGATCAAAATAAAAATAGCCAAAATTGGCTATGTATAAAATTCCCAGAAGTTAATCCATACTTAGACAAATCCATGGTTTGTCTGCTGATATAAGGGGGGAGAAAAGTAGATCGTGTTAAACGTGACATTTTAGAAATTATAAAATATTAATACGAGATACAAACAGCTGGCTACTGGTCTGTATGTCACTCACCAAGAGAAGCTGGGGAGCCTGACATTTTTAGAGGTGTCCCTGATTATTTCAGACCAACTGACAGCCCTATGTCACCAATGCCTTTGAAGTCTTTGGGCTTGATGACATCAGCCTGGGACCACTGGGCTTCCTTGCTTGCGCCTTCTGGTCTCTGTGTTTTCCCCAACAGGGAGATCCCTGGCCCAGCACTGGGGGACTTGGGCTCTACTGGGATCTTTGCTGCTCCTCTAACTGCATGACCTCAGCAGAGTCTCTCTGCCTCTCCAGGTCACAGCCTCTAACATGTACACCAAAAAGTACTACAAAGATTTGTTGTGAAAGCTAAATGAAACCATTAGTGTGAAAGTGTCCAGGACAGGTCCTGACCCACAGTAGGTGCTCAGTCAGTGTTTTAATTTTAAGAAAGATAGAGATTAATCTGACCCCAGTATTCTGCTCTTTGGAAAATTATATTTCTCAGTATAAATTGATCAGTAGGCTTTCCAATGTATCTGTCAGTCTGGTTGTTATGAGTTTGGGTGGAGTGACCTGTCTCTACGTGAACAGATACAAATGATTTTTGCATCACGCAAAACTGAGTCCTCAGTGGGCATGGCCTCCTGGTAACCCATTGGTCAGCAGGATTAGACCCCAAAGAGGAGATTCTCATAAGCCCTCAGCTGGCCTCCTCTGCTTCCTTACTGCAAAAGGATGTTAATCCCTGTCAATTTTGTAGATTGCGCTGAAAAGTTAACTGTTCTGTTTCTTTTCTTTTTTTTTTAACAAGGTCAATAAATTAAATGTATTCCCGTACCATAGCAAATGAGAGAAAGAGAAATCTCACTCACAATATATTTTTTAGATGCTGTTAACTGGTTTATTTTTACTTTGACAGATACTTCCGTTTAGGGGGTGCTTTCCACAGACAGATTCTATTGTGCAATAGAATATTCAGTAAATGCTGCCTCTAGGTTTCCTCCAGACCGCTCAGGTGACCACACCCAAGCCTCAGTCTTGCCATGCTCTCAGTAAGACACTTGAGTTATTTCTTTAGTAGAAGGTCTCAGTTTCTCTCAGGACGTTTTTGTTGGCAAAACCTGTAATTGTTCTTTTATAGGGGACATCATGCTTAATCTAGGGAAAGACCAACTACATATATGCAACAGACTCAAATTAAAAGTGGCATAATTGTGCTTATTCATTGCTTTTGATTTCACACTTAATTAGCCCCCTGAAGTGAACAAGTCCTTCATGGCTAAGAGTTTGCATCCTAAGAGTTATTAGACCCGGGTTCAAATCCTCGCTTTGCCACAGTGGAGTGTGGAACCTTGAACAAAGTCCCTAACCTTTTCCTAACCTTTTCTTAAACCTATCATCTGTAAAAACCTCTCATCTGATAGAAACACCCACGTCCCAGAGATCTTTTGAGGATTATGTTACATCATGCATGTAAAGCACTTAACACTCAGCACCTGGTGAGTGCACTTGGTAAATGTTAGCCATTGTGAAGGGGTGCGGGGGAGGGGGATGATGACAGAGTTCTCAAAAAGTGACTTCTCCCGTTCAATTTAATAAGCACCTGGGATTTCACATTTGCCTGCCTATTTCATGATAACCTTGAAAGGAACAGACTAATTTGGGCCAAATGTGATACACTGTATTTTACATTTCTAATAAGAATACCACCTCAAACCACTGACAGTCATTTGTATCTGCTTGCAGTCACTGCACCAAAAAAACCAAAAAGCTACTGTTTATAGATAGCAAGGTACATCTTGAGAATGACCTTCAAAGTTATAGTAACCTTGGGTATGTTTTGAGGAGTCACAGAGAAGAGCTGTGAGGTCCAAAGAACACTGGAAACGGAAGCTGCTCTGTTGCTTGTGACTCCAGTGTCGTAGGGATGGTTTGACGTATGGCTGTTGAGGTTTGATTTTGTTTCTTAAGTGGAAGAATTCTCTTGTGTCTCTTTCTATTTTTGTTAATTTCAGGGATGGAGTCAGTGAGTCCAGTAGTTGAATTAATATAGAAATCAAACTGTAAAGCCGGGCACAATCTCGTGCCTGTAATCCCAGCACTTTGGGAGGCCAAGGTGGGAGGATCGCTTGAGCTCAGAAGTTCAAGACCAGCCTGGGCAACATAGCAAGATGTCGTCTCTACAAAAAAAATTTAAAATTTAGCCGGGCATGGTGGCACGTGCCTGAAGTCCCAGCTATGCGGGAGGCTGAGAGGGAAGGATCACTGGAGCCCAGGAAGTCAAGAATGCGGTGATTCATGGTCATGCCAGTGCACTCCAGCCTCAGTGACAGAGTGAGACCCCTGACTCAAAAAAAAAAAAAAAGTAAACTGTAAATTTAGGATTATATCCATTATATAATACTGAAATAGGCTAGAATGGAGAAAATGACAGTACTGTTTTTCTTCCTACTTTAAATATGGTAGAAGGTCAGTCTTCTCTGTGAATGTACATACTGTTAGAAAAAAAAGTAACTCATTAATGTATTGTGGTTTGAAAAAGGGGAAAGGGTGTGTGTTCTTATTCTATGCCATTGTCCAAGCATCTATAATACTAAGGAATTTTCCAAGCTGGCCACCAGACTAAACAAGAACTAACTGCATTTGCATAATCACCATAAGAATTATGTTCCATCCGCATTTTTAATTGAGCCAAACATTGCACAGAATTAAACACCGCCTTTGCTCTCTGGGAGTTTACAATGTAAGACAGAAGATACATGTGTGTAGACATTAAAACAAATTGAGATTAACCTTTTGTCAACATGGTCGGTTCCATTTCATACCTTTCTGGCCTTCCTCTATCCAGACAACCCATCATCAGATGTCATTTCATGCATAGAATAATTTTCTTTTTAATTTAAATAACTATTTTTCTTGACTTCCAAATAAAGCATGTTCCTTTTTAGAAAGAGTGGAAAGCATAAAGAAAAAACAAAAATCACATCTAATTCCACTACCCAGAGAAAAGTATCAAGTCTTATATTTTAGTGGCATTTTAATATATCTTTTTAAATGTATCTACATATTTTACATAATTGCAGTCTATCAATGCTATTTTGCTGTGCATTTTTCACTGAGTGTATCTTTGCATGTTTTCACATTCAGAATTGTTTTAAAACACCATGGTGGTGGTTTTAGAATATCAGAATAGCTGAAAAGCTGAGAATTCCAGCTTTTGGTCCCCTGAAGCAGACACTTAATGTTTAAACCGGCCAAGGATCATTGTAACTGCTTGCCAGCCCATCCAGACCTGTTTCCGAGGCAGAGCCATTGTTCACCTCAAGTGGAAACTCACCAGGCTCTGCAAACTTCCTCAGGCTGGGTGGCTGTTCCGTGTCTGTCTTCCCCCATTGACTTATCAGGCTCCATGCACACATGCACATTTGTTTATAGCAGTCTTCCTGATATGCAGCCACGGCGTGGGTTTTGGAAGACTGCCCAGCTACATACCATTCATGCCGACTGACATTCAGCTCCTGGTTGCTAATCAGGTGTGCTTAACTCCTTCCATCTCTAAGGAGCTCACCCTGCAGTGCCACTGACCCTGGCGCTAACACACTCGCTAATTCTCTAGAACTTTCTTTTTCAGGCACACAAATGAAAAGAGACATCATGGCCCAAGTATTGTGAAAGGTCACTTGTAAAAATCACCAGCCCTCTGCCACCACCCCCTTAGCCATACCATAAGCAACTGCTTGAGTTCGTACTTCTTCGAGCTTAAGGTGATGTGTCCTGGGGCGCTTGGGGAGCAGGTAGAGTCTGAAGAGTTTTCCCAGGAGTGACAAGGGCCGCTCTGGACCTCCCAGAAGATGGACGTGCCCTTGGGCTGGGGCTCACACCTTGCGCTAGCTAGGAGGAGTTGCTCCATCGTCCCTGAAGCCATCGCTTTCAGAAAACTCCATCTGGTCCTCCACTTACCCCCGGAGCCTGGGCTTCTCACCACTTGTGTTTCTTGTGGGGAATGAGCCTCAGAGAAGAGAGTCCAGTCTAGATGAGTATTCGGGGAGGGGGAGACAGAGGGGCAGATGGAGGGAGGTTAGGCAGAGTCGTGAGACTGCATATGAATATTGGATGAGATTCAGAATTTTCCCATTATCTCTGCCAACATTTACCTTTTATCTCTGAAAATGATTTTTCCTCCCTTCCATCAACAACCTTTCTTATATGCCGGAACCTAAAGAGGAAATATTCACAGTAATAGCACACCGGGAAGGAGGACCCTGAATAAAGAAGAGATGTGGAAATGGCATTTATTCTATTTACAGATATTTCCACTGAGCACGTTTCAGTAGTTAATCAGAGCTTTCTTGCCTGACGCTTTTCTAAAATGATATCATTATCTGGCTTGCTATTTCAGCAGTTCCAGGAATACTTTGCCTGTGGGTCAGGGTACTTGGTTTCCCATAAACAACTCATAAGAGCCCTTTATAATTTCAAAAAGACAGGCAAGAGAAGAAATAGCTGTACAAGCTATGTGGACCAGAAATTAATTGGCAACATCCCTCACCTGTCTGATGTAGACGCTGAGAGAAGGCATCCTCAGCCACCTCTCATGGTTAAGTGTTGTTTATTTGTTTCCTCTCAAACCACACAGGATTTAGTTTCTTAGTAGACTAAGGCACCTTGGAAATTCCCGTGGGAGATTGTGAGGTACATGCCTAATTGCTTCATGGATGATGTGAAGTTTTGGAATGAAATCTAGCCACCACTCATTAACTAGCTCAGCTTAGTAAACCTTGACAGCTAACAGAACTCAAACCTCCTTGATTGCAGGCAACTCACAGAGCCCGGGGAGCAGGTCGGGAAGATTGGTAGCATAGAAGGAGCTATTCCCTTAACGTCAGTTTCATCTGTTTGAACTTACCCTCCTGAAATCTAAGGTTGACAGATGTGGACTTGCCAGATGTTTTTCCTGCATTTATTGATGGCAAGAGGAACAAATAAATGACTATTTTCTTCATTCACAGTGATGGACAAGGATAGTCAGTTTTTGTTACAACTTTTTGCCTCACTTAAATCTCTGCTAGTTAATAAGGGAATGTACGTTATTCAGTATGTTAGAATTTCACAGATCATTTGAAAGGTTTGTAGAGTGAGAGTAAAAATAAATAAGATAAAATAAAGAATTTCACAAATCATGCTTCTCACTGCAGGAATCTAGAGTCAGTCAACAATTTACCAGCTGCATGGTGTATGGACATGAGTCAAAGCACAAACTAACTTACTATCTACTGCAAAAGCAGCATAAACGTAAACATAAATCCAGTTGATTGATTTGTTATCTGCTCCATACTACAGAGCAGATAATGTCTCTGGAAGCGAATACATTCCAAGTCTTACATAAATATCAGTCATTATTATTTCAGCAAATAATCTCACACTTAGGAGATAAAGGTTGGTCTAAATTAGCAACAGGGCTTTCCATGTGTGTACACACACACACACACACACACACACACACACACACACACACACACACACACACCCCTACACACACCTACCTCACACTCCAAGCATTTGAGAGGGAGTAAGGGGACTGTCATTTTATTTTACAGAAATTAAAATGTATTATATGGAGTATTCTCAAAGTATTGATGCAGTTTTATGTTCACAATTTCAGAAGTATAATTGCTGTAAACTTACAAAAGAGATTTTTGTATCTTGTCCTGTTGTTGCAGAGCTGGGAGAAAACAAGAATGAAGATCCGCCTATGTGAGTTGTAGCCTCTTTCCTGGTAGGGATTTCATTACATATTATTTAAAAGCTAGGGAATCTCGACCTTGTACATCAAATATTGCAGGGTCATTTGCCTGAGTGTTGCACCTATTACTTCTTCACCTTGTGAATTAATAAGTGCTCGGTCTCTTCAGTTTACTGATAGAAAAGAGTATATGATGCATTTGAAAGCATGATTTTATTTGCCTTTTGTATCTGGGTGTCGCTGTAGATGCATAAGGGCACCACAGGAAAAGGGAAGCATCATTTTAACATGTAATAAACTTTTGCAAAGAAAAAGAAAGCTCCTAATCGCGCGGTTCCATAGAACCAGTGTTTAATTGAAGACTGTGATGTTCTAGCCACTGGGACAAAGTGAGGGTGAGACCATACTCATGAGACGTCCAGAGGGAAGATCAGCCCCTGAGCCCATAAACAAAGCCAAGGTGAGAGGCCTATCCTGACCCCTGTGGGCACACACAGGGTGAAGCAGTTCTGCCCCAATGAGGCAGGGAATCCTTGAAGGAGAACGTGATATGTGAGCTGCATCTTCAAGAGTATGGAGGAGTTTCCCGAGCAGAGAAAAAGTGGAAGGGCATTCCAGATAGAAGGAACGGCTTGAGTAGAAAAGCACATCACATGTTCAGGGATTGGCAAGATGTTGCCATTTTAAATTTACTCGAGAGTGAAAAAAAATGTGTCTTTGATTCAAAGATGAACAGATCAGCAAGAACTTCATAGCAGTGGTGGTTAAAGCTATATAACTGTGAAAGAGAGGGTTGCTGTCTGCATCAACCGAAAGGTCTCATGCCTGAGCTGACATGTCTGCCATGCTGACATGTTCCAGCCCAGAAATGAGAGGCTCAAAGGACAATCCATTGATTTGGCAAGAGCTCCTGAGGTTCATGAGTGATGGTCCAGAGCTCCATCCTGGAGATGCTGATTGCAGGGCTGGTGACTCTTAACGCTGTGACTCCATAGCTATCACAAATCAGAGTGTAATCACCCTGCCAGCTGTGCAGCAACCAGGATGCTTCAGAACTCAGAGTGCCTCTTTTGTACCTGGTACAAGTTTTGGTTCTTCTACCATTTACTTAGTATGGAACTTGGGACAAGTTGCTTTCCTTTCTTTTAAAAAAATTAAGCATGTAATTTTATATATCTAGATAATACAAATGATTTTATTTAGGTGCCTAAGTGTGATAGTAGCATACATACTTCTTGGTTTCCCCCTCCTTTTTAATGGGAGAAAAAGCATATAAATTTATTTAATATGTATTCATGAGAATGAAGACCCAACTTATATGTCTTCTTGAGGTTACAGAAAGAATGGGGGCTTCGATTATGGCAAAACAGGTTATGGCTCCCCTCCCCCCCTTTTAGAGTCAGGGTCTCACTCTGTCACCCAGGCTGGAGTGCAGTGACATAATCATGGCTCACTGTAGCCTTGACCTCCTGGGCTCAGGCAGTTCTTCCTCCTCAGCCTCCTGAGTAGCTGGGACTCCAGGCACATGCCACTATACCTGGCTTATTTTTTATTTTGTGTAAAGACTGGGTCTTGATGTTGCCCAGGCTGGTCTCGAACTCCTGGGCTTAAGCAGTCGTCTCGCCACTATCTCTCAAAGTGCTGGGATTACAAGTGTGACCTGCCTCGCCTGGCCCCCTTTTAAAAAATTATTTTTTCCTTGTCTGGATCACTCTCTCCCTCTTCTCTTCCTTCTCCCACTTTAACTGCCTACATAACCTTCCATATCCCCCCATTTATATAATTCTTCATATAAATGTACTATCATGCACACACACACACACACACACACAGACAAACACGGTGGAGGGAGAGGATTGTCAAACAAAAGCAGATATACAGTGGTCTCAAAGTTTTAGAGTACTTTTAAGTTCATAATGTTAGAGCTATGATTGTTATAAACCTACAAAAGAAACGTCTGAACATTTTGTTATTTATATTTCTTATTAGCTTTGTGAATTTGGAATAATAAATTTTACTCTTGATTTTTTTGTGTGTAATGTTTTTATGTTGAATTTTAACAGGAAGCATCAATATTGTTAATGTTAAATTTTTAAGCTTTCAGATTTTTTTTTAAGTTTGCGGCACTTCTACTTCTGAAATTATAAAAGTTTTAAAATGCACTAAGACTTTTGGAGCTCCCTGTTTCATTCTTTTTTTATGGCTTGCTTTTCTCAAAAAAGCTATGTTGAAATCTCTTCATTCACCTGATAAAGCTATGGAACACTCTTTTTAATGGGTACATAATATTCTGTAGTGTAATTATTAGAGGGTATTCTACCATTTCTCCACTGATGGGTATTTACCTTGGATCCAGTTTTTTGGTCGTTGTCAGCACTGAAGTTATAAATATCTTTGTACATGTTCTTGCATGCAGCACTGTGGTTCCCAGGAGTGAGACTGCAGGATTGAAGGGTAAATGTAATTTTAAATTGATGTTGCTGTAATGGCTTTAGTTAATTAATAAAAATGTCTTAGATTTTAGACTATTGGAAAAGAACATTCACATGCATTAATATTTGATGCTAGCAGTGTTGATGAGAACATGGAAACACAAAATGCTAAATTGTTTTTTATAGTTACCCAGTTAGAAAGTACTTAACTCTAGTCTAGAACCAAACCACATCCTCAAGAAACCCCATACAGTCTTTATTACCTACATTTTTTATTTTGATAGCGCAAGTAGATAAAATCTTCCAAACCCATTAAGTTAAGAAAAGAAAATGTATCCCTGGTGGGTGATGCCACCAGGAGAGGGCAGTAGTTGAAATACCTTTATTTTCCTAAATATTGGCACCCTAGCCTCTTTTAAAGGTCATACCTTTGTAACTTTGTTATTTGTGATACCTTAGTTTGAGTTCGGGGTTACTTGTTTGATCGCTGAAATTTTTATTAAAAGATTTGATGAATACACTTCATCAGTGATCGAGTTCCTCTGATATATTTTTTGTTTGGTTGGTTTTGGGGTTTTTTGTTTTTGTTTATGTTTTTGTTTTGAGTTAGAGTCTCACTCTGTTGCCCGGCTGGAGTGCAGTGGTATGCTCAGGGGCACCACAGCCTTGACCTGCTGGGCTCAGACGATCCTTCTGCCTCAGCCTTCCAAGTAGCTGGAACTACAGGCACACGCCACCATGCTCAGCTAATTTTTTGATCTATTGTAAAGATAAGGTCTCACCAGGTTGCCCAGGCTGGCCTCAAACCCACAGGCTCAGGCAATCCTCTCACCTGGGCCTCCCAAAATGCTGGGATTATAGGTGTGAGCCACCATGCCTAGCCTCCTCTGATATATTTTTAATGTCTGGAGACACACACTAGAGTGTGTCCCAGGGTTTATAAAAGCATGCACATTGGGTTCCCTTTAAGAACTTCTTCACATATCCTGAGTCTGACTGACTTTTCAAATTCCACTTTTCTAAATGTACTAGCTGTGTGATCGTAGGTAGTTTCAGGTAGCACTCAAGTTTCCTCATCTGTAAAGGGGGAGAGTATACCTACCTCCTAAGGCTATTTCAAGAAGTCATGAACATAAACTGTTTAGCCCAGCATGTAACTCACAGCAGAGTCTCAGTACATGCGTGTGCATGTGTGGTTCCCTGGGGAACCAGGATAACACTGCTGATAGTAACATCTTAAGAGTCCAGTAGTGTCTACCAGGAACACACTGAATGGGATGTATATTTTTCTAATAGCTTTCATCTATACCTTTGCCAAAATGGCATTAAGCTGCTCTGTATTTTATGCCCAAAGCAAGTATTCATACAACACAGTTCCTTAAAGAGAGTGAAGTTATAGGAAGATTCATGGCATTTCTGAGTACTTTTTCTTTTTGAGTGACAAGTGTTTAAACCACAGTGAATACTTTTGTTCCTGCAAGGGTTTGATTGAGAGGAACAGCAAAAAGACATTTAGTTTCTCTTCCTCCAGGTGAACATTGTTTTCTTAGCTGTTTTTTTTTGGGGGGGGGAGGCGGGAAGCAGTGCTTACTTAAAACCAATAGTGTATGTAACTATGAGAGACAAGTCTAGTTGGCGTTTACTCACAATGGCTAATAGATGAGCCTCGGAAATGGGGCACAGGAACATCTGTGAACAAACAGATTTTTTTTCCCCGTCAAAAAATGTTGAGAATCTTTTTGTTTCCAGCAGGAACAGCTGTAGAATTCAGCTGTTTGTTTGTGATGTGATGTCTGAGTGAGCGATGCTGTGTAGATAAAGTATGTGAATATCCAAAATGTCATTTCAGATCATAGGGAGGTGGTGAGGTAAGTGGAATGAAACCAGGAAATTCAGAGGTACAGCTGACATTTCATTCTCTCCGAGGTTTGCAAAAAGGCCACAGCTAACTTTGCATTTCCCCAGGAAGGAGGGCGGAGGTTCGGTTGGTATCACACCCTGCACGTTATTTAAACACAAGGTTGTTCACTTTCCCTTCTATGAAGAGTGGTGACAGAAAGTGTGTCTTTGACTGACTTCATCCTGGTATGCTGCTGTTCTGGCCTGCAGCACTTGGGAGAAAGAAGAGCCCGGCCACCTGCTCTGGGCTGAGGACAAAAGTGGACATTTTGTTGACCAAAAGTGGCTTTGGGCATTCATTTTTCAGTAAAGGAAGAGCTGCTTCAAGGCTGACAACTTGAAAGAGTACCTAGATTTATGATCCACAATATTTACCGGCTTTAGAGGGTCATAAGTATGAGGGCGTGGCATGGAATCTGTGAAGTGTGGCGTCCTCCCTAGTGAGGACAGTGAGGCTCAGAGAAAGCCTGGGGCAACTCCGAGTTGAGGTTAATCAGTGGCACAACCGGAGAACCGAGACGTCCCGACGCCTGCTGCAGCACGCTACATAAACTCACAGCCTTCATGCCGGAGCGTCAGTCGGGTGAGATTTGATGCGATCTGATTCACCTTTTGGGCATGACGTTTCCCCAGCAGCACAAGGAGCTAACATGCATGGTGGAATCAGAGAGACCCAAGTCCTCATCAGAATTCTACCACTTACTAACTGGAAGGTCCTGGTGGTGTTAACCCCCTAAATCTCAGTTTCTTTATTTGTAAAAAAAAGGGGACTAATAATGCATAGGTCATTGGATTGTTGTAGGAATCTAACGTGCTAGGATGTGAAAAACTTAGTACAGGGCATGGAATACCATAGTTATTCAATAGATGATAGCTTTTTATGGACCATGCACTGTGCTACCCACTGAAGATATAAAGAAAAATAATATACCACCTCCACACTCCAGTAGTTTGCAGTGTAGTTGGGAAGACAGATATACCAGACATACATGTAAATAAAATAGTGTGTGTTAAATGCAATGACAGCCACAAGGCGGTCCGTGAGGAATGCAGACTAGTTTGGGAAGGCTTCAGAATGAGGTGTTACACAGATTTTTGAAGACGAATAATAATTCTGAAGCAGGCAAGAATTTTCCCTTTCAGGTAGAGCAAAGAGTACATAGTATGCTAATATATGGATCCATGAAATAATTTTCAATATTATATTAAATTGACAATATTAATAAAGAGCTGTAATTGGTTTACAATGCCATGGTCTAAAGTGTCCAGACAGAGAAACCAGAAGGACGGTAGAAAGGACATAATCTAAGTGGCTGGGATATGGGTCAACACTGAAAGATCTTTTAAACTGGGAAGTAATGTGGTAATATTTGTGTTCTGTAAAGATTATCCTGGGCCAAGTGCAAAATTAACTGAAAGTGGTGTTGTGTACCTATAGTTCTTGCTAACTTAGGAGGATCGCTTAAGCCTAGGAATTCAAGGCTACAGAGAACTGTGCTTACACCACCACTCTCCAGCCTGGGCAACAGAACAAGACCCAGTTTCAAAAAAAAAAATGGTGACTCTGTGACCAGGTGGAGGGTGACCTTGAGGAGAGAAGCAGGAAGGCTGGTAGAAGATAATGAGGGCGTTAGGTCTGGTTTGGAAGACTGGACCCTGTTACCAGTACTGATTTGGCAGGGCGGGTAGTGGGGATGGTTTGGGATATTTTGTGTGGGATAGCCACATGGCTGGGCCCTTGGAGTTGATGGGAATAACTCCAAGGCTACAGATGAGCTCATTTGGAGTAAAGTGTCAGGGTCAACGAGGAAGCTGAGTTAGAACCTGGAGGATCCCAACGTTGAAGAGGTAGGAGTGGAAGAGGATGCAAGGAAGGAGGGTGGAAGGGAAGGTCCAGGGCCTGGAGGAGGCCAGGACAGAGGGAGGATGGAAGCCAGGGAGAGAGGAGAATGTAGAACGGAAGTTCCCAGGTGGGTGGTAGCTTCATGGGTGTTCGTGGATACATCGATCTATACCTGGAGACATTAGGGCAGAGGGCCAGGGCTGCAGCAGGAACACTCCCCTTGGACTTGGCAGTTCAGAGATCACAATACATATTCTTAGTGTGAACATCTCTGCTGAGGACATTTAGGCAGCAGCCAGATTTCAGTGGGTTGAAGAGAGCCAGAGGTGAGACTCTTTCACAGATGACAGTGTCTCAGGAGAGGCAGGAGAGAGCAGTTAGCAACACTTCTGAAAATAGGCCAGGCATGGTGGCCCACATCTGTAGTCCCAGCACTTTGGGAGGCCAAGATGGAAGGATGGCTTGAGGCCAGGAGTTCAAAACCAGCCAAGGCAGCATATTGAGACACCCCCCCAATTAAAAAAAGTAAAAATAAAGCATGGTGAGTACTGATGTTGATCAGTCCTGACACTTGTAGACAAAGTGGAAGGAGGTAAGGGTAGGTGGGGATACATTTATATTTTAAGGTGAAGACCCCACTTTCCTGCCCCCACATCTCTCTCCTGCATTGTGTGGTTTCCCTGATCTGTTTCATCCTGCAGATCCAAGGGACACCTCATTTGGGGACTGGTTCCCACACCATCACAAAACTCATGAACTCCTGTACAGTGAATCCCCTACATACGAACCCTCAAGTTGCGAACTTTCAAAAACACGCATGCGCATTCACATGTCCAGTCACATAAGTTAGTTCACGTGTCTGGAGTACATTGTCCTGTGCATGCATCTTCTACAAGTGGCTGTGCTTTTGTGTATTTTGCTGTGCTATACAGAGTGTAGTAGTACAGTTGTGTATTATAAAGCTATTACAGTCCAGTACTATATAGCTGATTATGTTCGTTGGGCAAATAGGTAACTTTGTTGAGCTTATGAACAAATTGGACTTATGAACATACTCTTGGAACAGAGCTTGTTCATTTGTAGGGCACTTTCCATACAAGGCACTCTGAAGTGCTGGTCAAGCTTGTCCTGTTGTTAGGAGCCTCGGAGCTGTTCTTTCGCGGTGTGTGCTTTCCACAGCTCTGTCTTGTGTTCTGACCACTGGCCTCTCCAACCCTCAGTATTTGCATGTTCTTGTTTTTTGGCAATTTGATCTTCTTCACTTATCTCTGCCAGCCCTGAGCTCCAGAATGGGGCAGAAAAGAGGGAGCCACACCCCCAAATTATCATGTCCTGAGACTTGTGTTTAAGAATGTACATATCAGTATGACCAGAAGGGAAATGAGGAGACTGGGAAGAAAGAAATATGTTATATGTTATATTCAAAGGTCCCAGAGAGAGTGTCACCACATGCCACTCAGGGCCTCAGGGAAAAGGCACCAGTGTGGATACCAAAGCAGAGGCAGGAGCGAAGAGAGAGCTTGAACCAGGCACGGCCCTTATTGGCATTTCCACAGGAAAGGAAAGGCAGAGCAGGGTGAACAGTTTAGAACTGGCTGGTTGGAATACTTCAGGCAGGCTCTCAACTATAGGGGTGGTCCCTACTTACCAGTACCTGGTCCTGAGATGATAAAGGTAGAGGAATGTTGCTTCTCAGAGTGTGTGGGCTTACAGGTGGAGGAAGGAAGTCTCTGGATTGACTAGTTTTACATACTAAAGGCATGCACCCAGCTGGGATCTTGGCTCTCTCCAAAAATTGGCAGCCTAGAACGGGCAGTCTCCCTCCAGCCAAAAGGTATTTTTAAGATGTCAAAACAAGACCCGGCACAGTGGCTCACAGCTGTAATCCAGCACTTTGAGAAGCCAAGGCAAGAGGATTGTCTGAGCCCAGGAGTTCAGGACCAACCTGGGCAGCATGATGAGACTTCATCTATACAATTAAAGAAAAAAAATTAACCATGTGCCTATAGTCCCAGCCACTTGGGAGGCTGAGGCAGAAGGATCTCCTAAGCCCAGCAGGTCGAGGCTGTGGTAGCCGTGATCACGCCACCACATTCCAGAGACTCCGACTCATAAATAAATAAGATGTCAAAACATCATAATATACAAAAAATACAACACTATATAAAATACACCATGACGCCTGGCATTCCTTAGTCAACCTGCCTGCCTGTTTATTGCTAAAAGCTCTGATTTTTTTGTTTGTTTGTTTTCTTTTCTCCTGTCAGGCCAAATCCAGACTTACAACTCTCTAGTTCACTGAATTCTTAGTCCTTCTACTATGACTAGGATCTGGGTCCTGAGGTATTTAAGTCAGATGGTGAGTCTTAAAGGCATTAAAGCATTTTGTCTAAGACGGGCGATTTGGGTAGATTAATCTGGAGTAGGGATTAGAATGTGAAGTACCTGGAAGTGGGGAGAATGGTTAGAACGCTGTTAATGTTGTACAGATTTGGGGTAATGAAGGCCAGAAATACAGTAGAAGCCATGAAACATAACTAAGAAACATCTCATGGAAGGTTTGAGAGATATGGCTCCTTGTAGTGTAAAGACAGCAAGAAAAAGAGGTCAAAGACAAATATTCTTTTAATGTAAATAATGTTTGTTTAAAAAAAGACTTTTTAAGACTATACTTTCAGGGATCATTTCTATAGTTGATGACTAGAGAGGTTTCTGTGAACCTGTAGAGCACCTAAATGGATCAGAGACCTAAATGTAAAACCTCAAACCATAAGAACCTTAGAAAATACAGGACACACCCTTATGGAAATTGGAACTGGCATCCAATTCCTGAACAAAACCCCAAATGCATGGGCCATAAGAGATAAGATAGACAAGTGGGACCTCATTAAACTGACAAGCTTCTGCAAAGCCAAAGAAACCATCAAGAGAGCAGGGAGACCGCCACAGACTGGGAAAAAGGATTCGCCAACTCCAGGTCTGACAAAGGCCTATCATCTTGGATATACAAGGAACTCAAATGTGCTGAAAAGAAAAAAACAGACAACCCTATTATAAAGTGGGGAAAAGATATGAACAGATATTATAAAGTGGGGAAAAGATATGAACAGACACTTCTCAAAGGAAGACATCCGAGAGGCCAATAGACACATGAAGAAATGTTCAACCTCACTTATCAAGGAGATGCAAATCAAAACTATACTGAGATACCACCTAACGCCAGTCAGAATGGCAATTATCAATAACTCAAAAAAATAACAGATGCTGGAGAGGATGTGGTGAAAAGGGAACGCTGCTACACTGTTGGTGGGAGTGTAAACTAGTGCAACCTCTGTGGCAAACAGTGTAAGGATTCCTAAAATCTCTAAATATCGACCTCCCATATGACCCTGCAATCTCCCTACTGGGAATATACCCTGAAGAACTCAAATCACTCTATAAAAAAGATACCTGCACATATATGTTTATCGCAGCATTGTTCACAATAGCAAGAACCTGGAACCAACAATGCTGTCCATCAAAAGGGGACTGGATTAAAAAAATGTGGTACATATACACGATGGAATACTACGCAGCCATAAAAAAGAACAAAATCATTAATTTCGCGGCCACCTGGATGAACCTAGAGTCTATAATACTGAGTGATCTTTCACAGAAACAAAGATCCGAGTATCACATGTTCTCACTCATATAATGGGCCTTGAACATCTATCGCAATACTATAAGAAAAGGACCGACAGTGGTGGAAATCTATGGGGGGAGACAGGGAGGGCAAGGGTGGTGAGATTAATGGTAGTCAATATCTGTCTGGGGACGGGGAGGGGACACCCCTTAACAACAGGGGTAACTGAACAATGCATATTTGTATACCTAACCCTTAACTGTACCCCACAATTTTAAAATTAAAAAGATGTTAAAAAAAAAAACTTTTAAAAAACACGCTAACATTCATTTAATAAAGTATCATTTGAACTTGTTGGGTAAATAAGCAGACCAAATTAAATAGCATGCTTCAGCTAATATGGATATAGGTCATATTTTCTTCTGTCAACTTTTTAACAGTCATATTCAATTACTGAATTATTCTCAATTCCTATTTAATGCAGAATCTGTGATTAAAATAGAATCCTTTTGAGGACGGGACCTCTATTGTAGAAGTTCAGTTTAGACTCTTCATAAAGATATTTTAACCTTTTGGATTGTCAGGAACCCAAACTTTTTAGGTAGAGTTTTTGACCATCAGTGTCATTTTAATTATATTGACAATTAAAAACATTTTATGAGAAGAGAAAATATTTTTTCTCTTTCTGATTTTGGTCAGCCCATTATTTCTTTCTGAACAAAAATGAAAGGGATTAGATTTTTTCCCACTGAAAAGTTGTTTTTATTTGAGAATTCAAGCCTTTTTGGCATTTCTTATTAGTGACTATTCTTCCCTGATTATTTTAACTATTCTTCCCTGATTATTTGTTGTTTTTCTTCTGTCTTCTGCAGGAAGTTATAAAAATAAAGTTAATTTACGTAAAACCCATCAAAAGAGTTTCTTATGATTTTAATGTATGAGAAAAATCATTGTATAGATGAGGACTCTCAACTTTCTTAGAATAAGGAGTAATAAAGCATAATAAGTATTAATTTCAAAACTTAGATATAAAAGAACTTCCTAAATGCCTATGTTTTCCAATTCGAAATAACATTACGATACTTTAAAATGCACATTCTGGCCAGGTTCAGTGGTTCAGCCTGCCATCCTAGCACTTTGGGAGGCTGAGACCAGTGGATTGCCTGAGCCCATGGGTTCGAGACCCACCCGGGCAACTTGGCGAGACCTCGTCTCTACAATAAATCAAAATTAGCTGGGCGTGGTAGTCCGCGCCTGTAGTTCCGGCTACTTGGAAGGTTCAGGTGAAAGGATCACCAGAGCCCAGCAGGTCAAGGCTGCGGTGGCCGGGAGCTTGCCACTGCACTCCAGTCTGGGCAACAGAGTAAGACTCCAACTCAAAAAATAAAAAATAAATAATTTTTTAAAATAAAATGCATTTTCTAACTTCACTCGTGTTGATTTATTCTTTGAGTTATGAAGTATACCATGCATATAGAAGGGACGATGTAATATATAATACATTTTAAAGAGTTAAATAAAGAAAACATCCACGTTTCTACTATCCATCTTAAGAACATAATCGCCCTATTGCAGCCCTCATGTGCCTCTCTCCAGTTGTGTTCTTGTCCTCTCAACTATTTTCCTGGATTTTGAGTCAGTCACTCACTCTCTTGATTTTCTTTCATTTTGCCACATATGCATGTATCCCTAAACAATGTACCGTCTTATTTCAACCTTTATGTAAATAAAATCATACTATTTGTTCTGTAACTTACTCTCCCCAAAACATGTTTTGGGTTTCATCGATATTGATCTGTGTAACTTTAGTTCATTCATTTTCGTTGCTATGTAATATTTTGTGGAATTTATTATGCTACCATTTATTTTGCCATTCCACTGTTGAAGGGTCCTGCATCTTGTCATGTATATGGAAACCTTATTGGCCTCCTTATTAACAAAAATAATTTGTAGATTCTTTATGTCATTTACAAGTAATGATTTTTTTCTTTCCAATCCATATAATGTTAATTCCTTTTTCTTGTCTTATTGAGCTGGAAAAAATATCCATATTAAATGGAAGTGATGATAGTTAAAACATTAAGTTTTTCTAGATATTCTAGACAATGACTTGAAGTTTCACCCTTAAGCATGGTATTTTCTGTGGGATTGCTTTGTGATACCCTTTATTCAGTTGAGGAAGTTTCCTTCTTTGTTTTCTAGGAGTTTTGCTCATGCATGGGTGTTATGTTTTATTGAATGCATTTTCTGTATCCTTTGAGATGATCATATATTTTCTTCTTTCATCTAATGGATAACACTGATAACTTTTGAAGCGACCTGGAGTTATGAGAATAGCCCCAATTTAGGAATGTTATTTTTCTTCATAAATTATTAAATTTGAATTGCAAATATTTTGTTTGAGATTTTTGCATTTATGTTCACAAATAAGACTGTCTTATGGTCAGTTTCTCCTTAAGCCTTTTTGAATTTTGATTTTATATATTTTGAAGATATGTTGTTAGGAATATATGTCTTTCTGGGGAATTAAATATTTTTATTAATGTGTTATGTCCTCCTTGCCTAAAATTATTTCTTTGCCTAAAATTAATTTTGTGTGGGTTTAATTTAGCTAAACCATATTTCCATGTTAATATTTGCCTGCATATATTTTTCTCTAATCTTTTTTTTTTAAGGACATGAAAGGTTTTAGATTTGTCCTTTGTAAATCACATAATTGGATCCTATCTTTTGTACTAGCTTTATTAAGCTATAATTTTTATGCAGTAAGACTCACACATTTGAAATATACGGTTTGATGAATTTTGACAATTGTGTACAGTCATGTAACCACCACTACAATAAAGATATAGATCATTTTCATCACACCAGAAAGTTCCTCATGCCCTTTTGCCTCAGTTTCTGTCCCTTGCCTCTGACCCTAGAAAACCACTGGTCTACTTTTTATCACTATAGTTTTGTCTCTTTCAGAGTGTCATATAAATGAAAACATACAGTATGCAGTCTTTGGTTTTTAGCTACTTCTTTCATGTAGCATGATGATTTGGAGATTCATCATATTGTTACATATATAGAATTTTGTTCCTTTATATTTTCTGTATCATTCCATTGTATGGACATACCACAATTTGTTTAGCCACTTACCAGTTGATGAACATTTGGGTTGTTTCCAGTTTGGGGCTATTATGGATAAAGCTACTGTAAGCATTCATATACAAGTCCTCATGTAGACATACACTGTCTGTTTTTTAATTCAATCAGTCTGTCCTTTAACCAGAAATTTAGTTGATTTCTATTGTTTAGCGGATCACATTGATTACACTAATGCATTTTTATTCATTTTGACCATCTTATTCTTTGCTTTCTATCCGTCTTACTTTTTCTGTGTTTTTTCTTTATTTTCATTGAGTTTTGCATATATATGTATGTATATATGTATATCCATGTTTTTTCTTCTTCTAGTTTGGCAGTTGCACACACTATTCTCTTTCGGTGCTTACCTTAGAGATGTTGATTTTATCCTCCTATTTAACTTAATAAAGTCTTGCGCTAAACATACATGTTTGTTTTTTTCCCGATTTAGAAACCTTAGAGTTCTTGAATTCTGATCATTCTTTTTTCAAATTGATATGCCGTTGGTATTCAGTTTTTCATTTTGTCTTATTTTTTTTATTACGTACTCTTACAGTTTGCATACAGTCAGCATTTCTTTTATACACTCTGTTTATTTAAATATAGTCATATGCTTTCTGTTTTCCTTGCTCACCATTCCTTCTTCTCAGATCACTGCTTTTTTCCTAGAGTATGTCCTTTAGAAATTCCTTTAATGAATGATTTTGGAAGTACACTTTTTTATCTCACTAAATATGCCTTTATTTTCCTTTGTGAAAATTACTTTTGCTTAAACATTCTACTACCGCAGCGTTATTAATTCTAAATTCAACTTGTAAAGGTTAAGCTGAAATTGATGTATATATTTGTATAAGTTCCTAGATTAAAAAATATGTTTTTATAATTCCATGGACACTTCTTTGGTAAGAAATTGACTAGAAATATTGACCACAATAAAACTTCAACTATGTGATGCCAAAACTTGAAAAGACCTTCATGTTTCAAAAATAGCATTAAAGTGGCAAATGTTCCTTTCTACTTTCCAGCCCCCACAAAGGCAAAAACAAACAAAATATTCTGCAACAACTGAATATCAAAGGGGGCAAAATATCTGTTAGACTCAACTCACTAGGTTGGCTCTGAAAATCACAATTGGTGAAGGTAAAAAAGGCCATTCATTTCTTTAGTGTGAAAACTGACAAACAGGGCAGAAGTAACCAGAAGGGAACAAAGAGAGCAGTGGAGACCTTTAAAGACAGCAGCAGTGGACACCAGGGTGCAAAGCAGCAGACACTGTTTTAAAAGGAGCACCGTTAATCCAAAGACTAAAGCTCTGAGACCAAGAGCAAAGGACCATTTATAGCTCAGTTCCCACGAGGGCATGACCGTACTCTGTTACAAGCACATCAGCTGAGGGACAGAGAATCTATTGTTAAACAATTGTAGTGGCTACCCGCAGGAAGTAGGGTGAATGTCTGGGTTAGTGTCCTGACACCAGTGACTTCATTGATCCAACCTGTGCAGCTATCAGGGCAGGCTCAACAGGAGTTATTGCAGAACGTTGTTATTCATGAGTGATTTTTTTTCGTCATCCAAGACTTTCCATTTTTAGTGTTGTTTACACTTAGACTTTTCTTCACAGTACAAAATTGAGAACACAATATCTATCTTCTTGTAAGTATAAAGAACTTTGGAAAATATGTAAATCACTTTCATGGGTTTTTTTAAATTATAAAAAGTAGCATGTTTGTTGGGGAAAAGTTCAGAAAAAAATTTTTTTTCCAATCTCCATTAACCCAAGACAAAGCAACTGCTAACATTTTGTTATATATTATCTGCAGTTCCCAAACTGAGGTGCTCTGGGACACCACAGCAAATTTTGAGTGCAGCTCTAGCATTGACATGAGATACTTTCCAGCATCAAGGGAAACCCATATGTGTAATACCGTGCCAACTGCTAGCTGGAGATAGTTCACAGATCCAGCATTAGACCACGCTCCATTCCTTTTGATGACATCCTATTTTTGCAAAATTGGGTTTTCAGTGACTACTGAGTTTTTTGTGATGAAGAGTATACCACGTGAAAATCAACGTGGAACAGGAAATGAGGGTAGTGGTATTCGGTATGATTCCAAGATTTATGCGGTGCCCAACAGGTGCACACATTCTATTAATAAGTTATTACAAGTTTATTTAAGAAGGAATTGAAAACAGTACTTTTCATTTATGTGTGTTATTTTTCCAAATAGCTACTGAGTCCTTAGGACATACATAGTTATTATGTTGTTTGGACCTAACTACTTAACAAACAGCACTATTAGGTATTTATTTTGGCCTGGAGGCACTGTGAAAAAACTACTGAGACTCTAAGGGCTTCCAGAATCATTTGGGACCCTCTAATATATATCCTTCCAGACTTTTTCACAACCACACATATTTTTGAAACCTGTTGTTTTCTTTCACTTAATGATATATTGTGGAACAATTTGCATGTCAATAATGTGGAACATTATTTTAAAACTTTAATGGTAGAATAGTTTTCCATCGTTTGCATTTCCATCTTTTTTTAACCAGTCCCCTAACGTTAGAGGTTTAGCAGTACTTTTACAATCAGTGGTGTGGTCAACCTCTGCACATGCCCTTTGTTTACATAGCCAATGATTTCTTAGGCTAGACTCCTAGAAAGTGATTTGCTAGGTCAAAGAATATGTACTTTATAATGCCTTTGATATCCATGTAGAGATATCCCTTTCAAAGAGATTGTACCAAATTCTTTTTACCGACAGTTTATAAGAATACTTCAGCAAAAAGTGAAGCATTGGAGGATTCCCAACCTCCCAAACTTAGATTTGTGAACTGGCCAAAAGTGTTTCTCTTTCTCAGGCATTGAATAAACTTAGTGTCAGAGAGAAAGCTGGGAAAGTGACTGCTGGCCAGGAGCTCCTGGGAGGCTTGCAGCTAAAGATCCAGCTAAAGTCAGAAACTCATGCTTCCCTGCATGACTTTCACTATGCCTTTCTGAGGAAGAGGCAAAGAACCAAAATAGTTCACATCAGGAATTTTTTTGAGAGGACAAACTTCAGGATCCTTCTTGCTCCATAGTTCATAGTACATACGTTTTCATCTTTCACCAAATATGTATCACATTTTACCTACACTCAATCTATACACATGAGCTGATATTTTCAATGGTAAGTACTAAGAAAACAGTGTAGTATGTGTTTTAGACTCTGATCATGAGACACAGAGATATGTGGTACATTTTTTAAATGTTTCCATTTTAAGAAAACTCTGGAGCCCTTCAGCTCTGGGAAACTAAGCTGTCTAAGAAAACTCTTTCCCAAAGTATTCTGAATGGGTAAGATTTGCTGTAATTTCACAAGATAGTAATGTATATTACCTCTTTTTTTATGAAGAAGACATCATCTACCTTTTATCTTGATTTAAAATAATTTTATAATTTTATAAAATAACACTCTAGATTAATGCTTTTAGAAAAACTAGCTCTCAGCTGCTTCTGAAAAGGTGAATGTACTCTTTTAGGGATCCACATGTAACTCTTTTCAACTTGAAATAAAAAGTAATGGGATAAGCTGTTAAGCAGTATAACCCTGCTTAACACGGAAAAATCTTAAAACTTTTGGTTTAGATAAATTAAATCTGTATTATAAATAGTCATCATTTCATTGTCTTCACCTGATGCCTTCCATACATGGAACCAAGAAACTGTTTTCATTTATATCAGAAGTGAAGTCAAAAGACCACTGTGGTCTGTTTATCAAACAATTGCCACAGAGAAGGCCTTTCCCCCTTTGTGTAGAAGGAGAATGTCTGAGCTGTTGGAATTCTCCATGTGACTCTTTACTGCCACGAGATGTTTCCTTTTAAATCTCTGCTAGAGAACTCTCCCAAAGTCTAGTGTTCGTATGTGTCATGTTTAGAAAAGTTGATTGTATTAAGAGAGGGGTACGTTTTTGTCTTGATTTGAGACTGGGGTACACTTAGGAAAGGTGAGTTTTTCAGGAATTTAGGATAATTTGAAGGCCATATCCATTATTTTTATTCAACTAACACAGTTCTTTTTGTTATTTATTTATTTATTTATTGAATTGGAATCTCACTCTGTGGCCCAGGCTGGAGGGCAATAGCACACTAACGGCCACTGCAGCCTCGACCTGCTGGGCTCAGGTGATCCTTCCGCCTCAGCCTTCCAGGTAGCTGGAACAGGCACGTACTACTACACCTGGCTAATTTTTTTATTTATTGTAGAGAGGAGGTCTCACAAAGTTGCCCAAACTCGTCTCGAACCCGTGGTCTCAGTCAATCCTCTCACCTCGGCCTCCCAAAATGCTGGGATTATAGACATGAGCCACTGCATGCAGCTTCTCTTTGTTATTTTTAAAGAAACTAACTACAGGTTTGCTTTCAGAGCACTGGATGTGTTTACAGATTTAAGAGACACACACCAAAGAGTGTTTTGTAATTACATAACCCTCATCTGTCATGCCCGGAGCAGTGTTCCTTCAAGATAAAAGAATGCGCAGGGTCAGTGACACATGTTGAATTCCTTAACCCACCAGGTTTTAAGTCCGGAACATCATGATCATTCTTTGCTTGCTTGTCCTTAGGAAAAGAAAATGCATGTTTAATAGCCAGATCTCTGGTCTCTGAATTTTTTTTTCTTAAACAGGATTTATTGAGAGGACAGAAAAGCTTCCACAGTGGGAAGGAACCCAAAGGGGTTGCCCTGGTCTCTGAATTTTTTGACCAAGAACATGATTTGTTTTAACCCACACCGTTTTTTACTAGATCTTCACCAAATTAACAAATTATCTGATAGATAAGAGCATTCATAACTTAGATAATTCCAGTCCTTATGTTAATTGACTTAAACCACAGACATTTATAAAGTTCCACCAATTCATAAGCATGAGCAAGACAGTTTGGCCACTGTCCTTAAGTTTTGATTGGGCCAGGCTCGGTGGCTCAGCCTGTAATCCCAGCACTTCGGGAGGCCAAGGCTAGTGGGTTGCCTGAGCCCATGGATTCCAGACCAGCCCGGGCAACTTGAAACCTCGTCTCTACGATAAAATAAAAAACTAGCCGACTACGGTAGCGTGCACCTGTAGTTCTGGCTACTTGGAAGGCTGAGGCGGAAGCATTGCCGGAGCCCAGCGGGTCGAGGCTGCGGTGGCCGGCAGCGTGCCATTGCACTCCAGTCTAGGCGACAGAGTGAGACTCCAACTTAAAAAAAAAGTTTCGATTGGGTCAGGAAGCTTTTGAGAAAACCAATATCTGAAAATCAGTGAAGTACCATGGAGAGGTTTGAGGAAATCCTCTGGAGTAGAGTCCATGAGCCCAGCTCAGGGCTCAGAGAAGCTTCCCCGAGGTACTTCTGAGATTCAGTCTGAACCGCAAAGGTTGAGTAGAAGTCAGAGTACTTCTTGCCATGAAATCCAAATCGAGTAACTTCATCCAGCTAAATGCTGCCCCCCTAGTACACATTTTCAGCCCTGTAACTACCTCTCAGATCTGGTTGGTACCATTGCCTAGCTGCATGGTGCCTTCGAATGGTTCCAGAGGGATCCCTCGTGTCTGTGGTTGGTATCACGGCCCCCTGGCCACTACCTCTTACAAGTAACAATGGAAAGGTGAGATATCAAATATTCTGATTATTTTTTGTTTTTTTGGAACAATGCCAACTGATGGTACCAGGTCTGTTACCTAGACTTAATTTGATTGGTTTTTGAATGAGACCTTGAATGACTTTTTAGTCAGTTGCTTAACTATGCCTAATCATGATACTCTGTATATTCACATATGCAAATAAGCACATGTGTACTTTAATGTTTATATTTATTCAAAATAAATTCAGATGTTAGTCATCTGTGATTTGAGGGCACATCATGAATGGTGATATCAGTATTTCTATTCGTAAGATGTGGTTAAGAGTAGCTGTAATTTACCTAACAAAGATTAAATACTTAATGTTTGTAAAGTGCTTGTGTTTCATTAGAAAAAATATCATTATGGTCATTAATATAATTTGCATATCATTGGTACCGATCACATCTGCAAAAAGATCACATTTTTATACAAACCACAGTGTAGGTAGCTTTAACGTTTTTAACCCCAGGCTTTCCTTACAGAGTTTTTGGGGCACAGTTCCTCAAAAAATATTTTGTTTTCTTCCAGTTAGGCCCGTCCTATTTTGAGAGGGCTGTGTGGTCATTTGGCCTGTTCTGGAGCAAAAATTCTTCCTTAAGGACCAATGAGTGACTTGAGTCAAGACTTCAACTTAGATGTCTCTGTGGGTTCTTTTGTCTCAAGAAAGACAAAATCGGAAGAACTATAGTCTGGCTGAAAATCGCGTGGCCTTTATGGAATGCTGCACAGAAGTTTCTAATAAAGAGGTGGTGTTTGTCTTAGGTATACTGACACTCTGTTTTTGAAAAGTCTGAGGTACAAAATTCCCATTTAGTTTATATTTTTAGCTTCAGTCTACTCTGCTAGTAAAAATAAAACTATTTTTGTAAATGCTGCTTCTGGTACTTATATCTGCATTTGAAAAGAATTCACAGAAAACAGTCTGTAGTGGTAACTGTGTGCAATGACCAGATTGTTGCAGAATTGTGTTTGAAATAAATTGTGTGATGACTGCATTTCAGCTGCATCACAGGGCTGAACTCACATGATTCCTGTCCCCCACAACACACACACATAGACAAATACTTCACCCCCCCTGCTTACTTAGAGTAAGTACTTGACTTATTTAAGTTCTGTATTTGTCCAGTGTGTATGCGCTGACTGTCTTCTGTGTATTGTCCAAGGCCTCACGCGCACAGAGACACTGAATAAATGTCTGTGATGAAGGTTCCCCTTAAGAGACGATGAACTGCTCTTTTAGGGAGTTGTGTGTTTCTATGGTAACTCCCTTTCTAAAACTTTAAATTTTATCCATATCTATTTTGCAGATACTGAAAGCAAGCTTATGTTTAATTTAGAGAAGCTTTAAGTTTTGAAGAAGAGGAAACTGCAGCTTATCAGCAGATGTCAAGAACATACATACTTTGAAAGCTCGTTGAAAAAAATGACGATTCCTTTTGTGCTTGACACTTCCTAAAGCCCAATGTTCCATTCAGATCATCTTTTATTGTCCATTTTTCATGCCTCTTAGGGTGAAAGTCACAAATATCTACACAATTTGATAAAAGTCAAAAGGAGCAAAGTAGGCGCTGTGCGTTTTTCGGGCCTATCTCCGCCTCTCTCCTACCCCCCGTTTTGTACAGTACAATGTCACCAGCTTATTGAATTAAATTTACTTTCATCATCCATTTCCCTTTCTCCACGTTACTACAATGACTGTGGGCTTTCAGTTAGCCAGCCACATCTGATCTAGAGAAAATAGGTTATGTCCCTATTTTGAAAGGTGAACTATCGTCACGGTTTGAGGCTCTGTGTTTTTTAATAGTTGGAATTCTAGAAGAGATGTCAATTTCCTTCTCGAGAGATAAAATATATGTATAGTGACCATTTCCTAATTCTATCTAGGAGGATTCAGATAGAGCAATTGGTCTATGAGGTCAGTTTTTATGAGGTTTACTTTGCTTTCAATTCCTTTATTTTGTTTTTAGGCTGTGTTGTTTCTTTTTTTAATATTTATGTACATTTCCCTCCTCACCCTTTTTTTCTGGAACACATATTCAGTTTCCTTAAAAACCAATCAGCTGTGCGGCAGATACTGGTTTGTTTTCTCCACACGTGTGGACTAGAACTTCTGTGGCTCGTTTTGCTTACTGCTTCTGCAGACCTGACTTGCCACGACCCATGCCTGCCATGCTACTAGACCACGTAGTTAATTTCCCAATGAGGAAAAGACTCTGCCTTTTCACCTAGTAATTAGTTACCTCATTCCAAAAGAGACAAGTTTCTCTGAGATGACTTTGTCACACTTTAAATGTCAGCTTTGGAGGATAGAGTCCATTTAGTTACTTGTCCATCCCTGTGGTAAAAGAAATGCGTAATTAGTCACCATGGAAATTCTTGAAGGGCACAAGATGGTTAATTTGACCATTTATACTCCGCAACTGAGAGATTATGAGTTAGTTCATTAAGGGCAAGAAACCAGAGTAAGAGATGATATTTCTCGGCCCGTGAGGAAGTGGTGGTGGTATTCATTCCCGAAGTACATTTTCCTTTGGTGAGAGAGGACACCAAGACCCTTTTCCTTGAATGATTTTTGTGTAATCCTCTTGCTAAGTGAGCAGCACCCTCCCCGGAAAGCCCGGAGAAGACTGAGTTCTGCAGCCACACTGTGGTTACCTCCCCAGAATAGGGGAGGAGAGTCAATGCTGAACTCTGTCCCCAGCTCAACTACCCCTATCTCGTTACTACCCACCATGAAGTCCCTGCCTGGGCCCCTGATGCCATCCAACTGTGTCTCAAAGCCACACTCTTCCTGTGCATCCTTTCCGTGGCTTGGCCTCTTTAATGATTTCCTTCCTTTCTCAATCAGTTACAACTCTGTGGCTTCTTCATCTTTCACCCCCGGCTCCCAGGTCTATCCAGGCCTTGCCTCCCACCCCCTTCACACACCTGCTTTCTCGATGAGGGTACCCGAAGTCAGGGTATACTTTGAAAGGAGAGGGAACGGCCATTCTATGGCCTCACTACCTTTGTTCACCAAGGCATTTTATAGCCCTTGTTTGTGTAAAACTTTATGTGAACAAAAGGTCTAATTTTTTTTTTTTTTTAGTTGGAGTCTCACTCTGTCACCCAGGCTGGAGTGCCGTGACACACTCACAGCCGCCCCAGTGTTGACCTGCTGGGCTCTGGCGGTTCTTCCGCTGGAACTACAGGTGTGTGCTATCACGCTCAGCTAATTTTTTTTTATTTATTGTAGAGACGGGGTCTTGCCAAGTTGCCTGGACTGGTTTCAAACCCGCAGGCTCAGGCAATCCACTCACCTCAGCCTCCCAAAGTGCTGGGATTACAGGCTGAGCCACCAAGCCTGGCCAGGTCTAATATTTTTAAAGTTTTAAAACTTGTTAATATTTTCTTCCATTGTACACATGTGGACTGGCTCCTGCTTCCCTCTTTAGTTCCATCTTGCTCCAAGCTCACCCTCTTGTTTTTGAAGATGCTATATTTTTCTTCCTGTTTGGCCACTGCTTATACTCTTTTTGTTTTGGGGTTTTTTTGGGGGGAGGTTGTTTTGTTTTGGTTTTTGTTTTGTTTTGTTTTTGTTTTTTGAGGCAAGGTCTCACTCTATCACCCAGGCTGGAGTGCAGTGAGTGGCACCATCACGGCTCATCGCAACTTCGACCTCTTGGGCTCAGGCCATCCGTCCGCCTCAGTCTCCTGAGTAGCTGGACTACAGGTGTGTACCACCACGCCTAGCTATTTTTTTGATTATTTGTAGAAACAGCGTCTCACTATGTTGCCTAGGCTGGTCCCAAACTCCTGGGATCAAATGATCCTTCCACTTCAGCCTCCCATCGTGCTGGTTTTATAGGCATGAGCGTGGCCCATCTTACTCCCTTTGTCTGAAACGTTTCTCCATCCCCCACCCCAAGGAACTCCAGTGTTCCTTCTTCAGGGAGACCACACCTCTCCCTCCTCTAACCTGGGTCCCCAGTTATATTCTAATGATAACCACTTACCTTTCCAATACAGTGCTTAGTGCAGTTGCAATTTTATCTTCATTTATATAGCTATTTCATTGATGTCTGTCTTCCCCATTAATCTCTAAACTCCTACAGGGAGTCAGTTCCTGGTGTCTGTATTTTCATTGATCAGCACAGGAGCAGACACATAGTAGGTACTCAGTGAATAGCTTTTGAATGACCATCTACAAATATCTCCAGGGGCCCACCCCATGGCTATTAACCCCTTTTTGTTATCACAACCCTGATTTGGTTCAAGTATAGTATTGCCTTTCCTCTGGGCAGCCATCAGCTCTAGGGCAACTGGACCCAGCCCCAGTCCCTGATTCAGGGGGTTAATTTTTGGTTACTCTAAGCAAATCGAGGTAGAACAGAAAGACGGAATGAACTCAGGTCCGTGAGGATTTTGTTGAGCTGCTGAATAAACCAGTCCTGGGACAGCTCTACTGCCAGGCAACTGAGTTGTGCGAAATAATAAATCCCCTAGTTTGTTTTGATCAATTCAAAGATTTCTGTTTCTGAAAGTATTCTGATACAGAATGTCGTGGGTGATGGAGTAAATGAACAACTTAAACTCACTTCTTTTTCACAAATGTTTGTGTTTCTGGGCCCCTTTGTAATTGCTTTCTCTCTCTTCAATTCTTGTGTTGGCCTTCTAGTGAAGGTGTTGACCAGCATTTAGCCCAATGCTTAAATCCCAAGTAACTCCTGTATAGTTCAAAAACTGCTGCCTTCCACTAAATTCCCTGCACCCAGGATGTGAACTCTTATTCTTCTTCACCTCTCACCCTTTGGCTCCGCACTTTGTTCATGCCTTTTTGGGGCAAGCGCTTCTCTAAGGAGATTGAGAGTCAGGTTAAGTCATACCCAGCAATTTCCTGTTTGTGAGCCTTGAAGCTCTTGAAGAGTGCGGCAGGTTTGACAGAATCTGTAGGTGTTTTCAGACATGAGCTGATTCATCCCCTTGGGTAGTTAATTCTCCAAAGGTCTCATCTCCCCAGCTACCATACTTTCTTTTCTCTGGTTCCTGCACCAATCTTCTTTATGTGAGGATGAGCTTCGCAAGGTCTACCCATGTCTTCTCTGGGTTTTGGTGGGTGTATTTTAGGCTTCCCTTTCTCCATTGCTATGGAATAATTACTACATGCTGTTTCTTAGCACTTTTTGTTCCTGCAGGGCTTTGAATGATCCCTGTGAAGTCTGTTGCTGTTTTCATAGACCTCCCACTCAGTATAATGCAATTTAGCCTAAGAAATGTAGGGCCTCACATGAATACTACCTGAAATGCCCACTTGTCTGGTTGCCGAAACTTGGGCATTCTCTCATTATTTCTTGATTTTTCAGCTCTGTGGAAGTAAAGACTAGGCAAGGCTCACCT
This sequence comes from Cephalopachus bancanus, assembly GCA_027257055.1. Lineage (NCBI taxonomy): Eukaryota > Metazoa > Chordata > Mammalia > Primates > Tarsiidae > Cephalopachus > Cephalopachus bancanus. The sequence goes on along the minus strand of JAPVLO010000005.1, from coordinate 308,873 downwards.
GGTCATAAACCATGAGAGGGGGCCACTAGGTAACCCATCTTGGAGAGTGTTACTTTTGGTCATTCCGTGTGGGAAAAGGATTGACTTTATAACCTCAAAACTTGCCTTTCTAAAAGCGTAATAGGAATGGTCCCAGTTTGGTCCACCACCCCGGGCAAGTAACACAATTCAAGATTCGGAATAATCCTTACTGCTTGAAGGGGTTGTTATGAGGGTAGAGTAAGATCTGGTAGAAGCGTTCCATATGCCTAAGAAGTGCTACACAAAGGTATTAATATTCTACGACTACAAAGACAGACCTTTGTGAGGTACCTACCTCAGTTTCCCTCATCACCTCCAGAGATGTGCAAGAGCTGATTGGCCTCCCACACCCTGGGATCAGTTCCCCTAGAACCTTGAAAGTAAGTCACCTGCTTCTGCTGATATAACTTGCCCAATAACCTCTGAATTTTGATTTGTGTGTGTGTGTGGTGATTTTCACTGAGGAAAAAAATTCCCTGTAGTTAGTGATGAGGCCACTTCCATGTTATCTGAGAAGGTGGCTATATGTCATCCATGATATTTTCTTGTTCAGTCAACCAGCATTTTTGCACACCTCCTATGCACCAGCTATTGTTCTCGATGCATGGAATGTATCTGTGAAACAAAATAGGCAAACATTTCTGTTTCCTTGGAGCTTATACTCTATCGGGGAGAAACAAAAAATAAGCAATAAACAAGCAAATTAGAGTATGTTAGAATGTGATCATTGTTACGAAAAAAATTCAAAAGCAGAGCAAGAAAGGGGTGGGCCCATTTGGGAATAAAAGAAGTTGCCGTGGCGAGCATAGGCCTCCTGTATTTCTAGTCTGTTCTTATTGTTGTGGTGTCGTTTTTACGGAATGTTGTGATGACTTAACATTGCACAAGAATCATCTCTGTACACATTAAATATTGCATGAAATGAAAAGCATTTCAGCTAGAGGCTGGACCCGATGGCTAAATGCTTGCGAACGGATGGGAAGGTGCTCTAGCTCTTGTCTGGCATTCTCAGGTTATCTATTCTTAGTTTAGTTTCCTTCTCTGAAAATAACATTTTCAAATGGGAAGTAGAGTCTTTGAATGGGAAATATCGCCAACACTGACTGCCATGTGTTTCTAGTTAAATATAACTAACCTTTCTGACAAGACCAAGAGGTTCATCCAAAATGTTTCCCGTTAAAAGTCTTAAGAAGGCTCCCGTGGTTGGCTTTCCAGCCCATAACAGTGATGGGTTTTGCAGCCCTCTTGGTCTAGCCATGGGAAAAACCTAATGTAGTGAGTAATTCACCCCTTTACCCATGTGCTTTGTGTTTTGGTGGTACTTGTTTGGGGCTGTTTTGTCTTGGGCATGAGCTTGTCATATCCATATAAATTAAAGATCATAGACATGCCACCCAGAAAGCATTGTTATTTATGATCCCTAGCTCTCCCTGTCCAGGCCCCCTTCCCTACTGTCTGCTGTATGACCTGACATGTGAATGAGTCTCCCACAAGTTCTAGGGGTCTGGATATATGCGCCCTCTCCCAGCAGTTTGTCTGTCCTCCCCTTTTCTGCATTCCGCCTTGGTTTCTCCTTGCAGTAACTGAACCTTGGGAGGGGCTGGCGTGTGACTCCTCCCAGTGTCTGAGCTTATAGACGAGAGTCTCTTGGTGGGTCTCTCTCTCTGGACAGGACCAACCCTGTCAAGATAGCACTGACCACTACAGTGCTATTCAGAAGGTAAACTAGAACTCAAGCCATCAAAATGGACACTTTTTTTTGAGTCGGGGTCTCACTCTGTCACCCAGACTGAAGTGCATTGGCATGATTACAATGATCAAGGCTCACAGCAATCATGACCTCCTGGACCCAGATGATCCTTCTGCCTCAGCATCTGGGACTGCAGGCGCAGCACCATGCCTGGCTAATTTTTTGGGTTTGCTTTTGTTTTAATTTTCTTTATAGAGATGAAGTTTTGCTATGTTGCCCAAGCTGGTCTTGAACTCTTGGGCTCAAGCAGTCCACTAGTCTCAGGCTCCCAAAGTGCTGAGATTACAGGCATGGGCCACCGTACCCGGCAGAATAAACACATTTTGACCACTGGCAGATCACCTCCTCCATTCCCAGTACTCATCAGATTCAGAGGGTGCAGTAGTCCATGGAACTAGGAGAGAGAGGGTCCTTCAAAGAGGATGGGGGCTAGCTAACCTTAGCTCCTTATGAACTCTTCCGGCCTCTGAATCTGCCACTCATTATTCCGCTTTTGTTTGTCTGTTTGTTTGTTTCCAAGTAATAAGTTCTTGCTCTGAGAAAAGGCAAGTGTAGTGGCAGGAGTATAGTGGCACGATCACAGCTCACTGCAGCCTTGAACTCTTAGACTCAAGTGATACTCCTGCCTCTCAGCCACCTGAGTATCTGGGACTGCAGACACATGCTGCCATGTCCAGCTAATTTTTTTATTTTTGGTAGAGATGAGTTCTCAATATGCTGCCCAGGCTAGTCTCAAACTCCTGGCCTCAAGCAGTCCTCCCACCTCAGCCTCCCAAAGTACTAGGAGTATAGATGTGAGCCACCATGCCCAGTCCACCACTTATTATTTTGAATTGTGTGGCACAGTTTGTCACTTCTTGGTGTAGAGTGATCTTGAGACAGTCACTACTCTTTCTAGATCTCTGTTTCTCATCTGTAAAAAGAGGGGATTGGTCTTCAAATGACCTTCAAGATTGCTTCTACTACTAATAATCTGAGACATTATTGAATGCCCAGCTCTAAAAGTTGACCTTGTTAGACATTATTGTCTCTTCATACTTTTTTTTTTTCTTCCTGTTTCAGGGTCTTACTCTGTCACCCATGGTGGAGTGCAGTGGCATAATCATGACATTCAAGGCTCACAGAAGCCTTGACCTGCAGGCGAACCTTCCACCTCAGCCTCCTGAGTAGCTTGGACTAGATGCATGCACCACCATGCCCTGCTAATTTCTTTTAATTTTTTTGTAGAGACAAGGTCTCGCAATGTTGCCCAGGCGGGTCTCAAACTCCTGGACTCAAGCATTCTGCCCGCCTCGGCCTCCCAAAGTGCTGGGATGACAGACATGAGCCAAAATGCCCTCCATTCATCCTTTTTTACCCTTTGTGCCTATCTAATTCTCCCCATGACCAGATCTGTTCATTTTATGAACATGCTTCATAACCTGCTCCCACACCTTTCTGCCAGTGGAACCTGTGATTCTTCTCTGCAATGAGCTAGGGTTGTTTCCTCCCCCACTCCCCACCAGAATTCTGCTTTTCTAGTGGCGTCTCTGAGTAGGGAGTTGGGCTGTGGAGAAAAACACGTTGTAGCCCCAAGTCCCTATTGTAAAAAAAGATAGAGAACGGAACGATATGCTCTTTTTAGGCTCTGCAGGCTCCAATGACCACAATCAAAATAGACATACCAAGCGGTAAAAAGGTAATATGTGTGAATTTTTCTCATAATAGGAATCCTAACACAAAAGCAGTTACAACTTGAAGTGTAAATTGCATAGATGCACCAAGATTTGTTTTTTTTTTCCAAAATTTGTCTTATGAACCTCAAGGAGGAAAATGTACTCCAGTGCTTAGGAAAGCATTATTTTCTCTAAATTCCCTGACATGGAATGTGTTTTGTTTCCTCAAGGCCTTGTGCCTGGGAATTTTGAAATGACAGATTCAGTTGTGATATAATAAAGACCCACAGTAAGGATGTCCGCGTGGAGAGAGATTGGTATAAACACATGTGCCTGGATTTTGAAGATAAGCCCTATAACTATCAGATTGCTATTCATAATTGCCACAATCTAACCTTTATTTATTAGTATTTCTTTTCTAATTGTTACCAGTGTGATAAAAAGAAAAACTCTTTATATAAATATATATATGCATTTTTTTTAAGGATAGTAAATGAGGATATATAGTACTGAAATGATCTGAAATTATAGGAATCAGATTTCCTACTGCTTATTTATTCAGAATGTAACTTACCCCTAACTGGGTGTGGTCGCGCACGCCTGTAGTTTCAGCTACTTGGAAGGCTGAGGCAGAAGGATCGCCGGAGCCCAGCAGGTCAAGGTTGCAGTAAACAGGAGCGTGCCACTGAACTCTAATCTGGGCGACAGAGTGAGACTCCAACTAAAAAAAAAAAGCTAATTATATATATATATATATCTTACCCAACAGGTCTGATGTCATCTATTTTGAAGAGTAGAAATGGGATTATTCCTAGTTAGGAAACAGATCTGGATCTTAGAAGTAAAATGACTAAATTCACATAGTAAATGAAAGACTGGACTACGTGTCACTACTTTGGTATATGATCCATGCTTTTTACTATGAGTTATATCAGTATTTTACATGAAATGTTCATATTCTGGCAAGTTATATTATTTGAGATATACTCTTAATAAATATACTCGTCTTTCAAATAATATTAGAACCTATTCTTCCTTTGTCTTTATATGGAGGCATACTTAATGTTATATGTACTGATGAGATTCCATCTTAATTTTAAAGACTTCCAAGAAAGAATATTTTATAACTTCCCTCATTCATCCATGCTAGATTTTATTAGATTTGATGTCAGAACACCCTTTTTCTTATCTAACTTAAATCCCTCATGCTGCAGCTTAAGTCTGCTTTCTTTCCATATAGGATAGTAAAAGTAGCTAATAGTCATTATTCATAATAATATTCATAATCCTCCATATATTTGAAATGTTAGCACAATAATTGACAGTAAACATAACTCCCAAATATCAGTAAATTTTAAAATAGAGAAGAAAGACCAACTTGAAATAAATATAGATGACATAGTTGTATTTAGTTGTAATGAATGAATAATACTTAATAATGTGACTTAAGCAGACTAAATGAAAAGCATTCATCTATTAATTCATTCACTTAAATATTTATTAGGCACCTCCTTTGTGACATTGTGCTGTGTTCAGAAGTACACAAATGAATAAATCATAGAATCAAGACTCTCAATGCAAAGGATTTTTTAAAAATAGAACTTATTAGGCCGGGTGTGGTGGCTCACGCCTATACTCAGCACTTTGGGAGGCTGAGGTGAGAGGATTGCATGGGCCCAGGGATCAAGACCATCCTGGGTAACTTGGTGAGACCTCATGTCTACAATAAGTCAAAAAATAAGCCAGGCATGGTAGCGTGTGCTTGTAGGTCTAGCTTCTTGGAAGGCTGAGGCAAAAGTATCATCTGGGCCCAGCAGGTCAAGACTGCGGTGGCTGTGAGCATGCCACTGCACTCCAGCCTGGGCGACAGAGTGAGACTCCGACTCAAAAAATAAAATAAAACGCAGTAAATAAAAATAGAACTTATTATCTGGTCCTAAACCAGGGGAAGTGAGGACCAGTGAGAAGCCCAAGCTCCACCTGTATATAGACCACGTATGTACCGAATCCTGATTTGTACCCCACATCTTTAAAATAAAATAAAGAAGGGAAAAAAATAGAACTTATTAAGGATATTTCTCAGAAATGTGGAGGTAGAACAGCCTCATCTTAGGAGGACAACTCTATGTCCTATCCAATGACCCTGTGGAATTTGCCCGTATCTAGAAGTGGGGCAAAAAAGATAGAGAGCCTGATTATTAGAACACTTTCTGTTTATTCTTGCAGTTGTCCCACTACTAAAACCTGCAGTGAGCATCAAAATCCCACCCTACGTGGTCACTGAGCCCCTCACCTGGAAGCCCCTTCATTTTAGCACGTTGAAGAGCTACCCGTGTATGTGTGTATTTGGATGTGTGTGAGCATGCAGCCAGTGTGGGACTACAAGGGGTTTATCGCTAGAAATAAATTACAGAGTTGTACAGCATGAAAATGATATGCCCGGAATGCAGAACACAGGGTTACCTTCTGCCTCCTCTCTTTATCATAGACAGCAGAGGCAGAAAGGAGAAAGAGATTTATTCTGAAGCCATTTGAAGCTGACCAAGCAATTTATAACAGATGAAATGCTGATTTATTGCTGCAAAGAAAATAATGGGTGTTCTTGCTAAAATGCCATTAATAGCTTTATTGTTTAAAGTGCAAATTATATTCAGCAATTTGTTAGCCTCCTTTTGAGGCAAAGTTGAAGTAATTCAGTGTAGGCTTTTAGCAGAAAAAAGGACAAAGTAATTAGCAAATCGTAAAAGAATTCATTCACCAAGGTTGGCTGATATTTGAATTCCCTGTCTGAACTATAAAGACACAGAGAAAAAATTGCATTCGAGAAATACAAGATGACTCAAGTATTTGTCTAAAACAGAAAAGCAATAAGAAAGTTGAAGTTAGAGTTAACTCTTGGTGCTACTATGCGTGTAAGACATTGTGCTAGTTACCAAAAGGGGAAAAAAATGTAGTCCCTGCCCTTAGGGATCTTACTGTCTGATGGTGAGAATAAAAACACAAAATTAATTAAAATATATAAGAGGATTGAATCAGAATTTCAGGAAAGGGACACATGAAGAGAGTTCAAGGAGGAAAAGATGATATTCAGAAGGTGACAGTCGCCGATTTTAGAACATGCCTAAGATTTCTGTACCATGGTTTGGGTTATAAGCAGGCCCCAACTGATAGACTGCCAAAAAACGGAAAGATGTGTACTGATGAACGTCGAGGGAGTCCTTTGGTGCATCTCTTGCTGTAGAGTGACTGTAAATTCCAGTTTGTCTAGGCTGGTTCCTCGTTGTTTTCCTGGAATAATTATTACTAGTTCCCTCTTCCCCTCTCAAAAGTGTCCCAGTTCAATAATAAATTATACAGTGACTGTGGTAGTCAAGAAAACACATCACTTGACTCTCCTGCATTAGGGAGCATAGCTGACTGACATCCCAGCTCCTGCCCCTGGAGACCCTTCACTGCTTTGGCTCCAAGGCCATACTTCCTGAGGGCTGCTCCCAGCAGGTGACCATGCACGGTGGGGGTGCCAAGGCGTGCCCGTTCCAGCAACATAAGGAGTTCTCCACTGAGCAACTTAGGACCAAAGCCTCCCCCTTGGCATAGCTAAACCCTTCTGGGGACTGTGCTGTACTCCAAGTCACGTCTCAGCCTATCTTCCTCCCTTCTGTGTCTGCTTTCTGGAGGTCAGACCTGCATGTCGGTTGGAAGACTTTTCTCGCCTCCTCCTGCTCCCTTAACAAATCTCTAGCACATCTAATCCCCTAGCAATTGGTAAATGTTAGCTATTATTTGAGAATAAGATCAGAAGGAAAAAATGGGATTGTATTGTAGGTAACTTTGAAAACTGCAGTGAAGAATTTGACCTTTAATTCAGTAATACTCTGAGTTTCCATTAAGGATATTTATCTGTTATGAAATAATTATTAATTACTTGGTCCTGCTGATGATGGAAAAGGATGTTGGAAACCAGGAGACCAACTAGAAGAACGATTGTCCAGTAAGAGCCTAAACTAAAACAGTGCGTGTGATTATAAATGCTGACATGCTTATGAGAGACATTGCAGAGGTGGGCTCGGTTGCTAGTCACTGTAGACGAGGATAATTACAGAGAAGGTTGCAGTGCTAATCATACCCCTCCGAGATGATCAGAGCACTAGAAAAGAGAAGAGGGGAGAGGAGGAGCCCTTATGTTTTCACTAACCCTGCTTGAAGGAGAGTGGTCATGCCATTATTTCTGCAAATAGCTAAGAGGTGGTTAAGACCTCCCACTTAATGGGGTCTGGACCGTCTGCTGCCCATTTCCCCTACCAAAAGGGAGGAGATATCACAGTACCTGCCATTTTACTCCCTTCCAAATACAAGCCAGGATAGCACACAGCTCACGGCCAATGCTGAGGACTTCTGACATTTCAAGGTCAGCAACAATTAGAACCCAATAAAGGATACAGGGTACGTATTAGACGGAGCACAAGTCCCTTGATACCCATAAGCACAGGATTAAAAGGTATTCATCTGCCTGTGTATCCAGAAATTGGGTTTTTGAAATACCACACTTTCCCTTCTCTCTGTGCCCTTGCCATGCTCAGGGGGAACTGGCTTTCCATTTGTGAATATATCCTTTCGAATGTTTCGTTTGTGCTGGGTTTTACTGCGGGCATCCCCTACCTTATTGACTCACCAGTTGCAATGTTTGAAGCAATTGAAACTCCAGATGCCTCAGCCGATAAGTAAACTGTATGAGTTGAGGTGTATATCTCAGGAGATGAAAGGAGGCAATGTGTAGCATGGTGGAAAAAGGATGGACTCTGAAGTTCATCCTGGGAGAAAAATCATAGCTCTGTTACTTGCTAGCCCTGTGACCAATGCAATGTATTTTAACGTGTGTCCTTAACTTTGAATGAACATATTGGTATTTTCTGAGTTCTTATGAGTACTACATGAGTTAACGTGAACCTTTTACGTGGAGGCACTGGAATAACGTTAGTTCCTTGCCCCTTATCGTGTTTATGTTCTCCTAATTTTCTTAAGTTACCTTTAATTGTTCCAAAATCCAGCATCCATGTGATTCGCAATGCTGCCGAACTCACACTCCCAAATCATACATCCATCATTTCCATCGCTTTTACTTATTCTTGCTGCTGCAGCCGATAACAGCCTGTTTTCCCTTTCTTGTTCTACCTGCTGGAATGCCATTCCTGGGCATATCTGAGGTCAGAGCCTTCTTGTCCTGGAAGCAGTCGGTTCTTCGTCTGTCAAATCAGGGAGGTGAGTCAGGGAACATGAAGGCCCCTCCACCCTTGTCATTTGCTGGGTTTCTGTACACGAGACCACTGCTTGATTGTGTTCCTTTATAATTTAAAAGAAAAAAAAAACACTCACAGTATTGGTTTCTCTCTTTATCAGAAAACAGCTTATTTTTTGTTAAAAATGTTTTCCAAAAGAAGCAGGTAAAGAAAGAATTAAAACACTTAAAATTTTGCCATCTCTGTGTCTTAAATTGTGTGTGTGTGTGTGTGTGTGTGTGTGTGTGTGTGTGTAAAACAAAAACTGAATCATTACATTCCCATTTTTGGTAATATTCTTCTGAAATGTAGTTTCTTGACTACTTTTCCCATTCACTTCAATATTTCTCTGTGGCATCGTTTCAAATGTCTGTCTGGAATGCCATGTATGAAAGCATCATCATTTATTACTGGACATCTAGGTTGTTTCTGCTTTTTTCCACTATTATAAACAGGGTGAAACATTGTGAAGAGTGCAACAAATTGCATCCTTGTCCATCTATCTTTCAATATATCCTTGAAATGGAATTACCAGATCGAAAGGCATGTATATGTCCAAGGTATTTGGTACCACATTGCCAAATTTCCCTGCTGAAAGGATGAATTTGTTAATCTCCTCCCCTCAGGGCATGTGAGGCTTTGACTGCTTGGTTTCTGATGGGACCAGTAGTCCTATTGGGGGTGGAGGGGCGGAATTGAGAGGGAGAAAAAATATACATTTTTCTCCAATCATGTAGATCTGGTTCTAAGTATCCTTTTCTTTTCTATTCTATTCTATTCTTTTTTCTTTCTTTTCCTTTTCCTTTTCCTTAGTTGCATTCTCTGTCACCCAGGCCAGAAGTGCAGTGGCACAGTCATAATAAACTGCAGCCTCAATCCCCTGGGCTCAGGCGATCCTTCTGCTTCAGCCTACTAAGTAGCTGGGACTACAGGCATCTGCCACCATGTCCGACTAATACTTTTTATTTTTTTGTAGACACAAGGTCTCACTATGTTGCCCTGGCTGGTCTCAAACTCCGGGGCTCAAGCAATTCTCCTGCCTTGACCTCCCAAAGTGCTGAGATTACAGATGTGAGCCACTGTGCCCGGCCTCACCAATGTTTTTAAACGCTCCCTGAAGGGGATATCTTCTTGCCTAGTACATGATGATTCTTACTAATCAGCCACTAGCTCTTCTGCCTCCTCTAAATTGCCACCTTTAAATCAATGAGCTGTACTTTCAAGTGTGGACCCTTTGGGAAGAGCCTGTCTGCACCTCTGTCTCATCAAACTGGAGAATTACATCTGTGTGTCTCTCTGTAATCTCATCTCATTTTGCAACAAGGTTTTCTATTTTCTCTGTTATTGGCCTTTTGATTTAATGCTTTAATTTAGCATATAGGTTCTCTGTACTACTATTTTGGATAATTCATGCCATTCTACATGGAGTATTCTATAAATTTTTTGAAATATAGTTTTGTGAAAGATGTCTTACAGACTCAAATTATTTATTTTGTAGAAATGAAAACAAGACAAAACGTTGTGTACTTGTGATGACTACACGGCTCGATTTTTAACTCCAAGTACTCAAGAGAAAACTGCCTGTTCTTTTATATAACAAGAAGAGGGCAAGCACAGTTTTGGGTGTTTTTTTTGTTTTTTGTTTTTGTTTTTCTTAATTGACTATCTGGGACATGGGTTGCTACTTAGACAGGCTGTTCATACCACATCTCCTAAATCTTTAAGGATGTGAGTCCATATGCTCCTTAGAGAAAGGTTCGGTGGGTTGGCCTTTCTCCGTCTGGACAATGGCGCTACTGTGCAGAGAACCCGCCTTGTGCCTGGGATCCAGGACACCAGCGCACAGTGCCACCGAGCGCTCTCCAAGTATTCTGCTTCAGTAGCATGTGGGGAGGCTTATGGTTTAGGGATGTGACAAGCTGTGAACAGCAGATCGGAGAAAAACGTGAGATAATTTAATTGAGGCGTTTGGAGAGAGGACAGCTAAGGAGCAGGGAGCAGGGACGTGGCAGAAAAAGGGCATCTGAGGAAGGGATAAATTATGAAATCGCATTCTGAGGACAGGGTGAAAAGGGTGCTTCCTCATTTCTCTGGCAGTTTGGGTCAACTTCCTACCCTCACATGCTTTGCAAAAAGGGAAATAATTTATTTTTATTACTACCCCATTTTTGCCATGGCATTTTTTTAACTATCATATATAACAAGTCACCCATTTCTATGTAAGAGACTAACTTCCTCTTTTCATGGGGTTTGGTATTTACTGTTTTTACCATATTCTACCCTTTCGGGAAAAATTCTTTTTTTTTTTAAGTAGCAGTAGAAATGAGAGATTAGGATCAAGCTATGATGTGTTCTCTTAGACTTATCTTACATCTCCTGAAGGTTGGTGTGAGTCTTTTTTTATTTCTTTGACTGTCATTGGCTCTGATACCTAAAATGAATAGTTTTAATATTCCTTTGCAAATCATTTTTTTGAGTTAGTTTTATAAATCATTTCTTACTGTTTAGTCTCAGGTTATCTTTATAGGACAAGTAGTTAATTTAATATTATCCAATCTCTTAGAAACCCTAAGATTCTGAGTGCTTAAAAGAAAAAAAAACAGCTTAAAAAGGGTTTACCTGAAAATATTGAGGTGTTTGATTATTCAAGTTGAAATAATGCACGTACTGATTTTTCAGTTTTTAATTTATTTCTGTATTGAGACCAGTTGTCATATAAGTAGCATGGCCATCTTGGTGAAATCTGGGTTGAAACAAGGTCTTGGAAGTGATGACTGTCAGCAGTGGGTCATGGAGTAGGTACAGCCATTTCAGACACTTTTGTCTTTATGTTTCATTCTAGATAACTTGCATATCATGCCAGTGACAGAATCAGTATAAAATCACCTCAGTATAAAATCATCAGCTTTGGTTCTTGAGAGCTGACATCACCGTAAAGCAAGGGTCAACACACACACATGCAGTCATGACTTGGGCCAGTACATTATGACATAGAGTTGCACGTTGCACACAATGCTGTAACTTCACTTCTGGAAAATAAAAACTTTTAAAAGACTGATCTGACTTAAGGAAAAAAAAAATCACTTCTGTGTTTCTGTGGGTCTTCTTTGGTCACACATGGTGACTGATTCTACGTTGATTCTAACTTAATAAGATTTAACCCGCGGTCTCACTACCCCTAAATTTAATCTTTAAAAAAAAAAAAATCCTTCGTCTTTCAACTCTTCAGAATTCTCCTTCTGTGCACATGTACATATGTCTATACATAGAATTTAATGTAAAAAATGTAAAGCAAGAGTTCTGGCTTCAAACTCTTGTTCAAGTTTAATGTGTTCATGGTTCCTCAGTTGAAAATACAGATTGTAGGCCGGGCACAGTGGCTCACACCTATATTCCCAGCACTTTGGGAGGCCGAGATGAGAGGATTCCTTGAGCCTACAGGTTCGAGACCAGCCTGGGCAACTTGGCGAGACCTCATCTCTACAATAAATAAAAAAATTAGCTGGGGGTGGCGGCATGTGCCTGTGGGTCCTGCTACTTGGAATGCTGAGGCAGAAGGATTGTCTGAGCCCAGCAGGTTGAGGCTGCAGTGGCCATGAGTGTGCCACTGCACTTCAACCTGGACAACAGAGTGAGACTCTAACTCCAAAAAAAAAGAAAGTACAGATTGTTGGAAGCCAAAGAGAAAAGGTCACAAAATGACTTTACCAATCTCACAAAGACATTGCCCTCGTCCACCAGTTTCCTCCCAGTGGCCCTCTACACTTTGTCTTTGCTTCTTTCTAAAACCCATATATTTCCCCTCTCTGTGCAGATCCATTTATGTCCTTTGGGAAGAGGACACCCTTCTTCCTTGGGGTTACCATTCTTTGTGGCTGAGTGGGTAAAAGACCCAAATTAGTCACTCCTTGCAATTTTAAAGGGTATATCTGTAGAAAGAGACCCTCTGGGGAGCTTGAGGAAAACTTGTCAGGCATTTTTCCATCATTTGGAAAGAGCTTTGATCCTATTTTAAACTCTTCACTAAAAAGTATTTTTTGGTGAACTAATCTGTAAAAAGCTGACTGTGTGCTAGTTTGGTAAACTTTTTTTCCCACTCCCCACCCCTGCATCCTACTATGTTTGTCTCCAAATGCTTTATATTACCCAAGCACTTAAACAAGATTGCCGACATTTTCACCTGAGCTAGTACTAGTTAATTCCCTATCTTTGTCTGTGTTTCAGCCCTTAATATTATTTTGACAGGGGTTGCATATCCTCTGTCTTTCTGGAATTTTTTAAGTGCTCTTATGAGTAATTTGAGAAATTCCAAGTACAGATGAGATGAGCTGTTCTTTCCTTTCTTGTTGTCTTCTTTAAACATTTAAGGAGGACCCACTATGTGTCAGGCAGGACACATCTCTCCCACATACGGTGTCTAATTTAGTCTCTTCTTACCTTGAATCTGCACCTTAAATCACCACTATCATCTCAGTGTCTATGTGTTTTATTGGGGAGGGGGATGTCATTTGAGAGAGAAGGAGAGAAAGATGATGATCTCTGGGTAATATATCCATTTTTATTAGTGACTCAGTCTACAAGGGCATTGCTGCTCCCATCTTTATTTGTCTGTTTGGTGAGATCCGGGTTAGTTATTGGAAGAAGTGCTTTACAATCAAGGCTGATGGCTCTCTGGGATGTTTCAACACGCGCATGTTTCTGTTTCTTTTGAAAAACTTGTGTTTACTCACCTGCCTTGTAGATGAATAGGAGATTCAACTTACCAAATGGAGTGTGTCAGGAAGGATTACTGATTTATTTGTGCTTGCTTCTAGAATATTTGTAGGAAATTGGTTTTGTGACTCTCTTCAATGAGGCTTACTCACCCAGTCATTGTTTAAATATTTCAGGGCTGTCATTGTGAAACAGTGGTGTTCCTGAGGGTGCCTTCCGAGCCTGAAGGTTGAAACCTGCCCCAGAAGCAGCAGGCCCAGCCAGCATCTCCCTTTCCTGGCTTCACCCCTGCTTTCCTCTTCTGCGGCAAGACCCATGTTTGCTGGCAGCTTTGTCTGTGCCTTACTGACCTCAGGGATAATGGTCTTTTACTTCCAGTCTACTCTTGACACCCAGATTTTTCTCTTTCTCTCCTCCCGCTCCTCTTCTTTCCCGCTTCCTCATCTCCGTCTCTCCCTCTCCCCTATCCTCTTCTTTCCTTCCTTCTCCCATTCCTCCAGCAAATATGTATTGAAGGCCTACTGATTACCTAGTACTATACAAAGTCCCGGGGATCCAGAACTAAATAAATAGACTTTTTTGTGTGTTGTACACAGTTAACAGATGTGGTTTTCCCCAAAGACAAATCATGGGTGTGATTTTTTAATAAAGGGAAAAATATATTTAGACGAATCATCTTCATATTCCCAGATAGAGTTGCCTACACAGTAGTCATAGGTGGGTATTTTCTTTCATAGAGTGAAGATTTTTCAGGACTACATTCACCCAGCATGTATTTATTAAGTTCTTAATGTGCCAAGCTCTGTGCTGGACACTCGAAACATAAAGACAGGTAAGACAGGGTCCCTTTCTCCAAAGACTCACGTTCTACCAGGGAAAAGAGGTCTAAAAAGTGTAGAGCAGCCGGGCATGGTAGCTCAAGCCTGCAGTCCCAGCACTTTGGGAGGCAGAGGTGAGAGGATTGACTGAGCCCAGGGTTCAAGATCAGCCTGGGCAACTTGGCAAGACCTCATCTGTACAATAAATCAAAAAATTAACCAGGCATGGTGGCACATACCTGTAGTCCCAGCTACTTGGAAGGCTGAGGCGGAAGGATCATCTGAACCCAGCAGGTCGAGGCTGCGGTGGCCGTGAGTGTGAGACGTCTGGCTCAAAAAAGAAAAAAAGAAGTGCATAGTAATGCATAACAGATTTCCAGGGGCATGCCAAGGAATCCATGATCATGAGTATTGAGCAGCGTGGGGGCAGGGATCTTATTCACTACGGTATCCAAAGTGCCTAAGATGGTGTCTGACACATAGTAGGCTCTTAATAAGTGCTTATTGACCAGCCAATAGGGACAGCCTTCGACCAGAGTTTTTCAAGGAGCTGACAGTTCAGCTCTTTCACAAAGGATGAGAAAAACATTGCCTAGGAAGAGAAGCACATTCCAGACAGAGTACCAGCAAAGATGGAGGATGTGGAGGTACCTGGGGGCTCATGGGAACAGCCTCAGGGTGCCTCAGAGGGGTGGGGTGAAGTGTGGGAGAGATGCTTCCGGAAAGGTAGACTGGGGTCAGAGTGTGAAAGGTTTAAAGGTGTTGGCATTCATCCTGTTGGTGCGTTTTTAAGTGGGGAAATGGCAGCAGATCTGGGTGCTCACTGTCCTGTGTAAGATGTTATCTCAAGTAAAGAGAAACTTGAGAAAGGAAGCCTGGAGGGAGAGTTGCTTGGGTAATATAAAGCATTTGGAGGTAAACATAGCAAGATGTAGGGGCTCTAACGACAACAGTGATGACAGCCCATGTGGAAAGGAAGGAAGATGTTGAGAGAAGCAAGACTGAGCGGAATTGCAGGCATATTCCATGTCAAGGTGAGACTGGGAGGATGCCGTGTTCAAAGGGCTCACATTTCCCTACTTTCCTAGCTTATGCACACTTCAGCAAGGTTCTGTATTGCTCAGTGCCACAATTTCTGCGTCTGCAGACAGGCACAGTGGTACTCATCTGGAAGGATCTCTGTGAGCATTCACTGAGGTAACAAAGTCAAGCACTTTGTGTGACCCTGGCATGGAATGATTACCAGCATTTACTGAACACATAGTATGACTAAACGTTTGACATGTGTTTACTTACTTATACCTCACATAATCTTGTGGAGTAGAAGCTGATTGTCCCCTTATTCCACAGATGAAGAAACTGAGGCACAGAGAGGATAAGAAACTCGCCCAGTGTAGCATAACTGATAATAGGCGGAGGTAGATTTGAACCAGGTGGGCAGGCAGGCTTCAGAGACTGCATTCTTCACTGCAGGCTCCCTTGCCTCCATGTGTTATTGATTATTATTTTATTTCCTTCATTGTACCATCTCAACCTGGCTTTCTGACTGCCAAGACTTTGTGGGAAGTAGGAGGGAAGGGATATCCAATACCTGACCTTTCTCATCATCTCTCTTCACATAAAACGGACCTGTCCCTGTCACTGTCACGTTCCCTCTGGACCCTGTCCAAGCACTGAAATGAATCTGATAGATGAATCTGCAGCGAACGGGGAGTAGTAGATAAATGAGTTAACCCTCTAGGAAACACATCTAAATTTTAACTAACTTGCAACTAGCTGTCACCCAGAGGAGTGACAAATTTCAGGCCAATAGGGAATTTTTTTTTAAAGCTGGAATACCTTAAATCCTACCCTCTGGCAGGTGTAGCCTGCCTCTATTCAAGTCCCATGTATTATTTATATAGTAGTTCTGCATTTAGTTCTGAGAAGGAAAAGAAGAAAATTTAAATCTCTTATGATGATCTCTCTACCCAATAGTACCTGTAAACTTCACAGAGTGTCTTTCTAGTCTTTTTTCCTCTTTGTATACAAGAAAGACATCTTATAGGACAAGAAGGGAGTTTTGTTCAGCCAAACATTATCCTTCATAAAAGTGGGTGTCATCTTATCATTAAGTCCATGTAAGTTTCTCAGATTATGGGTATTCCCTATTATTTTGTTTTGCACAAGAAAGTACTATTTGGGCAAATAGTCCTGAAATCATTATCCTGAAATCACCTCAGTCAGTATGAGTTTGGGGTTCTTGTGGAGATCACTTGATAGAATTGCTGTAAAAAGTAGGTGTTGGAATTTCACAAAAAACGTAGCCATTATGTTGAAAGGTATGACCCCACAGCCTGGGGTTGGATGCCATCCTGAGTAAGTCTTTTTTAAAGAGCACTTTTAAGAACAATACAGTGAGTGGTTAAGTGGCAAAGATCACCTACAGCTCAAATGACAACACCAGCTTTTTTAATATGGTGAAAATGGATATTTCGCACTCAGGATCAAATTTACAGTGAAGCATCACATACTAAGTCAAAGATTCTAACTCAGACAATGAGAGGTGTTAGATAACTCAAAAGGGATTCTAACAAAGGTGAAGATACTGAAGATACATGTGAAACATTCAAATGAGATTTTTTCATAAAATATTCCACAAAACATATACACATCAAACTATCATCTTGTACAAAATGTACTTTGAGATATGTATATATAACTAAGTTAATAGGTTAGATAGTATAGGAAGATAAATAATTATTTTATCACATTCCTAACAGTTTCAAAACTCTTAGCAAAGCTGTTTGTGTTTTGTTGTTGTTGTTGTTGTTTTATATTCTCATTGGTAAAATGGGAGATCTTTAACTGAGGTTACCTTATATTCAGATATATATGGCAATATAGATTCACCGGTTTAAAAAAAAAAGCAGGATCACACAATACATTTTATATTATAACCTGCTTTGTATATTTTATAAAATTATGACTATTTTCATGTCTTAAGTTTCTTCAACTAATCATTTGTAATGGCTACATTAGAATGGATAGACTAATTTATTTAACTGGTCTTCTCTTGTTAGATATTGGAGGTTGGTATTTATTTTCCACTCATTTACTGGTATAAGTAACCTTGATGAATATCTGCATCGACAAGTCTCTCAGTGTACCCATGGCTATTTTTCTTAAATTAGATTTCTAGAAATAGAATTCCAAGTCAGAAACTTGCAGGATTTTAAGGTACTTAATATTAAATTGCCAGGTCACGCCAACCAGGAATATGTTCATTATATCTTAGGGAATTATTCAATTATTGTCCCCTCGTGACAGTGTCTTAATTAATTCTGAGTAACTCTTTAGCACGATCATCTTATTGCTGTCCAACATGTTTGTTTTATCTCCCTCTTTCCTCATGCCTCATGCCACTGAATTAGTATTAAGTACAAGTTGGAGGGTTTCATGTTATTTCATTGTCCAAACCTATTGACTTTAAATATTTGCTACCGCTGGGCTCAGTGAGAATGTCTCTGCAGCACCAGGTGATATATTACCTTTTCCTGCAAGTGACATTAAATCACTAGAAAACATCCCCGAGTCTTTTGAGATAGAGAATCCATGATTCTCCTTAAACTCAATGAACTACTGTGACTGTAGTGTACTGTAAGAGTGCTCTTTCTCTTCCCATTTGTTGCATATGTTGCTAATCTGAATGTTATACAGCCTCAGAAAATAAAGAAGCTTGCAAAGCCTTCATGATGGGAGAGACTGCAGGTTTGCCACCAAGTGGACTTTTGCTCTTTGCTCACCAGTTAACAGAATCTCTTTTATAGCTGAGCTGGTAGCCAAAAGGCATGTTTCCCAGCCTCCCTGGCTATGTGATAAAGTTGTGGCCAATGAGGTGTAAAAAGAAGCGTGTGGGGCGTTCCAGGAAGTCTTTAAAGGGACGGGTCCCACCCTTCTTCACCTCTTCCTCCATCTTGTTCCTTGGAATGTAGGTGTGATGGCTGGAGCACCAGCACCACTTTGGACTTGGAGAAGGAGGGCTGAATCCTAGGATTAGTAGAAAGGAAAACTGGGAGGAGCTTGGGTCCTGATGAATGAGGAACCTCCATGCAGTCCCGGACTGCTTGCCCATGACTTCTTTTACATGAGACAAATAAACTTGGATGTTATCTAAGTTCCTATTTATGGAGAGCAGGGGGCGGGGTCTCTCTTAGCTGGAGTCTGGCTTCATCCTGTCTGAAACAATGATCTTATCGATTTGATGGCCATTTAGCCTCCTGTGCCCTCTCCTATATTCATTTTCTTTCTCTAGTCTCATGAGCTAAAAGGGATTTCTTAGTGGAATTAGAGGACCCTCACCCCCACCCATGTGGAGGTCCAACTGCCCATGTTCAGACAGAAGATAAGGGCGTCATCTGAGCTCTGTAATTTGCAATCACATTTCCCAAGTTCATTCACAAATGCCGCTGGAGGACTGTTGGTTTGTTGACTGTCCCAACTCCTAGCCTGCCCCCCCACCCAAAAAGGGAGGATGATTGTATGATGAAGGAACAAACTATGAGAAAGCGGGCCGGGCAGTAGCCTCCTGGAAATATGAGACCCCAATTCATCTGTATTTGAGAGCTCCAAGGAGTCAGTCCACATGGCTTCAGGGAATCCATCCCCATGCATGTCATCAGGCTGTGGGCTGCTTTGCCCTCACTTTCCTTACTCTGATCAGTTGCGATCATTCGTTCGGTTTATCTGGCTCTCCCACCAAACAGCTCAAGGCACACAGCTTTTTACTGAAGCCTCAGACATCGCAAAACTTGATCATGAGAAACATGGCAAAGAATAACCAAAAGAAGAGAAAGGGTGAAGAAAGCACAGAAGAACAAAAAAATTCCAGATTTCAGCTACAGATGTGCAGAATCGCTGTAAACAGACTTTTAAAAATCTGGTGACGTATTGATAAAGGCCTTTGCTGCCTTTTTTTTTTTTTTTTTTTTAATGAAGTCACCTCGAGAGCAAACCAGGAAGTCGAGTGGGCATATCCTGTTTATTCATCTTGTTGAAGTGAGTGTGCAGGAACAAGGAGGCAGAAAGGGCATTCCTTCAAAAAGGTTAGCCTGGCTCCCATCTGCTGCGTCCTAATTGAGGTCCTCAGGGTTCCCTCGAGCCCATCTTCTTCATTGTATTTTGTTTTGTTTATTTTTCTGAGTCAGAGTCTCACTCTGTCACCCAGGCTGGAATACAGTGGCACACTCACAGCCACCCCAGCCTCAACCTGCTGGGCTCAGGCTATCCTTCTAGCAGCTCAGCCTTCCAAGTAACTGGAAACACAGGTGTGCGCCACCACACCCAGCTAATTTTTTTTTTTTTAATTGTAGATCACAGCTCATTGCAGCCTTGACCTCCTGGCTCAGGTGATCCTCCTGCCTCAGCATCCCAAGTAGCTGGGACTACAGGCATGTGCCACCGTACCCAGCTAATTTTTTTTTTTTTTTTGTAGAGATGAGGTCTCACTATGTTGCCTAAGTTGGTCTCGAACTCCTGGACTCAAGCAGTCCTCCTGCCTCAGCCTCCCAAAGTGCTGGGTTTACAGGCATGGCCACTGTGCCCAGCCATCCCCGAGCCCTCTTCTTTCCATCCTGCTTTCTTACTACTAGACCATGTGGTTAATGTGGGTTTCAGGTATTGTGTTTACTAGGGCACATTTCAGTTCGTTTACTTCCTTTCCTGATAGAGCTGTTGGGAGTTAGTATTTAGGGACAGAGGCAGGTAGAGCTAGAAAGGTGAACCTGGCTATACTCCCTCAGTCTGCTATGCTCTGGCTCCTAGGAAGTGTCCTTTAGTGGGTTTAACGAATTCACCTCCATAATTCATATTGGCACTTCAACTCTAAGCTATAGTATTGATTTTTCAAGGACTTTTTGACGGGGAAGACTTAAGTGGATCTGTTTTCTACCCATCGTTATATTTGTGTGTCCTTGATGATTTAAACTGACTCCCACAGCCCACTTCCTATCCATGTTTCTCCCATTTGTCTCTTTGATTACATCTAATGTGAGCCTTTGGGTATGAGAAAACATATCCTGGACTTCACTGCACATATGCGCGTGTGTGTGTATGTGTGTGTGTAAGTATGAGCAGAAAAGTCATAATATCTCCATAACAATGGAGTGTTAGGGCTGGGAGAATCTGAGAAACCATCACCATCCCTGGCATTTTATAGTTGCAAAACCTGGGTCCCAGAGAAGTGAAATCATCAGCTCTGGTCACACAGAGTGGATCTAAGCCTACTCGCTCCATCCAGTTGTCCTACACTGCCTGGCTTTGCGAGACAACAGCCGAATCTTATTAGAAGTCTGGGCATCAGGTCCTTCCTGGTTTAGAATTGTCTTGGAATAAATCATCCTGATTGGGAAGAGCACCAGAGAATTCTAGAATCCCACAGGCTTCTCAAAGATAATTCACTTTAAACTGTTCTCTGTAAAAGCCACATAAAAATGTCCAGCAAATCATAGAAAAATGAGCTCATGGAGTTGTTTGACCACAAACTTGAATAGGAATCTGTTTGTCCAGAGATAGAAGTATGTAGAAGATATTTTCTAAAGTGTGCAAGTAGTAAAAATTGGGAGAAAAAAGAGGCGGGGGCCTGGTTTAGTTCCCGTTGTTTTTCTGGGAAAGGACAGAGAAGTGTGTTAGAGTCCATTCTCCTTGCCCCACCCTAATTTTCAGTGTTCTTAGGATGTGTTTCTTAGAAGTACAAGATTATAGATTTATGACCTCTTTAAACAGTTGAAAACCATCACATTTCACTCAGACACACATGCTTTTGCTCACTCCAGCAAAAACTCGAGTTCCGCCTGGGTGTTTGTGAAGAACTGATTTGCCTCTCAGTATGTAGTTTAGAGAGAAACGCTCTTGGGTAATTCATTTCACTTGCCTGCAGTGAAGGAATCATTGAGTATGTTTCGGGTTTGTTTGTTTTTGTTTTTTTGATTGGGGGGGTCTCACTCTAGGGGTCTAGGCTGGATTGCAGTGGCATGCTCTGGGCTCACCATGGCAGCCTCGGGCTCCTGGTCTCAGGAGATCTTCCCACCTCACCCTCCTGAGTAGCTTGGGCTCACACCACCACACCCAGGTAATTTTTTGACTTTTTTATAGAGACGAGGTCTGACTGTGTTGCCTAGGCTGGTCTCAAGTTCCTGGGCCTTCCAGAGTGCTGGGATTACAGGCATGAGCCACCGCACCTAGCATGTCTTGGGCTTAAAAACGACAGCTGGAGTCAAGACAAACCTTCCCATCTCTTGTCTGTGGTGCATTGTTCTCTTCCTGGCTTCCCTGACGTGGGCATTTGGTATGTGTGGGCACAATGCTAGTGTCACAGGATGATGTGGCATGCGACCAGGACTGCCTCACTTTCAGAACAGGCCTATAAGTTCCTTTTTAAAAATGGGAATCTGGTCTAGGTCTTTTGCATATTTGTTAGGTCTGCACTTAAGACCAAGGTTTTCTTACACGCTAGTTTCCTAGGATGCTTTTAAAAAAGTGTGACTGAGTGCTTTTATTGTGGTGCCTGACTGCTGAGGTCACATTTGGTGACCTCTTTCTTCTGCTTTTTGCTGCTCCTATGGAACCAATTTTGTTGCCTTTTTTTTTTCCACCTTTAATTTACAGAATTTTATGAAAGACCAGCCCTGGTAATATTGAGTGGCTTTGTAGTTCATCTATTCATTGCTATCAGCTTTGCTTAATTTTGCCAGTGATGTCCCCTTTCCTTCCTATTTACTGTAGCCAATTTCTGAATCCCTTGTAGGCGGGGGAGGGAAAGAGTGAGTCAAGGAGGAAAATTTCTTTTTTTTTTTTTTTTTTTTTTGAGTTGGAGTCTCACTCTGTCGCCCAGGCTGAAGTGCAGTGGCACTCTCACAGCCTCCCCAGCCTCGACCTGCCGGGCTCCAGCAATCCTTCCAACTCAGCCTTCCAAGTAGCTGGAACTACAGGTGTGCACCACCCTATCTGGCTAATTTTTTTGTTTATGTAGAGACAAGGCCTCGCCACATTGCCCAGCCTGGTGTCAAGCCCCTGGGCTCCGACGTTCCTAAGGTGTCTTCTGTGCCTAAGTCATCAGACCTATTGACTCCTCAAAAGGATCCTCCTTCTCTGAGGTCAGAATCGTTCGCCCCATTGTGCAGATGTGGCACATGAGGCTCGGAAGAACTGAATGATTTGTCAAAGGTGCCACAGCTACTACTGCAATTGACCAGGATTTGAAACCTGCAAGGTCAGCCTCTTTCTACACAGTCACAGGCACACAGCGGTCGCCCAACTTCAACAGTCTGTCTGTCTTTCATGCAACTGACCCTGGAAGTTTTTAAAAGCAAAGAGTAATGAAGGTGCCTCCGGTGGTGGAGAACCATAGCCTTAGCAGTGAGCAACAGCAAAACATTGTGCAGAATTACGGCCCCGGATTGTGCTTGAGGGACTGAAAGGTCACAGCCAGGGGGCCCCTGATTGATGGGTGATGTCTGCAGAAGGTAACTGGCCCTTGGAAAACTTCAGGAAGCTGGGGTAGAGTGGTGAGAGAGAAAGAAGGGCGGAGCAATGGAAAGCCGGGAGCCGCCAAGATGAGAAGTAGGGATGATGTGCTGAGGGGAGCAGAGGCGAGAAGCGGCAGTGGAGGTGGCCGCAGACCTGTTGGCGGCGGAAAGGGAAGGAGCTGGTGCCGGACGCTGGGCGACGCTCTGTGCACAGTCAGCACTCCGCCAGCCGTGAGACCGGAGTCAGCACAGGATGAGTGCCAGCACATGCCTGGCGAGTGAGGGAATAAGTGGGAGGAGGGTTCATGTGGGGAGAACACAAGGCTCCTGGTGATCTTGATGATAGCATTGAATGTTCCTCTTATTTTTTTTTCAATTTTATTTTAGAGTTGTGGGGTACAAGTGGGGATTTACTACATAAGAAGGTGGCGGCCGGGGCTCGGTGGCTCAGCCTGTAATCCCAGCACTTTGGGAGGCCGAGGTGAGTGGATTGCCTGAGCCCGTGGGTTCGAGACCCGCCTGGGCAGGCGAGACCTCACCTCTACAATAAATCAAAAAATCAGCCGGGTGTGGTAGCGCATGCCTGTAATTCTGGCTACTCGGAAGGCTGAGGCGGAAGGATCGCCGGAGCCCAGCAGGTCGAGGCGGCGGTGGCCGGGAGCGGCCACTGCACTCCAGTCTGGGCGACAGAGTGAGACTCCAACTCAAAAAAAAAAATTTTTTAAATAAGTAGGTTGCATGCAGGTGACATTTGAGTTTCTAGCTGGTCCTCTCTCCCTCAATAGTGGACCAAGTACCCAGTGTGATATCACATCCCTACCTCCCTCCCTTAGCAAGGACCAGCATCTGCTGATTTCCACCCTTGTGCTCATGTGACCAGTGATCAAGGCCTGCTTATGAGTAAGAACATGCGGTATTCAGTTCTTTGCTTGTGTGATAGTTCATTAAGTATGGTGGTCTCCAGCTGTATCCTTGTCGCTGCAAAAGGCCAGGATTTTGTTCTTCTTTATGGCTGCATCATATTCCATCGTGTGTATGTACCACATTTTCTTTATCCAGTCCACTTTTGGTGGGCATCTGGGTTGGTTCCATGTTTTAGCTATTGTGAAGAGTTGAATGTTCTACTTTGAAGGTTGACTGTGATCAGAATTCTGATCATCATTGAACATTCCGTGAAACTTGAGGGGAAGGTGCAGCCTGGGATGACTGGTGCAGAAACATCATCATCTTCTAAACTCCTGGGGCAGATTCTCAAGATATGAGAGATAGAGGGGTAGGTATAGGTGACGGGGAGGGAACAGAGCTCCACTGTGTTTATGATGAAGAAGCAGGAAATAATGTTTTCTTTGGCTGTGTCAGGAGAAAGGACACCAGTAGCGACAGAAGAAAAAATGTCGGCAAGATGGAAAAATGACTTTGAAGAAGAAAGACAAAGCTCCCCTAGTTTCACTCTCTATTTATTTGCAAAAAGACAGCCATAGCATGCTGCCAGGGAGGTGGTACTGTTGCACGGGTGTCTCTCCCCTGGGGGAGAAGAAGACAGGTGACTCAAAAGGAAGGGTGCTGTTGAAAAGTATTCTGGGAGCGTACGTCTCAGGGCCACTGCCAAGGTCTGGATCTCTTCATCCCATGCCTCATACCGTCTGCTCTGTGTCTGTATCTGCCATGTCTCTCAGTCCCTGATTGTTAAAAGCCCAAGGCCCCAGAGACACGGAGTCATGGCCCTCCTCACTAAGTTGACGGGAACTAGTTGCCCCAGACTCTCTCCCTCAAAGGCCACCTGCCTTGACCAAAGCCAATGCCAGTTCTTTGCATAAGGCTCCAACTCAAGCAGAGCCTACAGCTCTGAATTGAGTCATAAATTCAGACACCCCTCCCCTTTCAGTCAAGAAGGCTGGGTCCGAAGAAAGCCTCACTCTGGAGGTTGTTACCATTCAGATGATTCTCCCATGCATGGCCTGTCCCTGCTATAGACTTAGGATCATCCCATTGGAACTTGACCTTGGGCACCTGACCATCCGAGCTGTCCACCTGTGATCCAAGTTACTCCTGTCTCCCTGAGCCCCATCCACCAGGAAAGACTTCCCTCCAGCCATCCTTCTGTAAAATGGAAGTCCTCAGCTCTCTCCATGCCTAGGTGGATACTAACCCCAAAACAGGGCGTTAATATACATCATCCAAACATTTCTGTATCATATTATAGAAATACTTGTAAATTAAAATTGATTTAAAAGTGAAGGCATGTGTTTGAAGTGTTTGAGGGAAAATGCATTCCTTTTTTCTTTTTGTTGAGTGGGGGTCTCATTCTGTCACCCAGGCTGGGGTGCAGTAGCACAGTCATGGCTCACTGCAGCTTCGACCTCCTGGACTCGGGCGAGCCTCCCACCTCAGCCTTTCAAGTAGCTGGAACTACAGGTGCATGCCACTACACCCAGCCAACTATTTTATTTTTATTTTTAAAGACGAGGTCTATCTATGTTGCCCAGGCTGTCTCAAATGCCTGGGCTCAAGGGATCCTCCTGCCTTGGTCTCCCAAAGTGCTGGGATTACAAGTGTGAGCCACCATACCTGGCTAGGAAATACATTTCTATAAGCGGATTATTTTTTTTCTCCACTCCCTCCCTTACATACTGAACTATATCACAAACCCCAAGATTGAGATTACTACAAGATTTAATGTAGCTGAAGGTATGAGGCAGCATTGTAGATTCGCTGGCCACAGATGTACTTCATTCTGGTTTTATTCAGTTCTGTTGGTCTTCCACATTGAAGGGTCAGCTACCTCTCTACTGAGTTTTGCATTTCATTTATGTTTCCTTCCAGATTTCTCCTCAGGGCATAGATAAAAAGAAGCCCTTATGTGTTGCAGTTGCTACATGGGATTTGAAGGAGGAAGAGAAGGACAAAGGAAGGGGTGGGCAGAGATGATACAAAACGGTAGAAAATATCATCTTCTGAGAGCCATGATATATCTAGCTGGGGAGAGGAAAAATTAACTGATTTGCATCTGAACAGCCGTAAGAGCAATAAGCGCTGTAAAAGAGATCACAAGGAGGTACTCTCCTTATCACCCAGTGATGGGATCAGGGATGCATGTTCTCCCGGAATGACCAGGGCTGGCTTCCTGCAGGAAATGTGCCTTTACTGGGCCTTGGAGGGTAGCGGACGGAAGAAAGAAGGGGACATTTCGGGTGGGAAAAGGCTGCAGGCCAAGAAGGCAGAGAGGGACAGTACAGAGCTCAAAAAGTGGTTCCTGCCAGGCAGAAGTGGGAAATAGGACGGGAAAGGCTGATGGGTACCTGCTTGCTGAAGGCATGAATACAAATGGTGTTGTGAGTTGTCCTTTGTGCGTCCAGGAAAACCATCATGGTGGCTTGGTGGTGGTGTCCCTGACAGAGTACGGGGTTCAGAAATCAGAGGCTCAAGTCCACTCGGAAGGCTCTTGTGGTGGTGTAGCCACAGATGGGGGTGCAGGAACCTGCTCACAAATGGTGACTGTGGGAGTGAAGCGATGGAGACAGACTCTGGTGTCATCAGTAGGACGCTGGTGAAAACTGGGTGTAAGTAACTGTAGGGTCAAGACAACGGAGGAACCAGAAAGACAGAATCGGAGAAGACCCCGAGGTTCCAAGTCTGGGTTGCTGGAGCAATGATTGGTTGACACAGGCAGGTGGAAGGGGGCTAGAAGCCAGGCTTGTTCTAATGCTTTGGTATAGAACCCGGAGAGTGTAAAAGCTGTTTAGGGCTGTGACCCTGCTAGAAAAATCATGTTCTGCATTAGGAAAAAGGAAAGACCAAGTCAAGTTG
Organism: Cephalopachus bancanus; assembly: GCA_027257055.1. NCBI lineage: Eukaryota > Metazoa > Chordata > Mammalia > Primates > Tarsiidae > Cephalopachus > Cephalopachus bancanus. The sequence goes on along the minus strand of JAPVLO010000005.1, from coordinate 282,329 downwards.
ACCTCCGTCATGCCACACATACCTGTCTGCCCATTGCCTACAAATGGGAGTCAGAGCCACTTGGTGGAAAAGCGTGGTTTATCCTCTTCAGGTGAAGCGTCTAGGATTTACCACCTAACCCACAGTAGCATGGGTTCCCATTTACTTTTTGTGAGCCAGCAGTGTCCTCTAAATGAAACAAGCCTGGATGTGGTCAGGCCCATCAGCAGCAAAGGCAGCAGCCCTCTTGACCTCCTGGCATGAATATGTAATGCTAGGACTTGGGAGCAGTCTCTGAAGCTCTGTTTCCATTTAATTTGGGAACGCCATCACTTTCGTTGACTGGCATGACAATAATGAGCTTAATTTGGGAGCTGTGAGTGAAAGCGGCTTGCTCAGCTTGGCATTGTCTCTGCTGTGGCAGCTGGCCCACTGACCTCATCATCTGGGTTCCCTGTTCCCGTCGTGGAACCCACAGCACAAAAGGGAAACGCTGTCTTTTCCACAGAGTCACGTTACATGTGATTGTTTGTTTACAATGACATAAGGCTTTAAACTTTCGCCCAGCCCTCCCCAAAATGGCCATACATGTGATGCTGGAAGGGTGAGCTCATGTGTAGAAAAAGGATGAAGGGTTAGGTGAATAACCGCAGTCAGTTCTTCTGTTCAGAGGCGTTCGCTGAGATTCAGGCCATTAGAAGCGGGAAGTTTGGTCCCCTGATTGCTGCCCCTGGTTCTCAGCAGGTTGGTGTCTTTGAACTACTTTGGGAGAAGCTACTGCATTTTGGAATTGTTACGAAATGAGCAGTCAGCTGTGTAAAGGTGACCCTGTCTTTTGAAGGCAATCTGCAGTGTACAAAGGCATACGTGTAATCACCAACAAGAAAATGACACCTCCTGCCCTGGTTCAGCAACTGCCACACAGATCTTGAAGCAGGCTGTGAGTGTGGAATTTCTGGATGCATTGCAAGTTAGCATTTGTCATCCACATGTCACAGAATTCATCTTCTTGTGTTGTTTTTAAGGGTTAAACTTCACAATTTGGCGTGTTCTAATCGTGAGCCAGGTTAATCTGTGAATTCAGCTTAATTCTATAGATGAGAAAACTAAAATTCAGGGATTTACCACAGATCATCAAGCAAAGCAAGCAGCGTGGCTAGGATTTTCACCAGATCTGTCTGCCTTCCAGTTCCATGCTCTTCTTCCTCCACCACATTCATGTGAGAAACGCCTTTCGCCTCTGCAGTCTGGCCTCTGGTTCTCCTGGTATTTCCGCATGGTAAATCAGGGGGTGCTGGCCTACACGGGCTGTTCAAAAGAGATGGTTTATATTGAATTAAAACTGCTGGCGGTGGAGAGAAGGTCGCTGACTCTAGACTTGATATGCTTTGAATTCCAACTCGGCCATTTTGTTAGCTGTCATAGCCTCAAGCAAGTAACCTAATCTCTTTCGGCCTCAGTTTCTACTTTGGTAAATGGAAATAATGAAAGTGCTCGCTCTCAGGCTCATCATGAGTACTGTATGGGATGAGTACCACGTGTGTAAAAGCGTGTGGCACAGTGGCAGGCACAGAGGACATACTCTGTCAGCGTTAACTGCTGTGTCAGCACCAGCTTCATTAGGTAGGACCGGTACTTCCTGAAGTGTGGCTTTCTAGGTCAGGCTGACTCTTTTGCAGGCAGCAGATGAATACCTGGATACTGGCTTGGGTCTATAAGTAAAGCCAACGTCCTCTATCTGGATTTAAAGGGCATCTTTGGACTTCCCATAGCATCATGTCATCACACGGACAGGAATTCCACCAACTCAAGGGGTACCTCGAGCAAATCCCCACAGCCTTGGGAGGACGAATACCTTAAGGCACCAGTCATTTATATCTTGACATGGATTCTTTCCTCCACACCCTTCCCAATGCCAAAAGAAAAGAGAGTTTGGACCGAGCTCAGTGGCTCAGCCTGTAATCCCAACGCTTTGAGAGACTGAGGTGAAAGGATTGCCTGAGCCTGCGGGTTCGAGACCTGCCTGGGCAACTTGGCGAGACCTCATCTCTACAATAAATCAAAAATTAGCCAGGGGTGGTAGCGCATGCCTGTAGTTCCAGCTACTTGGAAGGTTGAGGCAGAAAGATCACCAGAGCCCAGCAGGTCGAGGCTGCGGTGGCTGGGAGCATGCCACTGCACTCCAGTCTGGGCGACAGAGTGGGACTCAACTCAAAAAAAAAAAAAGAAAAGAGAGTTTGGTGCTAACGAGGAACGAATGGGAAGGAAATACATGGGTCTGCCTGCAAAGGCAGGAGAGCTCTTGGGCACCTGTGGACCATGGCTAGGTGAGTGGATATGAGAACACATGGGAAAAGTCCATGGGAAGTCATTGACTGTGCCTGGGGTCAGGCCCATACAAACTTTATGCTCAGCACTTACTTAAATGTCATTACCTAAGAAAAGTTCTTGTACTGCCTACTTTTTACGTGAATGGCAACTTTTTTTTTTTTGGAGTCGGGGTCTCACTCTGTTGCCCAGCCTGGAACACAGTGGTGCAATCACAGCTCACTACAGCCTCAACCTCCTGGGCTCAGGCAATTCTCCCACCTCAGCTTCCCAAATAGGTGAGACTATGGACGTGTGTCCCCACACCTGACTAAATTTTTTTAGATTTGTAGAAGCAAGGTTTTGCTATGTTGCCCAGGCTGATCTCGAACTCCTGGATTCAAGCAAACCTTGGCCTCCAAAGTGCTGGGATTACAGGCATGAGCCACCATGCCTGGCCAGGAATGGCGATTTCTGGTCATGGGAAGCACAGTTGGAGTGTAGATGGTCTTCATTTTCCAAGGTGACTTCTTGTGGAAGGACACTGGTCAACAAGAACTATTCAGACACAAACCCTCCCTCCACAGCAGAGCGCTGAGCTGAACCAGAGTCTGTAGAATGTCTTCGGGAGAAGGCCAAATACTCTCCCACCTGGCTTGCTTTTTACTCTCATTATCTTGAGTAACTAAGATAATTAAATCCCACTGCATTCTTTCTGATTTTTTTTTTTTTTAGTTGGAGTCTCACTCTGTCGCCCAGACTGGAGTGCAGTGGCCGCTCCCGGCCACCGCAGCCTCAACCTGCTGGGCTCCAGTGATCCTTCCGTCTCAGCCTTCCAAGGAGCTGGAACTACAGGCATGCGCTACCACACCCGGCTGATTTTTTTATTTATTGTAGAGATGAGGTCTTGCCAAGTTGCCCAGGCGGGTCTCGAACCCGCGGGCTCAGGCAATCCACTCACCTCAGCCTCCCAAAGGGCGTGGGATTACAGGCTGAGCCACCGAGCCCGGCTTCTTTCTGATTATTTAAACGGAGATCTTTTCTAAGCAAGCGACTCATGTCTTCCCAGCCTCTCCAAGCCATTGTAAGTGAAGAATGGTTGTTTTCACAAGGAAGAGGAAGATGAATTATCTGTGTCTCGAGAAAGCTGTTATACCGGCATTCTCTTTTCTGCTGGGAAGTATAATAAACAGCTCTACCCCACTTCCCACCCTGGGGCCTGAGGCTTGGCCTGGAGGAAACTACTCCTGAAGGGAAAATTACCATTGGAGGCTAAGTGAAAGGCTCATGGCCTGGCTTCACCTCGAAAAGGAGGACAACTCTTCTCACGCCTGAAGGCATGTCCCCAAGGACAGGAAATCCTCACCTGCAGGGTGGCCCTCTGTCTCAGACACACTTCATGTTCTCTCCTTGGAGCAACTTTAGTGTGTATGGGCTGCAAAAGAGGAAAAGTATGTTACTTTTTTAATCCAACAGCGTATAACTGTGTCAACACATAAGACAGTCTGTCAAAGCTTTCTGCTGGTGTTGCTGCTGTGAATTAATTCTGAGTGTCACTTGTGAGCAGTAAACACTTTTGCGGTGTGAACAACTCTTTGTGCAGTAGAGTTGTCAACAGCTTGCCGTCCCGGCTTTAACGGGGGAACGAAACAGAGGCTGCCTCCTCCCTGACAAGTCAAGTTGGCGGAAGCGCAGGGAGCAGAAATTTGCGGTTTTCTATTTTCTTTTGGCCACTCAGCTGTTAGATTTTCAGTGAGCCTGGAGGATAAACGTGTCGAATGGAAGATCTACCCCATCTCCTTGACCCCTTCTTGCTGTTTTAGAATTGGTTCTAGAATTGATGACCTACATACTTCTGTCATTAAATTGTTTAAGATGCCACCGTAAAAGGCAAGATACAAAGACATGCAACACCGTGCCCAACACTGACTGGAGAGAGACACTTTTCAGTTTTTTACATTTTATTGTGTGATGTTGAATATCTCATTGAACTTGATTCAGTTAAAACATAGTCACTTCACTTGAGTTGATACTTCACGTAGCTCTCTGCAGATTCATGTTTGCACTTACTTCTTTTTGTTTAAAGGTGTTCCCTCTTTCTCCTCTCTTCATCCCTATCCAAATATTAAAGTCTACAACTCTCAATAACTGTGGCAGACCCAGGCCTTCCCTCCCTGCACACTCTGGATCTGACAGCGGCACTGAGATCATTTTATGGCAATAGCAACCAGCTTCCTAGACTCTGACCCAGATTGGGTTTTCTTGTTTCTTTTCTGTTGTTGTTTTTGAGACAGTGTCTCACTCTGTTGCCCAGACTGGAGTTCAGTGGCATATCATTGGCTTTCAGCAGCCTTGACCTCCTGGGCCAAGCAATCCTTCAGCCTCTCTGGAGTAGCTGCGACTATAGACATGTGTCTCCACTCCTGGCTAATTTTTTGTTGTTGTTGTTGAAACGGGATCTCACTATTTTGCCCCAGCTGGTCTCGAACTGTGGAGCTCAAGCAGTTCTCCCCTCTCGGTCTCCCAAAATGCTGGGATTGCAGGCTTGAGTGACCCACATTTTCAGGATACGTCCCCAAGCTCCATGTCTCTTTAAAGCCTGTAAGAATCTATTGTACACATTCCATCATAGCAGCTCCTGAAGCATGTTTTAGCCTGCAGTCCCCAAGGTATGTGGGCTCCATGCTGTATACTGTCATGCTTATCTTTCTGTCCTAAAATTCTTTTCTTCGGGTTGTATGACGCGGCCCGCGTATTCTGTTGTCCTGAAATGTGTTGACTAAGACCTTGTCCAACTTGTTCCTGTCCCAACGATCACAAAGTGGGACCTACAGACTTTCTCTCCCCCTTGGCTCCTTCGCTTCCCCCCAGCCCTCCCGCCCTGGCACCAGCCACAGTGCTCTTGCTCTCCTGTGTCTGGAGAATGAGAGGTTGGTAAATGAGATGACTGGCTCGTCTTGACTCATAAATAAAGCCATAGCCACCAGAGGATGGCGGGGCAGTGGGGGAAGGGGCTGGGTTTTCACCCATTCGGCATTATCTTCAGGTGGAAAGAGAGTGCCAGATATGCAATGAGAGGACCCCTGGCCACGCGTTAGGTAGAAAGGGTGCCCTTGGGAGGTGCTGAGCCCACCATGGGTGCCTCTGTGACAAAGCCAGCCTGAAGTCACCAAGAGCACGTCAGGGCTGCGTGTGTCCTGTGGAATGGGCATGGTCAGCATATGCTACTGAAGCCCAGCCAGCCCACAGCATCTGACCCTCATTTTTTTCAGTCAGTTCTCGGCAGGGAACCAGTTTTACTCCCAGTGAAAAGAAGAAAACTGTTCTCTTTCCCAAGATATGAACATGTGGAAAAGGGTGGTCTTTTTCAAGGGGAAGCATGCTGCTGTTTCTCTCGCCTACCTGGAAGGGTGGGTAACTCGCCCATGCCTGACTGTGGAACAGAGACTGGAGGGGAATCCGTATTGTGAGACCCTTCAAAGAGTTAACTAAGGATGTTTTCAAAATGGAAATCATCATGAAATGTATGTAACATAAAAGGCAAATGCAAAATACTTAAATGACAGGTGGCATCATTTGAAAAGGATGTGGGGGCTGATCCCAGAGCTGTGATCATACACAGCTGCATTAATTTGCCTAATCACTGGATTGCTGTAACCAGTGTCTATAAATAAACACACAAACTAATCTTTTGATTATCCTTTTTTATGGCACATTTTCTTCTCCCTTCTTTTTTCTTCCTCATGTCTTTTCATTGTGATGAAACCGTTTTTCTAAACTCTGTAATTCTACACATTCCTTTATAACTGTTATTTTAAACAACCAAAATAACTTTGGACAGTTCACAAAGGGAGAAATACAGATGGCCAATAAATGTATAAAAAGATATTCAGCTTTTTGATCACTTTTAGAAAAATGCAAGGAAAAAAGAAATCAGTGAATTGCCATTTTTAAGCATCAGATGGGCAAAGGTGACTATTACTAGAAAAACTCCAGTGCTGGCAAGAGTGTGAGGAAACCAGCATTCATGTGCAAAGTCAGTGAGCATGCATGCTGGTGTTCTGGCAGTGTGTATCAGAATGATCCGTGTGCAGATCACTTGGCCTATCACACTTCTAGGGATTTGTCCGAAAAGAATAATGGCAAAACAGAAAGATGCGTTCTCAAGGATTCTTACATCAGCATTGTTTGCAACAGTGGGGGGACAAAATGGGACAATAAAAATGATCATCAAAGGGAGACTGATTAAATAAATTCTGGAACATGGGATTACCATATGTCTATAAAGAAATACCATATAGGTCTATATTTATTGTCAAGGACAGATGTGTAGGACACCCTGCAGTGTGGAAGAAGCAGATTACAGAACAAGGGATATAGTATGTTTGCAGTTATAGTAAATTCCATGGGGTGGTGCCTGAGATTCTGAATTATTAATGGCTTCCTCTGCGTTGTCAATACTGCTCTTCTGGGGTCCACTCTTTGAACTGCAGTTTACATGTGTGTGTGAATAAATGCCTAGAAATGCGTGTGGAAGATGGTGAATTCCAATGATGCTTACTTTTGTCTTTGTGCTTTTCGTGTTGTTTAATACTATATAATGCACCTGTATCGGTTTTAGAGAAACCAAAACCAAAACCTGGGTTTTAAATAATAAATAGCCTGTTAGAAACATGTCTTTTTAAAAAGAAGTGAGGCTGGGTGCAGTGGCTCACGCCTATAATCCCAGCACTTTGGGAGGCCAAGGTGAGAGGATCGCCTGAGCCCACGGGTTCAGGTTTGAGACCAGTCTGGGCAACTTGGAGAGACCTTATCTCTACAATAAGTCAAAAAAAAGTTAGCCAGGCGTGGTAGTGTGTACCTGTAGTTCCAGCTACTTGGAAGGCTGAGGCGGAAGGCTCACCTGAGTCCAGCAGGTTGATGCTGTGGTGCTGTGAGCATGTCACTGCACTCCAGCCTGGGTGACAGAGTACATCTCTAACTCAAAAAACAATAAATAAATAAAAAGAAGTTGACAGATCTTCTCGACACTTAAGGGAGGGGCAGACCACCGAGGCCCATGGCTTTTAAGGTTGGTGGATTTTCACAGTCACACAGGAAACTCTGAAAAATATAGATTCTTGAACTCGACCCCCAGAAATTCTGACTCGACCACCCTTAAGTGGAAAAATCAACCTTTTAAAAAAAGTTCCTTTGGTGTTTCTGACTCATTCTGGGTCTGGCCACTGATTCAGCCTTTAGATAGCTTATTCATCAGCTTTGGGGCCCAAGTTTGCGTTCAGAGGATAGTTCCACCCTCTCTCCTGCTCCTTCGGAATCATTGTGTTTTGGGTATGCGGGAGGGGATTTAGGTGTTCTCACATGAGTTTTTCCACCAGTTTCCTGGTACGCTATCCCAGCCTTTGGTATTAGTATGGTAGGTCTGTGATAACAAATCACCACAAACCGGTGGCTTAAAACAATATTTATTCTTTTACAGTTCTAGAAGCCAGAAGTCCAAAACCAAGGTGTCACAGGACCATGCTTCCTCCTAAGGTTTTATGTGTCTTCTTGGGGGGCCTCAGTTCAACCCCCTACACCTTCTAAGCAGCTCAACAACAATTTTGAAGTTAAGCAAAACATTTTAGATTTACCATTTTATTTTTCTCTGAAGTTGAGCTTTGGGATTTTTATTTCCTTTTTTAGGTATAACTATAGGAAGTTCTTCCATGAAAAAACAATTCAACTGTTGCCAGGGGCAGTCAGTGTACACACTAGGGATGCAGCTGCCCCCGTAGAGCTCAGGGTTCTGTCCTCGGGGGGGGTCTCCCTCCTTTCAAGCAGTTTTCTCAGAGCACCTCGGGTAGCCACGCACTCTCTCTGAATACATCCATATTTCTTGCCTGCACTCTAGAGATGTGATCTAAAAGCCATACTTTGCCCAGACCCTCCAGGTATGTGGAAATTACAGACGTGTGTACTGAGGAATAAAACTAATGTTTCACAAGAAAATGTAGAAAAGTGTCACCAAAGGTCAATTGGTGGTGTTCAGTTGGACTTCCTCACCCCAGCCCTCAAGGAGAAAGAGAGAGGAAAAGACTGAAATAAGTCTAGCCATGTATCCCATCTTACTGCTTTCAAGCAGTCCTTTCCTGTAAGCCTTTGTTTGGTTGTTGGTATTGTTCTGGTAAAGGAGCATGAACTATGTTTGATTCTGAGACTGATACAAGCCTGTCTCTTTCTTTGGTGTTTTACTGCCTTGGTCCTTGCTACATGCTACAGGTTTCTCACCATGGGTATTTTCAGTTGAGGAGGAGGTTTCTCAAAAATGCTTTGCCAGTGTCTAGTCATGCACAACCCCTGGGCATCCCCAGTGAAGTGCTTTGAGTCACAGTCCCTTAAAGGCTGAGGCAGAGGTGATCATTTGACCCTTGGTGTGCTTGGCCTGGACTTGTGTCATTTCCCAAACAGTACAGGAGGAGAACCAGACTAGTAAAAGGAAACCTTATTCTGTGGCCCCAGATTCAGCCTTCACAACTGGAAAGGTCCAGCCTTTGTTACTTGGAAGGTTGGTATTCATTGAAGTCCCATTAAACCAACCTTACACACAAGTAGGTAGCCTCGCCCCAGAAAGTGGAAGGCAAGAGGCAGAATTACTCAACACTAAAGCAACCCCTGAGTGAAAATATTGACTTTGTTTTCCTTTTCTTAAAATATGCATAGGTAGTTTGTTCTACGCTATCTGAAATTGATTTATTTTTTTAAATTAAAATAATGTTTTTAATCAAATAAGCAGTTAATGGCCATTGAGAATAGTGAGAAAATTTTAAAAATATAAATTAGAAAGAGCAAAGAAAAAAAATTCCATCCACCTAGAGAGTCCCAGAGTTCAGGGCTTGTTGTATAGTTAGAGCTTCTTAGCTATAGCAAGTGGGACTGGATATTTTCTGGTTGGTCAAAAAATCAGTTAAAGGATAAATCATTAAAAAAAAAAAAGATACCAACATAGCCTAAATAGTGTATTCAACGGAATGTCACAAATGAACAGTTATTTGCCAATCTTTTGATTTGGTCACCAGACCTATTCTTGGACATTGAATTTGCTGATTGAATTTTGGGATCCTCCTTCATGCACATGATTGTGTGATTTCCATTTTCAGTCTCTCTAGGTGAAGAATTTTGAAGACGTTTGAAACACAATCTGACTGTAAAATCGTTTTAAGTTCTTTATTATTTCCCCAATCTCACATTTGTCTTATTCATGTCTAATTCAGTGGCAGGTTTCCTTTAGCGACTGACTTCGTTCATGTCTTTTATTTCACTCAATTTTCATACAGATAACTTTATTTTCACACTCTTATTTCACTGGCAAACATAATATTTAATTAAATTCTGTAATTACAATAATAAACTCAGCTGGCAGAAACAGGTTAAGTGTGCAACTGGGCCAGAGAGAGCCCCAGAGGACCAGAGAACAACCTCCGTGTTTATCTGATCACAGGGTCAGTTAGTATATAATAGGGGAACCAAAAAAAAAAAAAAAAAAACTCCGGAATTTATTTATTTTTAAAATTGTGTCTTTATTCTTACATGTTTAAACTTCAGTAACCTTCTAAGTACTCTCTGTTTGATGCGGTACACCTATTGAGATGCTTTTTCCACTGCTCAAAATGGTTTTTGAATTCGTCCATTTTTATGCCTTTTAGTGCTTCTGCCGTTTTTTGTTTCATCTCCTCCACATCAGCAAATTGTTTCCCTGTGAGGACCTTTTTCATCTGGGGAAACAAAGAAAAAAATTGCCTGGGATGAGATTGGTGAATAGGGAGGGTGGAGCATGGGGGTCGTGCCAGTTTGGGTCCAAAACTGCTGAACACTCAGCGCAGTGTGAGCAGGTGCTTTGTCATGGTAGAAGAGCCAGTTACCTGTCCGCCACAACTCTGGATGCTTCTTCCACAAATCGTGACGCAACCTTCTCAAAACTCCCAGATAAAAACTTTGGCTGACCATGTGATCTAGAGGAACAGGTTCTGAGTGTACTACAAGGGGCCCATCCTCCAAAAGGTAATTCCAGGTTTTAGGGAGTCCCCCCTGTATTTTTTAGAGGGGCTGAAGAAAGCTGATTAACCCATCCAGTTGATTAGGGCCCGGGAGTTAAGACTTTTTCTTTTTCTTTTGAATTGGAGTCTCACTCTGTCACCCTGACTGGTGTGCAGTGGCGTGCTCACGGCCACTGCAGCCTCAACCTGCTGGGCTCAGGCGATCCTTCCACCTTTGCCCTCCAAGTAGCTAGAACTACAGGTGCACGCCACCATGTCCAGCTAATTTTTTGATTTGGTGTAGAGATGAGGTCTCACCAAGTTGCCCAGGCTAGTCTTGAACCCCTGGGCTCAGGCAATCCACTCACCTCGGCCTCCCAAATTGCTGTAATTACAGGCTTGAGCCACCACTCCTGGCTCAAGAGACTTTCTATAACGTATGTCCTGAACTCCAAGAAACTCATAGGCAAAAACCCGTTCAAAAAGCAAGTTGTCTTCAGATGGTTGGAAGGGTTGTATCAAACATAGGGATTTACCTAGTTGGCACAATAAGATCAGCAACAAGACTCAGGATGTTTGAAGGAGGCTTATTGTTATGCAAATATTTGGCTTCTGAAGAACCAGTAAACATATCAGTGAAGATATTTGTGTAATGGGCAAGCTTTGCTCTGAGAACATTGAGCTTAAGAGAATTGCTTTCCCTAATGGTTTATTTTGATAGAGTAGGGTTTTTTTTTTATTTCAAATATGACATCTCAATGAATGCTCATAGAGTTTCATTCTTCCTGAAGTAGAGAAAGGAGGTCTTCTATTCATGTTCTATAGATTAAAAAACCTGAAGACTTTCCGCTCCATAAGAGTGATGACCATCATGGCCTTTCTATTGTCATGTCTGGTTTAAATTCCTGCCCATCTCTGTGGTTCTCTCCCCAGGTTTATCGAATAAGTTCCGTAAGGAACGTGTCCACCTTGTCCATTGATGTCCCCAGCACGTGAATGAATAGGTGAATGAATGACTGAGACCAGTCACACAGCTAGCAAGAGGCAGGGTTGTGGTTAGAGCCAACTCTTGATCCTGTCTTTAGGTTACATCAGGATCTCCAAGTGCTTCACTGGCTTTCCTGGGTCCTTAATTTTCCCCAGACCTGAGCAAGACCCATTTGTCTAGTCACAGACAGATTGTGACAACACAAATCAAGATTTACCTCTCTGATTTTGACAGATTTAACATTTCAGTGGTATGCAAAGCATATGTATTTTCACACGTATCTGGGAGTTTTTAACTTGGGCTTCAAAATTATCTGGGAATGTCCTAGTCAGTACCTTTCTTTTCTAGGTAGTTGAACATTAGATTTTAAGAGATTGTTTTTGCTAGTAACTAGAAACTTCTAAATATTTGTTTTATTTAATATATTTTTACCCACGAAGGATCTTCAGTAAATGTTAATTATATCTTTTCATCAACTTTTGCAGTTATTGGGCAATATCAAATTCTGAAAATTTTCAATAAATAATTGCTTTTCCAGCTGCTGGGTAATAGTTTATATTTTTAGAAGGTTGTTTCTGCAGCTGCTCAGCTATTCTGTATATTCAGATTTTAAGCTTTTAACTTTAAATTGATGGCTCAATGAACTGACATCACAAATCAAGTGTAAGATTGAAATTAAGCATTTCTTTATAATGTATGTGGTATTTTAAATAATGAATCTTTGGACATTGTTGTGTTTAAGTTGATTTTTGGTGTGTGTGAATGACTCTCATTTGTGTCCCTCATTAAATCTTTATGTTTTGGTTGTTGATTGAAACTAACATAATTAGGCAAATACAAGGACTGGGGCCACAGGAGACATTGGAAGAATCATGATTTAATCACCATCATTATATGTAGCTACATGCGCTTGACAGATGCACATACAAACAGTTCCTTCACAGCAACCTGGATGGACGTAGAGTCTATCGTACTGAACGATGTATCACAGAAACAAAGAACTGAGTATCACACATTCTCACTCATAAGTGGACCTTGAACAATTATCGTAATACTGTAAAAAAAGGATTGGCAGTAGCAGGAAACTGCTAGGGTGGAGGGGAAGCAGGATTGACAATAGTGGGAATCTGCCGGGGCGGAGGAGGGGGAACACCTCATCAACAAGGGTACCTGCATAATGAACATTTGTATGCAGGTACAAATTGTAACCCACATCTTCAAACTAAAAAAATTAAAAGAGAAAAAAATACAAACAGTTCCTACAGCACATAGATAAAAGTCCCCAAATGTCGTATGCACATGGAAGCTTAAAAGTGTCACATAAAGCCTTATGTGCAAATAAAGTCTACATTTTCTATGCTATCACATGTTTGTGCAAAGAAGGATGAAAGAGAAAATGTAATATTTAATTTAGGTTAAGTGTTCTGAACATTTGCTGTATACTTGGGACTGGGCTCAAATTTTGCTTTATATGTATTATCTTCTTTAAGCTTCACAAAAATCTTATCCGTAAGTACTGTTATGTTGATTATATAGTGCTGGATTTTGAGGTTAAGGATCTTTTTCTGGAAACCTTATAGGTAGTAGTAAATAGTAGAGTTTGGAATCAAACCCAAGTCTGGTGAGGCCTCCGCTCCCTGATACCTACTTGGATAGCTGCAAAGAACTGGTCCTGCTGCCTACTTGGGTAGCTGCAAAGAACAAATGTTTCTTTCTTTATTCTACTTTGACTTCAGTTACTTGTAATGACCTTGTTGGCATTATGCACAATTCTTCTCAAGAGTGCATCTTGGTTTTTCTATGACTACGACTTTTTCATTCATCAAACGCATGCTCTTGAATTGATGAGAAGATACAAACATTAACAGGTTTATTATAGCTTATGGGTACTGATCGTTAATATGCTTTTATTGAATGGTAGGTTCTGATAGATACAATGAAATTATTTATCACAACTTTTATCACCGTTGGAGCTACATCTTTCAAGGGAATAAACTCTCCCAGTGAGACTAGTGATGTACTTGGATGCAGTAACATGGGTTCCTAGGAAGCTGTTTTAATCACTGGAAGGTAATTTTGCCTAACTTGCAATCCAGTTGCTTAAAACAGGTATTTACTCATGGAATATTCCGATTCTTTCATCTTGTCTTATCTACAAGCAGAAAACGCTAGAGAAGTGAGCTGTGTGAAGCTACTGTTCCTGTTCCCTGAGTATGAATAATAGAAGGTCCTTCAGGTTTCTTGGTTAGCATGACACTCTTAGAGAATGTCACTGAAAATAGCTTTTCTCTAAAGCTTATCACCTGACATTTTAATTGCTTTGGGAACTTCTTTTAAGAAACTTTACATTGTCTGTTAGACTTGTGTCCTTTAAGATAGCCACATAATCGATGAAACTATGATGAATCATAAAAGAAAACTATTCTAATAAATAATAAACACCACAGAGTACTTTAATATATAACTTAGATGCTTGTAAACAGGGGAAGAAGTAGAAAATAGTGAAGATGGAAAAGTCTTTGAAGAAAAGGGCCTAAACTTAGGTAACGTTTATTCCGGCTTACTATGAAAAACACAAATAAGGGAGCAATGTATATTGATCCAACATACAAGGAAAGACTGAACAAGACTGCTGAAAATCACATTCATGAAATAAGAATCAAAGACACTAAAGAAGAGAGAAAAAACAAAGCTAACCATGGACACATGCTCTAGAATTACCTCCTTTGTCTTTGATGAGATGCAAGGATTAGTTCCTTTGTTCATTTATCTCATCGTTATTTTTGCCCACCCACTGTGTCCTAGGTAGCATTCTAGATGCTGAGGCTCAGCGATGCACAGGAGAGCAGAGATCTTGCCCTAAGGAGCTCATGGTTGAGTGGAAGAGGCTATAAATGAGCTTTGTCTTAGGAATGGCAAAGACTGTGATTGCAGAAATTTAGGACGCTGTAGAATGACAAAAGAAGTAAGACTAACCCAAGCAGGGAAAGTCCGAAAAGGTTCCCAGGGGAAGAGCTCTCTAATCTTACCCCTAAGGGATGAGTTACTTAGGGAAAGGGGCAGGGAAGAAAAGGGAATGAGCCTGTGACTCCCAAGATAAGAAAAGAGCTAAAGTCCTGGAGGCTGGAGTGTAGAGTCCATAGGAAGAGTAGGGAAAGGTCAGGCTGGAGAGAGAGCAGCATCCTAGTCATGAACAGCCTTGGAAGCCATGTTTGAGCTTCATGTCAAGTCAGTAGGAAGCAGGGAAGTGACATGCTCAGGTGTCTGTGTTGAAAGATGGCCTGCATTTGTAGAGGATGGCCTGGAGTAGAAAAGAACTGGCAGTAGGGAGACCAGTTTGGGGAGATACCTTTTTTTTTTTTTTTTGAGTTGGAGTCTCACTCTGTCACCCAGACTGGGGTGCAGTGGCCGCTCCCGGCCACTGCAGCCTCGACCTGCTGGGCTCCGGCGATCCTTCCGCCTCAGCCTTCCAAGTAGCAGGAACTACAGGCGCACGCTACCACACCCGGCTAATTTTTTTTTATTTATTGTAGACATGAGGTCTTGCCAAGTTGCCCAGGCGGGTCTCAAACCTGCGGGCTCAGGCAATCCACTCCCCTCAGCCTCCCAAAGCGCGGGATTACAGGCTGAGTCACCGAGCCCAGCTTGGGGAGATATCTTGGAATCTTGTTTGATCTGCAGAAATAAAGTTAAGATGGCAATATGCTTAGGGTGAAAATGTTAATCTATGACTTAAATTTGAGAAGACAGACTATGTACTAGTCAGGGGACACTACAAGTTGTAGCATGCTATTTCTCTTACCTTATGTGTGTGAGATTTTGTAGTATGCAAAGGATATCATTCTTGGATATTGCCGTAAAAATAATTTTTTTTTAAAGAAAGCAATATGCAGAGGGCTTTTCTGCATAGCATTGTACCACCAGTTGTCACTCATGCAAGCATCCATTCAGCAAAGACTAATTAATCACCAGCTGTATTCCAAGTGCTGTCCTAAATGGTAAGGATACAGCATAGCACAAGACACAAGATTCCTATCCTCGTGGAAACTCACATTCTGTTCCAGGAATACAGACTATAAACCAGCAATCAAATCAGTGGACAGTATAATTTCAGAGAGGGATGAGTGCTAGGTGGGTAAGAAATGGAGCCATGAGATCCAGCAGAGGTGTGTGTGGGAAGCTCAGGCCATGCCTGGCACGGTACTGAATGAAGAGGACCCTACTCTGCTGAAACCCCAAGGGAGCAGCCTTCCAGGCTGACGTACTCAGGACAGGTGTGTGGAGACCTGCAGGCCAAGTGGCTAGAGCTGGGGTGAGAGGAGAAGGACTGCTATGGAGGAGAAGAGGCCTGACCAGGGCCTTGCAGGCTTGGGTGAGGACCTCGGACTCAACTCTACGAGCAATGGGAAGTCTACAGGAAGTGCTTCAAAGCAGGAGAGTGATGTGATCTGATGTACTTTTTATTTTACAGTCTAGATATTTCTTTTCTTTAACTTTAGAATCAGGGGTACACATATATAGTTGTTATCTGACGTATTGTGTAGTGGTGGGGATCGGGTCTCAGAGGGCCCATTCCCCAGACTGAACTTTGTACCCCATAGGTAATTTCTGAACCTTAACCCTTCTTCCCACCTGCCCCCATTTGGTGTCCCTAGTGCCTGTTATTTCCATCTTTGTGGCTGTTTAGCTCCTGCCTATAAATGAGAACATGTGGAGTTCGGTTTTTTGTTTCTGAGTTAGTTCACTTAGGTCGATCATCTCCAGCTCCATCCATGTTGCTGCAAAAACATGACTTCATTCTTTTTTATGGGTGCGTAGCATTGCATGGTGTGTATATACATCACATTTTCTTTATCCAGCCAATCATGGGTGGGCACTTAAGTTGGTTGAATGAATTTGCTGCTGTGAATAGTGTTGCCATGAACATACGAGCACAGGTGTCTTTCTTATATAATGATTTCCTTTGGGTAGATCCCTAGTAGTGGGATTGCTGGGTCAAATGGTAACACAATTTTTCATTCTTTGAGATACCATTTTTAGAAGATTTATCTGGCTGCTCTGTGAAGAAAGGCTTCTACAGAGGCCAAAGTGAAAGCAGAGAGACCATCCAGGAGGTTTTTGCACAAGCCCAGGAGAGAGATGATGGCAGCCTGGACAGAAGCTGTCAAGCTAGTGCCACAGTTCTCAAGTGTGGTCCGTGGCTTCCTGGAGACCCCCCCCCCCAAGATCCTGTCAGGGGGAAAGCAAAGTCAAAACTTTTTCATAGTCATGCCAAGATGCTGTTCACCTTTTTTTTTTTTTCCTCTTGAGTCAGGGTCTCACTCTGTCACCCAGGCCGGAGTGCAGTGGCATGAACATGGTGATCACAACTCATAGCAGCCTCTACCTCCTGGGCTTGGGTGATCCTTTGGCCTCAGCATCCCGAATAGCTGGGGCTACAGGCACATGCCACCACACTCAGCTTATTTTTTTATTTTTTGTAGAGACAAGGTCTCCCTGCGTTGCTCAGGCTGGCCTTTTTTAGCATTGACATGAGCACTGCTGGTGCAGATGTAACACTGGGTAACAGTGCTAGTATCTCCACCTGAAACAAGGCAGTGGCACCACACTGCCCTCGTTCTTCACTGCTGCCCACTCACAGAGGACAGAATGCCAGTGTACCACAGAATGCCCTTGATGAAACCACAACATTTATTATTATTATTAAGCTTCAACTCTCGAATGATATCTCTTTACTATTCTGTGTGCCAAATTGGGAAGGACACATGAAAGCATTTCTGTCATCTACCAGAGTATGATGGTCGAACTGACTGCTTTTGTTATGAAATGCCAATAGAACTTGCAAGAAAAACTAACAGACAAGCTCCAACTCTTCAGATTTGACAGACATTTTCTCAAAAATGAATGAAGTGTCCTGATACTTCAAGGAAAACAGCTGACAGTATTTGTTGCCAATGACAAACTTCGAGCTTGAAACAAAAATTACAATTTTGGAAAACATGTCACTGCCACTGTGAAGCTTGACAACGTCCTAATACATAAAGGACTTTTTTCTGATGAGATTGATGGTGATATTAATAAATGTGGAGCTTTTGGAACTGGGTCACAAAATGTGTAAACATTTGGAAGATCTCCATACTTAGTGAACAAGTATTTCCAAATGGCCCATGTGTGATGTTATACAGTCATACACAGGAAAAGGATTCATTCAAAGTGCAAGATAAGCCCATAGTTTTTATGGTATGGAGATCTCTCAGAGAACTAGAAGTAGATCTACTCTATTCCACTACTAGGCATCTATCCAAAGGAACAGATGTTATTATATAAAAAAGACACCTGTACCCGCATGTTCATCACAGCACAATTCACAATTGTGAAGATGTGGAGTCAGCCTAAATGTCCATCAGAGGATCAGTACATAATGAAAATGTGGTATATGTGCACTGTGGAATACTGTTCAGCCATCAAAAAGAATGAAATAATGTCTTTTGCAGCAACTTGAGTGGAATTGGAGAGCATCATCCTGAGCGAACTCATAACTCAGGAGCAGAAAACGAAACACCGTGTGTTCTCACTTGTAAGTGGGAGCTAAACAGAGAATCTGCAAAGGCGTAAAGAATGATATAATGTCATTCATAAGCAGACCTTGAATTGTTATCATAATATTACAAGAAAGGGCAATCATGGGAAACTGCCAGGGGAGGGGGATGGGGCAAACCTTATCAACAAGGGTACCTGCATAATGACCATTTGTATACCTGACCCTGGATTGTGCCCCACACTTTTAAAATAAAATAAGATAAAATAGCGATGTAATGAACATTGGAGACTCAGAAGGGGGAGTGAGACAGGACAGAGGGACGAAAAAGTCACTTATTGGGTACAGTGTGCATAGGTAGGGGTGGTGGGTACACTTAAAGCTCGACTTCACCTCCACTATATAATGCAACCATGTCACCAAAAACTGCTTGTAGCCCCTAAAGCTATTGAAATAACAAGACAAAAAAAAGTTTAAAAATCCAATCTTTTTTTTTTTTTTTTTTTTTTTTTTAGTTGAAGTCTTACTCTGTCACCCAGGCTGGAGTGCGGTGGCATACTCACAGCCACCACAGCCTCGACCTGCTGGCCTCAGGTGATCCTTCTGCCTCAGCCTTCCAAGTAGCTGGAACTACAGGCATGCGCCACCACACCTGGCTAGTTTTGGGATTTCCTGTAGAGATGAGGTCTTGCCAAGTTGCCAGGCTGGTCTCAATCCCGTAGGCTCAGACAGTCCTCTCACCTCGGCCTCCCAAAGTCCTGATATTGTAGGCATGAGCCACTGCATCTGGCATCCAGTAGATTTTAATGTAACAGATTAAGAAAGCTTCTTCACTGGATCTGAGGATCTACATTTCAGGCTCTACATTGATAAAACTACTACTTGTTGAGCTGTGGTACAGACTCAGAGAGGAAGCTTCACAATTATCAAAAGGCTATTAAAATACTTTACCCATGCCCAACTACATATCTGTGTGAGGCTAGATTTTCATCTTCTTCCACCAAAACACCATGTTACAACAGATTGCATGCAGCAACAGATATGAAAACCCAACAGTTGTCTATTAGGCCAGACACTAAAGAGATTTGCAGAAATGTAAAGCAGCGCCACATATCTCACTCTTGTTTTGGAAAATACAGTTATTTTTCATAAACTGTGTTGTGTTAACATACAATAATTTTATTGTTATTTCAAATAAGACAAATTCTATATTCTTAAATTCTTGTTTTAACTTATCATATGGTAAATAGATATAACCCCCATAACCGAGAACTCTTTCATGTCTTCATTCGTTGTTCAGGGTATAAAGGAGTCCTCAGTCCAAAGTGTTTGGGAAGTGTCAAGCTAGTAAAAGGGGGTCATTTTGAGATGTATTGTGGAGGTAGGAAAGATGGAAGTCTTCACACTCTCTTTGATTCAGCTTCAGATATGTGTTCCTTGCAGCTGTGGTGGAAAAGACTGGAGAGAAGCAGGTTTGGAGGGAGGATGGAAACAAGAATTCTTTTTTGGCTATTTTATTTTTTTTATTTATTTAATTTTTGTTTGTTTGTTTGTTTTGTTTTTGAGTTGCAGTCTCACTCGGTTGCCCAGACTGGAGTGCAGTGGCCGCTTCCGGCCACCGCAGCCTCACCTGCTGGGCTCCAGCGATCCTTCCGCCTCAGCCTTCGAGTAGCCGGAATTACAGGCATGCGCTACCACACCTGGCTGATTTTATGCTTTATTGTAGAGATGAGGTCTCGCTGCCCAGGCGGGTCTCGAACCCGCGGGCTCAGGCAATCCACTCACCTCAGCCTTCCAAAGGCGCGGGTTTACAGGCTGAGCCACCGAGCCCGGCTTGGCTATTTTATACTGGAGATGCATGCTGGTTGTACAAGTTCAGGTGTGGAGTTGGAAATTAAGGAAGAGGTCAGGGCAGCGTATCATGAATGTGGGAGTCCTCAGCAAACAAGAAACAAAAGGCACAAGCCTGGGAGATAGTGTAGTTTGAGGAAACACAAAGTTCATGGATGGAGCCCCGAGAGATGCTGACATTTAGAGAGTGAGCAGAGGAGGACGCCTGGTGAGACAGATGAGAAACCAGGACGGTTTGGTGGTGCCACTGAAGCCATGGGAAGAAGTGGTTTCATGGAGGAAGTTGATGACTAAGTCAGATGGCGCGGAGAAGTCACACAAAATGAGAAGAGAGACTTGAGCATGGAACCTGCAAGACAGGGATCATTAGTGTCCTAGATGGAAGCAATTTCTCTGAAGTGATACAAAATCTACTTATAACAGGTTAAAGAGAGAGTGAGGAATAAGGAGGTAAAGACAGCAAGGATAAGGGCCAGGCTCGATGGCTCAGGCTGTAATCCCAGCAGTTTGGGAGGCCAAAGCGAGTGGATTGCCTGAGCCCCCGCGGGTTTGAGACCAGCCCGGGCAACTTGGCAAGACCTCATCTCTACAATCAATCCAAAATTAGCTGACGTGGTAGTGGGTGCCTGTAGTTCTGGCTACTTGGAAGGCTGAGGCATAAGGATCACCGGAGCCCAGCAGGTTGACACTGGGGTGGCAGTGAGTGTGCCACTGCATACCAGCCTGGGTGACAGAGTGAGACTCCAACTCAAAAAACAAAAAACAAGGATAGTCAACTCTTCTGAGGATCTTTCTTGGGAACAGAAGCATTGAAAGGGGGTATCTATAAAGTCTGTAGAGAAAACTGTAGAGTCCAGAAGAGGTTTTAAGATGGGAGAGGTTAAACATGCTTATGTGCCCGTAGAAATGGTCAGGAGAGGGAGGTTGATGTCCCAAGGAGAGTGGAGTCAACAGATTCTTTAAGTGTGTGTGGGTGGGGGGGATCCAGAGTTCCAGAAGAGTGATTGATTCCTGATAGGAGAAGGGGAGCAAACAGAAAGCCCAGGCATGGGGCCAATCATCCCTTTGTCCTCAGTAAAAAGACAACAGTGAGAAGCAGCCAAAACTGAAGAAAGTTCTGGGGGCTCTTAGACAGGCAGGGTCTAGGTTCTGTATCTCGTTGGTTTTTCACTTGCATGGGTCCAGAGAGGTGATAGAACTCCACTGCCCCAGCCATTTGGTTCTCTGGACTGCAGGAAGCACAGAGCCCACCTGATAACCACCTTGTGAGCTGGCATCCTCTGTCTGATCTCCAGCAGTCAGGCTGTTCCCCAAAAGCTGGGGGAGGGGGGAGGTATTAGACAAAGAGTATTCTATAATTTCTTTGGTAGCTCACTTTCAGTAATAACCCATGGAAGTGTAGCCCAGCATCCACTCATCTCTGACTGGATGTTTCTTGGCCTGTCCATATTATGTCCACTGGAAGAGGAGATGGCCTTGGAGTTGAAAGGTCTCCAGTCTTTTTTTGAAACTGTAGGGTCAGCAGCTTAAGCAGGCAGGCAAGCTTAGACAGGGCTATATTCCATCCCAAGCAGATGCTGTCCATCTGCCCAGGAGGATATTTTAAATATTATTATGATTAATGATCATGAATACCAATCATTCCCTTCAGTATCTCAGGTTAGTGACACATGACTAACTCTGTGTCATCTGAAGACATCCCCCAGATGAGGGGGTGGTTCAAGAAAAAAAGGAAGTGAACTGTGTCTGGTTTCACTATGAGGCTGGGACTTTTATCGGTCCTCACGCCCCATGGGCAGGATGCAGTGGAGAGCCGAAATCCTGAAATCTGTTTTATCATTAAACATCCTCTTGTCTTAGATAGTTCTCAGTAGGAGAAATAGATAAATATGGTAAATATTTATTCAAAGTTTCCTCTTGGCATTTACCAAGCAGGATTCGACGCAGTGTACACACTGATCCGATTCCTAAAGGGTATTGTTTACTGAGTTCATTTTCACCTTGACTGCCCACTGCTTTGTAAACCTACAACAATTTCATGATTTTTTTAAAAAATCCCTTGAGCACAATTCTCTTTCATGTGTTCCTTTGCCACACAGTAAATAGACAGAAGAAAGAAGAAAATGACAAGGGACTAGACCCAAGTAAGTTGACATTTAATAATAGGAATAAGAGCCAAGACCTACTGTTGTATCCCTTTTCCTGCCCCACCCCACCCCCAGACAAATCACAAGTAGAGAATTTGGGAAATAAAACACAATTTCAATATATGAAAGGTCCTTAGAGGATTTCATTTCTATAGCTCAGTCTTAGTGATGTGACGGAGCTGCCCAAAACTTTAATGAAAAGTGTGGTCTGCACTGTAGGACTAAGGTGATAGACACAGAAACAAAGAACACAGAACCATATGTTCTCACTCATAAGTGGACCTTGAACAATTATCATAATACTTTAAGAAGGGACTTGACAGAAGTGGGAAACTGCCAGGGGAGGGGGGTTGGGAATGACAATTCAGGGAAAATGCCAGGGAGGAGGGACACACCTCATCACCAAAGGTACCTGCATAATGAACGTTTGTATACCTAACCCTGAATTGTACCCCACATCTTCCAAATAAAGGGGAAAAAAAGAAGATGCTAGATAGTTCCGTCTGCTCCTTGCTGGTAAAATTGTGCTGTATTTGAGATACTATTTTGATGGGTATATTGGCAAATGTCTTGTTGGTTATAATGTGGTATTAAATTGACATGATTATTTTTAAATTAAGAGCTTACGTTGTTTCAAAGAAAAATGGCCCAAGGCAATGATAGACAACTTGAAACCATGTCCCAACTGACATTTGAAGGATCAGAAACAATTACTCAGAGAAAAGATTTGGGTAGAGAGAAGAGGGGGAACTAGGCTTGCTCCCTACCATATGTGAGGTGCTGTCCTTGCTTTGGGTGCCCTAGAGGGTAGACTGGTGTTTCGAAGCTACTAGGAGACAGATTTGTCTCAGCATTCTATAATGAGGTATGCAGTGATGTTGTACATATAATTCTCCAGGATGGACTTGGCAGGACATTCTCATTAGAGGTGTGTAATCAGAATCAACCACTTGTGATCAAGACTGATGGCAGATTGTGCTAGGTGATCCCAAAAATGCCTCTCGCCTTAGGATGGTACAGCTATGTGTTGTTTTATAATGGGAATATATTCTGAGAGACACATCATTAGGCAATTTCATCATTGTGTGAACATCCTAGAGCATACCAACAAACCTAGATGGTACAGTCTACTACACACTCAGGCTATATGGTAGAGCCCATTGTTCCTGGGCTACAAATCCGTACAGCATTACTTATTACCACAGGCAACTGTAGCACAAGGAAAAGTATTTGTATATCTAAATGTAGGAAAGGCACAGTAAAAATACGGCATTATAATCTTATGGGACCACCGTGATATATGTAGTCCATCATTGCCTGAAACATCATTATACAGCTCATAACTATATTTATTTCCTGGAAAATATGTTTGCTTTTGATGAACTATCTACTTGATTAAAATAATAAGCTGTGAAGGCCAAATAAGAAGAAAGGGTCACTTCTCTGGAGCTGTTTTGGTACCTGAGGATGATTTTATGAAATAAATATCTTGGAAATGTTCTAACTTCTTTGAAACTTCAGTTTCAAAGCATGAAAAGGCCCTTTCCTGTCAGTTCTTGTCTCGAGGAGGAAAAGGAAAACGTGTTGAATACAGGCCAAGGCCTACAAGCCTCTACACTCAGCTTCCTTCTCCCTCACCTGCACCTCACTTGCTCTGGAAGGGAGCTTTGGAGAGAACAGGATGCAGCGCAGAGTTGATGCAACAAGTTTATTAACTCCAAGAGAAAATGTCAGTACAATCTATGGTTATAATGTGGGAGATGTCTTAAATAATTGCTTTGAAGCTTGGAGCCCCAAATTTTGGAATTTAAGATCTAAAAATTAGGCCTTTTGAAGGAGATTTTGGGATGAATAAAACCAGGAAAATTGCCTTGTCCTTCTCTTTTCTTCTTGTTCAATTGGTAACGGTAGAATCGCCACCCCCATAAACTGATGAAAGGACTGAAAAACAGGAAGCAACATCAAATAGTTTTAAATTACTTTGGGAAACTCCTGTAAGTGGGTGTAACGTGTGGGCCTTTAAAAATGAATCATATTTATGCATTTGATGTACAGCCACTTAATTATTTCTTATGGCTCAGCTTAACCAAGTTCATTAGTATTTTTATTTTCCTGCCTATGTTTTGGTCCTTACTTGCCGTGTGTAACTGCTGTCGGTTTGGTTCCCACTGGTACCATCTAGTTGTTCAACTAGCTGCTGATAAATACGTTACAAGGTATGTATGGAAGAAAGAAACCACAAGAGATGAAAGTATGAGGTGATTTTCTGTTTTTTTAGGATTAAGGTTTGCTTAGCTGGCCCATAGCAAGACCCTGATATATTTGGCTGTAACCAAACAGGAAAATATTTGGCTAAACTCTCTTCAGCATAGTCTTCCCAAAACAAGTGAAGGAAACCTTTGTTGTGTGAACACCTTGATATCCTGAAAACGCCTTGCAGCCACCTTCACTTCCTCACTCAGGAACACTGGACACACATAACGCGGTGCACACCTGCAATTCCAGGCTGCCCAACTCTGATCTGCTTGGCCCCTGACAGGTCTGGCTCTAATATTTGTGGGGCTCAGAACAAGGGCACAATTGAAGCTCCTGTGCCATATGTTTAAAAATTAAAATGTTATCGATCAACCTGACAAGCTGGTTGCATAAAATATGTTCTGTCCTTCTGCCTTAAAGCGATGACCTTTCAGAAGGCCAGGTTTAACTTTAGAATTCTCAGTCTCCTTGGAGTCCCAGATGGGAACACAGTAGAGTGGGGGCAACCAGTCCTCTCCCTCTCTCTCCTTACCTGCTTCTTCCCCTCCCACTCCCCCACCCTGCAGGTATCTTGATAAGTGCACATGGACACCCCAACCCACATGTCCATAATCCATCCACATCTCTGTAAACAGCTGCCCCTTGACCATTTGCTCACCCTTCAGGTGGTGTGGCCTGCCCAAGGAAGAAAGGACCCAGGGAAAAGGCCTCACCCTGGAGGCTCACGTGGGGCCACTTGGGTGGGAAGTTGTGGAGCACTGAAGGGAGAGATCATGAGTCTGAGAAAGGTTGGAGGACAAGTAGTTCCATGCCTGGCTGAAGGAGAGCAGAGCCCTGGCTGCCGGCCTCTAAGGGCTGTGCTGCCTGGGGGCATCCAGATAAAATCTGATGTATCTTCTGTTTCCCCACGACAGCAGGTGTTTCTCTTCACATACACGCTGCTCCTACACACTAAGGGCAGAGTGAGTTGGCACACCCTCCCAGAGGAGCATTGTGCTTCTAGGCAGGGCAGGCTCAGGCTCAAGTGCTGATGCTCTGGGAGAGGGTTTTGTCTGAAGTCTCATTTGTTCAGTCTCTCCTTCAAGCTTTGTTCCTGTTTCCTCTGCATGCACTCACCTCTCCGCGCACATCTAGGTCTCTAACTCAAGACCTGCACAAAGAAACTGTCACTCAGCCCCTCCTTTTGCCCTTCCAGAATCAGTGATCTTCTTGATAAAACTGTGAAGGATTGCAACTTTTTGGAAATCATATCAAAGAACCCTTGATACCTAAGGATTTTTTGGGGGCTGACAAAGGGCCAGTATGTGAATCAAAAGACCTGGGATGTGAGTGGTCCCTTCTTTGTCACTTTCTTGGTCAGCGATCAGGACACCTAACCTCTCTACACATCAGTGTTGCCACCTATTAAAAAAAAAAAAAAAAGGACGGTAATTAATGCCTGTTGCTAACTACTTCAATTAGGTGTTTTTAAGACAAATTTTTAAATATGTATGCAAAGAGCAATCAAAATAGCCCATCAATCAATATCCTTTCCAGCAGAACTTCACTGAACTCTCCAAAAGCTTTTGTGTATTACCAAGAAATATGATTCAGATTTCCCTAATTGACAGAAAAGCATGAAATCTGTTTCTAACAGATGTTCCCCCTGATCCTCCAAATGTAAACATGTTTGCAAGACGATAGTGAGACAACCTGTTTACACAAGGAAGTACTTAAAAAAGCAAACAAAAAGGCATCACCCTGAGCAGTCATCGTGATCAAAGTGCCGTCAATTATTAGGGTGTAAAGGGAACCTGATGACTCAACTTAGCACCACCGCGGTCTCCAGATTTCAGTTTCGTAACAGAGTTTCTTTTCAGGAATATTCTTCATTTGCACACAAATCCGATTTTCTTTCTAAAATGTTTCTCGATTTCTGTCAAACCGAAATACCAGGATCCCTTCAAAGATGACTCCGGTACCCAGATTACGCTCAGATGAGCACCGGGTGGAGATCCCAGGGAGAGCCAGGTTTTTCTCTCTCTGGGATCTCAGTGCCCGAGGGGAGGGACCAGGTCTTCCACACGGTGACTCCTGGCTCTCTCTGCTGCCACACCTCCCTGGTTAGTCAGATGCAGCATAGAAAGTCTCAGACTGCGTGGTGGTAGAAAATAACTTTCTAAATCAATCAAAGTGCGGTATTTTGATCCTTTCACATGCCTGGGTATTCTGGGCAAATGCATGCTCAAATCAGTGACTGACTCATGGATCAAGATGCAAAGTAGGTCTTTGAATGCTGGGTGGAAATCAGTTTTTAAACCTGAAGCAAAATATAGTCTGGTTTAAAACACACACACATATATATATACACACACACACATATAAGTGTCAAATTTAGCAGTTTTTGTGAAAATAACCACCACTGTCCCTCAAAGTGTTGTACGTTGGGAGACTGCCCTGAACTGGAAAGAAAAAGTAGGTTAGCAGCGGTGTCTGCATGAAAGCCCATAAGAAGTCTACTGATGGGAAGGTTCTTTTGTAAAAGTTCATTCAAAACTCCTTTAGGATGTGGTTTCCCATTGAAACAAACCTTTAGACTCTCTTACTTTGAGAATGGTGAGGTCAGATCCTCACCTAATGATGGCCATTTAAATAAACTTTAGGGGACAGGCTGGAAACCTGACCTCTTTTTATAATACCACGTCTATGGAAAAAGTTTTGGGTTTCACCATGGACCCTGGAGTCCCAGGAACTTATCTCTCCAAACAGTTACATGGGCTGTCAGTGAGAGCAGGAATGCCACCAAGGCTATAACTCAGAAGCAAGAGCATCACCCAGTGCCAAGGGAGGGACTCATAGCCTGAGCTCTTGGTACTTACGGTAAATTTTAAGTCCTGGGTTTATGTGCCAGAATCTTCCTGTGCTTTAGAATGTTTACAAATACTTGGTTCCAATTCCTAAAAAAGTATATGCAGAAAATTATCAGAATGAATAATAAGATCAACAAGTTTGTAGGGAAAGGGCAGTATACAAAAGATCAATTTTATTTCAATACATTAGCAATGAAACACTTTAAAAATGAAATTAGGAAAACAATTTCATTGACAATAGCACCAAAAGTAATGAAATATTCAGGGATAAATTTAAGAAAAGAAGTGCAAGACTTGAACACTGAAAACTATAGAATACTATAGAAAGAAATTAAGAACACCTAAAGTAATGAAAAAATATCCAGTGTTCACAGATCAGAAGACTTGTTAAGATGGCAGTACTAACCAAACCAACCTACATATTCAACCCAATTTCTATCAAAATTCTTGCTGGCTTTTTTTCAGAAATAGGCAGGCTAATTTTACAATTCATATGGAGGCCAGGTGCAGTGGCTCACACCTGTAATCCCAGCACTGTGGGAGGCTGAGGCGGCAGAATCACTTGAGCCCCAGAATTCGAGACCAGACTGGGTAACACAGCAAGACCCTGTCTCTAAATAAATAAATAAATAAAATTCCCATGGAAATGCAAGATACCCAGAACAGCTAAAACAATCTTGCAAAAGAGGAAGAAAAGTGGAGGACTCACACTTCCTTATTTCAAAACCTACTACAAAGCTATAGTAATCGAGACAGTGTAGTCTTGAATACAGAATGGTCACATGATAGAGTACGGAGTAGAATTGAAAGTCCAGAAATAAACCCTTACTTTTATGTTCAAAGATTTTCAGCAAGGGCTCCAGAACAATTTGGTGGGGAAAGAATAGTCTTTTCAACACATGGTGCCTGACACAACTGGATATTTGCACCCAAAAGGATGATATTGGACAGCTACCTTACACCATATATAAAAATTAACTCCAAATGGATCAGAAAAATGAATGTAAGAGCTAAAACTCTTAGAAGAAGACATAGAAATCTTTGTGACCTTGGATTAGGCAATGGATCCTTAAATATGATACCAAAAGCACAGAAGACAGGAGAGACAAATAAATAAATGGAATTTCATAAAATTAAAAATGTCAGTGCTTAAAAGAAATCATTAAAGCCTTAAAGAAACCATCAAAAGTGAAGAGACGGTTCACAGAATGAGATAAAATGTTTGCAAGTCATATATATGACAAAGGATTTGTATCTAGAATATATAAAGAATCCTTCAAATTCAGTATTCAAAAGACAACCAATTTAAACAATGGACAGAGAATTTAGATAGTTATTTCTCAGAAAAAGACATACAAATGGCCAATAAGAGCATGAGTTGTTCAACACTATTCATCATTGTGGGAATGCAAATCAAAATCACAATGAGCTACCGCCTTATCCCCACAAGGGTGGCTAAAGTAAAAAAGATGGTATTAAGTGTTGGTAGGGTATGGAGAAAGTAGAGTCCTTACACCTTGTAGTGGGACTGTCTTGATACAAGTCATTTTAGAAACCAGTTTGGCAGTTCCTCAAAATGTTAAATATAGAGTTACCACTTGTCCCAGTTTACCATTTGTCCCAGTAAATTTACACTTTAAAGGTGTGAATTTTATGGTATGTGAATTATATCTCAATAAACCTGTTAAAAAAAATACCTAAGGCTCCAAACATAAGTGGTTCTGGCCAGCTAATAGAAAGCACCAAGAGTTGCTTCTAAGATGCAGTATGTATACTGAATGCCATATGTGACGAGTTAGAGTGGAGAAAAACGGACACCATCATTGACTAGGCTAACCTTCTGTGCCTCAGGAACTGTGTACATATCAGCTCATTTAGTCTTCCTTTAAAGCATTAAAAAAAAAAAAAAAAACAAACCCTAGGCACAGTGACCTACCCTTAAAGTCCCAACTACTCGGGAGGCTGAGGCACAAGAATCACTTAAACCCAAGAGTTCAAGGCTGCACTGAGCCGTGATTATGCCACTGCAATTCAGCCTAGGTGACAAGAATAAGACCTCATCTCAAAAAAAAAAAAAAAAAAGAAAGAAAAGAAAAGCCAAGGCCTGTGGCTGAGGCCTGTAATCTCAGCACTTTGGGAGGGCAAGGTAGGAGGATCACTTGAGACCAGGAGTTCTAGACTAGCCTAGGCAATATAGCGAGACCTTGTCCTTGGCAAAAAATTAGCCGGGCTTGGTGATGTAGTTCCAGCTACTTGGGAGGTTGCGGGGGGAATTGCTTGAGCCCAGGAGTTCAAGGCTGTGGTGAATCACAATTGTGCCACTGCATTCCAGCTTGGGCAACAGAGTGAGACTCCGACTCAAAAAACAAAACACAACGTGTAGGTTGGCATTACCATCCTTCTTTATTCATATAAGGAAATTGAGTCGTCATTTAAATTGCTTGACCAAGTCAGGCAACTAGTATGTTGGAATTTAACCTGAGTATATCTGACTTTAGGCTTATTCCCTGTCTGCTGTACCACACTGCTCCTAGAGGAAATAGCCTGTCCTGGGCTGGCCCTGCAGCTTAGAGTGGTGGGTAGAACATTCCCAAGGGCAAGGGTATGAAGGTTGGAAGGATGGTTCTGGAAAAAAAGCCAAGGAATTAAATACAAAGGGAAGACTGTTGCTCTTATGGTTAAAAAAAAAAAAAGAGTTTAATGTATTAAATGCTAAGATATCACGAGGGCCAACAAAGAGAAGGACAGGAAGACAGAGAGCATCCCAGGATCCAAGATGGCGGATTGGAGAGCAGAACCTGTGAACATCAGCACAGAGCAAGCATGTCATGGACTGGTAAGAGAAAGGAATGTTCCTAGGGCAGCAGCTGACATGGCAAGATGCTCAGGTGGGTTGACAGTAACCTTGACCATGAGGGGATGTTCCTGAAGCCAAAACATGAAATGTCATTTCTCATCCAGAGACTAAAGTGACATCAGAAGTCACCCTGCGACGCTCCACAGACCAAGATCCAGGACTGGGGCGTGTGAACAAAGTGAAGTTTTGTTGGAATTCTTTTTACAGGAGATTTTATCCTGGAGCTTACGGATTCTTAGGGATTCAGATTGGCTTAAAGGGTCCTTGAACCCGTGTTGTTGTGTGGGAATGTTTTGTGTATAGGCATCTTTTTCTGGGGAGGTAGTCATTGGGTTTTTAAAGGATCTATGACAAGAAAAAGATTTTTAAAGTTATTTAGATGTTTCTCTTAAAGCGCTAGGCTCATTTTCTGGCTGTGTGATGGATTGTGTTAAATGGTCTGGCACTCTTAATTTTTGGAATAAAAATGAATTCTTTGTGAATGATCTCACTGCCTGCAGTGCTGTCTGATTCTGCCCTGGCATTTGATAGAACTTGTTAGGAGATTAGGTAAGACAGGATGTTGGTACATTTGAGGTCATTAAACCAAGAAGGGAAGGGAGGAAAAAAAAAAAAAGGAAAGGGACGTTCTTTGTGTTCTCTGCCAACACTTTCCAACCCTGCTTAGAAACAGACTGGAGTGACAGAGACAGCTCCATCTAGATGCAGCATGTTGGTAAATGCCTGTCTTTCCAAGAAATACTATTTTACTTATCCTTTTATGGAGGAGGCGTGGAAGGTTGTGATGTACTGGGTTGCATAACATTTTTGTAAGCAGATACAGCTAGTATAGGACCTAGAGAAACAACGAAAGCTACCCTTTTACTGGTGGCTGGGACTCTCACAGCTCCAGACTCATGGCTAGGAAGAATATGTCACAGGGAACCTAACTTGTAGGAAAGGCTTTGTTGGCTGAAATGCAATCCCAAAAGCTTACTTTCTACCTAGCTTTTCTGTCTACTTTTTTTATTTCCTTCAATCTTGTCTTCAATTCACTATGTAGAAAATACTCATTCCAAAATGTATTGGATGTACAGTGGTGATGGTTACAACTTAACGCCACTGAAATGTACTCTTAAAAATGGTTAAGATCATTATTTTATATTTTGTATGAGGAGGGACCAAAAAAACAGAGTTTATTAAAAACTATGTATTTATCCCTACATGTTTAAACTTCAGTCACTATTAAAGTACTCTTCATTTGATGCAATACACCCATCAAGATACTTTTTCACTGCTCGAAACAGTTTTTGAACTTGCCAGTTTTGGATGCCTTTTAGTGCTTCCACTGTTTTTTGTTTCACCTCTCCCACATGGGCAAAATGTTTCCCTTTGAGGACTTTTTTCATCCAAGAAACAAAAAAAAGTCACTCGGGGTGAGATCCAGTGCATAGGGAGGATGGGACATAGGGTCATGCCATTTTTGGCCCCAAACTGCTGAACGCTCTGTGCAGTGTGGACAGATGCGTTTGTAAATCACCCATCGTGAAATGGACAAACGCATTGGAAAAAACTCCAGAAAATTCACTGAAGCCCAACGCAACCTCTCACAACAACGCTAATCTGCTTTCTCCCTCCTCCAGCCTCTCCCACCCCAGTTCCTCGCTGGTAAAATGAGGTGGTCGGACTCAGTGATCTGTAAGGTCCCTTTGAGCTCTGCTGATCTGTAGTGTAAACTCACTAGTAAACTTAAAAAAAAAAAAATGACTGGCTGGGCATGATGGCTCATGCTATAATCCCAGCACTTTGGGAGGCCAAGGCAGGAGGATTACTTGAACCTGGGGATTAGAGACCAGCCTAAGCAACCTAGCAAGACCTCTTCTCTAACAAAAAATAAATAAATAAAAGCTCTGCAGAACAGTATGAAAATCTATGAACAAATGCAGTCCACAGATTCCCCATGTGGACACTCAGTAGCTTCCCTCTCCATTGTCTCAGCCGGCCAAGAGTCATCCATGCCTTGGATGTGACAACAGAGGGCAGACAGGAAAAAGCATGGAAGTGGCTCAGGACAGAGGGTGGAGTGACACAGCAAGCCAGAAGCCGGCCCTGGCAGTGCCACATGGTTATGTGTGCAGGGGGCCCAGGGCCACGGCCCAGATTCTCTGAGGGGCACGTCGCCCCACAGCAAGATTAAGCATGGCTGATTTTTATACAAGGCAGATGGTGGTGGCAACGGAGAGGCTAAATCCAGAGAGGAGCTGAGCTTATCATGTGAGGAAGAAGCAGGAAGCAGAGCCTCTGTGGGGGAAGAAGAGACTGTGGCAGTTGGTGGCCGCAGAGAGGAGGGCTGAGGGCAGAGGTGGCTTGGGGTCCAGGCAGGGTTCGACCTGGGAGCAGAGGGCCTCTCACCTAGGACTCAATGCGCCTCTAGCTGGTGCAGGCTGGCGGCTCCCCAAGCTGGGGGTCTTCCTTGTCCCCCTGTCTGTACCTGTGGCTGCACTCACTCTGCAGACGCTCGATCTCCCTTCGTGTATTTGCGTGTTCATTCATTCATCCTCAAGTTTGTGCCAGGCACCCTTCCAAGTGCTAGGAGTCAGGGCTGAAAAGGAGAGGCTGGGTCCCTGTCACGGTGGGTCTCACACAGATTATGGAGGGGTGATAGCTAATTCTGAGGTCGGTAAACATGTGGGTTTTGATCATCCCCGGAGAGAGCCAAGTCAGCTGATGTGTAGTTGTTGGTGGAAGGACAGAGTAGGTGAGGCAGGACGGTGTCTCTGCAGAAGTGACATGTGTGAACTAGACCAAGGGAAAGAGAAGTCACCAGCTAGGCTAAGGGCAGAGGGAAGGGAACTCTAAGTGGAGAGAAGCAAGTGGCAGGGCCACGTAAGGGCCTTGTGTAGTCAAAGAACAGAAAGGGCGCCGAAGTGTCACAAGTGAGGGTGACACCATGAAATATAGCCATTTTAGCACTAACAAACTCAGCAACTCTTTACACAGATACGTCAGTTGCTGTAGGACTTCCCAGCTCTGTCACTCACTTTACTTTGAGGTTTTACTGGTAGCATGTGGGAAAATGGTCTTGTTTCCTTTGGGGGAGAGGTATGGAGTCTCCCCGCATTGTGGCGCGTGGCAGTGTTGTACAGGAAAGGGACAGCCGTGACAGGCAGGCTTGGACTCAGATTGCATGCTGAGGTCCCAGCAGTGTGACCTTCAGGAGACCACTTTGCGTCTCTGAACCAGGGTTCTATCATTCACCAGATGGGCTGATCATGCTTGTAAAATTCCTAGCACAGTTCTTAGCAAACAGAAGTTTTGAGTAACTGAAGATGATGGCGGTGGTGGTGGTGGTAGTAGTGGTAGTGGTGCAGTAATATAGCTAGTACCCATTTTATATACATAAAGTCTACAGAAACCCCCACATTATTTCAAGTTGTGTATTTTCAACACATTTCTTTTTAGCTCTTTCTCTTTTCTGACTTGTCGGTAGCAAGCAATTCTGACTGTACCATTCATTTATGATAGAAGTGAAAATCTCATCACCTCCCTGCTGCATTGGGGAATTTAAAACCCCTTGAATATCAAAAGAAGTGAGTTGTCTAGCTGTGGTTCTCCAACTAGAATCGCTTGGTCCCAGCGCCTGAAATGTGTAAGTGGAAACTTTCAGACCTGTTTTCATTCATTTTCTCCATCCTGTCTGAAATGGCTGCATCTCCCTCCCCCCTTTTTCTCTGTTGGAACAGAAAAAAGCCCATTTTCTTGCCTCGCCTTCCCATCCCAGTAGAACAAAACACAAAAGCCACAAGATCTGTGATTCAAAGGTGTTCTACCCTATGCCAGTGACTACTTAAATTCTGTCTGAAAGGTAGATTTTGTAAAAATTCATCTCTGAATTTCCAAAAAATTGACATCAGTTGACCCCTTTCTTTTTAAAACTCTCTTGCCATAAAATATGTGGCCACCCCGTTTCATGTTTCTGAATATGATTCAGGAGGGCCACTCACAACGTATTTGTCACCAAAGCTGTCATCAGATTTTTAGTCATGTTTTTCTACAGCCTGGGACCAGCACAACATTTGAGATTTGACTTTCTTTTAGCCGATAATAGTCTCAAATGTAATTTGTATTTTTGGAACTAATTTTTTTTTTTTTTAAAGACATGGGGTCATATCAGGGTTAGGTACATAAGTGGTCATCGTACAGGTAGTTTGGGCCTCCCATTGGTCCTCACTTTGTCTGGTTTGGGATCAGGTACCCTTATTACTGTTATGTGCCCCCTCCCAGAGCTAAGTTTTCAAACTCTTGTTTTCTAACCAGTATTAGTTGCCTTTCTACTCAATCCAGAGGGGAAGAATGAAAGGTGAAGAGAGAAAGAGAGAGAGAGAGAGAGAGAGAGAGAGTGTGTGTGTAGTTATGGAAGGATCATTTATTAGCCCTAAAAATCAATAGTTTTGAAGCTGGAAAGTCAGATTGGCTTCCTAGTGGTATCCACGATCCCCCTGGGATGCTGAGCAAAATCAGGCTGTTTACTTTGATGAATCTCTTACCTCAAGTGATCATATTCATACAATGGAGAGAATTCACTTAAAAACTCTGTATCTCAAAACATGATGTCCTGTCCTTGGAGTTTGGGCAAACCTGGATTCAGGTTTGAACAAAAGCATAGACCACTTCTGAATATTTTGTTTTGCATTCTTTGTATCACTCCAGATTTTAGTAAGGTAAGAAGAGGTGATTAGGACGGAGAGAATTGACAAGGGGACAAGAGGAGCAATATTGGAAACCAGAAAATCATTAAACCACCTCTGTTTTTTCTTAAAAATTATGTTATTGGGCCGGGCACTGTGGTTCATGCCTGTAATCCCAGCATTTTAGGAAGCCGAGGCAAGAGATTGCCAGAGCCTGTGGGTTCAAGACCAGCCTGGACAACATGGCAAGACCTCATCTCTACAGTAAATTTAAAAATTAGCTGGGCGTGGTGGTGTGCACCTGTTTTTCCAGCTACTTGGAAGGCTGAGGTGGCAGGATCGCCTGAGTCCAGCAGGTCAAGGCTTCAGCGGCCGTGAGCAGTGTGCCGCTGCACTCCAGCCTGGGTGACAGAGTGAGACTTTGACTCAAAGAAAGAAATTATGTTATTGGTATTAGATTTGTGATGTAGGAAGAAATACCTCCATCTGTTGTTTTCTGGGGAAAAGCAGATAGGGCTTTGCTCATCAAATCCTGTTAAAGCCACTAAGAAAATCTTAGCCAAGAGTTGAGTTGTAGGGAGAAAGAATGCAATCAGCCTTACTTATACAAGAAGTACCTTCTAAAAATCCTGATCATTTCACACCTAATTGATATAAATGTTCCCCGGCCCACTGTTTGCAGCTGTAGATCCACTTGAACTTCTTATGACTATCGCTGCAATTAAATACTGTTTACTTTTTCTTAGCTTAAGAATGCAGTTTTCAAGTCTGGCTCGGTGGCTCAGCCTGTAATCCCACGCCTTTGGGAGGCTGAGGTGAGTGGATTGCCTGAGCCCACGGGTTCGAGACCCGCCTGGGCAGCGAGACCTCATCTCTACAGCAAATCAAAAAATCAACCGGGTGTGGTAGCGCATGCCTGTAATTCCGGCTCCTTGGAAGGCTGAGGTGGAAGGATTGCCGGAGCCCAGCAGGTTGAGACTGCGGTGGCCGGGAGTGGCCACTGCACTCCAGTCTGGGTGACAGAGTGAGACTCCAACTCAAAAAAAAAAAGAATGCAGCTTCCTCTGACTTTTTTTTTTTTAAGTAAATTTAAGATTATGCAAGAGGGAGTTACTTACAGACAATTTCCCATATCTTGGATATGTTCCTTTACTTGTAAGTGAATGAATAGTAACCATTCAAATATCTCTTCTTAAACTTTCCCCAAACTTCTCTAACAGTAAATATGAAGAAATGAAAAAAGCGGTGCTTTCACGCTTAGCGTAGCATTACCATATGTCCTCACCTACCTTCTCCTAAGAGCGGTCTGATGAACCACGTCAAGATTTTGTGAGGTCTTCGGAAATCAATCTAGCCCCAAAATGCCATGAAGGCAGGAAGTGTCCATGGCTCTCTTATTCACCCTTGTTTTGAGACAGTGAGACGATGCCTGGCAACTATGAGGAGGGTAGGAAATACCTGTTGAAGGGATTTATCGGGTGTTGTCCTGTAGACTTCTGGGGTCTAAAATGGTCCAAGAAAACTAGTGTGTGAGACAACCTACAGCCGCCCTGTCTCATCAGGTAACTACTAACCATGTGTGGCTATTTACATTTAAATTAATTTAAATGGCTCAAAGTTAAGAATTCAGCCCCTCATTCACACGAGCACATTTCAAGTGCTCAATAGCCACATGTGGCTGGTGGCTGCCATACTGGACCGTGCAGATAATGAAAGTTTCCACCATCCCAGAAAGCTGTATAGACAGTGCTGGGATATCATTAATAGAGGCCTAAGTTAATGGTCCCAGTCTTCTTAAAGTGAAATTCTCGCACGCCCCTGGTAATGCTCATAATACCAAAAAAACAGCTTTTCTGCCCGTCTCCCCTCCCACGGTGGGAACTTAGCCAAGAAAGATAGGCAGCCCACAGAGGTGACTCTCTCTTTGAGACTGATAGTCAAACAATAGTGAGACTGTTTGCAAGACTGACGTTCAGTCATGCAATCAGTGTATACTTATTTGGCTACACCAGTTGTTAAAGTCATGAAACATCTGTCCTGGTTAATAAAGCACTGCTGTTTTGAGCTCCTCTAATACTCCTCCCAATGCCCCAGAGGCCCTGGCCATTCCCCTAGGATTTTCCCAACCCTCCTGATTCCTGAGTCCTGCAAAATGAGTTAGTTGATGTCTGTCCCATCTCCAGTAGTTGAGGGCCATCCAACGACTCTGCCCCAACACTGCAGGCCTTGGTTTGGTAAGTACCACCCTTGGCTTTGTGGAGTTTTGGCCTCCAGGAGGAGAACTACTTCCCAAGAGTCTTTCCTAAGGCTCCCTCATCACTACCAGGGCCAAGCATTAGATCCCAGAACCACTGGCCTCAAGAAGACCTTCAAGTCATCTCATTCACCCGCCTCATTTTACCGAAGAAATTAAGTCCCGGACAGTCACTCAGCTAGTTTGTGGCCAACTCAGGAATGTATGCAGATCTCCTAACTTGGTACTTTTTTTGTTACATCTTTCTGAACTATGACATGAGACTGTCTTAATGCCTCACAATGTTGTTAGTAAAAAGAATGACAATACCCAGAATTTTATGTATCTTATCATGTGCGAAAAACACTCCCAAGAACCTGTAAGAGGTGCTGGACTCTAAGGCAGTGACTGGCCTGACCAACAAAACAATGCTACTGTGACATCTCCGGAGCTTGGGCACTGTAAACTCTTTTGTAAATGTAAGATAATATAACCATGTGGCATTACTTGTTTTTAGCTTATGGTATTTTGCAGTTCAGGATTTTGTGACATTGAAAGTAATAACTTTGTTCAAGTGATACATTATATACATGCGTGTGTGTGCGTGTGTGTATGTGTGTGTGTGTGTGTGTGTGTGTGTGTGTGTGTTTTACTTTGTCAATGTGCCAGTTACACAGACTTTGGTTTTAGCACTGAAACAAAAGTGGGTTACTTCGAAGTATATTTTTAAAATGAGAGAATCCAAATTTGTAATTAGCTTTACAAATGCTAGTTGCACAGTTTGAGTATCTAAAGAGCTTCTGGTAATCGTTTGTGTTATTAGTAGTGTGTTTGTGTGTGTGTGTGTTTTGTTTTTGTTTTTTTTGTTTTGTTTTTCCCCGAAGCAATTAGGCCCTTGGGAAATACAAAGTATGTTATTTGAGGGGTTATTTCCTCTATTACCATTTTATTTTTCACACCTTGTAGACCTGGTGTGCTTAGAAAATTAACCATATACCTGGTTGTGGCACAGAAAAATTATTTATAAGTCATTCTACCCACAGTGACACCTCTTTATTAAGAATGCTACTTAAATTATAAAGAGAAGCCACAGCCCACTTCTTGGGTAAGCCTTTGGCCTTTTAGTCTTTTGACCATTTTGATAAAAATAACTCTTATTCTTAGATAAGATTGTTGGGAAAGATCAATTTAACTAACTCCCAAAATTGAAATGTTTTGCATCTCCAGCCCTCAGACCTTAACCATTTTATAGTAAATACTGGGAGCAGAAATTAAGTTTATAGATAAGAGAAGAGTGGAGTTATTTTATTCCACATAACAAACAAACATTTTAATTTTTTTTTATTATTGTCTTCATTCCTTCCTCCATGTCCACCTTGTTTTGTGTTGAATAATAGACTTCCTCATCTCTCTGTGGTGCTCTAAGAGCTACAGCCTCTCCTCTGTTGGTATAGGACCTTAAAAGATTTGCTATTATCTAGAATTTTGTTAGGCTTTCCCAGCTCCGTAATAGATGCTATAGATGGCACTGACAAAACTTGGCGTCATCATGGTAATAAGACACTGGCCTTGAATAGATCTTTGAAATTCTAAAGCTCAAATTCCTACAAATGTATTAGGGTATAAGGAGGACTGATGAGTGACATACCCTCAAACTTGCCAGCCATTAGTTTTTATACCAATGCACTCAACATTAAAAGAGATGGTGCGTGCAGTACACCTGGCACCAGAGCTGACGCACTGTAAGCAAGTGTGAAGGTTAGCTGTTATCATTGGCAGGTCCAGTTCGAGTTTGTCTTCACTTCTCTTTCTGCTCTCTGAGATCAAATACCGAGGAACAGCAAAATGTCTAAGAATTAGGAAGAAAACCAGAAGGAAGGAACATACATGGCCTCATTATTCTAGAAACTGAACTATCAGCTCACAAATAATCAGCCATTTTCTTTTCATGATGATCTGTGAATTATTTCTGAACTCCACACGCCATTTTCCATGTTAAGATCCCATGAACAAGGCACAGCCCCTCATTGTCCCATCTGACTCCATCTGGCCTAATGAGGACTGTTTGAGAGTAAACTTACATTAACCCCATTTCTCTCTTGTTATGTGAAAAACAGCAAGCTGTCCCTTCTGTCTTCTGTGCAAGGCAAACAAAAATAAAATCTTCTCAATTTAGTCATCATTGTCTAGAACTTTGCTAAGATATGTGAGGTGTGACTGGGCGCAGTGGCTTACACCTATAATCCCAGCACTTTGGGAAGCTGAGGTGAGAGAATTGACTGAGCCTACTGGTTCGAGACCAGCCTGGGCAACTTGGTGAGACCTCATCGCTACAATAAATCAAAAAGTTAGCCAGGAGTGGTGGCGCACACCTGTAGTTCCAGCTACTTGGAAGGCTGAGGCAGAAGGATTGCCTGAGCCCAGCAGGTCAAAGCTGCGGTGGCCATGAGCATGCCACCGCACTCCAGCCTGGGTGACAGTGAGACTCAAAAAAAAAAAAAAAAGGAAAGAAAGAAAAACGATATGTGAGGTGCAAGTGTAATTTTTCTGTGCCTGTGATAAATTTGGTAATTAAACAAGTAAACCAAGCATTCATCCTGCTGGAAAGAATGTAAATTGGTATAGTCTTTCTAGAAACTCATCAAGACCCTTAAAGTTTTTGCCATTTTATTCAATGATTCTTTTCCTAGGAACCTATCCAAGAAAGTGATCAGAAACTCAGATAATCTGATATTTAGATATACCCCCTCAAAGTGTGATTTGCAAAAACAAACAAAAATCTATAATTCCAAAAATGAGAGAAATAGTTAAATACATAAAATGCATTTCTGTGGGGTATAATATTACATGGACATTAAGAAGCATGTTTTTGATTAATTTTTAATAACTTGGGAAAATACATTCCTATAACTCACATTTCATTTCATAACTAAATGAAAAAGTAGAAACAAAACTCT
Organism: Cephalopachus bancanus; assembly: GCA_027257055.1. Lineage (NCBI taxonomy): Eukaryota > Metazoa > Chordata > Mammalia > Primates > Tarsiidae > Cephalopachus > Cephalopachus bancanus. The sequence goes on along the minus strand of JAPVLO010000005.1, from coordinate 242,685 downwards.
AAATATGTTTGTGTATCTGAAAAGAATACTGACTCACCAACGCTTATCCCCAATTCTAAATCCACAAATTTCAGAAATCAAAAGGGATTTCTGTTTTGTCTTATGTTTTTGGTAACTTCTTTGGTAGAAAAATTTGGCTTACTAAGAATAAGCATCTGTTTTGTAAAGAAATATTTCATGTGCTTATTTCATGTGCTACTCCAGACCCTCATAGGGCAATATGAAGGGTAACCCCCCCAAAAAACCCCTAAAAGTTTGTGAATTTATTCTGACATGTTTAAACTTTGGTCACCTTCAAAGTATTCTTTGTATGATGCAGTACATCTATTGAGATGTTGTTTCAACTGCTCAAAACAGTTTTTGAACTCATAAATTTGGATGCCTTTTAGTGCTTCTGCCGGTTTTTGTTTCACCTCATCCACATCAGCAAAATGTTTCCTTTTGAGGACTTTTTTCATCCAGGGGGAAAAAAAAAAAAGTTGCTCGGGGCAAGATCAAGTGAATAGGGAGGGTGGAACACTGGGGTCATGCCCTTTTTGGTCAAGAACTGGTGTACACTTAGTGCGGTGTGGTCAGGTGCGCTCATAAATCACCCATCTTAAAATGGGCAAACGTGTTGAAAGAGTCTCCAAGCCGGGCTTGGTGGCTCAGCCTGTGATCCCGCACCTTTGGGAGGCTGAGGTGAGTGGATTGCCTGAGCCCGCAGGTTCGAGACGCACCTGGGCAGCGAGACCTCATCTCTACAATAAATCAAAAAATCAGCCGGGCGTGGTAGCGCATGCCTGTAATTCCGTCTACTTGGAAGGCTGAGGCGGAAGGATCACTGGAGCCCAGCAGGTCGAGGCTGCGGTGTCCAGGAGCGGCCACTGCCCTCCAGTCTGGGCGACAGAGTGAGACTCCAACTCAACAACAAAAAAAAGTCTCCAAAAAAGATTCACTGAAGCCAAACAAAGCCTTTCACAGCCACATTAGCTGATACACTGATGTCAATGGGTTCCTAGAACCTAGTGGGAGAAATCTGTACTACAAGGAGCCTGCACTCCAAAAGATAATTCCGGTTTTGGGGGGTCCCTCCTGGATGTAGTGATGGTTAGTTGCATCTTAGTACCCTCTAAAACCTAAAAAATTCTGTAACGCGTCTTGGCCCAGGAGTTTCAGTGAAGGGGCTATAGACCCATACAGCAAAATATCATCACTGTTTTTATCAGTGGTTTATCAGTGTCAAGGTTACTGTTGATCTTTATTTTTTCCTTACGCTTTTCTGTATTTTCCAAATGTTCTACAATAAACATGTATTAATTTATCATCAGAAAATAAATATTAATTTTAAAAATAAACACATTTGAGGCATCAGAGGCTCATTTCAGTCAGAATTCTCAAGTTAATCATTTGCTTCCTGAGCCTCTTCAGCCACGTGTGTCTTTTAGACTGAGGTGTTCTGATTTGTTGCCAGAAAACATTCATGAGATGAAGCAGAGAAGGAGATAACTGATCAGAGATGGGCCTGTCTCCAAGCTGCTTTGGGGTTCAGGAAAGCCCCCTGGGGAGGGATGCTTACCTAAAGGTCCTACCTCAGGAAGAGGGCTTCCGTCTGAGGAGGTCGCAGGCATTGGTACCATGGGCTGTTGTGTCACATTCTGGTTTTGGGAGTTGGGTGAGAGGCCCACACAGTAAGTTAGCGTAGAGGTCGGGACAAACAGAACCAGGGTGTAGCAAGACAGTAGGAGGTGGGGAAAGATTAACACACACAATTCACTCTGCTAATGGACAACTTTTCCTGCCCAATCAGGTGGACACTCACTGACCTGTCACGAGGTTGCCCCACAAAGCTTTGGGGTCCATGACTGAATGGATTGCTGTGGCCTTCTCATCTCTCCTTTTGCCCAGTTCCCTGCATCCTAAGACTCAAGGCCAGCACAGGACCTGGAAAAATTATATGTAAGTCTTGACTAAGGTTTCTTTTCCTTCACTAAACAGTCATAAATGTTTTCTCAGGTGATAGTAACACATAGCCCAAGTGCATATGGATGCCTTTTAACAAAGTCTCTTGAGAGTTACAGTTGAGGAAAGGAGCAAGGGTTGGAATCTCCATATTGGCGGTTCCTTAAGTCAGTGGTTTTGTTTTGTTTTGTTTTGTTTTTTGAGTCGGAGTCTCACTCTGTCGCCCAGGCTGGAGTGCAGTGGCACGCTCACGGCCACCGCAGCCTCGACCTGCTGGGCTCAGGCAATCTACAGGCATACACCACCATGCCCGGCTAATTTTTTGATTTATTATAGAGTTGAGATCTCACCAGGTTTCCCAGGCTGGTCATAAACCCGTGGGCTCAGACAATCCTCTCACCTCAGCATCCCAAAGTGCTGGGATTATAGGCGTGAGTCACCGTGCCCAGGCCAGCTCAGCGGTTCTTAACCTTTAGTTTGCATCAGGATCACCTGGAGGGCTTGTCAGGGTGCAGATGACTGGGCCTCGTGCCTAGATTTCTGATTCAGTAGATCTGGTGCAGGCCAGGAATTTGCTCTTCTAACAAGTTTCCGAGTGACGTGGACGCAGGTGGTCCAGGGACCCCCCACTTCGATAATCACTGCTTTAATTCATGTGATTGAAAGGATGAATGGTAAAGGCTGAAAACGGTATATACTTCACTATTCAATCTCATTAAATGAAAATATTGAGTGCTTTGCTTGATCCATTGATTCGCATCTCAGAAAAGAGAATTTTATGGTCCACTTAGCACTTTTGCATTTGAAAGTCCAGCCAAGTGGATGCCATTATTCTGTGCCAGCTTTTCTCTGGGTTGTCAGTGCCAGTCATTCTTTGCCCTTGGTTTTCAACAGGTGTGACTAATAGTGCTGTTTTTAGGCTAAAACAATGACTGCAGTCCTTTTGCAGGTGCACTCACCATGTTTTTAGATACACTGAAAAGGGAAATGTTTCCCCCCCCCCCGGGTTGGGAACTATATCGTTCCCTTGCAAAGTGAGTCATCGCAGTATGTATCCCTCCCCTGGTACACTAAATGTGACTTGATTTACAAGACGCATGTGGGAAGGGAGGCGTGCCTCTAGTGAGTGATCCAAGTCAGCAAGTCCAAGTTTTTGCAGGGATTTAAGTTCTTGGGATTGACATATTTTGAGGATCGTGTTGTTGTGTTAGCTTTCGAGCCAGCCAATCGCCTGTCTGCTGTGGACAAGAGCGATGTATTCCACATTGATAGACAAAAGTAGAAGAGTGTAACTAAACAAATGCCCACTTGGATACATGTAAGCATCCATACAAATGTATGTATGTGCCTGTGAATATGTATGCATGTGGTATATTTCTGAGCTTTCATTGTTTGAATTTTAAATAACGTTGTTTTCCTTTGTTTCATTGAGTCGATGTGAGTTTAAAAATAGTATGAGTGATGCTGTCCAGGAAACATTTGAGAGCTTTCTGGGCATTTTAAATCTGTGGATACGCACTGCAATTTATAACATTTTGCTTGGATGTGGTAAATGTTATCATTCAAAGTAGCACTTAGGATTTACAGTTCTTTTATTGTAATTCACTGGGATTGAGAATAATCACTGTTAATAAAGCAATAGCCAAGCAAACACATAATGAAGGAACATATCTGTTGCCTAGACATTAATAGAGTCAAAAGTCCTGGAGACAGATGTAAATGCAAGTGTTTAACATGAAACCCACAGAATCAGAAAAATAAGACCAAAAGCAATAGGTGATCAAGGGAACCTGTGAGGGAATTAGCCCAGAGCTGTCTGCTGGGAGCTGCCCAGAGAGTAACAGGGCCAGTATTAGAACTGACAGAGCCAGGAATGACACAGTTCTCCATTATTACTCCACCCTCACAAACGGTATCACCTCTGTCAAGTACCGGTTATTCTACACAGCATTCCTGGAAGGAAAGTCATCGGTTTATGAGACATCCTCACCACAAAGCAAAAGGAGGGGGTCAAATAGAATGTTCTTTCACACCCCCTCCTGCTTTGGCCTTCTAGGAATCTCCATGTTTGCACGTCAGGTTTTTCTCTGGGCTGACCTTTGCTTTCGGTGTCATATCTACCGCAGAAAGAAAGAAGGCAGCCGGGCTCGGTGACTCAGCCTGTAATCCCAGCGCTTTGGGAGGCTGAGATGAGTGGGTTGCCTGAGCCCGCGGGTTCGAGACCCGCCTGGTCAACTTGGCGAGACCTCACCTCTACAATAAATCAAAAAATCAGCCGGGGGTGGTAGTTCCAGCTACTTGGAAGGCTGAGGCGGAAGGATCGCCAGAGCCCAACAGGTTGAGGCTGCGGTGGCCAGGAGCAGCCACTGCACTCCAGTCTGGGCGACAGAGTGAGACTCCAACTCAAAAAAAAAAAAAAAAAATTAAGTGCAATTACCATGTGATCTAGCAGTTTTACCTCTGGGTATGTACCCAGAAGAAGCAAAAGTAGGGATTTCAACAGATACTTGCACACCCATGTTTATGGCAGCATTATCCACAATAGCCAAAGGGTGGAAGCCACCCAGCTGTCCATCGGCAGACAGATAAACAAAATGTGGTACGTGTAAACAATGGAACATGTTTCAACCTTAAAAAAGATATGGAATTCTGGCACATGCTACGGCATGGGTGAACCTTTATGATGCTGACATCTGGTAGACACAAAAAGACAAATATGAAGGAATCCCACTTCTATGAGGTACCTAGAGTTGTCAGATTCATAGAGCCAGAAAATAAAATGGTGGCTGCCAAGGCGTGGGGGATGTGGGAATAGAAAGCTATCGTTAATAATTCTTGAGTTTCAATTTGAGAAGCTGAGAAAGTTCTGGAGGTGAACGGTGGTGATGGTTTGCACAACAGTGTGAATATATATCAGAGCACTTAACTGTACAATTTTATTTATTTTATTTTTTTTTTTTTTTGAGTTGGAGTCTCACTCTGTCGCCCAGACTGGAGTGCAGGGGCCGCTCCCGGCCACCGCAGCCTTGACCCGCTGGGCTCCGGCGATCCTTCCGCCTCAGCCTTCCAAGTAGCAGGACTACAGGCATGCGCTACCACGCCCGGCTGATTTTTTGATTTATTGTAGAGATGAGGTCTCGCCAAGTTGCCCAGGCGGGTCTCGAACCCACGGGCTCAGGCAATCCACTCACCGCAGCCTCCCAAAGGCGCGGGATTACAGGCTGAGCCACCGAGCCTGGCTTGTACAATTTTAAATGGCTGTAACATGGTAAATTTTAATGTTGTCTATGTTTTACCATACTTTTAAAAAACTGGACACCAGAAGTCACCTTCCTTCCAAAAATGCTGTGCAGGATAATGCACTAGTGCTTGATAGCGATGCCACACTTCGCCAGGGTGACATAAGAACAGATCATCAAGCCACTCACACCTCCCTCATCCCTGTTATCTTCTGGGCAGCCCCCAGAAGATGGTAAGGGTAAGGGATCCACTGAATAGCATATTTCAGTCTTAGGAACAGATTTCCTGTCGGGCTAAAGACACATTTGTCAGAAAGCATCAAGGAAGTTGGCCACAAACGACTGGGGTCTCTACCAGTGCCCTTTACACATCTAGGGGACCTGTTTCACTGGGGTGAAGGGAAGTACATCAGCTCCCTGTGCTCCAGCAGCGGAGCTGCTCGAGTTCCTCCAGTTTGGGTGCTCATAAACCAGACCATGTGCAGAGCTCTGACACAGAGAAGATCACGGAGCTGTGTGCCTGAAGGTGGCTCCTGACGGGTCTTTGTCCATGGAGGTGGACGTGTGGGCAGGAACCAGCAGCGTAGAGTCACCATGATCCCAAGCATCATGGAAAATGAAAGCTTTGAGAGGAAATTAATAGCAGATAGTTCTCCTGCCATGGGGCCTCTGAGTCCTAGGATGCCTGTTTTACGTTCTGCAAATGAAGAATAATTTATCCCCTTTTTCATCAAATCACTGTACTGGATACTTGAAAGGAACAAGTATGCTGTGCTCGTTCACAGGTGCAGTATTGTCACAGAACAGTTTAGTGAGTGACTTGTAGTCCTGTGAGGAACATACAGGATGGAACCCACTAGGTGAGTCCATCGGGCTCTACAGTTTTTGATTTTTGCATTTCATCCTAAGTGTCTAGAACAGGCATCAAAGAACAAACAGCAGGGTCTCATGGGGGCCTAGCAGCCATGTTTTCTTTGCATCTCCTTTACCACCTTCAGGCCCTATCCTCCCAGGGCTGACCAGGGTTTAGAATTCCTAAAGAGTGCTTCCTAAGAATCCTTGGTCTCAGAAAGCTCAGAAACCACTGTCCTAGATTATTCTGTTTTCCTCTTCAGATATCAAATAGAACTTTGGCTTAAGGAAAAAGTGTAACCAAAGGGGAGGTAAAATTAAGTTGTTAAAGTACAATAGATATAAATCAGTCTCTTTATTCTCACGCCAGACTTTCACAACCCTTCTTAGAAACACTCTTCATGCTTTTCACTTAGATATTGGAAAACAGGGCAGAGCAACAGAAACAGAGGTTTCCAAGTCCTTTGTCATGGGAAGCTGCTAAGATTTTTTTTTAAAAACTGGAATTAAAGGTTTTTGTGGAAAAGGAAATCCAGGTCAGCAAGTCTAAGGGAGAGAAAAGTAGGCTTGTCTTTGACATTCACATGTACCTCCTGGCACCCTAAGTTTGAGTCGAAAAGGGCATGGATATAGAATCTAATCAAAATAAATTCTGCCCCATGAGTTCAGAGACCATAATTTTTGGATAGACACACTGACACAGATTCCCCCCAGAAAAGACCATCCAACTCACTGTCACCCAGACAAAATACATCAGAGGAAACCAACAAGGATAGACCCTTGGGGGCTCTCCTTGTCTCATGGCTCGTGCAAGTCACAGTGCCTGGTTCCAGACAAGGAATTCATGTTTACTGATGGCTTTGTTATCTGGAATCCCAACAAGCCGAATAGCCCCAATTAACTACCCTTCGTCCGTCCCCTCCCCCACGCCACACCCTCCCACACACCCTGCACCACCATACTCAACCCACTTCCCTTTTCAGAGATGAAGATTCGGAAAACAAGGCAGCTTTGGTTTTTAGTAAAGGATATTTGTAGCTGATGATACCGGCCTGCTGAATCATTAAGGATGGTTAAATGTTTCGTAATGAGGGGGAAAAAACTACTTTGGAAAGATCTTCAACAAAGAGTATTTTCCAGCTGTCAATTAACCAGAGCGTTGAAATAATAAAAGATCTTTTTGTCCATAAGTGGTCTCATTAACTGAGGTTTTATTGTATCTATTTCCGTGCCTTAATAATCATCTAACAATGTTGATTGAGGATAGAAAAATAGACCGTTCATTTTTATTCTCCTTGAGAAACTATGCAAGTGTTAGCTTTTACCAACTTTCTAGTGCCAGAGGTTAAATGTTAGAGATTCTGTTCATGCTTTAGAAGCACTCTAAAAGTTGTGATATTACTAGCTTTAAGACTAATGTATAAAATAATTTTAGGAACCTATATATTTGCCTCCTGTAGTCATTGGGAGCCAGTGGCATAGTTTTGATGCCAATGCTGTTGTTTTTTTCTTCTTAAAAAATGTGTGATATGATTATTTGTAACAAATTTCATCTCAGATTCAGATTATGTTCTGCTCAAGGGATCATCAAAATTAATTTTCATTCTCTACTATTGGGTCAGAAAGAAGTGATGTTACCAGCATGGTAATATACACTAATATATAAATCAAAAATTTCAAATGATATTCCCTGTGAGTCTCCAAATAAAACCAATAAAAAAACCAAGCTATGTTGTGTTATAAAGCTGCCTACCAAGCAATATCAGTTGTGGCACAAGTGGTTTATCAATTTATTCTAATAGTTTCCAACCTGCTGACTCTTTAGAAATGATTTGTGTGCTCTTTTGGGGATGTACCTGTCACTAGCAGAATGACACCTGTGTGCTCTCTGTGTGCTCTGACGTAACCCAGGGGATCATAGCATGTTTTTCCAAGGATGTTTGTTGCATTGATCTTGTGAGAGCCTGGTCCCTACAGACTTGTGCCAGTTGGAAGGTACACAGACCTTGCGTCTTTGAGGAAGAGCACTTCCGCTCATCTGCCTCTGAACAGTATTTGCAACTTTTCAGGACAGCAGGACTTTTAGAGTCCTTTTAGTACCTAACCAGATGCTCTACTCTATTATTTCTAGCAGATTTATCCTATATTCTGTCCCTAATTTGTCACCAGACCAGATTATTATACTGGGTCCTATGTATGAAGTGTTCTTGATTTCTAGACAGAACCAAAATCAGGGAATTTTTTTTTCTTTTTAATCAAAATTGGAGTAACTTTGTTTTCCTTATTATAAAAGTAATACAGAGCTGGGCTCGGTGGCTCAGCCTGTAATCCCGCACCTTTGGGAGGCTGAGGTGAGTGGATTGCCTGAGACCGCAGGTTCGAGACCCGCCTGGGCAACTTGGCGAGACCTCATCTCTACAGAATCAGAAAATGAGCCGGGCGTGGTAGCACACGCCTGTAATTCCAGCTACTCGAAAGGCTGAGGCGGGAGGATCACCGGAGCCCAGCAGGTCGAGGCTGCGGTGGCCGGGAGCGGCCATTGCACTCCAGTCTGGGTGACGGAATAAGACTCCAACTAAAAAAATAAAAAAAGTAATACATGTTTATTCTGCATAATTTATAAAGTAACAGAAAAGAAGAAAATACATTACCTATAACCTGGCTACCCAGACACAACCTATCTGTTAACTCGTACTTTTGTGAATTTTTCTAGAGTTTTTTTTTAACTAACCAATAAATTCCCAATTTACAAGCAAGTACTCTGGACTTATATCCCACAGGAGCTTAGGAATGACATTAGATGTCATTTTACAGGACAGTTGTCTTCTTATTTTTCTCTCTTCAAATTATGTTAATCAGCTCTTGTGAGAACAGACACCTGTGTGGACTCACCAATCTCTTTATCAGGTGGAAATTCCTATCAACAGGTATTTCCATTTCTATATTTTGTCAATAAGAATGATATTGATTGAGTCTGGGCAACTTGGCAAGACCTTGCTTCTACAGACCCTGTCTATACTGCTTTATAGCAATAACATTATGATTCTCAGTGTTAAATATGCTCAGTGATGCTTTCGACCATCAATTTGTCTCTTTGAATAAATGAACAATAAGGAACTTACAAATCATGCATACCCATGCACTCATTTGCCAAAGTGAAAGCTCTAGATATGCATTCCAACTACTATGTATCCATTTATACAGAAGAATATAGTTTTGTTTTGTTTTGCTTTTTAGTTGTAACCTCACTCCATTGCCCACACTGGAGAGCAGTGGCACGCTCACAGCCACCCCAGCATCAACCTCCTGGGCTCCAGTGATCCTTCTGCCCACCTTCCAAGTAGCCAGAACTACAGGCGTGCACTACCACACCCAGCTGATTTTTTTATTTTATTGTAGAGACAAGGTCTCGCCAAGTTGCCCAGACTGATCTTGAACCCACGGGCTCAGGCAATCCACTAGCCTTGGCCTCCCAAAGTGCTGGGATTATGGGCTGAGCCACCGAGCCTGGCCTATAGTTGTATCTTTAAGGTAATCATTCTGATGATCTTATATGTTAAATATAAATATGACTCAAAAAGTAAAATTTTCTATAAAAAGGAAAAAAAAAGAATGATATTGAGGGACCCTGCAAGATTCTAGTGGGCCTCTGGAATCATGAAGGAAGATTCAGTTGTGTGTCAAATGACTTTGGTGTTAGATAAACTAATTGTGTTTTGGTTATTTAAAAATTAATAACCAATATCCTGGAAGATACTTGGGTAGAAACGGGAAAGGTTGATTTAGCCATATCCTCCAATTCGTCATTGGTGATCCAAACACTATGGTCTTCAATAAAATTCTACTTTTATAACTGATGGTAACAAAATTTCAGCCGGGCTCAGTGGCTCAGCCTGTAATCCCGCGCTTTGGGAGACTGAGGTGAGTGGATTGCCTGAGCCTGCAGTTTCGAGACCCGCCTGGGCAACTTGACGAGACCTCATCTCTACAATAAATCAAAAATTAGCCAGCCATGGTAGCGCGTGCCTGTAGTTCCAGCTACTTAGAAGGCTGAGGTGGAGGGATCGCCGGAGCCCAGCAGGTCGAGGCTGCGGTGGCTGGGAGCGGCCACTGCACTCTAGTCTGGGCGACAGAGTGAGACTCCAACTCAAAAAAAAAAAACCAAAAAAACCCCACAAAGTTTCATTCAAATATATGCCTTCTTGTAAAGAGTTTTCCTTTAACTTTGCATCCTTTATCCCCCTTCAAGCATCTCTTCAATTCCTCTGGTGTGATGTTATAGCTCCTTGAGTTGTACTGATGTCTCTGTACTTCCCTGTGGCGAGTGCTAGGATTAGGATTGGGAAGAAGCCTAACACTTTGCCAAGGTCGGGAAGGGCGTTGAGCCCTAAAAAAAATGTGGGCAAAAATTAAGGGATTGTTAAAGGAGTCATCTGAGAAATGCTGTAGAAGTGTCACTGCCAACCTCATGTCAATAACATAGCAAGTATTTAGTAAGCAGCTGCTAGAAGAGATTCTGTTTGGTTTTGGTTTTTTTAAAAAAGGTTGTATTTGGCCTTGGTTATATCAAGGTCTTATTGTCCCCTGGACATGACTCTAAGTTCCTTGAAAGCAGTGACTTCTCCCTGTATCCCTCGAGATCCTTTGTGTCCTTGTATGTAATTGGGACTCAGTATGTATTGACTCAAGTTAATATTTCTGTGGCTCTTCGGTGCCAGATGAATGAATGTGCTCAATTCGGGTAACTACACTGTACCTTCCTCCTACAGCAGTTCAGGGTGCTTCGATAAGTATCCGCGATTGTGCTTAAGGCCCCAGTTGGGTACAGGTGTGGGGAAGTGGTATACAGTACTTTGATCCTCCCTTGGAGAAGGAGATGCTAATGCGGGTAACAGAATCTGGTTCTTTATCTTCAGTTTCGATTTGACCGCCTTACTTCACTGAGTCACAGCGCTCACCGTTCAGTGACGGGCATCTCACTTAAGCCCGAGACTGTCCCTCAGCCTGTGGATGACATGGCCTTTGAATTTCCCATGGCATGAACAGCCAGCGTTTGTTATCAAAATTCAAGAACACACTAAAAGTTAGTTGGCTTTGCAGCTGACATTGCGATTAACTTTCTCTAACCTAAACCAGTGAAAACTAAAATGCTTCTCACCACATAAAAGTTTTGCTTTCGCTGTGTTCAGACCCCTCCCACCTTGTCACGGCACAGTCATTTGGAGTCTGATTTGGGGGCGGTGTGGTTGTGTCTCGGTGGCATATGACCCAGTTTTTATAATGCTTAATCGCCTGTGTTTTTACAACACAAGTCAGAAGTTCTGACGATAGTGGACTATCACCCAGAAGAGATTTTCGGAGACATCTCATCAGAGCTGCTGTGGTCCACGCGTTGTCGGAAGAAGTGTTAGCTCTGCAGGGTGTATGTGAACTACCAGACGATGACAGGACATTTCCTCTAGTTTCTGGATAATGAGCAAGCACACAGGTAATGATGCCTTTCCGTGTCTCGATGATTTTGTTGAACTAGACTTTCAAATATTAATCACTACCTGCGCATGTTTGCTGTTGTGGTTTTCAGATGGCTCAGGGGAACGAGCGTTTTCATTGGTATCTTGAGACCTTCATAACTTCACTTAAAAAAAAAAGTCTGAAGAGATAGTAATCAAACATAGATTATCCTCTCTATCCTCTCTGTGCCTTGAACACACATCCTCTTCGTCAATTTTATTTTGATGGTTTGCCGTCAAGATGGTTGTCTCTGAATATCAGATGCTTCACTCCGCAGTGATACCCATGTGTGAGTTAATGCCTGGTGCACTTGGGGCTGTGCGGAGGGTGGAGTGTGGTGGAGACACCCAGAAAGAAAAGATGTGCAGAAGGAAAGGGATAGCAAGGGGACACTGCGCCTCAGTGAGCATGGTTCCACTGCAAACTAAAAGCAGATTTAAGTCAACTGCTATTGACTTAACGTTTGGCAAAATCGTTCCCGACAGCCTGCTCTGTTTTAGAAATGTTTATGTTTCTGATCTCACTTTTGTCAATTTGAAGAACTTTTAAAACCATCATTGTTTCCAAACAAGATACGGTAGGTATCCCTTTCCTGAATGGGCAGAAAAGTCTTCGGGTCCCTTTCTTTGCTGAAGGTCGACTAGCAGGTGTTTCACAGCAGGGTGGTGCCCGTGCTTCACCGATCACACTGGTCCGTACACTGATTGACATGCCAACTTAGAGCCTTTGAAAATGCCCACAGAGAAGTCACCGTTGTTTTCCCTGAAAGTCCTGATACAGAAAAAGAATGAAAGTACAAACCCTAACTGGAAAAAATGTCGCACGTTTTAGCCACTTTGCATCCCTTGTTAGGACGAAGCTTGGGTCGGGTTTTTTACATTTGTGAAGTTGTGCGGTAGGTGGAGCAGTGTGGGTGGCCCAGAAAATGTAGAGGTAGAATAAGATTTTCCATTTATTGCCCTTTGTGCATGGCTAAAAATAAGATTCATACAAATCAGAATATGTAGTGCAAGCATAATCACTCTGTTAATTCTGATGACTGGTTTGCCCACATCTTTGCATCTGTCTGGTAAGTGGCATATTGGGAAATAAATGTGTCTCTGTTTAAATAGCAAGAGGCAACCAGGTTCTTGCGCTGTCTACGTGTGATAGTTTCAGCATTTTCCCCTTCTGAAGAAAGGCAGACATAACTCATACATTGACAGATTGAGTGGATGGAAGGATTAAAAAGTGATGGGATCCTTGAATCTTTTTTATAAAGTGATCACCTTGTTGGAAATGCTGTTTTATAATATCCGTCTTCTTGGCTCATTGTTAGAAAGTCGTTTCTTGTAAACTCATAGCACAGCAAGGAAAGAATAACTTAGCAGGGTTGCCCCAGAGACTGGAAGACTCGTGTGTGTGTGTGTGTGTGTGTGTGTGTGTGTGTGTGTGTGTGTGTGTGTGTGTGTGTATAGATGTGGGGGCTTGGGGACAAGGGGAACAAAGATGAACATATGCCTGCCCTGTGTTACCTTCCGTAGACACAGATGTCGGAGGGACAGTTAACCAAGTCAAAACTCCCCTTCATCTGGCTGCTGAGTCTACTGCAACCACAGCCAGTGATAGCGCGGCAGTTTGTGGCCAGAAGAAACACCAAAGAGGGGTGGCGCCAGAGTTCACAGGGAAATTTGTGCCTTTGAGATCCCAGCCGTGGTGCTGTCCCGTTCCACTGACTGCGTGGCTGTGGCATTTCCAAAGAAGGAGGATGTCTGCAAGCACTCTGACCCTCTCGGTTTGATGCCGTGTGTGAAATAGATGAGTCAAGCAGGCAGTCATTCCAGAAGACTGCCAAACGAAGACTGCAAATCACATTCCTCTTTGCCGTCCCCAACTATGGCAGACAGCACGGTGCGGCAGTTAAAGTGAGTTGAGCACTCTGGAAGAAGTAAAGATCCAGATCAAATCTTAGCTTAGCTACCTGTTAACCTTGATCTATTGACTTAACCTCTCCTGGGTGTCTTTATTGGAAAGTGGGAACAGGACTAGTACATACCTGAGCAGGTGTCTGTGAGGATTCAGTGAGAGGATGTTTATGATGCACAAAGCCAGCGCTCCAAGGGTGATGTTGGTGCTATTCATGCTTGTGCCATTGTATCATAGACATTTTGGAGAATTCTGGGGCATTTAGGGGTTTTCCTCTAGACTTAGAGTACAAATTTGGAGATTAAATGGATCAATCTCTGGTTCTGTGTTTTTCAGTGAGAATAATATAGGCATTTACAGAGTAAGTTGGCTCTTTACAGGTTACCAGTGTGGTCCGGGGGGTTGTTTTTTATTTTGCTATTCAGTTAGCATAAAGTAAACCTCTCTTCCTTTCCCTTTAAGATTAGCACTGGGTTGAACATGTTCAGCTATTTTTACCTTCTCATTCTGTTTTTTATTTAAACATGGGTATTTCAGTTCTAACATCTGTGCGTGTTAATTGTAGTACCTGCTGGTATACATTATGAAAGAGAGTGCTAATGTTGCAATCAAGTAAGGCTTTAAATATTTCAGGTGGAAATGGGCAGGACTTCAAGAGCAATTAGCTTCCATGGTGGTATCATTCCCTACAGAAAATATTGCATCTGTTATCATTCTGGTTACTGATCAATCTTACAGATGACCAGATGCTGACAGGCAGAAAACCATGACTGTGGCTTTTGTTTTTGTTGATTATCCTTTGCAAATTATTTTCTGTTTAAGATAGTGTATCCATTCCCTTCTAGGAGTCCTTTTTTGCCCATCAAGTTTTCTATTATACAGTATCTTATATATTTCATAATCTAAGGTCATCATTGTAGGCATCACTTCACTCTTTCGTTTACTTTTAGGGTTAGATGCTCAGAATTCAAGGCAAATTCTTCCTTTGGCCTCCTCCATGGCCTTCCTGGGATGCTGTTTCTTCATTTATTCAACTAAAAAGGAAATTATGATTGTCCCTTGACTTTGTCTCACCTGGGACCTGACCAGAAGTGATAAATTATACCAGTAAGCTAAAGAATTAAAACATGGTATAGGTCTAAAACAGTGGTGGCTTAGTTTTATCAATTGTCATATTCAGCTAGGTTTTTTGGTTTTGAAGCTTTTCTTCAAATGTTCCTTTTCCCAGTCTGTCTCACCATCCCTAACCCAGACACAACTTGTAATTTATCTTTTAGCATCATCTTCTGATTTTCTGGGTTTTTAATGTTAAGATCCGGAGAGGAGACAGTTCTTAGGTTGACTCTGCCTAGAAGATCCATCTTTTATTAAAATGGTACCCTGGCTTTTCCGGTGTATCCAGAGAGTGCTGCTTTTCCCATTTTTCTCTGTTGAGTGAAATGGAAGAATGCTTTTCAGTGCGAGCAAATCATTCTAGGTGACTTTCACAGTTCCTGGCATTGCAGATACAGCCTCTGTTCCCTCCACACACACGCATCTACTGCCCATTATCTTTTCCAGCCTTACGGCCCTTTGCCACAGACCGAAGTTTCTGTAAAAGTCATAGACCAGAGAAGGTGATAAATTAGACTCTGACTGTGATACCCTCCCACACCTTCATAAGGAATGACAGAGATTCTGAAATGCATCCCATTGATACACTGTGTGCTTCTTCCTACATAACTGCAGGTTTTAACTTATCCTTCATGTGCAATTTGAGGGTACCAGCCAGGCGGGGCTCATTATTCCTTTGGTTGAATAGTGTAAAGCATTTGCAATGGAGATTCACTCTAATGATGTATTTTAAGTGCATGTCCGCCTTGCTGGTTTAATGCACTCAGTCACAGAATGCTTTAAAGTTTATTGCTAATGGATGCATCCTCAGGAAAATGGGAATTTTCAATATGATTGACATTTGGAGTGAGAAATATAAATCTAATGAGAGCATTTCAACCAAGGTTTGTAATTAAGGCCGAATGGAGTAAATTTGTACACGCACAGCCCAGAAGGGCACAGAGGAAGGTGAAATTGCACGTTCTCCTGTGAATGAGAGATGAAGGCCGATGTATCAGTGTCAGGCCACGACACTGTGGAGTATAAATGATACTGTCACCAAGTGCTGCACAGGGTACCGAGGGAATTCCACTCTAGTAAATTACATTACTTAGACAGACCTGAAGGCATTGTGTCAGAACGCGAAGAAGGGAGAGGAGGCTGTCAGCACCACGCAGAAGATATTATGGTACAACTAGCTGCAGGGATGGAAGTCTCTGGTTTCTATTATACCTGGCTATTTTGTATTCCCCTTTGCTAATTAGTTTACAGAAGCTACAGTTGTATACATGTGAAAGGACATCATGTCTGCTTGGGGTATAGGTTACAATTGACCATAGAGGTAAAAGTACATGTAAGTGGATTTGTATAAACTGGTCTGGGCGAGATTCTTTTTCTTCTTATTCACAGATGGGTGACATTAGGTGTTGGGTTTTTTTGTTTGCTTTTTGAATTGGAGTCACTCACTTATTCCAGGCTGGAGTACAGTGACACAGTCACAGCTACAGCAGCCTTGACCTGCTGGGCCCAGGCGATCCTTCTGCCTCAGCCTTCAAAGCAGCTGGAACCACAGGCTTGGGCCACCGTGCCCAGCTTTTTTCTCTCTTTCTTTTTTTAATTATAGAGATGTGATCTTGCCACGTAGCCCAGGCTGGTCTCAGACTTCTGGGCTGAGGCAGTCCTCTTGCCTCGGCCTCCCAAAGTGCTGGGATTACAGGTGTGAGCCACCATGCCTAGCCATATTAGGTGTTTCATATAAACTTGCCCTTACTTTATTTTCTTTTTGTGAGGATTCAACATGCATTATGAGGATTTAATCCTCAATCTCTTGGTAACGTTTATTTTCTTCTTTTCCAAGCTGCCTTAATAAGAACATACGGTCTATAAACCTCTCAAATCACCAGTTTCCTCATATCACCTTATAGCCCTAAAGGAAACAAATTGTACTGGCCTGAAACATTTCACTTTTCAGAAGAACTCAAAGTCCAGAACAGTGGATTCCTAGAGTGTGACTTGTAGAGAAGGACTATTTTTTCCCTTCTTTTGTTTTCCGTTAGCCCCCTGCAGTGGAGTGAGGCCACCCTTGAGGGGCTGGTCTGTCTCTTACCATCTCTGGAAAGGAATTAGGAGAAAATAAAAGCATTCATTGCCCTACTCCCTTCTACATCATTGTGGATGTGCCAGTCACCTTGTTCCAGTTTGACTTCCAATGGCAGTTCTTGGAAAATGCCAAAGCTGAATGCTCTGGAATGAGTCACGGTCACTTCTTCACTAGAAAGCAAGTGTCTTCTCCTGAATGGATTGAGATTCAGAAACAACATCCGCTCTGACTTTCTGAAGTCTGTAGCATGCTTTTTGTTCTTCGTGAAATAAACCTGAGAAATATCTCTGATCATCACTTAGCAGGGAGAATACTTGGTATTCTGCAGAATGTCTCCACAAAGCTTCCAGATGGCAGGTTTTTAGCAGCCTTTGGGGAACAGGGGCACAAGTCGATGGCAGTGACAATAATAACTTGAAGTTCACTTTTATTCTTTCCAAAATAATACTCTACCAGGATTAGAGTATCATCTTGTAGTCTTTATTTTGTAGCCATAGTTACAGTCTTGTCTTATTCATCCAATCATAAAACAATAAAGCCAGCATCCTTGGAAAACCAGGCTTAAGAATGGGTAAGAGAAATATTTTTATCTTATGCAAGACACCGCCACTTTAAAAAGTGTTTTTGGTTGGTGGCTCTAGAATAATATCTAAGACTGGGCATGGTGGCTCTTGCCTATAATCCCAGAACTTTGGGTGGCCAAGGCAGGAGGATTGCTTGAGCCTAGTAGTTCGAGACCAGTCTGGGCAACATAACAAGACCTCATCTCTCCAAAAAAATCAAAAAATTAGCCAGGCATGGTGATGCATGCCTGTAATCCCAGCTACTCGGGCTACCGAGATGGAAGCGTCACCTGAACCCAGGAGGTCAAGACTGCAGTGAGTCACGATCGTGCCCTGCACTCCAGCCTGGGCAATACATTGAGACCCTGACTTACAAAAAGGAATAATAATCACAACAGCATCTGAGTGTAAAGGCATCACATAAAACGTCTAGGTGCCATATATCATCCTCAGGATAGACAAGCTGTGCTTAAAGACTTTGCTTTATTCACTAAAACCAATACAAAAAGTCAGGGACTTTTAGGTGCGTGTGGAATGAGAGTCTCTCCCTAAATCAACCTGCTAGAATTTTTCCCTTTTTAGTTCTGTTCACTTTAATGGTAACATGTGCCTCATAGCATATGTGTTCTTTGCTTCCATGACATCCATTGGGAAATCACACAGGTTGTGGTGTTTGCCACAGCATTACACACAGCTTATTTTTTTAACCTCTTGATGCAGCATGCTATCAAACCCCATCTTTGAGTTTTTCTGAACTGAATCCTGATAGAAGAGCTCTAACAGCATCCAAAAATGGAACCGGTTTAGATTCTTCCATTCTGCAGCGATTCCTTTGTTCCTGTCTACCTACCCATGTCTGGCTGTGTTCTCTTCTTTTTCTGACATTAAAATTGGAAAAGGGAGAGAGGGGGAGCTCCTTAGGAGAAATCGGTCTGTGGAGAATTGTGAGAACTCATTCAAAAGCTATTCTTAGTTCTGAGGAATATAATGAACTTGAGCTTTGGGTCCCACTGACTCTCCCATTAATGATCCCACTGTCACTTCTACCCCTCCGCCTGATTACATTTCCCCTCAAGCCCACGGGTATTTCCCCCCTAATATTCTGAATGGAGTCTCTCCAAGTAAAGCACATGTTGAAAGACATCAGGTCCTACTGTGGTCATCGTTTACTGGATGATTCTCCCCTTTTTTTGAGTCGGGGTCTCACTCTGTCACCCAGGCTGGAGGGCAGTGGCATTATCACAACAATCATGGCTTATAGCAGCCTCGACCCCCTGGGCTCAGGCTATCCTTCCACCTCAGCATCCCGAGTTGCTGGGCCTACAGGCACGTGCCACCATGCCTGGCTAGTTGTTTCTTGCTTTTGTTTTTGTTTTTGTAGCAGTGAGGTTTCGTTATGTTGCCCAGGCTGGTCCTGAACTCCTGGGCTCAAGCAATCCACCCACCTTAGCCTCCCAAAGTGCTGGAATTACAGACAAGAGCCACCGGGTCCAGCTGGATGATTCTTAATTGTTCTATGAAGGACTTCTATTTTACATTACCTTAACATCTGCTGTGTGGAAGA
Source organism: Cephalopachus bancanus (assembly GCA_027257055.1). Classification (NCBI taxonomy): domain Eukaryota; kingdom Metazoa; phylum Chordata; class Mammalia; order Primates; family Tarsiidae; genus Cephalopachus; species Cephalopachus bancanus. The sequence goes on along the minus strand of JAPVLO010000005.1, from coordinate 223,917 downwards.
AACTTTTCTATAGACCTTGATTTACTTGTCAGAAGTCAACCCATTAACGTGAGCACTTCCCTCCCATTGTCATGGTGTTTCCAACTGACAACTGTGCCACACTGTCATGGTCCTCGCGTGTTCCCAGTGCTGCAGAAAAGGAGACTTTTGTTCTGGCTCGATGAGAGAAAAAAAATGCAAACAACAACAGCTCCACCACCAGAGATCCTATAAAGACATGTTCCAGTGAACAATACGGTCGTTTGTTCACGTATGACATAAGGATATAAGAATTTAAACAATAAGACCTCTTGTGAAATGTGGCAAAAATGCACCACAAACATTGTGAAGTTCTCTGTCTCATGGAAGGCAGTTTTCACATGGGGTTCAAAAAACCATTAACTTGCAACCCACCTTTTAAATAAAGAAAAGAAAAATCGCTTGTCTCGCTATAGCATTAAAGCAATTTCTGTTCTAAGGAAAGCCAAAATGCATTCATTTATATAAAGTACATGCACTATAATTAAAAAAAAAACCACAGTACTCGATCAGGAAATGCAATGCTCCTCCCTCCTTCACCTGAAATGGGAAATCCATCCATGGGGTCAAGGCCCTTTTTTCTTTGAGTAATATTTATTTCTTCAAAATGAAAAAAAAAAATCCTTTCACTTGCTTAGATTCAAGATGAAGTTTTAAGACTTGATAATAATTCTCTAAATCCTTCTGACATTGGTGGAGCATAGGGAGGGAATAATCCTGCTTTGAAAGGAAATTTTAATTGAATTTACTTTCATGTGAACCCTGTCCCTTTTTGCTTTGAGCCTTTAAGGAAGGCTTGGTATATTTGCAAACCTCAGCAAGGCTATGGCAGAAAAATGCAGAGATTTCCTTGTCAGCTCATGTCAGGGTCTCTGGTGACACCCCCAAAATTGTTCCGATTTTAATGTTTAAAATGTAGCCTTCCAGGAAAGAGTGCGGGAGGCATGTGTTAACTGGCCAAAGGTGCTCTGTAGAGCTGACTTAGTATTAACCTCTAAAGGTTTTCAAGTATTTGCCGATGGATATATACAGCATCCTTGCAGAATCCTCTTAATTGAAGAAATGTTTCATCTCTATCTCTGTTGACAGAAAAGATTGCCTACTGATAATTGCTTTGCTTAAGTGTCTGATAATATGCCAGGAATGAGAGCATTCTGTGTTAGGTCATCTTTAATTATGTATGTACCACCTGTCAACTCTAAATCAGTACCAGATTAGATTCTGGCGGAGTCAGTATGGAGTGGGTCGGAGGGAAGCTGAGGTGATCTCTTTTAGAAACAACAAAAATAGACGGTAGTAAACACGCCTTATCACCTGCAGCTTTTTAAAGGAGCCTCATCTTCATTGTTCTTGAGCGGGAATGAGCCATTGGCACATCTGAAAAACACTTGAAATCTCGCCCAAGTGAGATAAATTACTGTGAAGATAAATTGCTGCGAGAGAGCATGGTAGTACCTCTTCTCTCGGTACCATCTGTTGCATTTCCTTTTTGCTCCTTCTCATCGTTGTAAATGAGCCAGAGAACAGCTCCGAAACATTTTTATAAGCTATGTGAGGACAGGAAATATGTTAACGATGTTAGATTTCATACATTTCAGGGGTTTTTTCAGTAGCGGGTTGGTTTTTTTTAGCAGGACAAGTGTGGGTTGGAAATAATGCTTGTACCCTCTGTCAGCTTTTTGTAGTTTTATTCTCACTTTTCAGGGTTGTTTGGGACTTTCTGGTGGGATGTTTAGGGTTCTTTACTGAAGGCTCTGTTCTGTCTTCTATCCTTGAGAGGAGGGATTTGTGAGAGGTGTTTTTCTTTGTTCACCTGTCAGAGGTCTGAGGGAAGCCTTGAGTTACTGTGCACTTTTCACAGAGGTGGGGTTGGGTAACTGAGAGGCTGAAGGGAGAAAAGGAACAGGCGAAAGGAACTAACCGGTGTATGCGTTATAGCGTAGGGAGGTTCTCACACTTCGACCTGCCCTTGGACCAGGTTTGCACCATGCAGGTCCACTAACATGCAGATTTTTCTCACAAAAGTGACTCCAAGTGTGCCTGCCTCTCCTGCCTTCCTTTGCAGCTCCTCCACCTCTTTCCGCCTCTGCCGTCCCTGAGACAGCAAGACCAACCCATCCTCTTCCTCCTATTCCTCGGTTTATTCAACGTGAAGAAGTGTATGAAGACCTTATGATAATCCCCTTCACTTAATGAATGGGAAATCTGTTTTCTCTTTCTTATGATTTTATTAACAACATTTTCTTTTCCCTAGCTTGCTTTGTTGTAAGAATACAGTATATAATACGTATAAGACAATTTGTTAATTGACTATATTATGAGTAAGGCTTCCAGTTAACAGTAGGCTGTCAGTAATTAAGCTTAGGGGGAGTCAAAAGCTATCTGCAGCTTCTCTACTGTGCAGGGGACTGGCACCCCTAAACCCTGTGTCGTTCAAGGGTCATCCCAAGCCTTGGCAGAAAAGAAGGAAGGCTAAATAAGTAAGACAGTGCTAAATCAGAGAGAAAGTGAAGACAGAAATTGAAAAGGGAGGAAACGAGGAAGACAAAGCCCTACGGCCATGTTCTCTCACACCAGCTCACCTTTGCAAAGTCTTTTCCCTCGATCTGGAAAGGTCTTCCTCTCCACCTGGTTAGCTCTTACTCTGAGTTGTTGTTCAAGTGTCCTCTCCTCTAGGAAGCTTTCTTTGCTCCTTTCTGGCAGAAAGTGCCGACCTGCACTGTGACACCGTAGCCCCATTCACAGTGTTTACCATGCCATACTACAAGAACGTGCTTTCTTGTCTTTCCCCCCCACGAAGGGGTACTGAAAAGCCTGCATTACCGTAATTATGACAGTAGCATTTGCATGACCGGAGAAAGGGAAGCAACGATGTCATCGGACTCTGCAATGCTTAGACCACCTTAGGAGTATTATAACCGTACATCCGAAAGAGAAAATGGAGAGACTTGAGGGCTTTGTGGACAGATCGTCGGGACTGGAGAGGGTATCAGAGAGTGTCTCATAACCAGTGGTTGAAGGAGCAGAGGCAAGCTGGAGAAGAGGAAAAGAAGGGGAGACACAATGTCTGAGAGACTCTTGTTCTAGGAAAAAACAGAACCAAAAGATCTAAGTTATAGGGAAAGAGCTGGGCGTGGTGACTCATACCTGTGATCCCAGCACTTTGGGAGGCCAAGGTGGGAGAATCACTTGAGTCCAGGTTCAAGACCAGCCTGGGCAACATGATGAGACCTGTCTTTAAAAAAAAAAATAGCTGAGTGTGGTGGTGCACACCTGTAATCCCAGCTACTTAAGAAGCTGAGGTGGAAAGATCACTTGAGCGCAGGAGGTTCAGGATGCGTGCCACTGCACTCCAGCCTGGGCAACAGAGTGAGACCGCATCTCTAAGAGAGAGAGAGAGAGAGAGGGAGGGAGAGAGAAAGTAGTTATAGAAAAAAATATTTGGGCTCCAAACAAGAATTTTCCTCCAAACAAAGCAAGCCCACCGTGAAACCTGTGGCTTCATTTAGTAGCAATGATATCCCTGATACTAGATGAGAATCAGTATCTTCTGGGGGTTTTTTGAATCAAGGTCTCACTCTGTCACCCAGACTGAGTGCAGTGGCATGATCACAGCTACGGCAGCCTCGACCTGCTAGACTCAAGCAATCTTTCCACCTCAGCCTCCCAAGTAGCCGGAACTATAGACGTGTGCCACCATGCCGGCTAATTTTTAAATTCTTTTGTAGAGACAGAGTTTCACGATGCTGCCCGGGCTGGTCTCAAACTCCCAGGTTCAAGCAGTCTGCCCTCCTCAACCTCCCGTCGTGCTGGGATTACAGGCGTGAGCCACTGTGTCTGGCCAGGAGTCATTATCTTTTAAGGCCATGCTCGGGAGCTGTTGTAGACAAGATCGCTGCGCCGTGTGGACGCACAAACCCGAGACCCCTCACATGGTGAAGAATCTGAGTCCCTCTCCCATGCAGGATCACTGTTGGGACGACATGGGGCGTCCTCCCCAACCTCCACCCGGCGTCTGGTTGGCGTGGGACTCAGCACTCCCCTGGCCGCAAGCTACGGGCAGAAGCCAGGGATGGCAGGGAAGGGCGGGAGCTAGCTACTTCCTCAAAGAGGCTGTGCAGTGAAACAGAAGGAGTGCTGGACCCAATCCCAGTTGGTGTGCTTCCTGGCCTCTTGCTAAACTGTGTGGCTGGGAGTGGCTCCCCAAGCCGGCGTTTCTTGCCACACAAAATGGAAATGACCTTGTTCACTTCACAGGGTTGCCGGGCGGTTTGAGGAAGATGAAAGAGTCCTTTGTGGAGGGCAGCGTGCTAGAGAGGTGCTTATCCAGAGCCCCAGCTCCACCACCAGTGACCTCTGGACTCAGTTTTGTCAGCAGGACAATGGACAGCGTTTCCTTCCTTGCAAGGTTGCTGTGAGCTGGATGATTCAATAAAATGTTACGATAAAAGCCCCCGGCACGGGACCTACCAGGGAGTAGCATAGCCTGACTGTCAGCCTCGCTTCACCCTCTGGAGCTGAGGAGGCTGGTGGAGGAGTATCCGCGCTCTCACTCACCTCTCCAGGCCAAGTCCTCGGAAGGTTCTCGTTCACCTGCCCCCAGGGCCTGACCTCACGCTGTGGTCTCTCTCCTGCCGCCCTGTCATCCCAGCGTGGAGCCTTCGTCTCCAGTTTCCCTCTTTTTTCTTTTTCTTCCTCCTGTGTTCTGTCTTTCCTAATACTCTTTTCTTCATCTCCAGCTAATTTCCCTCCCTGCCTTCTTTTCTGCATTCTGTATAGAATTGTTCTGATGAGCACAAGTTTAAAATAACATTATCAGTAGCTTTTTTGCGGTTCAAAACAAAAGGGTTTTGGGTAGCATTTTAGGGAGGGGGCGGTGAGTCCTTTATTGTTTTCCTCTGAATCCGCTTCCAGTGCTTTTTTCCTGTGTCAACATTTTCCCATTCTCTCATCCCTTGGGCTTGTAGTCATTAACTTGCCAGACACCCAGCAAACGATTGTCTTTATGACGTTGCTGAAGGTAGGAGAGTGTCATTCACAGGGAACTTAACCCATATATTAACTCAGACATAGCAAATTGCTAAATGCGTGCCTTTAAATAAAGAGCTTCAGAATGCCAATTTGATTCTCTTGTTCACATCCTCTCCCATTGAAAGGGGGTTGCTGAAACAGAAAAAGCAACGGGAAGGGGAGGGCGAGTTTCAACCGTTTTACTGAGTCAGAAATTGGAACACCGCCATGCAGTTACAGACCTCCCATCCATCCTTCCATCCATCCACGCCACGTGCAGGAAGCAGGTCCTTGTCTAAAGACCCGGCGTCAAGTGGGGGCAGACACTGAGATGAGGGCTAGGACCGTGCCTTCAGGCTTCCTCCCGTCCTAGTCTGCTCCTTGAGCATCCAAAGCCGTGGCCCATTCAGCTGCGTGTTCCCTGGAATCCACGGGAGTAAGGAATTGTAAAAGCAGAACGGCAGAGGGAAGGAGAGGAGGAAGGAAGGAAAAGTAACCAAAGGAAGAGAGGAAATTGTGTCATGTACAATGCTGGAGTGTAAACCGGTACATGCTCTCGGTGGTTTAATGACTGCAGTGCAAAGCCAGGAGAGCATTGCTCCATGTGGAAATTTGAATCAAGTTCCCGGGAAGCGGCGCTAATTATCCTCATCTATGTAAAAGTCAAAATGGATGCCCAGGTGCCTACCTTAGCACATGTTGCGTTTCTTCTGGTTTTTCTCCCACTGAGCTACATTGCTTTTCATTTAGCCGAAGAATGTAACTATACCACTAATTTCTAATTTTTAGGTCAGAAATTGTTCCCTTCCGAGGAAAGAAAGAGAACAGCCTATCTCTCCCTTCTTCTTAAGGAACATTGGGTTTCTTTGGGAGCCATTAATCTGGAGGAAAGAGCATGGCTCTCTTGTCCTTGCATCAACTGTGACTCAGCTGCAGCCGTGGTCCTCAGCATCTCCAAGGTGGGGGCGTGGGGTAGAGAGAAGAGAATCGCCTGCCTTGTGTCCATCCCTGGCCCTGACATTCATGTGACAAGAGGTGTATACAGACACACTTTGAAAACGAAGATGCTGTGTAAGGACTTTTATTATGAAATAGAAAGATGTTCACTTTATTTTTCACAGTACATTTGTTTCTGGAATCTTCTCATAACACTTGAGGTCACAATCACTGTGATTTGGTCAGCTGCCAAACTATTTAAAAGAAACTTGAGCTGGGTATGGTGTCTCACACCTGTAATCCCAACGCTTTGGGAGGCTGAGGCAAGAGAATCACTTGAACTCAGGAATTCGAGCCAGCCTGGGCAATATAGTGAGACTCTGCCTCTACAAAAAAAAAAATCAAAAAATTAAATGACTGTGGTGGCACACACCTGTAGTCCTAGCTACTCGGGAGGCTGGGGTGGGAGGATCGCTTGAACTTGTGAGTTCAAGGCTGCAGTGAGCTGTGCTTGTGCCACTACATGCCAGTCTGGGTAACAGAGTAAGACCCTGACTCAAAATATAATAATATTAAAATAAAGTAAAACTTTCAGCATCTTTAAAAGAGAAGTAATTTTCATCTTTCTACCAGAAAATGAGCCGGATCTTTCTCTTGTTCGCAAATCCACATTTGCTCTTTTCTTGTAAACAGATGCAAAGATATTTGAGCCTTCTAACTTTCAGGCCTCCGGAATTCCACTACTCTTTATCCCTCTCTTCAGACTCCTCCACCCCCACTGCCTGTGCAAAGCTGAATAAAGGCAGACCCCACCCTCAAAGCTCACTATCTAGCAGAGGACCTCAGACCTCTGCAGATAACTGTGACCCAGATGGCAAGTGGCAGTTGCAAGTTGATTTGCTCGGCAGAGCTGGGAGGAAGGGCAGACCTGGTGGTGGGAACTTGCCTTTCTTTTTTCAAGAAGAAAAGGAAAGACAAGACCTACTTGGGAACCCTGGCACTGTCTTGCCATATAATCACTTTGTGTTTATTTTATCCCTCTTGCTGTATCACATGAGCACAGAGACTTTCTGACTCATCACTACTAGATGTTATGGTGCCCGAGATGAGCTTACGAATAATAGTTCTCTGCCAGTGGTTGCTTGAGTAAATATATTCTGTACCACGTCATGTTTAATTTCAATCTCAAAATTAATACCACAATTGTTTGCAGGCTCTGAACTTGATTCCACAGGCAAATGGGACTTTGGATACTTTTCAGAATAAGTCTTTTTTAACTCCGGGGAAAAACAACCAAACAAATGCTGACTTCAGTTCTAGAATAAGTACAATTTTTTTTAGGATTTGAGTATAAACTGAATACAAAGATATCTCAAGGAACCCCAGAAGTACGTTATATTCTCCGATATATCTGCAGTGTCTAGAACTATGCCTGACATCTAGTAGGTACTTAATAAATATTTGGAGTTTTGTTTATTTGTTTTTATTTTGAGTCCAGGTCTCATTCTGTCACCCTGGCTGGAGTGCAGTGGCATGATCACAGCTTACCATAGCCCCCAACTTCTGGGCTCAGGTAATCCTTCTGCCTCAGCTTGCTGAGTAGCTGGGACTATAGGTGTGTGCCATCACACCCAGCTAATTTTTTGACTTTTTTTTTATAGAGGCAAGTTCTTGCTGTGTTGCCCAGGCTGGTCTCTAACTCTTGGCTTCAAGTGATCCTCCCACAGTTTCCCAAAGTGCTGGGATTGCAGGCATGAGCCACTGCACCCAACCAAAAATATTTGTTGAATGAATGAATGAATTCAGTAAACATTTATTGAACATCTACAGTGTATATCAAGTTCTATGGTAAACTGTAGGGGCTACAATGATAAATAAGGGATTTACCCCAGGAACCCCGTAATCTAATCAGGAAGACAAACATTGACACCAGTAACTATTATACAGTATGCAAAAGCAACGGTGACGATATATAGAGAACGTATTTCTATATTTAAATATTTTTGTTATTACTATCCCCCTGAGACAAGAAGTATCAAAAAGAATCAGCTTTTGTCTCTTGTCTGACCCTTTATTTTACGAACCTTTGTCCTTAGTTGTCTAGTTTCCTGGGTGGTAGATGTTCATGATAAGCTCCAAGACACAATTCCTGCTAAGGATTACATAAAAAATAAAAGAACATGGCCAGGTGTGGTGACTCATGACTGTAATCCCAGCACTTTGGGAGGCCGAAACGAGAGCATTACCTGAGCTCACGGGTTCGAGACCAGCCTGGGCAACATGGCGAGACCTCATCTCTACATTAAGTCAAAAAATTAGCCAGGTGTGGTGGCACATGCCTGTCATTCCAGCTTCTTGGAAGGCTGAGGTGGAAGGATCACCTGAGCCCAGCAGGTCGAGGCTGTGGTGGCCGTGAGCAGCATGCCACTACACAACAGCCTGGGTGACAAAGTGAGACTCTGACTAAAAAAAAAAAGAAAGAAAAGAAAAGAACACGTCAGAGTTCCAGGTCGAAGGCAGCTGCCATGGAAGAACAGACATCGCTGGTTGGAAATTGTCCTGCCCTGCGTGTTTCCCAGTCTAGTCTCCTTTGCAGTTTCTCTTCCCTCTCAAATGCTGGTGTCCCATAACTGCCTGCAGAGTTTCCGCTATCGCCAACGTGGTGAGGACTTGACGGTGTCTTATCCCAGACACGACTTGTCTCCAGTGCTTTATACCAAACGGCCTGCTGGACATTCCTCGGGGAGTCCATTTTCAGCCTGGCCAGACTGGAATGTGATCGTCTACCTTCCCATTCCCCCTGGCGAGAACATCCCTCCTGATCCACCCGGCAGACAAGCCCAGGAGTCCTCCTCCTTGCACACCCCACATCCAAGCAGCCTGCTAGCACCGCCTCAGACCCCGGTCCGCACTCTCTGCCGTCCATGGCTTCAGTCTTGTGCTCACGGCTCACTCGTCACCAACCCTTTTCTCCTCTGATATGTTGTCCTCAGGGAAGCCAGTGTGATCTTTCTAAGTGCAAATATGAGCGAAGACATTCTAAACTCCTTAGCGTGACCTATAACCTCCCCTGTGTCTGACCCCCGCTTGTTTCGCTAGTTTCTTCTTTAGTTTTTATTTATTTATTTATTTATTTGAGTTGGAGTCTCACTCTGTCGCCCAGACTGGAGTGCAGCGGCCACTCCCGGCCACCGCAGCCTCGACCTGCTGGGCTCCGGCGATCCTTCCGCCTCAGCCTTCCGAGTAGCCGGAATTACAGGCGTGCACTACCACGCCTGGCTGATTTTTTGATTTATTGTAGAGATGAGGTCTCGCTGCCCAGGCGGGTCTCGAACCTGCGGGCTCAGGCAATCCACTCACCTCGGCCTCCCAAAGGTGCGGGATTACAGACTGAGCCACCAAGCCTGGCTCTGAAATTCTTTTTATGGTGGTCTCAGGATTCCAGAAAGTAGCAGGAAAGGACAAACCTCAGGATGTAAGGTTTTTTGTTGTTTTGTTTTGTTTTGTTTTGATGTTTCTGCTTGTATCACTTTTTCTCTTATTCGTTTGATGATAGTAAGTCCCGCGGCCAAGCCCAGAGTCAGAGATGGGGGACTGCCCAAGAGTATTAAAGGAGTAATTTTTTTAATTTTAAAGATGCGGGGTACAATCCAGGGTTAGGTATGCAAATGTTCATTTTGCAGGTACCCTTGTTGACGAGGTGTGCCCCTCCCTCTCCGGCAGCTTCCCTCAACTGCCAGTCCCATTCCCCTTCCCCTGGCAGTTTCCCACTACTGCCAATCCCTTTCTTATAGTATTAGGACAATTGTTCAAGGTTAAAGGAGTATTACAGGCGAGGATAACTGTAGCCATGTCAGGAGTAGTCTACCACAGCAGCCCATTCTTCCCCACCCCTGTGCCCAGCATCAAGCACATGGTAGACACCCAATACCTGCTTGCTGAATTGAATTAAAAACATAAATTGAATTTTTGGAGGAAGGGGGTACTAAATAACAATTGCATAACCACGATGTGCCGGGGACTGCCATAGGGGTACAGCGGTGAACAAAGCCTCGTTTCGCATCCCCAAGGAGCGTGCAGCCAAATAGCCATTTGGTGTGTCCCTTCTGGCCAGTTATGAGATGAGATTTCTCTCCAGGATTCTCATGAAGGGTCCTTAACGTTCAACTCCGACGCTCCATCCGTTGGTCATTTCCTCCCTCCCCCGCTTCCCACCCACTAGCTGGACTTTTCCAGGCTGCACAAAGCCAGCTTTTGCCTCTTCCTCACCATTCCCCTGCACACTGGCAACCAGGGGATGATCCTGGTGCCCCACTTCCATCAGGCTGCTCCTTGCTTGGAAGCCTTACCCTCCACCAAACCAAGCCAGGCCCTTGTATATCGTAGGGCAAGCAACTCTTCACAGTCCCTAAGCTCCTCCTTGTCTGGGCTGCTTCCTGTGCTCTAAATATACGCTGCGCATCCTTATGTCCGTTCCTGACTTGTCTTCTCTGTGTAAAGTATTTTCCCTTCCCAAATGTGCATGTTATCCGGGCGAGGTGGCGAGCACCTGTAGTGCCAGCTACTTGAGGGGCCTGAGCCCAGGATGTCGAGGCTGCAGTGGGCTATGATTATGCCACTGCACTCCAGCCTGGATGACAGAGTGAGCCTCCAACCCAAACAACAAAAAACAAACACACACACAAAATGTGCCTGTTGAGAGACCACCCATCTGTCAAGGCCAGGCTAGGCGCCACCTCCTCCATGCTGCTTCCCTGGTTGCTTCTCCTGAAAGTTATTTCTTCTGCATTCGCAGGGTGCTGAGTTTGGAGTGCAACTCAAATGGCAGATGTCACATGCTGTTGGTCATTTGAGTTGTCCTGACTCCTCCACTTCATGCATGGCACTCGGCTTGAGATTAAGAACCAGGTCTTAACTCACCTGGGAGACTTTTCGTCCAACCTTGTTTTGTGAATAAATAACTGACATAGCATTTTTACCATCTCCAAATGCTTTTATTTGCCAAATTACTAAGAGGCTATTGATTTAAATAAATTATTTTACGTACCACTAGGAAAGAAAAAAATGCCAATTGAAATATAATAAGGTATCAATTAAAAGATATATCCTAATTTCTGAAATTTCATTAGGTGGGAAATGGTACATCCTAGAATCAGTGAGCTGTAGAATATTAAATCTTATTCAGTCAGATGTAAGTATCCAATCAGATATTTATAAGACACCTAAATGTGCCAGACATTAGAATCTCACAACAACCATATAGGAGACTGAGGATAGGTAACATTATTCCCATTTTACAGTGGGGAAAAAATAAAATTCAAAGAAACTACAATACTTATTCAGAGTGAAACAAATAGAAATCAGAGAGCCAAAGTTATGGCCCAAACCTTGTGGTTGATACACAACTGCCTTCCCTGTGGGCATCAGAACCCTGAAGTCGGCTCTAGGTCTAGTTATCAACGTGGAACTTCTTGCCTTTCATAGCACTGCCTACCCAAAATTATATGCACATCAGTTAGCCTTTCAATTTGTTTTTCCCAGCTGTATTGTTTTGTCATGTTACTCCAAGAACATCCTGTTACTTGGCATAACACAATGTGATGTGATGATATTTCATGCTGCTTAGGAGAAATTAGAATGATTGTTGGATGCTTAGATTTTTTTTCTTGGGTAGTAATTAGCAGGCAGAATCACTCACACACACACCCATAGGAGTTTCTCAACTATCATTAGCCTCAGAATAGTAGAGGGTTTCCAAACCCAACACTTCATCTAATTAATTACCTCATCTGAATACTTGCTTTTGGATTTTAAGGAACACACTCTGGAATATACAGTTAAGTGATAAGACTTTTAATTAATAAGTTTAGATATTTTGCTTCACTTTAGAAGGAATTGGTATGTGCGCATTTTGACTGATAAACATAATCAAGCTGATTTTTAAGAACAGATACACTAAGAATGCTTTCCCATACATGTCTGGTTATATTTTTATTTTATTCAAATTGCTAAGTGAAAGAAGAAAAATGCAAATGGAAGAGTCTTCCCAGATCAGCAGGAACTGGATTGTGTTCAAGTTTTGGCAGAGTCAGTTCAGCCTTTCATCTGTCTAAGGGAGATGTGTTGAAATGCCCCCACTGTTCTCGGGATTATTCAGACTGTATTTGAGTAACTTGTCGATTGCCGGTCACTGCACTTTAGGAAAAAACAGTCAGAGAGAGGGAAAAGAGTCAGGAAGACTAGCCAAGTGATACAAAGTAAGATCTGTGAAGGAAAATCAAGAGAGAGAGTTTGTTTAGCTTGGAAAAGAAAAAGTAAAGTTAATTTCTGATTTCAAATACATAAGAGTCTTTTGGTGAAGAAAGTAACAGTTCAGCTGTATCCTATGATCATCAAGCACAAAACAAGAGGAAATTGGCTGCTGTTTGTGCTAGACACACTATGTGGTGACGGAGTTCTAGAAGTGATCCCCAAGGGATAGTGAGATGTCCATTCTAAGACCTTCAGATTTAAACTTCCTAAAGTGGATAGCAGACCAAACTAGAAAATCTCCCCAGGCCCCTTAAGCGCTCTGTGGCACTGTCTCCTGTTTTCATAACACTTGTGGATCATGATTACCAGATACCTTCTATAGCTTCTACCCTACTTGCTGTGACATGGGTAAAAGTGAAGCTAGGGTGTTGTAGACTTCATGGGAACTTGGCCAGTTAAGGACAGTCCCTAAGTCTTTATGTAATACAGGTGTCCTAGCCCTGCTGTCCTATAGACATGTAGAAGACTCATGCCACACACCTGCTCCACATCACATCTGAAAGACTTTAGGGCATTTGGCCTTTTCAAGAAAGTTGCCCCTGAAAATACCCCCTTTCTCTCATATGTGATTAATTTCTCCCTTTGTATTATAGAGGCGTGTTCTCACCAAGTTGCCCGGGCTGGTCTCAAACCCCTAGGCTCAGGCAGTCCTCTCTCCTCTACCTCCCAAAGGGTTGAGATTACAGGCATGAGCCACCGCACCTGGCTGATTTTTTTATTTATTGTAGAGATGAGGTCTTGTCAAGTTGCCCAGGCTGGTCTTGCACCCATGGGCTCAGGCAATCCTCTTGCCTCTGCCTCCCAAAGTGCTGGGATTACAGGCAAGAGCCACTGCACCCAACCAAAAGACATTCTTATGCCGCACCCCCTCTAGTTTCTACCCCAATTTACTGCTCTCTTTCATACAAAACATCTTGAACTTCTTGTCTGGAGGCATCATCTCTGCTCCCTCATTGCCTGCTCCCCTCGGTCTGTTTCATTCAAGTCTCTGACCCCACACTACTGTCCGAAACTGTTCGGATCAAAACTAACCATGACCACTTTGTTGCCTCATCTTCCTCAGCTTCTCAACGGCATCCAGTGCAGTCAAGCACTTCCATATTTCTGAAACCCACTCTCCCTGGGACTCAATGACAACTTCTCTCCTGGAAAAGTTTCCCTCTGGGTCACCCATGCTTTCTTCTCCACTGCTCAGTTTCTGATTTGGTATGCTTAGAGGCTCAATCCTGACCCCATCTTTTCTCTCTGTACTTTCACTTGCTATTTTTCTGCTCCCAGACCTTTAAGGCGATGACTCCTAGTGTACATCTTCAACCATGGTCTCTCCCCTAAAGATCAGGCTTATGTATTCAATGGGGTACTTGACATGTCCACATGTATGTCTGATAATCATTTCAAGCTTCATGTGTCCAAAACAGAATCCTTCATTTCAACCCAGGTCCCACCACATGTACATGGCAATCTATCCATCTCCCAGTTGCTTCTATCTCAGCAAATGGCACCACCAGCCATCAGACAGGCACCTCACCTTCCACATCCAAATTATCAATGGCTCCTATTGTTTTTATGCTCAGTCAGATATCAATCCTTTCACTTCTATCTCCTCTGCTACCTCTCTAAGCCAAGTCTCTTCAGTTTCTCACCTAAACTACTACATTAGCTTCCTACCATGCTCTCTGCTTTCATTCTTACCTCCCTACAGTTCATTCTCTACACGGTAACTAGAGCAAGCTTTTTAAAAACAGCAGTCATACATCATTCTCCTGCTTTCTAGAACTTCCAATGAGGACTTCTTTTTCTGCCAGTATAACAGACTGTATGCTCTGAGGAGTATCTCTCTTGCATTTTGGGACTCCTAGGAAGTAATGGAACCTTCTAATGAAAAGGTAGCTAAACGCAGATATGTCATCAGTAAACACCCAAGAAAAGGCAGAATTCCCATCACTTGTGTTTGTATATGATGGTGGTGTGAGGGTGCAAATGGGAACTGTACTGTAACTCCCAGATTAAGCCTTGAGTTCTAGAAGGGATATTAAATAGCCTAGGTTCATAGTACCACTTAACTCCAATTGAAGCAAATGTGACTTAGGCTTCTAGTTTTTTATTATAGATTAAGATCTTCTGAGCTCTCAAACAAGGAAACAAACTACCATGAGTGAAAATCAGCAAAAGTAACAAATAATATATTGACTACTCCTTCCCCACCAAGGACTTCAGATGTTTGAATTATCAGACTAGAAAATAGACTACCTCTATGCTTAAGATAGAATACAAAAATGAGCAAGCAATAATGGGCTGTCAAAGTCAGCAAACTCTACTGAAAAAGAAAAACAGAACTTTAAGTAGTGAAATAAAATAATTGATTATCAAAAAACTTAGTGGATAAGCTTATTTGTAGTGGATAAGTTAGTGAACTATAAAATAGGACTACAGTAGTTTCATACAATGGAGTACAAACAAAGTGATGGAAATATGAGGAAGACAGGTTAACAGGTAAGGAGGGCAGAATAAGAAAACCTAACATTAGCCTGTTCAGAGTCTCAAATAAAAATATGCAGAATGGAGGTAAGACAATGTTTAAAGAGATTGTGGCTGAGAATGTTTCAAATAGAGTGAGAAATATTGATCAACAAATACAGGAAGGATTGTATACTAAAAGGACAAAAAGTTATTTACAACATTCTGTAGTAAGACTGCTAATCACTGAAGACAGAGTTCTATTACAAGAAGCCATAGGGAAAACTCAGGTCACATTTACAAAGGAACAATAATTAGACTGACAGCAGACTTATCAACAACAGCAATTAAAGCTAGGAGATAATGAAATATTTTCAAGTTCTGAGAGGAAATAATTTTCATCCTAAAGTTGTGTATTCCGTAAAAATAACCTTTACAAATGAGAGTGAAAAATTATTTTCAGAAAAAAAATTCCTAAGAGAACTTACCACCAACAGTCTTATACTGAGAGAACTTCAAAGGATATATTTCAGGGCCTTTGATATTGTTAAGCTCTGGTCTGGCCATGTGACTCTTTGAGTTATGGCTGGACCATCCATGTTTCCCTAAACTTTGGCCCCCTCCCCTATCTTGGGAGGTGAACCTTCTCTCTCTCTTGCTAATCTACTTTCTAAATAAACTATACTTTCCAGTCTAATATATATAATATATATGTATATAATATATATACACACATTTTTTTCAGAAAGAGTGAAAGGTATAACAAAAGTTCTGAAAAACAGAAGAAATAGTAAGCAAAGAAATTGGTAAACATGTAGGTAAATCTAACCAAATATGATTGATTTAAAATAATAGCTACTCTCAAACTTTTTTAAAGATAAACTAAAATACTGGGTAAAACCCTATATATGTGAGGGAGGAGATGATCAGAGTTTTCATTCTAAAGTCCTTTTGTTTTTCGGAGGGGGTTAAAATACTAATTTTAGATTTCAGGGGTAACTACCAAATAGAAAGAGTATATAACTTCCAAGCTGATTTTTAAAAGTCATGAAAAAGGAAAGAAAGCTTAAAAAAGAAGGACACATAAAAATCAAAAGTAAGATTATAGAAACAAATTTATTAGCAATCACAATACATGTAAATGGTCTAAACTTTCTGGCTAAAAGATAGATACCATAAGATTAAGATTTTTAAAAATAATGATATTAAATTCAGCTATAGAGTATTTAGAGAAAAGATACCTCTAACATGGAATGACAAAGAAAGGTCAAAAAGAAAGGGATAAAAAAATATATTCTAGCAAATACTGAAATCAAAAGGAAACTTAGGTGGCATTGTT
The DNA here is from genome assembly GCA_027257055.1 of Cephalopachus bancanus. Taxonomy (NCBI): domain Eukaryota; kingdom Metazoa; phylum Chordata; class Mammalia; order Primates; family Tarsiidae; genus Cephalopachus; species Cephalopachus bancanus. The sequence continues at coordinate 207,845 of JAPVLO010000005.1, read as the reverse complement.
TATATTAGTCAAAATAGACTTTAAGACAAAAAAGCATTAGTCAGGGTAGAGGGAGCTCTACATATTGATAAAAGTTTTAATTCATTGGAAAGGTATACTATTTCTAAACTAGCATCAAAATATGTAAAAATTTGATTAAACTCTATGGAGATTTCACATGTTTCTCCATGTTATTGTTTGGTCATGCAGACAACAAATAATTAGTAAAAGTATATCAAATTCAAGCAGCACAACTACATAGCTTTATTCATGGAATTTATATCAAACAATTAGAATATATGTATTCTTCACATGTAAAAGATATAAAAATCACCCTCATACTAAACCACAAAACATGTTTCAACAGATTTCCAGGAATCACTATAATAATGACCACATTATCTGATCATAATACAATTAAATATAATTCAGTAACTAAAAGATAAACTCCCCCCCAAATTCCCCTTATATATGGAAATTTTTAAACATTTCTAAATAATTCATTGATCAAAGATATCATAATGGAAATTTTTAAGTACTTAGAATTGAATGATAATGAAAATGCTGCATAGCAAAACTTGTGGGATGCAATGAAAGTTGTACTTAGAGGAAAATTTGTAGTCCAAAGTGCTTTTACTAGAATAGAAAAGGTGAAAATTAATAAACTAACTTTGAGAAGATTAAAAAAAAGACAAAGCCTGAGAAAGAAAAGATGAATAAAGATGAGAACAGAAATTAATTAAATTGAAAATGAAAATACCCTAGAGGGTATCAACAGAGCCAAAAGTTGTTTCTGCACATGGGGTTCTTAATACAGGATATGGTAAAATTTTTTTGTAAAAATGCAGATCATAAATATTTTTGGTTTTGTGGGCCTTATAGTCTCTGTCACTACTACTCAGCTCTGCCACTGTAGTACAAAAGCAGTTATATACAATATGTGAATGGGTAGATATAACTCTATTCCTGTAAAATTTTATTTTAAAAAACTGGTAGTTGTCTGTGGATCATAATTTGCTGATCCATGGAATAATATCAAGACTGGTATAAAATAATAAATCTAATGAGATACTTTAGCAAAGTGGCTGGATATAAGATCAATATACAATATATATCAATAAAAATTAATTGCTTTTTATATGTGTTTTTAAAAGTAACTTTTAAAAAATTGTCATTGATAATAACAACAAAGCAATTTAAATACCTAAGAATAAATCTAACAAAACCAAGATTTTATCATTTAATCTGCCTCAGACCAACAGTTCTAAAAATTTTGGTCTCTGGACTCTTTTATGCTCTTAGAAATCATTGAGAACTTCAAAGAGCTTTTGCTTATTTTTGGCTTTTATCTATCTGTATTTACCTTATTAGAACTTAAAACTAAAAATTTAAAGTATTGCCAGGTGTGGTGGCTCATGCCTATAATTCCAGCACTTTGGAAGGCTGAGGCAGGAGGATTGCTTGAGCCTAGGAGTTTGAGACCAGCATATAGTGAGACCTCATCTCTACAAAAAGTATCAAAAAAATTGGCAGGAAATGGTGGCACGCACCCGTAATCCCACCTACTCAGGAGGCTGAGGCAAAAGGATGACCTGAGCCCAGGAAGTCAAGGTTGTGGTGAGCTGTGATCGTGCCACTGTACTCTAGCCTGGGTGACAGAGTGAGACTCGAACTTAAAAAAAAAAAAGTATTTATTAATTAATTTTAAAATAGCAATAAACCCAATACATGTTAACATGAATAATATATCTTTATGGAAAAGATGATTACGTTTTAAAACAAAAATAAATGAAAAGAATGACATTGTTTTACATTTTTCCAAATTCCTTTAATATCTGGAATATTGGAAGATGTTTATATTCTAATATCTGTTTCAGTATTCAGTCTGGTATGATATATAGTTTTGGCTTCATTTTTTGAAAAAATTCAACTTCACACAGAAATGTAGTTGGAGAGTGATTGGTTATTTCAATAACTTTTTCAAATAATTGTGGATAGTCTTTGATACTATGTCAAAATTTGATAAGTGGTAATTTTTTTTTTTTTTTTTTGAGTCGGAGTCTCACTCTGTCACCCAGACTGGAGTGCAGTGGCCGCTCCCGGCCACCGCAGCCTCGACCTGCTGGGCTCCGGCGATCCTTCCACCTCAGCCTTCTGAGTAGCTGGAACTACAGGCACACGCTACCATGCCTGGCTAATTTTTGATTTATTGTAGAGATGAGGTCTCGCCAAGTTGCCCAGGCAGGTCTCAAACCCGCAGGCTCAGGCAATCCACTCACCTCAGCCTCCCAAAGCGCTCGGATTATAGGCTGAGCCACCGAGCCCAGCAAGTGATAACTTCTTAAAAGTTAGTTGCAATATGGAATCTAAAACCATATCAATGAACTTTTCAAATGTCATTAGCTTAAAATTCTGCCTTGTGCATTGACTAGATCATTTACCTAAGCATGATTTTGTAAGATCATGATTAGCTAGTTGGAAGATGATTACTGAGTTATGCAGATCTTCAAAATGGTGACACCATTTTATGGTGTCCAAATAAATCACATATTAATATTACCACCAGTCTCATCAGAAAAGTCTTGTACATTTTGGGAAGCTGTCAAGCTCACAGTAGGAAATACACATTTTTCCAAAAATCTGATTTGTATTTGAATTTTATCACTGGCAACAAATACTGTCAGTTGTTTTCCCTGAAGTGTCAGCTCACTCACCTTGTTCAGTTTCATGAACATATCTGCCAAATACCCAAGACTGAATAACCATAGTCTGTCAGTCATTCTTGCAAGTAAAAATGGTGTTCTATGAAAAAAGCGGCTCATGCAACTTGCCACTCAAGCAGTCCCACAAACACTTTTCCTTGAGACAACCATCACGCTTTAAGATGCAGCAAACGAGCCGGGCTCAGTGACTCAGCCTGTAATCCTGCGCCTTTGGGAGGCTGAGGTGAGTGGATTGCCTGAGCCCGCGGGTTCAAGGCCCGCCTGGGCAACTTGGTGAGACCTCATCTCTACAATAAATCAAAAATCAGCTGGGCGTGGTAGCGTGCGCCTGTAGTTCCCGACTGCTTGGAAGGCTGAGGCGGAAGGATCGTCGGAGCCCAGCAGGTCGAGGCTGTGGTGGCCGGGAGCGGCCACTGCACTCCAATCTGGGCGACAGAGTGAGACTCCGACTCAAAAAAAAAAAGATGCAGCAAACGTACATCATGTGTGGTCTTATTTTGCCACCCGGACCGTTAAAAAGTTGTGTGCACAAGTATTGAGATTTAATACAAATAATAATTTTTACTGCTTGATCAAGTACATGTCTAAGTGGGACTGGCATTCTGTCCTACTGTGAGTGGGTGGCGGTGAAGAGCAAGTGCAGTGTGGTGTCACTGCCTTGTTTCATGCTGAGTTATCCAGCATTATATTTGCACCAGCCGTGGACATGGGAACATTGGGAAGGCAAGCGGCGTCTTGATATGACTATGAAAATACTGTTGACTTCATTGGCATTCTGAAAGGGTCTTGGGATCCCTGGGTTCCACAGACCGCACACACTGAGCTCCATGGCCATAGACTTTCCTGTAACTCTGTCCTTCGTGTCGCTAAGATCTCAGGTTAAATGCCATGACCTCAGAGAGGTCTCACATCCATAGGCTTCCAGTGACTTCCTATCACATCACCCTACTTTGCTTTTATGGTAGTATTTATCACTACTTAATAGTTTGTTGTTGACCGGGCTCGGTGGCTCACACTGTATTCCCAGCACTTTGGGAGGCCAAGGCGAGTGGATTGCCTGAGCCCACGGGTTCGAGACCAGCCTGGGAAACTTGGCGAGACCTCACATCTACAATAAATCAAAAATTGACTGGACGTGGTAGCGCATGCCTGTAGGTCTGGCTACTTGAAAGGCTGAGGCACATGCATCACCAGAGCCCGGCAGGTCGACACTGGGGTGGCCGTGAGTGTGCCACTGCCCTCCAGCCTGGGCAACAGAGTCAGACTCCAACTCGAAACAAAAAAAAATAGTTTATTGTTTACTTATGTGTTTATTGTCTTTCCTCCCCAGCTAGAATATGAGTCCTGAGAATGCAGAGACCTTGTCTGTCCTATAAAATACAATAACTGTGCCTTCAAAACATAAAATAATAACTCCTAAATACTCAATACATTTTTATGGGATGATTGACTCTGGCTGAGATGGCAGGTAAGGAGTTGGCTTTCTCATCCTTCCTCTTTCAGATGGCCTCACGGCTCTAACTAGCCGTCCTTTGCTCACTCTGGATTCTCTGGATAACAATAAAAGGAACTTTTGTGTTCCACATTTTACACAGTCCTCACTAGAACCCTGCAAGTTGGGTGCTGTGTACTCCTTTTTACAGAAAAGCATCTGAAAGTCAACAAGAACTGTTACAAATCTAAAGCGCGAGTGAGTGTTGGAGCCGAAAACTGAACTCACATCCTTCAACTTCCTCACAGGCGAAACAGCAACTCAATGGATGTACATTAAGACATACTCATAATTCTCGCTCAGAGTGCCAGGGTTTCAAGAGTTGGCTGCCAAATTATGAGGCAGTAGTCATTCAGAAAGTGTGCTTGTTAGAGGGAATTTTTAAAATAATTAAAATTGAAACTCTGAAGTTATAACAAATGAGCAGCAGGTTTTCAAAATTAACTTTTTTGCACATTTTAGAAATGTTTACCTCAACCTTCAATTCCCAAGAAACCATTGTACGTCTTCAGCCTTTTGCCCAGAATTTCCTAGGATCTTTCTTAGAACTGCCGCAATGGCAACTGAGCATGCTAGTCCTGTGTCACACCGAAGACCAAAGGCCTTTCCTTTGTCCTGCTTCCTAGATGGAACAAGTGTATAGTAACATGTAACATGCCAGGTCGGCGTGAAGACGTAGGCCTGAACCCAATCTCAGCGATCCCATCCTCACTTCATAGAATAGGCCCCGGAGAAGCTTTGACTGAATCTCCAGGCGTCACACAGAAGTCAGCAGTAGTATAGGGGTCAAGCCTCTTATTATCTAGACAGCTGCTTTGTTTGCTTCCGGTTTTACCTGAAATCTTTATACCAAGGAGAGATTTACCAAGAGACTTTTAAGGGAGCTCTGAGACTAGCCAATTAGGCACTAAGTGACACAAGATCCTTGAGAACCAATTCCCTAGGATTGTGTCTGCCAGCCCTGAGATCTGTAACTTTCAAAAATAAACTTGGAGGCCTGACACAGTGGCTTATACCTGTAATCCCAGCACTTTGGGAGCTGACACGGACAGATTACTTGAGCCCAGAAGTTCAAGACCAACCCAGTAGACAATATGGCAAAACCTCTTCTCTACACAAAAATTTTTTAAAAATTAGCTGGGCATTGTGGCACATGCCTGTAGCCCCAGCTACTCGGGAGGCTGAGATAGAAGGGTCTCCAAGCCCAGGCCAAGGCTGCTGTGAGCCGTGATCACACCACTGCACTCCAGCCTGAGTGACAGAGTGAGACCCCAGCTCTAAAATAGAATAGAATAAATAAAAAACAGAAATGCCAACCCAAGTTCGGTTTTTCAGGTGTGCTAGAGAGAACTCAGGTCCAGCTCACCTACAGAGGTTAATGGTGTAACTCCAAGAAGGCACTGACAAGGCCTTTCTTTTCCACAATTATCTATTAATTTAGTTCACCCTCAGTTGAATATAAAAATCCCTAGGACATCAGGAGAGGGCATTATAAGTCAATCACAACCTTCTGAAATCTAAACTCTGAACAGCCAGACGTTCTTAGCTTCACCAAGGAAACTGAGGAGAGAAGAAGAAGTGATTTTGGAAATGGGACACAAGGTATAGGGTTCTGTTAGCGTAACAGCCCTGACATCCAAGAAAACAAGGGAAGCATCTCTGGGGAAGCATTGGCCTGCCTCAGTCCTTCCAGGGTGGACCATGGAATGTGCCTGTGTAGCTCTCGCTGATGTTGGATTCTCACCAGCAGCGGGAAAGAAGCTGCCTATATAGCACAGAATGGCAATGCCACAGGCCTCTCCCACCCACCTGTGTCTGATAACTTCCTCAAGGCACCAGGAGGATGGTGGTTTGTAGAAACAACATCAGCGGGTCAAGGTCTAGGCTTGGCCACTGCTCATGACTAGCTTGGGCTTGAGACTATGGTCTGGCTTCACCCTTCCCTTTACTTAATAGTGTTTCAAACAGTCACATGGTCACTCCTTAGGGTGAAATACTTACAAAATTGCAAAGAGATCCTCTAAGCCCTTGACTAATTGACCTTTTGTTTAACTTGTGTTGCCTAGAGGGCCTTTCTCGCTCTTGGACATATCCCCGACAGCAAGACTATGTCTGTCATTTGCAATATAAAAATGTCAGGAAACCTTTCCTGTGTTTTCCCTCCCCCATTCCCAGGGCACACCCACCATGGAGAGTCATTACTCTAGCACGGAAGTTTCGTCTCTCTGCAGTATTCACTTCTCTTAGGACCTTGTTTGATCCATTCTAGAGGTCTTGTTAATGTGTTATTTCTGTGTGTTTGTGTGTGTGTGTGTGTGTGTGTGTGTGTGGTGTGTCTGTCTGTCTGTCTGTCTTAGTATCTATTAAGATCCCTGCCAAAGCTTAAGGAGTCTGTAACTTCTGAAGGGGAAACACCAAGCCATAAAAATGCGGGGACTCCCTCCAGGCTAGCTTTAGCTGATGGCAAAGGCCATCTCTGCCTGTAGTTGCGAATGGTTGAGGTTGTATTATCCCATTAATATGAAAAGGCTTAGTTACCAAATTCTCTGGGTTCCCATTAATGGTCATGCCTATGCTAAACTATAGGCCTATTGGAGAGGCTTCTAATACCCCTGATCCGTCTGTTTCTGAATGCTCATAAAGTTGAACTTTTTTACAAAAGCGTCTCTAGGTCTGTGGAAAAACCATCTGAAAGAACCTGTTACATCGACTCCCAACAGCCTCCTGCCATATTTCCTTCTCGGTTCACATCACCCACAGAGCGAGCCAGAAAAGTCTGATGGTTCTCCGACTGAGCTCCTTAGAAGTTTGAAAATAAATATTGTGTCTTCCTATTAGGAGGAAGTGTACCGTATTCATCTTTCGCTACCTAGCTCAGAGTTGACCAGGGAGTATGTAGTTAGGCATCCCCAAATATCAGCTGATTCTTCCTCTGGGCCTTGTCTTAGATAATTTCTATTTTGTCCTTCAGCTTTCAGTTCAGGCATTGCTATTGCCAGGATTGTGTTGCCGGGAAGAGCCTCATGTATGCCTGAGGGCGTTTGCCTGGTCAACCACTATTTTATGAGCTCCAGAGACTTATCTGCGAATGTGACCCAGCATCTAGTGACTGGCACATTGTAGACACTCACTGAATGTTTCCTAGATGCCTAGATGGTTGAATCTTTTCATCGTTCTAAATTTTCACACAACTTTGCTCTTCTTCGAGGGTGTTTTGTCTATTTCAAGGTACCCACAGCCCTCACTGGCAGCCAGTGGTCATGCTGCAACAGAGCGTTCACTCTTTGAGATTTGGGTGGGACATTTGGGAAGGCACAAATCACTGAAACTTCATTTTGGGGTCTTTATTTCTTGTTTTGAGGATGACACAGAGACGTGGAGGAATATCTGTAATCACAGTGGAGCAGGAGAGCAGATAAGAACAAAGTGCTGATGATTTTTAGGGGAGAGAGGCCTAGAATACTATGGGAGTGAATGGAGATTTTAAAAATTCCATAGAAGCTGGAAGCTTTACAAATACAGCAATTGCTAATGTCTCATGATTAAACATCAAAATAATAAGAGACAGACAAAACTCTGTGTACTTGGAAAGAACCATCAATCTTAGAAAGTATACAAAAGAAACTTTCCACAGTGGGATAACTCTTACATCACCATCTTTTTAGTGTTTCTTCATGTGATCATAGTCCCACGGGCCTGAGAAGCTATTGGTATTGGTAGTATGACATTTGAGGTCACCAAAAGAATCGGTGGACCCACTGACCTGCTTTTGACTCCTGAGAAGGTCTTAATGATCTCACATTCTACGAATCTTATCTCGGCCTTATGGCAAAGATTATTTTGTCTTAGTTGTGGAAGTTTGCCTGCCTGTTTCTTCCATAGAGATGACATGCTGCACATGCAGAGTGCTGCAGCTGTTGAATGTGTGATCTTTTCCCCCCTTTCTTCATCTGAAACACATTGTGTACATCTGTTTCTCTGGTTTCTTTCCAGAAGGACTCACTCTCAAGGGTTCCAGCCTGCACCACATGCGTAATAAGGTACTCACCCAGAAACATGCTTAGTTAGCAAGCTGTCTGAAGGAGGTGGACACACCTTGTACACATGCTGAGTATAAATGTCTCCAGAGAATGCTGTGACCCACTTTGCCCCCATATAATATGGGATGCAGGCTCTTCTGAGCGTGCAAAGGAAAAGGCTGAAATGACCATGTAGACAGGAAAAAAACTAATTCTGGACCCTCTTGTTCCTGTATTTATTAGCTCCTTGTCCCATCTCAGTAGAGTCAGATGATATAAACCTGATAGCATCTTCCTTCCTGCACATAAACTTGCTTATTCATTCATTCAGCCCACAAGAGCTTGCTCCCTGGTGATCTCATCCGGTCTTGTGGCTTTTAAACACCATCTCCATACTAATGGCTCCTAAATTGATATCTCTAGAATCAGCCCTTTCCTGAATCTCAAGCTGTCTTCAGTTGCTTATATAATACTTCCATAGGCCATAATTATCTAAGAAAATATAATTTAGCCACCCTAACTCCTAAAAGAAGGAAAATCCTTCAGACCAAACAACCACCATAGAAGAACACTAATGTAAAATTCTTAATAAAATGTTAGCAAAGTCTAGCAGCATTTTAAAGAACAACATACCATAACCAAATGTAGTTCATTCTAGGGGTGCAAGGATGATAAAATGTTGGATATACAATGGTTAGGTAAGTAAGTATCAGCTCCTCCAACTTAGTACATCCAACAGTCATTCTCTCCTCATCCTCCTCCCCCCTACCTGGCCTCCCTGGAGTCTCCCATTTCAGTAAATGACACCCCATTCCTCTGGTCACTTATGCTGAAATCATTGGAGCCATCCTTCACTCTTTCCATTCTCAGATCCCACGGCCAATTCATTAGCAAGTTCCGTCAGCTCTACTTTCAAATATGTGTATATGTGTTGTGTCACCCACTTAGTCAACACTCTTCTCCCTTTCTAGTTGAATCTGTTATTGTCTCTCACCCAGACTCCCACAAGAGCCTCCTAGCCTGCCTCCTGGCTTCCAGCGGGACCCCACAGTAGCCCATTTCCACATGGAACCAAAGTCATCTTTTAAAAATGTAAATCAGATCCTATCACTTGCCTGCAGTGGCTTGCCTAGCGCTTAGAATAAAGCTCGAATCCTACCCTGAACTGCAAACTCTTCACTGTCTTTACTACTTCTGCAGCCTTCCCTGGCCGCGGCTCTCCAGGTGCTCTGGCTGTGGGGCATCCGAGCATCAAGCCCACGCCTGCTATAGGGTCATTGAGCCAGCTGTTTATTCTGCCACAAAGGCTCTTCTCCCAGATATCTGTGAGATTCACTGCCTCACTTCCTTGAGAGTGCTTAAACGAGAGCTTCTATGACCACGGTATCCGAAGTGGGACCTCACTATTTTTTTTTTTTTTTGAGTTGGAGCCTCACTCGGTTGCCCAGACTGGAGTGCAGTGACTGCTCCTGGCCACCGCAGCCTCGACCTGCTGGGCTCCGGCGATCCTTCCGTCTCAGCCTTCCGAGTAGCCAGAATTACAGGCATGTGCTACCACACCCGGCTGATTTTTTGATTTATTGTAGAGATGAGGTCTTGCTGCCCAGGCGGGTCTCAAACCTGCGGGCTCAAGCAATCCACTCACCTCAGCCTCCCAAAGACGCGGGATTACAGGCTGAGCCACCGAGCCCAACTTGCAGGACCTCACCATTTTAATGTTTTTCTCTACTGCACATGTTGTTATATAGATCTATTTGTGTGTTGCCTTTTTTCTTTTTCTTTTTCTTTTTTTTTTTTTTTTTTTGAGTTGGAGTCCTTCGTCCAGGCTGGAGTGCAGTGGCATGCACACTCACGACACCCCAAGTGTCGACCTTCTAGGCTCCGGCAATCCTTCCGCCTCAGCCTTCTGAGGAGCTGGAATTACAGACGTGCGCTACCATGCCTGGCTATTTATTTTATTTTATTTTATTGTAGAGACAAGGTCTTGCAAAGTTGCCCAAGCTGTTCTTGAACCCTCAGGCTCAGGCAATCCACTTGCCTTGGCCTCCCAAAGTGCTGGGATTACAGGCTGAGCCACTGAGCCCGGCAACCTTTTTTTCTAATGGAATGCAGTCTCTTTAACAAGCACAACTTTGCTTGGTTCATTGCTGTGCCCTCAGGTACCCAGAACAGTGTCTGACATTCATGTGGTAGATACTTTGTCAGTATTGAAAGTTTGAAGGAAAAACACTCACAGAGTAGCCATCTTTGTTTCAGGTATTATGCTACAGGGGTAAAAAGCAGGGGGAAAGCATGTTTCTGCCCTTGCAAAACCTGCCCTGGGTGTCAGAGACAGACACCCAAGCAACCCTGTCATACTGATACGACTGGGGGCTGGGGAAGCTCCAGCATGAATTTCCCAACTGTGCCCTCAGGAGTCGGAAAGGTAACCAGAGGAGCTGACATTTGAGATTATTCCTGAAGGATGAGCAGGTGTTTGCCAGACAAAGAAGAGTGAGCAGAGCATTTGAGGTGTGGAAACAGTACATTCAACAGCATGGAACTGTGGTAGAACAAAGATCAGTGAAACTTGCATGCAACCAACTTATGGGAGAGTTGTGTATGATGAGTATCATAGTTTGTCTTCTGTTGGTGTAACTTAATACCTGAAACTGAGCCATTTGTAAAGATAACAGTGACGCATATTCTTATAGTCCAGGGTCGAGGGGCTGCATCTGGTGTGTTCCTTCATGCTGATAGGGACTCTGCAAAGTCCTGATGTAGCGCAGAGCAATCACTGGCTTTGTAAGAGACCCACTCTTGTGATAACCACTCCTTCAATAACCCATTAATCCATGAATAGGTTAATCCATTCATGAGGGCACAACGCTCATGACCCAGTCATCTCCCAAACGTCCTATCTCTCAGGGGACCAAGTTTCCAACACTGAACTTTTGGGAAACACATTCAAACTATAGCAGTGAGCTTGGATAGATGAGTTGCCAGGAAGCAACAACTTATTTCCATTGTAGCCCCCAAACATGATTCTCCCCTGGAGTTTTCCTTTTCAGTAAATGACTCTCTCATTCATGTAATTGCTCAAGTTGAAATCCTCAAAGTTATCCTTAACTCTTTTCATTCTCACTCACTCCACATCAAGTCCACTTGCAAACCCATAAGCCCCATCTTTGAAATACATGCCTAATCCAGCCTCAAGTCACTGCTCCTAGGCGTCCTCTCTGGTCCAAGCCATCCTCTTGCTTGCCTGGACTGTCACAAGAGCTTCCCAGCAAGCCTTCCTGCTTCTCTTCTGACCCCCACAGTGACCTGTATTCTACACAAAAACTAATATTGTGAACTGCTGTTAAGCTAAAACTGGAGGAGCAGTTTAGGTCAGTGTCAACTCAGTGGATGCCTATTAAAGATTATTTCTATGTATATATGTTTTGAGTGGAAGAAAATTATTCTTATGTGAAAGTTTGTGTCTTCTTTACACTTGTATGACTTCTGTGATATTGTGGTATGCAATCACATGTGGGGTTGTCCCCTTAACAAAGGAAAGACAAAGACCCTCTTCATGTTTATTCTCACAGTACCTGGCACTGTGCCTGGCACACATGGTCAATGCACCATGAGTGTCAGTGAAAGAATTATTCTTCACTTTATAACAGACTCCTGCTGGGTTCCTTTAGTGATTTTCCCTACCATCTTTTTAAATGATCAATGTCCATCCTATAGGTTATTTATATACAACAGTTAGGTATCACATAAAACCAACAAGATCTGTCAAAGTCAATGTCTTTTTATTAGAATCCATCAGATGCAGCTAAAGCAATCAGAAGAAAAGTCATGACCTAAAATACTTATTTTGGTAGATTAGAAAAAGGGGTTAAGCATCTAACTCAAAAAGTTAAAAAAAAAAACTACAATAAAACAAACATTAAAAACAGGAAGGAAACAAAGTAGAACAGAAAATCATGAATTCAAAAACTGAAAAAATTAAAGAATTAAAAAGTACTTTAGCTGACTCGATTAAAAATAGAGGAAATGGTAAAATAAGGTAAATATAAGCTATATTAAAAAGGAATTGTAAAGTCTAATTATTCAACTTTTTATCAATTAACTTGGAAAACCATGATTCTCTAAGAAAATGTAATTTAGCCACTCTAACTTCTAAAGAAGGAAATTCCATCAGACCAACCAGCCACCATAGTAGAACACTAATATAAAATTCTAAATAAAATGTCAGCAAAGTGTAGTAGCATTTAAAAGAACAACATACATACCCAAATGAGTTTCATTCTAGAGGTACAAGGATGATAAAATAATATGTAGTTCATCATATCAATAAATCTTGGTAGAAAACTCATTTGATCATCTTCATAGGTGCTGCAAAAGTATTGATATAGTTTAACATCCATTTTTCATTAAAAACTACTTCATAAAATCAGATGTGGTGGGATACCACCTTAACATAAATAAAATATATGCATCTCACCCAAAATTGAGCACTATGTTTATAGGGAAACACTAGAAGCCATGTTTACCAGAAACAGTGAAGACAAAGGTGCCCATTGTTATAACTCTTCTTTAACATTGGTCTGAGTGTATTAGCCAATGCAGTGCAAGAGAAAGGAAATAGAAGCATGAAAAGTCAAGAGGAAGAGGTTTAGCTAATGTTTGTCATTGATATGATTGTATACTTAGAGTGTATGCTTATTTCTGTGAGTCAGTGGAAAATTTTGAAAACAATAATAAATCTCATTACGCACCAATTGGTTAGCAGATATAATGGAGGAAAAGATGCTATTTATAATATCAAAAAATTTAAAATCGCCGGGCTTGGTGGCTCAGCCTGTAATCCCGCGCCTTTGGGAAGCTGAGGTGAGTGGATTGCCTCGAGACCTGCCTGGGCGACTTGGCGAGACCTCATCTCTACAACAAATCAAAAAATGAGCCGGGCATGTTAGCGCACGCCTGTAGTTCCAGCTCCTTGGAAGGCTGAGGCGGAAGGATCGCCGGAGCCCAGCAGGTCAAGGCTGCGGTGGCCGGGAGCGGCCATCCGCACTCCAGTCTGGGGACATAGTGAGACTCCAACTCAAAAAATAAAGTTAAATTAAATTAAAAACCCAAATATACATATACACATAAATAGGAATTGAAGTTAAGAAATCTGTAGGATGTAAATCTTTACTTCTATAAATAAATAAAATTCCCCTGATGTGCAGAAAAAGACAAAAATGTGAATGAATGCAAAGGCAACCCATGGTCTTGGATGGAAAATCTCAGCAACACAAACTTAACATGATCCCAGGAAAAATGCCAACAGAATATTTTGAAGCCAAACAAACTGAAGCTAAAGTTCATGTAAAAACAATTGATTAAGAAAATAGTCAAGAATTTTTAAAAAAGGAAACAATAAGAGAAAATTTATCCTTAGAAATTCAAGTAGATTACAATAAGTTTATATATTTGCATTAGGATGTTAATAAATAAACAAGTCAATGGCACAGTATAGAATCCAGAAATGATCTCAAATACACTTGAAATTTTAGTTTGCATAAGGAAGCATCTCAGATCAGGGTGATAAAACTGGATTATTCAATAAATGCTGCTGAAACAACCAAATCACTATCTGAGAAAAATCAAATTTGGTAGTTCATATTTCTTTATTTTTTAATTTTTTTGAGTCGAAATCTCACTCTTTTTCCCAGGCTGAAGTATAGTAGTGCAATTACAGCTACCACAGTCTCAACCTGCTGGACTCAGGCAATCCTTCCAAGTAGCTGAGACTACAGGTGCACACCAACATACCCAGCTAATTTTTTAAAATTTAATGTAGAGATGAAGTCTTGCCATGTTGTCCAGGCTGGTCTGGGCTCACATAGCCGTGTTTATAACACAAAGCTGGCAACCAAAATAGCTGTCGATAGTGCATTGGTTATATAAATTACATTATGTCCTTATAGTCAAATACCATAAAACTGTAGAGCAAGAATAGCAAGTGAGAGACGGTGTTGTGGAAGAAACGTCCCGAGTTGTGACAAGCGGGTGACTGGTTCTTCCACCATGAAATGTACCTGCTCGTACCTCGCTAGTGTTCAGCAGTTTTGATCGCAAACTGCATGACCCCACCCCACCCCACTCTTCTTGTGCACCTGATCTCGCCCCAGAGACTTTTTTTGATTTGTTTCCTGAGATGAAAAAAAGTCCTCAAAGGGAAACGTTTTGCCCATTTGGAAGAGATGAAACAAAAAACGGGAGAAGCAGCCAGGCTCTGTGGCTCAGCCTGTAATCCTGTGCTTTGGGAGGCTGAGGTGAGTGGATTGCTTGAGCCCGTGGGTTCGAGACCCGCCTGGGCAACTTGGCGAGACCTCATCTCTACAATAAATCAAAAAATCAGCCGGGCATGGTAGCGCATGCCTGGAATTCTGGCTACTTGGAAGGCTGAGGCAGAAGGATCGCCGGAGCCCAGCAGGTCGAGGCTGCAGTGGCTGGGAGCAGCCATTGCACTCCAATCTGGGCGACAGAGTGAGACTCCAACTCAAATAAATAAATAAATAAATAAATAAATAAATATTTTTTTTAAAACAGCAGAAGCACTAAAATGCATCAAAATTGATGAGTTCAAAAACCATTTGGAGCAATGGAAAAAGTGTCTTGATGGGTGTTTTACATCAGACAGAGAGTACTTTGAAGGTGACTGAAGTTTGAGCATGTAAAAATAAATACACAATTTTTTATAAATAAATTCTGGGTTTTGGGGGGTTCCCCCTCATATATTTTTAAGTAAAAAAGCAAGGTGCATGGTAGTGGCATAGTATATAAACTATTATGTAAAGATTTATCTATTGATATATACATCTTTGCTTAAATAGGCATAAAATCTCTCTGGAAGAATATGCAAGAGATATTCGTTTCCTCTAGAAGATGGAACTGTGTGGCTGGGAAGCTGAGGTGGAGAGTTTTTTGCTTTTGCTTTTGAGACTTTCACCATATACCGTTTTATTCCTTTTGAAATTTGTGCCAACCAAAGCAAAAAAAATAAAATTTAATGATATTTTTCAAGTCATCCTTAGAAGACATCTCTGTTTTACCCAACAACATAGTTGAATCTCACAAAGATAATGTTGAGCAAAAGAACCCAGACACACAAAAAAGTATATATTATCTCATTTATGTGAAGTTTTAAAAAACATACAGCTAATTAATGTGGAGAAAGTTAGCATAGCAGTTTTCTTGGTAGGAAAAATGACTGGGACAGGGCAGGAAGGTGAACTTAGGGTGCTGACAATAGTCTTGATCTGAACAGTGGTTACGTGTGTGTGTTTACTCAGAAAAAATAATTGATCTATACCCTTTCGATTGATATATTTTTCTGTTTGAAAATTATACTTCAGTATTAAAAATTGTCAAAAATTTAAAAACCTTTTTTAGGGCCGTCTCCGTTTCCTAGGGCCTCCGTAGCAATATACTACCAGCTGGGCGGCTCACAGCAGCAGAAATGTATTGTCTCACAGTTCTAAAGACTGGAAGTCCATGATCAGGATGTCAGCAGAGCCATGCTCCCTCTGAAACCTGTAAGGAAGAATACTTTCTGCCACTTCCTAGCTTCTGGCGATTGACCCTTGGCATTCCTTGGCTGGCAGCCTCATCACCCTGCTCTTGCCTCCATCTTCACGCGGCGTCTCCATGTGGGGTTCATCATATATCGGATGAGGGGCCCACCCTACTCCTGTATGATCCCATCTTAACTAAATACATCTGCAGTGACCCTGCTTCCAAGCAAGGTCATGTTCTGGAGGTCAGGGCTTCAGAATTTCCTTTGGAGGGAGGGAGAACGTGACACACGCCGCAAGGGTCAATGAAGATCTTTCTTAACAGAGTATCGGATTTGCTACAGGAGAATGTTTTAACCTAATTTTCATGTCTGATTTGTGAAGCGTGCTGTTGTTGAGATGCGCTCTTGCAGAGAGAGGGAACCCATTGCTGTTTCCACCAAGGATGTTATCTCCTTGACGATAATTCAGCTGCTGGAAATGAGAGCCTAGTCTACTGGCTCCTGTAATTAAGTCCAAATAAAATCAGGGAGGGCTTTCCAGCTCTTTGCTAGCCTCCATCACGATGTTATAGCTCTGTAAAACTAGGGGCTGCCTTTACAGGTTGCGGGCTTGGCATGTGCTTACAGTTTATCTTCATCATAAAGCAATAACGTTGGTCTGAAGATGGGCTTTTTGAAAAAGCCTCCTCGTCTTTCACCTTTACTCCAAGGATCCTGCAGAGCATCACTTCTCACTGGCATGAGTGTGGGTTTTATTTTTCTCTCGAAGAGTCAGCAAGTTTCCAGATGAGTAGCAGGCATAGGGTGTGGCTGTGGCTTCCCTTTGGTTGAACATCCGAATTGTCCTTGAGGCATAATTAATCCCACGGTTCTCATGGAAGTTACTTTCCTAATTTAATGGAATAATTATCTTGTGTCCCTGGTCTCCAGTGTGTGTGGCTCGTTGTAGGTGCCCTGTGAGTGTTTGTTGACTGCCCCAAAACAGAATGACATTTAGCCATTGTCAGAATTCAATCTTTTTAGAGCAGGCAGAACTAATCTCTGCCAGACAAATATTAGAGCAGCGGTTGCCTTAGGAGGAGGGGATTGACTAGGATGGAACACGGGGCATCTTTCTGGGGTAACGGTAATAATCTATAACTTGGTAAGGCTCGGATGACACAGGTGTATATATATATATTTGTCAAAATTCAGTGAATGTGCACTTAAGATTTGTACATTTCATTGTGTGTAAATTGTATCTCAAAAAAAAAAACTATAAACAAATCTTGAACTCTAGCAAACAATGTGCCTGCTAGAGTGTTTAGGAGGAAATGTGCTGATTTCTTTGATATGCATTGAAAAAATAAGATGGTCTCCCCTTCCCCTACCTTGGGGAGGTGAATCTTCTCTCTTTCTCTCTCTAATTCTCTAATTTACTTTTAAATAAACTATATTTTCTTATCCAAAAAAAAGAAAACAGAAGATGGATTGGTAGACGGATAGAGTGATAGATCTAGATGGATAGATGTGGAATGAAAGAGGCATAATAAAATGCTCATCGTAGAATTGAAAGAGTGGGTATTTACGTGTTCACTGTCAAATGCTTCATAATAAATATTACACAACCATAAAGAAGGACATAATCATGAACTTCACAGCAACTGGGATGGACTTAGAGTCTATAATACTGAGTGATCTATCACAGAAACAAAGAACTGAGTACCACATGTTCTCATTCATAAGCGAACCTTGAACAGTTATCATAATACTATAAGAAAGGGATTGACAGTAGTGGGAAACTACCAGGGGGTGGGGGGCACACCTTCTCAACAAGGGTACCTGCATAATGAACATTTGTATGCTTAACCCTGAATTGTACTCCACAACTTTAAAATTAAAAATTAAAAAAATTCTTCATGACAGCATGTTAGAAAAAGTTCGAAATACAGAACAATACAGGACCTTGCAAATGTGGGACGAGAGTCTCCTTGTTGTTTTATCCCCTGTCTCAAGCTTGAATGTCTACTACTTGCAACAGGGGACAGTACTGCCTGCTAGGGCTCTCCGACTGAATCCAACGGCAAATTTACAGAGTACACAGTTTTGCTGCCCTGCTGGGAGTCAGAGAAAGTCGTTGAAAAAGGGCGAAGGACGTTTATATTTAGTATGGCATCGCACAATGTGGTCTTTTGCCAGCTGCCTACATGTAGTCCAGGAGGAATGCTGATTAGGCACTGTTAAAAGCAATGCCCTATTTTATAATTGTGCTCATGACTCAAAGGAAACTCATTTTATTTTCACTTGAAGAAAGACATGAAGAGCTACAGTTCTATGGTGTTTTCTTAGAATAACTCTTCCTCTACCCACCCCCAATCTGAAACATAACCCCCCTGTAGAAATGAAACATAAGTAAGTGGGCTTAATTTTGGAACAAAAATGGTCTCCATATGCTCACCCATGCCCCTCCTCCTCCCGTATTTTCTTTAATACAATATAGTGGAAACCGGAGTCAGACCCACTTGGGTTCTCCTTCTGTTTCTGTTACTAAATGATTCTGTGATCTTGAATAAATTGTTTAATATCTTTGAGCCTAAACTTGCACAATTTTAAAATGAGCAGATTCAATTAGCCGATCTACAAGTTCCTTCTACCACTGGAATGAAACTGCTTTTTCACCCTGTCTTGTTCTGTCATCTTGTTGGAGGCCAGCTGTAATGAAATCTTGAATCCAGACCCTGGCAGACTCTAGAAGGAAGAATCCCTGGTCCCAGCAAGACACACAAAAGACTCTGTAAGGAGCTCATTTAAATAATGCCTAAGATTTTAGTCCCAGTGAATTTACCATCTGTTTCTCCATATTAGTTGAGCATGAAGTTAGTCAGATACTTAAGGCACTCAGGAGAGTAAAGCCAAGATGTTTTACAAATCTCTTCTAAAAATATCAAGAAGAAAGAGCAGAGAAGAAAGTCATTTTTATATTTATAGAACTATATGTTTAGTTCACTTGGGCTCATCCCCAGGTGAAAAATTCTCATTTAAATACTGGTTATCCAGCCTGGGCAACATAGCAAGACCTCATCTCTACAAAAAAAATTTTTTTTTAATTAACTCAGCATGGTGGCACATGCCTGTAGTCCTAGCTACCTAGGAGGCGGAGACAGAAGGATCGCCTGAGCCCAAGAGGGCAAGGCTGTGGTGAGCCATGATCGTTCCACTGCACTTCAGCCTGGGCAATAAAGTGAGACTCTGACTCAAAACAAACAAACAAACAAATAAATAAATAAATATTGGTTCCAGGAACAGGTCATTGACTTCTAGCCTGGTTTTTTTCCCCAAGGAATGAAAGCAGAGCAGAAGTATTTCTAGCAGATGAGAATGAGTTTCATTCTCAGGATGTGATAGAACTCAAAGGCAAGAATAGTTCGATGTGTCACCATATATAAACAACCCAGAGAGGGTAATTGGATACGCTTTGTGTCTCTTCAAGTACCGTTTACTCAACTATATTGCCAAAGACAGAGACTTGGCTTCTATTATGTGTATCCCTTGGCTTGGTGCTTAATTGCCTGAGGGTTAATTACACAGATATACATACTTATGTGTTCATAGTCACACCACATGCAAGTTACATACCAAATGTGGTTGTATCCATGGATCCTTTCTATAGGCTATGTTTCTACGTTTGTATGTTTTGGCATGTATACCTACATATCGTCTCCCTTTGATTAGCAGTAAACTGAATGTGAGTAGTGGGACTACTTAAATAATGTAAGAGGTTAATTATCAAAGGCTTTACTAATGTCCTCAGGTTGGAGATGTTTTAGGTGAGGAGAGCATGGCAAGCCATCTGATTTGGTCCATTATTATATTTTCAATTATCTTCGGGGCTCAAAGAGAGACATTTATACAGCTGTGGATGACATAGCAAATTACCACAGCTCTCTAACCTTTTAAATTGCTAACACTGTTGTAATCTGTAATTATAGAAATCAGTGTGAGAATTGTGGCACTGCATAATTATCTTTCTTGATACTTTATTGCTGAATGAATTATTAATCAGAATCAGTCTTGTATAGTATTTTCAGCAACTCAGAAGAATAATGTATAATTAAATTTCATTATTCCTATTTTTGTGCTAATGTTTTATGATGTTGTAATTGATAATTAATTGGCCAAAAATTCACACAATACTTGGGAGTTTCAGGTGGCTGGAAAATGTAGAGCGTGCTGAGTTCATTAACTAAGTAACAATCATTCTGTAAAGACCACAGAGTCTATTCCAATCTGTACAAGAAGGCTTTTGAAATTGGTATATTAATCATTAAGCTCTTCGTGTTTCCTAAAAAAAAAAAAAAAAAAGCAATAACCAGGAGCACATAAGAATAATTAAGAGATTTTAATAGATTTCAAATCTGGCCAATTGTACGTAATCAGATGCTGGTTATTAATATCAGGCTACTACACTAGACACAGTCGGTGTGCTTCCCTATGCATGAATTTCCATTCTAGTTAAACAACCAGCAGTCCCCATATAATCACCGTTTCAAAAAGAGAATAACAGTGCTATAGCCTTAAAAGCCACTTCCTTCTGCCTTTGATGAGTATAATCCAGGGTGAAGCACAACTTTATAGACAAAGTCTGGTCTAATCTTCTTTTCCAATTGTCTAAAATACTAAATAGTTTTCCTCCTCACAGACACACAGGATTTACAATCTGAAAGGATGATGAACTTTTCCTTGACTGGCATTCTAACTAAGAATTCCTGGTGTGTGTCTCCTTTGGTGTCCTTTGCAACCTAGGTAACCAGTAAAAGCTCAAAATCCAAGAATGTCTTTCACTCAGCCTGAGTTCTATTGAAAAGAAACATTGTCGGGCATTTTATGTGAACTTCTGCTGTGCCATTTTATTTTTCTTTTTAAGAAGGTGATACTACTTTCTGATTTCTAAGTGTCTCTTTTAGAAACATACCATTTTTTTTAAACAGGTGAGCATCTTTTCTCTTTCCAAAGACTTTGAAAGCATTGTAATAGGGCATTTTACAATGTGTATGCTGTTTTTAATCCATCCTTTTCTAGGCTGATCAGAAAACCATCCATAGGGAATTGTTCCTTTACCAATGCACCTCCACCTTCCCAGGGAGCTTGTGAGGGGTTTATTTGTACATTGGTTGCCTTGGCTCCAATGCTTACACTTTCAGATTATAAATTATTATTATTATTATTATTTGAGTTGGAGTCTCACTCCGTCGCCCAGACTGGAGTGCAGTGGCCGCTCCCGGCCACCTCAGCCTTCCGAGTAGCTGGAATTACAGGCATGCACTACCATACCCGGCTGATTTTTTGATTTATTGTAGAGATGAGGTCTCGCCAAGTTGCCCAGGCGGATCTCGAACCCACGGGCTCAGGCAATCCACTCACCTCAGCCTCCCAAAGGCGTGGGATTACAGGCTGAGCCACCGAGCCTGGCTGATTATAAATTATTAAAGAGGAATCTGTCATCAGAACACTGTGAGTGGAACCAAAGCACAGTCCTGTAGCATGTGAGGAAGAACTGCTCAGTAGCCTTTGTGCTGGTCTGATTTTCGAATGACAGTCAGAAACTTTTCTCTACCATCTTCTCTCACACCCAGTCTGTCTGGTCCCAGGGCGGCCGAGACCAGGGCAGTGGTCTCACTGAGCCCAGTCACTCTCTGAAACATCACCCTGAGGGTACCATTGAGAGCCCTGTGTGTAGCCATCTTCTGAGGGCTGGGTGCTGTGCAAAGGAAGGGCACCACTGGCCCTGTTACTGGCAGTTTGAGATGGGAGGCTGTGAACAAGACGGAGTGAGAACTGGCCATCTTCCAGAAGCAGGCGCGAGGATGCTTTTACCAGGAAAGACCAGCTGCGTTATACTCTGCAAGGACTCACATTGTATACAACCAATGGATAAAGAATATGTGAATATTTGAGCACAGAAAACTTTGGAAATAAAGCACACTCAAGACCCTTCTGTCTATGGCTATACCCGATTGCGTCTGACCTCGGAAGCTAAGCAGGTTCGGGCCTGGTTAGTCCTTGGATGGGAGAGACCCTGCTGGTCAGAAACTCTGCAGATGAGAGTGTCTCTTCACTGTGCCAGTCTAAGCCTCTCCTATCACTTTTGTACTTCCCCTGGTGGCGTGTCTCCGAGCTTATGCCATATCAGTGTCCTCTAACATTCATATTACTCAAAATGGAGTTTTCTGTAGATAAATGGATAGGCAAGGTGACCCTGAGGCACAGAAGAGACAGCTCTGGAGAACATAGGAAATTGTATGAAGAAGGTGGCCAGGAGGATACCTCAGCAAAAACAGAAGAGACACGTGGACCTCGTGGGGTCTGTGAATGGTCTTTGTCATTTGTTTTTCTTATTAAGTATGCATTGAGTTCCTATTATGTGCCTAGCACTTGGAGGCTTCTGTGGCCTTCGTAGTGAGGAGAACAGATAAAAAAAAATCCCTGCCCTCGAGAGAAAAATAGGCAATGAACAAAATATGGGTAAAAAATATGATGCATGTAAGGTGGTGATGAATGTTATGGAAAAACATAGCCAGGAAGGGGGTGGCGACAGCAGGCTGGAAGGTGGGGCAACGGGCTGGGGCTGTGGCTTCAACAGAGTAGGGTAGTCGGGGAGCTTTCCTAGGAAGGTGATGTCTGAGCGAACAGAAGGAAGGATTGAGCCATCATATTTAAATCTTGAAACAAGCTCTCAGGAGACCGGTTTTATCTTCATTTCTCACATAAGGAAGACTTAAATAAGCTGCCTGAGTCCCGTAGCTCTAGGAGTTGGGGGGCGGACACGACACTTCCTGGTTTGTGGGGCTGCCTTGTACTAGCTGCCATGGGGGTTAAAATACAGATTTCTGAGCCTACTTCAGGAACCCCAAATCCAGCATTTTAAGAACTATTGTAATTCCTAGGGATTGGAAAGTGGCTGGGTGTTAGGTAGGCGGGGCTAAAAAGCAGGAAATAGCGTTGTGAAAAAAAACCGGCCATTGTCCGTCTGGGGATGAAAAGTGAATGGGGAAATGTTGGCAGAGTTTAAAAAGAAGAGCTCGCCGGGCTCGGTGGCTCAGCCTGTCATTCCGCACTTTGGGAGACTGAGGTGAGTGGATGGCCTGAGCCCGTGGGTTCGAGACCCGCCTGGGCAACTTGGCGAGACCTCATCTCTACAATAAGTCAAAAATTAGCCAGGCGTGGTAGCACGCGCCTGTAGTTCCAGCTACTTGGAAGGCTGAGGCGGAAGGATCGCCGGAGCCCGGCAGGTCGAGGCTGCAGTGGCCGGGAGCGGTCACTGCACTCCAGTCTGGGCGACAGAGTGAGACTCCAACTCAAAAAAAAAAAAAAGAAGAGCTCATTTGACTGTCCAGCTACTGTATGTTGAAGTAATGAATTAATGCCCAGACAAATTTGTGGAATATTTTAATCCCCACAGTCTTGTAAGATAGATGCTCTTAGGCCAGGTGTGGTACCTCACTTCTGTGATCCCAGCACTTTGGGAGGCCACGGCAGGAGAATCACCTGAGGCCCGAAGTTTGAAACCAGCCTGTACAACACAGCAAGACCCCATTTCTGCAAAAAAATCCAGAATATTAGCCAGGCATTGTGGCACACGCCTGTAGTCCCGGCTACTCAAGAGACTGAGGCAAAAGGATTGCCTGAGCCCAGATGGTTGAGGCTGGAGAGAGACAGAGACAGACCAACAGGGAGGAAGGTGGAGGGAGAGAGGGAAAGAGAGAAGAAAAAAGAGAGTTGCTCTTTATCAGGCTCTTTTTATACAGATCAGGAAACTGAGGTAAGAAGAGTTAAGCGTCTTGCCTGAGGTTTTGCAGCTACCAAGTGGCAGAGTCAGGATTCAAAGCCGGGCGGTCTGGCTCCAAGACCTCCTTTCGCAACCATTATACTACACTGCCTCTGTAAACCGTATGTATATACGATATCTAGGAAGTGCCTACTGCAGTCCGGAAATTGTTCTAAGTGCTCCCCATGTCTGTGTTTTAAGTCACTTACTCCTCGTGACAACCGATCCCAGATGAGGAATCCTTACAGAGGGTGCACATTGAGCCCAGCACCATGGCTCACACCTGTAATCCCAGCACTTTGGGAGGCAAGGAGAGAAGATTGAGCTCAGGGGCTCAAGTCCAGACAGGGCAACTTGACGAC
The DNA here is from genome assembly GCA_027257055.1 of Cephalopachus bancanus. Classification (NCBI taxonomy): domain Eukaryota; kingdom Metazoa; phylum Chordata; class Mammalia; order Primates; family Tarsiidae; genus Cephalopachus; species Cephalopachus bancanus. Next base: position 183,926 of record JAPVLO010000005.1, on the reverse strand, counting down.
ACCTCATCTCTACAGTAAATCAAAAAACAAAAACAAAACAAAGGGTGCGTGTGATTTGTCAGAGGTAGCATAGTGGTCATCGTGCAGAGGCAGGCACGCTGGCCTCAGAGCCTGGCAGGCCCCACTGTACAATCCCGCCCCTCGTGATGAAAGAGGATTCTGATTGGTACAAAACACATATGCAAATGATAGCAGAGAAAGGAAACAGGAAGAGCCTATAACAGGAAGGTGGGATATTCAAAGCACACACTCAAAGCACACATTCAAAGACGGAGGGGTGGAATCTTTTAGGAAATGTTATCGGATGAAGATCAGTATAAGCTCCCCATCTGCCAGGCGCCTACTTTGGGTCTGAGAGTGAAATATATCAGGGTTAAGTGCCCATAAGAGCAGACATTCTTGATATAATTGTGTGTAGGATTAGTCAAATGGTGGTGAGGATAATTCCTGATGTAAGCAGAGTGTTTTAGACTTCTCAGAGAACTCTCAGATCCATTGCCTATTTGGCCGTCACGGTCATCGTGGGATGTTGCAGGAGGAAGTCTGCAGTGGTATCATGGCCGAAGTTGCCCAAAAGCACCAGAACACACACCTTGTCACGTCCCCGTCTTGCAGGCCTCAGGTGGAAATTAAGCTAATGGGCCTTTCCCCAAGTTTAAGCAGGAGACTCTGGCGAATGAAAACATACATCAGCAGGTTTGCCTCAGTATAAGAAGTTCTCAGGATGTGTGAAATCGCAAATGTATATGAGCAAAGAAATTGTCTTTTCATAATAATAGCTTTTATTTGTGGAGTGTTAACTATAAAACAAAGACTATATTGCTGAATCTCATTTAGTTTTCCCATAACCATTTTGTAGATGGAAAGGCCAAGGATTATGGAGTATAATTAACGTGTCCAAAGCCCCACAACTAGGAAGTGAGAGAGCAAAGGTTGAAACGGAGGCCCTCTATCTAGGGATGGAAGGAGAAGTGGGAAGTGGGCACGTTGCAGAGTCAAGAATGTGCTGAGCAATTCTGACTTTTTCTAATGAGTGAATCAGAAAATAATCTCTTCTAGGACCAGGTGCAGTAGCTTACACCTGTAATCCCAGCTCTTTGGGAGGCCAAAGTGGGAGGATCACTTAAGGCTAAGACCAGCCAGGGCAACATAGCAAGACCCTATCTCTACAAAAATAGTTCAAAAATTTAAAAATGTGTAGTGGCACACATCTGTAGTCCCAACTACTCTGGAGTCCAAGGAAGGAGGATCATTTGAGGCCAGGAGATCAAGGTGAGTGAACTGTGATGATGCCACTGTACTTCAGCCTTGGTAGCAGAGCCAAATCCTGACAAAGGAGAAGGAGGGATGGAGGGAGGGAGGAAGGAAGGAAGGAGGGAAGGAAGAAGGAAAGAGTTTGCTTTATCGGAAGCGTATCGTGCGAGGTGAAATGGTATGCACAATTGGTGGCAGTGTAGGCATATAAGACCGTCTGTATTTTAAATGGCATGCTCAGTGTCGTGAAGCATGTGTGTCACTGTCTTTTGGTGATAATAATCATCACTCCGAGAAGCTGCCAAGGACAGGACAGGGACTTAGAAAGCTCCAAGCACGTTCTTTCCCTGCCTCCCTCTTAGCTGCCTTTGTTGTGGTCTCAGGAGAGCATTTCACCTGTGTGTTAATATTCCAGCTTCATTTGACCTCCTGTACGGAGACAGATGGTCCAAGTGCTTTTATTACTTGGTATGGGAATTAACAAACTGCCGAGCAATGGTCTTAGCCTCATGGTTTTAATCGTTTTTAAATGGAAAGACAGGAGTGAGTTTCAGGCGTGCCCAGGTTTCAGTGGAAATTTACAAACCTTTTTCAAAACACTACCCAAACGATCCTTGAGCCAAAGGACTTCTGCCCTACCTTTGGGGTTGAATTTTGATTTTCTGAGTTACCAGGTAAACCATCTTACAATCTAAACTTCATTCATTCTAGCTTGCATCCCTGCAGAGAAGATGATATTTCAGAACAGAATCATGTTGTCCAGAAGACCCTGATGTGTGAAAGAAGCAAGTTTCCTTTTATTAGGAGCCTTTTCTGTGGACGCTGTATTTCTGCCAAGCCTCAGAAACTCACTTCTGTTTTCCTTTCTCACCTGTAAGCAGTGTACCCTCTCAAAATCCGGGGCAGGTATCAGTAGAGATCAGAAGGTTGAACAGCCGTGAAACTATAGATACTCTTTACATATGGGCAGGCAAAAGTGTGTCTGCAGTGATCCCCAACCCCCACCCCAAGAAGGAGTCTGAAAATTCAGTCTCTACCAACATAATTTCTGGTCAGATGACTCTAACTTGGACAGACTATACATATTAGCATCTAGAAGCAATAACTAGCTTAGAAAACACACTAGAACAATGTCATTACTAATACTGTTTCTTGACTTCACATGGAAACTCAGGCCCAGCATTGTCACTGCCCTGGTGGGTAAATTTCTGACAGTAATTTTCATGATAAATCTTTTGAAACTAATTTAAGGAACACAGTTATTTAATGATAGCACTTAGGTGTTTTCTTTCCTCTTTCTCCTCTCTCTCTCTCTCCTCTCTCTCTCTCTCTCTCTCTCTCTCCCCCCCCCTTCCTCCTTTTTTCTCTCTCTTCTTCTGCTTCCCCCCTATCTAACAGGTTTTAAGTCCACTGATTACTGAGCTCAGATTTTCAGACTGTGTCTTGGGTTTGACAGTAATGCTAAAGTTGGAATTAGACACACTTGCAGTCTCCCCTCTTTTCTGCATTTGACTGTCTGTTGTCTTTTCTTAGTCTTTGATTCTCTGTTGTGAGTTTTGACTTGGTTCTTTTCTAAGACAGAATGATTTCTGTCAGGTTCTGGGAACTCCCCTCCCACCCGACAAAGAAGTTTTAAGGAGGAGTTGTGAGCCCTGCGTTGAACTGTGTACTAGGTACAAATCTGCAGCGCCTTCTATTAAAATGTAAAATGATCCGTTGAGTCATCCTCCCTGTGGTTTGACTCAGATGCTTTATGGCGCACTTTGCATGTCATTTTTCTGTAATGATTTCCCCATGGAGAAGGGTGTTTGATAGAATCCAGGCAGAATGAAGATTGCTCTGAGTCAAATGGATCTGTTATTCTTTTAGTATTAACCCTTATATCTCAGCTTCCCATCCTCGTATTTTCCCTGAAGGAGCTTTAATGAAGTAAATAGGTTCCACCACCCTCATGTAGCCTGCTAATCGCTGTTCACCATTTCTTTCACATTAGCAGCATGAAGCTCTAGAGTAATATTTCTCTGGCTAGAAGGGGAGGGAAGGGGCACTGGGAGAGAATATTTCACGCAGATGCCCTGATAAAGAAAAAATGCAGAAAATAAATGACTTTTCTCTGTCCTCTAACTCCTAATAGGAACAAAGCAAAATGCTAATAGGAAGCAGAGATTGATGTATGAGAAATGAATATAAATGGAGAACTTAGATACAACGAAATAACAGCAGAGACTAACTGGAAGCGACAATATAGAAAAGAAAACTTGCCAAGGGTAGAAAGGCATCTATCCCAGAAGAGTAGATGGAGGTTTTGGTTGCACACTTTGCTGTGGGGTTACCACAAAGGAACCAGAAGCAAGCAGGAGCATCTAGGAAAAGAAGGCCAGGGTCAGTGATCACAGAGCTGCGTATCCAGGTCTGCAGGGGCCCAGTTGTACCCTTCCTGCCTGCCCCACCTGCTGCCCACCCACCGCTAACAGCTTTCCTGCCTGTCGCATGGCCTGTCTTGGGTGCCCTTTCACCCACTGATCTCAGAGAATTTCATTCTTTCATCTCCTTTTTGAGATGACGGTTTATGTACCACGTCACTAAGTCCAACCTGTAACCTTCTCCCTGGCCCCCTAAACAATATTGTGTCACCTGGCATCTCTGGGTGAGACTCAGACAGGAGAAGAGGACAGACGCCCTGCTCAATTCCAGAGCCCTATATCTAAGAAGGCTTCTGAGGGAGACCCTGTCCTGTACACCACAACCCTGTTTTGGGAAGACAGCAAAGTGTTAAACTGTTGCTCAATACTGACGGGCCTTGTGTTTCCCTAATATGAGGAGGAACCCAAACAAAACCCCGAAATTATCGTTTGGAGGGTGAGCCCCTTGTAGTACACTCAGAATTTGTTCCTCCAGATCAAACAGTCAACCAGAGTTTTTATCTGGCAGTTTTGAGAGATTACATCATGACTTGTAGAAGCGTCCCGAGTTGTAGCAAATAGGTGACTGGCTCTTCCCCCAATGCCACACACCTGCCCACACCATGCTGAGTGTTCAGCCGTTTTTGACCAAAAACAGCATGACTCCTGTGCCCTACCCTCTCTATTCACCCAATCTCACCCCGAGTGACTTTTTTTGTTGTTTCCCTGGATGAAAAAAGTCCTCAAAGGGAAACCTTTTGCCGATGTGGAAGAGATGAAACAATAACCAGCAGAAACACCAAAAGGCATCCAAATCGATGAGTTCAAAAACTGTTTTGAGCAGTGGAAAAAGTGTCTCGGTAGGTGTACTGCATCAAATGGAGAGTACTTTGAAGGTGACTGAAGTTGAAACATGGAAGAATAAATACACAAATTTATAAATAAATTCTTGGTTTTTTGAAGCCCCCCTCCCCCCCATACTTGAAAATTGACCTTTGGTTCATCCTCCTTTCAGATTGGTCTCGTTTTTAAAGGGGAAAAGTTCACACTGTCATTGGGCAGGTCTTCCTCTCTTCTTCAACCCTCTCAAAAGTTATGTGACAACATTTTGCCCTTCCAGCCAGCTGTGTTCTTTTGAGCATCTTTTACTTCCAAAAAGTCTCCTCAGGAACTGTAGTCAGAGAAGCTCGTGTTTCAAAATGTTGCTGAAATCCCCATGCTTTCATAGAGCAATAGAAATTAGAACTGGAAATACCTTGGAGGTCACCTTGCTTATTTCCTCATTTGATACATAAAGAAATGGAGCTGCATGAAGTGATTTGGTCTTAGCAAGAGAGAAGACAAAACACAAGATTTCTGGAAAGAAAGTTTTGCTATGAGGCAAAAGCCTGGGCTCAGATTTCTCACCATCTCCCAAAAGGCCTCATCCCTGTATTCAGTCCATTTTTGGAGATTCTTACTGAAAACTTGCAACTTGGAATTGGTTAGCTTTTATTACTTTAAGTACCCTTCTGACCATAAACTGTAGCCTGTAAGGTGTGTATGTGTGTACATGTGTGTGTGTGTGTGTGTGTGTGTGTGTGTGTGTGTGTGTGTGTGTTAACATGAAGCCCAAGTCTACCCTAGAACCTTTGTGAATAAGTCAGAGAACCCAAGGTAGGATCTCAGTAAATACTTGAGTTGATAACAAGTTCCTACAACCTTTAATTTTGGGGAGCTTGAATATATATATATATATATGTTATTACATACATATATGTGATTATATATAATATAGATATAGAAAAGTACATTAAACAAATGTATAATTTAACATAAAGAAAGCACATATGTACCTATCACCTGAGTCAAGAAGTAGAACATGTGATAGCACCCCTGAGACCCCGTAGTGTCCCTCACACCCCCTCTCTAGATGGAACCTCTATTCTGAGTCTTTTCTTTACAGCTTGGCCACCTTTTTATGTGTCTTAGTCAGTTCAGGCTGCTGTAACAAAGTACTATTGTAAACTGGACAGCTTAAACAGCAAACATTTATTTCTCACTGTTCTGGGAATTGAAAATCCAAGGTCAGAGTGCCAGCATGTTCAGATTCTTGGTAAGAGCTCTCTTCCTGGTTTACAGGTGACCATCTTCCTATCACATGGCAGAAGGAGTAAAAGGGAGTCTCCTATAAGGACACTAATCTTATTCATGAGGGCTCCACCCTCATGACCTAATCACTTCCCAAAGACTCACTTTCAAATGCGATTACATTGGGGCTTAGTACTTTGAAATATGAATTTTGAAGGGAGACAGTTTATAACAGTATGTCTTCCTAGATGTTTAAGTTTTGCCCATTTTTGAACTCAACATAAATGGAATCAGATTATATTTTGTATTGTATTTGTATTTTGTGTCTTGCTTCTGTAGTTCAACAATCAGCATTAGGTTTGTGAGATATTTCCATGTTGCTGCATGTGACTCAAATTTGCCTTGTTAGTATTCCATTATATGTATATACCTCAGTATATTTACATATTCTGCTACTGACAGACGTTATATCATTTCCAGTTAGGAGTTATTCTGAAAAATGCTGCAATGAACACTTTTTTTTTTGAGTTGGAGTCTTACTCTGTCACCCAGGCTGGAGTGTAGTGGCACGCTCGCGGCCGCCCCAGTGTCAACCTGCTGGGGTCAGGTGATTCTTCCACCTCAGCCTTCCAAGTAGCTGGAACTACAGGCACATGCTACCATGTCCAGCTAATTTTTTTTATTTATTGTAGAGATGAGGTCTCGCCAGGTTGCCCAGGCTGTTCTCGAACTTGTGGACTCAGGCAGCCCTGTCACTTTGGCCTCCCAAAGTGCTGGGTTTACAGCTTGAGCCACCACACCCAGCCCAATGAACACTCTTAAACAGAGTTTCTGTTACAGATACACAAGAGTATCTCTAGGGTGTAACCTAGAAATGGAATTACTCAGTCATAATCTATGCACAGCTTCAACTTTACTAAATAATCAAACTGTTTTCAAAAGAGATTGAACCAACTATCAGTGGATGTGAATTTCTGTTGCTTTACATCTTCGCAAACTACTAGATGTTGTCAAACTTCCTTATTCTTTCCAGGCTGGTGTCTACGTAATATATCTTTAATTCTTTGTTGCCTCTAGATCAATACGTGTAGTCTGGCACCAACATTGTAATATCTCTCCCAACTCAGCTTCTGTATCAAACCGTGCCTATCCATGCAGTTTACACTTAAATACAGAAAAAGTGTTAGTGGTTGTCACTACTGCATTACCAGATATTTGGGAGTTTTGGGCTATGTCTTCATTTTGGTCCATTGAAAAGAATAGGTAAATCAACAGCAACAATAAAAACTAGCAAAAAAAAATTAGCCTTTGTTATGAGTGTCCCCCCTTTTTATTTTTGGTATATTTTTCAGCTGTGTAGTGAAAACCGTTGTCACAAACTATGTCAGTTCATCGAACTTTCGCCTGGAAAGACAAGGAAAATGGAAGTTTATACTGAAGTATGAGAATCATTCAGTGCTATTAAGGATTTGATGATAAAATTGCAAGTGCCTCCTCTTAACAGCAGCCTTAAATTTCAGTTCCCTTGGCACTAACTAGTATACACGCAGATGGCGTGTTTGAGTAAATAAAGAACATGAAACGTTTTAGATGCTCCATGTCAGGCCCTTACCTTCACTATCAGAGGCATTAGTGACATTAAGTGACAAGCACTGCAGTTTTCCATTAGAAAATACTGAAACTGGATTGCTTTCCACTTTAAGTAAGAAGTTTGAGTCTTGATGTGGTTAGAAAGTGCTTCCAATCCAAAAGTAATAGCTAAGTAATTTTAATGGCACTATGTACTCTAAAATGTCTATAGACTTGATAACTTTCTTTTAAAGAACTAATCCTTATAGTTTTGTTGTAAATAACTTTTTTTAATGTTTGATAAGAGCAGAAATTTACTCAGCAATTACTAAATAATTTACTGTTTGAGTCACAGAAGTATTTACTTAATGCACTGTTGCTGGGAGAAATGTAGTTGGAATTTCAAGTGAAATGGTTTATAATTTGGTCTTTTTTCATTACCTTTAAGGCATATTCATTTCTTTTCATCTGAAGTACTCCAGACATGACAGGTCGTCTGAAAAACTTCACATTCTGCTTTTTTTGTGAATTGCAGCTTTTCAGATTTCCCACAGAGGATTTTTTTTTTAACTTTTTTGACTTACACTTCTACCTGCAGAACTATTAGACATTTTAATTTCTGAATATAACCCAATAATGAATGAAGAATGAATAAGTGAGTGAGTCTGTATCCATTAATACTATACCTTTGTATTGTAAAAGTTGTGGTTTGTGTGCTTTTTGAGGACCTGAATATACTATGATAAAATAATAGTAATTAACTTTTACTGCTCAACCATATGATGAGGTGATTGGGGTATATGTGTATGTACATGTGCCACTGGGTATTTTTGGCCTACAAAAAGAATGAGATCCAGCCAAAACCCAAATCAGAACCTTTGGAAAGCTTCCCTACAATCTGATTTCAGCTAATGTCTACATACTTTAACACATTGTCTAATGCTTAGAGTAAAGACTGGCTGTCATACTCCTACATGCTATTCTGGGCTCTGTTACTCACTGTAAACCATTTCATTCTTAGATCCCATGCGCCCTGCTGCACATATCAGAATTTGCTGCACTGGGAGGGGGAAAGTTGCTTAGTTAATATTAGTAAGACAGGTGAAAAAAGAAAACCTAGTGGAACACAGGAGAAGCAGAATTCAATTTGGCATTAGTTATTCAAAAACAGACAAATTGGAGGGAGTTCATAGGAGAGTACCTGTCTTAGTTCATTTTCTCTTACTGTAGTAACTGAATACCTGAGACTAGGTAGCGTATAAAGAAAATAAATGTATTCATTACAGTTTTAAAGGCTGGAGAGTTCAAGATCTAGGAACCGTGTCTGGTGAGGGCATTCTTGCTGCTGGGGACTCTGCAGAGTCCCAAGGCAACATAGGGCATCCCATGACCAGGTCTCATGAAAGATGGCCAAACTGGCTTTTATAACAGATCCGCTCTTGTGATAGCTAACCCACTCCTTTGGTCACCTATGAATTCATTCATCCATTAATGGATTCATCCATTGGTGGGGGCAAAGCCCTCAAGACGCAATCACCACTTAAAGACCCTACCTCTTAACACTGTTACATTGCGGGTTAGGTTTCAACATGAGTTTCGGAGGGGACAAAAGACCACCCATGATGACTGGAGAATGAAAGAGGCTGAGCTTTCAGAGGGATCAACAGGGAAGGACAGGCAAAAGCTCACAAAGGAAGAAGAGAGTGGTACTGGGGTGGTATAAGGAAGAATTATCCAGGGATACTGTGATGCAGTCAAGAAGTTCCTCAGGTTAAGGTCTAGCAACAGCCTCGTCAGAATAATAGATTTCAGATAATACCATTTGATGAGCAGAATTAATACTTTGTGTCTTTGGAAAGCTTAGTCCAAAAGGCAGGTGCCCGTGTTTATTGGACTGTCATAACCTGTTTCACCAACTTGGAGTGTATGTATTGCTACATCTCCTTTATTTTCCCAAGTCAGCCCTATTAGCAGAACGTGAAGTCTCCGCTTGAGACCCCTAGCTGTCTTAGAACCCCAAAAGAACAGGGGTTCAGGTCTTAGTTTCTTCGCTCCCGGAAGGCTTTGATTTCCTTGTATATTGTCCACCTGATGCCCACCCCCTGCTCTATAACCAGATCCACAAGGGCAGTTTTGTGAAGCCATACAACATCAACAACAATGAAACTGGGCATACAGATGGTCTTGAGGTCAAAGAAAGCTAGTTGCTCTCAATTAAAATGACAGTGATCCACTCCTTATGATCTATTAGGTATATTTCTTTTTGCAGACTCTTAGACTCATAGAATTGACATTACTGGTTTTCTGGTCCATGCTTTTCATTTTACAAACATGGAAGCTGGCCCGGAGAAAGTTAGGCACTTTGTCCAAATCCACAGTGCTGGTCAGTGCCAGAGCTGAGCCAGAAGTCCAGACCTCTGGTTCACTACTCTTTCTACTGCACCTCACTTTCATGCCTGTTTTTATTTGCTTTCCGTTCATGTTTCACTAAAGAATTGTTGGCTGTGTGGCCTTCACAAGCTTCTGTCTTGTGTAGGTGCATTAATTTGTATTACTCATAAATGAATTGGAAAAATGAGATGGCCCTTAAAATCTCCTTCTTATGAATTGAACACACCTTCTGTGTCCTAGAACATGACATGTTTCATCAAGTTGTGACTGTTTCCTGGTATGTGCAAGCTATTATGATTTTTTAACTCAATAATTTATACAAACTAATTGAGAAAACAGTGTGGTAGGAGAAAGAGTAATAATGTGAGAATGAAAAATGGATAAAACAAATCAGAATCGAGATCCTATTTGGGAGGTAAGAAAATCCTGGACACATTCCAAGGAAATGAAGGACTAATAAGAAGCCAGAGTAGAAAATATGTGTCCTCTTACTAGTAGTAATGTATGTAGCAGCAATTTTCTAGTCATTGACAAAAGCCAGGTGAACTCAATTTTACCCCATCTTAGGGTTATTATAACTGAATTGTGTCATTTATAATGCTATTCTGATTTCATTTTTAAAATGATTGCAGATAACAAACCTCACAAATATTTTATTTTATTGGAATACCAAGAGGTGGTAATTCTTCTTAATAGAAACATTTTTGTAATCAGATATTACATACTATTATTTATAGCAAAGCAAAGTTTACACTATATGTTTAGCAATGTGATAAATTATCGCTTATAAAGTGCTTGGAGTAATTGTAGTGTAAAGAATAAATCCAGGACTTTTGCTTTCAACCAAGAGGGAATAACAGGCACTAGATTTACCCTTTTACCTTAAACAACTATAGAAATAAATAAAATATATGAAACAATGGTTTTCAAGACACTGAACACCAGGCAACAAAGGCCAGTAATCCCCAAGAAAAAAGACAACAAAGCATACTGCTTTGAGAGAGTTTCCAGCCATGGCACAGAAAGGAGGAACCAGGGAAGACCCGGCTGATTTCCGAATTAAAGAGATAGAGCTAAGAGTCTGGAAAGACCATGGCTAGAGTTCAGAAAACAGGACAGCAGAGAAGAGATACGTACAGAGAGAGAGCTCCAGAGAGTTTCCCTTCAGTATTCTGCGGAGTGCTGATCAGCACATGCTCTGAGGAAACTGCCCAAGGATGGTGAGAAAACCACCCAAAACAATTAAAGAGAACTCAGAGCTACAGAGGACTGGGAATATCATCATTTCCTACCAGCAAGACTAGGAAGCTCATATATCAAGGGTCATTGGGTTAGAGTACTCAGAAGTGTCTCGAATCGGTAATGGGAAGTAATAGCCCTAGACTAAATGCTGCTTTTCTTATCTAACAAATCTCAAAAGCAAAACCCAAAAGGATCAAACTACTTCCAAGTAACTCTACTGTGTCTTAGAACAAAGCTCAAGATTATTTACAGGAACACAAAAATATCCAGCATCCAACAAGGTAAAATTTACAATGTCTAGTATCCAATCAAAGATGTTCAGTCATACAACGAAGGAAGAAAATACAACTCAAAGAAGAGAAATATCAATCAAAACTTACAGGACTAATACAAATGTTAGAATTAACAGATAAGGGCATTGCAGTAGTTATTTTAACTGTATTCCAAATGTTCCAAGAAGATAGAGGAAAGATTGAGTATCTTAAGTAGAGACATGGGATATATTTTTAAAACACCCAAATTGGACTTTTAAAAATGAGGACCACAGTGTTTGAGATGAAAATTACATGGGAAGTGAGTAGTGGCATATTAAATATTGCAGAAGAAAAGACTAGTGAACTTGAAGGCTTAGCAATAGAAACTATCCAAAGTAAAATGTAAGAGAGAAAAAAAGTACCATAAAAGAAAAAAGAAAAGAACAGAACACTTGTGGGTCACTGGAGAACTTCAGGTGTTCTGATATACATGTAACTGAACTCCCCAAAGGAGAAAAGGAAATGAGAAAAAATATTTGGCAAAAGTACTTGAAGAAATGGTGGCAGAAATTTTTCCAAATTCAATGAAAACTGTAAACCCACATATTCAAGAAGCTCAAGAAATCTGAAGAAAACTACCCCAAGGTACATCATAATCAAATTGCTCAAAACTAACAATAAAGAGAAAATCTTAAAAGCAGCAGAGGGGGAAAATAATCACACACAGAGGTACAAAGGTAAGGATGACAGATTTTTCTTTGGAAACAGTGAAAGTGTAATGACATATTTTAAAGTACTGAAAGAAAAAGAAAAGAAAAGAAAAACTGTCAAATAAAATCTATACTTGCAAAGATAATTTTCAAAAATGAAGACAACAGAGGTTGGGCGCAGTGGCGCACGCCTGTAATCCCAGCACTTTGGGAGGCAGAAGCAAGAGAATTGCCTGAGCCCAGGAGTTCAAGACCAGCCTGGGCAACTTGGCAAGACTTTGTCTCCACAATACGTTTTTTTTTTTAAATCAGCCAGGTTTGGTGGTACGTAACTGTGGTTCCAGCTACTTGGAAAGCTGAGGCAGAAGAATCGCCTGAGTCCAGCAGGTCGAGATTGCAATGGCCGTGAGCGTGCTACTGTACTCCAGCCTAGGCAACAGAGTGAGACTCCAACTCAAAAAAAAAAAAAAAAAAAAAAAATGAGAGCAACAGGCTTGTTAAGAGAAAAGCTGAAAGAATTCATCATTGGTGCACCTGCATTGCAAGTAATGTTAAAGGAAGTTCTTCAGGCAGAAGGAAAGTGTATATATAACTTTTTCTCTTAAATTTAAATGACTTTTAAAAATAATTGACTACCTAAGCAAAAATAACAACGTAGTGTAGAGTGTTCAACATTAGTACAAGCAAAATGCATGACAACAGCAGTATAAAAGCCAGGAAGGGAGAAATGGGAGGCTACTACTATAAGGTTCCTGTATTCTGCATGAAGTGGTGCAATACACCTGAAGGTATATTGAGAGAATTTGAAGAAGCATGTTATAAATCCTAACGCAACCAATAAAATAACATAGCAGCATGCCAATAAAGGAGGTGAAATTAACTTATAAAAATATTTCATTAATACAAAAAGAGTCAGAGAATAAAGGAAAGAGGAACAAAGAGCTGATGAGGCAAATGGAAAGCAAGTAGCAAATGGCAGGCTGAAACCCAACCTAATCAGTCATCACATTAAATATAAATGTGTCAAGCACCAGAATAAAACTCGCAGATTGTCAGATGAGACTCTTTTTAAAAATCAAGGCCCAATTACATACTGCCTGCAAAGAACACATTTTATTTATAAAGACACAAATAGGTCAAAAGGAAAAGAATAGAAAAAGATATACTGTGCTAACACTAATTTTAAGAGAGATGGCATGACTATATTAATATCTAATATTAGACAAAGTAGATTTCAGAGCAAAGAATATTTCTAGGAATTAAAATGGCATTCATAGTAATAAAGGAATGACTTTCAATAGAAAATAAAAGTCCTCAATATATATGCACCTAATAACAGGATTTCAAATTACACAAAGCAAAAACTGATAGAAACTATAATAACTGAGAGATAAATCTACAATTATAGTCAGATATTTTAGTGCTCCATCTCAATGTGTAATAGACTCTATAGGTAGAAAGCAAAAAAAAATTTATAGAAGACTTGAACATTACTCATTCTACAACTTAACCTGGTGAACATTGACAGAACACTTCAGCCAACAACAGAATACACATTCTTTTCAAGTGCATATGGAATATTTACCAGAATAGATAATATACCCTGGGACATAAAACAAGTCTTCATAAATTTAAAAGGACTAAAGTCTTATAAAGTTTGTTTTCTGGCTACAATAGAATTAAACCATAGAATAATAGCAAAAAAATAACTGGAAACACCCCCCAAATGTTTGAAAACTAAATAACACATTTATAGATAACTTATACATTGAGGAAAAAATCAAAAGGGAAATTCTGAGTTGAGTAAAAGTCAAAATTCAGCATTTCAAAATTTGTAAATACTGCTAATATAGTACTTAGAGTGAAATTGATAACATTAAAGTCTGTATTAGAAAGGACAAAAGATTAATGAGCTCAACTTCCACCTTAGGAAACTGGGGAAAAAATTAAATCCAAAATAAGCAAAAAAAAAAAAAAAAACCAAGCAGAATAAAGGATATAACAATGAGAATAGAAATCAGTTAAACAAAAAACAGAACAATAAAGAAAATCAATTTAACCAAATACTAGTTATTTGAGAATATCAATAAAATGGTTAAACCTTTAGCCAAACTAAGCAGAAAAAAAGAGAGAAGACACAAATTCTCAATACTGGGAATGTGAGGGTAACATCAGTACAGATTCTACCAATATTAGGAAAAAAAAACTTTATTATGTACAATTTTATACCAATATATTTGATCAATTTCTTAAAAATTGAATTTGTAGTTAAAGAAGCCCCTGACTCAAGAGGTTTCACAGAAATTCTGCTAAACATTTAAGGAAGAAGTAAAACCAGTTCTACAAAAAACTCTTCTAGAAAATGGAAGAGGAAGAAATACTTCTCAACTCATTTTGGGAGAGCATCATTATCCTGACTCAAAAACTAGACAGTAATACATGTAAGAAAATAAAACCACAGACAAATATCTCTTATGAAAATAAATGAAAACATTCTTACCAAAATTTTAGCAAATTGAATCCAATAATGTATAACAAGGCAAATATATCTGACCAAATTGAGTTTATTCTGGAAAATCCAGATTGGTTAAACATTCAAAAATCAGTGAGTGTTAGTCACCTTATTAACAAGCTAAAATGAAAAATTATGTGATTATTTCTACAGATGCAAAAAGCAGCCATTCCTGATTTTAAAAAAACAAAACAAAAACCTAAAAAACTCCCAGAAAACTAGGAATATAAAGAAACCTCTTCAACTCAGTAGTGTATCTATGATTTCTTCCTCCATAACATCAAGAAGGCAAGAACGTTTGCTCTTACCATCTTTAGCAACATTGTCCTGGAGGTTCTAGCCAGATCGAAAAGAAAGTAAGTATCTTTATTCAAAGACAACATAATCTTCTATGTTGAAAAAAAACAACTCTGTGGAACCTACCCCCTAAAAAAGCTATGAGAACAAGTAAGCAAGTTAAACAAGGTTTCCAGATACAAGGTCAATACACAAGAATCATTTGTATTTATATACTAGTAAGGAACAATCAGATGTGAAAGTATAACACAATGTCATTTACAATGACATCAAAAGTACTAATACTTAGGCAAAAATCTGACAAAATATGTGCAAGACCTATACACTACTATAAAGCATTGCTGGGGAAAATGTAAGATGACTTAAAGAAAGATACTGTGCTCATGGGTCAGAAGATACATTATTGCAAGATGGCAGTTCTTCCTAAATCGATCAGCAGATGCAGTGCAATCTCAGTGAAAATCCCAGCAGACTACTTTGTAGAAATTGGCAAGCTAATTCTAAAATGTATATGGAAATGCAAAGGATTGAAATAACTTTGAAAAGGAGCAAATCAAGACACTGTGCTAGTGGCATAAAAATAGACAAATAGAAAAATGGGAAAAGACAGGGTCCATAAATAGATCCACATGTATATAAGCAACTGATTTTAAATAAAAGTACAAAAGAAATTTAGTAGAGAAATTTAGTTGTCTTAACAATGGATATTGGATAAGGATATGGATAAGGATATGGATAAGAATAACAATTGGATATTCTTATGCAAAAGCAAAGAATCTCATATAATATAATAATATGTTAAAAAAACAAAACAAAAACCTAAAAAACTCCCAGAAAACTAGGAATATAAAGAAACCTCTTCAACTCAATAGTGTATCTATGATTTCCTCCTCCATAACATCAAGAAGGCAAGAACGTTTGCTCTTACCATCTTTAGCAACATTGTCCTGGAGGTTCTAGCCAGATCGAAACATATAATAATAAAATATAATAATAATATATTATTATTGTAACATATAATAATAAAACTTCTAGCAGAAAACACAGAAGAAAAGCTTTGTGACCCTGGTTCAGGCAGGGTTTTTAAGATATAACACCAAAAGCACAATCCTTAAGAGAAAAATTTGATAAATTAAACTTCATCAAATGAAGATTTTCTGCTCTTTGAAAGACACTATCAGAGAATGAAAAGGCACACTAGGGATTGGGAAAAAATGTTTACAAATCATATACCTGATAAAGGAGTTTTTATTCAGAATATATAAAGAACTCTCAAAGTCAGTAATAAGGAAGCAAACAGCTCAATTAAAAATGGGCAAAGAATCTAAATCGCTATTTCTCTTAAGATGATACAGATGACAAATAAGCACAAGAGAGATTCTCAACAACTTCAGTTATTCGAAAAAGCAAATTAAAACCACAAAGAGATATCATAGTATTAGAATAAAAATGTCCAAAGTTAGGAAGACTGACCATGCTAAATGTTGGCAAAGAATGTAAAAGAACTGGAACACTCATACACGGCTGGTGAAAATGTAAAATGGTATAACCACTTTAGAAAACAGTGGGGCAGTTTCTTAACATGTTACATTTACACATACCATGTGATCCATTCATTATGCTGGTAAGTGTTTACCCAAGACAGATGAAAGCATGTGTCCATACAAAGAATTGTACATGAATTTTCATAGTAGCTTTACTTGTAATAGCCAAAAAGTGGAAATCACCCAAATATCCACCAATGGATGGGAAAAATATTGTGCTGTATCCATACAATAGAACACTACTCGACAATAAAGGAATACACTTTTAATACATGCAGCAACATGGATAGATGGCAAAATAATTATGCTGAGTAAAAGAAGCCGGACATGAAAGAGTGTATGGTTCCATTTATTTAAAACTCTAGAAAACGTCAACTAATATATGGTGTCGAAAGCTGATCAGCGGTTGCAGAGGCTGGGATACAGGGAGGCACGAGAGAGGAACTATTAAGGATTCTTGGTGGTAATGGTTATGTTCACTATCTTGGCTGTGATGCTGGTTTTAGAGTTGAATACAAATATCAAAACATCAAATTGTACACTATAAATATTTGCAGTTTATTGTATGCGAATGCTGTTTTTAAAAATAAGATTAAAGCCAAAAAAAAACCAAGTAGGACTCACTACCGGAATTTGTACTAGTAGTAAACGTGACAGAAAAACTATGTCGTGTAAATTTGTTACAGACACTATATTTTAAAAGACCTCAACAGATACTTTTTAAAGCCAAGAACTCTTTTGTAAAAGTAATCTTGATTGCTGAATACATTTTTCTTTGTGATTTCTGTTGTGATATATTGTGTTTCCTTAAGAAAGACAGGCATAAGGTCAGGCATGGTGGCTCATACCTATAATCGCAGCACCTTGGGAGGCAGAGGCAAGAGGATTGCCTGAGCCCTGGAGGGTTCAAGACCAGCCTGGGCAATTTGGTGAGACCACATCGCTGCAATAAATCAAAAAATTTGCTGGGCATGGTCCAGCTACTTGAAGACTGCAAGGCTGAGGTTGCAGTAGCCCTGAACATACCATTGCCCTCCAGCCTGAGCAACAGAGTGAGATTCCTATTAAAAAACAAAAACAAAAAAACGTCTACAGGGTTAGTGATGGCACAAGCCCACATCTTTCTGAGAGTTGAGCACCAATAACTTTATGCTGGTTGTGCTTCACCTTGAAGCGGCAGAGGACAGATGTGACAGCTGACTGTATCTACTCGTTAGTATGTCTACTGTTTAATTCACTTGTTAAATTATGTATTGTGATTAGGTAGTTACTCTACTTGGCATCTTGGCCAAACTGTGACTTAGGAACTTACCTGTGCTTCATCAAGACAGCATTATAAATGCTTCAAAACTATTCATTTCCTCTTAACACAAATCTCAATGAGTACTTGCCTTGGGACTATTTATATGTGAAAGTTCCTTTTCAGCAGTCAAACAAAGTAAGGGCTACCAAATTTTAAAAATATTTTAAAGTATGTAAGTTTTAAGTGTTCCATGAAAAGATGTGACTTTGGGGCATGGTGGCTCACACCTAGTCCCGCTGCTCAGGAGGCTTGAGCCCAGGAGTTTGAGACTGTAGTGAGCTATGATCTTGCTGTTGAACTTCAGCCTGGGCAACAGAGCGAGACTCCATCTCAAAAAAAAAATCTAATCTGGCTTTGTTACCATGGAGTAAAAGAATGCAGTAAATGGAAGGGATGAAAGTCAGCAGTAGAACTTGACTTTCCAGATGTGTTTTCTGAGTCCATTGTACTTGGCAAGCATGAATGTGCTGGTTGGCAATTTTGCTCCTTTCTGCCAGGCTCATGGCCATGGGACTCAGGAACCGTGTTCTTTCTCGCCTTGCCTCTCTGACTCTATAGCTGCAGTGACTCGGCCTTTCTGTCTTTCAGGGTGTGAACGGCATGTCTGTGGATGAGAAGCCTGACTCCCCCATGTATGTGTATGAGTCCACAGTCCACTGCACCAACATCCTCCTGGGCCTCAATGACCAGCGGAAAAAGGATATTCTCTGTGACGTGACTTTGATCGTGGAGAGGAAGGAGTTCCGGGCCCACCGGGCTGTGCTGGCCGCATGCAGTGAATACTTCTGGCAGGCGCTGGTCGGACAGACGAAAAATGACTTGGTGGTCAGCTTGCCTGAGGAGGTACAATCATTTGGTTTGTGCAGTTGTGAATGGACGATTATTGACTTACAGAAAACTGGCTGAGGGCCGGGCACTGTGGCTCATGTCTATAATCCCAGCACTTGCGGAGGTCAAGGAGGGAGGATTGCTTGAGCCCAGGAGTTTGAGACCAGCCTAGGCAACATAGTGAGACCTCGTCTCCACAAAAAGTAAAAAAAAATTGGGTGCGGTGGCTCACACCTGTAACCCAGCACTCTGGGAGGCAGAGGTGAGAGGATTGCCTGAGCCCAGCGGTTTGGGACCAGCCTGGACAACTTGGTGAGACCTCGTCTCTACAAAAAATTAGCCGGGCATGGTGGCACGCACCTGTAGTTCCAGCTACGTGGAAAGCTGAGGCAGAAGGATCGCCTGAGCCCAGCAGGTCAAGGATGCAGTGGCTGTGAGTGTGCCACTGCACTCCAGCCTGGGTGACAGAGTAAGACTCTGACTCAAAAAAAAAAAAAATTAGCCAGGTATGGTGGCATGCACCTGTAGTCCCACCTACTTGAGGAGCTGAGGTGGGAGGATCACGTGAGACCAGGAGTTGAGGCTGTCTTGAGCCATAGTCGATTGTGCCACTCCAGTCCAGCCTGCGTGACAGAGTGAGATCCAACTCAAAAAAAAAAAAAAAAAAGAAAGAAAGAAAGAGAAAGAAACTGGCTGACTAGTAGCTAGAAGGTATACCGTGTGCCACATCCCCTGTCCGGGTCTGATGTCACCCACACGTTAGGTCTGTGGTATAGTCAGTTTCTATTTGATACATTTAAAGCCTCAGAGGTGCAGAATTTGAACAGAGCCTCTTTCTTTAAGGGAACCGAAGCTCACCTGCGGCTCAGTCACTCGTGGTTTCTAGTTCACTTACGCTTCAGGTTTTGAGTAGTTCAGCCTCAGTTTGGTGCAGTCCTCGAAGTGGGATTTGAATCACTATGATGATTTCTGTCTTTCAACTGGCGTAAGGATTGCTCGATTTCCCTTGAGAGGATGAGAATGAAGGCATTCACAGCACCTTCCTTGCTTGGGGGAAAAATAAAAGCAACCAGTAAATGCAGCAGCCATTAATATAAGAAGGTTCTAAGAAATGTAAACGTGCTTTTCTCACCCTTGTTGAAAATACCCCACTCAGGTTTCTTCATTACTTCAGTGAGTCTAGTCATCTTAGTACTTTGGGGACACCAGTCACTGGACCTGCTCTTTCCAGAGATGACAGTTAGATGGCTTGAGCCGCAGGAACTCAAAGGATGGCCTTGACAAGGGCAAACCATAAATGGTCCCCTTTTGGAGCAGTACACAGTTTCTCTTCTTCCATCATCCTGACTTCCTTCATGTTCTTGGGACTAAGGGTGACACTTTGTGTTCAGGGCAGAATAATTCCCTATGCACCACCAGCTCTGTGAACAACTCTCAAGCCACCACCAACAGTTGCACAAGCTGTGTACTGCACCACTCTTGGAAATACACCTTTTTTTGCAAAATAGTACCCCCAGAGCTGTGCAGTGTTCCACGGAGCAGCTCTTCACAGCAGCCTTAGGAGACACCAAAGACCCCATCACCAAATGTGAGGTGCTCATGGTTACAACTAGCATTAAATTCCAGGGGTCACAAACCCAGATGCCTTCAGAGGCCTGGAAAATAGTATGATTGACTAAAGCAGGCTGTATATAAGACAGCAGGAAGTGACGGGATAAATACCTGTTCTACCGAAAGGCATTCAAACTCAACATAAAAAATACGGGCCAGGTACGGCGGCTCTCTCCTGTAATCCCAGCACCATGGGAGGCCAAGGCAAGAGGATCACTTAAGGCTCAAAGTTCGAGACCAGCCTGGCAACATAGCGAGACCTTGTCTACATCAAAAAAAATTAGCTGGGCATGGTGTCACACACCTGTCGTCCCAGCTCCTTGGGAGGCTGAGGTGAGAGGATTGCTTGAGCCCAGGAGTTCAAGGCTGCAGTGAGCTATGATCACACCATTACACTTCAGCCTGGACACCCCAATTGTACAATAAACAAATAGGGAGGCACGGTGGCACATGCCTGTAGCCCGAGCAACTCAGGAAGCTGAGGCAAGCTCTCTTGAGCCCAATTGAAGTGCAACCTGGGCAACCTAGCCAGACTCTGTCTTTTAAAAGAAAAAAATGAATTTAACATGTTTAAAAAGAAAACAAGTAGGAAAACAAGATATGGCAGGTGGAGAGGTCATCAGATTTCTGTCCCTGATTCAACAACAGCAGATGCACCCCTGCTCGGCAGGAGAGCAGCCAGCTGTTGAAGATGAAGATTGCATAAGCACTCACTCAGCATTTTCCCATTAGTATCTTGGTCATGTACTTGCCATAGGAAGCTCTGTCACCACCCCTCATGCCACTAGCGGGACGATAGCTAGAGAGGTTCCAGCACCAGGGCAAAAGGACATGATCGATCAGTTGAAGATGATGTACTTGCGGCTGGGATAGGGGTGGAGGGTGAAGCATTATGTACCAAGGAACATGGGAAGGCCGAGGAACAGCAGCTGTGGTATTGGCAGAGAATCCTGAGCTGGATTTTCCTCATCCACAATAATGGGGGCAGCCGGGTTGCCTTGAGGATTCTGTGAGATGATAGATATTAAAGTTCTCAGGGCTGGGCATGGTGGCTCACGCCTGTAATCCCAGCACGTTGGGAGGCTGAGGCGGGAGGATTGCTTGAGCCCAGGAGTTTGAGAGCAGCCTGGGCAACATAGTAAGACCTTGTCTCTACAAAAAACATAAAAACAAGCCAGGCTCGGTGGCTCAGCCTTAATCCCGCTCCTTTGGGAGGCTGAGGTGAGTGGATTGCCTGAGCCCGCAGGTTTGAGACCCGCCTGGGCAACTTGGCGAGACCTCGTCTCTACAATAAATCAAAAAATCAGCCGGGCGTGGTAGCGCATGCCTGTAATTCCGGCTACTTGGAAGGCTGTGGCGGAAGGATCGCCGGAGCCCAGCAGGCGAGGTTGTGGTGGCCAGGAGTGGCCACTGCACTCCAGTCTGGGCAACAGAGTGAGACTCCAACTCAAAAAAAAACAAAAAACATAAAAACAAATTATCTGGGTGTGGTGGCATGTGCCTGTTAGTCCAGCTACTTGGGAGGCTGTGGCAGAAGGATCATCTGAGCCCAGGAGGTCAAGGCCGTGATGAGGCCCAGTGCAGTGGCTCAGCCTGTAATCCCAGCACTTTGGGAGGCCAAGGCAAGAGGATTGCCTGAGCCTGGGGGTTCAAGACCAGCCTGGGCAACTAGGTGAGACTTCGTCTCTACAATAAATCACACACACACACACAAAAACTATCCAGGTGTGGCATGCATCTGTAGTTCCAGCTACTTGGAAGGCTGAGACAGAAGGATCACCTGAGCCCAGCAGGTCGAGACTGTGGTGGCTGTGAGCATGCCACTGCACTCCAGCCTGGGTGACAAGAGTGAGACTCCAACTCAAAAAAAAAAAAACAAGGCCACGGTGAACCATGACCATTCCACTTCACTCCAGCCTGGGCGACCCCAACTCAAAAACAAAAGTTCTCAGCGCAGTGCCTATCCCCTGGTCACCTAGAAGGACAACAACAATGCCTTTCTTATTGACTCCAGTTCTAGAATTATCTGAGAATATTTGGAAAACTTCCATTATCCAGAATCATCTCAGAGAAAGTCAATTTATTATCTGTTCCCCGAGAACCATTTCATTTATATGTTTTTTACTGATTAAAAAAAAGCTATATTAAATTATAATCAAAACCGTACTGTATGTAATTTCGTCTCTCTGTGGTCACTCTGTCGGCCCATTCTTGAGATTCCCTTAACCCGGTGCTGTGAGCCTGGGCCCACCCCCACTTTGGCACTGGGATTTGGTCTAGTCACATAATCTCTCCAAGCCCCAGTTCTTACCTGTACAAACTTCTAAAATTCTGAAGTCCTTGAATTATTTATCAAATGCAACACCAAAGACAAATGTCAAGGAACTGGGATGCCAATGTATATATATGATATATGACATAAACCCAAAGTGTCTTTTTAATTTTATTTATTTATTTGTTTGTTTATTTATTTATTTATTTTGAGTCGGAGTCTCACTCTGTCGCCCAGGCTGGAATGCAGTGGAAAAATGCTTACTGCCACCACAGCCTCAACCTGCTGGGCTCAGGCGATCCTTACACCTCAGCTTTCCAAGTAGCTGCATGCGCCACCGTTCCTGGCTAATTTGATTTACTGTAGAAATGAAGTCTCACCAAGTTGCCTAGGCTGGTCTCAAACCCATGGGCTCAAATAATTCTCTGTCCTCTGCCTCTCAAAGTTCGGGGATTACAGGCGTGAGCCACCATGCCTTAAAGTATTTTTTTTTTTTTTTT
The DNA here is from genome assembly GCA_027257055.1 of Cephalopachus bancanus. NCBI lineage: Eukaryota > Metazoa > Chordata > Mammalia > Primates > Tarsiidae > Cephalopachus > Cephalopachus bancanus. Next base: position 161,167 of record JAPVLO010000005.1, on the reverse strand, counting down.
AGATCAAATTCCTGATAATTGCTTGTTTCTTTCTTTTTCTTTTTCTTTCTTTTTTTTTTTTTGGAGTTGGAGTCTCACTCCACCCAGGCTAGGGTGCAATGACACACTCACAGCCACCCCACCGTCGATCTGCTGGGCTCCAGCAATCCTTCCACCTCGCCTTCCAAGCAGCCCGAACTATAGGCGTGCGCTACCACGCCCAGCTAATTTTTGATTTATTGTAGAGATGAGGTCTTGCCAAGTTGCCTGGTCAGATCTCAAACCCACGGGCTCAGGCAATCCACTCGCCTTGGCCTCCCAAAGTGCAGGGATTACAGGCTGAGTCAGATAATTGCTTATTTCTACTTTAAATTTTTTAAGTAGAGGTATATTATATAGACACTGCACAAAAATCTACAATTTGGCCTTTTGGATTGATTCCAATGAAGTGGGAATTTGCTGTGTGCTAGTTTCCTTCTTCCTCACCCTGTATAATAACTGCCACCCTACATTAAGTACGTCCTCCAGACCATTGAAATGTTCTGGTTGCTCATGTACCTGAGACCTTCAGACAGAGCCAGATCCTTTCTTTCCTATGAAACATGGATTCATCTTGTCAATAATCCAGCTGCGAGTGTATTGTTGATGACACATGCAAGCCACGCCAGCCACGTTGGCTTTTTACTTTGTGGATTTGTCGCTGTTTCTGAGGCCTCCTTGTTAGAGGCCTCCCCCTCTGCCCAGGGCACCTGCCAGTGGCCCCACATGCTAGGCATTGTTTTCCTCTGCTTGCTGTATGAGCACTGAAATCTCCCCGCAGGCACAGTGGTGACTATCACACCTAACACAGTGAATGATTTCATAGAATTTGAATTAAGTGGTAAATAAGCAAACATTTCAAACACTGCCTTGGAAAGTAGCTGTCTGGAACTAACTGGCATTTGTTTCTAGGATGTAAGAAAAGGTATTAGATTAGATCCTTGGAAAATCTCTAAACCGCATCACGGTCCTATCACCGAATTCAAATCAACTTCTGGCTGTTCCCCACCCTTGTTCACACTTAACCCTTATGTGCTACCCCGCCAGCCAACTGCTGTGTTTCTCAGGAGGCCAGCATGGCCAAGCCTGAGACTTCCTCCTGGGACCATGAAACTTCCAAATGCATACTGCCGTCCCTCCCCCTCCCCTGCTTGGTCATTTGGGGCCAGACCCAGATCTTGCTTCCAGCTACTGTCCAGTTGCAAAGTCCTAATCCTAGGTCGTGACTTGTGAGGGGTGGCGCCATTGCAAGCAAGTTAGAGCCATTCACAGAGCCCAGCATAGCCTCTGCATGAAAGAGAGAGGCCTCCTTCTAGAAGTCAAGAATAATTGAATTGTCTTGGTTTCGTTTTTTGATGGAATGACAGTCCCTAAGATTTCTAGGACTTGAGTGTGACTCCGTGTGTGTCGGCAAACACTAGGTGGTTAGTCCTCGTGCTCGGCATTTTCCTGATGTACTGAACAGACCGCCTTGTTTGTAATGAGCATGTATGTTTTGTGCTAAGAGATGGCGAGAATGGGTTGATGAGCCAGTGTTGCAGGGCCGTTCTTCCCCTGCTCATGAGGCTTCAAGGTAGCCCAGCCAACACCTCCTTAGCTTCCAAGATGGGCCAGGTGCTAGCCATCTTGGAAGCAGCATCACAGTCATGAAGTTCAGTCTCATGGTGTGTGGCGTTCAGAAGGCGGGGATGCAATGTGCTTCCTTAGAAGATGGCTTTGCACGTCAACCTCGTCCTTGAAAGGCTGTTCGTCTCCCTCATGGCATGCTAAGGGAAGAGCTGCTGTCAGGAAGTTACTGACAAAGCCCCACATCCTCTTCTTGGCTTGTTTCTTCTGTTCTCTCGTCCCCTAGGGAAGGGGAAGGGCCCATGCAGGGAATGGCGATAGGTGGGAGTGGGTATGGTCCCTGCAGGTATAACTTAAGCTTGAGAGGGATAAATACATTTCAGACTCTCCTGGCGTATGTTCTCTATCCTTTGTGAAAGAAGTTCACGCTGGCTCCTTCTCCCTCTCTGTCTCCCTCTACCTCTCTCCCTTCCTTTCTCCCTCCCTCTCTCCCTCTCTCCCTCTCCACTTTGGGGCAAATGTCATTTTTCAGTGCTAAACAAGAAGGAAAGCTGACCCAGATGGATTCTGAAGAGAAGGCATTTGTTGTTAAGTCTTAACCACGGGGTGCAGTAAAGAACTTTCCTGCAGCAGTACTGCCAAGCACAGATGCCAGCAAGGAAATTATGGAATCTTCTTGTCTGGAAGTTTTTAGAGGATATGAAAGCTGTTAATGTCTCTGGGATGGTTTAGGTTCAGTCTTTTAAGGAGGCAGAAAGACAGTCATAATTATCTTTGGACAGTCCTTTCAGTATGTAACGTGCTACAGGAAGTATTTAGTGCTACAGCACCGGGTGACAATAGCCTGCGTGTGAAGGGGAAGGAGGTTTGGCGAAAGCAGGGGGAGAAGCCTGGGAAGTGGTGTGACCAGGATGAGAGGACAAAGCACTCACCTACCCTGCGCCTCACCCCATCCACCTAAATAAAACTCTAAAGACAGCATCCTTTGCCTGAAAAAAGAGTTCTAGGCAGATCAGATTTTAAAAGCCGTGAGAGGCTGGGAAAACCATTGTGTTAGCCTTGGCATGTGAGGTCTTGAATATACCAGTTGATGTCTTTGGGCTTCTTTTTTCCTCAGTCATTTATTCCATAAATATGCATCCCGGTCCTGCTGTGCACCAAAGGGCACTGTTCTAGATGCTGAATGAACCTAACTTGCACTCTAGCAGGGAGGAGGAGGAAAGAGAGAAAATTCATAAATGTCAAATGCACATCGTTGGATGCCCTTGAGGAACACAAAACAGAGAAGGGAGTTAGGGAGTGTCACGATTCGGGTATTGCCATTTAAAATAGGGTGGCCAAGAAAGGCCTGTGAGGGGGTGACTTTGAGGACAGACCTGAAGGAGTTGAGAGGGCCATCTGGGGGAAGAGTGAGCTGGGCAGGAGAAACGGAAAGGAGAAGATCCAGAGGCCACGATGGCTGTGGCATGTTTGACTCACAGGAACAGAGTGGGCCAGGGCAGCGTGGGAAGCGGCAAGTCTCGGAGGGGATGGGGCCAGAGGTGCACCTCGGCGAATGCTGTCCCTCTGCTTCGAATGCACTGAGCCAGTGGAGGCTTCACAGGAGATCATTCCGAGGGCCGCATGAGAGTAGGCAGAAAGAGGGCAAGGACAGAAGCAAGGAAAACATGTAAGGCGCTAAGGCTGTAACCCAAGCACTGCATGATGGCCCAGACCAGGACCATCGCCGCGGAGTGGTGGTCAGTGTCAGATCCTGGTGATATTTTGACGGTAGAGCTTGCGGGAATTTCTTGTAAGTTGGATAGGAGGTGGGAGGGAGAGAGAGGAGTCATGGATAACATCAAGATTTGAGGCTTGTGCAGCTGGAAGAACAGAGTTGCCATTAACGGAGATCCGTGAAGGCTGGGAGAAGCAGGCTGGCGAGGGGGGCAGGGTTTATATCTTGAGATGCCAGTTCACAACTAAGGCAAGGTGTCTAGCACAGCTGGATACACACGGCCAGAATGTGTGGGATAGGTCTAACCTGGAGAGGAACGTTTTCAGGCCAGGATATTGTGAATACCGAAAGCCACAAGACTAGATACGGTCACTAAGGGAGTGGGGAGAGAGAGAAAAGGAAAGGGATCTCGGGATTGAGGCTTGCGGCTTTCCAGAATTAAGAGGTCGAGGAGATGAAAAGGAGCCGGCAGGGCAGTGGTTACCAAGGAGGAGTAATCACTGAGGTGAGAGAACTGCAAAAAGGTGTAGTCTGCCGTAAGCCAGGTCGAGAGTATTTCAGGGAAGATGGAGAAAGCAGCTGTGTCAAATAATGTCGATAGTCTGAAAAAGATGAAGACAGAAAATTGACCATCCAGCAATTTGGAGGCCATTTGTGATTACATTGAGCACTTTCGGGGAAGCGGTAAAAGCGAAAACCAATTTGATTGTGTTCTAGAGAGAATGAGAAGAGAGGAATTGGAGAAAGCTAGTGGAGGCTGGCTTTGAGGTCTTTATGCTCTATCCCTTCCACACAACTGTCAAAGAACCTCAAGATGATGGAGCTGAAGCCCAGCTCGCTGAGTCACTTTGGACAAGAGCCAATAAAGAGAGGAGTCTGACTCAAATGAGACTCTCACATGAATGAGAAATAAACTTTTAGCTCAAGCCGTTAAGAACTGGTGTTTTTTGTGTTACCACAGCAAAACCTAACCTATCTGGACTAATACCTGGGCTGATGGGAAAGTTCCAAGAGAGAGAAAAAACGTGATGATACAGGAGACAGAAGTCCAACTGCTAAGTGAATGATCTCGAGTACAGGAGAGCGGGTGGGGTCAACCAACCAACCAGACAGACTCAACTTAGCAAAGTACATCCCTACTAGAAAATGGCAGTGTTTGACTGGGTGATCTCTGAGGTCCTATTCCGTGTCATAGATTTATAGTTCTTGAACTTGGCTAGGTTCCTGCTGTAGGGGAAAAGAAGGAACCCTGCTGATCAGGAAGAGAGGAGAGATGTGTGGATTAAGAGGGAGGGAGATGGCGTGAATACGGGAGACACACTGGCCAGGAGAGGAGGAGACCACAGGACTTCAGACGCGAGCAAGCTCAATGCTCTTGCTTATTTCTGTGACAAACTCCCTGACGTTTTAGAAGGGTCTTACTGTCATTCACAGGAGCTGACAGTTAAAGAGCTGTAGGACCATCCGGCTAGTTAGTCACCTAGGACATGGGTGGATCGTAGAAGATGCACAACATGGTTCTTTAGCCTTTTCAGAAGGCTTTAGGGTTTCGAGAAAATTATTTCTCATTTAATGACCTCAATTTCAATATGAGTATGCAGGGAGTAACAATACTAGTTACCGCTCGACTTGCAGGGCTGCTCTTCAGATTAATGAAATGTGATATGTGAAACTTCTTGGAAGGATGGTGCTATAGAAACAGTAGGTGTTATTATTCCCATAAAAGGAAAGAACAGTCTTCTCTGATGAAATGGCTCTTACCTCAGAATCCTCATTAAAAGCTGTGTGCAATTTTCCAGGTTGCATTAGTGAGACTTGACGGCAACTGGAAAAAAAAAAAAAAAGCAAATAAATAAGAAGAAGTCAAAATATTCCAGGTAACTACTAGCTGGCAAGTAAGAAGTTTTCAAATCCTAGAATCGTACTGATAATTTTGAAACGCCTGCAGGCAGAACTTATTTATAGTAACGCAAAGGTGACTTCCAGCCCTGAAATCTGGGCCTCAAGTCTCAGACAGAGGCACAAGAAAGTGAAACCATGGAAAGGGGAGCTAATACTATTGTGATTCCATCTCTGGAGGCGACGGGATGATGCTGATGCTGAGGGAGGGAAATCTAGTGTGAAAATAGCCACAGCGAGAGCTAATTTTAAAACCGAGACACATAAGCTGTTTCCAAACCTCTTACATTTTTTAAATCCTGAGGCCAGTAAGTCCTATTTAAAGAAACTTATGCAGAAATGCGTTCCTCTTTTGGCATGGTAGTAGGAGTTGAGTAGACAAAAACCTAAGACATGTCTAAAAATTATTTTTAAGTGACCTGATTTCAAAGACAGTTCTAAGGCTTCTTTTCACTATACCTATTTATCCCTCATAGATGATGACCGCAGTAATCAACTTTTTTAAATGGATTTTTTGCAAAGCCTTTGACAGTATAGTTGTTTGTACTAAATTTCATAGTCTTAGTTACCCATGTATCTATGTATTTTAAAACTCTTCTGTATATATGAACCAAATGTCCCTTACATTTATTTCTCTCTCCTATTATGGAGTCTTTTCACTATTTCAATTAAAGTTGATGATTGCTTTATAGACAAAGTTCAGAGTTATGAAGTTCCTCACTTGTTCAGTAATCGTAACTATTATTTTGTCATAGTTAATCGTAGAACCTGGGCCTTTTAACAGGGTGCTTAACTAAACTTTTAATTCATGATAAGAAGTTAGATATCATTTGAGAGGATTTTTAAAATTATTTCTATTTCCCATCCAGATTATAACCCCCCTCCCCCCAAAAAAGGTATGAGAAAGACATAATGGCTGGCAGCCAAGGGTATTGTAGGTCATGCCAACACAAGCTGGCAGCAAGCCACTGCCCAATTAGCGTGGCTTCATCCGTGCAGAGTAATCACTCCTGAGTAGATGGTTGAGTCACTCCTGATGTGGTGATACTTCACTCAAGCCAGTGCTTCTTAGATTTCTTGTTCACTGTTATTACCTATTCGACTTTGCCAATAAAAGTGCAGGACCATTTAGGCTGAAAGCTGAACGGAAGAGAAACATTGATTATGTATCTCATTTCTCTCTGTTTCCTGAAAACTGAGATTGCAATTAAACAGTGAAAGCGTGGTATGTTTTTTAAGTGGCTTACAAGAAAATACAGCTTCCACACCAAAATACTCAGAGCTGGAATCCAAGAGTCAGTTTTTGTTCTGTCTTTTCTTTGGCAGCTTTCACGTTTGGCACAAATTGGAGAATATCAGTAAAGTTACCTAATAATCTTAATGGATTCTCATTTCATTCAAAAGCTGGAATGTCACCAAGCTCTTTCAGGTTTCCAGCTCCATTGTTGGGGTGTTCACAACACTTCTGGTGGGTGTGCAGTCATAAAAGCAGACAGCTTTTGAAAGAGGCCCTTCTTATGGTGAGAACACCTGGACTCTTGGTTGGATAAACTGTAAGCCAGGAAATTGATTCAGGAATTTTTTAATAAAATGGATCAGATCCAGGCATTGGAGTGATACGTGGTTGTCAGTTTAAAAAAAAAAAAAAAAAAAATACAGCTGTACTTAGAAGCCCAAAAAAGTAGAATAAAATTGTAGACACTAATCAGTTAATACCTTTATATTTATATTATTGATTTGTTTTGGTTCCTAAATTGCAGACCAGATAAAGGTTGGCTTGTTTTTGCTTTGCAGAGCAGAGCAATTAAACAATAGCACTCCTGATTTCCTCTTGTCTCGGAAGTATTCTTTTTTCACATTAATTTGGTGCATATAGTAAAATTCATCACTTCGCCATCGACTCCTACAATATGTTGACAAATCTCCCTAACTGACACTGGCACCACCTCCAAGCTAGCCAGTGATGCAGCAAGCTTTGCTGTATGAGATGGACTTTCATGTGCAGCCTGGCAAAGGCTGTTTGTTAAAAAGTTAATGCATTCCACACCCTGGGTGGGATGGAGCCAGGCTGCCAACAGGAGCACACTTTTTGACTGACTGGCAGCAAAGAGAAATACTGGCAGCTGTTCCCAAGCAAGCCAAAAGTTGGCCCAGAGATGAAAAAAAAAAAATAAATGCTGGGACTTAGCCAATGAAAGATTCCTGGGTTTAGAAGAAAATCAAAAGAGGAATAGAGAAGGTCACAATTACAGGCCTCCAGCTGGGTGAAGGAGCAGCATTTCGTTTTATCTTCTGCTTCATAGAGGACAGTGTGGCATGTCATTGCTACTCATTTCTTTCTCAGTCTTTACTTGTAAGCCATCATTTTTTTTCTGTCAGTTTCTTTAATTTTTTTGCTCTGTAGATGCAAAACCGGATGACAGACAATTCTTCCTAAAAGTAGTCTATAGATGACATCATTCCTGGAGACGATCTCAACAGCCAGAACTGAGTAGAGCAGGGCAGGTCTACGAGCAGTGGCCACACACTTGTGTGTGCCAAGCCGCGTTGAGTGGCACTAGTCAACCGGAAGGACTTGCCGGGCATGGTGACTCACACCTGTAATCCCGGCACTTTGGGAGGGTGAGGCAAGAGGATTGCTTGAGCCCAGCAGTTCGAGACTAGCAAGGGCAACATAGACCACGTCTCTAAAAAAAAAATTTTAATTATCCAGGTGTGGTGGCACGCATCTGTAGTCCCAGCTACTCTGGGGGCTGAGGGGGAAGGATTGCCTGAGCCCAGAAGGTTGAGGCTAAGGTGAGCTGTAAACTTGCTACTGCACTCCAGCCTGGGTGACAGAGTAAGACTCTGACTCAAAAAAAAAAAAAAACAAAGAACTTATATGGGTCACTTCAAAGATCTGTCTAGAGACACTCTTCTGATGCCTCAAGACGTATCTATTATTCTAGTTTCATTAGTTAGTAAAATGGCTGGTAGGGAAAACAAGGAAAATTACTAAAAGGCCAGGAAGATGGCCACTGTCAGACCCCTCAAGGGTCTTACTCTGTAAAGATGAGTACTCTATGACCATGGAAGACGTTTTGATGTTTGCACTGTCATTCTTCTTTCCCACTGAATGTCTTGAACTATGTGGGGAATATTCTTTGTTCTTCTTCTGTCTGCCAAGTATATCTGTAGTTGCCCGGGAATTGAATTGTACCACACAAATAAGGGGGTGGAAAGACTAACACCATGGAATGCCAAGATTCAGAGTAAGAACGTCATAGTTTTGGGAAGTCATCCGAATACTAAGAGAAGATCATTGAAGCACACTCTTTGTTACTCTGAGGATTTTTTTTGTATGAATTAAATCCATCTGATTTGCAAGATGTTCATGTTGAGAAATGCAATAACCTTGCAAAGTTCTGTTTAACAAAGTATCTCCATGCCTCCTGTGTGAGGCTGTTGTAGTAATGTTGACCAGATGTTCTCATTCACTGGCAACAAGAAAAATAGCCTGCCAATTTTACATGAGGGATTTCAGCTATAATAAAGGAGAATTTTATAACAGTGCAAGATACTGGGCACTGGAGTAAGGTACCAAAAAATACAGAATAGCCTTCAGAGAACTGTGTGTGTGTGTGTGTGTGTGTGTGTGTGTGTGTGTGTGTGTGTGTTGTGTTGTGTTTAAAGCAGAGCCTTAATTGGACAAGATGGCCTAAGTACAGTACTTCATAGAAGCCATGGAATGGGCCATGTGACCCTTCATAGGTCCATTCTTTGGGGGATTAACTTAGAAATGTAAAGCAAACTGGACATGGTGGATCACACCTGTAATCCCAGCACTTTGGGAGGCAGAGGCAAGAGGATTGCCTGAGCTCAGGGGTTCGAGACCAGCCTGGGCAACTTAGTGAGACCTCGCCTCTACAATAAATCAACAAATTAGCTGGGCGTGGTGGCACGCATCTGTGGTTCCAGCCACTTGGAAAGCTGAGGTGGAAAGAATGCCTGAGTCCAGTGGGTGGAGGCTGCAGTGGCCGTGAGCGTGCCACTTCACTCTAGCCTAGGAGACAGAGTGAGACTCCTACTCAAGAAAGAAAAAGAAAGAAACGTAAAGCAAGTTCATCTTCAAAGAACTTAGAATTGAAGAATCAAGGGACAGCTATAGAAATCAAAGGTGAATGATTCAAGAGCATTTGTGGTAGGGTGCCAAGTTGTATTGGGCAGTTGTTTGTCCTGCTACAAAGGTTCAGGTGGAGGGGAGGAGAGGAATTTTCTTCCATCTCTTCCATGAGTTCATACCGTCCAGAAGGAATGCTCACAGAATTGACAGGACTGCATTAGGACCGAGTGGGGAGAGAGCCTCCAAAAAGAGACACTCACGGGACATGGAAAAGCCAGCTTTGATCAGCACAAATAGTAGATTTGGGGAAATAATTCAAAACGTGGTCACATGATATGAGGCCTTACTATGAAGGGATAAAATTTCGACAAAAGAATTTAGACTTGATTGGAATTAAAACGCTGTGAGCTCACTAAAACACAGCGAGCCAAGAAGTGACATAACGAAAAACAATTTAAGGACTATCTATCTAGCAATGGAAGGCAGGATGGATGAGAATAAAAAACTGGGACAGACAGAGAACACAGTCGGGAGACGCACCCTGAGCCCAGCGGGAGCTGAAGGAGGTCTGCACCTGGGGAAAAATTGGGACGGTGATGCCGCCTTTCAGAGGTACCAGGAGATTGGATATGGCACATAGGTGGAGCGAGAGACTGTCGAGCCTTGGTATGTATGTGTAGTGCTTTATGCGTGCCTGAGGCACTGAGATCACAGAGCTGGAGATGGAGGAGCCTTGGCAGCGAGGCAGCGACTGGACCACTGGGTTCAGTCCAAAGGGACTGATCCCTTTGAGAAACAGAGAGGAGAAAAAAGGGCAGGCGCTGAGGCTAAGCTCCAACACTCAGCTTCATTGCTGGTTTCTCTACTAAAAACAAGGCTTACTCTGAATTGCTAGGTTTAAGTTTAGCTTCATTTTATTTGGATAATATTTAAGCCCCAACAGTTTCCCAGACTGAGGATCCTTGTAGAGCTGCTGATCCCTAAGTTACTTTTTAAGGTGTACACCTCCTAAGCGATATTGTGAGCATCAGTGCTTACTCAGCATAGCTGGATACAAGCACCTGCAAGGAGCTGCCAGATCTCTAGAGGACAAAGCCTTTGTTCTCCAGGGTATTTTAATCCAGTGCCAAATTATTTAAAATACCATGAACAAATTTAGGTGAAGATGATTGCTTTGGGATTAAAATCAGTAAGATGGATGTTTGATGGACATTAGTGTAGTACCAAGCAATGAACACAAGTAAATGACCAAGCAATGAACACAAAACAATATCTTTATCTCTCTATCTCTCTCTCTCTCTCACTCCCCTCTTCCTCCTCTCCTCTCCCTTTACTCCCTCTCTCCCTCTCTACCTCTCTCACCCCCTCCCTCCCTCCCCCCTTAGTCACGAGGGAAAAGTCAGAACTATGCACAAGAAGATCAGACTGTCTTCACACTAACCGAGGCAGGGGTCAATCTGAGCATCACTCCTGATGCATCAACCAGATGCTCAGTATCTTCTGATAAAAACATTCATGGGCCAGGCACGGTGGCTCAAGCCTGTAATCCCAGCACTTTGGGAGGCCAAGGCGAGAGGATTGCCTCAGCTCGCAAGTTCGAGAACAGCCTGGGCAACATGGTGAGGCCTCGTCACTACAATAAATCAAAAAATTTAGCCAGGCATGGTAGCGCACACCTGTAGTTCCAGCTACTTGGAAGGCTGAGGTGGAAGGATTGCTGGAGCCCAGCAGGTCGAGGCTGTGGTGGCCGTAAGCATGCCACCGCACTCCAGCCTGGGTGATGGAGTGAGATTCCAACTCAAAAAAAAAAAAATTCATGAAGTACATACTATCCCCAGTGAGGTGATCAGTATATAACTTGACCCTACAAATCCTTGAGATATAACTTTCAGTTAGAGGAAGATCAAGGATTGGAGAGGCAAGTTTAACAACACTGTGAGGAAGCAGTGAGACAAAACCAGAGGGTGGGTCATTCTGCAGGACAAAAAACCTGATTTCTTCAGTGAGTCAGTGACATAAAAATGGACTATGCTACAGGAAACAAGATTTAGAGGGTTTAAACCCCAGACACAACACATGATCCTATAGTGGTCCCTGGTTTGGACAAAGCGGGTATAAAGAACTTTGGGGGAAACTGGAGAAACTCAAATGTGGCCTGGGTATTAGAGGAAAGGTGATGATAATGGGAAGAGGCAGATCAAGGAATAATATGCCCACTATCATCTCAAATTATGTAAAAATACAAATGTGAGTGTAGAAAGAGCCATGAGAACATGTGCTAAAGTGTTAACAGGGTGACCTGTGAGTGGTGGAAATGTCATGGATTTTTTTTTTTTGTCTTATCTGCATTTTTTAAATTTCTTACTGTGTACATTATTACATGCCTGTAATGATAAAAGGGTTATTTGAACAGATAGGTAGATGGCATGGAAGAAGGGCAGTGAGATGGAGTAAAGTAGGGAACCCAGTACCGGAAAAATGAAGCCCTGCAGTGTGGTTTTACCTGTGGTTTCAAAGTTTCCGTGAGCCTCGAGGGTTTTCTCCCTGAAGCCACCAATGGGACCTAAAGGGACCAATGCTTTCTGGTCCCTTTTGTCCCGCCCAGGGCTCCCCATTCTCCTAAGAAACCAAAGTCTTTAACTTGGTCTGAAAAGGCTTACATTCACAGTCCTGTTTAGTTAAATGGAAAATCGTTCCAAGAACCAACAAAGGGACTCAATTTGATGTTTTCCAGTTCCTTCTAATGAGAAGTCTTAAGACCTTTCTTTCCTCATATTTACATTTACCTCAATCTTTGAAGTCTACAAACACCTTTGCATTTCTGTATATTTTCTAGAGCTACATCTCTGGCAATGACTAGAGTCCTTTTCAGTGGAAATAATAATTCAAACGTTTTTCCAGGTCTCTGGTCCTGTGCATCCCTAGACAGAGAAGGTCATTCTTACCTTCTAGTCAAACTGTAGGTGACTGTGAAGGAAGCAGAGGATGTGAGGAGTGTCTTTCCTTTTCTGTCCCCTTAGTGTACAAGTATGGAAATTGAAGTAAAGGAGAATCCTTTCATGAGTATTTTCAAACAAATATAAATACCTAGAAGTGTGTGCTTTGGAAGTCACTCAATAAGCGTAACGTACACTTCAGGCTCTGGTTGAATTTTGAATATCTCCAAGTAGCTGCTTCTTCAAGGATGTTTAGTAATAAGGATATGTTTTTATGTTAATTAGATGGATGGTGACTTTTAAAAAAAACATAGTAAAAGGGGCCATTTCCATCCTCAACTGAACTTTGTAAAAAGAAGACATAAAATCTCCCAGTTCCAAGAAAGCCAGGGCCCTGGTGTCCTGGAACCCACCCCACCTTCTTCCCTCTCCACATTTGCCTGAACTGGAGTCTGGGAACCATTCACTGTGGGCCCTGCAGTAGTGAGATGGTTTCCCTCCATTATGTCCGGGGCGTGGAAGAAGACGGCTGACACTGTGTGACTGAGATTTCACAAGAACGAGTCAGAGATGATGACCCTCACATGGCCTTCTCGCTGTGTGCTCACACGGCCTTAACTCTGTGCATGTGTGAAGAGGTAGCAAGCACTACCTCCTCTTTTTTCTTTTTTTTTTTTTTTTTCTTTTTTTTTTTTTTGAGTCAGGGTCTTATTCTGTCTCCCAGACTGGAGGGCAGTGGCATGATCATGACCATCATGGCTCATGATGGCCTTGATCTCCCGGGCTCAGGCGATCTTTCACCTCAGCATTCCTAGTAACTGTTCCCTCCAGGCATGCATCACCACACCCAGCTAATTTTTTTCATTTTTTTTTTGAAGAGTCACGATCTTGCTGTGTTGCCTAGACTGGTCTTGAACTCCTAGGCTCAAGCAATCTGCCCTCCTCAGCCTCCCAAAGTGCTGGGCTGCAGGCATGAGCCACCGCACCTGGTCTCCTCCTCTTCTTGGACCTCACCTCTCTCTGCTTAGAGCCCCATCCTTGGGACCTCATGTGGCGTGAAGACCTTGTTAAAGGTTGGCTCCAAATACAGTCACACGAGGGGTTAGGGTTTCAGTATGTGAATTGGTGGGGGATACAACTCACTCTCTAACAGCCCACTAAAAAATAATAACTTTGTGCAAATACAAGGCAATATAGGCGCAAAGTTGTCCACTTATGTCCAACCACACACTGTAATCATAAAAAAGAAAAAGGATGATCTCGGCAACTGATATGGAGTAGTTTCTAAGATATATTTTTAAAGGCAAAAGCAAGATGCAGAAATATATATGCACTATTATGTGGTGTGCTTCCTTTTGTGCAAAGAAGAAATAATATGTCACTATAACATATAAATGTATGTATGATTTATAAATATATACACATATGTATACATTTGCATACTTTGTAAAAAAAAAGAAACAAAGGATAAACAAAAAACTAGTGGAAAAGGTTACTATTAGAACGTAGGTTGAAGCAGGAAAGCTAGAAGGCATTTCTGAAAAAAAAATAAGTAGGTAGAAATAGTGAAAGGGTTAGGATAAGAGTGAAACTCTGAATATATCTTTTTATTTTGTATTGACTTTTGAACCACTGAAATGTTTTACATAGTCAAGAAATTAAGATTTAACCAAAAACATGATAATCAGCAAAGCTGAAAATTTAAAACAAACAGAAAAATGAATGCATTATATATTAAATTGAAAAAAAAAAAAAAAAAGAATAAATTAGATTAACTTTTAAACATAGTACCATGACTACAGTCTCTATGGAACATTCTTCAGAACAACTGAACTGAACTTTTCAAAAGTATCACTGTCATGAAAATCAAAATGACTGGGCGTGGTGGCTCACTTTGGAAGGCCAAGGCGAAAGAATTGCTTGAGCCCACAAGTTCGAGACCAGCCTGGACAACATAGTGAGACCTTGTTTTACAAAAAGTAGCCAGGCATGGTGGCATGTGCCTTTGGTCCCAACTACCAGGGAGGCTGAGGTGGAAGGATGGCCTGAGCCCAGAAGGTTGAGGCTATAGTGAACCAGGATCACACCACTGCACTCTAGCCTGCGAAAGGGTAAGAGCTTATCTCAGGAAGGAAGGGAGGGAGGAAACGTAATGGAAGGATTATCCTAGATTAAAAGAAACTAACAAAGCTAACCGTGGTGGCGTGTGCCTATGACCCCAGCTATACCAGAGGCTGAGGCGGGAGGCTCACTCAGGGCCAAGAGGCTGAAACCAGCAGCCTGAGCAACATAGTGAGACCTTGAGTCTTTTAAAAAAAAGAGTGGCTCCTAGATTGGGGAAAAAAAAAAACCTCTAAAGAACATCCTTGAAGCAAGTTAGAGAATCTGAATGTAGGCTGAATATTAGTTTCTGATGTTATGTCAGCATTACTTTTCTTGGGTGGGAAAATGGTATTTGGGCTATATAGAATGTTCTTGTTCTCAGGAGATATATGCTGAAATATTTAGTGGTGAAATGTCTTGTGTCTGCAGTTTATTTCCAGATGGTTCTGGGGGAAAAAAAATATATATGCGTGTGTGTGTGTGTGTGTGTGTGTGTGTGTGTGTGTGTGTGTGTGTGAGATAGATATAGATGGAGAGAAGGGAGCACACAAATTTAGCAAATTTAATGATTTAACACAATCTGTCTTCCCAACATCCCAGCTTTATCACAGGTGAATCCAGATCAAATGTATGTGGATATGCATTTCTTTCATCTTTTCTGTGGACTGAAATATTTGAAGATTAAAAAGTTGGGGAAAATAAATAATGGACTTGGATTGGTTTTGTCATGAAGATGCTCTACTCGTTGAAGAAATATTCACTGAGCACTGGTACTGTGTTAAGCCCTGTTTTAAGTGCTAGGGACATTGTAAAGGATGAGACAGAGTAAGCTTGAGTTCTCATGGGGCCCCCATTTAGTGTGGAAGACAAATAAGAAAACAAGAAAATTTAAATGCTCATACATGCTAAAAGCAAAATAAAGAAGGATGGTAAGATAGACAGTGCTGAGGGAACGGCAACACTAGACAGGGTGGCCAGGGAAGACTTCCCTAAGGAGGAGTCCTTTAAGCTGAGACCTGAATGACGGAGCCATTCATACATTCACCAGGTCTGCACTGAGCGCCCACTGTGTGCACTATTCTAGGTCCAAAATGGACAAAACTCCCTGCCTTCACAGAGCTCCCAATTAGGGAGGACAGATAGGAAGCAGGATAACCCGAATTGGTGACCAGAGCTACACGAGAAAATAGAGCAGCGAGGGGATAGTTAGTGAGGACAGGAGTCGAAATTTCAAACGTGGTAGTTAGGAAAGGACTGACTGAGAGGCGACGTATGAACAAGACCCAGGGTCCGAGGGGTGAGAACAGGGGACCTGGAGGAGACGGCTCACCCAGGGCTGGTGGGCCATCTTCCTGACTCGGGCTTTTCCTGCTGACCGACTAGAAGCGGGATGTGAGGGGAAAGCAAAGGATCCGAGATGCTGGTAGGGTTGGCCCTGATGAACCAGAGAGATGGGAGCTTCCATGAACTGAGTTGAGAAAAACTGCCACGTAGCAGGGATGGGAGAGAACACAAGCAGTTGGGTGGGTACCTGGCGAGGTACGGGGGTGACCAGCAGCCGTAACTGAAGCAGTCCAGTGGAGGAGAAAGGAAGACGCTTGAGCTTGAGAAATGTGCAAAGGTCGTTAGGAGTGCCTTGTCAATATCCTTTTTTTGTTCTTTTTTCTTGAGTCAGAGTCTCACTCGGTCATGCAGGCTGGAATGCAGTGGCATGATCACAGCTTACCATAGCCTTAACCTCCTGGGCCCAGGCGATCCTTCCACCACAGCCTCCCAAATAGCTGGGCCTACAGACGTGTGCCACCATGCCTGGTCTACTCTTTTATTTTTTGTAGAGACTAGGTCTTGCTATGTTGCCTAGGCTGGTCTCAAACTCCTAGGCTCAAGCCGTCCTCCCACTTCGGCCTCTCAAAGTGCTCACGCCACCATGCCCAGCCATAAAAATCGTTTAATAGAATTTTTTTCACTTACAAATTAACCTGTTGGTAAGCTGAACTCGATCCGCTCAGAGGAAAAGTTTAGATCAGGCAGGGTGGCTCACACCTGTAACGCTGGCACTTTGGGAGGCCCAGGGCAGGAGGATCACTTAAGGCCATGAGTTAGAGACCAGCCAGGGCAACATAGTGAGTCTTCGCCTCTACAATAAAATTAGAAAGGAAAGAAAAGGTTAACTCCTAGTTTACTCTGGCTTCTGCCTCAGGGTCTAGCTTTCCGCATGAAATTGCAGGAGGCTTTTCTTGTTCTTGGTGCCTGATGGAAGTTTTGATGGGAGAGGGGAAGTTTGTGCTGAAGATGTGGCCCTATTCGGTGACATACGAGGTGGCGCTGGTGGGAGTGGCCCCGCAAGGTTCAGCTGGAGTGTAACAGTGGTTCCCAGCCATTTTTTGCCAGTGACCCCTTTGACACGTGGCTCAATTTCACAGACTGCCTTTCAGTTTTGATGCCAGATTTCCCTTCCTTCTCCGCCCCGCACATGAGTCCATGAGGGACACACATTCTGAGCATACTTCGTTCCTCAAGAGCAGGCGCTGACACAGCTCTGAGACTATTCATGCGCATTCCACTGCCGCTTCCGCTCTCCCCCCAAGGTGCCAACGAGACAACTCCGAAATAATGCAGCCTTATTTATTCAGAGTCCTCCTCCCCCAGGAAGATGCTGAGAACTCTTCGTGAGAACTCTTCCAGGATGGCTGAGGTCCTGTGGGCTTCCAAGAATGTACTTGACACGGGGACCCAGACAGCTAGGGCCCCTCAGTAGACGCTTTTTGATGGAGGCTACAGGCCTTGAACCCACCTGCCAGGAGGACCTTTCTAGAACACGGCTTGCCAATGCGGTCCAGCCCAGGAGGCCAGCCCAAGGGATTTCCCTTTCTGACCAACACCTGGACAGAAGGAGAATGGAATTATCCTCCCTCTTTCTCTTTCTACTTTATCTTTCCTCCTCCCTGAGTCTATTTTTAGAGCTTTATTAATGAGATACACCAGTCACCAAAGAAAGATACTGTATGACTGCATTTGTGGGAGCTATCTAAAAGAGGCCAGTTCAGAGAAACTGAAGATCGAATGGTGGTTACCAAGGGCTGGGGTGTGGGCAATGGGGAGTTATTGTTTAATGTGTGTAGAGTTTCAGATTTCTGAGATGAAAAACTTTTGGAGACTTGTTTTCCAGCAATGCGAATATATGTACCACCCAACGATATACATTTGTAGGCCACATGGAATATTTCTGAAAAGAGTATGGCTGTCTTACCCTCTGAGGCCTCCTCCCTGGCTCCATCTTGTGGAACGGGAGGGGCACCCTCTGCCCCAGCATGGCCATCTGTGACCAGGGGCCAGAGGCCAGAGAAGGCACTTCCACTGCCAGCTACACAACATGACACCCTGGTTGTACTGTTCACCTCAAATTTGGGCCTGGAGTTTGGCTTAGAATCAGTCATTAGAGATCAAGGTCATAGATCTGGGAGAAGTTCCCCAGAATTTTAAACCCAGAGTCAGGTGCCAGCCATGGGCACAGAAAACAGACGACGACACAGGAGCTAACACAGGTGATCTCCAGGAACGAGGAGGTCCCGTCATTGCATGAGCAGCTCTTTGGCCTTTGCCTCAATTTGCTCATAAAGGACTATATTCTTTCCTGATTTCTGAACAATTACAGATAGTTGTGACTATCGCCCACGAGTAAATCCCAGTAGGCGTAGGCATGTTTGAGAGAATGTCCTTCACCGTATCTCGCTTATCTCATTGCCGTGCCTCCTGTATTCTTCTACCTGTTGTCAGATTCTGGTTCTTTTCTACCTGTGAGCAAAGATTCTGAAATTGCCTAGCTTTCTCCTAAAACCTGTCCAAGAGGTTATTAAGGAGGAAAGACTTCGGGCTATTTTCTCCAGCCATTTTAGGGTAGGTACATAGAATGGCAGAGCATGTACCACACTTAAGATATATTTTCAGCGGCTTGGCTTATTACTATGTCAAGCCCAGAAAATACAAGATGGGACACGCTGTTATCCATTCAGACAAAGCTGTGGGTCTGTGTGACTGATTTCCCTGGCTCACCTGACAGGTCGAAATAGAAAGCGCTCTCTTGTTCTGTGAGGGAAGCGAATGCCTGGAAATAATGCCCTGTGAGTGAATTGAAACTCACACTGCTGCAGTCTTCGTTTATTTCACTTCTAGCTTCTACACTTGTACAGTCGAATTTTTGTTGAATAAGGAATGATGGCCTTTGAAAGCTTACCTATACTTAGGAAGTCATTGACTTCTTTTATTTTTTTAAAACACTTCCTTCCATTTCTTCCTATCAAGGTTCCCTGTGTTCTCTGCAAATTGTTCATGATCTCGGCAGACTGGACAGGGCTCCGACCAAAGGAACTTGAAGTAGTGTCCATTCGTAGACTTATCGGAAACTCGGGGAAGTTCAAGAGAGCTCTGTTTGCTTTGCCACCTCACAAGCCCATATGTTTTGCCAGTGATATCCAGGGTAAATGAAAATACTATCGACTTCGTCTTTCTTCCTTGTCAACCTTTATATAAGGTGTTTAAGGAATATTAGAAACCATAACCCCTCTCGGGCTATGGTGGTGTGCGATGAGGAGCATTGAGGATGGAAGGTTACAAAAGAAGGCATGTTCAAGTCCAACCTCCCACCCAATTTGGAGTCCTTTCATAATAATGGCATAAGTCGCTCTCCAGCCTCTGTCTGAGCACTTCCAGCAAAGGGGAAGCGTACCACCACTCGAGAAGAGCTCCTTCCTTCTTTTATACAACTGTGACTGCCAGATAGTTCTTCCTTATTTGTAGCAGAAATCTATCTCCCTTACCTTTTCATTTGTGACCCAACTTATGCCCTCTGGAATGAGAGAGAACAAATCTAACCTCATCTATCCATGATAGCCTTTTAGCTCTCAAGGCAACGCTTATGTGGGTTCCCAAAAGTCACTCTTTCTCAGGGTTTAATGTCTCCCATTCCACACGCCACCCAGGACGTGGATTTGATGATCATCTTGATCCTTGTTGGTCAGACCTACCCTGCACATCAGCTCAATGTGATCTGAACGGTAAAGAGTACAGTGAAAGTGTGACTCGCTGTCTCTACATCAGATATCTGTCATTGTAGCCCTGGATTTATGTCACCTCCTTAGGGTAGGACTCTCCTATTCTGTCCTTACAAAGTTGAACTTTTTAGGCTGGACACAGTGGCTCCCAGCACTTGGGGAGGCCAAGACTGGCAGATTGTTTGAGCTCAGGAGTTCAAGACCAGCCTGGGCAACATAGCAAGACCTCTTCTCTACCAAAAAATTTGAAAATTAGCCAGGCATGGTAGGGTACACCTATAGTCTCAGCTACTCGGGAGGCTGAGGTGGAAGGATCATCTGAGCCCAGGCGTTCTGGCTGTGATCGTTGTGAACATGCCACTGTACTCCAGCCTGACCAACAGAGTGAGACACTGACTCAAAAAAAAAAAAGAAGTGAACTTCTTAAATCTCCATGGAGGATTAGACATCTATTTTTGTTCAGTTGAATCTGTATGCATTTACTGCATTTTATCAGCTTGTGGTCATCATGTGGGATCTTGATTCTGTCTCCTGGGGTAGCTCACCAGTTGCTGCTTACATCTTTTCTAAGTTAGACAGAGAAGTTAAGCGTGACAGAGTAACCAAGAGAAGGCTGGGTCACGCCACCAGACACTTCTCCTCGAGTTGAAGTTGACATTGATCCATCAACCAGCTATTTGTTGCTTAATTTTACTATCATCCAGACCTCATTTTTTTTTAATACTATTCAGAGAGTGACCTGTGAGTTGTCAGCTGCCTTCCTGAAATCCTGAGATGCTATTTCTACTACATTCTCTGAGCAGTAATCCCATCAAAACCAGAAATGAAGTTATTTTGGCATGACTTGTTCCTAATGAAGCTTGAATCATCTGCCACTTTCCTGTCTGGGTTCTGAGTGGGTGACGGTTTGTTTGCCAAGCCCAGAAAGATCAAGTATACAATTCAGATGGAGGTGTTGTTGAAAGACTTTGCTCTACTCACTCATGAAGAGCATCAAAACATTCTGAGAGCGGGTGGAAAGGTTTTAAAGTGCCACATAAACATCCGAATTGAGCGACAGGGGAAATGTCGGGGAAAAGAATCCTCCACTGTGCGTGTTCATTATAAAAATTTTTTTAAAAGTTAATCACAGCCATTCTTAGCAGAATGGCTGGTAAGATTGGGATGCAGTTAAAAACAAGGCTGAAGCCGGGCTCGGTGGCTCAGCCTGTAATCCCGCACCTTTGGGAGGCTGAGGTGAGTGAATTGCCTGAGCCCACGGGTTCGAGACCCGCCTGGGCAGCGAGACCTCATCTCTACAATAAATCAAAAAATCAGCTGGGCGTGGTGGCGCATGCCTGTAATTCCGGCTACTCGGAAGGCTGAGGCGGAAGGATCGCCGGAACCCAGCAGGCAGAGGCTGCGGTGGCCGGCAGCGGCCACTGCACTCCAGTCTGGGCGACAGAGTAAGACTCCAACTCAAAAAAAAAAAAAAAAAAAAACAAGGCTGAGTGTAGTGGCTCACACCTGTAATCCAAGCACTTTGGTAGCCCGAGGCAAGAGGATTGCTTGAGACCAGCCTAAGCAACATAGCAAGACCTCATCTCTACCAAAAAAATTGTTTTTACATTAGCCAGGCATGGTGGTGCGTGCCTGCATTCCTGACTACTTGGGAGGCTGAGGCCAAAGAACCACTGAGCCCACGATGTCAAAGTTGTGTTGAGCCGTGATGGTGTCACCGCACTACAGCCTGGGTGACAAGAGTGAGACCCAAACTCCAAAAAAAAAAAGAATGGAATACAAGTAAAAACCAGAAATGGAAGATGAATATCAGGGAAAGAAAACTCTGAGCCCCTGACCCCTAGAGTGCTGGAAATCTCTACTAGAAAAAAGCAAGCTGGACAAAACCACAGTAGGAGGCAGTCCCATCCAGGCAAGGGCTGGGATCCAGGCCTGGCATCCCCAGGAGAAATGCGCCTACAAGATTTCTTGACCGCAGAATGGGCTTGTAAATCCCACAGAAGGAAGCACAGACTCAGAACATGCCCCCAAACAGCGCCCTCACCAAACTCCCCAGACGCAGCCCGGCACCAGCAGCTCCTCCCCCGCACATCAGTCCCCCGCAGCTCCGTTTTCCATTTTCCTGCTTCTGTCTTTCTCAGATACACGTTCGGCCACCCTGGGCCTAGGGAGCGTGCCGGCAGCAGCCTGTGGCCATCGGCCCTCCAGCCCCTCCCTGTTTTCATGGGCTGTGCTTTGGTTCCTCAAGCTCCTTCTTTTCAGCATCAGAAATGATTGAATCCTGAAGAACACTGCTGTGGAGTTATTTTTGGCTCCTCCTTTCTAGCACTGGTGTCTGCCTGCTCGTAGACTACCGTTAACAGCTGCTAGAAGGGGTTTTCAATTGCCTGGCTTCTTGCTGGAGTGCTTTGACACGGGTGCTCTAAGAGCTCGGCTACACAGTCGAGGAGAGACAAGAATCGCAGAGCAGTTACCTAAAATCCTCTTCATTTGGGCAGTCAGATTCCTCTCCCCTTTTGGCAGGAAAACTAAGCCTCTGACAAAAGCTGCAGAGACCCTGCCCGGCTCTGGTGGCTAGTCCCTCTGGAGGCTAGCCAGTTCAGATGAGCCTGTGTGTCAGCCCCAGAGGCAGCTCTGTGTCATTCCCGGGGACGCAGTCAAGGAGTGCCGGATGTCTGTGTATTGCTGATGTGAGACGCTTAGCGTCTCACCTCCCCACCCCCACTGGGCCTCTGCCACCTTCCCACAGCATCTGGAGCTGAGGACTAGACAGAGAGGAGATGGCCTGTCACCACAGAGGCTGGAAGCTGCCACCAGGACCCCCAAGGCCACCCGCAAGCCCGGACTTTGGTCAGCCTTTCCAGCAGATGAAGCTCCCAGGTGGCCTCCTCAGTTGTTTACTTCCCTGCGAAGGATTGTGAACCACAGCAGACATTTGGAAGGTTCTGTGCTCCTCGGAAATGTTACTCCATTAACTCACTAGCCCCAGGAAGGATAGTAAGGATGCCGCTGTTGTTGACTGATGATTAATGCTTCATGTCTCCAGCTCTCTGCTACCTGTTACTACTCCACTCTTTAAAGCATCACCCTCCCTGCCAGTAGCAGGGGAGTATCACACAGTCCTAGCCCCATGTTTCTGGAAAATCAGAATGGCTGTGTTGAAGTATCTTCTACCCCAGGGCTCAGCCGGGATAATTATTCAGGTGCCTAATCCCAGTATTTCCCAAAATATGAATATGTATAGCACAACTTGGAAGCAAAATGGTTTCAGGTAGTCTTGTAGACCTTTTTTTACAAATCACTGTTTATTTTTATATGTATTAAAAGATTATCATTCATGTTAACCCTGAGCTCTTGCAGATACTGCTTAGAATACGTTTCTTTTTAAACTATACCTAAAGAAAAAAATGAGGTGCATTAGAGAAAGTGCTAAAACTGTGACCGTGGATCCTAAGTGTCTATAGTTTGGGAAACATTCTAATTCCATTCTTTTTCTGTCCACTAGTCCTGTCTGTGCTGTATAATCTCTCCTCAAAGAAAACCACCAGGACATCTTGTTGGAAGTGCCTGTTTTCCTAAGTTTTGTATAAACTATAGGAACAGGCTTTTGGGGTGAACTACATTTTGACGAAAATGCTTCTTGAGTGTGTTTTTTTCAGTCAGCCATTCTTGGTTATCTGATTTGTGTATTTCTTCCAGTTTCAGTAGCCATTCTTGGTTATCTGATTTGTGTATTTCTTCCAAAATGTCCTAACTCTCCTGCGTGGGACCCTCTGGCCTCCTCTCCATTTCTATAGCCCTCTTTGTAGTGAGGGTAGACGGTAGCATTCTACCTGGCTAGTGCCTCGTGTGGCGTGATTTCTCCAGGACTGGCTTAGATGATTTCCAGTGCTCGGAGCTCAGTTCTCTATCCACAGTTCTCTTCCCTCTCTTCTCCCGTTTCAACTCAATGAAGTTCCTTAGAAGGCCTATTTGTTTGCCTCTTGTTGGCATCCTTACAATTTAGATGTTCTTTCCCAGAATGGATGTGGAAGGTGATGGATTTGGTATTAACAACTCCATTTTTTGGTAATAAAATATAGTTGGGGGAGAGGATGTGGCAGGAGACAGGACAACAATTCCACTGAGCCTGATTGAAACGCGCCTTGAATGTCATGCCGAAGGGCTTGGGTTTTATTCTACAGGAAGCAGAAAGATAAGATGGCCATCAATGGGAAGAGTAATCAGGCAGCAGTGCAAGAACTGGGGGAGAAAGAGGCAACACGCAGGTTGTTGCAGTGAGTAAGCAAAAAGTAACAAGGCCACGAAATAGGGCACGCATGTCATCATCCCTCGAATCCCTACAGCCGCTCTAACAAAGTGGCTCTAACACATTGTTTTCTCCCCATTCTTCCTAAAATATATTTTTCCATTTTGATTATTACTCTTCCATGTTTTCGTGCTGTCCAGTAGCCTTTTCTTTTCTTTTTTTTTTGAGTTGGAGTCTCACTGTCGCCCAGACTGGAGTGCAGTGGCCGCTCCCGGCCACCGCAGCCTCGACCTGCTGGGCTCCGGCGATCCTTCCGCCTCAACCTTCCAAGTAGCCGGAATTACAGGCACGCACTACCACACCCGGCTAATTTTTGATTTATTGTAGAGATGAGGTCTCGCTGCCCAGGCGGGTCTCAAACCCGCGGGCTCAGGTAATCCACTCACCTCAGCCTCCCAAAGTGCGGGATTACAGGCTGAGCCACTGAGCCCGGCTGCCTTTTCGATGATGAGGAGGATGGTCTTCCGCACCATCCAGTATGGCAGCCACCAAGCCACGCGTGGCTATTGAGCACTTGAAATGTGGCTAGTGTGGCTTCACAGCTTTCGTGAGTTACAATACATATCTGCATGGTACTTTATGGATTATGAAACACGATTTCCTTATTATTATATTAGTTATTCTTCCCAACAACTTGGTGGGCGAGGTATTACGATTCTTATTCTCATTTTCTAGGCAACTGTGGTTTGGAGAGTGAGACCCGCTTGCCCAAGTTCCCAGAGCCATGGTGAGCCAGGACTGGGGCTTGAGTCCTGAGCCCCTCATTCCAAATCATGTGCAGTCTTCCCGTATCACTACAGCCATTTGTTATTTTTTTATCCATTTTTGTTGTTATTGTTTATTTTTTATTTTTGAGATGGGGGTCTCACTTTGTTGCCCAGGCTGGAGAGCAGTGGCACGATCATGGCTCACTGTCCCCTTGACTTCCTGGGCTTACGCGGTCCTTCCACCGCATCCTCCCAAGTAACTAGGACTACAGACACACAAACACACGGCTAATTTTTTTTTAATTTTTTGTAGCGACATGGTCTCACTCTGTTGCCCAGGCTGGTTTTGAACTCCTGGGCTCGAGCAGTCTTCCCACCTCATCTTCCCAAAGTGCTGGAATTATAGGCGTGAACCACTGTGCCTGGCGGGTTTCTTCAAGACTTTCTGAAATATGGTCTCTTTTCTGATCTTTCTGTCATTCTGTTTTTCAAAGTGTAATATACTTAATAAAAAGCCATAAACTCTAAACAGTTCCCCAAAAATGCTCATCCATTCAGGGACCCTGAACATCAATTTGCAGTTTTCACCATCACGTTTCCCAACATTCTTTCTCACTGAGAACATGTTTTCTCTCTTACCCTTATTTATGACTGGAATCACTATGAATCCTATTGCTTTTTATCATATTTAAGATTAAATCATTATTCTCTAGCTTGCATTTGGATTATGTCTTTTCTCTTCCCAAAGTATTAATATATAATTAATCCTAATCATAATTTGTACCATTTGTTATCTTTAAACTTTAATTCCAACACCTCCTTGTGGTTAATATATAAAGAATGAGGCAACTCAAACCCCATTTATGGGTTAAAAAAATAAATACTGAGAATATTATACCACACCTGACTGTGATAAGGATAAAGCAGGGTAAAATGGTAAATGTGCCAAAATTATATAAAAGATAAACAGAATGAAATAACGTATATTTAAAATCCTATGATATTACTGGGCTCGGTGGCTCAGCCTGTAATGCCAGCACTTTGGGAGACTGAGGGATTGCCTGAGCCCACGGGTTCGGGACCCACCTGGGCAACTTGGCGAGACCTAAATCTCCACAATAAATCAAAAATTAGCTGGGCATGGTAGCATATGCCTTTAGTTTCAGCTACTTGGAAGGCTGAAACAGAAGGATCGCTGGAGCCCGGCAGGTCGAGGTTGTGGTGGCCAGGAACGTGCCACTGCACTCCAGTCTAGGCGACAGAGTGAGGCTCCAACTCAAAAAAAAAAATCCTATGATATTAAGAAGTAAAGGTTAGCCAGGCTCGGTGGCTCAGCCTGTAATCCCGCGCCTTTGGGAGACCGAGGTGAATGGATTGCCTGAGCCCGTGGGTTCGAGACCCACCTGGGCAGGTGAGACCTCATCTCTACAATAAATCAAAAAATCAGCCGGGCGTGGTAGCGCGCGCCTGTAGTTCCAGCTACTCGGAAGGCTGTGGCGGAAGGATCGCCAGAGCCCGGCAGGTCGAGGCTGCGGTGGCCGGGAGCGGCCCCTGCACTCCAGTCTGGGCGACAGAGGGAGACTCCTTTTTAGTTTTCATTTTACCAAGGCTGGTGTGGATTCTCCCCTAAAACAGATGTATTTTGAAATATGCAAGTGACATGACTGTAAGAAGAATCTTCAGATCATATTTGTGCTACTGGAAACATTTCTCTTTTTTTTAAGTTTTTTTTTTTATTTAGTTTTTTTATAATCAATATTTTTTATATGATATTGTGGGGTACAGTTAAGGGTTAGGTACACAAATACGTTTCATTCAGGCACCCTTGTTGATAAGAGGTGTCTCCCCGTCCCCAGACAGATATCTGCTACCGATAATCCCATCTTCCCCCCCCCATAGTTTCCCAGTACTGTCAGTCATTTTCTTAGAGTATTACATTGGATGTTCAAGGTCCATTATATGAGTGAGAACATGTGATACTTGGATCTTTGTTTCTGTGAGAGGTCACTCAGTATTATAGACTCTAGTTCCATCCAGGTTGCTGCGAAATTCATGATTTTGTTCTGAAACATTTCTATTATCTCGTGCATTTGTGCATTTGCTTCCTGTGAATGCAGGGAATATTTTTGGTAGCCCAGTGTCTAAGGAATGAAGATCAGGCTAAGCAATTTGGAAAAATTACATTCTAAAAGTTTATTAAGAAATTAGTTTAGGCCAGGCACAGTGGCTCATGCCTATAATCCCAGCACTTCAGGAGACTGAGGCAGGAGGATCACTTGAGGCCAGGAATTCAAGACTAGACTAGGCAACATAAAGAGACCCCGTCTTTACCCCCCCAAAAAAATTTTTTTTAATAGCCAGGTGTAGTGGTATGGGCCTCTAGTTCCAGCTGCTCAGGAGGCTGAGGTGGGAAGATCACTTTGGTCCAGCAGTTTAAGGCGGCAGTGAGCTAGGATCGTACTACTGCACTCCAGCCTGGGTGACAGAGCAAAACTCTGTCTCTAGAAAAGAAAAGAAATTAGCTTGAGCCCAGCAGATATTTTTTTCCCAAAAACAGGTTATAAATAGTTTCCTAAATATATAATAGTTTCCTAAATCAGCTCCCAAATTTTCTATCGTGTATAGCCGTCCTTTTTTGTTTTAATTTGTTCAGTGAACAGAGATGTACCATCATGCACAGAGAGAAGGAAATCAATTCCATAGTCTAGGTATTAGTGGAGGGCACAGGGGAGAGGTAGATAGTTCTAGTGAACAGGTAAGGGACTACCTTGCGGAGGAGAGGAGGGATGAATAGGACGTCAGTGGGCAGACAAAGGCCATTTGGGGTTTCGTGTCCTTTCGCTGCACGTTGGTGGCACCTTCTCCATATTGGTCATAGCTGCTGTTGCATTGTATTGCCACTGAAGAATCGTGTGCCTGCCTCTCCATGAGGACAGTTAGATGCTGGCACAAGGTTGTGCGAGGGGCTGTTTTCAATCTCCACAGTCTCCCATCTAGAACCAGACCAACAGGGTAGCCATTTGGTTTATGTTTGTCAAATAAAGGAAGGGCATCTGTCAGCAAAATTCTAGAGGCAGAGAAACGTGTGGTGTGTATTCGATGAGAATGAGAGGAAGGATTGGAACCAGATCACTAATGCCAGAGACCTTGAATGCCAGCAAACATGGTATCACTGGAGAGAGAAGTTTTGTGCTTTTTTTTTTTTTTTTTTTTTTTTTTGAGAAAGCAGGATTTCTTGAGAGGACAGAAAAACTCCCAGAGTGGGAGGGGACCCAAAGGGGTTGTCCTTGGTGCACTTTTTTTTTTTTTTTTTTTTTAGCAACGCCTAACTTCCATTCATACAGTTATTTTAATTTTTTTTTTTTGAGTTGGATTCTCACTCTGTCGCCTAGACTGGACTGCAGTGGCCGCTCCCGGCCACCGCAGCCTCGACCTGCTGGGCTCCGGCGATCCTTCCGCCTCAGCTGATTTTTTGATTTATTGTAGAGATGAGGTCTCGCTGCCCAGGCGGGTCTCGAACCCGCGGGCTCAGGCCATCCACTCCCCTCAGCCTCCCAGAGGCACGGGATTACAGACTGAGCCACCGAGCCTGGCTTATTATTTTTTTTAATGGGAAAATATCTTTGGTGTTCCAGCTAGGGGGCCCATCTTCTCCTAGTATCAAGCAACCACAAGCTTCCTCCAGGGAAGGACAGAGATCTCAGGGCAGCGGTAGCTTATCTCCCTAGACTGGTGTGGATAAGCCAGTGACTGTCTCTCCACCAGCCCTCTGGGAGTTCACAGTTGGAGAACAAAGGGCAGTCACTCCCCTGAGCTTTCTGGAGCACTCGCCTGCCATTTGCTTTTAAGTCCATCCAGCTTATTCACAAAGTGGGGGGTGCTTAGAAGTCGAGGACAGCATGCATTTTACAACAGTGCTTTCAACCTCAGAGCCTCTCACTCTGCACCGCCCACACAAATCTACGTAGGAAATTGTGCTCGTCTTTCTTTCGTGTCATCCATTTATTTCCTCTCCCGCCTCCCCTTTAAAGTCTTAGGCTCATGTTTTGCTGTGTGTTTTGTGTTGTTTTTTTTTTTTTTAAGCCAACACGACCCGGTCAGTAAATTTAGGTCAGGGTGGCACTCACCCCGAGCTGATGGCATACAGCCTTGAATCCCGACCGAGCAGCCTCCGCTGACTGGCTGCAGAGTTCTCTCTCTAGGCGTCAGTTTCACCACCGTAATTATGAGCGAGAAGCCTATAGTTAATTACAATGCATGAATGGGAGATATTCCTGGACTTATTTGCATTCATTACTTGCTGGTAGTTCCTCTGTTGAGGTCTCCATCCTTGTTTTTACAGAGCTTTTGGCAGTGTTTCTGCCGTTGGTGTGTGAATTTTTATGATCTGTCGCATGTTATTCATGCAATTTCCTGCCCTGTAATGGTATCAGTTTTCCAGACGCAGAGGAATACAGACTAAAACCCAGGAGCCTGTATTAGCATAAAATGTCCCAGTTCTGTCAGTTTGATTAATTTGTCTCTTTGTCTCCACTCTATATGATAAGTGCTATTAATGGCTGCAGCACTTCATATGTCAAAGTCTTTCTTCCTAATGACTTGAAAATGTGGTTTATTTCCCCCCTTTTTGTATTATTTTTCTCATTTAGCATTCCACTCAAGTACAGATTTATACCACGCTCTTTCATTATCTTACTGGTTGCAGCACTGGAGTGATTACATATGGTGTAGAGTGTGCGTAAAGATGTGATCCCAAGAGCAGCAGCTGCTGATGCAAGCTGGAAATAGATCCAGCGTACGCTCAGCACTTTTCCCAGAGGCCTTTTATTTATTAGTAACAGTCCCGGTGCAGGACAGCTTGGATCCTCATTTAGCAAGATGACTTTTTGCCTTTGCGAACACTGCAGTGACTTTGCTCTATTTACTGACACTGCTGTGTAATTTTTTTTAACCGCCTCGTATCTCAGCAATGACTTAACCTAACATAAATTGTAATATAATCTCGATATATAATGAACTCAAGAAGCGACAGGCTCCATTTGAAGTAATAGAGCTTGACAGATCTAAGGTTTAAATTAAATAATCCTATTTGTAAGACAGCGTTTGTACATGGTACACTGCTTTGAAATGAATTTCTATTCTTCTCCAGTGGTTCTTACACCGTTTTAGTATTCTCCCTTTCAGAGGGACTTTTCTCCAGAAAGAAATGCATCACACAGCCAGCAGCTCTTTCATAAGGAAAGAAAAAAGACAAAATGTTTCATGTTTTTTTTAATCCAGTTCAGTCACTGAACTGGAACCAGCACCGTTAATGATTTGAGATGGGTCGTTATTAATCCAAGCTGGCAAATCCAAATAGCTCAGACTTTTCTATCAGCACAGTACATCTGTGACATAAATGTGATCGCAGAATTTAGGATTAACATAAGAGTGAACCTTCTGCCCGTGTTTTTAGGTTCGACTACATATTTTTTCATAAACAGGAGAAGTCCCAGTAATGAATATATGTATGCATTTTCCAAATAAATCCCCGAAGGACTCTTATTTTATAATATCATTCATCTTTTTGAGAGGTGTACTTTAAACAGGATAAGGAGAAAGTTCGTTGTACCTCTTAGCAGATAGCATCTAGGTAGTTAATTCCTCACTGTGTGATCAAATTTTCCCAATTGCAAAAACAAAAAAGTCATAACATTCAAAGTTTATAGACAAATGACAAATTGGGAATAACACCCATTGGCAGGACCTACTAATATGATGAAGAAGCTTTGAAGAAAAATGAATTTCTTTTTTCTTTTTTTTTTTTTTGAGTTGGAGTCTCACTCTGTCACCCAGACTGGAGTGCAGTGGCCGCTCCCGGCCACCGCAGCCTCGACCTGCTGGGCTCTGGCGATCCTTCCGCCTCAGCCTTCCAAGTAGCCAGAATTACAGGCATGCGCTACCACGCCCGGCTGATTTTCTGATTTATTGTAGAGATGAGGTCTCGCCTGCCCAGGCGGGTCTCGAACCCACGGGCTCAGGCCATCCACTCACCTCAGCCTCCCAAAGGCGCGGGATTACAGGCTAAGCCACCGAGCCCAGCGAAAAATGAATTTTTAAATAGGGAGCAGGCTGGGCATGGTGGCTCAGGCCTATCATCCCAGCACTTTGGGAGGCCAAGGTGAGAGGATTTCCTGAGTCCAAGGGGTTTGAAACCAGCCTGGGCAACTTGGCGAGACCTCATCTCTACAATAAATCAAAAAATTAGCCTGGCATGATGACGCTCACCTGTAGTTCCAGCTACTTAGAAAGCTGAAGCGGAAGGATCGCTGGAGCCCAGCAGGTGGAAGCTGCAGTGAACGTGAGCGTGCCAGTGCACTCCAGCCTGGGCAAAAAAGTGAGGCGCCAATTCAAAAAAATAAAAATTAAATTAAATTAAAAACAGCGTATTAGCCAGGCTCAGTGGCTCAGCCTGTAATCCCGTGCCTTTGGGAGGCTGAGGTGAGTGGATTGCCCGAGCCCGCGGGTTCGAGGCCCGCCTGGACAGCGAGACGTCATCTCTACAATAAATCAAAAAATCAGCCGGGCGTGGTAGCTCATGCCTGTAATTCCGGCTACTCGGAAGGCAGAGGCAGAAGGATCGCTGGAGCCCAGCAGGTCGAGGCTGCAGTGGCCGGGAGCGGCCACTGCACTCCAGTCTGGGCGACAGAGTGAGACTCCAACTCAAAAAAAACCGCTGTATTTAACCTTTAAAATAAATGAATAAATACAAATAAATAAATAGAGAACAAACCTCTTTCTGGTAAAAAGCCCAGGCAAGTTCATAAATTTGCTTTTTGCTATTTTAGGAGTGATTTTTTTTTATCTGCTCTAGGCATCAGTAGAAAACAGGATGATTCCCTCCTAAAATCTGTTACTGCCCTGCGATAGTACCATGAGTTTATCTTGGGTAACAGAGATTTTATTAATTCCATAATCGAACACAGACAAACACATACATGCTTTCAAAATTAAAACAGTGTTTCAGAATAAAGACATTAAGTGTGGTTGGTTCATTTTAGCAGGTATGCGACCCACAGTGTTGTTGAAAGAGCAGTCATCAAACCGTGCCTAAAATAAGCCAGCCGGGGGTACTTGAGTGGAGTGGAGAGAAGCCCGGTTTTCCTGCCCTACACACACCGTTGCAGAAGTGTAAGGACCTTCGAGTGTTATCAGCTATGATCGTTGCGGTTCATATGTTCTTTCAAGTTTGTTTGGGAGTTCGGCCTACTAATAGCCCAGGCTGGATATCATGAGAGCTCCATCCTGCCCCTGCCTTAAAGGTGCCCCTAAGGCAGCAGAGAGCTGGGAGTGGAGGGCTAGGAAGGCTGGCGGGAGTTTGCCAGTCGCTAATGTGCCTGCTTCCTTCCTCTTTATTTTTGCCTCCCTTTTTTTCTCTCCCATCCTGCCTCATGCTCTCGCATACAAAGAGCACCCAGGCTGCTTCTCCAGGGTGTCCCTAATACCCTCCTTGTGACACAGTAATGTTATAGCTGATTTAGTTCTCTGTCTGGTGGCCTCCGAACAGTGGGTGATCTTGCTTGCTGTGGAAGAAGTGATACTCAGGCATGACAACATGAATTAAGGATGGGATTTAAGTATTAACTCTTAATTTCCTAGCTCGTGTGGCTCTAAATTAGATTCACAGTTGTTATAACTGGGAGAGGGGGTGTGAGCATTTATGTGTATGTGTGTTTGTCACTGAAACAGTGTTTGATCAGTTGAATGGACCTTGTTTTCTCCTAAAACGCATAGACTCTATTACGAAAAAAGCGTCCCAGGTGAAGAAAAGCATTTCACGTATCTTGTCAAATATTTCACTGTGGCCTCTAAAAGCTGATATCTTCCTTCTGCCACCAGATCTGAAACAAAAATAAAAGCACTTCCATTTTGATAAGTGGGGACCAGCCTGGGCTACCTTTTCATTTCTAAGATGTCTTAGGAGAGTTACCTCTGTTGGGGCTAAGCTTCCCAGTAAATGACAGTCTCTGAAAGAGAAGGCTCTTGGAACCAATTATTTAGCAAGTGTAAACCAAAAACTAAAGGGTAAGTACATTTCCAGACAGGGGCCAAGCAAAGAAAGGAGAAAGGAAAACAACTTTATTGTATACCTACTGTGTGCCAAGTGACTATGAAAGTAATTTGAACAAAAGCACAAAGAGTTTCATATTGGAGGAACAAAAAAAGGAGGCTGAGGGACTAATAGAGTTGTTGTTTTTTAGTGGGAACACTGTGTTTTGCAGAATTTTTTTTTTTTGAGTGGGAGTCTCACTCTGTCACCCAGACTGGAGTACAGTGGCCGGTACCGCCACCGCAGCCTCAACCTGCTGGGCTCCGGCCAGCCTTCCACTTCAGCCTTCCGGGTAGCTGGAACCACAGGTGCACGCTACCACGCCTGGCTAATTTTTTGATTTATTGTAGTGATGAGGTCTCGCCAAGTTGCCCAGGTGGGTCTCGAACCTGCGGGCTCAGGCAATCCACTCACCTCAGCCTCCCAAAGCGCTGGATTACAGGCTGAGCCCACCGAGCCTGCCTTGCAGAATTTTTTTTAATAGAAGAGAGAAAGGGAGAAAAAGACAAAGAAAACAGGCCAGGCATGGTGGCTCAACCTGTAATCCCAGCACTTTGAGAGGCTGAGGCAAGAGGATTGCCTGAGCCCAGGGGTTGGAGACCAGCCTGGGCAACTTGTCTCTACAATAAATCCCAAAAATTAGCCGGGTGTGGTGGCGTCTGTAGTTCCAGCTACTTGGAAGGCTGAGGCAGAAGGATCGCCTAAACCCAGCAGGTCGAGGCTGCAGTGACCGTCAGCCAACTGCACTCTAGCCTGAGCAACAGAGTGAGACTCCAACTCAAAAAAAAGACAAAGGAAAAAATGAAATTCTTCAAGTCTATCTAAAGTAATAATAAGCTTAAAGGATTTCGGTAACATAGACGGAACAGAATCAGTCATGTTCCCTACCAAGATAGTTGCTAACAAGTAGAAATATAATATTCATTTTTATTCCTGTATTCCATTAGCAATTTCTGCCTCTTCACATTTCTCTGAAAATAAAAGAAGTCTGCCTCTGAAGCTTAGCTTGTTTCTCAGTCCTTATAAGGTCTGCCTCTCCCAGAAAACATCGTCATGAAGCCCAAAATCAATGGGATTTTTTTTCAATGGATAGTACAAGCCAATTCTGAGTCTGATTTGAAATTCAATGTATAAATTCATCCTGGCTTGCTACAGCTGTGAGTGTACTCTGTTTTCTATCACTGACTCTTTCAGTAAAACATACATCCACTCCACTTTCCACACTTCAGATTTCTAGTGCAAGAGAGCTATTTGAAGGCCTCCTCTCAAGACTGACTTGTTGGACCTTGGAGAACTTGCTTTAAAAGCTGTCACAAGTATAGAGATGGATGTGTCTTCTTTTAGAAAATTATCTTTGATCCAAGAAAATTATAGCGTTTGTATTTATGGGCGTGCAATTATGCTCCGAGCTTTCTTAAGGTTCAAGCCAGAGCCAATACACCTCAAGTTTGAGTTGCACCATGTTCCCCTGAAAGGATGCCTATGCTTAACTGAGTGAAGATGTATTAGCAAAGCCAGCAGGTGATAATGGGATGGTAATTTTTACATACCAACTTTGACTTGGTGCCCTTTAATTGGCAGCAAGGAGCAATGTTAAGAGATCTTGTGAGCACAGCACGCTGCATGGACAGTGATGGCATCGGAGTGTTTCTTCTTCTGTGATATATTACGAATCATAAAACCTTAATCTTAAAAATCAGCTGATGCAGCACTAAGAAAAAAGGCTATGTTTCATCTTGTGTGTGTTTCCCTTGTGTCTAAAACAGCGATGTTGATGATGATAAGTAACCTTTATTGAGCCCTCACTGTGTGCCAGACACGGTTCTGTGCGCTTAACATATTTATCTCATTGACTATGAGCTATGAGATTTGTAACGCGGCAGCCCCAAATCTGAGAGGGCTTGCACCTAAGGTTCTTTATCTATTCCAAGGAAGTCACCCGGAGATCCAGGAGGGAAAGACACTGGTTTATTAGAACTTACAGGAGGCACAAATGGCAGCCAGTCGGTGAAGAAAGAATCCGTGTTACAGGGTTCCTACTACTATCCTCTCCAAATGCCAGATGAGGAAACTGAGGTGAGAGAGGTTAATTAACTTGCAGAAAGGTCAGCTCCTAATCCAGAGGAGCCTGGATTTAAGGCCGGGGAGCTTGACTCCGTTGTCCATGTCCTTAACTCTTTGCTTCAGTAAAAACAGTAGTACTCATTAAAGGGCGGTGTCTGTGTGTTTGGCAGGTGGAAAGATCAGGTCCAGGCTTACAAACCCTCAGCAACAGTTTGGAGACTCCACAGGTGTCTCCAGCTCTAGTCATGGATTCTCTGCCCCACAAAGAAGTCATCTTGAAGCCGGCATTAGTAATCTGAATTGAAATGCAAAGTGATAGTAAACAGAGAACATCCTAAAACCATTTTTATCATTTTCTTTGTTTTTGTTTCTGAGTCAGAATCTCACTCTGTCACCCAGACTGGAGTGCAGTGGCACGATCATGGCTCACCACAGCCTTGACCTCCTGGGTTCAGACGATCCTTCTGCCCCAGCCTCCTGAGCAACTGGGACTACAGGCATGTTCCACCACATCTGGCTAATTTTTTTGATTTTTTTTTTTGGAGAGGTGAGCTCTTGCTGTGTTGCCTAGGCTGGTCTCAAATTCCTGGGCTCAAGCAGTCCTCTTTTTTTGGCCTCCCAAAGTGCTGAGATTATAGACGTGAGCTCCTGTACCCCAGCGCTTTTACATCATTTCTTTCACTTTATCCATTAATGGCTCTTCTTAATCCATGTCACTGGCTCACATAAGACCTTAATGTCTAGGTCCCTTTAAGTTACATAAGAGCCTGCCTTTGTCTGGGGCCTCGATTTTGAGTCACTGAGGGCCTAAGACTCCTCTCGGAAACCAGCTATGAAGATTTCATAGCCCAGCATGGTAGGCAGAATACTGATCCCCCCAAAGATAGCCACGTCCTAATCCTCAAAACCTGTGAATGTGTCACCTTATGTGGAAAAAGGGACTTTGCAGGTGTGACTAAGGCAAGGCTCTTGAGATGGGGAGATTATCCTGAATGAATAAAAGGTCTTTAGAAGAGGGAGGCCGAAGGGGCACAATCAGAAGGTCCACTTTGAAGTCTGAAGCCCACTGAAGTAATGACGGAAGAAGCTTCCAGAGGCCCAAGTGGAGACCCTGGCCATGAAGCTGGTCAGCTGCTCTACCATTATCTTGAAAACCAACAGAGCCGGGCTCGGTGGCTCAGCCTGTAATCCCGCGCCTTGGGAGGCTGAGGTGAGTGAATTGCCTGAGCCCGTGGGTTCGAGACCCACCTGGGCAACTTGACGAGACCTCATCTCTACAATAAATCAAAAATTATCCAGGCATGGTAGCGCGCGCCTGTAGTTCCGGCTACTTGAAAGGCTGAGGCGGAAAGATCACCAGAGCCCAGCGGGTGGAGGCTGCGGTGGCCGGGAGCGGCCACTGCACTCCAGTCTGGGCGACAGAGTGAGACTCCGACTCAAAAAAAAAAAAAGAAAATGAAAATCAACAAACGGGGCCTGGGAGGAAGGCTGCCTTTCCCTTGCCTTTTTCCCATCTCTGACCATAGCTATATTCAACATCATTACATGTTATACTCATTTCTTCTATCTTCCACCTATCTTTATTTAAAAAAGAAGAAAAGATCCCACACATCCAATAAGAACTCTTACCTCCTTCCCATCGCCAGACTAGAATGGCATGTTGGGAAATTTTGCTGTTTTAAAAATCCTACATGAGGCAGTAGCTAAAACAACGGACTGGTATCAATGGTGTCCCCTTAAAGAAAGCTCTAGGCTACAGCATTCTGACACATGTCCTCTGATCACTGATGACTCTGAAACACTAACTGTGTTGTGTATGCCTGTGAACCTTTACAAAGTTCCTATGGTAACAAACACACAGTAAAGTATCCCAAATGACTTCTGACTGGAACCTCATTTTTACCCACGTATGCCCAAGTCGTAGCTTAGGTTAATTAGAAGCAACATGATGCTTGTATGTATTTATATACTTTTTTGAGTCAGGGCTCACTCTGTCACTCAGGCTGGAGGGCAGTGGTACAGCTTTGACCTCCTGGACTCCCGTAATCTTCCCACCTCAGCCTCCTGAGGACTGGGACTACAAGCATGCACCACCATGCCCAGCTAATTTTTTTTGTAGAGACAAGGTCCTGCTATGTTTCCAAGGCTGCTCTCGAGCTCTTGAGCTCAAGCAACCCTCCCGCCTTGGCCTCCCAAAGTGCTGGGATTATAGGCATGAGCCACCACACTTGGCGACATGATGCTCTTTAACTGTTCCCAGCCTCTGGCGGGTGCAGTGACTCACGCCTATAATCCCAGCACTTTAGGAGGCCGAGGTGAGAGGATTGCCTGAGCCCGTGGGTTTGAGAACAGCCCGGGCAACTTGATGAGACCTCATCTCAACAATAAATCAAAAAATTAGCCGGATATGGTGCTGCATGCCTGTGGTTCCAGCTACTTGGAAGGCTGAGGCGGAAGGATCACCTGAGCCCAGCAGGTCAAGGCTGCGATCAATGACCATGAGCACGCCACTGCACTCTAGCCTGGGCAACAGTGAGACTCCGACTCAAAAAAAAAAAAAAACATTCCTGACCTTGAATCGCCTGTGCTCTCAGGCATCACCAACTCTTCCTCCCAATGGCCTCCCTAACCTGTCTGCATTTCCCTTCCCACCACTGCTACCTGTGTTCTGGCTGCAGTTGGACTTGCCTGGTCTTCTGTGACTCGCTGATTACCTGTCCTTGTCGGTCCCCTAATGCAGCCAGAGTAATCTCCCTGATACTCTCCCGTTCGACAGGCTCTAGTGATGCCCTGTGGCCGGCCGGCCTCTTCAACATGGAGGGGCCTTCGCGGCCTGTCCCCATGGCTCCCTCTCCAGATTCGCCTGTGCCCCTGCCCTGACTGCTGCACTCCTCCCTCACCACGCTGTGTGCTGGATCCTCTCGTGTGTCTTTGCACGTTTCTTCCCTTCCACCCAGAACATCGGTTCCCACCCCAAACCTGGCTAATGCTCAGGCTGCAGCTTATATGCCACCTCTCAGCTTAATGCCCTTCTGCCAGCAGCCATGTGTCCCCATGATGGTTCTTTGTTTTTTTTATTTGAGTTGGAGTCTCACTCTGTCGCCCAGACTGGAGGGCAGAGGCCGCTTCTGGCCACCGCAGCCTTGACCTGCTGGGCTCCGGCGATTCTTCCGCCTCAGCCTTCCGAGTAGCTGGAACTACAGGCGCGTGCTACAACGCCCGGCTAATTTTTTGATTTACTGTAGAGATGAGGTGTCACCAAGTTGCCCGGGCGGGTCTCAAACCTGCGGGCTCAGGCATTCCACTCACCTCAGCCTCCCAAAGGCACGGGATTACAGATTCTTATCATGCTGTGTCGTATACCCGTTACTTCTCTGTCCCATCAGCCTGGAACCTCTCAGACCAGGCACCTTTTTCCCCATATTCATTGTTTTGTACCCCCAGCACCTAAGACTCTATGGAACCATGGAAGGTGGTCACTTGCCTTTGTGAAAGGAATGAAGTGATTTGTACCCTATGTGGCAGTGGTGGTCACCAGTGACATCCCATATTGTGAATTCCCTTTGAGAGAGAATGCCACCTGGTGTTACTGCCTCGTCCTGGGCTACGGACGCCTCGGCCTTAATTAAGCCCAACCCAGCTAAGTGCTGTAGTGTTACCGCGTGGGGCCGCACACTTGCTGTGTGACACATTTGCAAATGTGTTGCTGGCCTTCTGTGACTCGCTGACTGCCTGTCCTTGTCAGTGAGGTGTGGTAAAGGTGAATGTGTGGTAAAGGTGAAATGAAGCACTAGAGGAAAGTGGCTAGCTGTAAAGTGTTATCTGTTGCCGATAGAGGCCGGGCATGGTGGCTCACGCCTGTACTCCCAGCACTTTGGGAGGCCACCGCGGGAGGATTACTTGAGCCCAGGAGTTTGAGACCAGCCTGGGCAACA
The DNA here is from genome assembly GCA_027257055.1 of Cephalopachus bancanus. Lineage (NCBI taxonomy): Eukaryota > Metazoa > Chordata > Mammalia > Primates > Tarsiidae > Cephalopachus > Cephalopachus bancanus. The sequence goes on along the minus strand of JAPVLO010000005.1, from coordinate 122,671 downwards.
AAGTGAGGCCTCACCTCTACAAAAAAAAAAATCAAAAAATTAGCCGGGCATGGTGGCGCATGCCTGTAATCCCAGCTACTACTCAGGAGGCTGAGACAGAAGGATCGCCTGAGTCCAGAATTTCAAGACTCCAATGGGCCATGATTGTGCCACTGTATTCCAGCCCGGGTGACAGTGAGACTCTGAGTCAAACAAACAAAAACTCGCCGATTGACTTGGAAGTTTATAAAGCGATGTTAGCATCCAGGACAAAGTGGTCATCAATAAAGTGACCTTTTAGGTCGGCATTCGCTGTCGTCAGCTAAAACTTGATTCTGTGTGAAACGCAAGCAGCAGGCTCCAGATTCCTCCTCCTTCTTGCCCCTAAAACGTACACCATTCGGATCCCACACGTCTTTCTTGAGGCTTGTGCTTCCCTGTGCCTGGCTCTCTTTCCACAACTTTCCCTGCGACCCAGATCTGTACACATTGTTCTTGGGCTCCCTCTCCTGGTCTCTTCCATCCTCTGCCCAGATCGTGTTCCCAGCATTGTACACCACCCAGGTGAGGGCCTGGGCATGTGAACAAAGAAGCCAGCCAGCACAGCAGTGCTTGGTGTGAGGTCTGCGGGGGACCAGAACCTAATTCCCTTCTTTGCTTTTTGCAGTCCAGCTTGACTAAGTGAAAAAGGGCAGTGCTGGCACGGGAGAGAAACCATGCCTGGCGTCCTTTTTGAGAAATGAAATGCTCTCCAGATAAAAGAGTACTTGATATTACATTTCTTAAAAAATATGCCCTCCCTGGAGATATACAGATGCATGTATGAATGCGCCCTTTCCTTTTTGTTTCATTTGGTTTTGAGTCAGGGTCTCACTCTGTCACCCAGGCTGGAACGCAGTGGCATGGTCACGGGTTCACGGCAGCCTCAACCTCCTGGGCTCAGGCAGTCCTTCTGCCTCAGCCTCCGAAGTAGCTGGGACTACAAGCATGTGCCACAAAGCCCAGCTAATTTTTTTTTTTTTTTTTTTTTTGAGAGACAAGGTCCCGCTACGTTGCCCAGGCTGGCCGTGAACCCCTGGGCTCAAGCAGTTTTCTCGCCTCAGCCTCCTGGGATCACAGACGTGAGCCACTGAACCTGGCCTGCCCAATACTGCAGTAGTGCTGACTCTCTAATTATCTGTCAAGCCCCTTTGTCAGGACATTCCTTCCCTGGATCAAGTATGCAGAATACTGGATCAAGTATTCTCATGTCCACCCTGTGACTGTGTCCTCTTCCCTCAAGCCTCAGGATGTGGCGTGATCTTTGCTGCCTGGCCAAGGTAGGGCTTCACTTCAGGGCACAAGGCTGGGAACAGGGCCACAGAAGGCTTCACTTCGGGAAAGCAGGACAGCACTGTCCTTATTCCTCACAAGGGAGACCAGGACTTCAAGTGGCCTCCCTGGCCCTCCGAGTCCTTTGAACTCAGACCCTTTTTTCTCCTATTGCAGTTGCTTCTTCTGAAACATTTAATAATTTTAGGTGTTTACCTTACATTCTTTTTTTCCTCGTTAGACTTCCTGAAATACCTTCCCTGCCAACTATGCTGTCTTTTCTACTTTAGTGTAGAAGAGAATTTTGATCTTTTTTTCCAAGCTGATCTAGAAGAGAGCGCACCCTGCCACTTGTGCCCCCCCAAAATCTAAAAATTCTCTTATTCTAAGCCTGGGCAACATAATGAGAACCTGTCTCTACAAAAAAATTTTAAATTAGCTGCGTATGGCGGTACGCATCCAAGACACAGACATAAAACGATCACTTGAGCCTAGGAGTTGGAGGCTATGGTGAGTTGTGATCGTGCCACTGCACTACAGCCTGGGTGTGAGACCCTGACTCAATTAAGTATTAATTGACTGATTGATTTAATTATCTCATTCTAACTTAGCAGGTGAAGGAGGAGACGGTTTTGCTACCCCACTTAACTCAGCCTTCATTTCCAAACTGACTTCCAGGCTTTCCTCTGTCCTATGGCTCTGACAGGGTGATACGTGTGTCCTCTCCTGCCTGTTTCACTCTGTGGCTTTCCATGTACCGTCGGCCTCTCCTCAATGGGCGCTTTTCTTTCTATCCTGCCGTTCCCTTTGATGAGGCCCATTTGAAGTCTCATTCAGTTGGGGTGGGAGGGCACTGGTTTCTCTCAGGTAGAGAAGGGTATTCATCCTAGGTGCTTATGGCAGGCACGCCCTTTCCGAGAAAGTCATGGAGCTGTTGTTGACATTTGCCAAGGTCAGGGGCATGGCACCTGGGGGGCAAAGGCTCACGTGGATGTTGGGTCCTCTGTGTCCCTGCTCCCGTCCAGTATGGCGCCGCCAGCTCCCTCGGCACTCCTCTCGTCTTCTGTTTCACCAGGCGTCTCAACTGATAGGTTATCATCTCATTGTCCTCCGCCTCCTTTACACACCATTCTCACATGGGGAGTTCCTCCAGGGTGAACGACGTGTTTTGCCTCTTCCAAGTTCACCCAGCAGCCAACACAGTAAACACTCAAGCAAATTTTTTGCATTGATTGTTTAGCAACAGCTTGTATATGCAAGATACCACGTATGTGCACAAAAGTGTTCCTAGCATCAGCACTTCTTTGATCTAATGACTTCCTATCATTTAACCTTTCTTGAATACTGTCATCCAGTTGCCATAACAATGTGACCTTTTGTTAATTCTTTCTAAACATGAAACGTAATGCCTTCTTACATAAAGACATAAACATAAAATTGCCTTCTTAATTCATGCAAAAAGCACATGAGAAGTCTAAGACTTGGTCCTTGACTTTGAGAATTTCTTTCTTCTTTTTTTTATTTTTTACTTTTTTATTTTTTATTTTTAGAGACAGGGTCTAACTCTGTCACTCCAGCTAGGGTACAGTGGCACAATCATAGCTCATTGCAGCCTCGAACTCCTGGGCTCAAAAGATCCTCCCACATACCTAGGACTACAAGTGCATGTCACCATGCCTGTTTTTTTATTTGAATGTTTTATTTTTTGTAGAAATAGGTTCTCGTTGTGTTGCCCGCTCTGTTCTTGAACTACTGGCCTCAAGCAGTCTTCCTGCCTCAGCCTTCCCGAAGTGCTGAGATTGCAGCCACGAATCACCACACTTGGCCAACTTTGAGGAATTTCTATTCAAGACAGGCACAGTGGACTATTCAGATAACAATGCACAACAGCATTCATGTGACTCAGTGCCGAGACTGGTGGTCTATAAGCAGTGCCTATGGTCAAATCAGAGAAGGGAGGGTTGATTTTAATGGCCACCTCTTTTCTAGCGGTTTCCCTGAGCCCTTTCATTCCTTACTGATGACCACTACCTTCTGTCTTCTCCTCAGCCTTAGAGATACAGTTGAAATTGGCGACGCAGAGTCAGGAATGCATCCAGGCAGTGGGCACAGCTTGAGCACATGCTAGAAGTCAAAGAGAAGGCTGGGAGTCTGGCTCAAGCAGATAGCCGGAGATGAGACTGAAAAGGGAGTGATTTGGGGGAAATTTGGAAGGTTGGGCTGAAGAGAATTAAGTTTGCTTTCTAAAGCGGGTAGTTGCTGCTTGCAGCATAGTCCGTGTCAGGAACATTCACTCAGAGACTCCCCAGCCTCCCTTTGATTGACGATCCAGAGGGACCACGGAGGTGCAGGAGAGAGGAGAGATTGTGCAGCAGAGAGCTCGTGAGCAGAGATGGGGGATATCAAAGCAGTATTCGTTTTCCCTTTTGCTTTGAGTCTCTGTATTTTTACCACAATGGTGACTCTACTAGAGATTCTTAAGCCCTGGCCTCCCACGCTTGTTAAAGAAAGAAATGACGGTGCCACCGAGACACCTGCTAGCTCAGTTGAGGTTTTCAAAGCTCCACCGCTCTGGAACGGTGCCGTTCAACAACTGTGGATGAACTCCATGAATCCTCCCTCCCAGGCATCACATCTCCCCTGCTATCACCGCGCAAGGAAACTGAAGGGCTTGTTTTTCGTTAAGGCTTCCTAGGGTTCTGATGCTCCACTTCAGTGACTACAATCCCGTCAGAACACTGGAACAGCCCCGGGTACCCTACGCGCCTTCACGCGCATCCTTCGAGGTATGCAAGAAAATAGTTTGATTCACCCAAGACAGGAACACCTGGTATTCTTGAGAGTTGGTGTTTGTCAAAAACCAAAGGTTCGTTTTCAGAATGTTTGGATAGCTTTGTTTCTGGTAGAAAAGGTGTTTTCCCAGTGTGGAGATGCAAGTAAAGGGGTCTTTCATGACGGTCCCCAAGCCACGTTCAAAATAGCTGGCTCAGAACAGCCTCCAAGGTCCGCTCTCGTTTGCACCTGTGACTTCTTTCCTTTTCTTGTCATCCCCCAAGTTAGCGTGAAAGTGTCTTTCAGCCCCAAAGAAACTGGACACAGCCAACTAGTCATCGTCAGGAAGTCTGCCTCCCCTGCCTCGGCAGCTCTGTTGCTGCCCGAGGTGACATCATTGTCAAAAATAGGACCTTGCCTTTATGCCCTAGCAGCCTGAAGCTCTGCACGCACTGCTCTTCCCAGCATAGACTTGCCCCCATTCCCTGTTGGTGTCCTGTGCAAGCCTGGAGCCCTGGTGTCCTGGGGAGGTATGGGAAGGCTGCAGGACAGGAGCCCAAGGGATCCGGGCAAGATGGTGCCCATGGCCATGCAGATGGAGGGCATCTCCCCCTCTTCGTTCCCTCTCTTGACACACAGGAATCACATATAGACAAGATTCTAACTCAGGAGGGGCGCGCAGTGGGGGAGTGACAGCATAACTTTAGGCTCCGCTCCCAGGGTAGGGGTGTTGTGTCATAACGATGTCTGCAGCCTTGACCGTGACGGAGGCACATGTCCTGCCTAGGAGTCCTACAGTTCCAGGCCAGCCATTGTCCAATTCACATATGGGGTTTTGGGATCATGGCTGCTACTTCAATCCTCACAGAGCACAGATGGCGCCCGCCTTGCCTCAGCACTAACCGTTCTCCATTGGCAGAGTCCACTGTGGGAGCCCGAGACAGGAGAGAAAGCAGAGGTGAACAGTCCCATTGGCCAACAGTCTGGTTTTCGTATGTGATTTGACCCCAACTTACTGTCCGGCCTCGAGTGGCCCAGTCGGCACGTCTCAGCTTCTGTTCTGTAGTGGTTAGTAAAGGACTTATATGAAAGACACTGAGGACTGTGGACATTCTATCCTTGCTGTTGGATAAACCATGCCAATAAGGGAAACTCAGTCACTTTGTTCCTTCCATAAGCCACCATCACACCACTTCCGTTGCAAAAGAAGAGGCTCGGCTTGAGAAACTGGTACACATCTCTCCAGAACATTGAGTAATTTTTCTCTCAAAAGCCTCTCATGCATATTACTTGCAATTCTCCTGCGTGTCCCTCTGTATCCCTGTTTTGCAAATGAAAGGGACAGACGGATGGCAGCAGGTGTCAAGGTCAGATTGCCTTCTCCACTGAAGACCAGCGGTCCGCTCTTGGTGGCGCTGCATTCTCCGACGACTGTTGGAGGATTGGTGGAGTGTCAACCCACTTGCTCCGGAGGACAAGAAAATAACATTTTCCATGAGAGATGTGTGATCTGTCAGTTCTTCGGTTTTTATTTCAGATGGAAAATATGACTTTAGTTTTTGAAGAAAAAAAATTTCCTAACCAGGCATGACAGATGTCTTCCACGATGTGATGGATTGTCATGCGGAAGGGATTCAAACCGTCTGCTTGCCCCAGTGGGCCTTACTAGGGCTAGCTCAATTGAATTCAGCTGATAGTTATGGAGAACTTCGACTGTACAAGGCACATGCTTTAAACTGAAAGTGATGGGGAGGGGCTAGCAGATGAGTACCTTGCTAAACTCACGATGCCAATTATGTCAGAAGCCAGCAGGTTTGACATTGATAGGAAATGAAGTGTTCGGTAAGTGATGGGTTAAACCAAGGAGAAGGGGAAGCCAGAAGCAGGCCCGACATTCTCCAGTGTCTCTTCATAGGTGAAGCAAGAGTGATTTAAAACTGAGCTGGAGGCCTGACACAGTGGCTCACACCTGTAATCCCAGCACTTTGGGAGGCCAAGGCAAGAGGATTGCCTGAGCCCAGGGGTTCGAGACCAGCCCGGGCAAGTTAGCGAGACCTTGTCTCTACAATAAATTAAAAATTTAGCCAGGCATGGTGGAAGGCACCTGTAGTTCCAGCTACTTGGAAGGCTGAGGCAGAAGCATCGCCTGAACCCAGTAGGTCGAGGCTGTGATGGCCCTGAGCGTGTCACTACACTCTAACCTGGGCAACAGAGTGAGACTCTTGACTCAAAAAAAAAAAAAAAAAAAAAACAGCCGGGCTCGGTGGGTCAGCCTGTAATCCTGTGCCTTTGGGAGGCTGAGGTGAGTGGATTGCCTGAGCCCGTGGGTTCGAGACCCGCCTGGGCAGCGAGACCTCATCTCTACAGTTAATCAAAAAATCAGCTGGGCGTGGTAGCACATGCTTGTAATTCCGGCTACTCGGAAGGCTGAGGCGGAAGGATCGCTGGAGCCCAGCAGGTCGAGGCTGCGGTGGCCGGGAGCGGCAGAGTGGTCTGGGCGACAGAGTGAGACTCCAACTCAAAAAAAAAAAAATGAATACAGTATTCAAAGAGAAGACTTTGCACGGTCCAAAATACACAAGACCTTTTTTGTTGTGATTCTTAAAAACATTAACATAAAAGTTGCCATCTCTGCCTTTTTTTTTTTTTTTTTTTTTTTGAGTTGGAGTCTCACTTTGTCGCCCAGACTGGAGTGCAGTGGCCGCTCCCGGCCACCGCAGCTTCGCCCTGCTGGGCTCCGGTGATCCTTCCGCCTCAGCCTTCCAAGTAGCTGGAACTACAGTCACACACTACCACACCCAGCTAATTTTTTGATTTATTGTAGAGATGAGGTCCCGCCAAGTTGCCCAGGTGGGTCTCGAACCTGCGGGCTCAGGCCATCCACTCACCTCAGCCTCCCAAAGGCGCGGGATTACAGGCTGAGCCACCGAGCCCGGCTCATCTCTGCCATTTTTGTGTGTACAGGTTCAGTAGTGTTAAGTATTCACAAGCAGATCTCCAGAACTTTTTCATCTTGGAAATCCAAAACTCTATACTCTAATTAAATTCGCTTTTTTCTCCTCCACCCAGCCCCTGATAAACACCATTCTCCTTTATGTCTATGAATTTAACCACTTTTAAATATCTCATAAAGTAGAATCACACAAAATTTTGTGTTTTTTGTGACTGGTTTCTTTCACTTAGCATAATGTTCTCAAGGTTCATCCATGTTGGAGCATGTGTGAGGAATTTCTTCCTTTTTTAAGGCTGGATGATATTTCATTGTGTGTATCTACCACGTTTTGTGTATCCAGTCATCTATCGATAGATATATGGGTTGCTTCCACCTCTTGGCTGTTGTGACTAGTGCTGCTGTGAACATGAGTGTGCAGATATCTCTTTGAGACTCTGTTTTTTTATTTTAAAAACATGCCCAGAAGTGGGGTTGCTGAATCATATTGTAGTTCTATTTTATTTTTATTTTTTCAGGAAACTTCGTACTGTTTTCCATAACAGTTGCACCCTTTTACAATCCTGTCAACAGTGCACAAGAGTTGCCATTTCTCCACAGACTCACCAACACTTGTTATTCTCTGTTATTTTTTTAAATAGTATCTCATTGTGGTTTTAATTTGCATTTATATGTTCATTAGTGATGTTAAACAACTTTTCTTGTGTTTCTTGGCTGTGTGTTTGTCTTTGAGAAATGTCACTTCAAGTCTTCTGCTCATTTTTTAAAATCAGGTTGAAGGAGTTCCTTATACAGTCTGTGGGTATTAACCCCTTATCCATATATGATTTGCAATATTTCCTCCCGTTCCGTAAGTTGCCTTTCATGGCTGTTGATTGCGTTCGATGAGACACAAAAGTTTTTAAGTTTGATGTGGTTCCATTTGTCTGTTTTTATTTTGCTTCTGGCTTTGGGTGTCATATCCAAGAATCTGTTACCAGGTCCAGTGTCATGAAGCATTTTCCCCTATATTTTCTCCTATGGGTTTTATAGTTTGGGATTTAAGACGTTTTGAAAATGTTTTCCTTCTAAACGAGAGGAGGTAGAAATTATGCATATGTGGAGAAACTGTTTAAAACTCTGGAGGGCTGGGAATGCCCAAAGTTTAGATGAAGATCCTTTTGCAACACGGAGAACAATCGTGCCAGCAGTTCCATGTGCCATTCGGAGTTTTATTTTAAACAGCAGAAAAACGTGAACCACTGCAGGAAGTTTTTTGAACCGCAAATGAGGTTCAAAAAATCTGAAGCCCAAAATGAGTGGAGCGCTTTCAGAGTATGCCCCCCCAACGGGAAATGAATTTCTAGTTCTCTTTGGAGCACAAAGATGAGGAAACCAGCTCCTTGGGACTGACCATGTCGTACTGAGGATGGCAAAGTACCCGAGGAACAACTGGGCGTAGTGGCTCAAGCCTGTAATCCCACCACTTTGGAAGGCCGAGGCGAGAGGATTGCCTGAGCTCAGGAGTTTGAAATCAGCCTGGGCAACTTGATGAGACCTCATCTCTACAGTAAATTACAAAAACTAGCCGGGTGTGGTGACGTGTGTCTGTAGCCCAGCTACTTGGAATGCTGAGGCGGAAGGATCGCCTGAGCCCAGCAGGTCGAGGCCGCGGTGGCTGTGAGTGTGCCACTGCACTCCAGCCTGGGCGACAGAGTGCCTGAGGTTTCTTTTTTTTTTTTTTGAGTTGGCGTCTCACGCCCAGGCTGGAGTGCAGTGGCATGACCAGGGCTCAATGTAGGCTCGACCTCCTGAGCTTGTAGCTGGGACTACAAGCTCATGCCACCACACCCGGCTAATTTGTTTTTGAAATTTTCTATAGAGAAGAGATCTTGCTATGTTGCCCAGGCTGGTCTTGAACTCCTAGGCTCAAGCAATTCTCCCATCTCAGCTTCCTAAAGTACTGGGATTACGGGTATGAACCACTGTGCCTGGCCTGAAGTTACTTTTATACCGTGTGCCAAGGAGAATGACCATTAGACTGAAAAATGGGAAAAAGCTTGGAGAAAAGTCTTTAAGCCCTAGGTAGGTGAGCAAAGAGGAAATACCTAGGCTCCCAGACCAGACAGAGTAAAACCCTCAAACTACAGGAAAAAAAATAGAATGTTTATGGTACAACCTGTTTTGATCAAAGTCTTGGAGAGATTGTAGAACCCAGGAAAGAAACAAAGACTGGAGATCAGAAATGGCATCATAGTTTTTTTAAAATGAAGAAAGTGGATCTTAAAAAAGTTTGACTGAAGGCTGGCCGCAGTGGCTCATGCCTATAACCCCAACACTTTCGGAGGCCAAGGCAGGAGGATTGCTTGAGCCAGGGTTCAAGACTGGCCTGGACAATATAGAAAGACCTCATTTCTATTTAAAAAAATCAAAATATTAGCTGGGCGTGGTAGCACTAGCCTGTAGTCCCAGCTAGTCGGGAAGCTGAGGCAGGAGGATCGCTGGAGCCCAGGAGTTTGAGGTTGTGGTGAACCATGATCATGTCACCCATTGCACTCCAGACTGAGTAACGGAGTGAGACCCCAACTTTTAAAAAAAAAAGTTTGGAGAACAATTTTTGTATTAGGAACAGTTTCTGAATATCTAGACAAGTATATACTGTTGCACCAAACACTGGATTTTGCAAGGCTGGGATGAGCACATGGCTTATCAGTAGCACATACTGAGGGGAAGAAGCTCAGAAATATCAATTGAAAGTAATAATGACGGTGGCATAAATATTCACATTCTTGGAAAATAGGATCTAGACTGAGAGAGGTGACCATCTGTCATCTGTACGGATGATTGGAGTGTTTATTCTGCCCAGGTATCCTGCTAGGATTGTAGTCAAACTCTAGATAGTTCTGAGGAGATCAGCAAGGGTGTAGACACTCATAACTGGCTGTCAGGGATAGGAATTGTGGCTTAACATGAAGAACCACTGGAAGGTTCTAAGGAGGAATTTCTCAGCACTGGAAGCCTTCAAAAATGTTTCCTATGGCCAGGAGCAGTGACTCAAGCCTATAATCCCAGCACTTTGGGAGGCCGAGGCAAGAGGATTGCCTGAGCCCGCAGGTTCGGGACCAGCCTGGGCAACATGGTGAGACCTTGTCTCTACAATAAATTTTTTTAAAAATTAGCCGGACATGGTAGTGTGCGCCAATAGTTCCGGCTACTTGGAAGGCTGAGGCGGAAGGATTGCCAGAGCCCAGGAGGTTGACACTGGGGTGCCATGAGCACTTAAGCCTGGGCGACGGAGTGAGACTCCAACTCAAAAAAAAAAAAAAATGTTTTCTATTTTCTACTTGAAGATCAAGTGGTTGATGGTTGGTCTGAAATGATTAGAGGGGATGAAGGGGTGAAACCAGGCCTTGACTCAAGAAAATTCTGGTCTAGGAAGATCACTGATTTCCAGAATGGGGAGAGGGTCATTTAAAATGGAAATTAGGTGATTTTCTCTAAATCTTCTTTTTAAAAATAAGTTTCTTTTGGAGGCGGTTTTTCGAATGAAACTATAAACCTTGATGCAAGTTTGACTACTGCATTACCAGTGAGTGGGATGCTTTTCACTTTCATTTTACACTGAAAATGTAAAAAATTACTACTGTTTTGGATCTATTTTAAGATCTACACTTATACTGAAATTTTAAAAAATTATTCCGTGAACTTTATTATATAATCTTCCAGAGGGGAGATTTTTTCTGTTTTCATTGTATTCTTTCAGAGTAAATATGAATATAATTCCTTGTAGCGATATCATATATACAGGGGGTACCAAAAATGCTGCATATTTTAAGTAAAACATTTGCTCAAAAGATGGTGTTAATCAAATGAATGCTAGCTTCACCATGCGGCAGGCAGGACAGTCAAACAAAATGGTGGAAACCCAGTTGCGCGAACATCATACTACACTTCGCTACCATAATTTAATGCAAATTTGAAAAGTAATACGTAGATAACATCACTTAAAATGTGAATACATTTTTTGGCATCCCCTGTGTATATATGTATATCGTATATAACGTTTGCCTGTCACTTACTGAGAAATAGAACCATTTATACCTCCACGAGAAAATAATGAGTGCTATTCATGAAGGAGGTAACATGGTGGGGGTAAAAGCACCCAGCTGAAATGAAGGCTCCACAGACCCAAGGTGTCTGTCACCAGTTCTCAGGAAAGACAATCTGGCCAGAATGCTCTCCCTTCTCTTGTTCTCATCAGCCCTGAAACAACCAAAGAAACACCTGAGGGGCAGTGTCAGCTGTTGGATAGCCCCACGATCATTCTAAGCTGACTAACACAGAGGATATATGACGTTCCCTCTAGACATATGCCTTCTAATCTGGAACAAAGTTTTGGTGCCATGTGGCTCCCACCAGAAAGGCATTTCTGCTTTGTCTTCTAGGTACTGAGGACAGATGCTGAGCTGAGCCTGCTAATGCATCGAATCCCCACGAAATAAAAGGGCTTCCTAGGGTTAACAGAGTTTCGCTGAGCAGGAGAGGACAAGGTTAGGGTTAGGTGAGGTTAGGGGTTAGGATTAGGGTTAGGTTAGGGTTAGGGTGAGGTTAGGGTTAGGGTTAGGGTTCTATTCATTCTTCAGGAGAGATGCAGGCACTGGAATCTGAATCATGCCAATGATGATAGAACCAAATCCGAGTCTCACCCTTTTTCATACCCAGGGACATACCACACCCAGTTGGCCAAGCCTCTTTCGATAGAGCTGTATAAAACTGAATCTTTTCAAGAGTGTAATAAAACCTACAATAATGTGCTTTTGCCTGAAATAGCATTTCTTTTTCTGGTTCAGATAGGAAGGGATTGTAGGAGTTGAAATCTGTGGCCATAAGACTTGAACTAAGCCCCAGCTGAGCAACCCTGTGACTTTGCGTAAATCTCTTCGCCTTTCTGGGCTTTGGCCTTTTTGTCTGTAAAATGAATGATTATGTTAGAGAAATTGAAACCATGCCAGGTGTTTCAAATAGAGGGAGTATAAAACAGGAAATTGGTCATACAGGTGTTGGAATACCAGACCAGAACACAGAGGGAGGGTTAACCCAGTGATTAATGACCGCAGGAAGCTTCTACAGCTCCTGGGACTAGAGGCATAAAAGGAACGGTGAGCATGGCGCAGACCAGCTGCCTCCAGAGCGACAGCTTGCAGGGGACAGCCTCCCCCAGGCTTACCTTGAAGTAGAACCATCCAGAACACACCACCAGGGAAGCAAAGGAAGAGAAAACCAGAAACAGGAGCCATAGCTGGCTGGGCAGAGTGGCTCACGCCTGTAATCCCAGCACTTTGGGAAGCCGAGATGAGGAGAATTGCCTGAGCCCAGAGGTTTGAGAACAGCCTGGGCAAGTTGGTGAGACCTCGTCTCTACAATAAATCAAAAAATCAGCTGGGTGTGGTAGCGCGTGACTGTAGTTCCAGCTACTTGGAAGGCCAAGGTGGCAGGATCAACTGAGCCCAACAGGTCAAGGTGAAGAGTGAGATTCCAAACTCAAAAAAGAAAACAGAAGCAGAAGCCACAGCTTCTTCGTGCCTCTCACCTTCTGAGCTCCCAGCAGTGCCCCCTTATTGGCAGAATCCAATAATACGTCAACCAGAAGAGCCTAGAAAATAGAGTTTATCAGCACAGAGGGAGTGTGAGAAGAATGGAGGTGGGGCTGAGAGACAGTAGGAAAAGACCAGCACATGAGTTTATAATGTCAAACTAAAATTAAATTAAATGATAGAAGTCAAAGTTAGTGCTTGGTCAGACTATTTTGATTGTCCTGTTTTGGTTGTATTAAAGTAGTGTTACACACACACACTTGTGGGGAGATACAAAAAAACTGCAGTTTATTTATTAAAAATTTTGGGCTGGATTTGGTGGCTCAGCCTGTAATCCTGCGCTTTGGGAGGCCGAGGTGAGTGGATTGCCTGAGCCCGCGGGTTCGAGACCCGCCCGGGCAACTTGGCCAGACCTCATCTCTACAATAAATCAAAAAATTAGCCAGGTGTGGTGGCGTGTGTCTGTAGTTCCAGCTACTTGGAAGGCTGAGGCGGAAGGATCGCCAGAGCCCAGCAGGTTGAGGCTGCGGTGGCCGGGAGCGGCCACTGCACTCCAGTCTGGGCGACAGAGTGAGACTCCAACTCAAAAAAGAAAAAAAAAATTGTGTATTTATTGTTACATGTTTAAACTTTAGTCACCTTCAAAGTACTCTCTGTTTGGTGCAGATCTTGCACTATCAAGATGCTTTTTCCACTACTCAAAACAGTTTTTGAACTTGTCGGTGTTGATGCCTTTTAGTGCTTCTGCCATTTTTTATTTCACTTCTTCCATGTCAGCAAAATGTTTCCCTTTGAGAACTTTTTTCAGCCAGGGAAACAAAAAAAAAAGTCACTCGGGGTATGATTGGGTAAATAGGGAGGATGAGGAACGGGGTGGAGTGGGGAGATCATGCTGTTTTTGGTCAAAAACTGCTAAACACTCAGCGTGCTGGACACGTGTGCTATCATCACCTGCTGGCCACAACTGAGACATTTCTTCCACAACACAGCCTCTCACAAGAACACTAGCTGGTGCACTGATGCTGATAGGCTCCTAGAACACTTACCTAGCAGAGGAAGCCTATGCTACAAGGGGCCCACCCTCCAAAAAATAATTCCGTTTTTTTTTTTATTCCCCCCATAGATAAATAGATCCTAAGGACTGATGTAGATGGATGTACAGCAGATTTGATTCTGGCCTGAAGAGTTTCCAAATGATTTTTTATTAAATGCTTTCTGTCATCAAAGTTTGTATTAAGTTATGATTTAGGAAAAACTAGAAGATACACATTTCTGCAAACCCTGGGCCAGGAAAATGTAGGTTCTGGTAGGGTCCTTCCTCAAGAGTTTCTGAGAATTCATTGAAGGGTGTGTGGGTCAGGGTGCTCTGTCACGGGGACTCAAATCAGGTCTTTGTTCTTTGAACTGCTGTGGGTTTTTTTTAACCAATCAACCTTGGGGGGCTGGCCATGTCTTTCGCTCCAAGATACCCATGACCTTGCCAGTAGCACCCCTGCCCCACACTGCCGATCCCGATAACCGTGCCAGCTAACCTTTGCCGTTTAACGCAGGCGGGGTTCCACTGTTAGACCTCTGCTGCAGAGTGCCGTCACCCCCCGAAATCGAGGAGTCCATTTTAACTTCAGGGATAGGCAGCATGTTCATGTGTGCACGCGCCTGTGTGTGTGTGTATACAGAGCTAGCTTTGCGGGCATACAACCTATGCAATTAGTTGCACAGGGCCCCGTGCTCAGAGGGGCCCTGCCCTTGGTCTTATGTTCTGCTTTCATTGTCTTGAAATTCTTAATTCCTTCTGAACAAGGGACCTACGTTTTCATTTTGCACAAAGCCCTGCACATGATGTGGCCAGTTCTGGTGGTGAGGGAGGGGAAGGCCCCTCTAAGAAAACAGCATTTGAGGAAAAGCGTGAAGGAGATGAGGGAGTGAGCCGTGCCCTTTGTTTACTATCCTGATGAACTCAACTCAGCCTTCTCCAAGCAGCCTTATACTGATACGCTTAGAAGTTACTGCTTCCAACTCTGTCCTCCCTAGCGCCCTGCAAATACCTCTGTTACATGCTTGGATAACACTGTAAACATTTATGTGAAACATCTGTCTCCCTGTTCGCCCTGTGAGCTCCTTGGAGGAAAAGGTGGTATTTTATTCGGTTTTTTTGTTTTGCTTTTTTTTTTATAAGAAATGGAGGCTGTATGCCAAGCGCAGTGGCTCATGCCTGTAATCCCAGCACTTTGGGAGGCAGAGGCGAGAGGCTTGCCTGAGACCAGGAGTTTGAGACCAGCCTGGGCAACTTGGCAAGATCTGGTCTCTACAGTAAGCCAAAAAATTAGCCAGGCATGGTGGCGCACACCTGTAGTTTCAGCTTCTTGGAAGGCTGAGGCGGAAGGATCACCAGAGCCTAGCAGGTTGAGGCTGCAGTGGCTGTGAGCATGCCTCTGCACTCCAACCTAAGCGATAGAGTGAAACTCCAACTCAAAAAAAAAAAAAAGAAAGAAAGAAATGGAGTCTCACTCTGTTGCCCAGGCTGGAGTACAGTAGTGCAATCATCATTCACTGCAGCCTCAAAATCTTGGGCTCAAGCAGGCCTCTTGCCTCAGCCTCCCAAAGAACTGGGACTACAGGCAGGAGCCACCGTGCCTGGCCAATTTTGTTCATATTTGTGATAACAGCAAGAAAAATAGTTGTTTCTCGATGCTAGATCCTGTTCCAAAGGTTCAGCCACAAAGCAGGCATTGTCCGTTTCCTCATGTACAGTTGGAGAAACAGAAGCACAGAAAGATTGAGGAATCAGCCCAAGTCACACAGCTGGTAGATAGTAGGGCTGGGACTTAAATCCAAGAAAGTGGATTCCCCAGACCTTGTATCATGCATGGGGAATGCCCAGGCATGGTTGGAGCTCAAGAGCCAGGGAAAACAAAAAATAACTCATGACAAAAGTATCAGATAGAGTCTCGGGGGGAGATTCACAAAAGGAGAAGAACTTTAACGTTGTAACTGCAGACCCAAATTCAGACCTGTGCAGGAGAGAAAACATACTTAATTGATGTTTTAAGCCATATTCACTAGTACAGTGATTTTCTTTTTTTTTTTGAGTTGGAGTCTCACTCGGTCGCCCAGACTGGAGTGCAGTGGCCGCTCCCGGCCACCGCAGCCTCAACCTGCTGGGCTCCGGCGATCCTTCCACCTCAGCCTTCCAAGTAGCCAGAATTACAGGTGCACGCTACCGCGCCCGGCTGATTTTTTGATTTATTGTAGAGATGAGGTCTCGCTGCCCAGGCGGGTCTCGAACCCGCGGGCTCAGGCAATCCACTCACCTCAGCCTCCCAAAGGCGCGGGATTACAGGCTGAGCCACCGAGCCCGGCTCAGTGATTTTCTTTAGCAAAAAATAAAAAATAAAAAATAAATAAAATAAATAAATATATATATATATATATATATATATATATGAAATTATATGTGTAATCAGCTTCATTGTTGATTTAGTTCTTATCCTGTTACCTTAGAAATGGAAAACAAGCTGGTCTCTCTCTATCTTAAAATAATGCTAGAATAACCAGAAGCTTTGTTGAAATAGTGAGGTTAATTAATCTAGCAAACACATCCTAAATGTACTGTGCTTGTACAGCATGCTGCTTGGGGAGATGAATGTGATAATATGGAGATTCATTATAGAAAATTAAGATTAGAAGCGATGCCTCCTTGCTAAATCCATCTTCACCCTGCAGAGCAGGCTGCAAGTGCCATGTGGGTGGGGAGGAAGGGTTGGTTGTCACCAGCATTGTTTTCCTCCTTCGACAAGTGCCCTGCTGTGCCTCATATCCCAGAGGGGGATGGTCAGGGACCTCGGAGTTTTTCAAAGCCCGTGGGCATGGGTTTGCTACCTTTATCTGCTCAGTTCCCACAGTGTGTAAGAGACTCGGCTTCATTTGGCTTCATTTGGAAAAGCATGTACAAGGGGGGGACCCAAAAGAACCCGGAATTCATTTATCAAAAATTGTGTATTTATTCTTTCAAAGTACTCTCTGTTTGATGCAATGCACCTGTCAATGCTTTTTCCACTGCTCAAAACAGTTTTTGAACTTGTCAGTTTTGATGCCTTCTAGTGTTTCTGCTGTTTTCGTTTCACCCCTTCCACATGGGCAAAGTGTTTCCCTTTGAGGACTTTTTTCATCAAGGGGAAAGGAAAAAGTCACTCAGGATGAGAGCAGGTGAATAGGGAGGGTAGGGCACGGGGGTCATGCTGGTTTTGGTCAAAAACTACTGAGCACTCAGAGTGATGTGGACAGGTGCACTCGGAAATCACCCATCATGAAATGGGCAAACGTGTTGAAAGAATCTCAAAAAAAAAAAAATTCACAAACAACGCTAGCTGGTACACTGATGCCAACGTGTTCCTAGAACCCATACCCAGTGGGGGAAGCCTGTACTACGAGGGCCCACCCTCCAAAAAATAATTCCAGCTTTTTGGGGGTCCCCCTCGAATGGTGTCACTGAAGGTGTGAGTTCCCATGTTCTATCAGATTGTAGTTAAGGGACCTTGAGAAGTGGGCCACCCCTCTCCTAGGAAGCAGTCACTAGACCTCCAGATTCATTGGATCCACCTCCTGCTGGGCTCTGTGCTACAACCATGTGTATCTGCCACTCAAGCCAACCAGGAAAACATTCCTCACGTAGCTTAAGTAGAGAATGATGCTCCAAGTCTCATAAAAATTCCCAGACCCCATTTTTTTATATATGCCCGAAGGGCAACTGGCTGATCCCTGTCATAGTCCCTGGATCGAACTATTAGACATTTTCCATCCTAAACTCTGCCCAGCAGCAAAATGGATGGCCCATGAAAGAGTGAGCCTCCCCCCAGCTCTGCAAAGAGCACCCACTCATGTCCTCTATCAGTTGAGTTTTCAGCCGGCCATCTTCTTTTCATTATCAGCATAGAGATGATACATCAGAACTCAAAGGATTACAGGGCTAGGGGTCATCATTCCAACCAGTCAAGTGTCCAACATTATGGGCATGTGGACTCACACCAAGGCACACAAGTTTGGTAGACTGACTTATTTCCTTTGGGGCTGAACCAACTGGTGTGTGCCAACTGATGGCTGACGTCATCGCCCCCTAGGGAACAGTTAGAGAGCAAGAGAGGTGTTCCTCCTGTCCTCTGTTCTCAACCCCTGGGGTACACTCCCTCTACCCCCAGGTGTGGTCCAGGCTCATGGATAGCATAATGGGTGGACACAGTGGCTCACACCTGTAATCCCAGCACTGGGAAGCCAAGATGGGAGGATTGCTTGAGGCCAGGAGTTGAAGACCAGCCTGGACAGCATAGCGAAATCTCATCTCTACAAAAATAAAAATAAAAAATCAGCCAGGCATGGTGGCACACTATCTGTAGTCCTAGCTACTCAGGAGGCTGAGGTGGAAGGATGGCCTAAGCCCAGGAGGTTGCACTGAGCGATGATCATGCCACTACACTCCAGTCTGGGCAGCTGAGTGAGACTTTGACTCGGGGAAAAAAAAAAAAGCCAGGCACAGTAGCTCATGCCTGTAATCCCAGCACTTTGAGAGGCCAAGGCAAGAGGATTACCTGAGCCCAGGGATTCAAGACCAGCTTGGGCAACTTGGCCAGACCTTG
Organism: Cephalopachus bancanus; assembly: GCA_027257055.1. Taxonomy (NCBI): domain Eukaryota; kingdom Metazoa; phylum Chordata; class Mammalia; order Primates; family Tarsiidae; genus Cephalopachus; species Cephalopachus bancanus. The sequence continues at coordinate 104,456 of JAPVLO010000005.1, read as the reverse complement.
TCTCTATAATAAATCAAAAAATTAACTAGGCATAGTGGGCACCTGTAGTTTCAACTACTCAGAAGGCTGAGGCGGAAGGATCGCTGGAGCCCAGCAGGTAGAGGCTGCGGTGGCCAGAACGTGCCACTGCACTCCAGCCTGGGCAACAGAGTGAAACTCTGACTCAAAAAAAAAAATTAACTTTTCATTGTTCATTTGTACCTCTTCTACAAAGCTAAATCGCGGGTCTCTTGAGCATGGGGATATGCCTTATAATTAGCATTCCTTCACCACATTTGGCACAGAGGAAGAAGCAGACTAGACTTGGGATGAAATCCCAGCTCCCCACATACTAGCTCCATGACCTTAGATAAGCTCCTTCATCTCCCTCTTCTTCAGTGTCCTTAGAACAGAGGCAATCACACCTGCCTTGCAGGGTGTCATAGGAGCCGCCAGCCAGGTGCTGGGTCCTAGGAGATGCTTGGCAAATGGTGACTCTGGCTCACCAGACAGAGCCTCGCACACAGAAACTGAACAACATTTTGCAGAATTACATATGACAAAGCGGGACTAAAACCAAGGTGGAAGCAAAGCTAGTTATGTGCTCTTGAACTTTCATGCTGAAGACACCATTTCCTCTGCCCTTGGGCTCACATGGCCAGTTACAAACCAGTTTGTTTGTTTTTTTAATTCATGACTCTTTCATGACCACATGATGATCATTTCACGCTCAGCGTATCTCCTGAGCCCAAGGGGTCAGTGACCTGAGGAGTGTCATTGATTTGCAATATGGAGACTTTGCTCATCGGCTTCCTTGGTCCAATTCATACATTTAAGCATCATCTCATCCCTGAGTGGGAACGCTTCCTCCAGCTCCTTGCAGTCATGTGGCAGATGGTGACTCCCAGTACTGCTTCCTGATCTAAAGATCCCCGTGGGTGTTCCTGGCTTCTTTAGAAATTTTCTTTAAAAGAGGCCACGGTGGCGTGCCTTGGGGGGTGGTAGTGGTAAGGCTTACTGAGGCCAACTGCATCAAAATAAAAATGTTGATAAGGTAAGGGTATAAGGACTATGGGAAAATATAATAGCATTGAGGCCGGGCACCGTGGCTCATGCCTTATAGTCTCAGCACTTTGGGAGACCAAGACGAGAAGATCGCTTGAGGCTAGGAGTTTGAGACCAGCCTGGGAAACAGACTTCGTTTATACAAAATCAAAAAACTTAACCAGGTGTGGAGACACACTCTTTGTAATCCCAGGGAGGCTGAGGCAGAAGGATCGCCTGAGCCCAGACTACAGTGAACCATGATCACATTACCGCGCGCCAGCCTGGGCGACAGGGTGAGACCCCAACTCAAAAAAAAAAATGCACTGAGATCAGTTTCCCACATTTCCCATACAGTGAGCACATTTGCCGAAACCCAAGATGCGTCTTATCCACTCACTTAGCAACTGGAAAATTACAGAGACTCATTGATTGGATTGTTATAGGGGTTCAACTCTGCCGTGATTCTGCGATTTCTTTCTTTATGGTGGAGCCGTGTGGCCCTGAAGGAATAGGTCATGTGACATTTTTGTCACCTTCTTCAGTTACCTACGAATACATACTACCTTGCTTTTTTACTCCCTTGTAAAGGTTCCTGTGAGAAAAGCACATAAATCAGATATGTAGTAGGCACTACGTTTGCTGAGTCTATTGCCATGTCAGCATAGCAGGACATGCAAGTGTAGGTCACATGAGATCCTTTATAGCAATGGTACTATGGGACAGGACAGATAAGGACTTGTGCCTGCCTGCCCTTGATCAGTTGACTGCTGGTTGGTTGGTTTACACGATGCCTCGCTGCAAAAGTAACTTGAGAGAACACTGTCCAAACAGACTGTGTTGTACACGGGGTAGCATGTTTAGGGTCTCAGTCAGACTCATGACATATTTGGTAACATCTGGGCTTTTATCAGGTGTTTACCATGTTAGATCAGGTGCAGGGCTATGAAAAAAAAAAAAACAAAGCCATCCCTGATCTGAAGGAGCTTGCTGGCTTGAGTTAGAAACAGACACAATTAAGTATAAGAAAAAGGGGCCTGACCAGGCACGGTGACTCATGCCTGTAATCCCAGCACTTTGGGAGACTGAGGCAAGAGGATTGCCTGAGCCTTTGAGTTTGAGACCAGCCTGGGCAACTTGGCGAGACCTCGTCTCTACAATAAATCAAAAATTAGCTGTGCATTGTGACACACACCGGTAGTTCCAGCTACTTGGTAGACTGAGGCAGGAGGATGGCCTGAGCCCAGCAGGTTGAGACTGCGGCGGCCGTGAACACTCCAGCCTGAGCAACAGAGTGGGACTCCAACTCAAAAAAAAAGAAAGAAAAAGGAGACAGCAATGATTACCCATGTAGAACTATAATGTGGGTCTAGCAGTCATGGTTTTTGTTTGCTTTGTTTTTTAACCAAGTATCTCCAGACTCATTCTCTGACAGACATTTTTTTGAAATTTGAAATTTGATGTAAGTGCTTAAAAATTATTAATTAAGGCCAGACATGATGGCTCACACCTGTAATTCTAGCACTTGGGGAGGCCGAGGTCAGAGGATTGCTTAAGCACAAGAATTTGAGACCAGCCTGGGTAACATAGAGAGACTTCATCTCTAGGAAAAAAAAAATTCATTAAAATCCCATTCAGTGACATGTCTAAGAAATGTCTCTTACTGGAAAGAATGCAGTGCTACAAAAACAGTGCTACCCTGGAGAGTCAGGATGTTTCCTCATCTGGCTGTGGGAGCCGAGAGGACAGTGTCATTCGTTCTCTTTCTGAGAGAACTGAAGAGGCCTCTCCAGGGAGTTCGTGTCCGAGTTGAATCTCGAGCCACAGATAGAGGTCCTTGCCAGAATGCTGGCTCTGCGCACAGTGCACAGAAGTCAGCTGCAGAGCTTGCCAGCTTGTCCCGTGCCCTTTATGCCCCCGACTGAGATTTTTGATCGCTGCCACCACAGCTTCCAGCAAGGACCACAGGACTGCTGCTTTCATTTGAATTCGCACACACGATTCGTAGACCTGCCTCGCCTTCCTGTGGGGTCAGCCGCGCGTGTAAGGATGCGAGGCTTTATGTGCTGAGCAGGGAAGCCTTCCCTGAACACCAGCAAGCTTAGTCCATTTCCATCTGAAAAAAAACAATCAGCCGAAGGCGATAAAGTCTTAATTGCCTAAGTCATGGTGTGTGGCCAGGACGGGCGTGCGTGTGCGTGTGCGTTTGTGAGCGTGTGCAAGCTGTGCATGCATAGCACATTTTCAATCTGTGTGAAATAGAACGAATATGCAGCAAATGACAGTAGGCTTAGACCCTGAAGATTTCCCAGGAAAGAAGACAGCTGTGTGGCAAAGCTGCTGCCACTAATTAGGGACAGAAGAGCCTGTGTCCTGTGCCACTCAGCAGCTTCAACCATTCTCGTGACAGCCAGATTGGCTCTGTAACCCCTGTTCATTATAGGCTGGGAGTTAATTTCTTGTGGAGAACATTGCTTTTGATTGCCATCACCTTGGGGTGCTTTATGAGATCAGGTGGGCCGTGATGCTAAATGTCCCAAGTAGAAACCATGATGGGCGAGCAAAACAGGCGTCGCTTTTCATGTCCCTTTTGACGTTGCACACGAGCAAACACTATTTTTGCAACCCCACAGACTTTGGGTTTGTGGCAGGGCCACAGTGCCACTTTGGTGGTTGACAAAACAACTGTGCCTCCTTTGGCTAGTGCGAGCAGCAAGCAGTACCTCCTCGTGCAGAATGTCTCTCCACCAGGACCGATCGGGAGGGGCATTAATAGGCTTCCCATTGTCATCGTGCATTTTTGCCAGGAGATTCCATTAGCGTAAACACTGAACCCGTTGTCATCGTGTTCAGCCGCTTGACCCTGGCGATTTCCAGTGCTGCCTGTGCTGTGATGGAACGCGGCAGCGGCACGCACGAGACAGGCACTAATTATTGGAAGCAGAATCATTGCTGACCCAGGACAAGATTAACTGCTCCTTTGCAGTCTTTATTCCGGGACATCAGTGCTGTCTGGTTATCTCGCGTCAGTTGAGGGACTCGGGACAATAGCGGCGCTGACGGTAACGTTGGCAATTTCCCTGTTTGTTTTGCAGGTCACGGCCAGGGGCTTTGGGCCGCTGCTGCAGTTCGCCTACACCGCCAAGCTGTTGCTCAGCAGAGAGAACATCCGTGAGGTCATCCGCTGCGCCGAGTTCCTGCGCATGCACAACCTGGAGGATTCCTGCTTCAGCTTCCTGCAGACCCAGCTTCTGAACAGCGACGATGGCCTGTTTGTGTGCCGCAAGGATGCTGCGTGCCAGCGCCCGCACGAGGACCGTGACAACTCCGCGGGAGAGGAGGAGGAGGACGACGAGGAGACGATGGAGTCGGAGACGGCCAAGATGGCTTGCCCCGGGGACCAGATGCTTCCAGAACCCATCAGCTTTGAGGCCGCCGCCATCCCGGTGGCCGAGAAGGAAGAAGCCCTGCTGCCCGAGCCCGACGTGCCCACGGACGCCAAGGAGAGCGCAGAGAAGGACGCGCGGACGCAGTACCCCAGATACAAGAAATACCAGCTTGCATGTACCAAGAATGTCTACAACGCGTCATCACACAGCACCTCAGGTTTTGCAAGCACCTTCAGCGAAGAGAACTCGGGCGGCAGCCTCAAGCCAGGGCTGGCCATGGGGCAGATTAAAAGCGAGCCTCCCAGCGAAGAGAACGAGGAAGAGAGCATCTCGCTCTGCCTGTCTGGAGAGGAGCCTGACGCCAAGGACAGAGGGGCAGACGTAGAGATGGACCGGAAACAGCCCAGCCCCGCCCCTGCCCCCGCCGCCCCGGCCGGGGCCGTCTGCCTGGACAGGTCCAGAAGCGTGTCCTCGCCCTCCTGTTTAAGGTCCCTGTTCAGCATCACAAAAAGTGTGGAGTTGCCTGGCCTGCCCAGCACCTCTCAGCCGCACTTTGCCAGGAGTCCGGCGTGCCCTTCGGACAAGGGGATCACTCAGGGTGACCTTAAAACTGACTATGCCCCTTTCGCAGGGAATTACGGACAGCCTCACGTGGGCCAGAGGGACGTGTCCAGCTTCGCCATGGGGTCGCCCCTCAGGGGGCCTGGGCTGGAAGCGGTCTGTAAACAGGAGGGCGAGCTGGACCGGAGGAGTGTGATCTTCTCCTCCAGTGCTTGTGACCAAGGGGGCGCCTCGGTGCACGCGTACTCCGGGGTGAGCAGTTTGGACAAAGACCTCTCAGAACCGGCGCCCAAGGGTCTGTGGGTGGGCGCCGGCCCGTCCCTGCCCAGCTCCCAGGCCTATTCCCACAGTGGGCTGATGGCTGACCACCTGCCGGGAAGGATGCGGCCCAACACCAGCTGCCCGGTGCCGATCAAAGTCTGCCCTCGCTCGCCGCCCCTGGAGACCAGGACGAGGACTTCCAGCTCCTGCTCTTCCTACTCCTACGCAGAGGACGGGAGCGGAGGCTCACCCTGCAGCCTCCCTCTCTGCGAGTTCTCTTCCTCGCCCTGTTCCCAGGGAGCCCGATTCCTGGCCACGGAGCATCAGGACCCAGGCCTGATGGGAGATGGAATGTACAGCCAAGTCCGGCCCCAAATTAAATGTGAGCAGTCGTACGGCACCAACTCCAGTGACGAATCCGGATCGTTCTCGGAAGCAGACAGTGAGTCGTGTCCCGTACAGGACAGGGGCCAGGAGGTAGGGAACCCACGTCAATTCAAGCATGTGACCCACGCTCTCAGTCCTTTATCTGGACTTCCCCCCCTCCCCCCCCGCCTTGTTGGGACGTACGTAGATTAGAGGTGACACCAGGGACTGCCTCCCCATCCACCAAGGCAGGACGCGGCTGCAAGGTGATTCCGCACTGACCACTTTGTCCTAGAAGGACTTGATGTTGGAGCTGGATTTCCATCGCAGCCGGCTGCTTATTCCAAATGAGTTTCAGTGTGATGCATGACAGTGCACTTGGGCACTTCAGATCTCTCCCCCCTCCTCCCCATCTCCTCGCCCCTCCATCTGCCCCAGAAGGATGCCCAGTTCATCGCTCTTACCCTTGACCTTCATTCTTTCCGTTCAAAGGAAAGTGTAGAATCTCTTTCAAAACCGATGGGAAAGATGGAAGAAGCTAAATAGATCAACACAAAACACGTGCCTCCCAGCACTTTTTAAATGTTCCTTGTTAGCAGAAGACCCCGGGGCCATCCCACGGCCGTTGTAGGTGACGGAATGCCCCTCATCCACCCTGGTCCCAGGGTCACTGCAGAAGCACCCTAGTCAACCACACATAATGTATCACAGATTTTCTCCCAAGTTCCCACAAAGGATAGGAAGTCATTTTGAGGAGTAGTGCGGTCAAGTAGCCGTTTTGTCCACCCTGAAAGCAAAGCACTTCGTAGAAAAAAATGTCCATAGGGGCAACCCTCTTTCGGGTCCCCTCTTGCTGCCAAGAGCTTCCTATCGTCTAATAAACTCAGACTTGCTCACTAAAAAAAAAAAAAAAAAGTTCATAGGCTCCACTTGTGCCTTCCTACTGCTGGGAGAGGGGAGCAGGGTCAACACCAGCCATGTCATAAGCAAGACTCACGTGACTAAGGGGGGGGAAGGAGCCCCTGTAGGTCCCCACTTCCCCAGAAACATGAGCGTTCCCTGGAAAAACCAGGCTGGGCGTGGCTGGATGCCTGTAATACCAGCACTTTGGGAGGCCACGGCAGGAGGATTGATTGAGTCCAGGAATTCAAGACTAGCCTAGGCAACAAAGCAAGACCTCGTCTCTATAAAAAATCAAAAAATTAGCCAGGCATGGTGGCACGTGCCTGTCGTCCCAGCTACTTGAGAGGCTGAGGTGGAAGGATTGCCTGAGCCCAGAGGCCGAGACTGCAGCAAGCCGTGACCATGCCACTGAGCTCCAGCCTCGGTGACAGAGTGAGACCCTGACTCAAAAAAAAAAAAAAAAACTGATGGATCTGTGTCATGACCTGGCATTCACTGTAGTCAGACTGACAAGGAGCCAGCCTGAGACTGCAGCCTGGGTCTCAGCTCTGCCTCAAGAGCAGTAGCGAGCGAACCCAGTGACAGGGTCCTCCTCAGAGCTGGGTATCCCAAAACACAGGAAGAAGTGAGGCATAGGCCTCACGAGGCCAGCACCCTTGGCACCTGTCTGTGCTGCCTGGATGGTAGCCTCTGTAAGGCAGAGATGTTAACCCAGTCAGACAGCAGAAATGCCACACGGGGTGAGGTGGCTTTTCACAGAGCCACGTGCAGCCTATTCAGCCTCTGCAAGATTGGCAAGAAACACAGGAGGTTTTAGTTTGGGCGTGTTTTGAAAATAGATTCCAGAGCTCCCCGTGCCAACTGCAAAAATGCCCTGTGGTCACTGCCCCTTCTCCGCAGGCTCTCCTAACTGCCTGGCAGAAATGGAGAAAGACGGAAAAACACGGAAGGGATTTCATTTAACTAAACAGAAGTGTAAAGGAAATTTAGATGGGAAGTATTCCCACTGGAACATACCATAGCCCCTCAGGTTTGGGAAGGAAGGTGGTGTTCAGTGCCTCCAGCCAGACTCACATCTGTGTCCTTGACCTTGACACAGCGAGAGGTTGTGCTCTCTCTCACCCAGCCTTTCCCTCGGATCCCAACTTTCATGAGGTTTCCTTTTTGTCCTTGAAACTGTTCATAAGCGTGCCTGATGCAGATGGCTGGTCACCAGGGCCAGTTTATCTGCATGATGGTTTATCCCACCAAGACCTGGGGAGGGGGAAGAAGACAGAGGCCTCACGTGTTTGCTTTTTTGTCTCTCCCTTAAGAGGAGCCCGGCCATTCTGCTCAAGGGGTTGTGGTTCTTCTGACATATGTTCAAGGAACTGTCTGTTCTGGATCCACCTTCTTTGGGGCCCCTCTAATATCCCAAAAGAGTGCTTCATGTCACTTCTTGGAACTGAAGGCCATGAGAGCACATGTTTCCCTATGCTGTGGCCATGTCAGTTGTCTACCTTAGAACTGAAAATAGTCCCTCAGTTAAAAGGAGAACTCATTCAACGCATCAAATAGTCATGAACAGAACCAGACTCTCCTCGAGAAATACCCTTGCTTTTAAAAAATTTTTTATTTTTACTTTTAAAAGAAGAATCTGTTGTTTGCATTCCCAAACAGCAAAAGAAGAGACATTTATCAAAGCCCAGGGTCATTTTGGAATCACAGCCCCTCTCGGAGTACGTTGGGACAGGAGAGTGAAGATGCCGTTTTTCCCAGTCTGACATTTCTGTTTCCCCAGAGTGGAGGAGGTTAGGTTTTCCGAGAACTGTCTCGGAGACATAGCATGACTGCCCCGGAGTTCCTCTGACCCTCACGGAAGCACTGTCCCCAGCAATCGTGTCCGTAGGCAGGTAGACTCACAGGCAAACCCTTCCCCACCAGTCATAAGTTGTCTTCCTCCCGACAGATTCCTCTGTTAGGCTGGTTCTGCCCCAGGCTCCTCTCATGTGAGGTCCAGGTGCCTTCTCTTCCAAGTAAACCCCAGGGAGACACCAGAGTCAGAACCCAAAAAAGGAGTTTCTGTCCCTGGCCAGACACCAGACCAGTAGCTAGAATGAGCGTTCCCAATCTCTCTTCCTCGACCTCTGTAAGGAGCCAAATGTTAGGACAAAAGGAAACGATTAACATACCTTATGTTCTGTAAGATGTTGTCATGACACCGTGGTAAGTAGCTCCAACATGTCGTAACCATTGACTTCTCCCTAACTTTTTAGCCGCCCCCTAGCTTTGCAAAGGTTTAAATTAATACAGTGTCGTCCTTTATCAATAATAGGCTTTTTTTAGGCCGAGTATGGTGGCTCACCTATAATCCTAGCACTTTAGGAGGCTGAGGAGAGAGAATCACTTGAGCCCAAGAGTTCAAGACCAGCCTGGGCAACATAGCAAGACCTTATCTCCACACACAAGAAAAGTTTTTTTTTTTAATTTTTAAAATTAGCCAGGCATGGTGGCATGTGCCTGTAGCTATTCGGAAAGGTAAGGCAAGAAGATCTCCTGAGCCCAAGGAGTTCAAGACTGCAGTGAGCCGTGGTGGGTCGTGCCACTGCACTCCAGCCTGGGTGACAGATTGAGACCCTGACTCAAAAAAATATATAAAATAATAAGCTTTTTAAATTACTTTTTTAAAATACTAGAGCACCGCATACCTAGCCCCAAACGTAGCAAATTTAACAGATTTTCTCTGCACCTACAACCATATACAATTTATCTATTCATATCTATAGGGGTTCGGGTTATTATTTTAATGGCAGTGTCCTGTATAGTTATGCAGTGGCCGACTTTTGTCACCTAGCTGCCTGCTGTGTACTAGTTCTAGGTAAAGCCATGGGGCTCACACATGCTTCTTTAATAGCCATGGTTCTCAGAGTTCAGTTCATTCAGCTGTCACCTGTCGACAGATATTCTAGTTCTTTCCAGTTTTTTTGTTTTGTTTTTTTCATTTTTATGAGCCTTGCTGCAAGAAACATTTTGGTGAACATATTGTTAGTGGTGGTGCTTTTATTTTGGGGGCTTAGCATCCCACAGGTGGGTTGGAGGCGGTGCCTATCATTCAGTGCTGCCTGGTTACCTTCCCATAGGCTGTAGCCATTCACATAGACTTCAGCAATTCAGGAGTGCCCGTTTTTCCCTGTTCTTGCCAAAACTGGTTGTCATCAGTCTTTTTAATTTGTGCCCATTTGACGGGCACAGCAGTGGTGCCTGCTAGTGAGATGGCATCTTGTTTTGTGTGTATTTGACATTTATATTCCATCTCCTGTGAATTGCCATTTTACATTTTTGCCCGTTATTCTTTTGTGCTGTTTTACTTTAAATCAATGCAGAGGAAGCTTAGTCCCTGATATTAGGAATATTAACCTCTTCTCATATATGTTGCCTGGATTGTCTGTTTATGTATTCATAGTCTCTTTTTCCATAAAGGAAATTTAATTTTTACGTAGTCAAGATATCTAGATATTGGCCAGGCAGTGTGTCTCATGCCTATAATCCCAGCTCTTTGGGAGGTCTAGGAAAGAGGATTGCTTGAGCCCAGGAGTTCCAGACCAGCCTAGGCGATATAGCAAGACTTCATCTCTACAAAAAATTAGCCAAGCATGGTGGTGCCCACTTGTAGTGCCGGCTACTTGGGAGGCTGAGGCAGAAGGCTCTCCTGAGCTCAGGAGGTCAAAGCTATGGTGAGCCATGATCATGTGACTGCACTCCAGCCTGGGCAACAAAGTGAGACCCTGACTAAAAAAAAAAAAAAAAAAAGTTATCAGTCATTTTCTTTGTGACTTCTTGGTTTGCTATAGTCCTTAAGAAGTCAGCTTGGACATTTTTCTCTTCCAATAACAAAAATGAACAAGTCGTATCATAACTGAAAAAAAATCACAAAACAGTATGCACAACAAGATTCTAGTTTGTCTCCTATATATACATGCTGTATAAATAAAATCAGCATAGAGAATAAAATAAATTTGGAAGCAACATTAGGGAGAGGGAGTATAGGGAAGTTTTCATTTCTATGTGTGTCTGTAAGTTTGAGTTTTATATCTATATATCTCACACATACTTATTTTTAAAATGAAGATATAATTTCCATGCCATAAAATGCACCCTATTTAAAGTGAACAATTTAGTGGTTTTTAATATAGTCACAATGTTGTACAACCGTCACCACTACCTAATTCCAGAACATTTCATCACCTCAAAAGGACACACTGGGCCGGGCTCGGTGGCTCAGCCTATAATCCCAGCACTTTGGGAGGCCAAGGCGAGTGGATTGCCTGCGCCCATGGGCTCGAGACCAACCTGGGCAACTTGGCAAGACCTCGTCTCTACAATAAATCAAAAAAATCAGCCAGGTGTGGTAGCACACGCCTGTAGTTCCAGCTACTTGGAAGGCTGAGGCACGGAAGAATCGCCAGAGCCCAGCAGGTTGAGGTTGGGGTGGCCGTGAGTGTGCCACTGCGCTCCAGTCTGGGCAACAGAGTGAGACTCTGACTCAAAAAAAAAAAAGAAAAAGACACACTGTACCCAAGCAGCAGTCACTCCTCATTGGCCACTCCCCTCAAGCCCAGGCGGCCACTCACCTACCTTCTGTCTACAGATTTGCCTGTTCTGGACATGTTGTATCAGTGGAATCTTACAGAATGTAGCCTTTTGTGTCTGGCTCCTTTCACTTTAGCATAATGTTTTCAAGGTTCACCCCTGCCATTGATGTACTTGCCAGGCGCATTATCATGTGCTGTCTTCCTTTTAATTGCTGAATAATATTCCATTCTGGTGCTCCATTCTCTGATTGAGAGACATGTGGGTTTTTTCCACTCTAGCTATTATGAGTAACGCCGCCATGAGCATTTGAGTGCACGTTTTTTGAAGATGTGTGTTTTCAGTTCTCTTCATTCTACGTCTCGGAGTGAAATTGCCGAATCGTGGGATACCTGTGTTTCCAAGGTGGCTGTACTGCTTTACATTCCTACCAGCAGTGTACAAGGAGTGGCTCTAAACAAATTGAAATTATTTTTTGAAGGGCGGGCCCCTTGTAGTTCAGATTTCCCCTGCTAGGTAAGTGTTCTAGGAACCCATCAGCATGAGTGTACCAGCTGGTGGTGTGAGAGGCTGCATTTGGCTTCCCTGACTTTTTTTTTTTTTTTTGAGATTCAATGCATTGGCCCATTTCATGATGGGTGATTTATGAGCACACCTGCCCACACCACACTGAGTGTTAAGCAGTTTTTGTCCCAAAACGGCAAGACCCCATGCCCCACCCTCCCTATTCATCCGATCGCTTACCCAGTGACTTTTTTTGGTTTCCCCGGATGAAAAACATCCTCCAAGGGAAACGTTTTTTGCCGATGTGGAAGAGGTGAAATAAAAAACAGCAGAAGCATTAAAAGGCATCCAAAATGACAAGTTCAAAAACTGTTTGGAGCCATGAAAAAAGCGTTTCAGTAGGTTTTGTGCATCAAGCAGAGAGTATTTTGAGGGTGACTGGAATTTAAACATGTAAGAATAAATCTATACTTTTTTATGAGTAAAGGCCATGGGTTTTTTGAGTCCCCCCTCGTGTGAGGGGTCCAGTTTCCCTGCAGCCTCACAGACATTCATTATTGGCCCTCTTTTTTATGAGAGCCGCCTAGTGAGTGTGAAGCACTCGTTTATGGGTTTGATTTTTAATGGAAAAATTCTAGAAAAGTCACATTCCAAGTAGCAAGCTTCTTGACAAGACAGGTTTGTCCCTGAGGCATTTCCCGTGAATTGTGGATTTTAATAAAGAAGTACTAGAAAGCTAGTTCTGTAGTTTACCATGCTGTAACAGCCAACAGCAACTGGCTGTGCACAGTCAAAGGCTGTGATTAGTTGAACTGGCTTTGTTAGCATGTTTCATGTCGAGAGGGATGAACGTGAGTTTGTATACAAGTGTGTGAGCGTGTGTGTGGCGTGGGGTAAGGAAGATGAGAGAGAAAGAGAAATAAGGCCCAGAGGTCACACTGAGACAGGATACAAGAGCCATGCAGACTCTTCCCACCCAGATGCTGACTTTGAGACACATGCATGTAGAATTTCGCAGCCATTTTTGTGGTTTAGTGAATCAGGAATGTTTTTGGAAGTGTCTGTAATTGGCCTGCTTAATAAAAAGAAACCTCGCTGGGCAGCATAGAAGTCAACCCTAATTCTAATTAAAACAGTGCTTTCATGTTGTCTAGAAGAGCGTTCTTAGCATCTGGGATTCCAAAGCATACTGTGTGTCTGGAAGAAGAAACCATGTGACAGACATAGATAGGGCTGATAAACAGAAGCAATATCTCGCATCTGTAAGACAGTTCAAACTTTTCAAAGTGCTTTCCCCACTCGTTCTTCATTGTTATCCTTCATAGCAACCCTAGAAGCTAAGTAGGGCAGGTATTATCATCCTCTGACTCACAGATCCTCCGAGAACTCTGGGACAGAGAGAATAAGGCCTTGCCTGAGATCACACAGCTAACAAATTGCAGGGTCACAGCTCAATCCCAGGTGTCCTGTCCTTGAGCCTGAACCTGGACTATGAGAAGACAGGGTGGAAGGACAATTGTGCAGGAAACATTTCTTCATCTGGGAGGGGAGATTTGTTACTGGCATCTGCCCAGCACTCAGCAGGCTCTTCTGGTTCCAACAGCACTGGAACCATCCATCCAATGGGCACCTTGCTCCCCCGCCCCCTCGGCAATTCCCTGGGATCCGGGGATCTCCTAAGAACACAGGTGTTCCAGGCTTTGAAGACCTGACTGCACCATCAGTGCCTCAGGGTTTTGTGTTCAAATGACCCTTCTCCTGCGGGTTCCATTCAATATCTGGCAGTGAAACCAAGAAACAAGATAGGAAAAATATTCACAAACCAGTCTTCCACTGGGATTCCTAGAGGTAATAGATGCTTGTTTCTGGCTTTTTCTGCAAAATGTACAACTACTTCCTGCCTCTCAGGAACCTTCTCCTAGCAAATAGAGATAGCAGGCAAGTGAAGTGTGTGTTAGGAGGCATGGTGAGGTGCGATGAATCTAGTGCCACCTGCTTAGGACTTCTAAAAAGTAGGCAGGGAAGACCCAGCTTGGTGGCTCAGTCTGTAATCTGAGCACTTTGGGAGGCTGAGGTTAGTGGATTGCCAGAGCCCGCGGGTTCAAGACCAGCCCAGGCAACTCAGCGAGACCTCATCCCTACAGTAGATAAAAAATTAGCCAGGCGTGGTAGCACGCACCTGTAGTTCCGGCTGCTTGGAAGGCTGAGGCGGAAGGATCACCAGAACCCAGCAAGTCGACGTTGGAATGGCCGCGAGCATGCACCACTGAACTACAGCCTGGGTGATGAAGTGAGACTCCAAATCAAAAAAATAAAATAAAATAAGCAGAGAAGACAAAGATCACAGGAAACCACCAGGAAACCACCAGAGCAAGAGAGTCACCGTTTGGGGATTAGAATTTTGTTCCCTTCTTTTGTCTCCTATTAGAATTTTCTGCCAGGTGCTTACACCTGTAATCCCAACATTTTGGGTGGCTGAGGCAAGAGAATTGCTTGAACCCAGCCTGGGCAACATAACGAGACCTCGTCTTTATAAAAAATCAAAACCAAAAAATTAGCCAGGCATGGTGGTGCACACCTGTAGTCTCAGCTTTCTGGGAGACTGAGGCAGAAGGATCACCTGAGCTCAGGAGATCAAGGCTGCAGCGAGCCATGATCATGCCACTGCACTCCAACCTGGGTGACAGAGTGAGACCCCAACTCAAAAAAAGAAAAATAAAAGTTCTGAAAGAAACTACTTATACAGCCGGGCTCGGTGGCTCAGCCTATAATCCCACGCCTTTGGGAGGCTGAGGTGAGTGGACTGCCTGAGCCCGCGGGTTCAAGACCCGCCTGGGCAGCGAGACCTCATCTCTACAATAAATCAAAAATCAGCCGGGCGTGGTAGCACGCACCTGTAATTCCAGCTACTCGGAAGGCTGAGGCGGAAGGATCGCCGGAGGCCAACAGGTCGAGGCTGCGGTGGCCGGGAGCGGCCACTGCACTCCAGTCTGGGCGACAGAGTGAGACTCCAACTCAAAAAAAAAAAAAAGAAAACCTACTTATATAATTTTTAAATGGTTTTTTAATGGGGAGGACAGGGATGATGGCCTAGACTGCTGGACGAGGGTAGTGGTTGGCAGAGGAGAGAAGCAGAAAAACTGACATCTGTTTGGGAAGGTAGAAACGCTGGTGTCCAGGGTCCAGCCTGCAGCTCCGGCCTCCGTCTGGGTCATGCACATGGCTCTTGAGAAGGCACATTCCGGTTTCATGCCCTGTCCAGATGTCGCATCTTCCTGCCTTGTGCCAGCTTCTGAGGTCAGAGCCCGCTGGGCACACTGCAGGGACCGCCCGTCTCACCAACTGCTAAGGAGCTGGAGTCCCCAGGCAGTCTAGGCCCCCTTGACTCTTTGCTGATCAGGGCCTTGCAAGTATAGTGCTCAAAACCCCACCTCGAGCCCGTTCCTCCCGCTGTGTCTCCGAGTCAGCACTTTGCTGGGGCTGGGTAAAATCAACAGTAGCTTATTGTGCAAACGGTGGCACCGGCCTGTGGGGCCCAGATTGACCCTTGGCTTGCTGAGTCAGTGGCTGCCCCTGACTCTCTGAGCTTCTGCTGAGAACCAGAGCGGGGGCCCCTGGCTGAAGAGGAGCCAGCACCCACAGTCCCATGGGCCCTCCTCCTTATTTGCAGCTTGCCTGCCCAAAGCTGCGTGAGGCTGAGGATAATGGAAGGCCGTTCCAAAAGGGGTGGTGACAGCTGGCAGGACCCTTCACCTTGTCAGGCTGGGTTTTCCACACTGTCTAGGAGGGTCCCGTGAATAAAGACCAGCAAGCGAAGTCCTGGGAGAATAAGTGTCTGGAGGAACAGGACACACAGGGGAACCCAAAAAATCCCGGAATTATTTTTTGCAGGGAGGGTCCCTTGGAGGACAGTCTTCCCCCGCTAGGAGAGAGTCCTAGGAACCCGTCGGCATCAGTGGACCAGCTAGCGTTGTTGTGAGAGGCTGTGATCGCCTTCAGTGAGTCTTTTTCGGAGGTTCTTTCAACACATTTGCCCATTTCATGATGGGTGATTTACGAGCACACCTGCCGCACCGCCCTGAGTGTTCAACCGTTTCTGGCCCCAAACGTCATGATCCCAGGGTCCCCCCCTCCCTCTTCACCCGATCTTGCCACGAATGACTTTTGTTTGTTTCCCTGGATGAAAAACGTCCTCAAAGGGAAACGTTTTGCCGATGTGGAAGAGGTGAAACAAAAAACGGCAGAAGCACTGAAAGGCATCAAAATCTATGAGTTCAGAAACTGTTTGGGGCAGTGGAAAAACATCCCAGAGAGTACTCTGAAGATGACTGAAGTTCACACATATAAGAACAAATGAGGCCGGGCTCGGTGGCTCAGCCTGTCATCCCGCGCTTTGGGAGGCCGAGGTGAGTGAATTGCCTGAGCCCGCGGGTTGGAGACCCACCTGGGCAACTGGGCGAGACCTCATCTCTACAATAAATCAAAAATCAGCCGGGCGTGGTAGCGCGCGCCTGTAGTTCCAGCTCCTTGGAAAGCTGAGGCGCAAGGATCTCCGGAGCCCAGCGGGTGGAGGCTGCGGTGGCGGCAGCGGCCACTGCACTCCAGTCTGGGCGACAGAGTGAGACTCCAGCTCAAAAAAAAAAAAAGAACAAATGCACAATTTTTTATAAATTCCAGGCTTTTTTTGCCTCCCCCACCCCCAAGATGTTAAATCCAGCTGGGCCATTTGGGTCATAATAATTCTCCAGAAGAGAGGGAGAATTATTGACCTTCTCAATGTGTTCCACCTTTCCAAGGACAAGTGGCATTATCTGACTTTTCATTTCCATTTGGGACATTTTTGGGTACCCAGAGCCTACAAGAGGAATGTTCTTCAAGGGACCAAAGGGTCAGTGGCTGTCCCTTATTCCCAAGGTTGACTCCCCTGGCCCATAACTGACCACTCAGAAAACAACACAGAGATAGACAGAGGGTCCCACCTGGCCTATCCAAGAACGCCTCGGAGGTCCCGCGCAGCCGTCTACATGAAGTCCTCCCATGCTAAGAGGAGGAACAGAGACTTGTAAAGAGAAACAAGAGTGGGGTTTGGTTTTGTTTTTTTCCACATGGAGGAAAGTCTGTCATTGACTCTTTTCCTCTGATCCTCTCCGAAAAGCAGCTAGAGTTGCAACAGCTCTGCTGAAATTTTATATGGCCTTTTGCTTTCAAGGACTTTGAAACTAGCATTGTTGATTTTTCTCTTTTCCTGGCAACCCTGTCCCGTCTCCCTAGTGTTTTATATTTGCTGTCTGGATAATTTTAAATACAGTAACTCTGGGTATAGAAGCCCTTTCGACTTTCCCTGTGGCCCGAAATGTATATATTTTCTTTCTGAAAATAAGTAAACACCTTTAGAGCGGAGGCAGCAGGGCTTTGTTGTCGGCAGAGTGAAAACTCCACCAGCCCCAAAAGAGCCACCACTTCTATGTCAAAACATCCTTGTCGCCTACAGACAGACCTCTCTGTGTTACTGCGGCACCATCCAGGATCTGAGTGTCTGTTTGTTATCCAAAGGGTATAAAAGGGAAATCAACATTCTTTCATATCATTATAAACCCTGTGCAAACCGAGCCCCACAGACAAAGGCCTTTCCCGTGCCTATAACAAGGAGCTGTTTGTCCTGGCTGCCTGTCTTCAGCGGTCGGGACAGGGCCGAGTTGACAGTGGTGTCGTGTACTCTGCTGCGATTTTACTTTCTTGGACCAAAGCGGTGCAGGTGTCACAGGACAGAGTTCACCCTGTGGAAGTTGAATCAGAGAACCCATCGGGAACCTTCAGTGAATGCCACACTGAGCAGGCTCAGAGCTCTGATGGGACCCATGGAAGAAATCGCTCCCAATCGCAGACAAGCCGGGCGGTCATGAGTGTGTTTGCCTATGTGCGTGGGGATTAACTAGCCACACATGCCAGGGTCAGGGCTCACATCTGCCTGTGGTGGATGCAACCAAAGAAAAGGTCTGAACCAGGATGAAATAGCTGCTTCCTCACCCCCCCCCACCAAAGAACACACATGTAGCCCTGCAGCATCTGAATACCAGCAAGGGGTTGGCTTCTCCACCCAAAACTATTTTGAACCCGTTCAACCCAGGCCATGTGTCTTTCTGGCTCCTTGGGTTCACTGCGTCTGTTCATTGTGTCTTCTGGAGGTATGCTGTCCAAGAAAGTCGTCCCATGTTGCCCGTGGCTGGCGCGCCCCTGAAAGGCAGCTAGTTGAATCGTGATGTGCTCTGAGGATAAAATGCACTTTTGGGATTTTGAAAAATTAGCACCCCAAAATGTAAAATAGCTCATTACTAATGTTATATTAATTACACGATGGAAATATTTTTTCTGTCAGGTTGAATAACATGCATTATTCAAAGTCACTTCACCTGTTTCTTCTCGCTGCTTTTCGTGTGACAACTGAAAACTGTGAAGTCGCTGGTTTGCGGGTGGTGGTGATTTTGGAAGTTTAGGTTTGTAGTGCCATCTGCTGGCCATGTAAAGCAGACTCGATCGTAAGCAAGAATGATGCAACTTGTGCCAGGTGTGGTGGCTCATGCCTGTAGTCTCAGTACTTTGGGAGGCTGAGGTGGGAGGTTTGCTTGAGCCCAGGAGTTCAAAACCACCCTGGGCAACATAGCAAGCTCTGGTTGCTACAAAACATTAAATTGGCCAGGTGTGCTGGTGAGTGCCTATAGTCTCAGCTACTTGGGAGGCTGAGGTGGAAGGATCACCTGAGTCCAAGGAGGTCAAGGCTGCAGTGATTCGTGATTGTGCTGCTGCACTCCAGCCTGGATGACAGAATGAGACTGCGACTCAAAAAATAAAAACAGGCCAGGATCGGTGGCTCAGCCTGTAATCCCAGCACTTTGGGAGGCCAAGGCTAGTGGGTTGCCTGAGCCCGTGGGTTTGAGACCAGCCCGGGCAACTTGGCAAGACCTCGTCTCTACAATAAATCAAAACTTAGCTGGGTGTGGTAGCGCATGCCTGTAGTTCTGGCCACTTGGAAGGCTGAGGCAGACGGATCGCCGGAGTCCAGCAGGTCGACGCTGGGGTGGCCATGAGTGTGCCACGGCATTCTAGCCTGGGCGACAGAGTGAGACTCCAACTCAAAAAAAAAATGAAAATGAAGGATTATGCAATTTGAGCTAGGAAGCACTTTGTCTCTTGGCCTGGCAACATGCAGCCTTCTTTCTCCAGGGACACCAGAAGCAGGGAGAGAGCAAAGCCCAAAAGCCCCTGCGTGATCAGGGAGAGCCTTGGGAAGGGTGGTAACAAGCCACTCAATGCACAAACCTGTGTTCTCCACTTCAGGGGTGCTGGGGAGGCCCTAGACTGAGGTGGTTCGCTTCCCACCTGCTGTTCTAGGGCTTTTGCATGCACCCCTCCTCACTGGCTGCCGTTCCTTTTTTTCGCTTCTTTTGAGACAGGGTCTCATTCTATTGCCCAGGCTGGAGTGCAGTCATAGCTCACTGTAGCCTCGAACTCCTGGGCTCAGGTGATCCTTCCACCTCAGCCTCCTGAGTAGCTGAGACTACTAGAGTGTACCACCATAGCCAGCTAATGTTTTTACTTTTTTGTAGAGATGGGTACTCGCTATGTTACCCAGACTTCTTTCCAGCCTTTTCAAAATACGCAGGGCACCCATCATTCAAGTGTGTTAGCTAAGTTCTCTGACGCTGTCTTCCAAGAACTTATTTTATTGAGTTAGACTTTATGTCTTATGGAAACAGATTTCAAGGAACGATAGAGTCCTTCTTATAAAGGTGCCACGACAACGAAAAGTGACCATTGTTCAGTATTTGCCATGCCATTTGCTTCAAAGCTCAGGAATGATAACATTACAATCGGCGTGTTCTTATTCTGCTTGATTATCCAAATATTACATTTTATTTGTGTTTAACAGGAAAGGATGAATCACTGCTTGCTTTTCGTGGTTTCCATATTACTAGGTCATCTCAAAAAAGAGGTCTTCCCATTTTTCGATGTTCTACCAGCCAGAATTAAAATGAAAATCCAGCTGCCATAATTATTCTCGGTTATTCTTGCTTTCAGGTCAAACTTCCTTTTCCCGTAGACCAGATCACAGATCTACCAAGGAACGATTTCCAGATGATGATTAAGATGCACAAGCTAACCTCAGAACAGCTCGAGTTCATTCACGACGTCCGGCGGCGCAGCAAGAACCGCATCGCGGCTCAGCGCTGCCGCAAGAGGAAGCTGGACTGTATTCAGAACCTAGAATGTGAAATCCGCAAATTGGTGAGTTGACCCTGTCCATGGCGATCAGCAACTCAAGTGGTCGAGCCTTGGTAAAGTTACAGCAGTGAAGACTGGAGAAGTGGCGAGAAGGGTCTTGTTCTGGTTTTCACGGGAAATGATTCCAATTTCTGTCTGGTTAGCAGTATGCTGGCTGTGGGTTTCTCGTAGATGGCTCTTAGTATTTGGAGGTATGTTCCATCTATGCCTAGATGTTCGAGGGTTTTTATCAAGAAGGGGTGCTGGATTTTGTCGAAAGCTTTTTCCACACCTAATGATATAATCATGTGGTTTTTTTGTCTTTACATCTGTGGATGTATTTAATTACGTTTATGGTCTTACGAATGTTGAACCAGCCTTGAATTCCAGGGATGAAGCCTACTTGGTCATGGTGGATGATTTTTGAGATGTGTTGTTGGATCTGATTGGCTAGGGTCTTGTTGAAAATTTTAGCATCTGTGTTCAGGGAAGTTTGGGTTTCAGGGATTTTGTTTTGTTTTGTTTTTTGAGCCGGGGTCTCACTCTGTCGCCCAGGCTGGAGGGCAGCAGCATGACCACGATGATCACAGCTCACGGCAGCCTCGACGTCCTGGGTTCAAGCGATCCTTCCACTTCAGCATCCTGAGTACCTGGGACTACAGTCATGCGCCACCACACCCAGCCAATCTTTGGTTTTGTGTAGAGTCAAGATTTTGCTATGTTGCTCAGCCTGGTCTCAAACTTCTGGGCTCAAGCAATCCACCAGACTTGGCCTCCCCAAGTGCCAAGATTACAGGTGTGAGCCACCTTACCCAGCCAGCTTTATTTTTAAACAAGTTACTCAACAAAAATAATAACTTTACATCTGCAGTGTATGTATCCATGCAGGTGTGTAATCATGTGTCAGTATTGTATATTCTTCAGCCATTCTTCTGGGGTAAATTTTTTTTATTTTCATTCAACATATAATAATAGCTGATGTGTATTGCCTGAGCCTATGGACCAGGTATACTTCTAAACTATCCTTGTGGGTGATCACATTTAATCCTCACATTAACCTTGTGACTTAGTTACCATTTTATCTCCATTTACAGAGGAGAAGTTGACACTGTAGAGATTAGGTAACGTCCTAGTACTCGGTAGAACTTGAATGCAAACCCAGGCGTCTGGTTCTAAGTTGCGTTTTTGGTGTTTTTTGAGTCGGGGTCTCACTCTGTCACCCAGATTGGAGTGCAGTGCCAAGACCACAATGATCACAGCTCATGGTAGACTTGATCCCATCCACCTCAGACAATCCGTCCACTTCAACCTCCCGAGTAGCTGGGACTACAGGCGTGCACCACCATGCCTGGCTATTTTTTTTTTTTTTTTTTTTTTTGTAGAGATGGGGTCCTGCTATGTTGCCCAGGCTGGTCTCAAACTCCTGGGCTCAAGCAATCCTTTCAACTTGGCATCCCATGGTGCTGGGATTACAGGTGTGAGCCACCACTCTGGCCATCTATTTTGAAGTGGAAATGTTATGTGTTATAAAAATAGCCCTGAATGGCTGGGCACGGTGGCTCATGCCTGTAATCCCAGCATTATGAGATGCCAAGGCAGGAGGATCGCTTGAGCCCAGGAGTTCGATACCAGCCTCGGCAACATAGCAAGACCTCATCTCTACAGAAAATTTAATTTATTTTTACATCTTTAATAAAAAAGTTTTAAAAATAAAAATTAACTGGATGTGGTGGCACGTGCTTAGAGTCTCAGCCACATGGGAGACTGAGGCAGAAGAAACACCTGAACCCAGGAGTTCAAGACCATGGTGACCCTGCCCCTACACTCCAGCTTCAGTGACAGAGTGAGACTCCAATCTCCCCCCCAAAAAATATTAGAAAAAGGACCAGCAGGCTAAATATCTGCTTCTGGTTCTGATCCTTTTTTTTTTTTTTTTGAAGTCCCTTCCCACTGTGGGAGCTTTTCTGTCCTCTCAATAAATCCTGCTTTCTCAAAAAAAAATTAAAAATAAAATTAGCTGGGTGTGGTGACGTGCACCTGTAGTTCCAGCTACTTGGGAGACTGAGGAGGAAGAATCACTTGAGCCTAGGAGGTGGAGGCTGTGGTAAGCTGTGATCATGCTGCTACACCCCGGCCTGGAGTGTCTCTGTCTCCTTTGTTCTCAGAGAATCCGGTTACTTGTCGCCTCTCCAGGAAGCCTGCATTTCCTGAGTCCACTGTCAGGTTGGGCACCTATACTGGGAATCCCGAGTGAACCTCTGGCTCAGCACCTGTCACCTCGTCCTGAGTTTCCTGTGTGTGTGTCTGTCTCCCCTGCCTCTGGCCCTAGACTGTGGGTTCCATAAACGAGGACAGAGTCTTCTGCATCTCTGAGTACCAGGTGTTGGGCCCACAACTGGCTCTCAGGAAATGTCCTGTTGCCCTAAAATTGACTGGAAATTGGGACTTTTCAGATCAGGGAATTATGAGTTTCTTCTTTCTTTTTTTGCTTTTGTTTGTTTGTTTGAGTCAGAGTCTCACTCTGTCGCCCAAGCTGGAGTGCAGTGGCATGCTTGCGGCCCCCACAGCCTCGACCTCCTGGGCTCAAGCGATCCTTCCACCTTAGCCTTCCAAGTAGCTGGAACTACCGGTGTGTGCCACCATGCCCTACTAATTTTTTGATTTATTATAGAGGCAAGGTCTCACTGAGTTGCCCAAGCTGTTCTTGAACCCCTGGGCTCAGGCGATTCTCTCGCCTCGACCTCCCAAAGTATTGGGATTACAGGCGTGAGCCACCACGCCCAACTTCTTTTAAATTCTTAAGGTTGTTTTAACAACAAAATTTAACTTAAATCACAAAAGGAAACGAGACATTCCTGCTGGTGAACGTGGATCTTCCGAAAGCCTAAGCCCACCGGATGTGTCTGCAGGGTGTCAAGAACAGGTCTATGGCAACTCCTCTCCATCCTGTATTCCTCTTCAGGTAGCAGAGGAACTCTAACTGCTCAGATTTGAGAAATGCCTGATTTTGATGATTAGCATTCTGCTCAGTGTAATTTCATAGGACCGAACGATAAAATCCAAGCCACAGACCAGGCAGATGGCCACAGCACTGTGCTAGTGTTGTGTGGCTGAAAAGACAAAAGGGTGTCTCTTGGTTTCCACTCCACCCACTTTTTGGCAACTCTTAAATAATAGGCTGTGCAGACTGGGCGTAGTGGCTCACGCCTGCAATCCCTTTGGGAGGGTGAGGCAGAAGGATCACTTGAGGCAGAGTTCAAGACCAGCCTGGGCAACATAGCAAGACCCATCTCTATGAAAACATAAATATATATATATATTATATATATATATATATATATATATATATTTTTTTTTTTTTTTTTTTTTTTTTTTTAGTTAGAGTCTCTCTCTGTCGCCCAGACTGAGTGCAGTGGCCGCTCCCAGCCCCCACAGCCTCGACCGCTGGGCTCCGGCGATCCTTCCGCTCAGCCTTCCGAGTAGCCGGAATTACAGGCGTGCACCACCATGCCTGGCTAATTTTTTGTTTTTTACTGTATTGTAGAGATGAAGTCTCGCCAAGTTGCCTAGGCAGATCTCGAACCTGAGCCTCCCAAAGTGCTAGGATTATAGGCATGAGCCACTGTGCCTGGCCTAAAATTATTTGAAATAATAAAAAGAGGCTAAATGAGAGTTCCAGGTGCTCATTGGTGTTCACCAGTGGCTTAGAGCGTCTTGCTTTTGACCAAGGCGTGATTTATCCGCGGCGCAATTTCGCCCGCCTTTCCTGCAGAGAGCTGAAACTGTCACACGTGGCCCCTCACTTCCTTCCCCTTGGAGGGCGACCCGGAGTATCTAACAGGTGAGCAGGCTTAGAGGGGCCGGTGCCTTGGCCAAGATGATGTGGCAGAAGTGAGCCTGAAGCCGGGCGTGGTGGCTCAGCCTGTAGTCCTGCGCCTTGGGAGGCTGAGGTGAGGGGATTGCCCCTGCGGGTTCGAGACCCGCCTGGGCAGCTTGGCGAGACCTCATCTCTACAATCAATCAAAAAATCAGCCGGGTGTGGTAGCGCGTGCCTGTAGTTCCGGCTACTCGGAGGGCTGAGGCGGAAGGATCGCCGGAGCCCAGCGGGTCAAGGCTGCGGTGGCCGGGAGCGGCCACTGCACTCCAGTCTGGGCGACAGAATGAGTCTCCGACTCAAAAAGAAAAAAAAAAGAAGTGAGCCTGAGATTCCTCCCCTGGTGCCCAGGCACTGCTGCCCCTCCTCTCTCAGGTTTCCAGGTTAAAAGGCGAGAGAGTTGGGCATAGGGGTTCACACTAATGCCAGCACTTTCGGAGGCCGAGGCGAGAGGATTGCCTGAGCCCATGGGTTCAAGACCAGCCTGGGCAACATGGCAAGACCTCATCTCTACAATGAATCAAAAAACTAGCCAGGCATGGTGGCGTGCACCTGTGGTCCCGGCTACTCAGGAGGCTGAAGTGGAAGGATCGCCTGAGCTCAGGAGGTTGAGGCTGCTGTGAGCCGTGGTCATCGCAGCCATGCCACTGCACTCCAGCCTGGGCAACAGAGTAAGACCTTGACTCAAAAAAAAAAAAAGAAAAGGAGAGAGGCCTGGCTGCATTGCCATGCCTGTAAGATCGTCTTCCCCCAAAGGACCTCCAGATGTGTTTTGTTTCATGTCCACCTGGGGGGCGTGGGATGCCATGCCCACTCGCCACCCTGGCAGAGACGGCGCAGGCAGGGCGGGCAGCTTCTGCCTCTGCCCAGTCCCACCCTGCCTGGTCCCCCACAGGCCCTGTGGGCCCGCCTCGCCCCCAGGCTGTCTCTCACACGCCCGCCACTCAGCTGTTGCAAACTCGCATAATATGTTTCTCTCAAGTTGCACTTGGACATCTGTTTATTTTTCATTCTTCAAACATGTTTTCTTGATAAAGTCATAAATATTGGAGCAGGCGCCCTTTCCCCACGTGCGCTCCCTCTCCGACACACGCACCCAGGTCCCCAGCCAGGCTGCGTTCGTGTGGGGGCACGGGTGGCCCCCGTGTCATTGTCCCGATCCCCGTACCTGTCGTGTCTTCCTCCCTCTCCGCTGCACCCTCACGCCCGTCCTCTCCTCGCCCCTCCTGCCCACTGTGACACAGGGTTGGCGAGGGCTCCCTTCACGCTGCTTCCGACCCAGTGTCTCCACTTCATGGGCCTCGGGGAGCCCTGTCCTCCCCTCCCACAAATACTCCTGCGAAGACCTTAACTCGTCTTCCCTCTGGTGTGCAATCTGTCTTTCTGATGGGGTGATGAGCTTCAGTATCACAAGAGCACATGTGGGGCTTAAACATCCCAGAACCCGAGGCCCGTGCGTGAGGAGGGCTCCGTGCTTCCTTCTCTCCCCTCGTCCAGGGACATCCGTGGCTCAGAAGTCCCTGCACATGCCCCCGCCGTCCTAAAGAGGACCGGCACATCTGGGCTGTTCCACTACCAGAGCCACTGATGCCAGGTTGAACCATATGTGATTGTGCGTGATCAATTTCTGGTTTTTGCTTGTTGTCTGTTTTGTTTCGTTTTTACTTTTTTTTTTTTTTTTAAAGATGTGGGGTCTGATTCAGGATGAGGTATACAAGTGGCCATCGCACAGGCAAAGTTTGGGCTTCCCTTTGGTCTCCGCTGTGCCTGGTTTGAGATCAGGTACCCTTACTGATGTTGTGTCACTCCCCCTCTGTTTGTTTTTTTTAATAGACTTTTTAGGAGAGTTTTAGGTTCATAGCACAATTAAACAGAAAATCCAGAGAGGCCAGGCATAGCGACTCATACCTGTAATCCCGGCACTGGGAGAGGCCGAGGCGGGAGGATCGTTTTAGCGCAGAAATTTGAGCCAGCCTGGGCAACATAGTGAAACCTTGTCTCTATGACAACAAAAACAAAAATCCAAAAATTAGCTGGGCGTGATGGCATGTGCCTGTAGTCTCAGCTGCACAGGAGGCTGAGGCGGAAGGATCACTCGAGTTCAGGAGGTGTAGGCTGCAGTGAGCCACTGCACTCCTGCCTGGGTGACAGAGTGAGACCCCCAACTCAAAAAAGAAAGGAAATACAGAGTTCCCATTTGCTTTCTCTCCCCACACATTGAAAAAAACTCCCCCATACTAGCATCCCCCATAGAGGGGGACATTTGTTACAGCTGATAAACCCACACTGACACATCATTATCATCCAAGTCCATGGTCCACATTAGGGTTCACTCTGGGTATTGTACATGCTGTGGGCTTGGACACATGTATACTGGCTTAGACCCCCCATTATGGTATCACCCCAAGTAGTTTCACAGCCCCACAATCCTCTGTGTTTCACCTCCCCAACCCTCCCTCAGCCCCTGACAAACAGCCCTTTCCACTGTCTTGAGAGTTTGCCTTTTTTGGAATGTCATCTCGTTGGAATTGGGTGATTTTAGCCCTTCCAAAAATGGCAACTCTGTGCATCTAGGGGAGATTTTCAACTACGAGATTTGTAACTGAGTGCCCTTCCAGTTAATTCTCTACAAACCCCAAATTCCAGGAAATCAGAACTTTGACCCTCCCCCCCACCCGAAGTTTTCTGGTTAGTGGTGATTTTGCAGGTTACTTGCCCCAGGCCCAGGAGAGGAATAGGATGCTGCTCAGAGGCGTGGCAGAAACGTGTCCAGGCTCTCCCTGGGTGTGTATCTTTCAAGAAGCAAAGACCGGAAACCCCAGAAATGAGGTCCTGTGTCCTCCAATTCAGGCTTGGTTGAAACTTATCTCTCTCTCTCTCTCTCTCTCTCTCTCTCTCTCCTCTCTCTCTCTCTCTCTGTCATATCTGTCTCTCTCTCTGTCTTTACTTCAATAGCATTAGGGGTACACGTAGTTCTGGGTTGCATGGTTGCATGAAGAAGTCTGGGCTTTAAGCGTACCCCCCGCCCCCGCCCATGCACGTGGGACCCGATGGATGGTCTTTCATCGCACCACCTCTTCCCTTCTCCCTCTTCTGAGTCTCCAGTGTCCACGGTGTCCTTCCCTGTGTCCTTGCAGGTCCTTAGTTTGGCTCCCACTCGTTAGTGAGGACATGCAGGGTTTGGTTTTCTGTTCCTGAGTTAGATCACTTAGGGTGATGTTCTCCAGTGCCATCCAGGTTGCCGCCAAAGACATTATTTCATTCTTTTTGATGGCTGCAGAGTATTCCAAAGTATCCATACCACATTTTCATGATCTCCTGATTGGCTGGTGGGCGTGTCGGTTGATTCCACATCTTTGTGATTGTGAATTGTGCTGCGATGAACATGCGGTGCAGGTGCCTTTCCTTTGGTTTGGGGGGGTTGTTTGTTTGGTTGGTTTTGGGGGGCTTTTTTTAGAAAGCAGGATTTATTGAGAGGACAGAAAAGCTCCCACGGTGGGAGGGGACCCGAAGGGGTTGCCCTGCCTCTGTTCCTTTGAGTCGATCCCTGGTACAGAGCGGGATTGCTGGATCAAAGGGTAGCCCTGCGCTGAGTTCTCTGCGAAATCCTCGTGCCGAGTTCCACCGAGCCTGACCTCATTGACGCTCCCACCCACAGCGTCTGAGCCGAAGCTTCTCTTTTTGTCCCCACTGTCCAGGTGTGTGAGAAAGAGAAACTGCTGTCGGAGAGGAATCAGCTGAAAGCGTGCATGGGAGAGCTGTTGGACAACTTCTCCTGCCTCTCCCAGGAAGTCTGCCGAGACATCCAGAGCCCTGAGCAGATCCAGGCCTTGCATCGGTACTGCCCCGTCCTCAGACCCATGGATCTCCCCACAGCCTCCAGTATTAGCCCCGCGCCCTTGGCTGTCGAGCCGAACCTGGCGGCCTCCCAGTGCGCGGTGGGGGAAAGCGCGCCCTGCTGCTTGGAGCCGGGGGGAGCTCCCCCCGGCCCCCCCTGGGCACCCAGCAACGCCACCTCCGAGAACTGTACCCCTGGGAGGAGGCTGGAAGGCACCGACGCGGGCATCTTCTCCGAGAGAGGACCTCCGCTGGAAGCCAGGAGCCAAACGGTGACCGTGGACTTCTGCCAGGAAATGACTGATAAGTGCACGACGGACGAGCAGCCCAGGAAAGATTACACCTAGTGGCTGTGAGCCGCCTCTCCCTCCGGCGTCCTCCCGCCGGCCCGTGGCGCTGCTTACCTGTTGCCCCGAAGAAACCACGCTCGAGTCTGGTGCACACTACAGCGGTCTTAGCAGCAATACTGTTCCGAAGTATTCCTCCTCTTTCCAAACAAGAGCGATAGATAGTTACCTTCACAATGGTGCTACCCCTTGCTCAGGCAAGGAAGACGGCGGTGGCGACACCGTCTGTCTGGGGCTCAATTTCAGTCTTCACAGGGATAGACTGTAACACCTCTGGGACCCAACCGCGGATTTTTTTTCTCAGTGGCCCATGTCACAAACCCTATCTCAGGAATTTCTTCTGAATGTTCAATTTTTTTCATTGAAGACAGCTTCTATACACATCAAAGTTTTATAGCTAGACTGTACATATTATATATAATATATAAAATATATATCTCTCTCTCCATATGCAAAAGTCCTGCATGCCTCAATTTTCTCATCTGAAAACTGGAAGCTTCATTTCTCATGCACACGTTCCGACATTCCTCTTCTTTTGTCTCTGACGCTAGAACTCGTTTGGTAACTGTTAACATGGTCATTTTTCTTGCTTCACAGTTCAATTTCAATTTGTACTTATTTATGGACAGAATTCCGTGTCGGAAGCTTTTTTCCAAGGCTTTATTTCAGACCGTTTTCTCGTTTGGTTTGGTTTGGGCACCACCAAATGTGGTGTGCTTTGAGCATCGTGGGTTTGTTTTTGTTTTGTTTTGTTTTTCCTTGCAGATACTGTACAGTAATGGTCAGCTTTGCCACTTGCACTGAGTTTTGAGTCAACCCTATTTTCTTAAATGAAGTTGAAACTTCAGTATAACTCAAGTATACTGTATATTCTTTGCTTTTAGTTAAAAAGTAAAAACATTTTAGCTAATTAAAAAAGCACTCAGGTGATAATTATGTAGGAAAAACAATCTTGCCAAATAATGAATTCATCCTAGGATGTGTAGACAATACTCTGCTTGAATATTTTTCTATTTCACCTCCTCCCCACCTTTCCCTAAGCAAAGTTTAAATGCAGATCTAGAGAGTTCAGAGTTGCTGCTGGATGTTCAGATTCCTAAGTGGGGAGAGAGTTTGGACATCTCACTTAAAAGTACATCGAAACAGCAGGAATCCGTGATCTTACCCCAGAACGCAGCGGGCATCGGCTCCTAGACATCCCATTAGAACTGTCTCCTCACCCAGGGAGCCGGGCCCATCACATCAGCACGCCCCCAGGCCTCGGCCTGCTCTTGGAAGGGTCGTGTGTGGGACCTTCTGCTCTGAAGGACTTGGCGACCAGCCACCCGCTTTCCTGCCCAGCCTCCCAGGACATCTCGCCTGAGGGGGTTCGAATCGCACCCAGAGTAGGAGAGGGCCGGGCAGACACAGGCCGCCGCCTTCCTTTCTCCTTGGCTTCTCCAAATGCTTTGAGTTGTACCCTGAGGTTTTGCTACCGTCTCTTGTCTGAAGGCAGACTTCATCCCAAGACTTTGGAGGGAGCTCCCCGGGAGGCCTCCCTGTCCCCTCTTCCAGCCACCCACACGCCCTGCCCTCGCCTGGTGATACTTTTCTTCTCTTGCGGCCAGACTGGCTGGCTTGCAACCCAAGAGAGCAGCTTCTCCTGGCTCTGGGGGCGTGCTGGCCCTGGGCCGCGTGTGCAGGAAGGTGTGCCCCCACGGTGGGGGGAGGAATCCAGCGGGCCGGGTCCCTCCAGGCCAGCGGGGGGGGGGGCTGAGCGTCCCGAACGGTTTGATGCGGGGGTGGGGTGGTGGGCCGTGGGGGATAGGTGGTTGACTTTGTTTCTTGATTTGTGCCATTGTTTGGACAATATTAAAGCTGCATGTAAAAGGGGAAATTAGTAGACGATGTAGGCGAAAAGTGAAATCATAGTAACGTATGTTTTAGTATTATTAACTTTTTTCTGTACAAATATTAGCGCTAAATGTTTAAATATGTACGAATGCCAGAAATTTGTTGGTTCATGCAGTAGGATTTTTTTTAAGGCTTTTCTTTTAAAACGGTTCCGCTTTGAAAACCTGCCTCTGGGTTTTTGTTTTTTCTCCTGTGTGTGTGTGTATGTGTGTGTGGGCGTGGGGGGGCTAAGCTCAGTGTTGGAGCTGCTGTTTTTTTGTCCCAGTTGTGGGAATTTCTTGGCCTGGCAGGAAGGTTCTGTGCTTCACCGTGAGGTCTGCTTTGTGGAAGACTGGTGACAGCTAGCATTTAAAGCCAGTGTGAGTCATGTGATACTTCCCAGGCGTGGAGTGGTGGAGACGTCAGCTGACAGTATTTTGTTTTTTAACTCTCTTGTTGCCTTTTTAAGTGACCTCTCTTCTTTACAAAGGAATGCTCCCTGCTCCCGTTGAAACCAGGTCCCAACCAGCTTCTTGGCGTGATTTACTCTGGTTAATAACTCACATGCAACTGGCAGTCTTGACCACATTCACTGGCCCAGACCTGTTCGGCAGCCACTTCCGGGAGGGGTGAGGTCTCTTGACTCCTCTCCACCCTGACTCAGACCTCATCCTCCTCCCACCCCTCACTTTTCTTCCTCTTCCACCCACCTCACCCCTGCCATGGGAGCTGACTAAAAAACACTGCTCTGGAAACCGTCTTCTGGTTTCTTAGGGGCTTTGGACAAGTTATCTCATTCATTGTCCGCCATGAACAGCGACCAGCTTTGTGCAATCGTCCACGTGACGCGTGTGTGTCTTTGTGCTGTTCTGAACTGTGTGCTTGTCAAAATGACTTCTGGGCGGATTCAAAGGGAGGATGCGCTGGGGACCAGAATCCAGATTGCCACGGGTGGAGTGGAAAAACCCAGCCAGTCTCCTTTCCCTGGGATGGCTTAGTCAGCCCCAGGAAGAGCAGAAGCAAGGGGACCACGAGGAATGGTGTTTGCACGGTACGGTGGCATTCAGCTGTGTTTTTAAGGGTCCTTTCTTACCAAAACAAGGGACCCTCCGACCCTGGTTTGCTCAGCCTGCCTGGGTCTCCACATGGCTGGGGCAGCCGTGGTGCTTGGGACCGTGACAGTGGACGTGACCCCGGGACAAATGACATCCCACCTACACCGGGTCCTCCCCTTGGGTCTGCCTTTGTCCTGCTTGTGGCTCCGGACGCCCTCCCAACATCCAGCGGGGTCAGGCTTTGGGCAGGTGTGGCTTTGCTGTATGTGTTTGTTTTTCTGCGTTATCTGGGGGTGCCTTGAACAAAATCGAACTTCGTTACATACTGATTCTGGAACAAAGCAGTTCAAAAAGCTTTCTTTAAAAAAAAAAAGGAGCTGGCCAAGTGTCTGGGCCATCCTGCTACTTCTCTTCGGAGTTCCCTAAGATGACTCAGGCATCAGAGGTGAGATGCTGCCGTAGGAAACGTGACCGTGTATGTCTACTCCTGTCTGTTGGGCGAGTAATTTGTTAACTGTCTCTCTGAAGGTAGGCTGCTTCTAAGATGCACTCTCACTGTGGCTGTAATCCTTGTACCGCTTCTCCAAGGAAGTAAAAAGAAGGCGAGGGATTGGTGTGCCAACTGCCACCACTCCTTCCAAAGGAGCCAGGGACCAGCCACGGGACTTGCATGACGGGACTGGCTGTGGTTCGGTGTGCACAGTGCGACGTTGAATGCCGTTGTCGGGAGACCTAAACCCACAGTTCATGTCGTAATATTTTTTGATTGGCATGAAAGAAGAGGAGAAAGAAGAAAACAAGGTTTGAAAATGATGAGCCTTTTAAGAAACCGAAAAATCTTATGCCAGGAAGCTGCTCTGCGCCCTACGGGGTAGCATAGTCCTCCCGCCAAGCAAAATCCACCCGCCGATCTTTCTCAAATCCAGATTCGCCACCTAGTTTTTGGGGGGTTTGTTTTCGATTGATTCAGGATTTTACTGTGTCGCTCAGGCTAGAGTGCTGCGCAATCACTCCTCACCATAGTCTCAACCTACTGGGCTCAAATGATCCTTCCACCTCAGCTTCCTGAGTAGGTGGACTACAGGTGTGCACCACAATGCCCGGCTAATTTTTTTTTTCTTTTTTTAGAGATGAGGTCTCACTATGTTGCCCAGGCTGGTCTCAAACTCCTGGGCTCAAGCAATCGACTTGCCTCAGCCTCCCAAAGTGCTGGGATTACAGTCGTGAACCACCGCACCTGGCCTGGCCATTTATTCGAACATTATTCCCCATTGACACTAGGAGCCATTTTGTAAATGACTTCAAAACTGCTCTGCTCTTGCTTCTAGTTTAAGAGGAGTCTCAGATCCAGGGAAGAGCAAGAGTCAAGTCTGGTCCTCAAATCACTGTAAATAGATCAAGACTTTTTAAAAAAATAACAATAAAGCTCTTCCTTGTTTCATGAGTTAGTGATTCTTCCCAGAATGGAGGATTTTGTTGAAGTAGCATTTCCGGCGAGTCAGTCCACATGCAATGCCCTGTGTGGAGTTGGTACTCACCCAGGAAGTCTGTGAGCATGGCGGCCTTCTGTGTCGAAAGTGTCTGTTTCTAATCCTGCCCGAGCCATCTCCTGACCCCAGCATCAAAGTCTGATGCTGCAAAGTGGAACTCATGTGTACACAAATAGTGTGTACAGACAGTGTTTGTACATAGAAAAGACTTATCGTGGCAGATCAAGGATAAATTATTCAACTGACGGTGCAAAAACATTACTTGCAAAACACAAAAAAAGTAAGCTTCTAGTATTTTCCTACACTCCACGCTGGGAGATGATATTTATATCAGATGAGTATCTGTGCATTTTAATTGTAACATGCAAACGATGCTGCCATTTTGTGAAGAATACCCACTTGGCTGCAGAGGCCAACTTGGATAGCTTTGATTTAATGTTGTGACATGGTGTATGCATTTTGCTGTCAAGCAACGGATAAACGACTCTGACTTTCCTTCTCATTCCAGTTTATTGACCTCAGATAAAACACTGGCCCTTCTTAGACGCAGAAGTGCACCAAGACCATTCATTTCAGGTAGACTCAAATTCCGTGCCAAATGCTCCCACGGGGATCATCTGAGCAAAGGGACTTGGACAGCGAGGGTTTTCCTGCAGATCGATGCTAAGTCTTCTACCAAAACAGGTCTGGAGGCAGAGGAGTGGCCTCCACTTGGGTCCTAACAGGGCACTTTGCGCGTGGGAACGCCGGGATACCCGTTCACGCTCTGACCGAAAGACGTGGCACTTCTCGCGCGGGATCAGGAAGATTCCCAGGGCTTGTGGGAGCTTCGGGTGCTTGTGAGACACAGTGAGCCATTCGAGGCAAGCACCACCTTTGCTTGTGAGGCCAAGAGGGCCTGTGAGAATTTGTTCCAGAACCAGTCTGATGCGAGTGCACCTCTAACATATGCCTTACAAACGCCAGAGGCCATATTCAAAACAGGGTCTTCTCAGTGTATGCAAGGGGCCTCAGCCCCTCTCCTCTTCCTCCCCAGGTTGAACAATACGGACATTTTCACACATATCTACCTGTATAACCCTCTGTACCTCTCATAACTGGTCAACGACTGTAACAGGTTACATCAGGTGTTTTTCTACATACTTTTTACACAGATTCTATGCGATTAATGTAACTTAATTCAATGCATCATTTTATTGTACTAGTTCTTAAGCTTGTCCTTATTTTTTTTTCTAAGTGATTGTGGTTTTTTCTTGTGGTTTTTATTGTAAAAAAAAAAAAGGAAAAGGCTGTTGATGCTTATTCTCTGTAACTAAGAATTTTTACCTTTGGGGGGGAAGCATTGCTATGAACTAATGAATTGAAACTTCATTTATTCATTGTAAATACACTATTGTGCAAAAAAAAAAGATTCACTCAGTTGAATTGCTAGTGTTAACTGAGTTTTGTCTAGACACCATTTCTGTTGATGAAATAAAGACATATCATTATGCCTTGTGAATGATTCTTCTCTGCCTCAGATCCCTGTGCTCCAGGTGACAGAGCTGGAGGCCTCAGGAAATCTTTTTTTCCTAAAGAGGCCATTTCTTTTCCTTTAACTTGATCCCTTACCTGCTACCTGATTAATCTGATTAGAAACATTTAAAACTCGACAATGCTGATGTGATTTCTAAACTCTGAACTCAAAAAATCCCTGGTGCCCGTGAGGGCAGAGAAAAGGCTTTAAACATAATTTCTCACCCAGCAATTCCATTCCTAGATGTATACCCAAGAGTGATGAAAACATACAGCCCAAGACTTTTACATGAGTGTTTATAGCAACCTTATTCATAATCTTCCAAAAAGTGGAAACAACCCAATGTACATCAGAGAATGACTGGATAATCAGAAGGTAGTTTATCCATACATTGGAATATTATTCAGCCATAAAAAGGATGAAGAACTGATACATACTACAACATGGATGAACTTTGCAAACATTATGCCAAATTAAGGCAGACACAAGAGATCACATATTATATGACTCCATTTATATGAAATGTTCATAATGGGCAAATTCGTAGAGGCAGAAAGTAAATTAGTGGTTGCTCAGACCTGGGGTGGAAAAAAATGAAGATTAATGTCATTTAATCGAGCATGATGGGTCTTCTTGGGGTGATGAAAATATTCTAAGACTAACTAGCAAATTTACAAAAAGAGTTGAAATTTATACTAGAAAGGATGAATTATATGATATGCAAAATACGCCGCAATAAAATGTTTAAAAAGTCAAAAAAAACCCAAAAACCTAATTTCTCGGTTTTGATATTGGTGCTATCCGATGCAAAAGGTTGCCAGTGGAGTGCCATGTGTCGTGGCTCACGTCTATAATCCCAGCACTTTAGGAGGCTGAGGCTGGAGAATAACTTGAGCCCAGGAATGCGGGGCTGCAGTGAGCCATGATCGTGCCACATCACTCCAGCCTGGGCAACAGAGTAAGAGCCCCGACTCAAAAAGAACAAAAAAGTTACCGTTGGGGAAAACTGGGTGAATGGTGTTGCCTCTTGCAACCTCTGGTGAATCTACAATTATACCAAAATAAAAGGTTTATTGTTTTTAAAAAGGAAACAGAGGGAAAGGGCATTAAACCACAGCAAGATTCAGTGAGCCGCAGAAAAAGGAGCAAGAATTGTGGTTAAAAGTGAATAAATTGAGCCGGGCGCCGTGGCTCACACCTATAATTCCACCACTTTGGGAGGCCAAGGTGAGAGGATTGCCTCAGCCTAGGATTCAAGACCAGCCTGGGCAACTTGGCGAGACCTCATCTCTACAATGAATCAAAAAATTAGCTAGGTGTGGTGGTGCACGCCTGTGGTTCCAGCTACGTGGAATGCTGAGATGGAAGGGTTGCCTGAGCCCAGTGGGTGGAGGCTGTGGTGGCCGTGAGCATGCCACTGCACTCCAGCCTGGGTGACAGAGTGAGACAAAAAATCAAAAATTAGCCGGGCGTGGTGGCACGAGCCTGTGGTTCCAGCCTCTTGGAAGACTGAAGCAGAAGAATCACCTGCGCCCAGTGGGTCAAGGCTGTGGTGGCCATGAGCATGGCACTGCACTCCAGCCTGGGTGACAAAGTGAGACTCTGACTCAAAAAAAATTAATAAATCATGCATCACTCAAGGGGGTACATTCCAAGAAATGCATCCTTGAGCAAGTTTGCCATCGTGCGAACATTGCAAAGTGCACGTACACAAACCTAGACAGCCTAGCCCACTGCACACCTAGGCTGTCTGGCGTAGCCTGTCGCACCTGACTGCCACCTGCCAGCATATTTCTTTTCTTTTTTTTAAATTTATTGTGGAGATGAGGTCTCACCAGGTTGCCCGGGTGTGTCTCAAACCCCGCGGGCTCAGGCAATCCTCTCGCCTCGGCCTCCCAAAGTGCTGGGAGGATAGGCTGAGCCACCGAGGCCGGCCTGCCAGCATATTTCTGTGCTGAACACCGTAGGCAGCCATAGCACAACAGGAAGTATCTGTGTAGCTAACTATAGGAAAGGTGCAGCAGAAGCCGGGCTTGGTGGCTCAGCCTGTAATCCCACACCTTTGGGAGGCTGAGGTGAGTGGATGGCCTGAGCCCGCGGGTTCGAGACCCGCCTGGGCAGGCGAGACCTCATCTCTACAATAAATCAAAAAATCAGCCGGGTGGGTAGCGCATGCCTGTAATTCTGGCTACTCGGAAGGCTGAGGCGGAGGGATCACCGGAGCCCGGCAGGTCGAGGCTGCGGTGGCCGGGAGCGGCCGCTGCACTCCGGTCTGGGCCACCGAGTGAGACTCCAACTCAGAAAAAAAAAAAAAAGGTGCAGCCGAAATACAGCATCATGGCCAGGCTTGGTGGCTCAGTCTGCAATCCCAGCACTTTGGGAGGCCGAGGCGAGTGGATTGCCTGAACCCGCGGGTTCGAGACCCGCCTGGGCAACTTGGCGAGACCTCGTCTCTACAATAAATAAAAAATTAGCCGGACGTGGTAGCACGCGCCTGTAGTTCCGGCTACTTGGAAGGCTGAGGAGGAAGGATCATCAGGAACCCAGCAGTTAGAGGCTGCAGTGGCCAGGAGCGTGCCACTGCCCTCCAGTCTGGGTGACAGTGAGACTCCAACTCAAAAAGAAAAGAAAAGAAATACAGCGTCATAATCTTGCGGGGCCATCACTGACCAACCCGTGGTCAGGCAGCGCATAGCTGTATGGTTTGAAAGGTGTATTTGAGAGTTTGTGTTTTAGATTTTCAGGTCGAGGGAAGACAAAGTATTGAACGGTGGGCTGGCCAGGTGACCGTGAGTGACCCTGGGCAGAAGCTTCGAGGTGAGAGGAACTCACTCAGGCAAAGGAGAAGCAGCCCAGCCGAGCGCCAGCAAGGCTGTGAGTGATGAATGCGTGATATCCGCCAGGGCAGCGCTGTGCCCTGCGATCTGAATTCAAGAAGTGCGTGGGATCAGCCACTTCCCATGGGAACACTGACATTCACAGCTGCCAAAGGCCAGGCCCAGTGGCTCACACCAGTAATCCCAGCACTTAGGGAGGCTGAGGTGAGAGCGTCAAAACGGAGGCTAAGAAAGGAAGCTTGAGCTGGGTGCGGTGGTGTGTGTGCCTGTATTCCCAGCCTCTTGGGAGGCCGAGGTGGAGGATCGCTCGAGCCCAGGAGTTTGAGGTTGCAGTGAGCTGCGACTGCACCTGTCAATAGCCACTACGTTCCAGGCTGGGCAAGATAGCCACACCCCATGGCTTTCAAAAGAGTTCAAAGGGCCCAGCGTAAAACGCAGTGCTTCCGGCGACCGCCAGCATCAGTGTCTCTGAAGGTTTCCGTCTGCTGCTTTAGGCCGAGGGCTGCTGCCTCAGGGTGTTCCTGTCTTCAAGAGGAGAGAGAAGAAACCAGCCCAGGAGAACCAGCAACGCCTCTTTGTGGCTGAGGAGGCAGGTCAGTGCCAGGTGCGTGTGGCAGGAGCTGCAGGAGCCCATGGTGGGGCGGGAGGGGACGTGAAGGCAGGCGGAGTCGTGCCCTCAAGTGAAATGAAAGACACTGGGTGACAGGATGTGGGGCTGGCTTCAGCTCGTTTTCGGTTGGAGTCTCCCTCTGTCACCCAGGCTGGAGGGCAGTGGCACACTCACGGCCACCGCAGCCTCGACCTGCTGGGCTCCAGCCATCCTTCCGCCTCAGCCTTCCAAGTAGCCCGGCTAGTTTTTGATTTATTGTAGAGACGAGGTCTCGCCAAGTGGCCCAGGCTGGTCTTGAACCCGCAGGCTCAGGCAGTTCTCTCGCCTTGGCTTCCCAAAGCGCTGGGATTACAGGCATAAGCCACCGTGTCCGGCCCATGGCTTCAGCTCTTCAGGCCCCGAGTCTCTGAGGCCAGGAAATATCGTGTCCGTTTATACCAGGAAGGCCAAGATGCGCCGTGGGGAGAATAGGAACCCATTCCCCTGCAGGGCACCATCACCAGCTGGTGTCACACACCCAACACAGCCTTGCTAATGCGTCCCCGTAGAGGGGTGGCGTGGTGGGTTGGAGAAGAGTGGAAGATTCTAGAACTATTTCAAAGAATGGTTCAGATATTTCCACATACTTTTTTTTTTTTTTCTGAGTCAGAATCTCACTCTGTTGCCCAGGAGAGGATTGCTTAAGTTCAGGAGATTGAGACCAGTCTGGGCAACTTGTCAAGACCTCGTCTCTTAAAAAAAAAAAAATTGGCCGGGCTCGGTGGCTCAACCTGTAATCCTGAGCCTTTGGGAGGCCGAGGTGAGTGGATTGCCTGAGCCTGCGGGTTCGAGACCCGCCTGGGCCACTTGGTGAGACCTCATCTCTACAATAAATCAAAATGAGCCGGGCGTGGTAGCGCACGCCTGTAGTTCCAGCTACTTGGAAGGCTGAGGTGGAAGGATCGCCGGAGCCCGGCAGGTCGAGGCTGCGGTGGCCGTGATTGTGCCACTGCACTCCTGAGGGACAGAGTGAGACTCCTCAAAAAATAAAAACAAAGGAAGGCCTGTGCATTTTAAATCTTGGCTGCTCGGCATGTAACAGTGTTGGTTGAATGAATATATATTTATGTATAAGTGCCAAAGATGATACCTTCCCACCACTTCCAATTTTCCAGTCTTTATTCCTTTTTCACTGTTCTGTCTTGTCAGGAGGTTCCTGATGAGAAACTTGTTCAGAGGCCTGGAGGGCAGCAGTTTTTCCTTTTCCTGTAAGTTGATTTATTTCCTTGTGAAAAGCCTTTACAGGGTTGTCAGCAACAACCCTGTAATCCCAATACTTTGGGAGACTGAGGCAGGAGAATCGTTTGAGTGCAGGAGTTCGAGACTAGTCTGGGCAACGTGGTGAAGTTATCATCTCTAAATAAATAATAAATTAACGGGCCAAGAGGCACACAGCTACAGTTCCAGCTACTCGGGAGGCTGAGGCTAGAGAACCGCTTGAACCCAGGAGTTCAGGACCATGGTGAGCTATGTCCACACCACTGCATTTTAACCTTAGTGACAGAGCGAGACACGGTCTCAAAAAAAAAAAAAACAAAGGCACCTGTCAGGGCTTGGCCCCAGTGCCATTTGATCCACGATCTCTGCTATCTCTTGCAAACTCACTCCTGGTAGAAGGCTGTCTCTTCACACCTCCATACCTCTTTTGGGGGGTGGGCTTGAGTTGGAGTCTCACTCCATCGCCCAGGCTGGAGTGCAGTGGCACGCTCACAGCCACCACGGCTCTCCTTCCGCCTCAGCCTTCCAAGTACCCAGAACTACAGGTGCATACTACCACACCCGGCTAATTTTTGATTTATTGTAGGGACGAGGTCTCGCCAAGTTGCCCGGGCTGGTCTCGAACCTGTGGGCTCAGGAAGTCCACGCGCCTTGGCCTTCCAAAGTGCTGGGATGACAGGCTGAGCCACCAAGCCCGGCCCGTACCTCATTTTTACCTCTGCAAAATGTGAGGACAGGGAGGAATCAGAAACCATTCAGAGCCGGGCCTGGTGGTTCAGCCTGTAATCCTGCGCCTTTGGGAGGCTGAGGTGAGTGGATTGCCTGAGCCCGCGGGTTCGAGACCCGCCTGGGCGACTTGGCGAGACCTCATCTCTACAATAAATCAAAAAATCAGCTGGGCGTGGTAGCGCATGCCTATAATTCTGGCTACTCGGAAGGCTGAGGCGGAAGGATCGCCGGAGCCCAGCGGGTCGAGGCTGCGGTGGCCGGGAGCGGCCACTGCACTCCTGCCTGGGTGACAGAGTGAGTCTCCAACTCAAAAAAAAAAAAAATGCATCCCCGAAAGACAGGCACAGGGTAGGCAGATGTCGTCCAACTGCCCATTGCTGCAGGTAGGGGCAGGGGAGGAGCAGGCGACTGTTTTCGGAGGTGGAGGCAGGGAATGAAGTCAGAGGTGGGGGCCTGCTTGTGAATTTCCTGTGGATTTTTTTTTTTTTTTTGAGACAGGGCCTCACCGTCTTGCCCAGGCTGGAATGCAGTGGCCCAGTCATAGCTCACTGCAGCCTCTAACCCCTGGACTCAAATGATCCTGCCTCAGCTGGGACTACAGGCTTGTGTCACCACGACTGGCTAATTTTTTTAATTTTTTTTTATTGAAACAGAGTCTCGCTATGTTGCCTAGGCTTGTCTTGAACTCCTGGCCTCAAGTAATCCTCCTGCCTTGGTCTCCCAAAGCACTGGGGTTACAGGCATGAGCCGCCATGCCCAGCCTCCTGTGGATTTCATCTTACAGGACATAGATGATGCGGAGCTTTGAGACTTGGAACCAAACGGATTATCCCTCTAACTCAAAGTCTTTATGACGAGGTGTGTGGCCAGGGCTGGGGACAAATCTGGTCGTGGGACGGAGGATGGAGGAGCAAAGAGGCTCCTTTCGTGGAATCTGAGCCCGTCTTGGGAGCACTCAGAGCCCGCACTTGGCCAGTAAGCGCACACCGCATGGCGGTCCTGCTCTCGAGCTATGAGAGATGTTAAGTGTCTGCCGTTTTTGGTGGGTTTTTTGAGTTGGACTCTCACTCTGTTGCCCAGGCTGGAGCGCAGTGGCACGCTAGCAGCTATCGCAGCCTCGACCTTTTGGGCTGAGGTGATCCCTCCACCTCAACCTTCCAAGCAGCTGGAACCACAGGCCTGTGCCACCACGCCCGGCTAATTTTTTTATTTACCGTAGAGACAAGGTCTCGCCAAGTTGCGCAGGCTGAGCTCAGACAATCCTCTTGCCTCTGCCTCCCAGAGCGCTGAGATTACAGGCGTGAGCCGCTGCTCGCGGCCACTGAGTGCGCCTCTCCCGGAGGGCTCAGCACCCGCCACGAGGAGGGAGGGAGAGCGAGAAGGAGCTGCTGGCGCGGCCACGCCCCAGGAAGCACCCGAGAGGCCACGTTATGGCAGCACCAGTCACGACGAATAATCCTGGCTGGGCATGGCACAAGCATACACGACTCGGCCAGCATTTTAATCAGTGTTTTATTTCCATGACATTGATGAATGAAAAATATGAAAGATCCCACTGGCTCATCCCAAGGAATGAACCGATGAGAGGAAGAGAATGAAGTCTCTCGTCAGCCTCTGTTTTCCAGACAGGAAGCATGTTGAGTCCCGGCCTGCTCCAGGCCCGGGTTTGGGGGGTCAACTGTGACTGCTGCCGCCACTGCGGAGCTGTCCCCCCAGGCAGAACGTCCCACCAGGCTGCCTGGACGGGGGCAGGGGGCCATCTCCCCGTCTTCCTCCTCGGGGCAGCCCCTAGATCTTCTCTGGGGCTGTGCAGAGCGTCGGGCGACCTCAGGCAGTGTGGCCAGGCAGGCAGTGAGAGGCTGTGCCAACCCCAGCAGGGCCCGGCTCCCGTGGCGGTGGCCCCAGCGCTGTCTCTCTGGAGGGCGTGGGCCCTGAAGTCCTTCCTTTCGTTTGAACTGACAAAGGCACAGTCTTCCCCCCGGAGATGCCCGCTGCTCCTGGCGCATTATTTTTTCATAATTGATGAAAGTTCTAGAAGCATGTTCTGAAAGAGATAGGAAACCAAGAAACTAACAAAATAGACTCAAAGGGCTCCTAAACGTCCCTGCCCGCCCACCCGAGACGCTGTACAAGGGTGAACCCAAAAACCCGAGTATAGCAAAAATTGTGTATT
Organism: Cephalopachus bancanus; assembly: GCA_027257055.1. Classification (NCBI taxonomy): domain Eukaryota; kingdom Metazoa; phylum Chordata; class Mammalia; order Primates; family Tarsiidae; genus Cephalopachus; species Cephalopachus bancanus. Next base: position 63,024 of record JAPVLO010000005.1, on the reverse strand, counting down.
TATTCTTACACGTTTAAACTTCAGGTACCTTCAAAGTATTCTCCGCCTGATGCAATACACCTAACGAGATGCTTTTTTCACGGCTCAGTTTTTGAATTCGTCCATTTGGATGCCTTTCAGCGCTTTTGCCTTTTTTTTTTTTTTTGGTCTCACCTCTTCCACATGGGCAAAACGTTTCCCTTTGAGGACGCTTTGCATCCGGGAAATGCAAAAGAGTCACTCAGGGCGAGATCAGGTGAATGGGGGGGTGGGGCACAGGGGTCACGCCATTTTGGGCCCAAAACTGCTGAACCCTCAGCGCAGTAGGGGCAGGGGCACTGTCATGGTGGAAGAACCAGTCACCTTTTTGCCACCACTCAGGACGTTTCTTCCACACACCATCGCGCAACCTCAAAACTTCCAGATGCAAGCTCTGGTTGACCGTTTGAGCTGGAGGAGCAAATTCCAAGGGCACGACAAGGGACCCAGCCTCCGAAGAGATCATCCCAGGACTTTTTGAGTCCCCCCGGGTATGGCACAAGCACCAGGGATCGAAACAAAACGGCCGCGGAGGGCGGCCCTCCCACGCTTCCCCACGGGGGACGTCGGCGCGGAAGGGCCTGCTCCCCGCTTCTACACGGCTGGTGGGAGGGCGAACTAGCACAACCCCGGTGGAAATCGGCGTGGCCAGGCCCGAAAGCTCGACGAGCTGCCCACTGCCTTGCTGAACTACCTTCTGGCCATGCGTTTGGTTGTTGTCGTTGTTTGGTTTCTTTTTTCTGAGTGGGAGTCTCACCGTCGCCAGGCTGGAGCGCAGCGGCCGCTCCCGGCCCCGCGGCCTCGACCCGCCGGGCTCCGCGACCCCCCCGCCTCCGCCCTCCGAGGGGCCGGAAGTGCCGGCGCGCGCCGCCACCCCGGGGGCTTTCGGTGCGTCGCGGAGAGGAGGGCTCGCCGCCCAGGCGGGGCTCGAGCCGCGGCCCCCCGAGGCGCGGGACGGCAGGCGGAGCCGCCGGGCCGGCTCGGCCACGCGTCCCTGGAGCCGCGCTCCGGCCACGCCCTCCCGAGCGCCGACCCGCCCCCTCCGCGGGCGGTGAGTCGCCGCGCGCGCGCGCTCGCGCTCTGTCTCGCGCGTCTCCTCGCTCCGGCTTACTTTCTGCGCAAGCTGTATTTTGCCACTTCAAGAAAAGATCCTTCGTTGGTGTGGTCTCTTTGGGGCCAAGCGGGAGAGAGAGAAACCAGTAGTGTGCCTTTTTTGATTCTGCATATCGACAGTTGTCTTTTTGAAATAAAGAACCAGTCCCTCTGGAAGGAAGGAAGGAAGGAAGGAGAAGAAGGGAGGGAGGGAGGGAGGAAGGAAGGAAGGAAGGAAGGAAGGAGAAGAAGGGAGGAAGGAAGAAAGAAAGAGAAAGAAAGAAAGAAAGAAGCCGGGCTCGGTGGCTCAGCCTGGAATCCCGCGCCTTGGGAGGCTGAGGTGAGTGGATGGCCTGAGCTCGCGGGTTCGAGACCCGCTTGGGCAGCAAGACCTCATCTCCACAATAAATCAAAAAATCAGCCAGGCTGGTAGCGCATGCCTGTAATTCCGGCTACTCGGAGGGCTGAGGCAGAAGGATCGCCGGAGCCCGGCAGGTCGAGGCTGCGGTGGCCGGGAGCGGCCACTGCGCTCCAGTCTGGGCGACAGAGTGAGACTCCAACTCAAATAAAAAAAATTCTTTGGTAGTTGATAAATTGCCTAAAACTTCTCAGCCAAAACGTTCGACAAATCATAACAATCCACCCTCCAAATAGCCACCTAATAACCTTTGTTCATAATGTTGCAGCCAGGCCATGGTGGTTCATGCCTGTAACCCCAGTACTTTGGGAGGCCGAGGTGGGAGGATTGCTTGAAGTCAGGAGTTTGAGTCCAGCCTGAGCAACATAGGGAGAACATCATTTTTACAAAATAATTATAATAATAATATTATAATAATAATAAAGCCAAGCCGGGCTCAGTGGCTCAGCCTGTAATCCCACACCTTTGGGAGGCTGAGGTGAGTGGATTGCCTGAGCCCGCGGGTTCGAGAACCGCATGGGCAACTTGGCGAGACCTCATCTCTACAATAAATCAAAATATTAGCTGGGCGTGGTAGCGCGCGCCTGTAGTTCCAGTTACTTGGAAGGCTGAAGCAGAAGGATCGCCGGAGCCCAGCAGGTCGAGGCTGCGGTGGCCAGGAGCAGCCACTGCACTCCAGTCTGGGCCACAGAGTGAGACTCCAACTCAAAAAAAGAAATAATAATAATAATAAAGCCAAACATGGTGGTGCACATCTGTAGTCCCAGCTATTTGGGAGGCTGACAAGGGATGATCACTTGAGCCCAGGAGTTCAAAGCTGTGGTGAGCTGTGACTGTGCCACTGCACTCCAACCTAGATGACAGAGTGAGGACCTGACTCTAAATATATATATATATATATATATATATACATATATATATATATATATATATGAATAAAAGAATAATGTTGCATTGAAAAATACCTTCCCAAATGAGACAACCTGGAAGTCAAAGAGATTTTCATATTTAATGTAATATTAAAAGTTTAAAGATGCCACAAACAAGGATAAAAGACTTTGAGGAAATCTTTCAATGTCTACGTAAACAAGGGGTTAATATAATACCATACACGAGCTCCTAGAAATCAGAAGAAAAACAAATATCCCAACAGAAAAGATAGGCAATGACAATCATGGTAGAAATACAGATAGCCAATAAACACAGGAGCAACCTTAGCAGAAATCACAGAAGTGTAAATTAAAACAAAGAGAACTATTTTTAGTTCATCAGATGAGGGGATAAGGATAAGCTATGTCTGCTGTTGGCAAAAGTATGGGGAAACAGGTGCCAATGCGATGGTGAGAGGATAAATTGGAAAGCCCCTCCTGAGCAAAAGTTGGCAGCATGTATCAGAACATAAAACGTGCAAACCCATTAAGCCAATAACTTCACTTCCAGGTACCTGTCAAAGATGCATGCGTGAGACCACTGCAAAACTGTAGTAGTGGTATAGAGACCCGCTAATGTCCGTCCGCATTGCCACAGACCCTAGAGAAGGGCATGGCAAGGGTTCGAGCGCTCCTGCACATTCCTGAGCACATTACTGAGAGTCCTCCTGTCTTCTATGCACTGCTAGTAAGTTGCTTCAGGGGATCCTTGACTTCTCTGCAGGCTACACCCAAAGACACGCAAATCCCTGTTTGCTCCCTTTCTGGACAGTCATAGGTTTGAACGATACAGTATCAGTGTAAGTCTTGTGATCTGCATAACTTTTACATGAGTGTAATTGTAAGTCTTTTCATTTGCATACCTTTTGCCGTGCATGACGTCATAGGCCTTGTAAACTTCCTTTACTCTAAATGTCACTTCCTAAATGTAAAACGCGGCTGTAACTTAAGTTCTAGACCACGCTCTGCTGGTCACGTGGCTAATGTGTAGGTACCTTCAGCTCTGGACTATGAAAATGGACTGTGAGGCCTGAAGGGTGGGCAGAACCATTGTAGAAAGACCTCGAGTCCGGCTCTGCTCCCTGGATTCGAATTCAGAAATAACCTTCTTTCTACGGTTCCCTGCCCCTTGATTTATCCGTATCAAGGGAGAGCAGCCCAGCGTTACTCAGACCACAACTGGAGGAAAAAATAGGAACAGCCTAAGTGGCCATCAAATATCTCATGTTCATCACACCATGGAAAAGTAGGACCTGAGACCCAGATGGAGGCAGCTCGACAGGGGCTGAGGAGAGAAGGGTCCCTGAGACGGATCATCAAGTGAGCAAAGCAAACTGCAGAGACGGCCCGGGAGTAGGATCACATTTATATTTTTCAGAAGATACAGTAGTCCCAAGCGCTTCAAGATGACCAACTTGATGCCTCTGGTGCCTGCCTCTTTGGCAGAAAGGGAGCAAAACGGCAGGCAGATAGTCACACTTCGGATGATGTAATAAAGAACACTGGAATTCCCCAGAAATGTGTCTGGGAAGCGCCAAAAGGAGAAGGAAAAGATGGGAGATGCAAGACAGCCTGCTCAGCCGGGAGCCTGGAGAGGTCCCCGGTGCAGGGAAAGACCCCTAGCAGGCCGCATTACAGCTGCAACCTCCTAGCCAGAGAGACCCTCCACACCCGTGGGCCCCAAGGCTCCCAGCGGGAGCTCCCGGGAGATTCCTCCAAGGCTTGCTCCAGAGAAGGCGCTCACGCTGGTTTCCACAGCCCCAGCGCCCTCCAGCCTGGGCCACGGAGCGAGACTCCAACTCAAAAGGAAAGAAGGGAGGGAGGGAGAAGGAAGGAAGGAAGGACAGAAAAGAGAAGAAAGAAAAAGAAAACATGAAAAGGAAAAAGTTTTTAAGACGTTCCAATGCTTGATGGCAGAGCAAGTGTTGCCAGCAACAACATATTGTGTATTTCCAAATGGCTAGAAGAGAGAACGTCACTTGCTCCTAACACACAGAAATGATAACTACTAAAGGCGGTGGACGTTTCAGATGTCCTGACGTGATCATAACACATTCTATGCATGCAATGAAATATCACGTGTATCCCATAAATGTGTAAAATATTATGTATCAGTAAAAAAATTAAACTATGTAGCCAGGCACAGCGGCTCACACCTGTAATCCCAGAACTTTGGGAGGCGGAGGCAAGAGGATTGCCTGAACCCAAGGGTTTGAGACCAGCCTGGGCAAATTAGCAAGACCTCGTGTCCACAATAAATCAAAAAATGAGCCAGGCATGGTGGCACACGTATAGTTCCAGCAACTTGGAAGGCTGATGTGGAAGGATCACCTGAGCCCAGCAGGTCCAGGCTGCGGTGGCTGTGAGTGTGTCACTGCACTCCTGCCTGGGTGAAAAAGTGAGACTCCTACTCAAATGTAATAATAATAATAATTAAAATATGCATTTTTAAATAAAGATTTTAGGAATGATAAATATGTGTAGACATATGTTTGTCTTCACAGATTGATTACAAAGGCATTGGGGAAGGTGGAGGGGACACACATTATGCTGTTTACAGAGGCTGCCTCGGGGACAAAAAGCAGGAGTTGAATCCAAGTGGGAGCAAGAAGAAATGAACTTTCCCATGGTCAGGTTCACGTTTTACTCTATGCTCTCTTACACTGTTTGAATTTCTTTAAATTGGCATGTATTACTTAAACTTGAAAAACAGTAAATAGCTGAGCTCGGTGGCTCAGCCTGTAATCCCGCGCCTTTGGGAGGCTGAGGTGAGTGGATTGCCTGAGCCCGCAGGTTCGAGACCCGCCTGGGCAGCGAGACCTCATCTCTACAATAAATCAAAAAAAAAAAATCAGCCGGGCATGGTAGCGCATGCCTGTAATTCCGGCTACTCGGAAGGCTGAGGCGGAAGGATCGCCGGAGCCCAGCGGGTCGAGGCTGCGGTGGCCGGGAGCAGCCACTGCACTCCAGTCTGGGTGACAGAGTGAGACTCCAACTCAAAAAAAAAAAAAAGAAAAACAGTAAATAAGAAAAAAATGTGACTTTTCCACATCATTCACCGTGATACTCCTGGTCTGAGCCACCCTCGTAACCCACTAGACCACTGTGCAAGACCCCTAATGGGTCGCTCTGATTCTGTTATCCCTACAGTCGACTCTCCAGACATGATTCCTTCTAACATAGGCATCCCTGGTGCTACCCAACCAAATTCCTATTCACAGTCTAGAACGCCCTGCATATCAGGCCTCTGCCCATCCCAGCCTCATCCCACCTCCTCCCTCCCTAATCACGGCCACAAGAGTGCTCTGCGTCTGTAGCTCCAGGGTGCTGAGGACCTTTGCCTGGGATGCCAGACCCACCCCGGACTTGGGCGCCTTTTCAAGAGCCCGTGCCTGAAGACCTCATCTAAAGCACTAACATCTACTCCCCGGCGTCCCTTTGCCCAAATCACTGTGTTGTTTTCTTCTAGCACTTAAAACTATCTGCAGTGGTTTTGAACATTTATGTTTATTTTTCTTTACCATGAGAACAGGGACTGTGTTGCCCTGTTTGCTGTTGTGTCCCAGCACCTAGAAGTGTGCCCGAACTAGCAGACATTCAAAAAATACTGGATGAATGGAATGAATTGAATGAAGAGGGAACAGATTTAGGGGTGGTGAGAAGACAAAAAGAAAAAAGAAAATTTCCCTTTTTGGCCTATATTTTTCTGTGTTGCTTGAATTTTCACAATTTATTTATGTATTTATTTTACTTTATTTTTTGAGTAGGAATCTCACTCTGTTGCCCAGGCCAGAGTGCAGTGGCACACTCATGGCCACTGCAGCCTCGGCCCAGTGGGCTCAGGCGATCCTTCCGCCTCAGCCTTCCAAGTAGCTGGAACTACAGGCAGGTGCCACCACGCCTGGCTAATCTTTTTTTAATTTATTGCAGAGACGAAGTCTTACTAAGTTACCCAGGCTGGTCTCAAACCCCTGGACTAGGCAATCCTCTCACCTCCACCTCCCAAAGTGCTGGGATTACCGGCGTGAGCCACTGTGCCCGACTTAATTTTCACAATTTAAATACCAATTTTCCCAAAACAAAACAACTATTAGGGGAAGAAGTTTATTCTCTAAAATTTGGAGCTACGAACTGCAAATGGTATTAGGCATAAGGAAAAAGTGTTTCTCTGATTTTCTGAGAGCAAGTCTTCTCAGTACATTTTATATCTCCCTAATGTCCCAAAAGATTGGAAGAGTTCACAGGGCAGCCTTCTTCCTAATGCCAAAATCTCCTTCCTCTGCAGCCATGGTTCTGAACTCTGGCTGCAAATTAGAATCCTCTGGGAGCTTTACAAATACTGGTGTCCTAATCCCATCTCCAGAGATTCTTACTGAGGCTTTTTTCAAAGCTCCCGTGGTGATTCATGTGAAATTGGACACAAGAATGACCACTGCAAACACCCCTAACAAGTGAAGACATGAAGCAGTGAGGAAGTTCTCAGCACAGAGGGCGCAAAACCCACCCAGGCTCACACAGCCACACTGAAAGCCTGCTCTTCAAGTCCAGCTAAGTCTGTCCCTGAAGAACCAGCCTTCACAGAAACTTATTCAGTAGTCAGAAGTTTAGAATTGGAGAAATTGTAGTGCTTGTGCAATAATAAGGAAAATGTCGGGAAATATAAGTCATGGCTCTATCAGACAGCTTCGTGACCTTTTAAAACACTATGGATTTCTTTCACAGGACAATTCTCTGTAAAGGGGCCCATCACAAGTGGCCAAGAAACTGTGGTCCTACCAAGAGTCATCTCATTCTAGAATGTCAGCTGCTACAATCAGAATGTATCTGATTGAGTCCTAGAAGTTCTGCCATCTTGGATCTAATACAGCAAAAGAAGCAGTTTACAGTCCATGTGTTGAAAGCGGATGATCATAATCCTTTGCTACACCAATTTCTTTCTTTCTTTTTTCTTTTTTGAGTTGGAGTCTCACTCTGTCGCTCAGGCTAGAGTGCAGTGACATGCTACACAGTCACCACAGCCTCGATCTCTTGGGCTCAGGCGATCCTTCCACCTCAGCCTTCCAAGTAGCCGGAATCACAGGCGCACACCACCACACCCAGCTACTTTTGTGATTCATTGTAGAGACGAGGTCTCACCAAGTTGCCCAGCCTGGTCTCAAACCCTTGGGCTCAGGCAATCCTCTCGCCTTGGCCTCCCAAAGTGCTAGGATTACAGGCTGAACCACTGCGCCCAGCCACTAATTTCTAATGAAAGATGCTTGTTTACAAGAAACACCCTGTGTCAGCCACAGATCTCTAAAGTCGACAGCTGTGGCCTCAAGTCCCAAGTCTTCCCATCATTTGGGGAGCAAAGTAGACTCAACTACGTAAGAGCATGATTAGAAAATCTCTGTGACCAAAATCAAAGAATCAGCCAGGCATGGTAGCGCGTGCCTGTAATTCCGGCTACTCGGAAGGCTGAGGCAGAAGGATCGCCAGAGCCCAGCAGGTCGAGGCTGCGGTGGCCGGGAGCGGCCACTGCACTCCAGTCTGGGCGACAGTGAGACTCCAACTCAAAAAATAAATAAATAAAAAAGAAATGCTAGAAGTTAAAAACACTGTAGCAAAAATGAAGAATGCTTTCCATGGGATCATTAGTAGACTAGACATGGCTGAGGAAAGAATCTCTAAGCTTGAGGATATAACAATAGAAATTTCCAGGTTGGGCCCAGGGGCTCACACTTGTAATCTCAGTACTTTGGGAGGCCGAGGCAGGAGGATTGCTTAAGCCCAGGAGTTTAAGATCAGTCTGGGCAATGTAAGGAAACCCTGTCTCTACAAAAAATCAAAACATTAGCCAGGTGTGGTGGTATGTGCCTGTAGCTCCAGCTATTTGGGAGGCTGAGGCAAGAGGATCGCCTGAAATCAGGAGGTCAAGGCTACGGTGAGCCACAATTATAACACTGCATTCCAGCCTAGGCGACCAAGTGAGACCCAGACCCCAACTCAAAAAAAAAAAAAAAAAAGGGAAAAGAAAAAAGAATTTTCTAGAACTGAAAATCAGAGAGAGAAAAACTTAAAAAACAAACAAACAGAATACTCAAGAACTGTGGGACAACTACAACAGGTGTAAGACACACCAGAAGAAAAGGAAACAAACAGTATTTAAAGCAATAATACTAATAACGTTTCCAATTTAATGTCAGAGCCCAAACCACACATCCAGGAATCTCAGAAAACACCAAACAAGATAAATGCCCTCCCCCAAAACCCACTATATTTAGACATATCATATTCAAACTTCAGAAAATCGAAGACAAAAAAAATCTTGAAAGAAGCCAGAGGGGAGGAAAAAACATCTTTCTGCAAAGGCAAAATTACATGTCACTTCTCCCCAAAAACCACCCAAGCAAGAAGACAGTAGAGCCAAATATTTAAAGTGTTGAGAGGAAAATATTACCAACCTAGGTTTCTGTTCCTTGAGAAATTATCCTTCCAAAGTGAAGGAGAGGCTAGGCTCAGTGGCTCATGCCTTTAATCACAGCACTTTGGGAGGCAGAGGGGAGAGGATTGCCTGAGCCCACGGGTGCGAGACCAGCCTGGGCAACTTGGCGAGACTGCGTCTCTACAATAAATCAAAAAAATTTAGCCGGGCATGATGGTGCACACCTGTAGTTCCAGCTACTTGGAAGGCTGAGGCAGGAGGATCACACGAGCCCACCAAGTCAAGGCTACAGTGGCCAAAGCATGCCCACTGCTCTCCAGCCTGGGCAACAGAGTAAGACTTTTACTCAAAAAAGAAAAAATCGTTGTAATTAAAAGGTAGTTACACTCCCGTAAAGTAGCATAGTGTTATCTGGAAGTGGACTGGCATTAGTTGTAAATGTATATTTGCAAACTCTAGGACAACCACTTAAAAAAAAGTTTTGTTTTGTTTTGTTTTGTTGAGTTGGAGTCATGGCTAGGCTCAGGCAATCCTTCCGCCTCAGCCTTCCAAGTAGCTGAACTACAGACGCACGCCACCTCACCCGGCTAGCTTTTTTGATTTATTGTAGAGATGAGGTCTCACCAGGTTTCCCAGGCTGGTCTCAGACCCCGGGCTCAGGCAATCCTCTCACCTCAGCCTCCCAAAGTGCTGGGATTACGGGCTGAGCCACCGCGCGCAGCCAAAAAAAAAGTTTTAAAAGAAAAATAATTAAGGCTGCGTGCAGTGACTTGAAAGGACAGACCAAGAGCAGGAAGTCATTTTTTATCTTGTTCTTGTACCCTGACATGATGAGAAAGAAGTCAACGCTATGTCCTGGAGAAATCCATTTTTTATCTTGTTTTTAAACCCTAGCACAAGGATGGGAAAGCAGAGGCTATGTCCTGGAGAAATGCCTGCTCTAGGTAAAAATTAACTTTGCCGACTTTGTCTTTTCAGAAGCACAGACTCCTTAAGCATGACCGGTACCGGCCTATTATAAGTTGTCTTTTTAGAAACCCAAACTTCTCAAGCATGACCAGTATCGACCCATAGTATACTCAGTGCTTGGTGACCAGGACCCCCGTCAGGGTCTCCAGGACATTCACAGGTGGTCAACAGGGAAGTCATGGCCTTCACGTCTACCCGATTGCAACACCTCCAAGGGAAAGGCTTTAAGCCAGGGCTCGGGGCTACGGGGACACTCATCTAGAGTGTAGGCCCGCTCTCTGTCTGTGGGAAGTGGACCCTTCTTAAATACATCTCTTCTTCTTTCACCTCTTTGTGTGTTGCAAATCTTTGCATTACTTGGACCTCTGGTTACCAGCGCTCCCCTCCGGCACGCCAGCTCCGGCGGTGCTGCACCTCCCCATCCATCCGTCCACCCTCACCCACTGGACCCTGACATGGCTCAAGCTTATAATCCCAACGGTTTGGGAGGCCAAGGTGGGAGAATTGCTTAAGCCCAGAAATTCAAGACCAGCCCAGGGAATATGAGACTCTGTCTGCACAAAAACTCGAAAAGGTAGGCAGGCATGGTGGCATCTGTCCATAGTCCCAGCTACTCAAGAGGCTTAAGAGTCTGAGGCTGCGGTGAGCTGTGATCATACCACTGGCACTCCAGTCTGGCCAACGGAGTGAAACTTTGACTCAAAGAAAGGGGGGGCTGGGAGCGGTGGCTCACACCTATAATCCTACAATCCCAGCACTTTGGGAGGCAGAGGTGAGAGGATTGCCTAAGCCCACGGGTTCGAGACCAGCCTGGGCAACTAGGCAAGACCTCATCTCTACAATAAATCAAAAAATTAGCCAGGAATAATGGCACATGCCTGTAGTTCCAGCTACTTGGAAGGCTGAGGTGGAAGGATCGTCTGAGCCCAGCAGGTCAAGGCTGCAGTGGCTGGGAACGTGCCACTGCTCTCCAGCCTGGGTGACAGAGTGAGACACCAACTCAAAAAAGAAAAGGTATAATTAATATGCTAAAAAGAAGAGAGCGTGAAATCATATATAATCTTCAGTTAAAACCACAACAGGAGCCAGGCTCAGTGGTTCAGCCTGTAATGCCAGGACTTTGGGAGGCCGAGGCGAGTGGACTGCCTGAGCCCATGGGTTCAAGACCACCCGGGCAAGCTGGCGAGAACTTGTATTACAATAAATCAAAAATTAGCCAGGCATGATAGCGTGTGCCTGTAGATCTGGCTACTTGGAAGCCTGAGGCAGAAGGATCGCCGGAGCCCAGCAGGTCGAGGCTGCGGTGGCCGGGAGCGGCCACTGCACTCCAGTCTGGGCGACAGAGTGAGACTCCGACTCAAAAAAAAAAAAAAAAAAAAAAAGAATAAGGGTAACAAATAGAAAGCAGTAATAAATACAGTAGATATTAATGCAATTATATCAATAATCACTTTTTTTTTAGGTGGAATCTCACTCTGTCACCCAGGCTGGAGTGCAGTGACAGAATCACGGTTCACCACATCCTCCATGAGCAGCTGAGACTACAGGCGCACACCACCATGACCGGCTTATTTTTTTATTTTTTGTAGAGATGAGATCTCACTATGTTACCTAGGCTAGTCTTGAACTCCTGGGCTCAAGCAACTCTCCCACCTCGGCTCCCAAAGCACAGAGATTAGAGGCATGAGCCACCGCGCCCAGAAATAATCACTTTTACAGTCAATGGTCTAAATACACAAATTAGGCTGGGTGTGGTGAGTTCATGCCTATAATCCCAGTACTTTGGGCAGCTGAGGCGGGAAGATCGATAGAGGCCAGGAGTTCGAGACCAACATAGCAAGACTGTACAGAGTAAGACCCCCAACTCTTATTAATGAATGAAATATGTGGGGGTTTTTTCTTTTTAGACAAGGTCTCACTCTGTCACCCAGACTGGAGTGCAGTGGCACAGTCCCAGCTCACCACAGTCTCAATTCCTAGGCTCAGGGTAATCCTTCTACTTCAGCCTCCTGAGTAGCTAGGACTACAGGCATGTGCCACCATGCCTGGCTAATTTTTTTTTTTGTAGTTTTTTGTAGAGACAAGGTCTCACTGTGTTACCCAGGCTGGTCTCAAACTCTTGGGCTCAAGTGATTCTCCTGCCTCAGCCTCCCAAAGTGCTGGGATTACGAGTGTGAGCCATCATGTCCCCATCAAAATGCACGAATTAAAATACAGAGATCGCTGGGTGAGGTGGCTCACACCTGTAATCCCAGCAATTTGGGAGGCAGAGGAGAGAGGATTACCTGAGCTTAGGGGTTTGAGATCAGCCTGAGCAATACAGAAAGACCTCGTCTCTACAATAAATAAAAAAAATCAGCTGGGCATGGTCGTGCATGCCTGTGGTTCCAGCTACTTGGAAGGCTGAGGCAGAAGGACCCTGAGTCCAGCAGGTTGAGGCTGTGGTGGCCGTGAACATGCCACTGCCCTCCAACCTGGGCTACAGACTGAGACTGAGACTCCGACTCAAATAAATAAATAAATAAAATAAAATACAGAGATTGTTGGAGTGGATCAAAAAATAAGATGTGGCTGGATGTAATGGCTCAGTCTATAATCCCAGTACTCTGGGAGGCCAAGGCAAGAGGATTGCCTGAGCTTGGGGGTTTGAGACCAGCCGGGGCAACTTGGTGAGACCTCGTCTCCACAATAAACCACAAAAACTAGCCGAACATGGTGGTGTGCATCTGTAGTTCCAGCTACTTGGAAGACTGAGGCGGAAAGATCACCCAGCAGGTTGAGGCTGCACCACTGCACTCCTGCCTACACAATGGCATGAGACTTCAACTCCAAAAAAAAAGAGGCATTATATGTTGTCTGTAAGAAACCAATTTTAAATATAAAGATATGTATGGTGGGCATGGTAGCTCATGCCTGTAATCCTAGCACTTTGGGTGGTGGAGGCAAGAGGATTGTCTGAGTCCAGGGATTCAAGATTAACCTGGGCAACTTATCTAGACCTTGTCTTTATGATAAATAAATAAAGAATTAGGCGTGGTGGCGCACACCTGTGGTTCCAGCTACTTGGAAGGCTGATGTAGAAGGATCATCTGAGCCTAGCAGGTTGAGGTTGTGGTAGCCATGAGCATGCCACTGCACTCCAACCTGGGTGACAGAGTGAGACTCCTACTCAAAAAAAAAAAAAAAAATATATATATATATATATATGAACTAAAAATAAAAGGTTGGGGAAAGATATATTATGCTAACATTAATCAAAAGAAGTCAGGGGTATCTATGTTAATTTCATACAGAGCAGACTTCAGAAAAGTTGTCAGAGATAAAGAGGGGCATTGCATAATGATAAGATAATTCGTACTCTAATTAGTACTCTAATCTTTAATGTGTATGCACCTAACAACAGAATATCAGATTATGTGAGGCCAAAACTCCTAGAATTACAAGGAGAAATAGATTAATCCACTATTATAGTTGGACTTCAACATCACTCTATTGAAATGGACAGAGCCAGCAGGCGGAAAAGCAGAAGGGATATAGTTCAACTCAACAGCACCATCAGCCAACTGGATATCATTGACATCTGTTAACTACTTCATCTAATAACAACAGAATACACATTCTTCTCAAGTTCACATGGAACACTCACCAAGACAGAGCAGATTCTGGGTTATAAAACACACCTTAGCAAATTTAAAAGAATAGAAATCATGGTGTCTGCTCTCAGATCACAGAAATTAAACTAAAAATCAATAATGGAAAAATGACTGGACAATCCTAAATACTTGGAGATTAAACACCACACTTCTAAATAATACATAAATCAAAGAGGAAATCTAAAATCATATTTTGAGTTAAATAAAAATTATAATACAACTTATCAAAATTTGTGGAATGCAGCAAAAGCAGTGTTTGAAGAAAATGTATAGAATTGAATGCATATAAGAGAAAAGAAGATTTAAAATCAACACTCTAAGTTTAGGAAACTTTTTTTTTAAAGAAAATTAAATTCAAAGGAAGCAGAAATAGGGAAAAAATAAAAATTAGAGCAGAGATCAGTGAAACTGAAACAGGAAGTCAATGAGGAATATTAACTAAACCAAAAGCTGGTTCTTTGAAAAGATTAATAAAATTGGTAACTCCCTAGCCAAGCTAACTTAGAAAACAAGGAGAGGCCGGGCTTGGTGGCTCAGCCTGTAATCCCAGCACTTTGGGAGGCTGAGGTGAGTGGATTGCCTGAGCCCCCGGGTTCGAGACCTGCCTGGGAAGCTTGGTGAGACCTCATCTCTACAATAAATCAAAAATTAGCCGGGTGTGGTTACAGCTACTCGGAAGGCTGAGGCGGAAGGATCGCCGGAGCCCAGCAGGTCGAGGCTGCGGTGGCCGGGAGCGGCCACGGCACTCCAGTCTGGGTGACAGAGTGAGACTCCAACTCAAAAAAAAAAAAAAAGGAGAAGACAAGTTATTAATATAAGAAATGAAAAAGGAGATATGTCAGCATAGATTCCATGGTCATTAAAAAGATAATAAAGGAATATTATGAACAACTCTATGCACCCAAATTTGAAAACCTAGAAGAAATGTACGAGTTTCTAGAGAGAAACAATCTGCCAAAACTCACACAAGAAGAAACAGACATATATCTTAAAGAAACTGAATCAATAATTAATGATCACCAGGCACAGTGGCTCACACCTGCAATCCCAGCACTTTGGGAGGCAGAGGCAAGAGGATTGCCTTAGCACACAGGTTCAAGATTAGCTTGGGCAAATTGGCAAGACCTCATCTCCACAATACATTTTTTAAAAATTAGTTGGGCATGGTGGCGCACGTCTGTAGTTCCAGCTACTCGGAAGGCTGAGGCTGAAGGATGGTCTGAACCCAGCAGGTCGAGGCTGCGGTGGCCATGAGCATGCCACTGCACTCCAGCCTGGGATATAGAGGAAGAGTCCGAGTCAAATAATAATAATAATTAATAACCTTACAGAACGGAAAGCACTAGACCCAGATGAGTTCACTGATTAATTCTTTTTTTTTTTTTTTTGAGTGGGAATCTCACTCTGTCACCCAGGCTGGAGTGCAGTGGCACGCTCATGGCCACCACAGTCTAGACCTGCTGGGCTCAGGCGATCCTTCCACCTCAGCCTTCCAAATAGCTGGAACTGCAGGCACATGCCACCATGCCCGGCTAATTTTTTAATTTATTGTAGAGACGAGGTCTCACCAAGTTGCCCAGGCTGGTCTTGAACCCCTGGGCTCAGACAATCCTGTCGCCTCGGCCTCCCAAAGTGCTGGGATTACAGGCTTAAGCTACTGCACCCAGCCTTCATTGGTTAATTCTAACAAACATTTAAGGCAGAAATTATACCAATTCTCTGCCATCTCTTCCAGAAGTTAGAATAGGCAATACTTCCTAACTCACGTATGAGGCCAGCAGTACCTCAATACCAAAACCAAAGATGCTACAAGAAAAGAAAACTACAGACCAATACCTCTCATTGACACAGATGCAAAAATTTTCAGCCAAATATTGGCAAGTCAAATCCAACAATGTTATAAAAATGATTATATACCAAGACCAATTGGAATTTATCCCAGATATGCAAAGTTGGTTCAATATTCAAAAGTCAATTAATGTAATTGATCACATGAACAAGTTAAAGAAGAAAAATCACATGATCATATCAGTAGTTGCAGAAAAAAAATTTGACAAAATCCTATACCCATTCACAAATTTTTAAAAAACTCTCAAAAACTAGGAGCAGAGAGAATCTTCCTCAACTTGATAAAGAATATCTTCAAAAACACTGCATCTAACGGCATATTTCCTGGTGAGAAACTTTAATCTTTCTCTCTATGATCAAGAATGAGGACAAGGATGTTCCCTGTCACCATTGCTTTTTTTTTTTTGAGCTGTTAGAGTCTCACCCTGTCGCCCAGACTGGAGTGTATTGGCACACTGCAGCCTGGACCTGCTGGGCTCAGGCAACCCTTCCACCTCAGCCTTCCAAGTAACTGGAACTATAGGCATGTGCTACCACACCCGCTAATTTTTTTGATTTATTGTAGAGATGAGGTCTCACCAAGTTGCCCAGGCTGGTCTCAAATCCCTGAGCTCAGGCAATCCTCTCATCTCAGCCTACCAAAGTGCTGGAATTAGAGGTGTGAGCCACCATGCCCAGCTTCACCACTGCTTTTTTTTTTTTTTTTTTTTTTTGAGTTGGAGTCTCACTCGGTTGCCCAGACTGGAGTGCAGTGGCCACTTCCGGCCACCACAGACTCGCCTGCTGGGCTCCGGCGATCCTTCCGCCTCAGCCTTCCAAGTAGCCGGAATTACAGACATGCGCTACCACGCCTGGCTGATTTTTTTGATTTATTGTAGAGATGAGGTCTCGCTGCCCAGGCGGGTCTCGAACCCGCAGGCTCAGGCAATCCATTCACCTCAGCCTCCCCAAGGCGCGGGATTACAGGCTGAGCCACCGAGCCCGGCTACCATTGCTTTTTAACATTGAACTGGAAGTTCTAGATAATACAATGAGACAAGAAAATGAAATAAAAGGTATACAGATTGGAAAGAGAGAAATAAAACTATCTTTGTTCACAGCATGACTGTCTACATAGAAAATCTGAAAAAAAAAATTGGCAAACATACTCCTGGGGTGATTATAGCAAGATTTTAGGATACAAAGTTAATGTGCAAAAGTCAGTCTCTTTCCTACACAGCCACAATAAGCAAGTAAAGCTTGAAATTAAAAGCACGTTACGATTTACACAACATCCTAAAAATTGAATACTAAGTTATAAATCTAACAAAATATTTACAAAATCTATATAAGGAAAACCATAACTCCAATGAATGATATCAAAAAAGAGCTGAATAAATGTAGTAATATTCTATGTTCGTGGATAAGAAGACTCAATATTGTCAAGATGTCAGTTCTTCCCAAATTGATCTATAGACTCAACATAATCTCAATCAAAACCCCAGCGAGTTATTTTGTGGATATCTACAAACTAATTCTAAAGTTTATATGGAGAAAGACCGGGCATGGTGGCTCACATCTGTACTCTCAGCACTTTGGGAAGCCCAGATAGAAGTGTAGCTTCAGCCCAGGAGTTCGAGACCAGCCTGGGCAATATTAGCGAGATTTTGTCTCTACAAGAAATCAAAAAATTAGCCAGGTGTGGTGGCCCACACCTGTAGCCCAAGCTACTCAGGAGGCTCAGGCAGAATGATCACCTGTGCCCAAGAAATGGAGGCTGTAGTGAGCCATGGTCGTGTCACTGCACTCCAGACAGAGTGAGACCCAGGCTCAAATAAATAAATACATTTTATAAGGAGGGCAAAATGTCCAGAATGAACAACTCAAGATCCAAGGAGGAAAACAAACTCTACCTGAGTTCAGAATTCACTATAAAGCTACAGGAAATAAAATTATGTGGTAGTGTTGAATGAATAAACAATTAAATCAATGGACAGAATAGAGAATCCAGAAATAGATGTACACAAATATAGTCGACTGATCTTAGGTGAGGAGCAAAGGCAATACAATGGAGAAAATATCATTTTTTCAACAAATGGTACTGAAACAACTAGATATTCACATGCACACACACAAAAACAGACACAGACCTTATACCCTTTGCAAAAATGAACTCAGAGTCATCATAGACCTAAATGTAAAAATGCAAAACTATAAAACTCCTAGAAGATAACAGAGGAGAAAACCTCGATGAACTTGGGCATGTGATGACTCTTTAGAGACACCACCAGAGGCACAATCCCTGAAAGAACGGATAGACTGAACTTCATTAAGATTAAAACACTGGGTGTGGTGGCTCAAGTTACAGTCCCAGCACTTTGGGAGGCAGAGGCGAGAGGATTACCTGAGTCCAGATTTCTAGACCAGACTGGGCAACATGGCGAGACTTTTACTACAGTAAATCAAAAAAACAAAATTAGCCAGGCGTGGTGGCTCATTCCAGCTGCTTGGAAGGCTGAGGCAGAAGGATCACCTGAGCCCTTCAGGTCGAGGCTCAGTGGCCATGAGCATGCCACTGCACTATAGTGTGGGTGACAGAGTGAGACTCCAAAGCAAAAAAAAAAAAAAAAAACCACACAAAAAACTGACATTCCAAGTGTAAGACATGCCTGATTGAACTTTCATGTCCTGTACTGATAAAAAAACTCAGTGATGCATTTCCTCGGTACAAATTATTTTTGGCCCTTATTTTTATTAATGAATACAATAAAGTCCACACAGGAAAAAAAAAAAAAGGCAAGCCCATCAGCTTCATCACCTTTTCTCCAGTTTCTGAACTTGGCTAGCCTCTACCAAAAGTAAACTGAAGGATTAAGAAAACATGTCTCCCCTAGAAAATGCTGCCCCTCCCTTGATATTCTGCCAATACAATGGCTCCTCTCGTCGAAGTTTCAAGAAAAGGAAAAGGATGAAAATTGTCTGACTGACTTTACAAAAGAGGCTAAGAGCAGTGGCCACTGACAAAGTTATTCTAAAATAGTGGTTCTCTGCCGGGTTCGGTGGCTCAGCCTGTAATCCCGCGCCTTTGGGAGGCTGAGGTGAGTGGATTGCCTGAGCCCGCGGGTTCGAGACCTGCCTGGGCAGCAAGACCTCACCTCTACAATAAATCAAAAAATCAGCTGGGCGTGGTAGCGCATGCCTGTAATTCCGGCTACTCGGAAGGCTGAGGCGGAAGGATCGCCGGAGTCTGGCAGGTGGAGGCTGCGGTGGCCGGCAGCGGCCACTGCACTCCAGTCTGGGCGACAGAGTGAGACTCCAACTCAAAAAAAATAAAAATAAAAAAATAAAATAAAATAAAATAGTGGTTCTCAACCCTGCCTGCACATTGCAATCATCATGGGAGTTTTAAAAATATCGATGACTTTGGAGTCTGTATTCAGGACTAGAATACAGGACTAGAAAAATAAAATAAAATATTAAAATATTGATGCCTGCATTCCACCTACAGAGATTCATGTTTAATTGGAATTGGATGGGTCCTGGGCACAACAGGTTTTTTTGTTTGTTTTTGAGTCAGAGTCTCACTGTCGCCCAGGCTGGAGTGCAGTGGCATGCTCACAGCCACCCCAGCATCGATCTGCTGGGCTCCGGCGATCCTTATGCCTCAGCCTTCCAAGAAGCCAGAACTATAGGCACGTGCTACCTCACCTGGGTAATTTTTTTATTTTATTGTAGAGACGTGGTCTCACCATGTTGCCCAGGCTGGTCCCAAACCTGCAGGCACAGGCAATCCTCTTGCCTCAGCCTTCCAAAGTGCTGGGATTACAGGCTTGAGCCACCGCACCTAGTCTTTTTTATTTATTGTAGAGATGAGGTCTCACCAAGTTGCCCAGGCTAGTCTTGAAGCCCCGAGCTCAGGCAATCCTCTCGCCTCAGCCTCCCAAAGTGCTGGGATTACAGGCTTGAGCCACTGCGCCCGGCTGGCACAACAGCTTTTAAAGCTCGCATGCAGGGTGTGGTGGCTCACACCTATAATCCCAGCACTTTGGGAGGCTGAGATGGGAGGATTGCCTGAACCCACAGGTTCGAGACCAGCCTGGGCAACTTGGCAAGACCTCATCTCTACAATAAATCAAAATCTTAGCTGGGTATGGTGGCACATGCCTGTAGTTCCAGCTACTTGGAAGGCTGAGGCAGAAGGATCACCTGAGTCCTGTAGGTGGAGGTTGCAGTGGCCGTGAGTGTGCCACTGCACTCCAGCCTGGGCGACAGAGTGAGACTCCCACTCAAAAAAAAAATAAAGCTCTCAGATGAGTCTCCTATATGGCCAGGGTTAAGAACCCTGCTCTAGTTTGGCATAGGGCACGAAGCACTCATCCATGGATCCTAGACAGAGGGCGGGTCACTGACAAGAAATGAGCATCAGTTTGAGAGAAGCATTTTAGTAGAAATCCAAATAGGCTGACTCCCTCTCAAGGTATGGCTTGAGTGCAGTGGCAATAGTATCTGTAAACCCATAGGAGATGTAAATCTGGGGTAGGGAGAATCAAGCATTATTTTTTGTTTTTGTTTTTGTTTTGAGTTGGAGTCTCACTGTCACCCAGACTGGAGTGCAGTGGCCACTCCCGGCCACCGCATCCTCGACCTGCTGGGCTCCGGCGATCCTTCCGCCTCAGCCTTCCGAGTAGCTGGAACTACAGGCGCACGCTACCACGCCTGGCTAATTTTTTGATTTATTGTAGAGATGAGGTCTTGCCAAGTTGCTTGGGTGGGTCTCGAACCCACGGGCTCAGGCAATCCACTCACCTCAGCCTCCCAAAGCGCGGGATTACAGGCTGAGCCACCGAGTCCAGCTCAGAATCAAGCATTAGTAACATGAAGAATGAAACAAAGGAAGAAACACCACCAAGCCCCACCCCGCGAGCTCAGCCGGGAAGTCCTTCCACCAAACTTATTAGTTGAACGAAGCTGACTGTTGGGAGCAGTTGAGTAGAGCAAGTGGCTTTCTTTGTCCCAGAACTGGGAAGGATACATAGTAAATATCCATTATGGCTTATGATGGCTGGGAAATGTTTACCCCACAGTGACTTTTTAAAGACCAAAACTAAAATCAATACAATATTGATTTTCATCTTTGTAAAATATATCACCAAATATTTGTACATGACTTTTAAATGCTAGAAGTATCAATATGATGGTGTACACCCTCCCTCCTTGGTGAGACTAGGACAACTCAAGGTTATAAACGATCTCTTCTCTGGTCCAATATCCACACTGTGACAGAGACAAAGAGAACTTTCTTTTTTTTTTTTTTTTTGAGTTGGAGTCTCACTCTGTCACCCAGGCTGGACTGCAGTGGCACACTCACGGCCACTGCAGCCTCCACCTGCTGGGCTCCGGCGATGCTTCCACCTCAGCCTTCCGAGTAGCTGGAACTACAGGCACGCACTACCATGCCCAGATAATTTTTGATTATTGTAGAGATGAGGTCTCACCAAGTTGCCCGGGCGGGCCTTGAACCCCTGAGCTCAGGCAATCCTCTTACCTTGGTCTCTCAACGTGCTGGAATTACAGGCTTGAGCCACTGTGCCTGGCCTAGACAGAGAGATCTTTGTAAACTGCAACTCTGGACCATTCCCTCCTCTGCTCCACATCGTCTATCAGTTCCCCATGGCCTCCCTACAGGGCCTCCACACCCACTTCTCCAGCCTCCCTTTCCTCTACAGCCCTCTCCCACCTGGGCTCTAGCCACACACAGCTCCTCAGACTGCCCTGGTGTGTCACACCTCTCAGCCTCTGGCTATGCTGCTTCCTCTACCACGACAGCCTTCTTCTCTGTACCCTCGTCCTCCCATTTTTGGAGAAACTCGCCACATCTTTCAAGATTCAGTTCAGGCCAGGCACGGTGGCTCACGCCTGTAATCCCAGCACTTTGGGAGGAGGTGGCGAGAAGATTGCCTGAACTCAGGGGTTCAAAGCCTGCCTAGGCAATATGACACGACGCTGTCTTTACAATAAGTCACAAAAAAAAATTAGCTGGGCGTGGTGGCACATGCCTGTTCCAGCTACTTGGAAGGCTGAGGCAGAAGGATCACCTGAGCCCAGCAATTCAAGGTTGCGGTGGCTGTGAGCAGCATGTCATAGCACTCCAGCTTGGGTGACAGAGTAAGACTCTGACTCAAAAAAAGAAAAATTTCATTTCAGGCCAAATGTGGTAGCTCATGCCTGTAATCCTAGCACTTTGGGAGACCAAGGCGGGAGGACTGCTTGAACCCAAGAGTTCAAGACCAGCCTGGGCAACATAGCAAAATCTCATTTATATAAAAATTTTAAAAATTAGCTAGACATGGTGGTATGTACCTGTAGTCCCAGCTACTTGTGAGGCTGAGGCAAAGGAACCCAGGAGGTTGAGACTGCAGTGAGCCATGAATGGATCACTGCACCCCAGCCTGGGAGACAGAGCACGATTCCAACTTAAAAAAAAACTCAATTCAAAGTAACTTCAACTATGAAGCTTTCCCTGACTGTCCATACACAATTGACCACACCCTCCTCTGCCCACTCACTTCCACTAACACACACCTTATACTCAATACACGTGCATGTTTACCTGTCGAATCTTTCCATCTAGATTCTGAGCTCTTTGATGGTAGAGACTGTATTTTATCCATCCTATGCCCAGCACTTAAAAGAGTGATTGTTATAGGCTGGGTGCAGTGGCTCATGCCTGTAATCCCAGCACTTTGGGAGGCAGAGACAAGAGGATTGCCTGAGTCCAGGAGTCCGTGACCAGCCTGAGCAATAAGGTAAGACCTCCTCTTTACAATCAATCAAAAAATGAGCCGGGTGTGGTGGCACATGCCTTTGGTTCCAGCTACTTGGAAGGCTGAAGTGGAAGGATTACCTGAACCCAGCAGATCCAGGCTGCGGTGGCCATGAGCAGGCCACTGCACTCCAGCCTTGGTGAAAGAGTTAGACTCCGACTCAAAAAAAAAAGAAATAGTGATTGTTATAAAGTATTTTCTCTAAGTTTATTTCATGAACTGAATTTAACTGTATAAAATGAATGAACCTCTCTCCATAAGTTAATCTCTCTCTTCATAGACCTCTCTCTCTCTCTCTCAACACAGACATATACACACCAGGAAGGAGGAAAGGGGAAGGAGTGGCCCAGCTCTTGTGATAGTTCCGAGATCAGGAGGGCTGTCTGTCTTACCATTGACGTTCTGTGCCCAGCGGCTGAAGGCAGAGACGAGGGGCTGTTTTCCCGGTGCAGAAAATCCAGGCAGGAGCTGTTGGGAGATCCGGAGCTTCCTGAGTCACTGTGCAGCTGTCCCTTTTCAGACAGCAATCTGGACAGAAAGCTGGCCTTGCGACTGCCCGGGCGAGATCTGTCTATCCAGACCCCACTCTCTCTCACGCTGCCTTCGCTGTCTCTGCAGTGACTGTGAAGATCTGAGGGGGGTTCCCCTGAGGGCTCCAGGTCCTGGGACTGTCCCCAGGTTCCGATTACACAGGATGGACAGTTTCCAGGGGCTGTTGCTGCACCTAGCCAGGACTGGGACACTGCGTTCTGCAGGCCAAAAGAGGGATGGTCTGGTTGCTGTCCCTGGTGCTGAACCCTGGTACCTCCATTCGAAGGGCACGGGCTGTGTACATGGAGCTGTCCGCTGTTCGGCTCTTTCTCAGCCCAGTCTTTTTTGCTACAGGAAGGGTCCACCTCGAGTTGCCTGGGTTGTGGGATTTGCCACGTGGTTTTAGACTTTGGCACACTAACTCGAATCACTTGCTGTTGATTGTTTGCTTGAAGGAGCGAGATTCTTTCAGGCAAAGAAGAGCAAATCATGCATTGCTGGGCCACTGAATATTTCCTCAGGTGGAATGGAGGGCCCGTCTCTTCCTCAATGCCCTCACTGCTGGATTTCTCGTAAAGTGTCTTCATGATTTTCCTGATGCCCAGATGGAATATTTCCAGCATATTGAGTACCAAGGAGATGGCTGCAATGCTGTGCATAAAAAGCATGAAAATGGTCTTCTCGGTGGGCCTGGATACAAAGCAATCCACTGCATTGGGGCAAGGCGGCTGAGTGCATTTGTAGAGGGGGTGCATTTGAAACCCATAGAGGATATACTGGCCTATCATGAACCCTACTTCCAGCACCGATCTGGTCAAGATGTGTAAGACGTAAGTACGTAGCAGACATCCCTTCAGAGGAACTTTGTGGATTCTCTTCTGCTCCTCTAACCTCCGCAGCTCCCTGTCTAGCCTCTGCTGCTCCTCCAAGTCAAGCTCTGGGTTCTCCATCTGGGCTCTAAGCTGTGACTTTTTCCTCTGCCTCTCCTTCTCAAAGGCCCTGAGTCTATAAAGCGCATGGCCCATGTACACCAGAGAAGGAGAAGACACGAAGATGATCTGCAAAACCCAGAACCTGATCAAAGAAATAGGGAAGGCATCGTCGTAACAGATGTTGCTGCAACCTGGCTGCCGGGTGTTGCAGGCAAACGCCGACTGCTCGTCGTCCCAGACATCCTCAGCGGCCACACGAAGTACCAGCATTCGGAAGATGAAAAGGATGGTCAGCCAGATTTTCCCCACTATCGTTGAGTGGGAGTGAACTTCCTCTAGGATGCCACCCAATAAGTTCCAATCCCCCATGGTTAGAGACTACTGTCTGAAATATACAGAAAACACTGAGGTTAGCAGCACCCTCGGTTCGAATACAGAATGATACAGGCTCATAAATGCAGCAGGTCCCTTTTTTATTTTAGCAATATCGTGAAGGATTTTCCAGGCCTGATATGTGTGTCCCATGCTTGAAACTGGATGTTTCCAAAGACATTCGTTTCTGGAAAAACACGGAAGACCCTCCACAGTCTGACGCAATTTGCTCCCTGCACTCTACTCGCCCACGCATAGCTGCCTGTTGTCCCAGAGCGCTAATTGGCCTCCACCGGTGTACAATGCATTTTCATTCCGTTTTCCTCATTTTTCTATCGGTATGAATGCCCCATTTGCCATACACCTGACATCATCTTAAATGAGTCTCAACTCTTCAGAACTTTCCCCTAACCATCTCAAGTTGGAGTCATTTTTCCCTTTCCTGTTTAATACCACTCATTGGGCACTGTGCCTAAGTTTTATGATGGTTGTGACTCCTGTTCCCATTCCTAGAAAGGTACACTCCTTGCAGATGGAGATGCTTTCTATAGCATTTGTTCTTTGCACACAGAAGGCATCAATATATAATAGAAGATTGAATTGTGTTTTCATTGGTTCCTTGACCCTATCACCAAAATAACCATCAACAGGAAAAACAAAGTAGATCTTCGTTATATATTATCCATGGCTTTCATTGCACGACAAAGTATAAATAAAAAAAGCATAAATCAGTCAAGTAAACCCTCAGGAACTGGTACTTATCAGGGTGGCAATAAAGATTAGGCAGACACAGAATCAGTACCCACAATAACACATAATTACATCCACTATGCCACATCTGGAACATCATGCTTTCATGGGATTTTTTTGCTAACTTAGAAGAAAAGTGAACATAAACTGCTTCTCCAGCAAGCTCGGCATCTGGGAAAAAATCAAGGTATTGCTGACATGAATAGGTTACTTGGTTTATTCTGAAAAACTAATGTTTTTCTAGGTTCAATGAGGTAAAAATACTTAGTAGGTTAAAGCCTTCTAAGAGATGGAAGACTTCCAAATAAGAAAGATGTTGAGGAAAAACGGGAAAGTATTATTAAGTTAAAATGTATAATGAAAGGATTTTCCCCTTCCGTAAGTCATACATTCAATAAATTTACTAAAATCTTACTATCACCTAGGCATTGTGCTAGATGCCAGGAACTCAACAGCAAACAAGATAAATCTGATCTCAGCCCTCACGTACTTGATCACTAAAGACTTTCACTAATCTATAATTTCACTAATCGAAAGTGGACCCAGACTGACAACATGACAATGAATATCAACCAAAAAATATGAGAAAAACTATGGAATCCTTCGATTTTTTTCTACTTATCTCCAAACACAGAAATAAATCCCAGATAAAATAAAGTAGTTGATGCAAAATAATAAGCCATAAAAGTATTAAAATAAATTGTACAAGAATAAGTTTTATAATCTTTAAGTAGAGGGAGGTTTTTTAAGCACACATTAATGCAGAAATTATAATTAGAAAAAATTACAGATTCTACTCAACAAAAACTGAATGGCAAAGGTGGAGATATCCAGGAGAAGGCATTAGGGTCTAGAGAACAACAACAACAACAATGTAAGAAACGGTGCAAGCTGGGCTAGGTGGCTCAGCCTGTAATCCCGCGCTTTGGGAGGCTGAGGTGAGTGGATTGCCTGAGCCCGCGAGTTCGAGACCCGCCTGGGCAGCGAGACCTCATCTCTACGATAAATCAAAAAATCAGCCGGGCATGGTAGTGCATGACTGTAATTCCGGCTACTTGGAAGGCTGAGGCGGAAGGATCGCCGGAGCCCAGCAGGTCAAGGCTGTGGTGGCCGGAAGCGGCCACTGCACTCCAGTCTGGGCAACAGAGTGAGACTCCAACTCAAAAAAAAAAGAAACGGTGAAAACAGTAGATATGCATTTGTGAATAGATAATGAGTAGGTAGAGGGGACTACTCAGAAACAAAAGAAAAAAGTGAGCCAATGACAGAACTCTGACAAATAGCGTAGAGGGGACAAATGTCTGCAAAGAAAAATGAGAAATGACCAAAGAGAGGGAAGAGGAAAATTGAGTGAGGGTAGTGTCACTAAAGCCAAAGCCAGATGGAACTTCAAGAAGAGGGCCGAGCGCGGGAGGATTGCTTGAGCCCAGGAGTTTGAGACCAGCCTAGGCAACATAGTTTGACCTCACCTCTACAAAAAATTTAAAAATTAGCTGGGTGTGGTGGCGCATGCTTGTAGTCTCAGCTACTTGGGAGGCTGAGGCAGAAGGATCACCTGAGCCCAGGAGGTCAAGACTGCAGTAAGCCATGATAGTGCCACTACACTGCAGCCTGGACAACAGAGTGAGACCCTGACTCAAAAAGAAGAAGGAGGAGGAGGAGATAGCTGACAATGCCAAATACACACACACATGCACAATGTAAACAAATTTAGTTTAATGGCGATATACCATGGAAAATTCAATATTGTAAAGATGTCAATTCTTCCTAAATTAATTAATCCAAAGATTCAATGTAGGGTTGTGAGCCACTGAGTAAAATAAAACTCTATACATGTACACATGTGTGTGCATGTGTATATGAGATGTATGTATGTGATTATATTAAACATGGAGTCAAAATGCAGACACCAGGAAGTTAATACAGGTTACCTGAGGTCTGTCGAAGGTAATGAGGGGAGAGAGAGTTTGGAGGGAGAAGGGAGAGACAGAAGAAAGGAAAGGAGAGCCAGGCACAGTGGCTCATGCCTGTCATTCCAGCACTTTGGAGGCGGAGGTGAGAGGATCGTCTGAGCTCGTGGGTTTGAGACCCGCCCGGGCAACTTGGTGAGACCTCGTCTCTACAATAGATCAAAAAACTAACTGGGCGTGGTGGTGCACACCTGTGGTTCCAGCTACTTGGAAAGCTGAGCTGGAAATCACCTGAGCCCAGCAAGCTGAGGCTGCAGTAGCTGTGTGTGCGCCGCTGCACTTCAGCCTGCGTGACAGTGAGATGCCGACTCAAGAAAAAAGGAATAAAGGAAAAACGAACTTTAAGAAAGCATGACTGATTATTATCCAATGTATATATTTATGTAAATTTTTACCAATCTATGTATTTAAATTTTTTTAATCAAATTGAAAAAATAGAATATACCTCTCAGAATTTGGAAGCAGTTATTAATGAGACTTTCACATCTCACTCTAACACTTGTGCACTCTTTGAAATTCAAAAGTTAAGAATGTAGTCATATATATGACTTGCAAAAAAAAAACCAGATTTTAAAATTATAGACTCAGACCTCATTAATCAAAGCAATAATTTGCTAAGTTCTATCCTGTCTTAAAGAGTCTAGGTCTTTCCCCATAATTATTCCTTTAAAAATTTCTGGTCATGTTCTTTATTTTAGCACTTGTCAAAACCTGGAGCTTCTATGTTATATAAAAACCCTGAGGTGGGAAATCTAAGACATTTCGATTAACTTATTCTCTATTTGGCAACCCTAAACTACACGATACCTCTTTTTGCCACTATCTCTTTAAAACATGGAGATTATTATTTTTAAATAGCAATGCAGCCTCTGAAAAACAGAAATACCACCTAACATATTGGAATGAAAGATCAAGATCCTTTAGACATGTCCTATCTGTCCTAAAAAGAACTACTTTTTTACCACCAAATGAGTGGAAATATTTTAAAATTTTCTTTTATTATCAAATACTAATACTAATTAGTATTTCATTATATGAATTAAAACTAGCTACGGCTAATAAATACTAATACAATTATTGCCAATATTAAATTATTACTAGTATTAAATATTTGCTAACATTAAATATCAATATAAATATTAAATTGTTACTAATATTAAACATTATTGCTGATACTAAATACTAATACAATTATCAAATACTTATGTAAAAAGCTGCTGGTCCTGTCCTGCATTTTATTTCAGATCTTATCTCTCCATGCTCACAGGGATTTTCTATAAGTCCTTCATAAACAAGACAGTCCACATATTCACCACTTACCTTCTGGGTAGACAAAAAAAAAAAATTACAATCGGGCTCGCAGACCCTCAAAGTTGCCCCATGTGTGGCAGATTGTTGGAACAACTGCTGCTGGTCACAGATATAAAGGCTCTGATCAGGCGGCTGTGAGCCCTTAATCCAGAATGAGCAGTTATTTTGATCAATGGAGTCTAACCGAGTCCTCCCCTTGGGAAGGACTGTCCTTTGGCGCTTTGTAATTTCCTTGTAGCATTTTTTGTATGTGACACCAAGGTGAGACCTCTCCTGGTGTATCATATTTGGAAATGAAAAGTGAAAGAAAGGAGAATGCTTCTTTTTCTTTTGTGAGTGATGGCCGTGATGTGAGTTTGAGAACCTTTCTTTCAGTTCATTGATCGCCCTGGGAGTCGATGCTCACAGATCAATGAGTCATGTCCGATTTCATAAACAGCTGCCTGGGGTGAGTCTGGCCTCATGAAATGTGAACAACTAATAATGGAATGACAAACCTAAAGTGTTCTTGCAAATCACGCCTTGCTAAAAAAATAAATAAATAAACACCTCAAAAGGAGAATACACATTTTTATACCTCTGAGGGGGCTGTGCTTGTCAGTAGATTATGCATTCTACCAATATTCTTTCTTTCTTTATTTTATTTCATTTTTTTAGAAACAGGATATCACTATATTGCCCAGGCTGGACTCGAACTCCTGAGCTCAAGTGATCCTCCTGCGTCAGCCTGCCAAGTAACTGGGACTACAGATGCAGTGCTACCAAGCCTGGCTAATTTTTTTATTTTTGTAGTGATGAGGTCTTACTATGTTGCCAGGCTGGTCTTGCACCCCTGGACTCAAACAATCCTCTTACCTCAGCTTCCTAAAATACTAAAATTACAGGCATAAGCCATCATGCCCAGCCCCATTCACACATTTTATCAGAATCAAGACATTAAACATTGACAGGCTGCGGGGCGTGGTGGCTCAAGTCTGTAATCCCAGCAATTTGGGAGGCAGAGGTGAGAGGACTGCCTGAGTCCAGGGATTCGAGACCAGCCTGGGCAACTTGGTGAGATCTCATCTCCACAATAAATTTTTAAAAATTAGCTGGGCGTGGTGGCACACACCTGTGATTCCAGCTACTTGGAAGGCTGAAATGGAAGGATCGTCCGAGCCCACCAGGTCAAGACTGTGGTGACCATGAGCATACCACTGCACTCCAGCCTGGGTGACAGAGTGAGACTCTGACTCTCTCTCTTTCTCTCTCTCTCTCTCTCTCTCTCTCTCTCTCTCTCTCTCTCTCTCTCACACACACACACACACACACACACAAAATTGATAGGTAAAGAATGCATGCATAATCTCTAAGGCAAATACAGAGAACAATAAAGTTAATAGAGGGGAGATTGAATTAAAAGTAATCAATCCAAAAAAAAATTGAGGAGCCAGGCACTGTGATTCATGCCTGTAATCCCAGCACTTTGGGAGGTAGAGGCGAGAGTATTGCCTGAGCCCAGGAGCTTGAGACCAGTCTGGGCAACTTGGCGAGACCTTGTCTCTAAAATAAATAAATAAATAAATAAATAAATAAATAAATAAATAAATAAATAAGCAAGCTAGGAGGGGTGGCATGTGCCTGTGGCTTTAGCTACTTGGAAGGCTGAGGCAGGATTGCTGAGCCCAGCAGGTGGGGGCTTGCAGTGGCCGTGAGCACGACCTGCACTCCAGCCAGTGAGACTCCGACTCAAAAAAGCCCAAAAAACTGAAGAGGAAAGGAAAATAACACAGAGCAGATAGGACACGTAGGAGGAAAGAGTAAATAATCCCCCCCTCCAAAAACAATGCTCCATCCTTGAGGCAGTGCAGAGATCAGTGCTGCTTGAAAGTGCACTTGGAAGGTGCAGCAGGGGCGGGCTCGGTGGCTCAGCCTGGAATCCCAGCACTTTGGGAGGGCGAGGTGAGTGGATTGCCTGAGCCCGCGGGTTTGAGACCAGCCCAGGCAGCTTGGCAAGACCTCGTCTCCACAGTACATCAAAAATAACCCAGGCGTGGTAGCACGCACCTGTAGTTTTAGCTACTTGGAAGGCTGAGGTGGAAGGATTGCCGGAGTCCAGCAGGTCACTGGGGTGGCCACGAGCATGCCACTGCACTCCATCCTGGGCGACGGAGTGAGACACCAACTCAAAAAACAAAACAAAACAAACAAACAAACAAAAAACAGGTGCAGACAGGTACTATCTATCTCATTCCTGTGCAGAAAGGTAATAATAGATCTCAGAAAATTATTACCTTAATCATGTAGTGACGTCAATTGCAGTTACTGCTCCAGATGTGGCATCTTTACTGGAGCAAATCAACTTAGTTTTGTTACATGGTATGCCACCATAAACATGACAAATGCTTTTTCTCTATATCAATTTGTAAACATTATCAAAAGAAGTTTGCTTTTTTAAAAAAAGAGGCCGGGCTCGGTGGCTCAGCCTGTAATCCCGCGCCTTTGGGAGGCTGAGGTGAGTGGATTGCCTGAGCCCGCGGGTTCGAGACCCGCCTGGGCAGCGAGACCTCATCTCTACAATAAATCAAAAAATTAGCCGGGTGTGGTAGTGCACGCCTGTAATTCCGGCTACTTGGAAGGCTAAGATGGAAGGATCGCTGGAGCCCAACAGGTCGAGGCTGCGGTGGCCGGGAGCGGCCACTGCCCTCCAGTCTGGGCAACAGAGTGAGACTCCGACTCAAAAAAAGAACAAAGTGAATGAGGTATTGACATAAATTTCAAATACATTCTTTTTTTTTTTGAGTCGGAGTCTCACTCTGTCGCCCAAGCTGGAGTGCAGTGGCATGCTCATGGCCACTTCAGTCACAATCTGCTGGGCTCAGGCGATTCTTCTTCCTCAGCCTTCCAAATAGCTGGAACCACAGGCGCACGCCACCATGCCCAGCTTATTTTTTGATTTATTGTAGTGACGAGCTCTCGTCAAGTTGGCCAGGCTAGTCTCAAACCCCTGGGCTCAGGCAATCCTCTCGCCTCTGCCTCCCAAAGTGCTGGGATTATAGGTGTGAGCCGCCTCGCCCTGCCTCAACAACATTCTTAATGGGCCAAGTGTAGTGGCTTACACCTGCAACCCCAGCACTCTGGGAGGCTGAGGCAGGAGAATTACTATGAGACCAGCCAGGCAACATAGTGAGACCTTGTCTCTGAAAAAAAAAAAATTAGCCAGACATGGTGGCTTACATGGTAGCTATAGTACCAGCTACTTGGGAGCCTAAGACAGGGGAATCCCTTGAATCCAGGGGTTGGAGGCTGTAGGGAGCTGTGATCACGCCACTGTACTCCAACCTGGGCAACAAGAGTAAGACCCTGTTACTAACAAAAAAAAATTAAGTGAATAAAATAAATCACGTAACATATACATTGGAAAACTCTTATAAATGCAAAACCATCCTAAATATTGTTTATAGAAATGTATATTTTATGGAATAAATGTGTATATATAATATTCTAAACTTCAAGCTGAGCAGCCCTGACATGTGGGAATGGTTCCTTTCTTGATTTATGTTAGAATGTTTGCTTATCAACCTCCAAAAATCTGCTTTTATCTGGCGGGGTCAACAGGTCAACAATACATCTTGCCTGAGGGCTACATCAATTTTACTGGTCTCTGCCATAATCTAGGCCACAGAGGTCTAGATGATCTTGACATCTTCCAGTATATCATACTGGGTATTACATGGATAATATTATGCTGATTAAACCTGATGAGCAAAATGTGGCAAGTACTATGGATGCTTTGGTAATAAGGCAAATGCAAGCCACAGCGCCGGATATAAACGCCACAAAAATTAGGACACCTGTCAGGCAACCCCTTCAGGTCCCCTCCCACTGTGGGAGCTATTCTGTCCTATCATAAATCCTGCTTTCTAAAAAAAAAAAAAAAAAAAATCAGGGCACCTGTCACTTCAGCAAAGTTTCTAGAGATCCAGTATTTCCAAAGTGAAAGATAAGTTGCTGTCCTTTGCACTACAACTGCCACCAAAAAAAAAAAAAAAGAAGAAAGCGCAATGCTTGACAAACCTTTGTGAATTATGGAGATCATCTGATGTGCTACTCTAGCCCATTTAATGAGTAACTAAGGGCCATGCACGGTGGTTCACGCCTGTAATGCAGGCATTTTGGGAGGTTGAGGCAGGAGGATTGCTTGAGCCCAGGCATTTAGTCTAGGTAGCATAGCAAGACCTTTTGTCTGTATAAGAAAATCAAAAAATTAGCCAGGCGTGGTGGTGCATACCTGTAGTCCTAACTACTTAGGAGGCTGAGGCGGGAGGATCACCTGAGCCCAGAAGGTCGAGGCTGCAGTGAGCCGGAATTATGCCACTACACTCCAGCCTGGGTGACAGAGTTAGACCCCAGCTCAAAAAAAAAAGGGTAACTGAGGCTCTGGGTTTTTACTGAAGAACAGAGTAAATTCAGGATGCAGTGCAGAGGAAGCACAAAATCCCAGAATATTAGATGATACTCAAACTGTGGTTATTTTGTTGTTGTTGTTGTTTTGTTTTGTTTTATTTGAGTCAGAGTCTCACTCTGTCACTCAGGCTGGAGTGCAGTGGCACGCTCACGGCCACCACAGCCTCAACCTGCTGGGCTCAGGTGATCCTTCCGCCTCAGCCTTCCAAGTAGCCGGAACCACAGGCGCACACCACCACGCCTGGCTAATTTTTTTGATTTATTGTACAGATGAGGTCTTGCCAAGTTGCCCAAGCTGGTCTCAAACCCCTGGACTCAGGTAAGCCTCTCTCCTCTGCCTCCCAAAGTGCTGGTTTACAGGCTTGAGCCACCGGGCCCAGCTCAAATTGTAGCTATTAAAGATGTGACATGAAGTCTCTAGCAAGCTTCAATAAAAATATTAATAATCGCAGACCTCCAGTTATTTGGGGCAAGGATATGCCCTGTTAGAGACTGAATGCTAGATTATGGTACCCCAAGTGACCAGGTGACCTGAAGTGTCTAGAATGAACTGTGTGTTATCTGATCCACCCAACCGTAAGTGGGGACACACACAACAGCATATATCAATAAGTGTCAATGTTATAGAAAAAACCAGGCTAGGTGGGGTGCGGTGGCTCCCAACCATAAATCCCAGCACTTTAGAAAGCCAAGGTGGGAGCATTGCTTGAGCCCAGGAGTTCATGACAAGCCTGGCAACATAGTGAGACTTCATCTCTACAGAAAAAAAAATCAAAAAATTACCCAGACATGGTGGCCCGTGCCTGTAGTCCCAGCCACTTGGGTGGCTGAGGGAGGCGGAAGGGTCGCCTGAGCCCAGGAAGTCGAGGCTGTGGTGAGCTGTGATCACGATGCTGCACTCCAGCCCGGGTGACAGAATGAGACCCCAACTCAAAAACAAAACAAAACAAAACAAAACCAGGCGGAAGCAGGTCTGGAAGATATATAAGTGAGCCAGTGGCTCAGGCTCCTTTATTCCCAATATTGTACCTGCTTCTCTTCCTACTCAATCCATACCTATAGCCTCATGTGGGAGTTCCTTACACCAGTTAACAGAGGGAGAGAAAAAAAAATACGTGGGCCTAGTTTCCAAATGTCTCTGATTGATGTGCTAGCACAAGCCAGAAGTAGGTTGCAGTGATTAGGAGACAACCCCAAACAGGAGACAATGATGAAGGGGGGTAGAACCCCAAGAAGTATATATTATTGTCTCCTGGAAGGAGAGAAGGCCAAAGTAGAATCTACATTCAAAGGAAGTGGTTAAAGCTTTGGTTGGATGGTTTAAGACTGGGAAGAAGAAATTGTGGTAAGGTCTAAGAAAAAAGTGGCAGCCGGGAGCAGTGGTTCACGCCTGTAATCCTAGCACTCTCAGAGCCCAGGGGTTCGAGACCAGCTGGGGCAACTTGATGAGACCTCATCTCTACAATTATCCAAAAATTAGCCAGGCTTGGTAGCGTGCACCTGTAGTTCCAGCTACTTGGAAGGCTGAGGCGGAAGGATCGCCAGAGTCCAGCAGGTCAAGGCTGTGGTGGCGGTTAGTGTGTCCCACTGCACTCCAGCCTGGGCAACAGAGTGAGACTGACTAAAAAAAAAAAAAGAAAAAAGTGCATTCACGATACTCTTTTCTTTTCTCTTTTTTTTGAGTGGGAGTCTCACTCTGTCGCCCAGGCTGGAATGCAGTGGCTGCTCCCGGCCACCACAGCCTCGACCTGCTGGGCTTTGGCGATCCTCCCGCCCCAGCCTTCCAAGTAGCTGGAACTACAGGCATGCGCTACCATGCCCGGCTCATTTTGATTAATTGTAGAGATGAGGTCTCGTCAAGTTGCCCAGGCAGGTCTCGAACCCGCGGGCTCAGGCAATCCACTCACCTCGGCCTCCCAAGGCACGGGATTATAGGCTGAGCCACCGAGCCCGGCTGAAGGAAATAATTTTTATTTATTTATTTTTTTTTTTGCAGAGACAGGGTTTTATGTTGCCCAGGCTGGTCTCCAGCTCCTAGCCTCCAGCAATAAAGACCACATATTAGCCCAAGCCCAAGCTAACATCATATTCAACGGTGAAACACTGAAAGCTTCTCCTCTACAGTAATAAGATGCTCACTTTCACCACTTCTATTCAACCAATTAGGAAGAGAAATAAAAGGCATCCAGAAAGGAAAGGAGAATACGAAATTGCATTTTGCTGATGACATGATCTTATATTAGCAAATTCTAAAGACTCTACCAAAAAAAGTTAGAACAAACAAATTTGGTAAAGTTGAAGCCTTTATACTAAGTGAAACAAGTCAGACACAAAAGAACAAATATTGTGTGATTCCACTTATATGAGATACCACAAGTTCAAATTCATAAAGACAAATAGCAGTCATCACAGGCTAGAGCAAGCAGGGAAAGCATTACTGTTTAAAGGGTAGAGTTTCAGTTTGGAAAAATGGAAACATTTGGAGAAGGATGTTAGTTATCACACAACGTGAATATATTTAATGCCACTGAACTGTATTTCTAAAAGTAGTTAAAATACTACATTTCATATGAGTTAGTTATTTGCCATAATTTTTTTAAAACTGTGCATAATAGCACTATTTGCAACCGTCCCAAACTGGAACACAAACATCTATGACAGTAGAACAGATAAATTAATTGTGATAGTAGTCAACTGAAATATATACAGCAATGAGAATGTACTATGCTATACTCAGCAAAAGCATAAACCTCGCATACAACTGAATAAAAGAAGTCAAATAAGAGTATGTAGTTATGATTCCATTTGAAAGTTCAAAAACAGGCCAACTTAATCTATAAGTCAGCTCTAGCGTTTGTCTCTAGAAAGAAGGATTATAACTAGGAATGTGAGGGGGGCACTCCGGAGGACTGGTAACGTCCTCATTATTGGTCTGGGTGGTGTTAAACAAGCGTTCACCATTCACTTTGTGAAAATTCAGAGGTACATTTTTTTTTTTTTTGAACTGGTCTCACTCCGTCGCCTAGGCTGGAGTGCAGTGCCATGCTCACGGCCACCTCAGCGTCGACTT
Source organism: Cephalopachus bancanus (assembly GCA_027257055.1). Classification (NCBI taxonomy): domain Eukaryota; kingdom Metazoa; phylum Chordata; class Mammalia; order Primates; family Tarsiidae; genus Cephalopachus; species Cephalopachus bancanus. The sequence goes on along the minus strand of JAPVLO010000005.1, from coordinate 27,488 downwards.
GCTGGGCTCCAGCGATCCTTCTGCCTCAGCCTTCCAAGTAGCCGGAACTGCAAGCACTTACTACCATGCCCAGCTAATTTTTTACTTATTGCAGAGACGAGGTTTCGCCAAGTTGCCTAGGCTGGTCTCGAACCCGCAGACTCAGGCAATCCACTCATCTCAGCCTCCCAAAGTGAGGATTACAAGCCGAGCCAGAGCTACTTTCTTAGGCACTTTTCCACGAGTGTGCCTCAACTTTGACATTTACATACCTGTATCTTTATCAGTTATATGCTTTGATCTCCACTCTCCACGTTGATACTATCTAAAATGAATACTTTTGGCTAATTATGGATATACTGTACTTTTAAAAAATTCTTTCTCCTCCTATACACATTTTACAAAGGTATGTGACCATTGCTATTTCCATAGCTTTTGTAGTATCTCCTGGACTTTTTTGTTGAGTATCTTTTTCCAAAAAGCTTCAATGTGGGCATTTGGTGAATCTTAAATGTTTTTACTAAACCCTCACATTTTAATAACAATTTAGATAAGGACTTTAAGTCTAGTACTTTAAAAATATTGGTTTCCCTATACTCAGCATTGCACTTGAGAAGACTGAGATCAATCTGATTCTTCTTCCTTTATACATTTACTCTACCTAAAAGCTTTTATTATTTATAGTTGGAGTTCCGCCTCAGCCTTCCAAGTAGCTGAAACTACAGGCACGTGTCACCACACCCAGTTATTCTGACTTGTAGACAAGGTCTCGCCGTGTTGCCCAGGGTGGTCTTGAAACCCTTAAGCTCAGGCAACCCTCTCACCACTGCCTCCCGAAGTGCTGGGATTACAGGCATGAGATACTGCATGTGGCTCCCTAAAAGTTTTTAGATTTTTCTCATCTTTGATACTCTTAAAGGTACGTGTCTAGATGTAGGTACTCCGTGGTCCTTTCGATCTCAATTTAAACCTTTTGTCAGGCTGGGCTCAGTGGCTCAGCCTGTAATCCCAGCACTTTGGGAGGCCGAGGTGAGTGGATTGCCTGAGCCCGCGGGTTCAAGACCCACCTGGGCAACTTGGCGAGACCTCATCTCTATAATAAATAAAAACTAGCCAAGTGTGGTAGCGTGCGCCTGTAGTTCCAGCTACTCGGAAGGCTGAGGCAGAAGGATCGCCAGAGCCCAGCAGGTCGAGGCTGAGGTGGCCGGGAGCGGCCATTGCACTCCAGTCTGGGCGACAGAGTGAGACTCCAACCCAAAAAATAAATAAAATAAACCTTTTGTCCTGCTGGGTCTTTTATTACCTGAATGTTGGCACACCTACTTCTGTCTTCATCTTGCTTAGACCTGCTTTCGTATTTCCAATTTATCTTTTAACTGCTTCCTTCTGAAATTTCTCAGTCTGATTTTCCAACTAATTCATTCTTCAGCTGTATCCAACTTTTATTCCTTTTATTATGTTCTTTAAATGTTTCACTATTTCTTATTCTTGGATCACACTGCCAAAATCTTTCTTTTAATGTTTATTAGTCTCATTTTCGATTCTCGAAGTCTTATGTAATAGTTTTTCTTTTAAACCAGTAACATCACTTAGTCATTACAGTACTTTGCCTGTGAACTCATTTACCTGGTGGTGTGGGATCTTCCGAGTAAACAGTATGCACTGAAGGACCGAGGACCAGGGGGTTCAGAGAGGGAAGTGGACAGACCCCACAATGGAGAACCTCAGCACTATAAAATCACTGTCAATTACTTCAGTCTGGGATCCTTTAGGGTACGGCTTTCCTTGTGGACACGCTGGGGGAAAAGGCAATTCCTGGAGTCTAGGACCTGCACTGCAACTCACCAGTTACAGTGAGTCTGGAGGGGGAGGGGTGAAGAAATAATGCCCAAGCTAATCAATCTTGACGCCTGTTTTCTTCAACTCTTCGCCCAACAGGTTCTTGCGCTGCCCTGATTTTACCTGCAGCAGAGGAACAGATCGCTGCGCAAGTACCTGCTGTGCAAAAAGCAGGCAACGGCAATCGGCTTTCTATGAGTCTATCCTTTGCCATTCACCCAGCCACACCCCCACCATGAAGTGCTTCAGAATTGCTCCCCATGTGCCCCAGGAGTTTCACCTTTCGTGGTTTTAATTATTTTCGAAATACAATAAAAGAGACATCCTAATCAAAAAACAACAGAACTTTACATGGTTTTATTATACATTACTATTATCGGAAGCAAACTTTATACAAAAAAAAATCATACAAGTAAAAAAATCCTTGGCTAAGCAAAGTCATTTATGTGCATGCATACACACAAACATACATACACACACGCACACAATATTTTACATCATTATAATTATACATATTTACAAATACACTATTTAATTATTTTACAATATACCAAAATGAGGACAGGTAATTATAAAAACAAATAAAAATGGATGAAAACTTGAACTAAATAGTTGCTAAGTTTAAAATGCTACAAAACTTTTTTAAAATCTAGAAAAGAAAGTCATTTCTTTAAAATATCAAAACTAAGATTTCAATACAACATCATTGTGGCTTTCATTCTGATAATACCTTTCAACATGTCTAAAAATAAATATTTCAACCACTAACAGGTAGACAAATTAGACTGATGACTGGAACAAGCTGAACATGCTGGCTTGAGATTAGAGAGTCATCAAAGATTATCATCTGGTAATCAAAAATGTGATAAACCCTCCTCTAGTTCCCCATTTAAAACATGAGGAACTTGAAGCTTCTGTGTAGTATGCAATATCAATTAAGACTCCAAGGAATTCAGCAACTTATCTGGAATGTAAGAAAATGCTGAAGTTATGATTCTATTTTTCTGATAGAACTATCTCATAACGTGTTACCTTTTAAATGAGCTCTACTGAGACAATATTGGTGTTAACAAACTAGCTTTTACAGAATCAGTTTGGTAACTATTATTATACTTTGATTTTGACAAAAGTTTAATAAGTTCTTGGGGAAAAAATCAGTTAAGAAATAAGCTAAGAATGAATTAACCATAATATGTGTCATCATGCAAGCAAATAAAACCTAAAATATCAAATTCATTATAAGATTTTAGATTTTTTTTTTTTTGAACAGGTATCTCACTCTGTCGCCCAGGCTAGAGTGCAGTGGCATGCTCACAACCACCGTAGTCTCAACCTGCTGGACTCAGGGGATCCTTCCACTTCTGCCTTCCAAGTAGCTGGAACCACAGGTGCACGCCACCACATCCAGCTAATTTTTTGATTTATTGTAGAGCTGAGATCTCGCCAAGTTGCCCAGGCTGGTCTTGAACCCCTGGACTCAGGCAATCCTTTTGCCTCCGCCAACCACTGTCTAGGATTACAGGCGTGAGCCACCGTGCCACCTGATTTTAGATTTTTACAACTTAAAAATTTTAGATTTATAATGAAATTTGGAAATTTCACACTAATTTGCATCATTTCCAGGTACAAATTATTTATTTTATAAATTTAGATTGTCTTCAAGAAAATGGAAATCATATTTTAAGATAACATTAAGGTTATCTCGGTGGCTCAGCCTATAATCCCGCACCTTTGGGAGGCTGAGGTGAGTGGATTGCCTGCGCCCGCGGGTTCGAGACCCGCCTGGGCAGGCGAGACCTCATCTCTACAATGAATAAAAAAAATCAGCCGGGCGTGGTAGCGCGTGCCTGTAATTCCAGCTACTCGGAAGGCAGAGGCGGAAGGATCGCTGGAGCCCAGCAGGTCGAGGCTGCGGTGGCCGGGAGCAGCCACTGCAACTCCTGTCTGGGCGACAGTGAGACTCCAACTCAAAACAAAAAACAAAACAAAACAAAAAAACTCAGCTTAACTTTCTAAAGGCAGTAAAAATCTTAAAGTACAATAAATCTAAAAGATAACCAAGTCACTTTTGCCCTCAGCTTTTTTTCAAAAAGTTCTTCAGAATAAGCTTCTTCTTCAAATTTCCCATCACTCAATCTTAAATTATATAAACAGAAATTTAACTTCACAGTAAACTACTAAATGCATTTTGAAGTTCTCACTAACAAACCAGCTGCTTTCAGAAGGTATGGAAATTAACAGATTATCTAAGACAGTAAACTCACATTGGGACTGGAAACAGATTTATAACTCAAAAATAATCAAAACTCTTCACACTGCGATCTATATCCAAATATGGTTTCTACTCAGATTTATTTCAAACTTCATCTAATTTAAAATTAGGTGTTTTGCATTCAAATTATGACCACAAATCAATTAAAAATACAGTGACACATTAAATTTCTTTATATAAAAATCCAAAATACTTATTAAGCAATTGGCTATGGTCTTACTGAGAAAAATCTTATATTTTATTTACTTAATTATTTTAAAAAGACTGGGTCTCACTATGTTGCCCAGGCTGGAGTGTAGTGGCTATTTACAAGCACATTCTCACACACTATAGCCTCAAACTCCTGAGCTCAAGCAAAAATCCTTCTTTAGCTTCCCCAAGCAGCTTGGACTACAGGCACTTGCCACTGCGCCCAGCTTTCTGCTGATAATTTTTTTTTGTTGGCTGGAGTGCAGTCACACACTCATGGTCACTGCAGCCTCGACCTGCTGGGTTCAGGCAATCCTTCTGCCTCACCCTTTCAAGTAGCTGGAACCACAGGTGTGCGCCATCACTCCCAGCTAATTTTTTGATTTATTGTAGAGACAAGGTCTCACCAAGTTGCCCAGGCTGGTCTCAAACCCCTGAGCTCGGGCAATCCTCTCACCTCGGCCTCCCAAAGTGCTGGGATTACTGGCTTGAGTCACCGTGCCCAGTTCTGCTGATATATATATATATATTTTTTTTTAGTTGGAGTCTCACTCTGTCGCCCAGGCTAGAGTGCAGTGGCACACTCACCGCCACTCCAGCACCAACCTGCTGGGCTCTGGTAATCCTTCCACTTCAGCCTTCCAAGTAGCCGGAACTACAGGCAAGTGCTACCATGCCTGGGCTCATTTTTCATTTATTGTAGAGACAAGGTCTCGTCAAGTTGCCCAGGTTGGTCTCTAACCCACAGGTTCAGACAATCCACTCGCCTCAGCCTCCCAAAGTGATGGGATTACACACTGAGCCACCAAGCCCAGTCTCTGCTGATAATGTAAACATTATTGCCTTTAATAAACCTGTACAAGCATGGCTTGTATAGAAAGTACAAGAAACTGAGGAAACATGTCTGCAAACATTATAATTTCAATGGTAAATCATGTCACCTCTTCAGATGACAATGACCTTTATAAATGTTTTTTGTTGTTGTTTGTTTTTTTGGTTTTTTTTGAGTTGGAGTCTCACTCTGTCACCCAGACTGGAGTACAGTGGCCACTCCCAGCCACCACAGCCTCGACGTGCTGGGTTCTGGCAATCCTTCCACCTCAGCCTTCCAAGTAGCTGGAACTACAGGCGTGCGCTACCACGCCTGGCTAATTTTTAATTTTTATTGTAGAGATGAGGTCTCGCCAACCTGCCCAGGCGAGTCTCAAACCTGCGGGCTCAGGCAATCCACTCACTTCAGCCTCCTAAAGGTGCGGGATTACAGGCTGAGCCACCGAGCCCGGCTTATAAATGTTTTCTTTTTAAATCAGCACTCCTAATTTAAATGTGATAAATATTATATTAGTGATCATACAGAGTTCGCTGGTTATGAACCACATATGGCTATTCAAGAATGCTTTTATTTTTCTTCACTTATAATAAACTTATTATTGTCAAATGGATTTCCCCCCACCTTAGACTCAACCGCCATCAGAAGGTTGAGGAGATGCCATGCTGATCTGAACGGCAGCAGGCGTCACTCTGAGCACGTCCCTGAGGATGAGGTCACCTTAGATGCCTACACGAACAGCCATCCTCCAACTTGTGACTGAAGCAGGAACTCAACTGGATGTCTCTCACCCACTACTCACATCTTCAATGACTAACAGGCCATTAACTGCACAATTACAGTGTCAAACATTCACTTTAGTAGTCTCCTGTAGTGTAACCATTAACTACCTGCATTTTGACTTTTCAAAGAGCTTCATTAGCTGCTGGAATCTTTCTGAGACCTGAAAATTTTAAAATGAGCGTTAATTATAAATTATAATTATCTCAATAATTTTTTTCATCTTTGAAGAATACTTTCACAAAACATTTAAAGATAGAGAAAGTTACACTCAACAATAAAGAGATAAAGTAATATTTAGGAAGATAAAATCTTCATACTAAGAATGATTGCTAGTCTAACATTTCAATATTAAACTTTCTTCTGAGACAGGGTTTCGCCCTGCTGCCCAGGCTGGACTGCAGTGACCACAGCTCACTGTGATCTCAAACTCCTGGGCTCAAGTGATCCTCTCACCTCAGCTTTCCCAGTGGCTAGAACCACAGGCACACACAGCCGTATCCAGCTAATTGTTTATTTTTTTGCAGAGATGGGGTCTTGCTACATTGTCTTGGCTGGTCTTGAACTCCAAGCCTCAAGTGATCCTCCTGCGTTGGCCTCCCAAAGTGCTGGGATTTCAAGAGTGAGCCACTTTACCCAGCCTCAATATTAAACTTTCTTTTTTTGTTGAGTCAGAGTCTCACTCTGTCACCCAGGCTGGAGTGCAGTGGCACAATCATAGCTACCACAGCCTTGACTCACTGGTTCAGGTGATCCTTCCGTTTCAGCCTTCCAAGTAGCTGGCCCAGTTAATTTTTGGATAGAAACAAGGTCATGCTATGTAACCCAGGCTGGTCTCGAGCCCATAGGCTCAGGCAATCCTCTCACCTCTGCCTCCCAAAGTGTTGGGATTACAGGCATGAGCCACTGGGCCTAGTCTTAAACTTTCCTTTTTTTTTTTTTTGAGTCAGAGTCTCACTCTGTGCCCAGTCTGGAGTGCAGTGGCACGCTCTCGGCCACCATATCCTTGACCTGCCGGGCTCAGGCAATCCTTCTGCCTGAGCCTTCCAAGTAGGTGGAACTATAGGCACGCGCCACCATGCCCAGTTAATTTTTTTTTTTTTTTGGATTGTAGAGATGAGGTGTCGCCAAGTTGTCCTGGCTGGTCTCGAACCCATGAGCTCAGGCAATCCTCTCATCTCGGCCTCCCAAAATACTGGGATTATAGGCGTGAGCCACTGTGCCTGGCTTTCTTTCTTTTTTTTTAAAAAAAAGCAAAATTTATTGAGAGAACAGAAAAGTTCCCAGAGTGGGAGAAGGCCTGAGGGGGTTGCTCTAAACTTTCTTAAGCAAGTAAACATTATTACAAAATTGCCTGAGATAAAATAAGTAAATGGTGCCAGGCTCGGTGGCTCAGCCTGTAATCCCGCGCCTTTGGGAGGCTGAAGGAAGTGAGTGGACTGCCTGAGCCCACGGGTTCGAGACTCGCCTGTGCAGCTTGGCGAGATCTCATCTCTACAACAAATCAAAAAAAACCAGCCGGGCGTGGTAGCGCGCACCTGTAGTTCCAGCTACTTGGAAGTTTGAGGTGAAAAGATCGCCGGAGCCCAGCAGGTCGAGGCTGCAGTGGCCGGGAGCAGCCACTGCACTCCAGTCTGGGTGACAGAGTGAGACTCCAACTCAAAAAATAAATAAATAAATAAATATAAGTAAATGGTTACTAAGACACAGGAAAAATAATCAAGATTGTTCCAATAACATGTCTTCCACTATCACCAAGCTTTTAATAGTCTTACACTGAGCCATACTTTTAAAGAAAATTGGCTAATATCTATATATCTTAACACATTAAAAACTAAATTTAGCCAGGTGTGGGATCACACCTGTAATCCCACTTTGGAAGGCTGAGGTGAGAGGACTGCCTGAGTCCACAGGCTTGGGACCAGCCTGGGCAACACAGCAAGACCTCATCTCTACAATAAATCAAAACATCAGCCAGACAAGGTGGCACACACCTGGAGTTCCAGCTACTTGGAAGGCTGAGGTGGACAGACTGCCTGAGCCTAGCAGGTCTAGGTTGTATTGGCTGTGAGCATGCCACTGCACTCCAGCCTGGGTGACAGAGTGAGACTCCAACTCAAACAAAAAACAAAACTAAATTTAAGTCCACCAAGAGTTTGATTTTAGTCTGGGTAACACAGTGAGATCCCATCACTTAAAAAAAAAAAAAATTAAATACAAGTGATTTTTTTTTTTTTGGTAGAGACATGGTTTCATTATGTCACCCAGGCTGGAGTACAGTGGCATAATCATTGCTCAAGCAGTCCTCCCACCTCAGCCTCCAAGTAGCTGGGACTACAGGTGTGCACCACCACACCTAACAAATCTTATTTTTTCTGTGGAGACTAGTCTCACTATGTTGCCCAGGCTGGTCTCAAACTCCTGGTTAGGATTACATGCATGAGATGACATATCCAGCTTAAATCTAAGTAGAGTAGCAACATCTGAAAACCAGTACAGATGCAAAAATAGGGTAGTTACCTGATTTGGATTTTTATCCAGTTTGGCAGCTAAACATGTAAATGTTTTCAATGATGGCCCTTTTTTCTGACACTCCAATAAAATTTCCCGGTCATCATTTCTGAGGAGAGAAAAACTGTGTTTAGTTTTTATACATTACAGTAGAATGATAATAAAAATTCTACAGCCTTAGCATCCAACAGGGGAAAGCAAAACCCACGGGAAATAGGAAGTGTCTAAACCAAAATATGGACAATGGTTATCTCTGAGAAATAAGATTACAGATGATTTAACTCTTTGAGTGCATGTATATTTCCTAAATTTTCTACAACTGTACTAATTTATTTTCCTAAAAACAAAATTAAAGTTTTGTTTCTCAAATTCTACTTTAGCATATACACTAAAACACTTGGGGCCCAAAGAAGATCACAGACATAATAAAAAGAAGAACCAGAACTAAGTTTCAATCTAGATCTTCTTTTTTGTTGGTTTTGAGTTGGGGGTCTCACTCTCACCCAGACTGGAGTGCAGTGGCCTAGTCACAGCTCACTGCAGCCTCACACACCTGGGCTCAAGCGATCCTCCCACTTCTGCCTCCTGAGTAGCTGGAACTACAGGTATGTGCCACCATGCTCACATGATATTTTGTAGAGACAAGCTCTCACTGTGTTGCTTACACTGGTCTCAAACTTCTGGGCTCAAGCAATCCTCCTGCCTTGGTCTCCCAAAGTGCTGGGATTATAGGCATGAGCCACTGAGCCTGACAGAATCCAAATCTTCTAACTCCCAGACTTCTGCTTTTTCTACATGGCTTGAATTAACGTGTTATCACAATCTCTTAAGATTTTTATTCTGCCCTCTATAAGGAGGTTTGAGAATTGCAGAATTAAACAAAACTGATCACCAGGTTTAACAAAATTTAGCTTCCTTCATTAAGCATCCGAGTCAAGTATGAAAGCTGTTCACCTCTAGTCCAATGATTTACAACTGTGGTTACCAAGTCGGGCTCGGTAGCTCAGCCTGTAATCCCGCGCCTTTCAGAGGCTGAGGTGAGTGGATTGCCTGAGCCCGTGGGTTCGAGACCCGCCTGGGCAACCTGGCAAGACCTCATCTCTACAATAAATCAAAATGAGCCGGGTGTAGTAGCACACGCCTGTAGTTCCAGCTACTTGAAAGGCTGAGGCGGAAGGATCGCTGGAGCCCAACAGGTCGAGGCTGCAGTGGCCGGGAACGGCCACTGCACTCCAGTCTGGGCAACAGAGTGAGATTCCAACTCAAAAAAAAAAAAACAAACCAACAAACAACTAAGATCTGAGTAGGATCTTAAATTTTTCATTTTAAAAAGTTTATACAGACCAGTCTGGGCAACTTGGCAAGACCTCATCTTTACAAAAAAATCAAAAAATTGGCCAGGCGTGGTGACACATGCCTGTAGTTCCAGCTACTTGGAAGGCTGAGATGGAAAGATTCCCTGAGCCCAGCAGGTTGAGGTCGTGGTGCCTGTGAGTGTGCCGCTGCACTCCAGCCTAGGTGACAGAGTGAGACTCCAACAAAATAAAAATAAATTAAAACTTTATATAAAACTCCAATCTGTTAATGAGATACTTTGTAAACTTTTAATTTAGAGGAAAAGTCAAATTACAAACTCTCCTAACTTTTGCTATCACCTATCATTCCTTCTTTCGGAAATGTGCTTGCAACCAGTTCCTTTCAAATGAAAGAATGCTTTTTAATTGACAAAAAGTTTAGCCAGGCATGGTAGCACGCGCCTATAGTTACGGCTACTTGGAAGGCTGAGGCAGAAGGATCGCTGGAGTCCAGCAGGTCAAGGCTGCGGTGGCCAGGAGCATGCCACTGCACTCCAGTCTGGGCGACGGAGTGAGACTCCAACTCAAAAAAAAAAAAAAAAAAGTTAAAAGCCATTGGAAAGCTCTATCCAGCTGGGCTCAGTGGCTCAGCCTGTAATCCCGCGCCTTTGGGAGGCTGAGGTGAGTGGATTGCCTGAGCCCACGGGTTCGAGACCCGCCTGGGTAGACGAGACCTCATCTCTACAATAAATCAGAAAATCAGCCGGGCGTGGTAGCACATGCCTGTAATTCCGGCTACTTGGAAGGCTGAGGCGGAAGGATAGCCGAAGCTCAGCAGGTCAAGGCTGCAGTGGCCGGGAGTGGCCACTGCACTCCGGTCTGGGCGACAGAGTGAGATCCAACTCGAAAAAAAAAGAAAAGAAAAGAAAAGCTCTATCCATGGTGGTACTGCACACCCCTGGTTACGAGCCACTGCTCTACTGTTCCACGGTACAATTGCATTGTACCCTGGAATTTATCTATGACTAACCTTGGTCACTTTTGAAGTAATCATTTTCCTTACTTCAGGATGGGATGAAAGCCTGAAGGCAGATTAGATTGCAGACCTCTCAAAACTTCCTGGCAATTTAAACGTCTCCAAAGATCCTTACCTTGTCCACGAAACTATAATTTCTCCCTTCTTTTTAACAACGTTCTTTGCAGAAAGGCTTGCAGGAGAAGCGGCAGGAGCTGCTGGCGAACCCTGCATCCCCGCAGTTGTCGTTAATGATGAAGGATCTTCATTCACTGTAGGAGATTTTTTCTTAGTCACCTTCTTTCGGTGAACGTCCCCATTCTCACAAGAATCCTGACGAAGTTTCTTGGTTTTTCCCCTACTGGTTAAGTCTGTTTCCTTTCTTTGTTTTTTCTGAGAATGACTTAAATCAGTAAGGTTTTTTCTCTTTTTGTGAGCATTATCCAAAGTCCCTGGCAATTCTGAACTATCACAATTTGACGTCGGCTCTGATTTTAAATCCTCCTTTTTCATTTCACATGAACTGGGAGATTCTGTGGTCAGATCGATATAGGTGTCTCCAACAACGCATTCCAAAGGCCTGTTTGCAATTTGTACCTTTTCTTCCTTACAGTTATCTTCATCTACACATATCACCTGACACCCCAAGTCATCAACAGCTACCTCAGGATGATAACCTTCATTTTTGCTCTCACTTGAAGCATCCTGGGTCAAATCAATGAAAGTACCTACGCTATCAGGTTGCAAAGAATTGCCTAGTATTTTAGAATTTTGATCTAAATTACCTCCAGAACATTCCAACTGATCAATATTTAAAACTGTTACTTCCATGAAATCCCCCAAGTTTTTGGTTTCAGTGACTGGATCTTTTGTTAGGTCTATGTATGAGTTTGGAAGATGATCTTCAGAGTGCGAGATTTCTTCCATTGAGGGCAATTCTTCAATGCTTTCAGGTACTTTTGGTTCCCACGCTTGATGCAACCTGAAACATTCATCAGCCACGTCATCACCATGACTCACCTTACCCGAAGCATCTTTAAGAAATTCATATATATCAGGAACCTGAGTTTGTATCATACAGTTCTGTCCTTCATGAGATGATTTACTGCTATCAGCACTTTGGTTGGAATTCCCTGATTCTTCCACAGATTTAAAAACTGTGTTCTGACATGAAATATATTCTTTCTCTCCTACTTCATCAGCATCCTTTCCAACTGTGGGCAAAGGTGTCAATGGCTCATCAGGAATCACACTCTGTTTAACACCAGGAGAGGTAAATGGTGCTGCACGTCGTATTTTCACAATAAAATGATCGTTGGACTTTTCCATTATGACAGCATGCATAGGTAGATTAGGGTGGTACTGAAAGCCTGGAGCAACAGACCGGCTTGTCCATGATGAAGAACAACTTGATTTACTGCTTGAATTATCAGACTCTAGAGCTAAATGAATATCTTGCTCAGATGCATCCTCTTCCTCAAGTAAGGCATCTTCACTAAAATGGGCACTAATAACTTCTTCAGGAGTTGAACAAGACAAAACTTCAGGCTTTAAAAAACTGAGATGACCATCTGACTTCAGAGGTGATGGAACTGTTAAAGAGACGGCGAGATCTTCAAGAAGTATGGAAGAAATGCAGGGTTTGCTCTTTTCTGAACTACATCCATTATCTTTACTTAAAGCTAGGTTAGCTGACACTTCAAACATACAACTTTCATCCAACACATCAGGATGAACTGGCAACGAAAGCCCTGAAGACAGAGATGGTCCTTTTTCAGACGACAGCAATGACCAATTATCATCACTACTCATTTTAGGACAAGGAGAAGCCACCCCTGAAGCTAGCTCTTCTGCTGCACAGGCTGGTATAGACTCACACTTAAGACTTTCGAGCAGCTGCTTCTCTGGAGTCTTGAGCTCCCACTCACTTTTTTCCGTACAGTTGACGCCGCTGTCTAAAAGGTCCGAACCTTGCAACAAACTTTTAAATATCTCACCCATCTGTGCATCACTCACTAAATTAAAAGTGAGGCTAGATGCCTGCTGTTCAGTAAGAATCTCGAAACTACGTTCTGGCTTCAAAACCGCATGCTGGGATGTCTGTGCATCCTCCAAGCTGCTTCCTTCGGTTCTTCCTGGCTTTGGGGTGCTTGGGCAGTGTAGTTCCAAGGAGTTCTCTTCAGATTGAGAGTTCTTTATATTATCAAAGCAGGTGGTAAGACTTTTTTTAATGTCATGCTTTACTGTGTTCATACTGGAGTTGTTTTGGTCTTGGTATTTTTCCTCAGGTTTTTTACATCCCAGTAAAGACTTAAAATGAATAGCCTCTTCTGATTTTGGTGATTTTTCTTTTAATATTTCTTTGTTGGAGTTGTTCGCATTCCCCTTCTGACAATTTGAATACTGTGCTTTCTCTTTATGAGTTTTCTCAAGCTTCCCTTCATCACTACCATTTCCAAAGTTTATGGAATCACAAAACTTTACTAAGATTTTCTTAAGCTTTGCAAACAAATAATCAAGTTGTTCATCTACAAACTTCCATAGCTTTTTTTTCATATCTCGTAATTGCTGTTCAAATAAACGATCAACAATGCCATTCTTTTTAACTTGCTTAAGTTTAGATTCTATAACATCACAGAGACTCTTCTGTAAAGTGGTCACTGATTTAGAGATTCTGGATAAGTTGAGGTGTTTAATTAGTGATGTGAAACTCAAAATTGCTGACTCAATAATTCTATGAAATTGTATTAATGAAAATTTAACCTTGAATTTCATGTAATTTTCCCTTACATGTTGTCTTATCATTTGTAACATGTGCATAATCTCTCGTATAGAAGAGGGTGCAGCAATAATTGGAACTATTTTTTCCAAGCTGGAAGTGCTCATTGTTTTATCTTTCTTCTCTGTTTTTGAAGATCTGCTAGATTTACTAGGTCTTTTATTCCATTTGCTATTGTTCTGATGGATTTTTACAGATGTTTTCCTATTGTCTTTATCCAAATGCACAGTACTTTTCCTTATTCCTGAGATAGTCTCTGAGTTCTGCACTTCAGCAGAAGCTCCAGGCTTGGTACTTTTTTCAAAACTTTTTTGTGGTTTAGGTTTTTCATCATCACTTATAATTTCTCCTTCTTCTAATTCATCTAAAGATGAATTCTTATGAGTTTCTGCTTCTGTATTTGTGTCAGATTTGCAAACTGGCTTTTGATTTTCCTTATTGAGATCAGATTGACTCTTGGAAGTAGAATGAGCTGAACTGGGTGAAGACCCATCTGTGGAAAAGAAAAGTATATTAAACACATCTAGAAAAGTTAAAAGTTTAGCCAGGTGTGGTAGCGCGCGCCTGTAGTTCCAGCTACTCGGAAGGCTGAGGCGGAAGGATTGCCGAAGCCCAGCAGTTAGAGGCTGCAGTGGTCAGGAGCAGCCATTGCACTCCAGCCTGGGCGACAGAGTGAGACTCCAACTCAAAAAAAAAAAGAAAAGTTAAAAGTATATTAAAATTCAATGACCTTGAATCCTAAATATTAAATATAGCATGTTACATATACATGTTAAATACAACATATTACTTCCATGTTAAATATAACAAAAATTTTAATACTAAGGCAAATCACTCTTTTTTGTTTTTGTTTTTTTTGAGGTGGAGTCTCACTCTGTCACCCAGACTGGAGTGCAGCGTGCACTACCACGCCCAGCTAATTTTTGATTTATTGTAGAGATGAGGTCTCACCAAGTTGCTCAGGCGGGTCTCAAACCCATGGGCTCAGGCAATCCACTCACCTCAGCCTCCCAAAGGCGTGGGATTACAGGCTGAGCCACCGAGCCTGGCTTGTTTTTTTTGTTTGTTTTTTTTTTGAGTTGGAGTCTCACTGTCACTCAGACTGGAGTGCAGTGGCACGTTCCTGGCCACCACAGCCTCAACCTACTGGGCTCCGGCGATCCTTCCACCTCAGCCTTCCAAAACTCATTGTTTTAATGGCTTTTTAAAATAAGCAGAAGGCAGCCGGGCTTGGTGGCTCAGCCTGTAATCCGCGCCTTGGGAGGCTGAGATGAGTGGACTGCCTGAGCCCATGGGTTTGAGACCCTCCTGGGCAACTTGGCGAGACCTCATCTCTACAATAAATCAAAAATCAGCCGGGCGTGGTAGCGCACGCCTGTAGTTCCAGCTACTTAGAAGGCTGAGGCGGAAGGATTGCCAAAGCCCAGCAGGTCGAGGCTGTGGTGGCTGGGAGCAGCCACTGCACTCCAGTCTGGGTGACAGAGTGAGACTCCGACTCAAAAAAAAATAAGCAGAATGCTAATGCCTAATACTTGTGTCCCTGGGTTTTATAGGTCTTAAAAAATGCTCAGAAAGGCTGGGTGTGGTGGCTCAAGCCTGTAAACCTAGCACTTTGGGAGGCCAAAGAGAGGACTGTCTGAGACTGGGGGTTTGAGACCAGACTGGGCAACTTGGTAAGACCTTGTCTCTACAATAAATCAAAAAATTAGCTGGACATGGTGGTGCACACATGTGGTTCCAGCTACTTGGAAGGCTGAGGCGAAAGGATCACCTGAGCCCAGCAGGACAAGGCCATGGTGGCTGTGAGTGTGTCACTGCACTGCAGCCCTTGCAACAGAGTGAGACGCCAACTCAAAAAAACAAACAACAAAAAATTGCTCAGGTTCCAGCCTAGGCAACAAAGCAAGACCTCATCTCTACAAAAAAATCAAAAAGCTAGCCAGCTGTGGTGGCACACACCTGTAGTCCTTGCTACTCGGGAGGCAGAGGTAGAAGGATCACTTTAAACCAAGAGGTTGATGATGAAGTGAGGCTTGAGCATGCCTACCCCGGGCAACAAAATGAGACTCAGACACACAAAAAAGTGCTCAGTTATGTAACAAGTGTAGAGTTTGGTCATTTGGATAATCACCAATCAATTATTCAGTATATCTTGACTTCACTTTAGCAGCACCACCTACTCTACACCATTTGATGATAGCTTTTGAACGAAATACATTTGAAAGCAAATAAAGAGTATTTGAAACAACCAGTCCTACCACTCCCTTTTTTTGTATAGATAATTAAAAATTACTTAAATTTGAGGCGGAAGGATCGCTGGAGCCCAGCAAGTTGAGGCTGCAGTGGCCGGGAGCGGCCACCGTATTCCAGTCTGGGCGACAGTGAGACTCCAACTCAAAAGAAAAAACAAAAAAGAATAATTACTTAAATTTAGACTAAAGGCTCAGTGTGTATTTCTAGTTAACTCTGGGGTCTGAATGTTATTTTTGTGTTCTCAAAAAAGCACCAATTTATCTTGCTTATATATTTTACATTCTCACAGAAAGATAAGTTATATAACATAAACTATTACCTTTATGACTGTTGTTAGATAATGGAACTTGAGGTTGGCTTTCCATTCTAAGAACTTTTGCTACAGGTCTCACTGGACTATTCAGAGGACTGATGGCTTCTGGAATAGGTCTCAGGTGATTAAGGTCAATGCTCAAAACTGAGTTATCATCATCTTGATATACCGAGTTTGTTTCACCAATTTCCATTCTGTGGTCCATTAACTCAGTCTGCGGAAATGAAGATTCTAGAGTCTCTTTAGGTAAGCAGGGCTCCAAAAGACAAGATTTATTCTCAGCCAATGGTGTATCGATAAGAGAAGGCTCAAATTTAGGGTTACCATCTTCTGAAAGGATTATTGGCAAAATGTCAGCTTCTTCAATTGAAGGCTGCAAAATGCTTTCACTGTTTTCAGTCACTTTTGATGAAAGAGCTACCTTAATTTCCATACCTTCAGAAATACCACAAGAATTTAACTCATCACTTTTTTTGGTATCCAATTCTAAGCCAAAGTTCTGAGAAACATCAGTCTGTAACACATCCGTTACCACAGAAGCTGCTGCCCTTGAACTATTAATGATTTCCTTTATTTCTGTTGACGACGGAAACAAGGATTCTGTTTGTGCCACTTCCACAGGTGCTGAGAAGGACGTCTCTGTACCACAGACAGACACTTCATAACGCACAGCAATCTCAACAGACTTAACTAACAAACTATTTTCATCTTCCATTTTGCTTTCTGCAATACTGATCCTGGGTTCAGAAACTGCTGGAAGAGCAAACTTTGGTTCCAGATCCTGTGATTTGGTTTCCCCCATGATATGTTCAATAACAGAGGGAACACATGTCACTGTTTTAGCCTGCACTGAAGACTCCAAATCATATACACCACTGGACTTGGGCGCATCAGGTATTTTATGCTGATCATCATGAGAAACAGGCTGCTTTTTAGCAGGAGAAAGAGTTAAGTTCAATTTTTCCATAAAACTCAACTTTAAGTCTTTGTTTGTTGTTTCACGTGGGCTACCGTCAGCTTTCACTGCAAGCTCTTTATTCTCCGCTCCTTCAGAAACCTCATCAGTAGAGATCTCATCCTTTTTATTACTTTTTGGCTCATTCTGTCTCTTTAAATCAGTAGTGGTTTTCTTAGTTTCTTTACTAGTCTTCTCCAAATGTTCTACAGGTATTCTTTTTTCATTTCTCACATGCCTGTTTTTTTCTTTGCTTTCTCGTTCTCTTTTCCTCTTCTCTTCAGTTCTATGCCTTTCTGCTTTTAAAGATGCATTTTCCCACTGGTGCACATCAACTTCCTTGGAGTCAGTGTGTTTATGAGTCCTGCTTGAAAGAGAAGATGGACTCATAAAACTGTGAAAACTATGATTATTCACACCCCTATCTCTTTTACAATCTTCCCTTCTTCTTCTCTCTTCTAGACGGTACTTACTTGAATTATGATAAGATTTCGTTATTTCATTCTTGGAATGAGGAAGCGATGCTCGTTCGGATCTTCTCCAGTGGTCCTGGTCCTTTGCTACAGACTGAGGTTTTTGATCAGCTTTTCGCTCTTCTCCATCCTGTGACTTGAGCTCTTTTCTATTTGTATTTTGTGATCTTTCACTTTGTCTTTCTAGTTTTTTGTCACTTTGAGATTCTACTCGAGTGTGCGGCCTCTCTCTAGGGTTCTCTTTCTCCTCCCAAGAAGAGCTAATGCGTTCACTTTTACAGTTGGAATCTGAGTTACTTTTAAACTTTGAATTTTTGCTTTCAGCCTTTGGCTCACCTTTACTGTATTTCTCAGGATGTCCTTGCAGCCTCTGACTAGCCTCTGTATTCCTTTGTTCACTATCTCCACAGCCAGTAATTAAGTCTTTTCGTATTCTGTCAGTTCCTCTGCTATACTGGCTGTGTCTAGTATCTTTTCTCCCTCTTCTATTATCCTCATTGGAGCTACCCTCACCAACCTGATAATGGGAACGTGGCCACATGCCATTGGTGCAGTGTTTCTCGGCAGATGTAGGCAAATGTGAAGTGCTCTTTTTTTCAGAATGCGATTTTCCTTCCTTTCCCAGGATTGGCAGTGAAGTGCTATGATGTGCATCTTTAGGAGCATCATTTTTGACTCTGTTATCAGTCTTTGAACAATCATCCAAATGAGGAGATCTAGATTTGAAATCTTTTGTTTTAACTGTATCTGATGCCCTTGAGATTTTATGATTATTTCGAAAATGTGGAAACTCAGACAATCTATTGAGAAATAGAATAACAAAAACAAAGTTAATTGAAATTTAATAGTACTCCAAATTCTATTCATATATGTAATTTGTGATTAAGAATTTACCAGTTTCTAGCTGGTTTTCAAAACAAAGAGCTCTCTCTCTTGCTTTGTTCAAAGGAGTTTTGAGGACCTGTCAGATCTCTATCTCAGCACTTGCCAGTGTCTTTTAGTCTTGTTTTACCCCAGGTACCCAGCTCCCAAATGAACTACAAGTTCACTTCTTTTAGAACAAATGACATTATTTTTCCTGCCCTCATTCACCCTAGTCCAACTAAACCAGAAGGAAAAGTGAAAACTTGCTGGAACAAGTAGAATTCTATGTAATTCCCTATCCTAGTTTTCTGTTTCACATGTAATCCCATAGTAAGCCAAAGCATCAACAGTCATCTTAAAGTGTTATAAAATGAAATACAGGCCGGGCTCAGTGGCTCAGCCTGTAATCCCATGCCTTTGGGAGGCTGAGGTGAGTGGATTGCCTGAGCCTGCGGGTTTGAGACCCGCCTGGGCAACTTGCTGAGACCTCATCTCTACAATAAATCAAAAAATTAGCCGGGTGTGGTAGTGCGCGCCTGTAGTTCCAGCTACTTGGAAGGCTGAAGCAGAAGGATCGCCGGAGCCCAGCAGGTCAAGGCTGTAGTGGCCGGAAGCGGCCACTGCACTCCAGTCTGGGTGACAGAGTGAGACTCCAACTCAAAAAAAAAATAAAATAAATAAAAATAAAATGAAATGGAATACAGAGTTGTGATTCTTTCCTAGGAGAACAGTATGTACTTACTGTTAAAAAAAACAAACAAACAAAAAAACAACTAATTCTTAAGGTTTCATATGAATGTTTTGAAAAACTGGTAGGTTTCTAGCAATACATAAAATACAGAAAACTCATTTTTGCTTTTTATATTAAGTTCATCTTCTTGAACTTCCATAATTTCCCTGAATTTTCATAAGTCTATTCCTAATCTGTATTAGATGTGTAGGAAAACCCAAAACTTAAAAAAACAGAAATACAGGAAGATTATTACAAAAGACGACCTAGGAGACATGCCGCCTAAAGCAAGATGCAGCTCTTCTATGGATCCTCTGATGGGTTAACTGTGTCCTCCCCCTCCACCAAATCCATGATTTGAAGTCCTAACCCACTGTACTTCAGAATATGGTATTATTGGAGACAAGGTCTTTACAGAGGTAATCAAGTTAAAGTAAGGGCATAAAAGTGGATCCTAATCCAATATAACTGGTGCCCTTATAAAAAGGGGAAATTTGGACACAGAGACACATATAGAAGGAAGATGACAGAAAGAAACATAGGGGCTGGGCACAGTGGCTCATGCCTGTAAATCCCAGCACTTTGGGAGACTGAGGTGAAAGGATCACTTGATGCTAGGAGTTCAAGATTAGCCTGTACAACAAAGACCCCAGTCTCAAACAGTATTTTTTTTTATTAGCTAGGCATGGTGGCGTGCACCTATAGTCCCAGCTATTCAGGAGGATGAGGCAAGGTGGTCACTTGAGTCCAGGGCTTTGAGGCTAAAGTAAGCTATGATCCCACCACTGCACTCCAGCTGCCCAGGCAACAAATCAAGACCCTATCTCTCAAGATTAATAAATCAACCAACCAATAAGAGAGGTAGGAAAAAGACAGCTAGCTACAAGCAAAGAAGAAAGGCCTGAAACAGATCCTTCCCTTAGAGCCCTCAGATAAAACTAACTCTGCTGTGGCACCTTGGTTTTAGACTTCTAGCCTTCAGAACTGTGAGACAAATTTCCATTGTTTAGGACACCCAATTTGTGGTACTTTAGTTATAGTAACCCTAGGAAACAAATACAGATATTGACTCAACCAATCAACCACTAGACAATACCTTTGAGACCACTGGGGATATGTGAACTAACCATTTAAAAAAAAAAACTGATTAATTTTGCTAAAATTAAGCTGAGCGCAATGGCTCACACCTATAATCCTAGCACTTTCGGAGGCTGAGATAAGAGAACTGCTTGAGCCCAGAAGTTCAAGACCAGCCTGGGCAACTTGGCAAGACCTCGTCTCCACAAAAAATAAAATTAGCCGGGCATGGTGGCACGCACCTGTGACTCCAGCCACTTGGAATGCTGAGGAGGAAGGATAGCCTGAGCTTAGCAAATTGAGGCTGCAGTGGCCATGAGGGTGTCCTGCTACACTCCAGCCCAGGTGACAGAGACTCCAACTCAAAAAAAACCAAAAAAAATCCAATGAGGTAAAGTCCATCATTTACTCACCCAGTCTCTCTTTTCACCTGTACAAACATCATGCCCCTTTCCTAAATAAGACTCAAATATATATATAAAATTTCCCCAACAATTCAGAAACCAGTATTATACTAGTTGCACTGCAGGAAATTAGGATAGTAAATGTACACAACTGTCTTTATTTTGAAAAGACCTAAAGTGGAGTCTTACTCTATAATGCCAAGTGGTGCACACCATGGGACTGCCTGCATTCACTCTTCAATCACTTATTGAGTATCTACCATGTATAAGGCACTGTCTTAGGGGCTTGAAAAAATGGTGAGGACACAGACATGGTCTCTGCTCCATGAAGCTTAGTCTAGCAGAACAGAAAGATACTAATCAAGAAATCCTGGCCGGGCTTGGTGGCTCAGCCTGTAACCCCAGCACTCTGGGAGGCCGAGGCGAGTGGACCGCCTGAGACCAGCCCGGGCCACTTGGTGAGATGTCACTACAATAAATCAAAAAATCAGCCGGGTGTGGTAGTGCGCGCCTGGAGCTCCAGCTACTTGGAAGGCTGAGGCAGAAGGATCGCCGGAGACCAGCAGGTCAAGGCTGTGGTGGCCATGAGCGTGCCACTGCACTCCAGCCTAGAGCAGAGTGAGACTCCAACTCAAAATTGAAAAAAAGAAATCCTTTCACAATTTGAAAAACTGTAACTGTACAAGAAGGTACAAATTTAGGGGGAAAAGACAAGTATCCCCTGTGAAAAAGATGGCTAAGTTGAGACCTAAGGATGAACAGGTATTCAGGTAAAGAGCAGTCAAGGAACTAAAAGTCCAGAGCTATACCAGAGCTGTGACACCTAGGGCAAAGGTAAGCATTGAGGACAGTCTTGAGAATTAATGTGGGACAATACTGCGAAGAGCCTTCTGAGTCAAGTTAAGATTATGATCTTTTATCATATGAAAAAGGAGACAGCATAGGTGTATTTCAATCAAGGGTGGAGAAATAGGGTGATTTTTGTTATAGCAAGATGTCCAGACTTGTGTTTCAGAAAACGTCGTGGGGTTGCAATACTGAGAAAAAAACAAACCAGAGACTAGAGAGAACAAGAGTGGGAGCAGAGATACAGCACAAAGACTACTGCCAATTTAGATGAGATGGCAGTGATAGCAGAAATTAAGAGATGCAGGTAGCTCATGCCTATAATCCTAGCACTTTGAGAAGCTGAGGTAAGAGGACTGCTTGAGCCCAAGAGTTTTGAGGCCAGACTGGCAACATAGTGAGATGCTGTCTCTACCAAGAATTAAAAAAGAAAAAAAAGGCCGGGTGTGGTGGCTCACGACTATAATCCCTGCACTTTGGGAGCCCGAGACAAAAGGATTGCCTGAGCCCGCAGGTTCCAGCCTGGGCAACTTGGTGAGACTTCATCTCTACAATAAATCAATAAGAAAAAAAAGGGGAACGAAGGCAAGTAAATTACTTGAGAAACCATAAAGACATAAAAACAAACAGAACATGGTAATAAACTGGATCTGAGGGAAGACTGAAACTTAAACAACAGATAGGTTCGGTGGCTCAGCCTGCAATCCCAGCACTTTGGGAGACAAGTGGATTGCCTGAGCCCGCAGGTTTGAGACCAGCCCGAGTAACTTGGCGAGAGCTTATCTCTATTATAAAAAAAGAATGTTAAGCAAAAAGCCCAGGCAATATACCGAGACCATGTATCTACAAAAAATATGAGCACAGATGCCCTCTTGACATTTTTTTAATTTTCTGGGGACCCAGAGAAACCAATGACTTACATGCCACCATCTTCTCAGGGGCAAACAGTACCAGAGCAAGATACCAGTGTTTTAGGAAACTGAATATAGTCAAAAAGGGATATAGTAAAGTTTTATTAATAATCATATACCTATCATTATGATAAAACACCACTAGAATATCTTCCCTACTTATATTAAAGCCTTAAATATTTAATAACACATGATTTTCATCTTTCCACTCAAAGTTAAAAACATTCCACATACCAACATCATTTAATTTATAACAGTTTCACCCCTCAGTTATACCTTTGGTGGAGATTGTTTATTTCTTCATCCTTGCGGTTTATTTCCACTCTGGCAGTTTTGATAAGTGCTGAAATATTCTTCTTAAGCGACTGGTTTTCATTTTTTAAACTGAAATTCTAAAATATCACAAAATATACTAATAAAGTACATATCTACAGGAGTACTAACATAAGCTAATAATTGCTGAATGCTCACTACATGCAAGCATCACACACTTTATCTTGTATAACCCTTAAACCCTATGGGAAGCCCTATTATTCCCACCACAGAGAAGGTGAGATTCAGAGAAGACACAGTACCAGGAAAAACTCACTCACAATGAAACTACTTAAAATAGGAATCAAAATGAAAAAAGCTATAAACAGCAGGAAAAAAAATTGCTTGGATCATTATCTTGAAAATGGAAAACAGGCTGGGCTCGATGGTTCAGCCTGTAATCCCAGCACTATGGGAGGCCAAGACGAGTGGATTGCCTGAGCCTGCAGGTTCGAGACCCACCTGGGCAACTTGATGAGACCTTGTCTCTACAATAAATCAAAAAATTAGCCAGACATGGTAGCACGCGCCTGTAGTTCCAGCTACTCGGAAGGCTGAGAAGGAAGGATCGCCGGAGCCCAGCGGGTAGAGGCTGCGGTGGCCAGAACGTGCTACCGCACTCCAGCCTAGGCAACAGAGTGAGACTCCAACTCAAAAAGAAAAAGAAAAAGAAAATGGAAAATAATTATGAGGTTAGGTATGATGGCTAAAGTCTGTAATCCTAGTACTTTGAGAGGCGAAGGCAGGAGGATCACTTGAGGCCACAAGACCAACCTGGGCAACACAGTGAGCACCATCTCTTCAAAAAGTAAAAAAATTACCTGGCATGGTGACCTGCACCTGTAGTCCCAGCTACATAGGAGGCTCAAGTGGGAGGATGGCTTGAGAGAGCTGGAGGCTAGTGAGCCACTACACTCTAGCCTGGCAAAAGAGCAAGATCATCTCAAAAAAAAAAGAAAGAAAAATGATAAAAACTATATTAAATATAACAACTTAGTTTAAACTTGAAAAAGGGTATTACTTATCAGAAAACGAAAGAATCTAGAGTTGACTGGTTCTTTCAGGAGAAATTTGGGAAAGGAAGATAAACAATTTCACCAAAAAGTAAAAACCAGAACAGGACACAATATTCCTGATTTTTGCAGCACAATCACAAAAAGGGCCATTCTGGTAAAAACTGTGAAGACATCACTACTTTTCCCCTAAAAGTTATACATTCATTCGAGTTTGAGTCTCACTCTGTCACCCAGGCTGGAGTGCAGTGGCACGCTCACAGCCACCAGTCCCGACCTGCTGCACTCAGGCGATCCTTCTGCCTCAGTCTTACAAGAAGCTAGAATCACAGGTATACAATACCATGCCTGGCTAGCTTTTTGATTTTATTGTAGAGACAAGCTCTCACCAAGTTGCCCAGGCTGGTCTCAAACTGCTGAGTTCAGGCAATCCTCTCGCTCCTCTCTTCTCCACTTCCCAAAGTGCTGGGATTACAAGCATAAGCCACTGTGCATGGCCAAAAGTCATTTTTCTTTTTTGTGGAGTTGGAGTCTCATTCTGTCGCCCAAGCTGGAGTGCAGTGGCAAGCTGATCATGGCCACCTCAGCCTCGACCTGCTGGGCTCCAGCGATCCTTCTGCCTCAGCCTTCCAAGTAGTCAGAACTACAGGTGTCCACCACCACGCATGGCTAATTTTTTTATTTATTGTAGAGATGAGGTCTCGCCAAATTGCTCAGGCTGGTCTCAAACCCCTGGGCTCAGCAATCCTCTCACCTCAGTTTCTCAAAGTTCTGGGATTACAGGCGTGAGCCACCACACCTGACCCAAAAGTCACTTTAAATCTAAATCTCTACTTCTCAAAACCATTATCTTTTAATCCATTTGTCATCATCTCTATAAATTATCTATTACTTAACTATTAATTGGTCTAACATCTTTTGCTTCAATGTCATTTACCAAATCATTTTTCCTCTATCAATTTCATCAACTCAGGAAATAATGAAATATTTCAGGAAATAATTTGCCAGATTTGCTACTTTATTTAATACTAGATGAAAACTTCCTGGCTGGGTGTATGCCTGTAGTTCCAGCTACTTGGAAGGCTGAGGTTCCAGAAAGATCACCTGAGCTCAGCAGGTCGAGGCCGTGGTGGCCAAGAGCATGCCACTGCACTCTAGCCTGAACGACTGAGTGTGACTCCAACTCAAAGAAAAAAAAAAGAGGCCAGGTTCTATGGCTCAGCCTGCAATCTCAGCATTTTGGGAGGCCGAGGCGAGTGGATTGCCTAAGCCCGTGGGTTTGAGACCAGCCCGGGCAACTTGGTAAGACCTCGTCTCTACAGTAAATAAAAAATTAGCTGGGTGTGGTAGCACGCGTCTGTAGTTCCAACTAAAGATCTCCGGAGCCCAGCATGTTGATGCTGGGGTGGCCATAAGTATGCCACTACACCGCAGCCTGGGCGATGAAGACTCCAATTCAAAAAAAAAAAAAGAAAGAAAAAATAAAATTTCCTCATAAATTGCCAATACTTTAGCATTTTAACTTATTATTATTATTTTCTGTTTAAATTGGGATCTCACTCTGTTGTCAAGGCTGGAGTGCAGTGTTATGATCACAGCTCACTGCATCCTCAACCTCCTGGGCTCAGGTGATCCTTCCGCACCAGCCTCCTGAGTAGCTGGAACTATAGGTGTGCGTCACAATGCCCAGGTAATTTTTAAATTTTTTTTTTGTAGAGACAAGGTCTCACTAGGCTGAGCCTCAAACTCCTGGGCTCAAGCAGTCCTCTCACCTTAGCCTCCCAAAGTGCTAGGATTATAGATGTGAGCTAGCAGCCTTAACTTCTAACAACATTTTTTAGTTTTGATTTAAAATTAATGAAGCGCTGGACATAGTGGCTCACGCCTGTAATCCCAGCACCTTGGGAGGCAGAGGCGAGAGGATTGCCTAAGTACAGAAGTTTGAGACCAGCCTGGGCAACTTGGTGAGACCTCGTCTCTACAATAAATCAAAAAAATTATCCAGGTGTGGTGGCACACACCTGTGGTTCCAGCTATTTAGAAGGCTGAGGCAGAAGGATCGTGTGAGCCTAGCAGGTGGAGGCTGCAGTGGCCATGAGCATGCCATTGTACTCCAGTTGAGCAACAGAGTGAGACCCAACTCAAAAAAATTTAAAAATAAATTAAATTAGCCAGGTTCGGTGGCTCAACCTGTAATCCCGCGCCTTTGGGAGGCTGAGGTGAGTGAATTGCCTGAGCCTGCGGGTTCGAGACCCACCTGGGCAGCGAGACCTCATCTCTACAATAAATCAAAAAAATCAGCTGGGCGTGGTGGCGCATGCCTGAAATTTCCCGGCTACTGGGAAGGCTGAGGCGGAAGGATCCCCGGAGCCCAGCGGGCCGAGGCTGCAGTGGCCGGGAGCGGCCACTGCACTCCAGTCTGGGCGACAGAGTGAGACTCCAACTAAAAAAAAAAAAAAATTAATTAATTAATTAATTTAATTAAAACAAAAATATTCATATAATCTTACCTGTGTCTGTATTTCCTTAAACTTTTTCATCAGCTCTTTAATTTGCAGCTGGCATTTTCCATATTCTACCTGTAACTAAAATATAAAAAGGATTAATTCAACCATCATCTAAATTATTTTCTTAGCTTAAATGACATTTCAAAATATTTTAAAATTTGAATATCAAACGACTAAGAAGGGTACATGATGTCTACTTCTCCTAAGAAGTAGTTAGTAAGATTACAGGTTTTTCAAGTCTAGCCTACCAATAACATGCTGTGTTTAGTTTCATTCAACCTCCAAACCTTAAAATTCAAAGGCAGTAGAAAGAACATAAATCTTGAAACATTTTATGCAACATACGAGTACAAATCAAAAAAAGAAAAAAATGTTGTAACATTGATTGCCTCTGGAGGTTTTATATATTCAGACACTTAAATTTAGTCAAGCAAAAGTGTGACTAATTTAGACAAGCATTCAGAAAACATTCCTTTAAAAAGCAGGTCTGAGCCGGGCTCAGTGGCTCAGCCTGTAATCCCGCACCTTTGGGAGGCTAAGGTGAGTGGATTGCCTGAGCCCGCGGGTTTGAGACCCGCCTGGGCAGCGAGACCTCACTCTACAATAAATCAAAAAATCAGCCCGGTGTGGTAGAATGCCCGTAATTCTGGTTACTTGGAAGGCTGAGGTGGAAGGATCGCTGGAGCCCAGCGGGTCGAGGTTGCGGTGGCCGGAGTGGCCACTCCACTCCAGAGTCTGGGCAAGACTCCAACTCAAAAAAAAAAAAAAAAAAAAAAAAAGCAGGTCTGAAGGCAGAAATTGACTTAAATATTCTTTTAGCCTAAGAGCTAGTTCCTCAACACAGAATACTTGCTGAATAGACCGCTCTTCAGAAGCTACAAAACGGTCAATAACTGTCCTTAATAATTAGGGCAAACCATACATCATTATATGTTGCCTCCTTTGCAGTTCCTTCTTCAGTCAGGATTTCTTCATATAAATCCAAACAATTTCTTGATGGTGCACAGGACTTGGAACCACTGTCTAAAAACAAATAAGCAAACAAAAACAAAAACCCTTACATTAAAATACTTGTTACACCCTTTGATGTGGTGCCTACTTCTCCATCTCCCACATTGCACTTCTCTCACAGCCCACATGTATAATGATTTCAGACAGCTAGAATATCAGTTTACTTAAAAGAGCTGTGTCAACAAGTCAGGTGTGAAGATCATAACTGTTCAAAACTGAAAGGTTTGGGCTCAGCACAGTGGATCATGGCTGCAATCCTAGCACTTTGGGAAGCTCAGGTGGGAGGACTACTTGAGCCCAGGAATTTCAGACTAGCCTAGGCAACATAGGA